>OY728142.1:1707258091-1708606841 GCA_963277665.1 Viscum album
TGTTTTTCCTTTTTCTAGAATTTTTGAGAAAAAGAGGAGAATCTGATAATTTTAAAAATACATGTCGTGTATTTTATAAATTCACGCTGTGTAAATTGATGATGTGTGAGGCCGTGTGCTGGCCATGTCTGGGCCACACCCACGGTGTGTAGGGGAAATGTGGAGGCTACTTAAAGCAGAGTGCGGAAAATCATAGTACACGCGGTGTACTCCAAAATTAGATGGCGTGTTTTTTTATTTAACGCACCGGGGTCTTTTCTGATCAACATAAAGGTCTTATTCTAGGTCTTGTTCGACCAAGAAAAGCCGTACAACGTCGAGACATCTCCGACCCCCTGAACCTCTGTCTATTCTGTGAATCGACCATCGTCTATTGTATTGGAACCACATAGGTGAGTTCTTCATTCTTCTGAAGATTTATTCTATGATTTTCCCTCATCCTCAAGATATCGTGGGCTATGAATTTTGGAATTTTTCTCAGATCTTCAATGTTTTATGGAGATTAAAGCCTTTTAGTTTAAGTATATTGATCTCTTAGCATCAATGTAGGTGGTTCATGCCATTTTGTTCTAAGTCTTTGAGATTTATGTGCAATTTACACCAATACCCTTGAACGAAGTATTGTGTGTTTACTATTTTAACCCTATTGTGTTTCTTCATTTCTTGTATGCTTGTTTAGGGGTAAATTTTGGTTATATATAATCATAATCATTGTGCTTGGATGTTTATCCCATGGTTGTTCTATTTAAAACC
This sequence comes from Viscum album, assembly GCA_963277665.1. Lineage (NCBI taxonomy): Eukaryota > Viridiplantae > Streptophyta > Magnoliopsida > Santalales > Viscaceae > Viscum > Viscum album. Next base: position 1,707,258,845 of record OY728142.1, read on the forward strand.
ATTGGTCTAGTTCTGCCTTTGGTTGTTGTACCTACATTCCATGCCTTGCGACCATAGGATAAAGCCCTATTTTGTAATATTCTTGTAATGCTATAGACTAGTTAGCCATGTAGCTATGTATGTTTACCTTAGCCATATAGCATTATTACTCACTGACTTACACCGGGACGTGAGAACCCGGTGCTATAGACAATAAGAGGAGAGACCGAGTGAGCTTCCTCTGAGAGTATTGGACATTATAGACTATAGGGGATAGTCCGAGTTAGGTTACCAAAGATTCTTAGATATTATATACCACAAGAGGATAGACCGAGTGAGATTCGTCAGAGAGTCTTGAGTGTTATAGACTATACGGGGTACACCGAGTTAGCTTCCCCAGAGAGTATTTGTCTTGTTTGAATTCCTTATACCATTCCAGGCTATAGAAAGAACTGACAGAGTGAGCTTCCTTAGAGAGACTGTGATAGAACTGAGGCTATATGAGGAATTGACCGAGTGAGATTCCTGAAAGAGTCTCTAGACCTTGAGGATATAATGGTATTAGACCACATGATCTTCCTCAGAGGGTCCCTGACTACCTTATAATATAAGGGGAATTGACTTAGCATGATTTCTCAGAGAGTTATAATTTTTTATGACTAATACAGAGGGGATAGAATGAGTGTACTACCTAGATGGTTTTTGGTACTTTTTTATAGGACTAGAAGGGATGGGTGTGAGTACTTCCCAGAGGGTTTTTTATTTGTGGTTAGCTATTTTCATTACTGATGCTTGTTGATTTTGTGGATTGTTTACTACTTTGTATTGCTAGTTACTGCTTATTGTAATTGTTACTATAATTTACCTTCCATATACTCACTGACTATTAGGCACAGATCTTCGGGAGGTTGTCTACTCGGATTTAGTCTCACACCCTATTTGGGTCATGCTTTTGGACCCAAGCAGATTATATTGTTCCAGGTATAAAAAGGGAAAGTGCCCTTCTACTTCAGGTACATGACTTGCATTGGAGCTGTAGAGCATGAGACCAAGTCGAGGCTTGTGATGATGAGGAGTTTCTTATATGTTTTTCTTTTGTACTTTGGTATAGTACTGTACTCAATAATATGACTTTTTTGGATTCTTTCCTAGACATATGTATCACGCATTATTTCAAATATATATGTGTTGCAGTTGTTAATTATTTCAGTCTTCCGCTATTCACTTGTCCATGGTTTCTTTAGTGCTTCCGTTATTGTTTATTATATATCATTTTTTCTTTGAACTATACCAATTATGGAATAGTTTCCCCATTATAACCCCAAGGCCTTCGCTGCTAGTCAGAAGCCTCTGGAGTTCATGGAAATGGTCTTGATGCTATACGACCATCCTGGTATGGGGTACCTCTTGGTGGATTCCTAAACCAGGAAGTTACAATTGAGGATCTGGTTCGGCCAATACCAGGGTTGCATATGCCATTTGTGGATGGACCGAGCACCTCATTGGGCAGGAGCCCTGACCGCGCTTCGTTTGTCGGGGAAAACCTTGTCCTTTTAGGTGCACTTACTGGGAGTTCAAGTTGTGTCTCTTCTTCTGATGCGCTTTTAATAAGACGGTTCCAATGGAGTATCTCGGCATTAAGCTGCCTCAATTATTTCTATTAATTTTCATGCTGATAAAACCTCACTTCGAGTGTGAGTGGTTCGTTTTTATCATGAGGATGGGATGGGTTAAGGGTAACTTGTCCTTTATTATTATCCTTGTTGGATGTTCATACGGTAATCAGAGGATGTTAAGCTGGAGGGGTAACCATATTTAGGGAGACCCTCTGGTTCAGGGTGTGCACACCTGGTGGTTCGTTGTGAGTCACTACCAGACTGGAACCATCGTCTCCCGATCCATCCAGATTTGCATCATCTCTATTGTCATCTGTGGGGTTAACCTCTATGGTGTTGATAGATGCATATCGCGGGGTGGAGGAGATGTCATATTCCAGATAAGAGGGGGATCTCCCATGCCTTTTACAGGTCTTCCCTTTCTTATCATGGGATTTCTTTTTGGCTCTTTGACGAAAGGTGACACGAAGAGTTCTTTGATGAGACCTTATGGTAAGCCTCCCTTTTTAATGGGATAATGATTTAAAGGAAGGGATAGGGAAGGAAGCTCTTCTTCTGACTATCCTCCCAAGACCAAAAAATACTGATTCTCGTGGGGGGTTGTTATTGAGGTGGTAAAAATGATCCCAGCCCTGAGGGCTGGGGTTGGATCCGTCCCCTGGATGATGAGTCTCTACACGTTTTTATTGGTCTTATGGGAGAATTTTTTGTTAAAAATACCCCCATCCCTGTAGGCTATGGTTGCCCCTGGATTGTGGAAGTGGCTGCTGCTATCACTTCCTACCAGATCTTGTGTTCCCCTATTCGGGGGTGAACTAGATTTGATTCTGACTTCACCTACACATCAATCCCCTCTAGGGAGGCAAGCAATGACCGCTGATTGGACTCTCTTAGGAAAGAGGCATGTCATATTCTTTCGGTGGCCAGATTCAGGAGCTCGTAATGTGCTTGTTCCCGTCAGTCCTAATGCTTCTGGGACTTACTCAAGGTCTGTGTTTGTTGGGTGTGTCACCTTTCCCAAATAGGGACCCCCCTCTATTGATGCCTTCATGTGATGACGTTGCAAGACATTATGTCGAACTGGTTCTTCTGGGCGGGGAGCAGAGTGAATTTCAGAGCTACATGTTCTCCCCATCCTCTGAAATAGACTCCCATTAGAGCATCAATAATGCGGTAGCACAACTTGTGTATTACACGGAGGCAGGCTAACTCAAGGTTCCCTTTACGCCTCTCAGGTCGTTGTTTCCCCGCCGAAGGAAGAGATTCCAGGTCGATGTGACACATGTTCTCTCCTGTTGTCTTGACATGTTTTACGTACCCTTTTTAGGGAAGGAAGCATTATTTAATCCGATAGAGGGTTGTCCATATATTATAGTGGTTGTCGTGCATACATTCTTCTGTCATCATTCTGGTAATGTCAAATTGAGAGGTGGGTATGGCCCAAACATAACTGGCACATCATCTATGGACAATCGTTTCTTTAGGTGCAACTTGTTGGCATACTCCTCAACTAGTGATTCTTCTACCTAGTCGTCCCATCTGAGATGCTTACCGATAGTGTGGTCAGAGGCAGTAGGGCCCGTAGGTATTGATTTATCATGTGTGTGATTCTGGGGTGGTTAAGAAGATGAACGTGGCCCCAGACCATCTCCTGATGGAAGCGAGGTGTCCTTGGCGACTAGCTGGGAATCCGACATGCTCGATCATGTCCTTATGAGTTCCTCGGCATCTGAGGGATTTTCTGTGCTTGATTTGGCAGAGGGAGGACCTTCCTTTCGATGTGATATGTCACTATGGGGAGGACCTTCTCAATTTCAGCTGCAATGTCTAGGACTACCATTACTGTTTCCGTTGGGAGAGAACCTGCGTAGTACACCCTGGGGAGGGCCTTCAGAATGTACCACAACGAGGGAAGGACTTACTCATTGATCAATATCTAGAAGGGTAGGGCCTCCACTATCCAGGTTGTAGTGGAGTGGGATACCATTAATACTTGTTGCCTCACTGCATAGAAGAATTTTTCATTGCATACCTTGGGGAGGACCTCCAACGTGTATCGAAGTGAGGGGAGGACCTTCTGGCTATGTAGCGCTGTTACGTGGATGGCCTTCACAACAACTTCAATAATGGTAAGGATGACCATCATGGTTTGACGTTCTATGTGTTTCATGTGGAGGACCCTCAATACACACTATGGCAAGGGGATGGACTTCTTGTTGCTTGGGGTCATTGCAGGGAGGACATTCGCAATGGAGGTCGTGGTGGTGAGGAGTACCATCAAAGCTGCCGCAATGGAATAAACTACCATTACAGCTGCCGTAGGGAGAATATCTATGGGGTACACCCTCGGGAGGTCCTTCAGAATGAACCACAATGAGCGGAGGTCCTTCTCAGTAATTGATATCTCTACGTGGATGACCTCCGTTTTCAAGGTGGAAAGGATTACCATCATGATATGATGCCCGGTTGTGCGGAGTGTCGTTGCAACGTAACCCCGGTGGAGGACCTTCAGGGTAGAAGATGAAAAAAGGATTACCATATTTTCGTGATGAGACGTCACAGTGGGGATAACATCCAAAGTTGTAACTACTATAGTGAGGACAACTATCATAATCTATGGTCCCACCGTAGATAGAGTGTTTGCAGTGTATACCCCTTAGAGGACCTTCATGTTAGACCTCAGAACGTGGAGGGTGTTTTTGCTACTCAATCATTGGGTCACACTGAGGGATTTTGTGACTCACATCATAAGAGACGCTCTCGTGATTGATAGTTATATGCCCGTGGGGTAGGCCCCCATGGCTGCTCTATGGAGGACCTTTAGAGTTTCTCTTAGCAACATTGTGGGGAGGACCTCCACAACTACTACCGCCACTCCCATAACATGGTAATGGCTGGGAACTGTTCTGAGCCTTTGATAAGTTCTTAGAGGCATTGGGAACACCAACTTCTAGTAGAGCAAAGTCACAAACCAACTCTTTATTTTTCGGCTACCTATATCGTATTCAGGGTGCTTTCTTGTGGGTAGCAGGGACCGTCTGCTATTGGTAACGACCTTCACCTTTGGGTCCCTTTGTAATTGATATCAGTGATACTGTCGGGATATGCCGATGAGCATCTTGACCTTTATCATAGATATATGCATGTTATGGAGAATCAACCGTAATGGACGGCTGTCCCCCATTTGGAATGAGTGAAGCTACTCAATAAGGTGGCCCTTATATCACATAATATGGCTGATGACCCTCTTGGGTGGATGTAATGATGAAGATCTACTCTGAGGTGGCCATCTCGTCACTTAGATGAGTCACCGCAATTGGGGAGATGAGCTCTTGGGCCTGAGTACTTACTATTTCTATTGATTCAATTACATGCGGGCAAGTCTGCAAGATATGATATGGGATAGATACATGCTCCTCCATCATTTACATGATATGTAGAGAGACATATTTGGCTGGAACAGGTATGAAGGCCCATTCCGGTATCGAAGTAGGAATATCCTGTTCCGGTCCTCCAATGGTCATTGGGTACTGACGATTCTCATGTGTCAGGGCAGGTGAACGAGTCTGCCCCTATGACCAGATATGACAGTTTATCTCTCTGTTTGCCACCACATTGAGGTGGTGTACTTTACATGCATTCGTAGGGAGCTGTCCCAGCATATATTAGTATCCCACCGTATTGAGTAGGTGGCCTTTTTTGGTAGGGAGACATGCCTACCTATTAATTGCCTCCACATATGGATGGCGATATTTGTTGATCACCACCATATATTGATGTTAGGCATCAGGAGATCCTTCTAGGAGTTGATCCTACAGGTGCTGGGTGGCCAGCACGTCTGGTTGGTGGGCATCACGACCCTGGGAATGGAAAGGTGACTGCCGGGTAGGTGTCGTCCTGTGTGGGTAATGGGATTTATGGAGCTCGAAGGGGATGCACACATTCTCGTATGATGCCTCCATGTATGGATGGTGGGATTTGGAGGAGCGGACAAGTGTATGTGACTGCTCGCAATACGACTTTGTGACTGGGCATAGGAACTCCTCCTTAGAGATAAGGGTGATGAGCGGTCCCTGGTTGTACGTTTTCCGCCCATGTCGGGCATACTGAGGGGCCGATGGTCGGGGAGCATGGACCTGGATCCTCGGGGAGACATCCTAATTAGTGTGGGGATATTGAGTTGAGGCATAACCGCGACGATGACTTCTGGTGGGGGTCTTAGGGAAGCACCCTTGTTCAGTTGGGTTGAAGTCCACAACGTCGACATCATCCACCTCCCCAAGGTAATGTAGGTATGTGTTGTCTCTTTTTGAGGATATAATCCCAAAATGGTTGGAGATAGCAACATGAGTCGTCTAGATCTACATTCACAGTCACTGTTGGGCAGTTGACTTCTAGGTCATGGATGATTGGAGGGCGTGCATGGCTGCCTCCACGGTCGCGAGAGTACCATTCAAGTGGTACTCTCAGATCAACGCATCTGAGATCCATCATTGAATACGCTGGGTAGGTGAAAGGGTCCATCGTTGGTGAGGATGTCCCGTCATTGCATTGTTTGAATTACGCATCTGTGAGTTCCTCTGTGATTCCATTCGATCTAAGGGAATTTTGAATGGTACCTATAAAATATTTTTACAAATAAAAATAGAAAACCCATCAAATCAGAATCTCTTGATCCCATGTGTAATTAATGACCTTGCATATCCCTCAATGTGACTATAAGGGGGAACAGAGTGGGATTAGGTTAAATCCATCATTCTTGGTTAAAGATTCACATTGGGTTGACTATTTTTTTCGAATTTTTTTCGGATCGGATTGAAATTCCCAATGGTTTTTTATCGGACGATACGTGGACCTACATTCCAAAGGAAGGTTTTCACTAGGTTAATTGACCAGCGATTCCTTAGAACTCACATTAGTTGAGAGGATGGGAGTTAAGGCTCATCACACCCTTTTAGGGGGAATTATTGCATGTTTCGGCAGTATCTTAATGATTTAAGACGTATTAATATGTTCACAAATCTTTGATTTATACCCAAGAATAGTATCCATGGATTACCCCTTGTTGGAAATGGTCACCTGAATACGGGGATTCAAAATCATTTAGGCATGATGGTTACCATCCCTCATTGGATTAATTACTCCGAGGAGTTTGGAATCATTGAGATGAAACTAGTTTGAAGCCCCATAACCGGGCACCCTGGAGTTTATTATCATCCATGGGGGACAGATAACGACCTGAGCATTTGGATTGAACCCATGATATGGGATGCATATGTATCCTCATTAGAGGAATCAGAATCCATGTAGATCAGTTTGGGATGGGGATTAAACTCTGAGACGGCCCAATGTGTTTGTGAACCGACATGATGGAGGTCGGAACGACCAGTTGTTGGGCTTGAACCTCGGGGAGGCTTCCTACACACACCGCCTAGGAGACAGTGATCACAGTCCACATAATTCTCATAAAGGGTGTCGGTAAGACAACATGATGATGGACCATGGTCCTACGGGAGTTGGGCTTGAACCACGTAAGGCTTCCTATGTACCATGCCTTGACATGGATCACATACCTCATAGTTCAGAATGGGAAAATACAGTTTAACTTCATGCGGGATGGTGGTGTTGTCATGTCGATGCTTAATCTATGCTGAAATGAGTCAGGCTCGTTGTGAGAAATAAGAGGCAGAAGGGACCTAACGATCATGTCGCGAAATGTGCGTACGTGGGGAGAAAATTGGGGCTTACGCATGGTTTGCAGCCAAGGGAAATGGAGATTGGGACATACTGTAGGATGGAGGCCCAAATTGGTGACAAACCCCAATAGAAGAGGGATTTGGGACCTAATAAGAAATGAGGTGTATAGGTACCACCTCCTGCAATATGAACTAGGGGCTTACACTGGGATGGTTTCCCTAAGATATTGGGACATACTCCAGGATGGAGGCTTGGTCACTCCCAGAAGGGGGGAGAAGTGAACACCACTGGCATCGAAAGGAAAAGCATGCGGGGAACCCCCCAATCTTGGCAAGTGGAGAGGCAGAAAGGGGACTCCTAGGCTCAGACCCTACAATAACGTGGGTATGTGAAGCCACGAATGTTTCGAGAACCCGCTCAAGGGCTGTAGCAACCCATTTTTCCTCACCTACCGTAGGAACGCGAACTCAATGTGGCTCGCTGATATGCCTGAAGGTTACATCATACGGATCTGGTGTATTCAGTAAGGGCCTTGGATCAAGGATGATGAATAGGCCAATGAGGGAATTTTGAGGGATCAGGCTGGATTAGAGAGATTTTATCTGACTTGTGGAATGGGAACAATGAAGGAGTTGGTGGGCCACATGGGAGCATGAGGTTTGGCACCCTTCAAATAGGGTGAGTTACGTGGCTGGAGAGGTCATCTGCGTACCAGGGTGGTACGCGGCTTCGAGTTTGGCCCGCGTACTACATTGGTACACAGGGGAGTCCACGTGAGTAGTGGCAGCCATGGGTGACGCCAGTCGTGGGTTCGTCGATGAGGGCTTCGCCTACGTAGTAGGGTGATATACGGTTCGTTGGATTAAAAAAGGGGCATAGACTCCCCAGTCTGCGGGGAGTACATCCGTAGAGGGGCCATGGCTCATAGTCTTCTTTTATGTTCATGATTCACCAATTTTTTTATGTGTTTTTTTGTTCCTTATTAATTTGTTTCCAGTTTCATACCCATTTGAGTTCGCAAATTGGTTCTTCTGTGTTTGCGAAATCCTAAGCTCCTTCCACCGAAATCCTTCCACTCGAATCGGATCAATCCATTTCCCCCTAGATGTACTTTTATAAAGGGGGGAAAGAGATATATTTGTTATCATGCAAAACCTTTGGCAGAGGCCCCTGACCAAAAACCCGATGTACAGATGACTTGGTCAATTCATAACTCTTGGGGGGAATTGAATGCACCTAATCTATAACCAAGTCAGTGCTCTGCGGAAGTGCAGTGCTCTGCTTCTATTCCGCGAACGACAGCACACATGGCGTGGGTCCGTCGGCATGCTTCGTGGCTGGGGCTCTTCGTGTCAGTGGACGGGCATGGAACCCGTACAGATCCGTGCATGCGGAGGGGTTCCTGCCTCCATTTCGTGAACGATTCTGGTCCGCGGGGGGGGGGGGGGGGGGGGGGGCAGCTCACAGAACTAGCTGCATACCAGCAAGGTCGGACCGGTACTCGGACTGATGGATCCTTTTCCAATCTTGAGTATTGGCCACATTTTTGTTCAATTCTTTGAGGGAAATTGGTTAGAATCATTTCCAAGTAAAGAGGTATTCCCATTCTCGTTTGCTGATTTTTTTCAGGACCAACAATGATTTTATTTAATTTTTCTGAAAACATTCAATTTACGAAGAGTAATGAAAAACAATGCGTTATTGTTTAAAACTGAATTTTTATTTAAATAATTATTTTTAATTTAAATTTATTTTAATGATAAAATAGATTAAAAATACCAATATTAGTCTAATGTAAATCAACTAAGTCATTTTATAATCAGATTAGATGTATATATTTTTATTGAACATTGTACTGTCTTTTACCCACTATCTATTCATATTTGAAAATTAAAAAGAAACATAATTATATAGCTTATGTGAATTGAATTTCAAAAACATGAGAGACATGGTTGTCATGAGTATGTAAAATGTGGTTAAATATGATGAAAATAATTTTTGATGAATATCAACTTTTGAATTTTATTTACCATGGTTAATAGTTAATACAGTAAATAAAGTTAAAACTGATATTATAATTACCACAAAACATGTCCTAAATATATTAGATAAGAGAATTTCAAATTAAATAACCTTTATGAAGAAAATATGATTATTTTTAATTCACATGGATTATATTAGGACATTTATTATATTTTATTTAAGGACGAATTAAAAGTGATAAATTAATATTTTAATATATAAACCATTTTTAATATAGGGATATACAAAAGATAAATAAGGCTATAAATATTCATTAGAAATATAAAATGATTTCCTACATCTATTTAGTTTATTTATAATATTTTGACATTAGATAGATATATTTGTTTATGACACATTGATAATTCAATAATTAACTTTTTAATGAAAAATTTAACTAATTGATATTATAAATATTAAAATAAAACTAAATTGAAACTTTTTTTGCCATCAAATTTTTTTAGGTTAGTAATACATGTTAGGGATCATTAAATTTATTTTTTAATATATAATATTTTTATGACTTTCACAAAAACTCTATACTAAATAGTGTAAAAATTGACATAAATGAATTTTTAAAACTAGTACTATTTTATTATATTATATAATAGTCCTAAAAATATATGGTTCCACCAAAGGAAATATATAGTGACATATATTTCATTTATGGACCACTTGAGTTTATCTTGGAATTTTATAGTCTATTTATTAACCATGTGTGATAATAATACAAGAAGTAATGGTAAACATTAAACTATTTAACAAAGAGTTAAATTTAAAACATAAGGTTAATATGGTGATCTAAAATTCTTTAAAAACTATTATTTGAGTGTTTTTTCACCCGTAACCACCTTATTCTAGAAATATATCCATTTTGAGATATTAGGAATAGAAAATTACTTTCTAATAAAACAATATTTCCAGCTCTTCCCAAAGTTCCCCTCACCTCATTTATAAAAGGGTGCACCCCCTTATCTCAAATTCACACCTCCAAATCTATTTGGCTTTTCCAAAACGTGCTCAAATCTTCTCCAAACTACCCTAACATAATCCTATTTTCCTAACATTAATCAGAAATACATCCTAAGGATACCTTTTCTAAAATAAAAAAGGAATCAGCTGAAGAAGAGGAAATTATTTTGTCTCATCTTCAACGTTCTTTTTTTCTTCCACTTCCTTTTTCATTGTTGTTTCCATAACAAAATAATAAAATCAGTAAATTCTATATTATGTGATGTTATTATAAATATTTTACAACCATATTAATTATTTTTCCCATCCTGTGAATGAAAACATACGAAGCGGGTGTGCGTACGACTTACCGTCTTCTTGTAGTGGTGTAGTTTGTTATTCAACACGTAGTTATTTGGATGGTTATAATAATGAGTATAATTAATGTAAATAATAAATATAACATTATAATAATTCTATATATATAATATAACATCCCATTATATTTTATTTCACCATAAATATAATGATATTTTTTTCTTGTTCATACGTACAACTTACCATCTCCATGATGCGATGAGATTTCATTCTCCATCGTAACCATTCAGGAATAATTTTTATTTTATGAATAAAAAAATAATTTTTAAGAACATAATATCATTCTAGACCTGAATAATATACATTATATCCATGATAAAAATTTATTATGTTACAATACATATAAAGTAAGATGAAATAATTTACACCTAAAACAATGATACTACTTAAATATTATTATGAATGAAATATTAGAGGATCATATATGATATAATATTTATGTATGTTTTTTATTCTATAATTTAATAAAAATTATTTAACCATTATTTTATAGTATAAACTTACCCTCAAATAATAGAAAGTATACAGATACGGGTTTTTATCTCACTTTTTATTCCCATGATATTCATGTAATATTTTCCACTATTTCGTTTTTTGTGGTGTATGTACTACCCATGATTGTATTTTTTGTGTAATATTCCACAATTTATATGCATTTACATATTCATTTTACGATATTTATTTCATGGGGTGTTTTTTTCTATGTTACCAAAATAGTATGACGATTTATAATTTCAATTTCCACTCATTGGGTTTTACGCACACTTTATTGATTATTATACTCCATGATTATGTGTGAAATCGCTATTTATTTATTTACGTATTAATTTACACTCCCAATTTCATGGATATAATTTTTATACTCATTATCACTGCATTTAAAAAATTTCAATTCATTGATAAGAACTTTATAAGCGTAATCATAACTCAATTTTCATTAATTGAGTTAAATATCCATATCCTTGGTTTTGTTTTTAATAGAGCAAGTGTTAATTTCCTATGATTGATTTATATTGAATATAAAATAAAATCGAGTGTAATTATATTTTTTACACATAATTATGTCTTGTATTTATCGTTAATCTATGAATACAATCTTTTTATGGAATTTCTTCTCAATTTATTTTCCATTTAGGCTTCATTTTATTATTCACCAATTGTTTTTATATAATTTATGTACTATCCATTGACATATAATATCATGAAAACTTTTCTTATCAATATATTATATAGTTTTGATTAATGTTATTCATCAATTTTTTTATTCATTCAACTCTCATTTGGTTAGGAACTATTTAACTAAAAAATTGTTTTAAATTTTTTAATGATTTATTTTTATAAATATTTCTCATTAATGTCCATATTATAAAAATGGTTTTAAAGATTTATTTTTATGGACATAAATGTTTTTGAAAATAATATTCCATTAAAAAGTTTCAATATAGTATCAGCCACATTGATTAAAAAATATCCTTTAAATGACTACTTTGATAAATGTTGCGAGTTTTAAATGTTTTTCAGAAAAAGTGGATATTTGCATCTAATAGTTTTACTTTTTATTTTCATCTATGTCAATATACATAACTATATTTTTGTCTTGATGGATAATGATTTACTATAATAAAATCCTCCCTTTTTTGTTGAATGATTTGCATTTGACTGTGGATGTGCTATTTTTATACCATTCACGTTTTTTGGTTAACATATAGACATTTTGTATGATAGTTTTAATACAAATATATAGATTATATTTGACCCTTTTCATATTTGGTATGAAACGGAATTATTATGTGGCAGGTTGGGAATGCAATAGCCCTTCGATGCCTTAGTATGGCTCACGAGACATACTAGTCACTTGGATTAAGTCATTGACAAATTTATATTTAGTGTCTTGGAATGGGGCCTTGAAATTGTTGGTAACATGTCCGGAATTATACATTCCATTATTATGAGATTAGTTATTAATGTTACATGTGATTATTTAACAAAGAGAATATCAATGTGAATATTTTAATGGTAATATTGAGTTTATTGTTTCCATGTTATACTAATGATTATTTTTAATGGGCTTGGGTTTCAATTTTATACCTTTCTATAATAGTGTATGATTATTTATGACAGCTTCTACAATTTTTTTTATCCTTACTGATAATCGGATCTCACTAATTTCTTAACTATTATTTTAATAGGATTCCATGTACTGTCTTATGTTTTCTCTAAATGATTATGATAGAATAATAATGGAACTATCACTGGATTATCTATGTTGTATTTTATGTTATAATTTTTAATGTGAAGTTCATGTATGAAATATATTTTCCAAGTCGGATAATTCTTAGGATACAAGATAATGGGGCCATGGAATTACATCAATGGGCAGTATATACAACATATTATATATGTTAATAATTAAATGAAATTCAATGATGATAGGAAATTATATAGTTTATGGGGACTAAAAATGAATAACGGTTTTTATTATAAATATTGTAATTGGAGAATTTAATTATAAACTATCCATATGAATAATCATGATTTTATATATATAATATATCTTATGTAGAGATATTATTAAAGGATATTTCCATTAGTGAAATAGAATAACAGATTTTAGGATGATAATTGTTGATAATAGAAATTTGTTTTGAGAAACGTTTGTTAAATAATTTTATTTTAAAACAAATTTTATAAATATAATCAATTTTGTAAAGGGTGAAAAAATTTTATATTTTATTTTGAACTAGGTAAAATCAATTTTTTATTTTTTTAATAAAATTTGGTTTTTAGAAGAAATCAAGTTCTCTAACTAAAGTGATATGTGAAGTTATGTTTTGTTAATATATATTTTCTAAAACATTATGAGTAACAAAGTGTGAAAAAATAGTACTATTAATTTATATGGGTCAATAATAACCAAAATATGATGAAATATTAGGTTTTATAGATATATTATCAATTATTTCAACTAGTTTAAATTCATGTATAATCATTCTCAAATAAAATGATATTATGATGTTAATATTTGAAATGAAAATAATATTGATATGGTAATCGATCAATTATTAGATTATTTGTTTTATATTAAAATACAAATAAAAATGATGAACTAAAAAAATATATTTAAAAATTAAGCACACATATTCCTTGAATATTATTGATAATGAAGACGTAATATAACCAAATAAAAATAATTTAGGTAATGAAATTCTTTACCACTTGGAAAATTATAATTCCAATAGAAATATAATAAAAAATTTAAATTGAAACTAAAAAATAAAACAAAGATAAACTAATTACAGATATAATATATAAAAGAGGTCAATAGATACACCCCACAAAATAAATAATTAGTGATTATCATGTGTGCCTCATGAATTTAAAAGTGAGCCAAGAATCCTTTACAAAGAGTTTCATTTTAGTTGAAACCCCATTAAATTACAATATAATGGATTTATAAAAGGTATTAAATTATTATTGAAATTTTTTAATATTTATTATAAAATAAATGATCACCTAATAAATATTTTATAACCCATTTGTTAAAAATATTTTATTATCATCACCATTTCAGGTTATAATTTCCTAGTTCCCCATGTATGATTTCAGTTATTTTCCTGATGTTTCTATTACATTATTCCCTTTTTATCATATAAATAAGTAATATATTCTGAAATAATCATATATATTCAGTATATATGTATTTATAATAATCCATAATAATTTGATGTCAGAAATGAAATGCACTATTTTTGGACATGATAGGCCATATGTACGTATGAATGATACATTCATTTCATTTTCAAAATAAATTAAGAAACATAAATTATATTTAAGTATATTATATTTATAGTACCATATTTTTTTTCATATATTACACTGGTTTAAAAAAACCTTACTTTATAAATTCCATAAAAATCATGAATGAATCATATCGCTCTGGGGAGGCAGTAGTCCTTACATCCACAAATGATGTTATCGAATTCCTACAATGTGGAAAGAAAAAATTTATGTTTTATACAAAAATTATATAAGATTAAATATATTATATAAATCATATATATCCTTTATAAATATCATTTACATCATAATTACAAACCGTGATAGGTGGTAATTTAAAAATGAACAATTATAATTTTGTGAGGCATTAGTTGTCCAAACACATAAATGGTATGTTTGTAACCCATTTTATGAATTTCATTGTAATTGTATTTTTAAAATATATAATAAAAATATCTCCTTGTTGATATTATACTGATATTGATTTATAATAATATAATAATATTGCATGAAGTGGGTTATAATGAAAATAAAACAAATGTTCTTGAGGAAAGATGAAACATATCCATTGGATAACTCATTTTTATTTACACTAAAAGGAAACATTGGATTTATTTATTCCAAAGTGGATGAATTTAGGTTGAGGTTATTGATTATTGCGAGCAATTGGGATAAAACAAGGTTTATCCAATTTTTTTGAGAGGCGTGAGGATGTGGGAGTGGTGACATTCTTCTTATATCGGAGGAGGAGTGACATTCCAATACAATATAGATAATAGAATTCCACCCATTATTTTCCTATGAAATGTGGAAAAAATATTG
The DNA here is from genome assembly GCA_963277665.1 of Viscum album. NCBI lineage: Eukaryota > Viridiplantae > Streptophyta > Magnoliopsida > Santalales > Viscaceae > Viscum > Viscum album. Next base: position 1,707,274,087 of record OY728142.1, read on the forward strand.
TACGAAATTTAATATATTTTAATATAGGGTTAAAATATTGACAACAAGTGGATTTTAGAAAAGAGTCCAAGTCATTTTGGATCTTTTATTTATGTTTTATTCATTTGATAGTATAATGTTTTGTTAATCATTGAAATTAATTTCAATTTATATTTATATTTATTATTGTAAAATTTATATTGAATTTATTAGATATTATAAATTTTATGATTTTAATTATGTAATATATTTTCCATTATTTAAATTTTATAAGTGGAGTAAATATTTTAATTTTAATCTAATATATGGTATAACTATGTATTGTTTTAATGTAAAATATTCAAAAGTATGCATTTTGTTTGTTAATTTTTAATTTAAAAATAATTCCATGGACATAAATTGATTAATTTATGTATAATTGAATTAATTAACCTTTTAAAGAATCATGAATATAATTTTACATTATATATAAATTAGATTAAAATATGCTTTCATTTCAAATACATTATTCTTCACTAATAATCAAAAAGTTAAATCTCCCAAAAAAATACAAAATATTATCCTTAACTTAGTATTAAATATTTTCATTAAAAATTATATTCATTTTACATATAAAATTTTTAATGTTTTAAATAAAATTATTTAAAAAATTTTCTCCATTAAAAAGTGATAAAATTTATTTTTAGGAAAATAAAATTTTATGAATAAAATATGATTTTTCTTATCTTGTGCCTAAAATATCTATTTTATTATTATAAAAATATTTTATTTAATTATAAAAAATATATTTCATTATTATAAATTACTATTTCTATGTAGTTTACATTATTATGATAAAATAACTTTGTGAGATTAAAAAAACATTTTCATTATATTAAATTAGGTTTTATCTTAATTTATAAAAACATGGTATACTATGAAATAATTAATAGGTTTTTATAAACAATGTATTTTTAAGCTATGTTTAATACTATTAATAATCTAAAGTTTAATGGATAAGTTATATATTGTTATATAAGATAACTATTTTTATTAATATATAGATATTCGGTAAAACAAAGACTAATATATAACACATGTTATAAACGAATCAAATTAGTCTGTGCGATGCACGATAACTCTACGTTGAGTGAATTAAAATCTATATCATGGTTTATTTTGTGAAAATTGTAAATACATTCTGAATTATTATTATATTATATTCCATTTTGTTCTTGGTTGTGTGTTTTATTGATTCTATTGAAAACAATGCCCTTAGTTTTGAATTTCAGGGCATTAAACTAGCCCTAATAAATCCGAGAACACTAGAATTTCAATTTATGATGTCAAACAGAAATGAGTATATAAAATTTTGAATAATATTATGAATATTTTTAATTCAAATAACACTTTCATCAAAATTCCCACAATAAGTATTCAAGGAGATAGTGGAAACATCCTCTTCAAAATTGTACAAATCCAAATTTAAGAAAATTGATGGAAACATTGATACAATTTATGAGATAAAAATTCCCTTAATATACCATAATTTAATATAAAAATTGGGTTATAATTAATGAGAGATTCCTATATGTTAATTATGATTCTCTGGTCCACTTGGGGGGGGGGGAGGAGAATAATATCATTATCATAAACACTATTAGTTTGTGTATAGACTACCTGACCATCACATATATACTTGAATTTCCCATTAGAATCCATGATGAAATGAAGCCTACTGAGATTATCTTATACAGTGGAAAAATATATTTAGAAAGGGGGTCACCTAGAGTAAAACTTCTAAAGTATTATTAATAGCCCTTATGAGAGCTATTTAAAATAATAGAGACCTAGGAAGACCCTGATGTTATTTTAATCCAATTAATAAAAGCAGCATCACAAAAAAACATAGTAAGAGTCATATAAACTAAAATTTAATCCATCATATCAATATAAATTTTTAAATAATATATAATAGAAATTTTCCATCCTCTTGTAGATATTTTTTAAAATATCGACACATTATAGGGAATTAATGAGTTAATATTGAATTGGTCTTCCATTTATAAATTCAAATTAGTATATAGAAACAATTTTAGTCAAGATAGAATCAAATCTATTAGCATGGATCTTACTAATAATATTATTAATCATATTTTCCAAACAAATAGTCCCAAAACTATGAATCTCATAGGGATTCATCACTTATGTAATAAGGTAATTGAACTCTAAATTCTACCCATAATGAAGGGTGCATCCTTTAAATAAAAAAATAAAAAACCTATAAACAACAATATGAATTCTCTCTAATAAGTATGAAAGAAAATGATAATAATATTATTTATGCTAATGAATATTTTAGGATTCTGATCACTGACGACATATTTGATCACTGGTTATTGTGAAAAACATATATGTATTCAAATTTCCACATGATTAACCTATATTGGAATAATAAAATTCTATAGATTAGATATGCTGGATAAAATGTTAAAAAGATCCTTGTAATAAGAGACATTTTTTCCTTGAGAGGGAATGTCTACTTTCAATGATCTGATCCCCATTCCCGATCATGGTTAGAGGGACAATGATGTTCCAAGAGAATTGAAGATATTTAAAATTAAACAAATTTATATTCCCCTATTTATGAAATTAACCTTTAATAGATGTTTTTTTCAATTCATCCTTTTGATGAAGAAATATATACCATTTCAGGTTTAGTTCTCCTTAATACACTGAATAAATGACTTTTTTCAGGAGATACCAAATTCAAGATAGAATAATCTATCCATGATACATTTTTCAGATTCTAATTTATCAATATTAGTTTGAGGATGCATGGAAAATAATAATTTTTTAATACATATAGCCCCAACCATCAAAACAAGATTCCCACATTCTAGATGAGTAACCAATGATATATTGAACATGAAAAGAAACTAAATTTGTATATTCATTTCTTAAAACATTAACCATTATTGGATGGTGATAATTTTTGAGTATTGATAAGGTCATGAAGAAAACATATACATATTCTCCCCAAATTCACTCATTAACATAATCCATAGAAAGTATACATGCTTCGGCACCATTGAGATGCCTCATATACCTTGTGTATTTTTCAATAAAAAATTGACTATAATCATGTGGTTATGTTCATTGAAAAATATGAACATCAAGTATAAGATTGAATTTTCCATCTCACCAATTTTTCATATGTTTTCAAAATCAAATTAAATTCACAAAAAATAATCCATGGATCATTTATATTATCTCTAATGGATTTGATATCAAGCCACCAAATTTCATAATCATTATGTCTACTATGAGAATAAATGATAAAAAAAGTGATGAATTACAATACATATAAATAAAAATAGTGACATTTTGATCTATGGATCCATCTAAGGATGGTTCGACTACTCAAGAGTGTGCCATAAACAATAAATTTTTTATCCATACAAAACATGATTTAGTATCAAAATTTTAAAAACATATACTTTTTATACTAGCCACACTACAGGATAAATTAATTTTAGGTTTTGTTAAACCAAAAAATTATAAAGGTTTATGGTTCTAAATAATAATACTATGGGAGATTGAAGTGTCATTTTTTCAGCCCTCTGAAATTCTATAAAAATCCCTATTTGGATATTGATCTACTGTTAAATAACCTTACTTTCCTACCATCAATGCATTTACTATATCTAAGAGGTATTGTTGCCTTCTTTTTGGAAGAATCAATGACATGATTCTTGTTTCTGATATTAGTGAACAACATCCCATCATTTCAATATCAATAATTTAGTGTATATGATTTTTTAATTTTCTAATGGTGAGCCATATTCTATGATGCAATTCCATTCTAATAAGAAACAAGCAGATACATAACAGTAGTGTTCAAATTTACTTAAGGAAACCCAATCCTGATAAGATTCAATGTCTATATAAATAATATCATGATTAAAATAACCCATCAATGTATAATCATGATAGGTTTTCATGGATATACTTATCATTATAGCATGTATATCAGCAGCATGATACCCTATGAAATTTCTAGGGCTATAACATTATCATCAACTTCCATCTGAAGCATATAAATGAAATTTATTAAATAAATTAGGATTTATATGGATATATTTTTCTCATTCATACACTCTCATCCCTCTCCATTGTACACCCTAGGCCCACCTTGTTGGATGGAGAAGGTGGACCAGGTGAACTAATCAATTTTCTATACATTTCATTTTCCTCAGCAATATATGTCCAAACTTTTCATAGGTTAACCATTGTGAGAGAATAAACATCATTATTCATATCCTAATTTATTAATAAATTGGGAAGCAACTATTTTAAAATGATAATATACTTAATTCATCCTACTATAATCCCTTCCAGTCACTGAGTTTAGTATTTTCCATTATCTTTCATTTTATTTCCCTTTACATGATATGTGAATGACCTTATGATCTTGTAAATTTCACTAAAAAAAGAAATCATTTCATAATCTACAATGAGATAAATATTGGAATAATTATCATGTATACAAATGAAATATATATGATAAACATACATGTCATTATCTACAATAATATGGTAAATGAAAAAAATCTCTCCCTCTAATGTATATTGATCCAATACGATAGAAATACCCATGAAAAATATATAATCATTGTGAATCATGGGGGTAAAATACACCAATCTAAATCCAAGAAGTCTTTCCCATATTTTTTAATTTAATTTATTTTTATTTATGGGATTAAAATTGAATTCCCATTGAAAAATTATAAGGGTAACTAACATGATTTGCAACTTACTGTTCCAACACATATTGAGATCTTCCTTAAAGTATGAATTGACATTAAAATACACTCTTTCGATTAAAATAATCTTCCAATTATAGTTGATACAACAATAATATATTAAATTCTTGAGATCAACATAACACCAAATACTATCTCTATTTTAATATATGACATAGCCTTGAAGACAATATTCTTAGTGATTAAGCCACTGCAGAAGAGAATTTGGATCATCCGCAACCGAGTATCCACCATCATCAAGATTGCTGACAAATGGGTATTGTAGATCATAATTCACAAAGAAATTATAAATCTAGATAATGACTCAAATAATAAGGAAACATTATTTATATTATGTGATAAAACAGGCACGTCCAATATCATTCCATTGGAATGAAATGATAGAAGTTATTTATCATTGAATGTGGATACCCAATTTGAAATAAATGATTCCTAGATGAAAAATCAAGCACATATCCAAAATCAAGAATCATCATAACAATGTGATTCCAAGTTCATAATTCCTAGATTATTTAATGTGTTGTAATAGTTAGATTAAATTTATATATATTTCTTTTATCTCATTCCATCTTTTAGAATGTTTTGTGTGTAATTTTGGAATGAATATCATCTTATTTCAATAATATTATCAATCGATTATGATATTTTAATAATATGTTAATAATAATAATAATAAATTTTGAAAATAAAAATAATGTTTTAATAAATTAATTATAATATTAATAATATATTGATTCCCATAGTCTTCTATGACAGTATTTTATAGAATCACTCATTTAGGATGATAAATTGACCCAAACATGAACACATTATAAGCTGATGTGTGCGTATTATTAATGAAGTTAGTAATATAATAATTAATGAATATAATGATTTAATTAATATTTTTCTAAATTTGAGAATCATTTATTAATTTTTATGAATATATAATGTATATCAACAATAAAAAACAAAAAATGATACTTCATAGATGCAATAGTCCCCATCTACCCAAGATCAATGTTCCTTTATTTTTATAAGAATATATGAACATGTAAATATTGATTATTTAAATAACATAGTAACACATAAGTATAATGTTAAAATTAATGTTATTATATTAATATAGTGTCTATATTATTGGATGATAATGATTAATAAGTTAAATCAACTGTTATCTAATACTTATGTTCAGTCATTAAAAATTATCTAGAATATATCCTCGGAAAATATGGTATTTGGATGATATCCATTGATCAAGGGATTTTATAAGACTATGAAAAATAATTTAGATGATTATAGGTAGAATTATATTGTATGTTTTTTATTAAATGCATTGAATTGAAAGGATGTAAGTGAACACCAATTATAACTGAAGAAAATGGATCTTTTTAGAATACCCAATATTTTTCAATAATTGAATTTCACTATTAATATGTATATGGATAAAGAAATTTTAAATTATGAATTATTGTGTGATATAAATATGATAAATTATTGAACAAAAATTTTCAAATTGGTTAATGCAAGTCCAAATCCTTTTACAATTGATTTTTCACATTTTGAAATTTTCATTTTTACTTTGTTAATATTTGATTAGTTATGGGGTTTATATTATATTAAAAAATAAATTCTATATTAATCATTTCATATTTATTTATGAAAAAAATAAATTCTATATTATATAATTCAACTTGTAAATAAAAAAATTAACTTGTAAAAAACAATTAATATGTAAAAATAGTTCTGTAGAAAAAAAATGTTGTTTTAGAATTGAGTGTCCCTATTCTTATTAAGTATTTATTAGAAATTTACTGAGAGAAATATATATATATATATTAAACATTATTTTACATTCATATTTGATAAATTATTAAATTTTTTTATTAGAATAAAATTAAAAAATGTTGAAAAAACATTTCATTAGAAAAAAACAGTGTTACCATTATCATGTTAAGTAACATTAAATATATTAGTCTTATATTTATGATGAAAAATTAAATTTTCAATATAATTAAAATAATGATATATAAAGATTATATTAAATAAATTTCTTATATTATAATTAGATAATTGATGACATATAATCATTGATATATTTTTATAAAAATGACTTCTATAGTAGAATATTACATAGGATTGAAAAAAAGTAGACATGTGACTTGAAAAATCAACATGGTAATTATAAAATTAAAATATTCACAATCAAATATAAATTTTTATGTCTATAAAATAATATAAGTATTTATTAAATATTTATATCCGGATAATTTTGTGATCATTATATAATTAACAATAAAATTAATTTTCTACTTTTTATATAAAAAATTAATTAATATAAATAAAAAAATGGAAACAATTGAAAATTTGAAATGATAAATACCATGATAAGATTAATTATACAAAAAAAAAAAATAAAATATATATAAATTTAACTCCTAAATGAATATATAATATGTTTAGAAAGATATGTTTTATTTTATATACTTCTTTTAAAACATGTTATGTTCTGAAAAATATTCTACCCTAATTTAACTTTTAGTAATTCTAATATTATTAAAATATATTGAAATAATAAATATTGCATAATAATTATAAAAATTGGTAAATTAAATTAATTAATTTTTAAAGTATTTAATTATGATTTAATAAAAATATTAATTATATATCCTTTAAATGTAACCATTATTGATTGGTTAATCACTTTTTTAATTGATGATTTATTATTATTTTATATTTGTTCATATAATTTCGAGAAATTATTTCATGAATTTATTTATTTTGTATTTGAATTTTTAGAAGGATACCTAACATATTATTGATTTAGAATGATAAATATACCATAACTTGGCTCGTTACCATCACTTAAGATCAATGTCATGGGTTCCCCTATATTTGATATTAATTTGTTGTATACAATATTAATGGTACTAGGAACTGATAGAACATAGGATTTCATTATCTGATGTTCCTTAATTTGGATATATTAATGATATTAAATATATTATTTCCCATATGCACATTTTTTCTATAATATTGGAATAACCCCCAAACATGGACAAGGATGGGAAATCTAATACAATTTATGATTCTAGAATATTTGTTTTATACTAATCATGACATAACCTTTTTTATCATCAATTGTTTGGTTAAAAAAATGTCATTGAAGAAATGTTAAATTTATTTATTGATGTATTTATTTTTCTAGGCCCTTACCCATCTAAATTTAAAAAACTTATGGAATAACTCAATGTTTTGTAGTATAACCCCATGGATTTCAAATGAGGTCTTAAAGGAGCATTGGGGAATGACATGAATTTGGATCAATGGTGGTGTTCCATAAGGATCTCCAATATAAACTCAATTTCAGAATCTCATAAAAAATGATGATGATTCATCATTATACATTAATATTCAATATAACCTAAGTTAATCAGTTTTTTGTGTTTATTTTACATTATATTATTACATTATGAAAACAAATTAATTCATCAACCAGATTGAATCATGGGCCAATCATGTTGTCCAAAATAGATTTATCTTCCTAAAAATGTATTTTTATATTAATTTCATAATCAAATAAGTTCATCATCTTAATCCCTAAATGATAATTCCAATATGATCTTTAGTCTAGTTTTTTTACTCAATTTTTTTTTGATTTCCCACACCCATAATAATTTATCGTCATCGTTATTTTTATCGATTGGTGATTTGAAAAAATAAGCTGAATGATCATTGCACAATTTATTTTTGATGCAACAACCCATATCAATGTGTTTTGAATAGATATCAATAGTAATAATGTAGTTTTTGCAAAAATATGATATATGTATTTTTTATTAGAGATACGAATCTCATAATTGTGTTATTTCGATGAGTAAGAGTGATGAAGGTGTTTTTCATGATCATATTTCATAAATTGATTTTGGATAATGATTATAGGTTGGTTCAGATGGACCAAGATCTATATTCAGTACAAATTTTTTGTGGAGGATTTTTTAGTGGATGTTTCAATGATGAAATATATTTGAAAATACAAAAATTCATGAGAAATTACATCATAGATGTTGTGGAGTATAGAGGGAAATATTTTAGGAACTCATATTTTGGGTGGGGAATGGGTTTTTGTGTTCATTGAAATATGAAAACATATGTGGGTGACCCAAAAACTATGTGATTCCTAATTATCAAGCTCAATATTTATAGGATGTAAATTCCAAAAAATTCATGTTTCTACATATTTCATGTGTTTTGGATCACATTAAATATAACCCTTCAATAACGAATTGGATTTTACAGGGAGTACTTTCCAATGAACCTATCTGACCCTAAACATAATTTATTCTAGGGAACAATATGTGTATATTAAAAATGTACTCACAAATGGCTAGTTTAATGGGAACAAAAGGGTACATGAATATCTCTAGTGTATACATTTATGATTATAGGTATAAGAGAAAGGACACATATGTTATAAATTCTATATACTACTCATATATATAGGGTATTCCCTTTTTCATATGGAATCGTCTATCTACTACTCTTACATGGGTTGAAAACTGATTATAGGTAACCTTAGATGGTTTTATACAGAAATCCATTGGTTATATAGTCAATGATACTAATAAATAAACTATAATAACGTCTTATTATTATTATTTACAAAACACCACTTCTAGATCATCAGTTTATAATGGTTTATATAAAGATTTAATTTGTAAGTCTGAAAAAAACCATATTTCCCTTAGGGGAGGTAGTAGAGAAGGAAATTTCTATATTTCACTAAATTATCTAGATACTATTAAGAATTTGTTATCTAATAGTTATGATACTCAATAAAATTAATTGGATGGTAGACTATGTAATCATGGAAAAATGACGTTTCTATTAGGATATTGAATAAGAATAATAATATTGGTGGTAAGAAAATGGATTGTAACTCAAAACAATATGTTTAAATATGGAATATGTTTTTGAACTATCAAGGATTAGATGACACTAAAACAAATAATTAATTTATTTTTTATTCATAATTATAAAAATGATCTCATTGGTATTTAAAAATCATATCTGATGCCTGCCGTTATATTTAGCACTCCAAAATTTTTTGGATTCAAACAGGTAAGGGAAAATCATTCCATTAATAATTTTAAAACAATTTTTCTGTTTTATTGTATAAGACGCGAATTAGTCTCTCTTACAATATAAATAGAATATATATTAACAAAAAGACACATTATTTTAGGAATGAAACAATTTCATTATCTCTATTGTGATTACAACTTTTTAAAAGAATGAAGAAATATTTCGCTGAATATTATGTCCTTAATAAACTCATTGATGTGATTTTAGTCTAATCATGGAGACACCATTTCCATTATCAATAATAATTATAGGTTATTAATGGTAATTTTATTATAATCTAACAGTGATATTTGATATTTTATTTAGTATATTAGTCTATAGAAATCCAACAAGATTTGTTTCTAAGAAAATACGTTATTGGAAACAATAAAATAATGTTCTAGCTATAGTTTAGAACGGTATTTTTCAATGAGGAAACCCAATATATTTTACCTAAATATAATCCTCTACCATTGATAGATTAAATTTATGTCATTATCTCATTTTTGTTAACCTTACCACAAGAATGTATAATCTACCAATTCATTTTTGATTTATTAATTCATTGACTATACACCCTAAATGTAAAAAAATGGTTATTCAAAGATTAAAATACTTTAGTTATTGGACTTGTGATTTGGATATAATTAGTTTTCTCCATATTCTTATAAAAATACCAAATATTTTTTGTTATGAGAAATTTTTCCACACAGAGGAAAAAACTAATCAACTTGAATATATGCTTCACATCGTTCAATAATTTGATTCAGTGGGATATTTTATTATATTTATTTCGATAGAAATTATGATTATACAATAACTAAATATTATTTTCAAACTAAAATATATATTAGAAATAGATGATTTTAATGTGAAATTATTCATTGAAGGTGATCGAAAAAAACATCAACTGTTTGCAAATATCTAGGAGGATCAATTTGACTCTGTAAATTCTAAAAAATAATGGGTGATATAATTAAAAGATTGAGGATTTTCACACTATGTTATGTCATTTTACCTGAACCTCATTAATGGACACAATATTTCTATTGATCTCACTGATGGAATCATTTACAGACTTTGTAATGATGATCAAAAATAAATTATCACTAATTTTACACATTATCATGAGATTAAAGTAGTAGTTTTTAGACTAAATTGTGGATGTTCTCATGGTCCGTAGGGGTTTACAAACATTTTCCAAACTTATTATTAGATAATAAAATTGATATATGCAAGCTTGTTAATAATTTTTTCTTTGTTGGTTAGCTAACATAGTGAATCAATGCTCAATTTTTTTCTCATATAACTACATTGGAGAATGAAAATGAGATCCATCTTCTCACACTGGTGGAACATTTACACATTATTAATAAATTTATTCCTAAAATCAATGTAAAATTTATCTCTAGTATTTATACTAAATTATTTTGACCATATAGGTTGGGCCTTATGAAAGGTACACCTATTTATTGCATGTCTTATTACTTCCCCAAAATACGTTAATATTACACGAAATATACTATTGGAAGTAATATCGCTCTCAAGAATTTTAGGCAAAATACCATGGACTCATTAGTCTATTTATTTATTAGTATAGTTTTAAAATGTTTTTCATTTGATAACAGATTTATAAATTGGGTTAGAATTCATTTCATATTAGGTAATATTTCATTTCATTTTAATGGCTTCCCTAAAGTCTATTGTACATGATAAATTGGTGGTAGGGATGTGATCATCTATCATCCATTATTATATATATTAAAGAAGAATAATTTTGTATGATCATTCAGTCCATGGAAAATGAAAATAAACACAATACCATCAGACCTTAAAGAGAAATTTTGTCCACTAATTTATTGTTTGATAATGAAATAGTCATTTTCACCAAATTTTACTATGGTGATGTCAAAAATATCCAATATATTATTATTCACTATTATAATTTATTAGGGTTATATATTATTTGGAATATGTATTTCAATTATTTTAGAAAAAATCTATGTAGCTAAGAAAGTGATTATTTTTAGATATATTGGTTTTTTAGAAGGTATCTTTTATTTAAACAATCTAGGATTCATAATTTTTTTGGGAAAAAAAGTGTATGGAGTTTTTCACATATGATCTTAAATGTTAAAAATTTGTTGACTTCATGGAGAAGTAATAATCCATTAATTGGTTGAAGGGTTAATATTTTATATTTGTATGTTTTTTGTGGTTTATATATGACCAATTTCCCTTATAATAATTATTAACACATCTATTAAAAATAGTTTTTAAGGAGGATTTATTCTCCAGAGAAGACTCATGACTATTACTCAGATACAATGTTTAAGGCATATTGAGAAAATTGGATTGGGAATTAAAAATATTTTAAAATTCAGTAATTATTTGAAGGATAACGTAATGTAGATTCTTATTAATTGAATGTAAGACTATTTCTCTCTTTTTTGATAATAATATTTTGATCTAGTTTAATAGAGGGAACCTCAATTATGAAGACTCTTAAATTTGTACAACCATTAAGATTTCTTTCTCTAATATTAATGTGAATTTTTAATAGATGGACCAATCCATATCCTCTTTAAAATTTTCGTTAGATAAATTGACTGATATACATAATATTAACACCATTATCTCTACTATAACATTTTTATGATATTTTATTATCAAATAGAAATTGGAGATTTAATTATATTTTCTTAATAGAGGTATAAAATACATTGTTTAAAATAATAATTTAATAAATGGAGATTATATTCATGTTTAGGAACATGATCATAGTGGGAGTGAATCTTTTTACTACTTAAATCATAATATCATGAAATTTCCTACACAAAATTGTGATAAATCACTGAGATAAAATTCTATTCTTCCATCCAGGTTCTCTATTTTATAAATAGTCATATATTATAATCTATCCATTGAATTTTTGGGATGTGTGTTTGAATTGGAATATGTTTTATATGTGACCTATGTTTCCAACATATGGAAGAAATATTCCATCTTGTCATTGGATATTCTAATACTTTGGACCTATGGATAGCCATTATTGATTGTTTTGAAATTGAAATTCCATGATCATATATTATTTTTGATCACATACTCATGTTAATGAATATGAAACATTCATAATATCATCATAAACTATTCATTATGGATACCATGTAGGTTATCCATACAATATGGACTAGCCAGAATAAATGTGTTAATGAAGGTTCTTCCATCAATATGTATTCTATATTGGATATTTTTTTTGTTTTTTTATACATAAAATATATCATAAAAATTATATTGTGGCAACTAAAATTGACATCTTATGGTGACAATCTAATAGGGTATGCTAGAAAATTATCTTCGTATTTATAAAAGCATGAATTTCATGTGTCTGCCTCCGTTATAAACAACAATAAATGAAATAATAATAGTGAATCAAAGAGAATGTTGGGACATCTTCTTTATGGTTGGATTTTCAAAAATCAATATTGTAAAACTATGTGATTCTTTTTTGGTCCTTATAGATTCACCAAACATCTCGATTTATAAATGATCAGTATTATTAATTCAGTATATTTTTTGAAAACAAAATGACCATAACTCAAATTTTAAATAGAATATGATTCCACCACTATGGTTCAAGATATCATAAGTGGATCAATTCAACTATCATGGACACTAAGAGAAAATTTTACTAATAACATGGATGATATTTCATCTATGAACTACATCCATAAGGATACTAAAAAGAGTAAATTTACATGTTTTTTTGGATATCCAATAATTGGGATTCCACTCACGATTTGAAAAGGTGAAATTATCTTCCTAATTTGTTTTTTAGTTTTGGAATCTTGATTATTATAAAAAATATATGGTATACCATTTTTTATTTATCTTTTATTTTATAATAATGAGAGTCCATTTTTGGATACATCACATTGTTCTTTAAAAACACTCTAATGTGGGAATTTTTTAGAAAATATTGTATAAGTTTTATTTCCATTTTTATTATTGTATAATTATTTTTAGATGCGTGAATGTGTATATTTATATCTCGATAATTCCTATAATGTCTGTGATATTACCACTCAATTCTAGCCACTAAACCCTACCCTATTAGAGAAGGTATGTGTGTCACACTAAGAATATCATGAGATATAATATCCATAATAGATCATTTCAAGATAGAGTTCTGTCATAGTTTTTTCAATTTTAGGACTGGAATATGAGGCCTTTTCCTGTTATGATATTGTATAAAGAACTGAAGATGTAGATTTAATGTTTATTATGATTGGTTCTATATCCATGGAATTAAATTTTTTTGTTCCATATGATGTATCTATTCAATAGTACATTGACTATTTTAGTATTGACATTGAAAATGTATTCATAGGTTAAAGGGAAACCATTGAATCATGAATATTATTAACGTGGTAATGGTTTCCATGTCCTTATTGAGTTCCCCCCGAATATATACACATTTAACATTATATGTATTCTCTCATGGTAGGATATTTTTATATTCAAAGACATTGTGGATTCCATAGAATAGTTGAGGCTATTTCATAATGGATGATGGAAACTCAATATAGGGGCCCGATCATGAGGAATGTATTCTTCCATATTAAAAAAATATGGTTCTAATAAGCATTGAATATTTTATATACACACTTTCTATGGTTACTGAGGATTATTCTTGTGAGCATGATCCATATATATCTCTATAAGTGATGTAAGATTATACATAGCGTTCAAACATGATACATGTTTTTCTATGTCAAAAACCTATTCAAATAAATGCATATAGGGAAAAATTTATAGTTGTTATTAGACATTGTTCTTGTCACATAAGATTATGTCCCTTGTAAAGACATTATAGGAAATTAAATTTGAGAATGTATATGAATTTCTATTCTTGTAATGGTTGAGGAAATCTCATATATTATAATAATAACCATAATGAAATAGTTAGTGGGATAGTCAATGGACTGCCCATACTGAAGAATTTAATAGAGGAGGGAGGCCCACAGGGTGGAAAACATAGAATATGAGATGTAAAAGAACCATTAGGGGGATTGAACCACAACTCTTTCAAAAACTAATACATATAAATGTTTCATGAATGGATAATAGAATTAGTGAAAATGAACTGTAGAAACAATATTTGATGGTATTTTATGACCCATAAGAATCGAGAGATATTTGAGGTATGATTTTATTATTTTGTACTTTTGATTAAATATTTATTGAAATGGGTGAGGGAAAATCCTTCCTTATTAATTTGCATATATGAATACTATATAATCCTATAGGTTACATTGACATAATCATTATAGATGACGTCTATTATTGTAAGAGATTCTGCGATCAAACTATTATACTGCTAGTGTGTCGTGACTCATTGAAGATGGTGCTTCTTTTAAGACATTTCCATATTAAAAAGGAGTCATTATGATTTCATACTTTGTATGGACTTAATATATATAGTTGATATGAATATTTTCATCTTAGATTGATAATTTAGTGTAGGATAATTGATGTGAATGTGTTTTCCATCAACATTATGTATGAAACCCAACTGTAGCAAGATAAAATCATAAATAAAATGATAAATAGTATTAATCATAAGTTGGATTATATTAACCTTGGAGAAATATATGAAATGGCCTTTTAATTTTCTAAAATGGTGTAAGATTCGATAAAATCATTCCTATGGATATTTCGTGCATACTTCAACCCCATGAGATACACTTCTGTAGTGACATTCAGCTAGAGAGGACCATGATATCTACACAAAATTTTCAAATGACTACTATAGAGATTCTAAAGTCAATGTTTGGTACCAAAAGAATTTCAAGATAATATCATTTATTTCACCCACAATATAACATTTGTTAGACCCGATGAAGATTGAACATATGAAAATTATATATTGAGTTTGTGTGTGGAATATCAGTTCACTAAATAGGTGAATGTGAGTGATAAGTATACACTATTATGGATGAGATATAGTTTTATTAATTGAGAGAAAATAGATGGTTCCCTATGTTTGAAAAAAATAATCCAATTTCCATATTTACGTATGAGACATGGGGATGTTGAAGATATATTTACAAATCCACTATAGTTGTGTCATATTTATAGTGACACATTTCAACATGTCAGACAATAGAGCAGTTCTCATGAGAATTAAGATATGGGTTGTTGAACCCTTTTATACATTGGTTCATTTAATTCTTCTCCATTGAAATTTTATTATAATCGGTTGATGTGGAAGAACACACAATTCAAATGAGGTATCTAATAGAAATTCTCCAAGACTATAACATTTATAGGGAGATCATGAATTATCATTCCTAAAATAGAGTGGTCAGCTTCTTGGAAAATTTCTCCTAAGATGTGGTTGTGGAAGTAGACCATATAATCATTGATATATTTTGATATTGTGAGACACCATCATGTGTAGTGGTGATATTTGATATTGATAATTTTTTTTCGAAGTAGTTTTTTTGAAACAAATGATGGAGATTTTTTCCCTTATTGATGTTAACAAAACAAGGTACGGATTAGAAAATATGCATCATATCCTTGGTTGTTGTCACCCCCACCTATTATTCAACGAGTCTAGTTTTCATATCCTGGGGATATCGATTGAGATATATTACATGTGTATATCTCATGGACATTTTAATTAATTATTTTATAAAGGCGGAGAGTATTTTAACCTTGATCGATGATAAACTATGACATAAATAATTAAAAAGAAGGAGGTGTTGAGGATCATTATATTCTTTAAGAAATATAGCCCGGTTATGTGTGGATATTCTATGATACTTCAGATTCACCTTTTGTACCCAAATATTTGATAGCGTGTTTCACATTTAAATTCTTGATTTCTCACATATTATTAATTAAAGCATGAGATTGTAAATGAGAATTGAATAGTTTTAGAATCTCTTAGGATTACATGATTGTTCTTCCACTATAAATGTTGGGTCATTAGTCTTTCTATGTGTTTGTGGACCCTCAAAATGTCATTCCACTTCATAACCATCTTAGTGAAATTCTTTTTGGATATATTTGGAAGCATTTTTTTACAAGAGGTAGTACAGATTCATGGGACTCCCTTGATTAATTTTATATATTGTGATGATCACCTGAAATAATGATAATTTATAGTATGTGGGCAGCCTCAAGAGACAGTGTATGATAAAAAGTGTTTTCACCCAGTGATGATGGAAAACTCAAGTAGAATTGTTGGGTATTGGAGAACATGATTCTTTATTGAATTCTTTTTTGGTACCATAACAAGGAGGGTCATCTACCATTGATATAGATTCTATACCATAATAGATACCACTCCACAATTTCTATAGCTCCATTTGATCTAATGAACGGGAGACCATAAAGGTAACTACTATACTAGATATAACTAGTGGTACACATCAATTAATGTCCTAGAATAGGTATACATGTTTTTTTCCAGGAAAATTAAATCTAAGGTTATATGTGGAGTGCCTTAATATATATAGTGTCCCTGGTAGATCGATTACTATTTCCCTAGGATTATTATGCGGTTATCTTGAGTTCTTATAGATGTCACCTAAATGTTGGTTTAAAATAATATCATTATGTAATGTTTTATCTATGTTTCATATTAATTTATTTAGTTATTGAGATTTGATGTGATGTTACATACCACATGGCCATCTAAACATAGTTTTACGGAGTTCTTGGTGTTTTAGCAGTGTTATTACTACTGGAATAGGTGCACATCTCATTGCAGGATGTTGACCTAGATGATCTGGTTGTTGGGGTAGGATTTACCTTTTCAATGTTATCATTTTCATTAGTTAACCATTATGATAATTCACTGTATTCAAAATTATTACCATAGGCAAGAGTTTGATGAATTCATTAGAAACATTAAGAGGTATAATTAGAGTTGATTACCTAGATTATAACATAGTGAACGTGATTTTGAGTGTTTTTATCAATAATAGATGAAATCCTTGATGTTGGGGATAATCTAACAACTTTATTTTCCGATCATAAGAGATAAAAATTATTTGTATAATATTTTTGGTGCTATGAACTATGATGTTCTATAATTATATGGTATAGTGGGACTTTTTAATGATGAAATAACAATAATAAATACAGTACATCCCATATATATATATGTTTTTTTCTAAAAAATAGAGTCAATGTAAAATAAGGATTGAAATTAGAAATATAATACACATATTTAGACCATATCATTGTTTGTAACATATTTTTAATATATACATTATAAGCATCATCTTTTGGTTATAAATTTTCATGGGAGAAATGGTAAATTAATAAATTTATTAATTTATTAAAAAAAATTAAACATTATATCTTCTATTTATACCCATTCATGTCAAATAAATATGGTTAAATGAATAAACCCATCTATTTTAGTGGATAACATGGATGAAAATCAAAACACATCTTGAATATGGATCAATGACCAGGTTTTGAAATGATCAGCAAAGTCAATGTTTTTTAGAGATCATCCAAATATCGATGAAACAATACCATATTTCATCGATGATCTATAAAACATGATGCAGTGTGTTTATTTACATTTCTTATTTTCTTTAATATTTATTATCTAATTATCATGATTCAATTCCTTAACATGAATAATTTTCAGGTCCATCATGATGTGTGCTAATTTATTTATCTACATAGAAATAGAAACCTTATATTAATTTGAGAATCTTTTTCATTCAAAATCACTATAGATAAGGGATCATGTCCTTCATGAGAATTGTTTGATTTTCATTCATCATGATTTTTTATTATTCATTTATCTTCTTATTCTATATGTGATCATTTTTGGTGATTCATTTGACCAACATTTTATCAAATACAAAATGAATGATCATTTCATAATCGCTCATCAGCATAACAGAACATTATGTTAGGTTTTGGATGGATATAATGAAAATGGAGGTGTTGTGTGAATATAAAAGAATTTTTTGGATGATATAGGTGATCCTTATCTCAGAGGTGTTGATTTTTTATGGTGAGGAAGGACAAAGGAGGTTCTCCTGGTAAACTTTTATTTCTAGAATCGATATAATAGTGACAAATTATGTCAGGTAAATAGAGATATGTGTTTCTTAATATTAGTGGAATATTTTTTGGTTGAATTAGTGAGGTCAATAGAAAAATAATCATTTAGGAATTTATGAGATATTCTACACCAAACACCTTATAATTATGAGGGACACATTCTATATAGTCCTCATATGGGGTGTAGCTAGGTTATTATGTTGAAATTTATATCAAATTTCATATGGGTGACCCACATGATGTTTGATTCCTTGTCGGACAACTGAGAATGTATAAAGATTACAAACCATGGATTCCTTGTTTTGATATACATTATGTGTGTTTGATCAAACACTATGCAACCCATGGTGAATGGAACATCATTTAAAGAGATTACATTCCCCAGACCCCATATATCCCCACATGTTGTGTGTGGTAGAGAACATGTTGTTTGATTCATAACATCAACCTGTCATTGATTGGTAAATGTACAAGGCTGGGTTCACAAGAATGGCTAGAGTGCACAAAATTTGGAATAAGATTCTTAGTATAGGTAAGAAAAGGTATGTTATTATGGATGCATGATAAGAATAGTATAGAAATGATTTGTACTTCTTAAAATTTGGTTCTTATTCCTTCATATCAGCAGTTTAAAAAAAGTTTCATAAATTGAGTTTTCTTAGTCTATATCATCGATTATATAATGAGGTTTTATTTTCTATTTATTTGATTATGATCCCCTTTTATTGTATATCCCTTGGATATAGTTCTCGAGGTCACACTATATGAACAAGAGTGTGATCCACTAAAATTCTATTATTATACTTACATTAGGAATTAGGAATCATTAAGACCATCATATATAAGCTGTCAATCCTCTGTCTAGATAGTAAAACATATAGATTTTATAGTTTCTTCATTAATATGACCCCAAAATATTGGGTTATTTTAGTAGGGTTCGTGATATAATTTTGAAAATAATCTCATTATTTGAAGATTATATGAGGTGATTTCAATGTATACCAAATTACCATAACTATGATCCCCAATATAGGCCAGGATCTTTTGATACCCCACCTTTAGCATCATTGGATAGTCATAACGATCATGACCTCTAGAGTAAGTTCCATCATGGAAAAAATTTCATCCAAAGGGTAGTCAACTGTAAAGACCCATAAATTACAAGGAAATTTTTTTCATAATTTCTTTGGAATTTGAAAACAACGCAGTTTCTGACGACACCTGATTCTGAGTCCCGGTGTGCCCAGAATTAATTTCCGAAGTTTAGCTCGGGTACGTTCAGTGAACGAACGAGCGGGTTTTTCTAACTTTTGAACCTGTGCTCGAAATCGAATTCTGAGGGCACCGATGGATTCGCAGCATCAGAAATTTCTTATGAAAATCTTTTTCGGAGTTGCATTTTCACAAGAGGAGTTGTTAAAAATTTGTGGACGATAAAATAAAAATTGAGTTAAAATTTTTATTTCTTTAAAGTAGTTATATCCTTTGAGTGGATGTTAGGGAACTACCCATGAGAGGTTAAGAGGGTGGTGGGGCCCACACGACACCCTAACCCCACTTGCTCTTGCCATAACCCCCTTGACTTCCCATAACTCACCTCCCACTTTAATATTGTAACTCCACTATAACTTAAGTGACTCCTCTCCTCCTCACCTCCCACATTAATTCATGCCACCTATGCATTAATTAATTTGAAAACTCAAAATCAATTAATTTAGTGTGTTGGTTTTGAATTTGGTAATTTTGAATTCATGGCATGGGTAAATAAAACAAGGTGGATCCTTATTTTATTTTGGTTAGAAATTTTGTGTTAAGAGAAAGGGAAAAGAGAATTTGAGTTTTGAAGAACTTCCTCCTCCGAAGAAGAATGCTTCACCTCCTTTATTAAAGAACGTGAATAACACCGAAGCTTCGACGAAGAACATCGTCTCATCATGCCCCTTCTATCGACGTCGAAGGAAGCGAGACACCGCATTCTTCATCGGGAAATCACTGACGACGTGCCTTCTCTTCTTCTTCCTTCGCGTCAAGGGAGGAGACACCACCGCGGGGAACGTCGCCATTGACGACGAATCACCCTCCTACATCAACGGAATCGGCACCGATCTTCCGCGACGTCTGATCACTGCGACGCTTGCCTCTTCCACGGCTCGACGACGGGTGACCTCATTGCAAGGTTGCGGTTTGGTTTTCATGTCGTGAATAATTTTAGACGTTCTTCAATATCAACGGCCTACTGTTATCAAAATAACCGAGGAGGTCGGACCGCACAAACACGGCCAAACCTCCTCCCCTTTTATTTTGTTGGTTATCTACGTGGCTTGAAATGGAAGCGACACAGCGCCGTCGCACCGTGCGAGAATTTAGGGAATCACAACGAAGAAGCGCGGTGCCATCGCGCCGTGCCTTTGAGGTCGAACAAATCTTCGGTCGAAGTCGGGCCGTGACGATGGGTCGCGGCGCCATCGCGTGGCGCCGGAAAACCAAGAATATGGCGCGTTTTGAACGTTGAGTGCGGATCGATTGGAGAAGACCAATCGGGCCAAAATGGTATTTGAATTCCTTCACAGTAAAGATCGGGTCCCGGGAGGATTGTTGGCAAAGGCGGAAGGCGAAACAGACCACCAGAGAGTGTCAGGTGGTCCGAAAAAGGCGGCGGTGGCGCTCCGCCGGAGAAAACCGATGCGGCTGAGCTGCGGTGGTGGGACGTGAACTAGAATGGCAGGGTCGTTCCGGGTTTGAGGCGGCACAGCTTTAAGCCGCGCCAGGTTGACAACCAGGGGGGGGGGTTGTAACCCCCCGCACCCGTCGCGCCACACCAGCGCGAGGCCAACCGGCTGGCCATGCCGGGCCGGGCGCCGCAGCCGGGCCGGCCCGCGCCCAGCTTGGCTGGACCCGGACCCGGTTTAGGTCGACTTGGCTTGGCTGACCCAGGGGGGTTGGACCGGGCCGGGCCGGGCCCAGACCCCCGTTTTCGGACCTCTTTGGTCTTTCACCCATAGCATGGGATACATACCTCCTATCGACGCACCGTCAGTTGTGATGTGATCCTTGAATGAAGATGGTCGTTTAGGTATGTTACACTAAAGGTTTTGGAGGACTTTTGGTTCGGCCGGGTTGGTTCGGATACGAAACCAATCGGGCCCTCGGAGCGGAAACGCTTATATCTTGAGTTTCGGACGTCCGATTGACATGCCGTCGAATTTTTTGGTTTCTTCATGATGAGACGGAACTATTGGATTACTCCGCTCGAGGTTTGGATGCCTTCGGAGTGCGGTCAGGTTGGTTCGCTCACGAAACCAACCGGGCCCCTAGAACGAAAAATCCAATAACTCACAGACCGGGCGTCCGATTGACGCGCTGTATGTCTCGTTGAATTCCTCTTGATTAGACAGAACATTTGGCATACTTCGCCAGAGTTTTTAATGTAGTTGGATTATGACCGGGTTGGATTGTACCTGAAATCCAACCGGGCCCCTGGAACAGAAAAGGTGATATCTTTCAGACCAGACATTCGTTTGACAAACCGTCAGCAGCGTTGGTGATCACATTGAGAAACGGTCCCTATGGGTATACCCTATGAGAGTTCAGGGTACAGTTGAGATACGGCCGGGTTGGTTCGCACACGAAACCAACCGGGCCCCTGGAACGAAAAGGCTAATAACTCACAGACCGGGCGTCCGACTGACGTGTCGTCTGTTGCGTTGAGACCCCTACGACGAGGAGGTCCTTTGAGATACTTCTTCGTGGGACTTGTGATACTTGTAGTATCGACATGTAGCTCGTGGAGCGGACCCTCCCGGAGACGAGCATACAGAGTATGGAGACCGTGTTGTTGGATGTGACCGATGAATGCCTGTCCGATTCGATTCGGAGTGACTAGCATAGCCCAGTGGGAGCACTACTTTGTGAGGTGGCAGACCCATGGAGGACCAGCACTACTGTGTGAGGTGGAAGACCCGCGGTACTCGATAGGATGAGTACCTCTGTAGGCTATGAGGGGGATCACTACTGAGTGAGGTGGTAGACCCATGGCGGAGGAGCACTACTGTGTGAGGTGGCAGACCCGCGGTACTCGATAGGATAAGTACCTCAACAGTCTTATGTTAGTGGGCAGTACCTCAGAGTCGTGACAGGACCACTATACACTCCAGTGACGGGGCTCTTTAGCAGTTACAGTTTGGATAATGAAAATCCTAGTTTGAGATGGGTCTATGACCTTTGTGCCTACCTCTTGATTGAGATCGGTCATTTGATAACTTAGGTATATGTATGGGCATATACCTGGGTAGTGGTTATCCGTTGATTTCATAATCTTTGTGTTTCCTCATGCTTGAGATGGGTTACTTGATAACTTATGTTTATGTATGGGCATATACCTAAGTAGAGGTTATCTGTTGATATCTTCATTGTGGTTATACTTGTTGGTTTTAGTGATAACTTGAGTGTCTTGGGGTCCTTACTGAGTATCGTTATAATCACCCCTGCACGGGCTATGCCCGTACCTCGTTGTGTTGGTTGCAGATGACGGGCAGTGCTGACAGAGGACGAGTGTTCGAGGACTGGATCGTACCAGTAGGTGGACTACACGACGAGTCAGTATCCGGATGTGGAATTCACGGCGAGACGACACTCGGAGGAGGTTGACAGGCGAGAGCGATGTGGAGGCTATCTTTACCTACCCTTCAGGTAGGATCTGTGGTGGACGATCCAGGAGCTGCACCATTTGTACCTACACTTCATGTAGGATCCGAGGAGGACGTCCCAGGAGCCACTTCTGTTCTTCCAGCTATTGTCTCTTTTTGTTGTACTTTTCTTCAGTTGTAGTTGTACCTTCAGTTGGGTTTGTATTCTGGCCCATTTACTTTTCCTTACATCTCTTTATACTTAGTGTTTTACCTCCTCTTGTACATTGTGGTATTTTGTTTACTTTTATAAAGGCAATGCCTTCCCAGTCATCAGGATTTACGTCTTTGGTGCTAGTCGCCATCCCCTGGACTTTGGAAGGCGGGCTTGTGGTAGTCACGGCAGGGCCCCTGACGACGGGACGTGACAAATTGGTATCAGAGGATTTGGTTCTACCGCAGAAAATATAACTCTGATATCTTCTTTCTGTGAAGAAATAGTGTTAAGGGTACCAATTGTGGTCATCAGTTCAGGGAGTCCACTGTTGGTGCGGGCGGCCGACGTATCCACACACCAGGACCTTGAAAACTGATTTCCGACTTTCTGCATGAAAACACTGATTGCGTTTGTGTTTCCAGAAGTTTTTAAATGGCAGCTCAAACTAGGTCATCTCACTATGTATAATCGTTTGACAGTGTCACGATGTTTCTTTCAGGATGCCTCTTTATGGACGACTAGTTAGAGCCTAGAGGGATGTGCGTACTGACAACCTGTCGAGCGACGCGACTTCAATACAGGTCCCTCTTGCAGTCGAGGCACCAGCGGTACTACCATATGTTGGGCCACCGATTCCACCAGCCCTAGCAGTAGGCGATGCACGCCACTTGAGTGCGCTGCAAGAGTTACAGTTCCAGAGGCCACCCAGGTTACGGGGAGAGACGTACCCGCAGGTGGCTGAGGATTGGCTGGAGGTTGTGGTGAGAGTCTTCAGGCTAGTGGGGATGCTAGCAGACTTCATTGTGATCTTTGCTGCCAGACTCCATCAGGCAATAGCAGGAAGGTGGTGGAGCAACTTGTTCCAGGTTTGCGACGGGATGACTTTCACATGGGAAGACTTTGAGACCTTATTCACGGTGGAGTTTGTGCCAGTAGCTCTACACCCCGAGCGTGTTCATGAGCTTCTTCCTTTGCCACATGGTTTTTGATCAGTAGCCGAGTCATCTGTGGGCAGTAGACAGATGATGCAGAGGTCCAAGGGGACAAGAACAGTAGGTGGGTGACCTAGGGTTATAGGATCAGTAGTGTGTGGCACCCGGGGTGGAGTGAGGTCCAGGAGTGCCAGAAACGGACAGTGTTTCTCCTGCGGGAGGAAGGGTCACATGGAACGTGACTGTCCGACTCCTCTCACAGTCGATCCACAGGCGTTGGATGAGCCACCGAAGCAGAAGCAGTGGCGAGTTCTTGAGAAACAGCCAAGAAGTGAACAAGGTAGTAGAGCTCCGGGAGCATGTTGACATGAGTGTAACTAGTGGATACGTCCCTTGTACTTCTAGTTCCATGTTGTTGTTGTATTCGTGTCTTTGTACTATGAGCTCTAATAATGAAAAGACACTTATCTTTGTGATGTTTTCTTTCCTATCATTATTTTTGGTTGATACTGAGTGGTCCCAGTTAGGACTGCTGACTTGACCCTCACGTTCGATATTTCTACTGGAGGAGACCCAGTGACCTCACACTGATGCTGACAGTGTGACTCGACCCTTGGAGGTGAGAGTGATAGTTGGATCACTTGGTAGTTACGTCGAGCCCTTACAATGTCATCCATGGCATGAAAGAATCATTCATGTTAGGATTTACTATATTAGGAAATGGGCATGGTTCTTCCAGTGGATGAGACTGAGTTTCTCATTTCGACAAAGGAGAAATTTTAGCAACTCTTTCAGATCGTCGGTAAAGAAGGTGCAGATCATCGAGGAGCGGGTGAAGACTGTACAGTGTAGTAAGAAACAGAAAATGGCACCATTAATAAAGACTCAGTCATGTTAAATGTTTCAAGAAGTGGAAGATTTAAGGAGAGATGAGTCTTCGAAGAAGCTCATGTGGAGGCAGAGCTAGTAAAGCAGCATGTGGTGGTGTACATTTAGACATACTAAAACCACCCACCATAGTTGTCCCCGCCAGGCTCAGGGAGCTGGACGGCAGGGGAAGAGAGTAGCTGGTTGCGGTCAAGGAGAGTGACCCAATGGCTCTAAGAATGATTCAAGGGATAGTCTGTATCCACTACTAGCTGCCGTAGTAACAAACGTTGATATGAATCATTCCTTCCATCCATGAATCTTCTCCCAGACCTAGAGTTTCCGGTAAGACGTAGACTTGACCCTCAAGTCTGGAGATACCTTGGGAGAAGACTCGATAATCACACTTATCCCGATAGTGTGGCCATACCCTCAAAGTGAGAGTTTCGGTTGGAATATCCTGGTGGCAGCGTCGAGGCCTTACGACGTTGGATTGAGTATGGACTGGGCAATCACAGTTCATACACAAAATGACGGTATTAGGCAAAAATGTTGTGGTTTAACTACGACATCGGAATGGGTTTTCCTTGGTTGGCGAAAAGGAAACCCCAGGCAGCACAAGATAAACGCATGCACAGGAGGGTGCTACCGATCACTCTTGAGTAGGTCAGACTTACCCTCGTGGCAGCAGTAGTTTTGAGTTCCAGTTCTAAATAGGAATTGGAGACCTCTATAGTTCGAGGATGACGATCACATACTTATATGGCTCTCACCTCGATGAGGATTACGGAGATGTGGCCAAGGCGGCAAGTTATCTCTGAGGTTCAGTGGACCATTCCATTTTCCACATCTAGGTAGGCGGGGTGGTTTACCGCATGACCCATCCACCTCAGTTGCACTAGGTGCACGATGACTTCCACATATCTCAGTTGAGGAGATACGTGCATGATCCTTTACATATCATCGACCATGGGGAGCTGGACGATGTTTATGGGGTGTATTTCATGGAGGTTCCAGTGGGGATCAAGGATCGACAAGAGCGGGTCCTACGAGGACGTTCAATTCCTTGGGATCACCTTCACTAGCAGTACGAGAACCTCCAGGTAAGAACATGGGAGCGGAAGGGTCATATGCGTGCTTAGAATCGCTTTTGTAAACCTTTTTTGTGTTAAAGCTTTACGAGGACGTAAATCCCTGAGGTGCGAGTAATGTAAAGACCCGTAAATTTCAAGAGAAATTTTTTCTTAATTTTCATTGAAATTTTAAAAGAACACAGTTGCTGATGGTGCCTGATTCCGAGACCCGGTGTGCCCGTAATCAATTTCTAAAGTTTAGCTCGGGTACGTTTAGTGAACGAATGAGTGGGGTTTTCTAACTTTTGAATCAGTGCTCGAAATTGAATTTTGAGGGCACCGATGGATTTGCAACGCCGATAATTGCTTAAGAAAATCTTTTTTGGAGTTGCATTTTCATGGGAGGAGTTGTTAAAAATTTGTGGAAGATAAAATAAAAATTGGGTTACAATTTTTATTTCTTTAAAGTAGTTATATCTTTTGAGTGGAAGTTAGGGAACTACCAATGAGTGGTTAAGAGGGTGGTTGGGCCCACACGATACCCTAACCCCCCTTGATCTTCCCATAACCCCCTTGACCTCCCATAACTCACCTCCCACTTTAATATTGTAACTCCACTTTAACTTAAGTGACTCCTCTCCTCCTCAACTCCCACTTTAATTCATGCCACCTAAACATTAATTAATTTGACAACTCAAGATCAATTAATTTAGTGTGTTGGTTTTGAATTTTGTAATTTTTAATTCCTGGCATGGGAAAATAAAACAAGGTGGAGCCTTATTTTATTTTGGTTAGAAATGTTGTGTTAAGAGAAAGGGAAGAGAGCATTTGAGTTTTGAAGAACTTCCTCCTCCGAAGAAGAATGCTTCATATCCTTTGTTGAAGAATGTGAAGAACACTGAAGCTTCGAAGAAGAATGTTGTCTCATATTACGCATTCTCTCCACGTCGAAGGAAGCGAGACGCCGCATTCTTCATCGGGCGATCACCGACGACATGCCTTCTCAACATCTTCCTCCGCGTCAAGGGAGGAGACACCACCGCGGGGAGCGTCGCCATTGACGATGACTCACCCTCCGATGTCAACGGAATCAGCACCGATCTTCCGCGACGTCCGATCACCGCGATGCTTGCCTCTTCCGTGGCTCGACGATGTGTGACGTTATTGCAAGGTAGGGGTTTGGTTTTCATGTCGCGAATAATTTTATACGTTCTTAGATATCAATGACCAACTGTTATCAAAATAATCGAGGAGGTCGGACCGCACAAACACGACTGAACCTCATCCCCTTTTATTGGGTTGGTTATCTACGTGGCGTGAAATGGAAGAAACGCAGTGCCTTCGCACCATGATGGAATTTTGAGAATCACGACGAAGAAGCGCGACGCCGTCATGCCGCACCTTTGAGGTCGAACAAATCCGTTGTCAATGTCAGGCCGCGGCGAAGGGGTGCGGTGCTGTCGCACCCCGCCGGAAAACCACGAAGACGGAGCGTTTTGAATGTTGAGTGCGCATCGACGGGCGACGACGAATCGGGCCGAAATGGTGTTTGAATTCATTCACAGTAAAGATCGTGTCCCGGGAGGACTGTTGGCGAAGGCGGCAGATGAAGCGGACCAACAGAGCGTGTTCGGTGGTCCGCAGCAGGCGGTGGCGGCGCACTGCCGGAGCAAACCGATGTGGCTGAGCCGCGGCGGTGTGACGTGAACCGAAACGTCCGGGCCGTTCCGGGTTTGAGGCGGCGCGACTTTAAGCCGCGCCAGGTTGAAAACCGGGGGGGGGTTGTAACCCCCTGCACCCGTCGCGGCGCGCCAGCCCGAGGCCAGCAGGCTACCCAGGCCGGGCTAGGCCGCGCAGGCCAGGCCGGGCCGCGCGTAGCTGGGCCGGACCCGGACCTGGTTCGGGTCAACCCGGATCGGCCGACCCAGGGGGGGTTGGGCCGGGCCGGGCCGGGCCCAGACTCCCGTTTTCAGACCTCTTCGGTCTTTCGCCCATAACATGGGATACAGACCTCTGATTGACGCACCATCATTTGCGCTGCGATCCTTGGATCGAGACGGTCGTTTCAGTATGTTACACTCAAGGTTTCGACGAACTTTGGGTTCAGCCGGGTTGGTTCGGATACGAATCCAACCGAGCCCTCGGAGCAGAAACGCTTATATCTTGATTTCCGGACGTCCGATTGACGTTTCGTTGACTTTGTTAGTTTCCTATTGATGGGACAGAACATTTGGATTACTCCACTCAAGGTTTGCATGCCGTCTGAGTGCGGTCGGGTTGGTTCGCTCACGAAACCAACTGAGCCCCTTGAACGAAAAACCCAAAAACTCACAGACCGGGCGTCTGATTGACGCGCCGTCTGTATCGTTGAATTCCACATGATGAGACAATACTTTTGGCATACCTAGCCTGAGTTTTGGATGCAGTTGGAGTATGGACGGGTTGGATTGTATTCGAAATCAAACCGGGCCCCTAGAACGGAAAAGCTAATATCTTTCAGACCGGACGTCTGTTTGACGAACCGTCGGCGACGTTGGTGATCACATTGAGAAATGGTACCTATGGGAATACCCTATGAGAGTTTGGGGTAGAGTTGAGATACGGCTGGGTTGGTTCGCACACGAAACCAACCGAGCCCCTGGGACGAAAAGGCTAATAACTCATAGACCGGGCGTCCGACTGACGCGCCGTCTATTGCATTGAGACCCCTACGACGAGGCGGTCCTTTGAGATACATATTTGTGGGACTAGTGATACATAGAATATCGACCTGTAGATCGTGGAGAGGACCCTCTCGGAGACAAGAATATAGAGTACGAAGACCGTGTAGCTGGCTGTGACCGATGACTTCTTGTCCGATTCAATTCGGAGTGACTAGCATAGCCCAGTGGGGATCACTACTATGTGAGGTGGAAGACCCATGGAGGAGGAGCAATACTGTGTGAGGTGGCAATCCCGCGGTACTCGACAGAAGGAGTACCTCTGTAGGCTATGAGGGGGATCACTAATGTGTGAGGTGCAGATCCATGGGGGAGGAGAACGACTGTGTGAGGTGGCAGACCCACGGTACTTGACATGATGTGTACCTCAGCAGTCTAAGGTTAGTGAGCAGTACCTCGGAGTCGTGACAGGACCACTGTACACTCCAGAGACGAGGCTCTTCAGCAGTTACAGTTTCGATAATGAAAATTCTGGTTTGAGCTGAGTCTATGAGCTTTGTGTTTAACTCTTGATTGAGATGGGTCACTTGATAACTTAGGTATATGTATGGGCATATACCTAGGTAGTGGTTATACATTGATTTCATAATCTTTGTGTTTCCTCATGATTGGGATGGGTTACATGATATCTTAGGTATATGTATGGGCATATACCTAAGTAGAGGTTAACTGTTGAGATCTTCTTTGTCGTTATCCATGTTGGTTTTAGTGAGACATTGAGGGTCTCGGGGTCCCTACTGAGTATCGTTATACTCACCCCTACACGAGGCTATGCCCACACCTCGTTGTGTTTGTTGTAGACGACAGGCAGTGCTGACGGAGGCCGAGTGTTCGAGGACTGGACAGTACCCGGAGGTGAACTACACAATGAGTCAGTTTCCGGAGGTGGAATTCATGACGAGACGACACTCGGAGGAGGTTGACAGGCGAGAGCGATGTGGAGGATATCTGTACCTACCCTTCAGGTATGATCTGTGGTGGACGATCCAGGAGTTGCGCCATCTATACCTACCCTTCAGGTAGGATCCGAGGAGGACGTCCCAGGAGCCACTTCTGTTCTTCCAGCTCTTGTCATTTTCTATTGTACTTTTGTTGTGTTGTAGTTTTACATTCAGTTGGGTTTGTATTCTATCCCATTTACTTTTCAACACTTCTCTTTGTACTTAGTGTTTTACTTCCACCTGTACTCTGTGGTGTTTTGTTTACTTTTATAAAGGAAATACCTTCCCAGTCATCAGGATTTAGGTCTATGGTTCTAATCGCCATCCCCTGGCCTTTAGAAGGCGGGATTGGGGTAGTCACGGCACGGGCCCCGAGGACTGGTCGTGACATCAACAAGGTGAGTGTTTTCATGATTCATCAAGTAGAACCTCATGTTTGGTTGTATAGTTCAGACCAAGTATGATCATAATAATATATATAATTTCATCTTTCTTATATCTATATCTCAGTTTTTGATTGACATTCATTAGGTTAATTACATTAATACTCCCTTGAAGCATTAATTTTTTGGATTCCATGTGTCCTATTTAATATTATTATAATCGCCCCTTAAAAGTATCCTCTCTCAAATGTTCTACCTTACATAGATAGAATGATTTTTTATGCTATGCATGGAAGATTTAGAAGTGGTGGATCATAATAACCTAAACTATTCATGGTTTTACTATGTATTACCTTTTATTTCTTTCCACCTCCTTCTGGGAAAGTGGTACTCTTTTACAATCATGTTGGTCTTGTATTTCAAACTTTTAATTGCTTTCTAGTACATTTTCATAAATTGGCGTGGGATTGATTTTATGCACACGTTATGATATTACAAGTATATAACATTCAACACCATAAATATACATATAAATGTTTAATTGTGCACATTTTAATTTTTTTAATTCCTCACATGTGTGTGATATTCCTACTCAGTGTTGGACTCTATCCCATAGAATATTTGATTTGGGAAGGGGTTTTGATAGTAGTCTTATATTCATCTAGGAGGGTAATAACAGGTTATAACATTATTTTAATAATTCATCTATGAATTTTTATAGTGGTATTTTATATAAATCTGTCAATTAAAATGATTGTTTTACTGATTAAAATGGGTTAGAAGATGGGGTTTAATATATTCATGGTGGAATCATTAAAAAAATTATAGATTAATTTTTCATCTAATTTTAATATTTTGAATAGTATTTATTTATTTCACTACTACTTGTGTTTGATTTATATATATATATATATATATATTTATTTATTTAACATTTAAGAAATACCAAATCTAAAAATATTATTTTAAATAATTTATTTTTGTTGATGAATGGGGGATTTAATTTTTTACAATAAAATATATAATTGTATTGGGAAATTTATTTATAGGTTTATAAATAATGTTTAATAATTTAAAATATAAAATTCAAACCATGAAATGTTTTTTTTGTACTGAAAAATATTTTATTAATTAAAAAGTCACATTATATCATAATTATATTACAGAACAAACAACCTGATAAATATATATTTTGAATATTAATGAAAAGATATTAGTTTCCAAAAAAATAAATAAATATCCCTTTTTTAAATGTCAACATGATATTTCTCAAAAATATATCTAATATTCATATATATATAATTTCTAACTGAAGTTAGATAATCATAAAAATTGATCAAAAAATTGATGTTTAATTACAAAATATGTGTAAATTATAAAAAATATTAAACATATAAATGATTTATGTAACATAATGTGAGAAATTATCTTATTATATTATATTATATATATATATATATTTTATTTCAATTAATATTATATATTATTCAAAAGAAAATTAATTTTATAACTACATGGTTATTTTTTATGTAAATGGGTAGGTTAATATTTTAAGGGT
This sequence comes from Viscum album, assembly GCA_963277665.1. NCBI lineage: Eukaryota > Viridiplantae > Streptophyta > Magnoliopsida > Santalales > Viscaceae > Viscum > Viscum album. Next base: position 1,707,306,392 of record OY728142.1, read on the forward strand.
AGCATTTCTATGTGATTATATTCAAAATTTTAGTGATCATATTTGAATTTTATATACTATAAATATTAATTTATTAATTTATTTTTCATTTAATTTTTTTTCTACTGTTCCTCAGAATTTTTTTTGAAATGAATATATTAATTTTTATATTGTGATTCCTATTTATCATGTTGTTCACTACAGCAACAATTCTAGGATATCAAGGCACATAATAATTATTTTTTTTAATTTTTACAATAATTATCAAAATGTATTATTTTAAATTATATTGAATGTATTTATCATGTTAATGTAGTGGTTTTTTAGAAGATAAATTGTATTGTCACATTACCAATTTATAGATCTTTATGTCATTATATTCTATTATATATGAATTAATATTTTATAAGAAGATATATTTCATACAAGAATCAATGTGATAAAAATAATTAAATATAAATGGTTAATATTATTTAAATGGGAAATATATTAAATTCATATAATACTTATATATATACTTTATGTATGAAAACTCATAAATAAACTATCATTGAAATTATAAGATATTGCAGATGATTATTGTTACCTTCTATATAGGGATTATTTCAATAATATATTCTTAGTACATATCATATAAAATAATATAATGTTGATACTATGATAATAAAGACAGTCTACTGTATTAGTTGGATTATATGTGTTGATGAAGACCCTGAGGGATCCAAGAAAAAAAATTGTTATATATATGGAATCTATATGAAACCCAATCTACATCAGTGTACTATTATTGACATTTTTAAATATAATAAGCAATTATCCATAAATAAAATATGGAAAATCATTATTCATATGTTAAGAAACACCATGTATAAAATTAATAAGACCCACATGTCATTTAAATTATTTTATGTGAAAACATGTCCCATATAATCTTGCAATTTCCATATTATGACAAGTAAATAACTAGTTTAAAATTTAATTGGTAGTATCAATTCGAAAACATTATTTCATTACCAAAGGATAAAAATATTGATAATTTTAACTTAAAAATTAATATCCATAATTATTCATTCTTTCTATAATAAACAAATTCAAAAAAAATACACTAAACATTATTCTTTAGCCTCTATATATAAGAAGTTCTTCAAAATTCATCAATAATAACTTTTTAGAATCATGATTATTATAGATATTTAATTTATAATATATTTATAAATATTATAATAGGATACATATGATTAGAATAAAAAAAATAAATGTAACATATCATTCAAAAACAACTATAATTATTTATGAAAAAAGCCATTTTATTTGAATAAGTATTATGTTTTGGGTTCATTATATCTCTACTCAATGTCACTTGTTCACTATACATGAATCTATTATGGGAGCGGGGATGATGTCTCCTAATGAATCTATCATGAACTTATTCACAGTACTTATTGATGAGATTATGTCATGACAAGATTACACCACTTTCATATAATAGAGGATTCATAAGTTTATAATCTACAAAAAATAATAATAATAGTGAAATGTAATTAAGGTTATTACCTTTGATTTATAAATAAATAAATAATATAAAAACATGGATGAAAAAAATAGAAATGGCTAATGGATTTCAAAAAAACTGGCCAACCAAATTATTATATCTCATAATTTCTGGGAAAATTGGCTATAGAAAAGAATAATTTGGTGTTAGGTTACCAGTAATTTTACAAATAATTTATTCCATGAAATGTCAATGACACTTTATATCAACATTTATAGATGAATCCCATGTATATGAAATAGTATAGAAATAAAATTTAACAAAAAATTCCTATCATTAATTCTAGATTAATCTACAAGTTTAGTTTTTGAAATATAAAATACTAAAACATGCCTTCCCATTATTTTTATAAAAATCCTAGGATACTACTTATTTTTGCAATATAACATTATGATACTAAATGGATTCATTAGATTAACTCCAAAGTAACAAGACTCTACTAGATACATAGTACAATTAATTTAGGTACATAATGCTTCTGTGGAAAAAAATCTCATTATATGTCCTCTCATTCCACCCATTAAACATTAAATGTAATTAAACGTACCACAAATACAAATTTACACATACAGATTTTAATATTAAAGATAAATACAAAGTAGATGGAGGATCTCTATTAAAAACACCCCACCATCAAGCATCTGACACTCGATATGTATCTCATTACATTATATATATAATATAAAATTAACCAATGATCCAATTTTAAAAATAATAAAATAAAATAGTCATTTATATATGATATGGGAACACATTTTAAAATTATATAGTCCAAAAATTAATAAACCATAATAGAAAAAACCTCCACTATGATAGTAGAATCAACAAGGAAGTGGTCGGAACATCCTCTTGATATATTAATAATAGAAACAATTATATATTGTCTCATATTTGTATAGTTATTTTTTATATTATTACAATTTCAATATAAGAATAAAATGCATGAATATATTATAATGTTTAAATATACAAGTGTCCTTTACAATCAAACTAATGACTCTCCCATTATATATGTCAATAAATATATCTAAAAAAGTCATCTAGTTTTATCCATTAAAAATGGTTTCTAAATATGTGTACTTCAAATATAAAAATTAAGATGAAAATAAATTATCATTTTTTTAAATTTCATTCCTCTAAAATATTATCTATCATCTTTTATTAATGTATTCATTATTATACTATAAAATATTTAACACTAGGTCTTCTTAAATTATATAGTCAACTATGTCAAATTGATTTATTCAGATATAATATGTTAAATTCCTAATTTAATAATTATAATTCACTAGGAATTTTTTCATTTAATTGTCTCATTTATTTATAAAAAAGTCAAGGAATTTCATTATATCCCAATATATAAATTCTCATATAAGAAAATATATTCTAAAATTCATAGATATATATGGTTTAACCGTTCTCTCACTATATAACCAAAATCATATAAAATGAGCTTTCATTTTCATCAAAATTGAGCTGGTTGAATTATTGTGAATTTTTATTATGAATAATAGATTATATTTTTATATATCAAATCATCTCTATAATTGACATCATTATGATCATGTAAAAATAAAATATATCAAAAAATAATTTTTTCATTTGAAAACAAATTTTGATTAGGTTATTTTATATAAATTTAATATATTTGATATGTAATATTTAGTATCACTTATTTAATCGTTATTATTATTTTTTAATCATTAATTTTCCAAATTAATCATTTTTATAATATAAAAATTGAAAATGAATCTTTTGTATGATAATTTTCATATTAATATAGGACTTCATAATTACTGATAAAAGACTCTGAAAGTAACTAAATTAATTTTTGGAATCACTAAATTATTATATCTCTAATTATTTTTTCATTCTATTCATGATTTTCAATATTTCATGTCATATTCATTAATTCCTAAACTGTTTGATATTGATATTTTACGTAAAATATTAATATTATGAAATATAATTACTTAATTATATATTTATTTTTAAAATTTCAGAAGATCAATTAAATTTTTCTTGATTCATATCATATTTTTGTTCTTCATCAAGATGTCGTATCATCTATTTACTATACCACAAGATGACAATTTACAAAAAAATACCAAAAAATGATTTTATTTAGTATAAAAAGAATAATGGAATACTAATAAAAGATATTCTTACATAAATAGTGTAGATATTGTTTTAACCTTAAATAATAATTTCAATGTCAATTTCATAAAAATATACAATCATTATTTATTTAATTATTTTTAAAATTCTCAATAAATATCCAAACATTATCTACCACATTATAAATCCTAACTTAATTGTACAATATATTAGTATTTCATAATTTTCCTATCAATCTTCTTAGAATAATTCCCAATTTCAATGAGACATATAAGTGCTCAAATTTTGGCAGTTTGATGAATGTCCACAATCAAATAAATTCATATCCACTTTCATCTAAAAAATAACTTTATTAATTGTTATTAAGTAGTTTGGAAAATAATATATCACCAATATCATTTAATTCCTTTGAATGGGACATACATTTTTTCAAATTTTGACTTTCTATCAATGTTCTTTCAATACTCAAAAAACATATAGATTAATTATTTATTCAATCTCATAAAAAGATTAATTATTCAACTTAGAAACACATCATGAATATTTTTTGCATCAAAAAAATATCCATATACTATAGTTTAAATATAATTAATCCATTAACAACATCTATAATTCAGTTATTAATATATTTTCTAAATAATATCTATAAATATATGTTATATCTATAAAATAATATATCCCAAAATAATATAATATAATTGTATATATGTTAATATGTATTAAAATATAATTAAGTAATATTATTCATGGAATAAAAATATTACTAATTATTATTCTTTGTATATATTTTCCATATATTGGGTTATCTATTATTATATATTTATGTCAATGTATTCGATAATCTTCTTCATGTTGGATATATGATTAATAAAAAATTCAACACTCATAAACCATTAGGAAAATTAATATTTTACATGGAATTAGTTTCAATTATCAATTTAAATAATCATTTATATTTAATTTTAATGTTCACCTTTCATTTACCCCCCACCCCATTATTGAAAATGAATACAAATATTCACGAGATAAATATAGTAACTATCTTATAATGATTCAAAAATATTATAAATGATATTTTCTTTTCCTATTGACTGTAAAACCCAGTACCAATGAGAGATAGATGGACTCAAATTTAATTTTGAAATAATATATTAAATAATATACAATAATACTACATGATTATTTGTTATTAGAGAGGACAAGAGAGATTACTTAAACATCACATTTATCTATATAATAACTAAACATTTGATACCCAATGAAAAAAATGTTCGTTCATAAGATAATATTTTACAGTTTCTATCTATCTCTTGTAATCATCATTATAAAAACACAAAATAAATTAAAATAATAATAACCAACCATCTATTTTAAAATTATAATTTCAAAAAAGATTCAGAATTATTAATTTAATTGAAATAAAAAACATACCACCTATAATTTATAATTTATTTATCATATTATTATACATTATTAATACCTATATTCATTATCACTGATTGATATCAATACATTTAAAATAACATCATTAAACTAAATAATTAATCTAGTAACTTCTTATGTCAATACCTCCATAATGGATGTAGCCAAATTACTCTATCATTGTTGATATTTATAAAAAATTAACTATATGCATAGATGTGTGCCAGTAAATGTCAATAAAACAAAATGTATCATGATATCCATAAAAAAACACCTTGATGTACAAAAAATATAGTTCAACTATGTTTTCATATTATCAACTGTCACTCATAATTATCCCACCATTAATTATCTATAATGAAAATAATCAGTATATATATTTGAAGAATGTGGTTCTTAAAAGCTCATTAGTATGATCTAAAAGGATACAAATTATTTCTGAAATGTTTGAATCCTTTATTTTTTATCTAGTAATTATAGATATCATTGTTCATATCTCTACATTTATTTTTTTTGGTAATATTCGATTTGTGAATAATTTCCTTATTTCTTCATAAAACATTATCATTGTATAGAATTTTCTTTTTTCTCACTATTAATAACTCTACAAGAATTCACTGGTGATTTATTTTTCAATATTAACATACCATAAAATTTTATAATAATAATAATGTATTATATCCAACTATTTATAAGATTTTTCCTCATCGGTTTAAATTATCATCAGCCTTTATTTCAATGATTTTTGGAAAATTATCAAGAATTTCAACTTCAAATTAACATTTTGACGAAACAGATATAATTATATTTTTCATCATATTATATTTATTTTATAATATGTTTCCATATTTTTATTTCATCATTATAGATGTTTCTTATTTTTTTAAAATGGTATATAATTGTTTTTCATAGTATAAGGAAATCATTATTTTTGCAGAATCTATCTCAAACAGTTAAGGGGTGTTTTGTTTAGAAATTTACTTTTCCTTACACAAAAAGGTAGTCTGACATTATGTTTATACTTGTTTTATTATCATATAATATATTATTAAATAAATAATAGTAATAAATTGTTAATTTTTATGTTAACACATATTCTTCATCCCAATGTCCTACATTATTATAATATTTCAAGAAATTAAAAAAATATTCCAAACTAATTTTTTTAATAGATTAATTTTTTATTCTCTGTAAATTTATACTTATCCCTAAAATTTCACATTACGTTAGATTTATTACCCCTTAAAATATTAAAATTTTACATTAAAAATATTTATATATTATTCTAGTCATAATTTTTATTTTATCCAAAAAATTTAGAGATCAATCAACAACCAAGGAATAAATATTTTTTAAATTTAATTGAATTCTCCTCCGCATCACTATATTGTTATTTTGAATCAAATATATTTTAGTTTATGATTATATTGGTTAATTTAAATTCATTATATAACCTACACCAATCCCATAAGTAGTGACACATTTCAATATATTATTGTGGGACCATATTCTCCTTGATATTAAATTATAAAATGAAATTTTCACTTCAAAAATAATAGTTAAAACATTTGTATAGAACAAGATTTGCCTATTTATTTTATGTTATATTGGATTTATCCTAATATATTTTCCACTCCTTATTTATTCTAGTATATGACTTTTATGAATCAATTAAATTATATAATGACCTGGACCACAGTATCCTAAAGTTGTTGGTTACATTATTACATTGTAATAAGATATAAATAATTTTATCCAAAAGGACAATATAGTATAATAGCCTTTAAAAGCTATATAAATACTTGAATCCAACATTACAATTTAAATAATAAAATAAAAAATATCATTGTATTCAAGTGCGGGATTTTTTACTCGTGTACAACTCTGTATATCAATCATTACACACATATTGGAATCCCAGGGAATGGAACATTATTAAGGGGAGAGGTGAAATAGTCAAAAAGAGTATTAAAGATTCATATATATTAATACTAAATAAGTATAATCAAGATGAAATGTGAAATAACTAAAAAAATATCATTCAATTAATTAAATGGACATAATATAGAAGGACAAAATTATAATAAAATGATTCCATATAAATACGAAAACGAGCCTAAAATTTAAACATGTGTATTCTCTCAAATTCAATTATCAGATAGAACATAAATAACTAGTCCTATAACGATGGTTTATATAATTTTTTCCATCATAAATATAATTTCATGATATTTAAAAATATAGTTTAAAACTATGTGTAAAACAAAATTTAATTTGTCTTACTTATTTTCACATACAACCCACTAATTCATCATGGGGCTATATAATTGTACACCCCAACAACCAGTAAATTAATGAAAATAATTACTCATATTAAATTGGCGAATAATATTCAATGAAATCACATATATTAATTAAAAAATTATGAAATGTTAATAAAAAACCAAATTGATAAACTTATTAAAAAATAATATAGATTGATATAGTTAATGGTTTTTAAATTGCATATACTATGTCAAACTGATCATAAAACGTCCATATTTATAATTAAGATGATATCATCACAAAATATTCTTTGTGGATCATAATTACAAAAACGTTTTATGTCATTAAAAAATATAAAAACCATAAAATTGTCATTTAAAAAATTAGTGAGAAAAATATGCATTGCATTACTAAAATCAAACTAAAAAACAAAAATTTGGAAAAAAAAAATAAAACTGTTTCCATTGAAAATTTCATTAGATATTCGATATTATTATTCAAATCATTGATTGGTCAGGAAGGGAAAAAAATTATTTAATGTAGTACAATTAAAACCAATGATTCCATTCATATATTCAGTAAAATCCTAATGATCATTTATTTAGAAATAAGATATATATTTTATTGAATCCATTTTTCCAAACATATAAAATGATTAAAATTTTCTGAAATATTTTTTTATTATTTAATCCAAATTCATGATGTTTTTTATAGAATGAATTTTTTAGAATGAATATGATATATGATTGATGAGGTATATACTGTCATATATAATTTAAAACATTTTCTGAATCATTTTAATTTCGAAGTAGTGGAATATAGTAATATTACATTAAAAAGTAATTAATAACCATAAGATTTGAAAATTATAGATTTTTATTATAAAATTATAAAATTATTTTCATTTATGGAAATTCATGTATAAAAATTCCAATTTAAATTAGATAGATTCATAAATATCTTACAACTTTGTGAACATTAGAATCATAATTTCAATAAATGGAGTAATAATAAATAAAAAATGAAATACCATGAATATAAATATATTCATGAAATAAAATATATAATGGTGAAGTATATATACCACAAAAATGTAATAGGAGGTGAATACAAAATATATCTCTATCAATTAAATGTGAGATGTGAAAACATAAATTAATGTTTAATTCCATTAGTATGTGATAAATAATTTGGTATAATTAATGTAGAAATATTATAAATATATTAATAAACAAAAACCATATGTTTAAAACTATATATGACTTATTATATTTTATGACTTCTAAATTATCTATAAATTATTAAATTTAAAATTTCAGATGATAATATTTTAATTTTTCATGTTTGTTTGGTTTTTTAATTTCCATCATTATAGATTTATCATGGATTCATCATATGTGAAATTTTATAAATGATGTAAATATCTTATATATTTATTGTTTATTTAATTAATGTAATCTATAAATGTTTGTGGTATAAATTTTATTACACAATTAATAAAAATATTATGTCATATGTACCAATGGAAATTGTATTTATTTTTAACAACAAAGGTAATTAACTGAAAATAAATGGAAATTCATATTTAAATAATCATTAATAGGTTATATAGAATTTATATTAATAAAATCTAAACATTTTATCATGAATATAAAAAAATAATATTTTTTAACAATTTTATTAGAGACAGTAGTCCACAAATGCACATTAGTGGTGTCAATGTTTTCCAAAATATTTGAAGGTATTAAGAAAAATGTGTCATTAAATTTTCATATGTGTGGTAATTTCATATGTATAACATTTATTAATTAACATTATACATATAAAATTCATTGTAACACCTACGTGAAAAATGAATCACATTTCTTAGTGAGATAGTAGTCATCGTATACACGAATGACATTATCGTATCCATCCATTGAATTAAAATAAAAAAGGTGTATTTTAGATGATATTTTAACAAACATAATAATGAAATAAGTATCATTTTAATAAATTATATAAATAATTATATCCATTCATTATGGATATTTATGAAAAATTAGCTGCACCCATTCACAAGTTGAATTATTCCATGTACAATGTCAAAAAACTTATCTCCCATACAATGGAAGTAAATATTGGTAATCATTCCCAATTAACTTAATAAAATCGCATTATATATTTTATATTTCAATTATTATATTATAATATATGAATATTGTTTGAAATATTTGTAAGAAAAAATAAAATATATATGTTTGTTTAATAATTTTTCTACTTTTTCAAAGAGTCTCTTTAGTTTCCTACCAAAATACAACATATTGATGATTCAAAATATAAATAAGGCATATAGGATTTGATATGTTATGTTAAAAATATATTTTGGTAGTTATTTTCCAAACCATTGTGTTTTGGAAGTGTTATGGGTAGAGTATATGGGGTGACCTTTTATAAGTGGTGAGAGGAAACCATTTGATTTTTTAAAAATAAATAGTGATGGATTTTTTTTACATTCCACGAGTCTAAAAAAAGACTTTACTAATCATATAGGTTCAAGGTCATAATAGGAACATGAAATTTGTTTTTTTAATGTGTTATGTCATTATAAAATCATATCTTTAGAGTTTATCGCTAGAAAAACTATTTTAAATGAAAAAACTATAATTAATTTTTACTTTTTTACTAATATTTTGGGTCAAGATTTATGTTGGCTCTATAAAATAATTAACAAAAGGATAAATATAAATAATAAATAATGTATTAAAATTTTAAATAAATAAATATTTTGAATTATATTTATAAACAATCCCCCAAAAATATCGAAAATTGTATTAATCGAACCAAAAAATTAAAGGTTCCAATTTTTTTTTTCTGAAAATACATTTTATAAATACATTTCCATGATGATTCATAAAGTAACTTTTTACTGTAAATAATTTTCCTAAATGTGGTGAAAATAAATTTTAAATAATTTGTATTATGATCAACTAAACCATATTTTATAAAAAATGGATTTTTAGAATATATTTCATTTTCATTAAATTTTTTTATATTATTTATAATAAATAGATAAGTATGGAATTTATATTATACATGTGTAGAACTTATAATTTGGATAATTTATTTTTCCCTATTTAACATAAAACATAATAACTAGGACATAATGATCATTTTTTAAATATAAATATTTTAATAGAGTCTCATGATTCGTTTTATTTCATTGTTCTGCACATCATAAGAGATCAAAGTGATTCAATTTATTTAAAAATAAATGTATCATAAAGACATAGGGGTTTCAATTAAATTATAATATTGAATTTCTATTTCATATATGGTATGAAATATGATCTTCATATTTTAAAATCTATATGTGTTACTTTCTACACCATTGAATAAATATCATCCCCACAATTTAAAAATCATCTTGTAATGAAAGTTTTGACATATACCATTGATATAAAACAAAACCATAAAATGGTAATAAATAGTTAAATTTATTAGAGATATTTTTAGAAGAAATTTTCATCAAGAAAAAAACATTAATGTGTATAGATGTAGGAGAACATTGATAGGAAATTAAGATATGGACATTTAATAAGAGAGTAAAAAATTATAGAGATTGATAGATATAAGTGTTCACAATAAATTGAATGTTTAATGTAATGTTAAGGATATAAGAGCCTTCTATTATTAATGATTTTAGAGACCATTTTATAAATTATATACATAGTAAATATATAAAAACATTTATTTCAAGAACCACCTTCTTTGGGAAATATAATGTATTATACTAATGAGAAGTTTCCCACCTAAGAGAGTAATTATGGTTTAGTGGTGATACCCAAGGTTTTCACAACATCAAAACACTTTAAGATGTTGTTCATGTATTATTTATTTTTTCTATTCCATATCTATAGCGAATTTTTTGTTCCTTTATTTAGAATAAATTATTTATAAAGATAACGATTATGCTATAAAATTTGTAACTGATATTTATTAGATTCAAGTTTAAAATTTAATTATATATATTGTTGTTATAGTTGCAAATATATTTCACTATATATGAATATATGGAAATATACATACTTTATATCTTTATATTTCATATAAACTATTTCATCATTTCTTTTTCCTCCAATCAATTTAATATTCATCTCTTACATAGAGAATATAATATCCAAAAAAATTATTTCTTAATTCAAGAATCACTAAAATTGGTTATAATAGAACATAATTTCTATACAATAGTGAAATATTCTTCTTATAAAATTTTCCAAAACCAGCACAATTTTCTCATGTTTCCAATAACACCCATGTTTAATATTCATCCATTCCCTAATTAGTATCATTAACAAATTTCAAAATTATTTCTTATCACATTATACATCCAAAAACATAGAAGGGATTTAATGAATAAAAATGACATTAATATCCTTCAACAATATAATGTGTCTTATTATTTCACAATAGAAATATATAAATTCTTATGTCACTATAAAATTTCAATGAAAAAAGTAATATACCAAAAAAAATATTTTTTTTTGAATATATTCCTTATATCTAATAATTCTATAAAAAACAAATATATCATAGACTATCAAATCAATAAGAAATATCAATATCACCAGTACAATAAAATTATAATTTTGTGATCTTTAATTTCTTTTCATCAATCAAATATTATATTTTAACTACACTTAACAATTATTATTCAAAAATAAATTTCATTTATAAAATAAGTTTTCATTGTCATCGATACCATTGAACATATGATCTTAAATCTGTAATAGAAATAATGCCTAGAAAATCCTTATACAGATTATGATTCCTATGAAAAGAATAAAATTGATAAAATACTTCTTCAACAAATTTCATTAATCTAAATACACAATTTATTTTTTATAATTTTTTCATGGTAATAGCATAACCTTGACCCTGATCCCTATACATCTTCCAGTATATATTCCATCATTAAAAGTGTAATTAATTTTCATAGTTATCATATCCATATAAATTATTTTTTTACATTAGAATATTGTTTCCCATTATTTTAATCATGATCATTATGTAATTTCATTCCAATCATTTACAGAACTCTAATTCACATAAATAATGTACTTAACTTATTATTCACACAATTACTACTTGTTTGAAAATATATTATTCACTTATCCCCATTATCAATTTTTTCATCTTAATCATATAACTCTCTCACACCACTTTTAATAAATAACACTTTGTTAAATATTTTCATATCTTGATACCACATGATATTATGTTCTCATATGATGATAATTCTTGTAGAATCGTTACCTTATAAAGATTTTATCAAACCCATCAATGAAATGGTCATTATTATTCATTGGTTCATATGCATTTATATGGATCATCTTCCTTACAGTAAGAAGCCTTCTATAAATTGTACGACACAATATTAGATCGTAAAATAACAAGTAAAAATATATACTCCCATAACATTTTAGAAAATTAAATTAACTTGGAAAATTTATTCATGGACTATGTAGTAATCATAATGATGTTTTTTTTGGAAATTTTTTAAATACTAAATATATTTTCAAATACATGTATTTTTTTATAAATTTAAAGATAATTAACAAAGAATATCGCTTAGACATTTTAAACTATATTTATAGTATGGTGTGTTTTTTTGTATTAGTACATGATGCATTCATGCATAACATAACTTTTTAAAAGTTATTAACCCTAGGTAAACCTGTACCACCCATCCTTCAATTATAACTGGAAATATAATCCATGGTTTAAAACAGATCCACTAATAAATTTATTCAACTTTTTAAAACTATAACATGAATAATGTATATTTATCTTATGTTATTAACAAATGACAAGGAAATATTCATTATTCATTTCATAACTATGATATTCTATGGAAAAGAAATGGGTTCCATGTGAATCCATTTAAAATACCATAATCCCCCCATATAAAAATAATGAAATATCATTAAGAATTACCCCATGAAGTACCAATGTAACATCAAGTATTATTTCCATTGATAAATTAATGTACAAATCAACAATATCATTCTTGATAAAAAATACACATTACATTTTAAAATCACAATTTAGGACTACCATTTCAAAAAATAATGTTAAAATTATTATTTTTTTGAGCAATGAAAATTATAAAATTATAATCAAATAAAATAGTGTTCACGATATCAAAAAAAAAACCCATTAATATCATAAAAAATTAATATGAAACCACATTTTATATATTTTTAATGAGGGTAAAAAGTGATTTATAAAGAAAATGTAACTTAATTATCTTGTAAATGCATTTAAAATACGGTATAAGATTATATATAACAAAATTATGAATTTATTTATTTTTATAAAATAATAATATTTAATGTATTTTTAAAACATTGATGTGTAATAGAAGAATTCATCATCTTAAAAATGATAAAAGATTAGAATAACTTAAAAAATTATTATTTACAATACATTATTTAGTATGAGAGGAAATAAAAACTAATTATAAAAAATCCAATCATAACATGAGGATAATAAAAGATGATTTTATTAAAAGAATAAGCTCATCTAATTTTCCTTTAGAAAACCTTAAAATAAAAAATCATTAACAAATGATTTATAACATATATTGTTTACCTATTTTGTAACCTTTGAATTAAAAGTTATTGAAAAAATGATTTTGATATTCCCATTTAATTCCAATGAATTTTATAAATTCATATTTCAAAATTCAGTCCTAGATATTTATGTACACCATACATGGAAATAAAGATGAATGGAATATATCTTGTGAAAGTTAAATTATATCGAGGCCAAGAGACCCCTTGAAAATATCATATCATTGAATTGATATTTATCATTGGATTAGTTGTGTGTAAACATTTTAAATCCATTTACAATGTTTATTTAATTTATAAAACAAAAAGATGTACCTATTTACATAATCATGTAATAAAAAATTCAATGTATTAAATGTATAATCTATTGAATATAATTTTAGATAACAAGCCCCTTATCATATGGTAACATTCAATTCAAATCCACTTGGATGAAACAATATAAATGGAATAAAATTCCACGAGTCATGATGTATTCATTATATAACATTTAAAAGGTAATTATTTATAATATATAAATTATATTAGGTTCATAACAATAATTAAAATATCTACAACGGGAAATTGAGACATAAGCCACTACCTCGATTCTAGACATTCAATGTATGTCTTTCAACTATAATATAATAATAATATATAAAAATTTTACATAATTAATAAAAAAAATTATAAAATTTTAATTTAATTTTTTTTATTTATTCATGTTACATATTTAATAAAAAATGAGTTAAGACCGCATTAGGTATTATGCGGATCTTCAGTTACAAATTTAAAAACCACATCGTTAAGATGCTAATGGATAAAACATCGATTTTTATATCGTATTTGAAATAATAATTATGATATAATTATTTGTTTAATATTGTTTTATTTTTAATACCAACCATGAATCATTATTATGAAAATATTAGTATTTTAAAATCGTTGAGAGAGTATGTTGTACATACAAATGAGTAGAATTTCCATCGTTCGAAAAATAATGTTTCAAGGAAGATAAATATTATTTGAATTTTATTAAATAATTATAATACATAAAATATAATATAATTTATAAGAATACACTTATATATTACTTCCTTGTGGTGTGGTTATGAAAAATTAGTTACATCTCTTTGTAGAGGTAGTAATCCACATGCATGAATAAATGAAATAAAAATTTAACAATGGATGATAAGAAAAATGGATTATATTGTATCATTATATAATGATAATTTTTTAGTGAATATAATATATATAAATATATATATATATTAATTCAATGACTACTACCATCCACTAGAGGTGATGGTGGAAAAGTTAATTACATCAGTTTGTTATGTAGTTGTCTTGCGTACCCAAGACCCATTTTTTTCATTTCCAACATGATGAAGGTAGAGATGTGTATATGTAAATGAACTGACAAAACGAAATACATTTATGAATAATATAGTTAGCTTATTATTTTTTATTCATTATTAAAATATTAATGAGTTCTATGTACAAATAAAAAAAATCTCAGTTAAAATCTATACATCTTCTTTAAAAATCATCTTTTTTTTATTGAAACTCAATCCCCAAAATGATGACACCATATCCAACTTATGTCACCAATAAATTATTTAATTATATTAGTTTTTTGTTTTTTAGGATTGGTTGATAAATAGATCATGAATTATTTATATGAGGGCTGAGGAGGATCTCTTATAAAATTATCTACAGGGATGTCACAACATCCCCCCTCAATGTATATATCTCTTGGTATGGTAATGGGATAAGAGAGATATTGATATCATATTCTTGACTCCAATAGGCCCCAATGTGGATACAAGCATCAAGGGTATAATAGACACACATATGGGAGGTAATTCCCACGAATTGAACACATGATAAAGAGAGTGATATGTAAGACCCCGATTAACTCTCGCTCAAACTTATATAAAAAGAAATACCAATTACAAATATGTAATATATTATAATTTATAATACAACATAAAGGTAAAAGTTTATGCACAAAAAGATAAAAAAATGTTAGTGACCACGAATTCCACTCATTCAAAACCTTAAGCCAGTAGTAACCATCATTATCTCAATCAGGCTCCAACTAAACAAAAAATAGTTTACATAACATAGTTTTCGAATAATATTATACTAATTTGGATCCTTTCCATATCATCTTGTCAAAATGTATGGAAATCACACTAAATCACATTGAAGATAAAAGGAAATTAATTACTCATCTAAATAGTTATAAAATGTTCTCAACCTCAAAATGGATACTCTCTCCATGTATCTCAAACATTTGTATATAATATAATAAATAATCTCAAGAGTACCCCTATTACTTCCCCACTGGTTTGCTACTTTCCCCCAGCGTCACACATCAAAATAATCTCTATCCTAATATTCTAGCTGGAGAAAACATGCGAGAATCACCACAACATACACTTCATAAGACAAAACCACCACACCCACATATCCAAAAGAATCAAGGTAGTTTCTAGGACCCACCAAAGCTCGTATTATGTTTATCATTTTTCAGGTATAATATCAAAAGCCCTAACAACCCTTACACCGAGTAAGGATCCTTTGGCCATCACATCCTTATAACGTCATACCTATAGTAGTCCATAGGAAAATATATCCAAAATAAATTTGTGTGAAATAACTATAATTCATTACACCCATCAATACACATATATCAGGAAAACTAACCATCATGCATACTAGCATAGGTATCTAGGGAATGAATTTTGTACCCACCATTCATAATTACATCATATATATATAGGGAAAGAAATTGATGTTATAAAAGTAGTTGGGGGTGTAAATAAGGAAAACAAACAATAGATTCACAAGAAATACAAATTTCATATTATTGGGTAAGTCGCGCTTCATCCTGTGCCATCATTTATAGTTCCCTCCATGAAACCCACATTTAAAAACTGATGAATCTACCCACTATAGGAAAATAATACTACCACAAACACATTTCTTCTCTATCCCCATTTAACACAACATCCATCCAGAATCATCCATCCATAGAACACATCACATCATACGAATAATTAAAACAAACAAACATAAATACTAGGATATTAGCGCTAAAAAATATAGGCACCATTCGCACCCAACAAGATCTCATAGAAAAAAATCACAAGGAACATTTAATTTACAACAAGAAGGAAAATCACGCCCTAAAAATGCATTATATTTTAATCATATAATTGGTTTTTATTACATCATGAATTAACATATTTATTAACAAATTTTCCATCTACGAGGAACCTAAGATATAATATTCTCAAGGTATGAAAATTTTAATTAAATAATTAGGTTATCATGCCTTTAGGTCATTAATAGTTACACAGTAACATGATTCATGTTCAAAACTAATTCATGTAAACATGGATATATATATATATATATCAATTATATTATCATGAAAATAAAAAATAAAAGCCAGATTTATAAAACATGAATCTTTATTCATTTTTTACAATTAATTAAAAATTAATTCCGACAATAGGTTATTTACCCATTTCCATCAATAACGAAATGATAAAAAATAAAATCTCTTGTATCACACTATCTACTAAATCATGAGGCATTAACATTATAAAAAAAATTAAACTAATTCATTAATATTGTTCAAATAATTAATATATCAATTTCATTATGATAATAAGGGATAAATCATGATAACTTGGTGATTTCACATTAATATATCAAATTATTTAATATTCTACTTCAAAATATCATCAATATTATTATCAAGATAACATGAAAATAAAAATAATCATGGTATCCTCTCCCACAATGACTACTTCCACCTAAGTACAACGCGACACCACCACACCATCAAACAACTAATTAATCTCTTATAGAAACATCGAGATCACATGAAATCACATCTCAAGGAGAAGTGAGAGTAAAAATGATCAAGTATCCTATATAAACGTATGCAAAACACACTATCTATTGAGGATGGATCGATACATACAAATGTCACCAATGCAAGGGTATACATGCAGTAGTAAGTACTACAAGGAAAAACAAGATCCAATGCCCATTCCATGATATCACATCTCCAAATGAATGAATGAACTAGGTCATCCTATGCCAAGGGAAAATAATTAATAAGAAGAATAACTAAAGATATCTAGTCAATTTTTTAAATATAAAAAGAATAGAAATTTTAGATACAATTTATAATTCAAACTAATGGAGGATCTTGTCAATTTTATGCATTTTTACAATGTAAAGGCTCCTCGACCCTTAATAAAAAAGAAATAGGATTTATGGGCTTTTAATTAGCATTTAATAAATATATTAATGTGTTTTACATCAATGATAACATCTATGGTGTGAAATTGTAGGATTTTGGAAACATTGTTCAGGAGTCAACATTGGATTAGTCAATGTTTGATGAGTCACTATTGGATGGGTTGCCATTAAAATGAGATACCATTTGAAAATTATACTTTTGGAATGAACTAACAATGGAATGAGTTACCATTGTTACATTTTAAAATTGGAATGAGCTATTATTATGAAGGATCTACCATCCTGGATACACTATTCAAACAGATAGAAATTGTGGAAAAGTGTTAAAATTTGTCACCTTGACCCCCAAAGCACCTCAAACACTAGATTAAAATAAAAGAATAGACAGCATATGTCCTGGATATTATAGCATACATATCTCAAAATATTTCCTCCCTTGAGCATCAAAACCCAACAAATTGAGGAAATTGAAAATGGGGTCTGATACAACCTCCCAGTGAGATACCTCTCAATGATCATTCCACCACATCAAATAAACTGCTTCATAGAATGAACTATGTGAAACCACTCAAAAATCACAACCATATAACCAACATTAATCATAGGGATGGATCTCTCAATAAAGAATACCGAAAATGAGCAACAATAGAAATCCATTTCATAAATAGAAAGGGTCTACAACCAAAAAATGATAACAATATAGAATATATAATCATCAAAAAGTTTGGTGTATTTATCATGTATCAATGAGTCACATTTCAATGTAATCTCTTCCAAGAAACAATTCCACCAAAAGATGTGAACCAAGGGGACAACATGTCCATTAAACATATGATCCATGCAGTTATATATATCTAAAGGCCGCTCTTTGAAGGTCACATCATCGTCATCATTTATATCACCCCAATCGATAAAATGATAGTTTCGATGAAGATAAATATGGAGGCATGCCATTTCAAAAACACCGTGTATCTAGATCATATTCAGGGGAAGTTCTATCTGATACACCATGACTCCCATATGATCCAAAAAACATAGTGCCAAAAAAACCATGGAGAAAGCTTTATCCAATGACAATGCCTTCACTTCTCAAAACTGAGAGTCACCTTCAAATACACATGATCTATAAATTAAAACTCCCAAGGTCTCCACCTATGATTATTATATGAATTATAATGATGTTTTACTACCTTCATCAACTCCCAAGTCTCCTGAACCATCACACATGTACTCAGTACAAGTTCATGCCTGAGAATTATTGACACTCCAACCCATGTACAACAAAATGGAGAAATGAATGGTCAAACATTAAAGGTTTCATACAATTCCACACAAATGGTGGAGTAGAAATATTGTTTTATGTGAACTCTACCATGGGTATGTGTCTCATCCATGAACCACCAAAATCTAGTACACATGAAAGCAACATGTCTTCAAGAGTTTATATGCTCTATTTTGTCTGATCATCTGTCTAAAGATGGAATGTAGTGATAAGTCACATCTGATAACTAATAGCATGTTGGAGACCTCTCCACACCCAAGAGATAAAATTAGGATCTTGATAAAAAATTATCATTCTCAAGACTCTGTTAAGTCTCACCACCACCTTCTGATATTACCTCGACAAAACCGCCACTGATCATGAATTTAGATTTCTATAAAGTGTTCAAATTTATTCAAATTATCCACTAGCACACATATAGCATCATGGAATCCATGATATCTTGGTAAACCGGTAATAATGGTCAATGATATTTCCTCCCACTTCCAATGTGGAATGTCTAATGGTAGGAGAAAAGCATCGGGAACATGATGCTTCACCTTCACATTCTAGGAGACCAAACATGGAGACACAAACTCTGCAACTACACATTTCATACTTGGACACCTAAATTGACCACTTAATGATTTGTACATAATTTTCAAACCATGGTTTACAAAAATGGGTGAATCAAGGGACTATAGGAATCATTTCACTTGATGAAAAAGGAATTAATATAATTCCCTTAAACAACACCTGATGTTGCTCATTCTAAAACCAACCTTCACGATCATTACCAAAAAAACTCAGTCTCTCTAGAACTCTACCTCAAGATCCCCTAATTAGGACTCTACTAGTTTATTCACTAGAGATGACTAGATTATCACCTCAAATAGGAATCTTATGCCACCATCTTCTCCCAAATCTAGATATAATGTTGAACATTATTTGATCTCTCTATAGGAATCTCCTGATTCACATACTGGTTCACAATGAGACTTATTTCTCAGTATATCAGCTACAACATTCCCTTTTCTATGTTAATATGACATTTTTTGGTTTTATTACTATGTCAAAACAATCCTCTGACGTTGTCACATGTTTATGTCACATAAGGAGACAACATAATTAAGGCTCTTATGATCGGTGAAGACCACAAAATGATCAATAATGAGGAAATGTCACAAAAACATCATGGAAGAAACCACCTATACTAACACAGGATTGTGGGTGGAATAGTTAAGATCATGCAGACATAACTACGAAGACCTAAAAAACAACTGATCACTGATTCAACATAACAAAACCTCACCCTAGATGAGAATAATCACAGGAAAGAGAAAATTTATATCCATCCACATGAAGATATTGAACTGGAGTACTAATCAAAATCTATTTCAGATACATGAAAGCTACTTAAGACTAATCAATCCATAAAAATGCATAATCCTTTATATTCAACAATGTCAGTGGTGTCCCAGACTAAGATAAAATGTCGACAAACATCATGTTATATCCTACGAGACTGAGGAAACATTACACATATGACATAATCATGGGGGATTCCCAAGACACAACTGCATAAATATTCAAAAGATCCATTTATACTCTTTACTAGGACATATCATGTCCTATTAAATGGAATTATTGATCCCAAAGCACTCACATTTGAAATTCCCAAAACATCTTCTATTGATGAAGAATTCCCAAACAACATGTAGATGCTCTGCAAGCTCATCTTCAAATGTGGAGTACAAAAAGAATCCATTGATGGATACAACCATTAACATATATAATAACTCATGTAATACGTCATTTATTGAAACCATAAACACATCTAGAGAATTAATCACACTGAATGGTATCACAAATAACTAATAATTCCCCTGATGACATTGGAATGTGGCCTATGGGATATCCTCATCCTTCACCCGCATCTAATGATATCATAACCACAAATTTATATTTGAGAACTAAAATTCAACCATTATTTTATCGAATAAATAACCAATAATCAAATGTGGATAGTGTTTATTTTATGTCAGTCAAATCAAGTGATTAAAATGGACACACAAATGAAAATTATCATCTACAATATATTTGAAAAAATGGTGCACCCCTATGGGGACACACTCAAACCTATAAAAAAACACACGAATAGACCATCGAGATGCATATGTAGCTCTCAAACCTCATAAAAAAGCATACTATATGGAGACATAGATATAAGAGGAACATATAGATTTAACCTGATCCTAAACACCATCTCTCATCAAAGGAGAAACAATAAAACCTTTTCTAGAAACACAATGGGGTAATCTTCTATGAACATGTTGAACACTGACTGCTAAACCTCCGATGAAGTAAACATCAGCTCATCCATCGAAGATTATAAGTATGGAACATGCATGTGACCGATCTGAGGGCCTCTCTATCCAATAATAAATGCTGGAAATCCAATAACATCGAAGAACACTTGTTTCCTATGGAAGCAATCTATGATAGCTTACATAAAATACATCCAAATCATGTTGAGGATGAAATCATAGGTTTATATTCTTAAACATAGGAAATATACCCAATATAGGTGTTTCCTCTATACAATATCATTGTCTTTACATTATTCAGACATGTTAGCTCAACCTCCCACTAGCATAGTCCATGCCATGGGCACTAGAAGACTCTATACCTAAATTCCTAAATCATGCACAAGGGTAGGTGAGATGAATGATTGTGTCACTAATGAATCAATCAAGGCATTCACCCAAGTAGAAAACAAGTAAAGGATACGTAAAATGACATCTAGATCTCCTGGCACTAAAAACGATAAAACATGAAGCTTACTATTACCTACAATATAACCACTCTATCCATGTGGGTGACCACCTACAAGGAAATTCCCAATTATTTTAGGACTTGTAGCATCCCTAGGTAGTCTCTTTAATATCCCATTTTCTCTCTGCTGATCCAAAGCTGGTGTAACTTGCTTATGTGTCTGTTGCAAAGATATCCATAATAGAAGAGCCTAGAGTTGAAACTCTGGCACACTCTGACTACTCTTAATGGTCATTCACTCATGTCATTGATTACCTCGACCTCTATAAGTAAAATAAGATCATGATCCTTTAACATTGTCCAGAGAGATGCTACCCTATAAAAAACGAGACGTTCATTGTTGGGACCTTCCCTCAACTGAATAGAAACCCTTCGTCCCAAAGAACTGGTAACCCCAGACCACATAACTACCTCTTGAAAAATTATGATGAATCCAATTATTTGACGACGGGTTCTATATAACATCTTATTGATGAAATCACCCATCGCTAACACCTTGAGAGATGTCTTAAACAGAAATAAGATGTCTTGCTTCATGATCATGGAATGAAAATAATCCTCAAAATTCCATTCCATGGAATGAACATTTGGAAATCGGTCCAATGAATATCACATAATGTTCCTAAAATAGATCACGATATCCCGCACTCTAGCAATACCATGATAAAGGGTAAGAATAATCTATTGAATATATACATATTACTTCTATATACTTTGATTCATACACTCTCAGAGGTTCCTCATCAAAGTGGTGTGATCATCATCCTACAATCTATGGTGATTTGCTGGCTCATCCTCCTAGACATCTTCAATTTTAACCCAATGAGACCGCCAATATGTATCCATACAAGAAAATGGAATAAATAATAATAATGTATTATCTATTCCTAGGTCCCTACATTGATACAAGTATAACCTCATGTATTATCCATGGTAAGCTCAATGATCCATGCCTCAGATCAAGGGGCCATTAATTCCCTTGTCTTATTTGTTCGCCAATGAACCATATGATTTTTATAATGATCAAAGGAATCATTTATAACTCATTCTATAAATAGATAAATTGTTCTAGTAAGTTGGAAGATATTATTGATATCAATCATATAATAAAATTTTTTGTTAGAATAACCATATTTGATAATTACATGTATATATCAAGAAAATGTAATAATTTTTTTACTCTATCTCATTACCAAATGCATTGTGGGCCTATTACTGACCCACTCATACTTTTTCTGAAACATTACCACAGATACATTGTTTATAATGTAACCACCCATTTATGTTTTATATTGGAAATAAACATCATCAATAACAATTTCAATGAACAATAACAAACATAAAATTAATATAACATTAATTTGACCATCAAAATAATAAAAAATGTATTCATTTTATAACATAAATAACACATAGTAAAAAACAGGATCTAATAAAAATTATTTGAAACAATAATAATACATCAATATAAATAATATGGATGATATACCTAAAATTTAGCTCCATTGGATAATAAATAACATAAATGATTATTTTTATTGGTGAATATAAACACCCTTAAATTATTAGTTAAATAATTATTCATAAAAATGATCATTCCAATTATCGAATCAATTTGAAAATCTATAAAATCACAAAAATATACTAAAAATAAATATATTTGAAAATAATCATGTTAAATTAAAATAGATTCATAAAATAAAATATTGAGGGTTGTAACCATGAAATAGTTTAATTTTAAAAATATAAATTACATAGGTAATTCATACCAAGAAATATGGTAATTAAAAATGATCTATGTAATAAACATTGAGATGGTAGAATTTTATTTATATTTTTAAATGATCAAATCAAAATACAGGTTCATTCAATTTTTTATATCCGCAATAATTTTTATATCATAA
The DNA here is from genome assembly GCA_963277665.1 of Viscum album. Lineage (NCBI taxonomy): Eukaryota > Viridiplantae > Streptophyta > Magnoliopsida > Santalales > Viscaceae > Viscum > Viscum album. The sequence continues at coordinate 1,707,330,605 of OY728142.1, forward strand.
ATAAAATAGTAATTATTTAGAAACACTATATATATTATACATACAATGTGGTTATATAAAACTAATCCCATCACATTGTAGTTGTTGTAATCCACATGTACACATGAGAAATGGAATCAATTTTGCATGGATAAAAAGGAAAGAGAATATATTGTATATTATTTTAATATAATGCTAATTTTAAAATTAATTTAATATAAATATAGTAATTAAATATTTTATAATAATCATCCAGAAGTGGTATTTATGGATATTAATTACATCAGTTTGCAATGTGGTAGTCCAATATACTCACGAATAATGGTTGCATTTCATATTTAATGGTAGTTGAAATTGATATAGGTTATGACATGATAATATGACATCACATACATACTATATTTTATTATCATTGTTGAATGTGATTTTATGTAGGTATATGAAGAAATAAAACTAAAAAATCCGGTTAAAAGATATATATTCTCTTCAAGAAACCTACATTATAATTACACCACAATCCCCTTAAAAATAGTACAGTACAGAAATTAACACCTCTAGAACATTTGTCTGGAAAATTTGAATGGATTTTTTATTTGTTTTCCAAAAACAATATGTCTCTTTTATCATTTAGAGAATATTAAATATGATTCCCTTTTATAGGCGATGAGAGGAAACACATTGAATTATATAATATATTAAATAAAATAAATTAATTTTTATTTAAAAGGGACTCAAAATAATATAAATATAATATAATATTAATATGATTCTATGCTTTTTTTCAATTTTTTTTGATATTTTTTGTTTTTATTTTCTTACCCTTGACTCATATTTTATGCTCTAGTTAACAATTAGAATGATTACTATGATATCAATGTATTACCCATTATGGACCGAGAAAGAATCTATAAAAGGAAATGATAATCATAAATGGGTCATGGGATATAATTTTACTCATTCCAAATTATCATATTTGAATATATTATTTTTTATTTTAAATAATGTAATTAAATATTATTTATTATAAAATATCATTATTGTCATTTTCAAAATACATGAAATATTTTAGATGAAATTACTACTAAATCAGGTAATGTTGTAACATAATTAAATCCATTCAAATATATTGAATATATTTTATCAATATATCACTCAATTTAATTAATAATGGTTTAGATATTTTTTAACCCTCATTATTTGGTTTAACCCCTTGGTTATAAAATTTGATCTTTAATAACTGTAATGAATTTTTCAATATTAAAGAGTTATAATTTTACTTATATGGTGATAATTGTATAGAAAATGTCATATGGATTATCGCTTGGATGTTGTCTCAATTTTTTTTTTCATATTTATATATATTTATTATTTTTAATAAAATAAAAAATATTAACCTAATATACTTTTAATAATATTTTTAAAACTATTCACATCATTTTACATTGAAAATTTTTTAAATGGAATATAATTTAAATTTATTTTACATATCATATCTGATATATTAGATATGACTTTAAAATTCAAGGATAAAATTAACCCACATTGAAAATAAAAATTGTAGAGTTTTAACAGTAATTTAGTTTATTTTTAAATGATTTCCAGAGGCATTGTATTAGTATTGCGTAATAATTAAAAAAATACTGCATCATTAAAAATGAAAACTAAATAGAAAAAATTAAAAAATTTATTTATTTTTTGAATGAAAAATAATGAAAAAACCTATGATATCATTATGATTTTCCCAAAAAACTATATATATTGAAAATATAAATTTCATAATTTTTATTTTATCTTTAAATTAATTATTAAAATGATAATATAAAATATAAATGAAAAATAGTTAAAAATGTGGTTTTTCAGATTACTGTGGGATAAATAAAATCATCCAATGTAATAATATATTATTATTTAAATAAATTTATTCCGTAGGAAACAAGTTTCAGTCCTAATGAACTAGATTTTCATTAATAATATTGACAAAAATATATTCTTGATAATATTTGTATTGATCAAAAATCAGGTTTCATGTATTAATGTAAATTCTTATAGTTAAAAATATGAATAAATTTTTTTGAAATTAATTTAAAGAGGTGTAAATATTTATATTAAATATAATCCCACATAATTCAATTATTAAATATTTACCTAAAAATTCCTATTCAGTTATAAAAATGATTTCATACAAAATTTGTTCATAACGTTGATTATAATAATATTTATTATTTTATGTATAAAATAAATTAACTGATTATATTTTAATATAATGTCAAAATATAATGTTACCATTTATGTACTTGAAATGGATGAAAAGTTATCAAATAAAAAAAATTTCTAGTATTCGTTGATAAAAATAAACATTTTAAAAAATTAACAAAAATTATTCTATAAAAATATTAAAATTTTGAATTATGAAAAACATTCATATTTATTTAAAAAAATTATAAATGTATCATATATTAAATATATATTATTCATAAAATATGATATAAAAGACATTTTTTATGAAATATATGTTTTGATGTTCAAAATATCATTAATGAGAAATGTTGTTCTTAATTTCCAATAATTAATCAATGCATTCTTAAAATTTACTATAATTTATAAATAAAATAATATTATTATAACCTATAAATTCATTGAAAATGATATAACTATAAAATTTAAATATGATATTACATTGTTCATTTAGGATTGGCATTACATTTTGTATAACATATCGATAATTATGTTTTTTTAAATCATAATATAACCTAAAAATATATATTAGGTATTTTTATCTATAACCCCAAGAGAATAAATAACACACACATTATTGGGAGTTGGAAATTGTGGTTCATTATCAGATATACTAGTGATGTTATTACTATTGAAAGAGATTTTTAAAAACACTAACCACAATAACCATTATAACATAATCATATTGTAGGACCATAACATGATGTAGATGCACTGGGGATTGTAACATAAGTGGAATGAATTTGATATAGAATATTTTTAAGTGAATGTAAATATCATAAGAGATTCTGTTTTATTGTATGATGTCTGTTGGGAAAGATCTCTAGAGAGGTAATTTGAGATGTTGTGGTGCCTATTGATCCTTTTGGACAACTAGGGGAATCCTGCATGTAATGATTTTATATTGATGACATATTATCCTATTTTGGTAAAATATTCTCTAGTAGATCAGATAATGGAATGATTGGTCACCAATATATAGTGTTTTCTATGATATGAATAATTGTTTTGTGAAAACCTATTACTCGGGTGGATTTTGGATGACAATGATGTGGCCCTTATTTATGGGAGAGTAGTAGAGCCATCTTCAATCAGAGATGTTTTAATAAGATACATAAACACATATATATGGTTGTAAAAATTATCTATCGAATCTTTATACATTTACATACATTTATATTTCATTTCGATAGGTATAAAAAGTATATCGATGGATTTTTTTATTGATGCCATACCTACCATATCGTAAAACACGAGAACTAGTGTCCTCTTATAATACCCATTCCATATTAATTTCCCATTTGGATGTTGGAGGATTTCATTATCTAGTTTTTGATGGGGTTAATAGTATAGAGTAATTTTATGATTTAATCATGATGATTATTTATTAGATGAAGATGGTTTGTTACTTCATAATAATCCATGAGACTCACTTTGAATAGAAACATGGAATGGTAAATGTTCCTAAGATAATTCAAAAATACGATATTAACATAATAATTTTATCTTATTGAGATTAATATTTTACATTATAGTTTTGGAAGGGATTTCAGATGGCCTTTGGGGCTCAATTGATATTTATAATAATGTATAACCCTCATAAATAAGGATACTAGGATTAAACGATTCGAATAGTTTTTGATTTTCTGTAATCATGTGTTTTATATATATTTTTAGATTTTGAATTTTACCTATAATAATTAATATAATAATTACTAATATATTTATCAAATATAAAATTATAAATATCCTATTTAGACCTCATATAGTTTACCTCTCTATAGGATAGATGTAGGTGAGGAAACATTCATTGGACCCCATTTCATTTTGAAAACCTCAAATAGAGTAGATAAAAAATTTTAAGAGGTGTATTTTATCTTGGAATAGATTTAGGCAGTAACATGATCATAGAAAATTTACATTTATAGTTGGAAATGGAATACTAATTCTCTTGAGAGTGACTCTTTATTTTGGAAAATAATGTCTAATGAATCAAGTCATGTAATCCCTAAGTTTCTATTGAGTCTATAAGATAAAAAATAAAGTTTTTATTTTTAAATATTATCCATATATTCCATCATTATTTTGATTTATACATGATGTGATTCATGTTATTAAACTGTAAAAGAACATAACATATACTATAAATGTCATCGACTTAGAGGATGTGAAGTTGGAACCAAATGTATCACTAAATGATCATATGGTATAGATAATACCCTATAGTGGGAAATGTGTTCAAGGGAATATGCTATAAATTTTCAATATCCTATGGTTGAATAGACATATCTACGATGATTCATTAGAGAGGGAATTAGATGATCGAGCACAGTGGAATAAGTTGGTCAAGAATGACCCCCAATGGGACTATTCAAGGAATAAAAGTCATTATATGGGGAGATTTGTAGTGTTGTCATTCATTAAATGTTCCATAAACCCAATTATATATCAAAATATATGTATTTTATTAAATTAAGTTTATTTCTGTAAATTCATAAATGTACATAGTACTTCTCATTTGTGTAATGTGAAACTAGGTTTTAAAATATCTACCCAAAATAAATATGAGTTTTTCTATGGTTTAATATGATTATCCCTTTACTTATAAGGAATTAATAAGTATATGGTAGAATTAAATAGAAAATGTTAATTTATACTATGCCTCATGTAATTGTAACACATTATATATAAATGAGATGTAACGGTACAAACCATTTCGTATGGGTCACATATCGGATTACATAATACACTAATAATTATAAAAGGATAACATATCCTCAATTTTTGTTTCCACCAAAACCCCATCATCACATAATGGTAACCTACACTCAGTAAAGGAAATATAAATATACACCAACTGCTACTTAGAGGTAATCCTAGTTTTCTAAAGGTTGTGTACGGGTAACCAACTCTTTTATTGGGTATGATAATATTTATATATTCTACATAATTGTATGGAAATAAATTATAAGTATTCATAAATGTTTATTATAAACTGAATAATATGAATCCTTTTATTATATTATTTTCTAATGGGTAACTCAAGTATTATAAAGGCAATATAAGGGTCATACCTCTCTATAATGGGTAAATCATAGACATTAAATTGTGTGTTAGGTTATGGTTTAGTTTCACATGGTTATATCCCTTAAAATGGATATGTATGCATATCATAGTTCCAACATGATACACATTAGATAATTTTATCTCTAAAACAATATTTCCATTACACAGTGCCATTTTTTGGGAAAAATATATTTTTCCACGTTTTTTAATTTCTGATTCCCTGTTTGCACACCTACAATCCATTTGATGACATTAAAGACTATAAATTTGTTTAAAGTTAATTAACATAATTATTTATCTTTTTACTCATATTTCAAGATCCACATGAAGAATTAATAAAATGGAAATTTAATGTTGTAGATTCCAACTGCAATGAACATGAATACACTATTACATTTATAAAACAATTCAACCCTTAATGCACAATGATTTTACTATCAATGTTTGTGTTATTCAATATATCATTGATTGTTCTTTGTGAATCACTCAGTGAAAAATTTGATTTCATTATCCAGTTTGAAGACATTGCAGAATAATCACCCTCCCACTTTTTCTTTTAGGTAAAGTGCTTAAAATGAATCAAACCCAAGTATGATTTCTAGAAAAAAAATCATATATTTTATGTGATGTTTTATTTTTTTATATTTTTTGAATGTGGAAAATATATCTTTTATTGGAAATAAATAGGAATTATGGAAATGAATATATAAAATTAATCTCCTTTATATTGATATGTTTTGGAGAATGAAACGTATTATCACATGTGGAATTAAAATCATTTCAGTGGAAAGAGTTATGTACACATAATTTTGATTTAAAAAATAATATAAAAATTATATACGACATAGATTATATTACTACAAGTGGTTCCTAAATTTATTTTTTAAAGGTAATTTATTTTATTTTTGAAATACATAGATAGTTGTGTGATATTAGGAACAAGTCAACATGGATGTGGTGATGATTCCTTGATAGAGAAAGATATTGATGTCATGGAAAAACATTTAAGAATTTATAATTTTTTTGATATATTTATTATAATATTTTACATGATATAGTTCTTATGATGGAATACATGATAGTCATTCTTATTTAATATCACATGTTGGTGTGTGAATAGGCCATGGGAACCTTGAATGATACTTGTATCAATGAGTACATTGAGAACATTTTTATTGATTCATTATGCTGTTAACATGTACTATATATTACTATTTTGACCAATTATAATATTATATTCAATATTGTCTTTTCTACCTTATAATTTTTTCTTTTATATGTATATTTCTTGGTAACAATTTCACGTTGAACTAGTGGGATGTTTATCCCTTTGTTGTGGTTTTCATTACTTCAGATATTAGAAATGATGAAACTCAAAATTGGATAGGGATAAAATGAGTCATAATAGTGTTTTTATACTTAATGAGTAAAATATTCCAAGGACCGTGTAACAAAATGACTATTGAATGATGAGCCACAGAATCCCTCAATTACAAGTTGATGTTGATCACATAGATTGTCTGATTCCTTATGTATTTTTATTAATAAATACACATGATGTCATTAAACATGAATATTATCCTCAATGTAATATCATGATAAGACCTGATATTATAAATTCCATCTGTCATGAAACATACATAGATGCGGCCAATGATTTTGGTGGCATAGAAAGTACATGATCTCTTTATTTTTCACAGTTGTGTTGCTTGAAAATTTTATATTAGTTTATGGTATTCACTTTTTCATATGGACACATCAGTAAAAAATGAATCATTTATTTATTACTTGTTTTTTTAATCACACCCTATACATTAAATAAGTAGCATGGGTATACATCACGTATAAAGATCTGAATAAGGGAAAGAGGGTGATAGATGATTGTTTTGAAGATGATCAAAGAGATTTTAATGGACTGATACAGACATTGGAGGACAAATTAATTAATTAATTAATTTATTTATTATTTTTATTACCACATTTTACCTTCAAATAATGTGTATTTATTCATCTATTTTCACATGTATTCCATTGATTAGTATCCCAATAATAAAACTAAATTTTAGTTTATATTTTATTATTTATTGTTCTTCATGGCATGATACTAATGGTATAGTCTCCCACTAATATATATGGCCCCCATCTTGATGACAATCTATTATTTATAGGTAGGATCACAATAGAACATGTATCAATATAGTTATGACCTAGTGGAATTGTTCTATGTATAACTGGTACAATGTAAGAAGATAACATGTGTCACATTCAACACCCAATATATATAAACATTGACATATTTTGAAGAATGTTTTAACAAACAAATAATAAACACAAATATTTCTGACCATTAATATATATTGACATGAGAAGTTATATATTTAATATTACCAAACATTGAAAATGTTATTTTAAATAAATTAAATTTTATAAATATTATATATTCTAATATAAAATTATACAATTACATATTTTAGAAAAAAAAATTAAATTTAAGAATAAATTTTTTTATTCCTCAAAATAAATAATCATAAAAATAAAATTTCATATTTTTATAATATACTTACTTTTTAATTTAATTGTGTAAATAATTATTTTGATAATACAAAAAAATATGACATATAAGTTTTTAAAATATTATTTATATGAAATTAATTAGTTTTTAATAAAAAAATTCTTTCAAAAGGGGAATTTTAATGTCTTGATCCCATTAAAACTATTTTCGTATATGATGAAAAATTTTATGAAAAATATTTTTAGTCTATTTATATAATTAAAAATACAAATGGTAAAATTATGTACATAACTAACTCTTAAAAAACTATAATATTATAAATATCATATAAATATATTTAATGGAAATTTTATCCCATAATATCTATTCATGAAAGAACATTTTTCAAAAAATGGGTTAATATGCATTACTTGGGAAAATATTACGATTATTTTCCCTTTACATAGACAATTAATTTGATATAATAAATCTTATAATTGTCAAAATATGTTTTATGTTATTCTAAAAATATAATTTCAATATAAATTGATTTTTTTACAAAAAATTATTTTTCTGTAAATTTTATGATTTGATTTAAAATTTAAATTTATTTTATTATGAAAATTTATCATAATAATAAATTTTACACATACTTCCATAACATAGGTATTTTTTTATATGGATCATTCAATAATTTAATAAATACATAAATTAATATAGTAAATAATAAGTGTTCCACATCAAATGTAAAAGTGTAAAATGTAAAAAAAAATTGGTATAACCCAATAAAATTATTAAAAAATGCGTGGAAACACTTTTTTAGAAATTATGTGACAAAAGATAAAACAAAATAAATTGTTTAAATAATATTTGTCCTTTTAAATTAAATATATTCATACAAATAATCAAAATTAATGATTGATTCCAAAATATCTCGGTTTTCTCTCTACCAAAACAGGATCACATACAACCCCTCCATGAAACAAATTCCATATGAATTATAGATATAAAATATTAAATTTTTTTCTATCTATAATCTTTTATTACTAACATTATTCCATGATGAATAATATTTATAATAAGGCCATCAATTTCATGGAATTACTGAAGAAAAATCATGTTTCCAACGTATATATGATCGTCTTCCTAATATTTATTTCATAATATTACATTTCAAAATATTTAAAAAAAAATTATATGATGATTTAAGTTTAATTTTTATAATTAAATATTTTTTTATTAATTTTATAACTTTATGTTATTAATTCCATCCGGTTTGGAAAAATAATGCCAGACATCTATTTGTGTAGACAACGACCTCCAGGAAGGTTCGTTTTTTTTCATCATGTTTTCATTTTATTATCCATATATAATAAATATAAATATAAATAATCATTATATATATAAATATTTAATTAATTATTCTATGATATTATATAAAAAATCGCTAATATAAACATAGTAACCAATCAAGTTAATGCATGTAATATTTTTTGGTATGTTTTCCACCTACATGAAATACGATATAAAACTATTTTAAATATGAATATGAAAATAATAAAAAAATTTATTATAATATACTAATTAAATGATGATCATTCTATGGATCATTAAATTTTTTATTCGTTTTGAAGTAATTTTGAGAAGTATCATTTTTATTCACCAAATTTAATGAAATAAGATGTTATTAATTAGAATTTTCTATTACATAATAAGTGAACTTATGGAGTGAAATAATAATATTTTAAATCAATATAACATATATATTTAGGATTAAAAAATAATTTATAAATAATTAATTTTTATAACATGATATTTAGTCATATAAAAATAATTAAAACATCACATAAAAATATATGTTACTAACATCCAAAGGTTATAATAAACTTTAACTAATTAATTTACCAATATAAAATAATTAAAATAAAAATAAAAGATGGAAATATTTAAGATTATTTTTATATAATTTGATATTATCTTAATTTTTTATTTATTATAAGGATAATTTATTATTTACTATGAATGAAACAATGAAAGGGTTTTTTCTATACGGTTATATTTTATTTATGCATGATTTAATTTTTAGAACATAATTCACATTATTGTGATATTTTCTAAATCAAAATTTAATTATCATAAATCCCAATTTTTCATGAAAAATAATTATATCACAATCTGAACTATATGTTCTTTCAATCAACACGCATGTAATTTAATATGTAATTTTACTTTTATATTCTTTTTAGGCATGTTTTAATGTTATGAAACAATTAAATATTTTATAGTTTATATACAACCCATTAATATATTTTGACATAGTCAATTATTTAAATCAAGGGAATTATTGAACATTATGATTTTAAATAACCCTAAGACTTTTTATTTTAAATATAATAAATTTGTACAAGTTTTCCATTATTAAATTCTATTATTAGTCCATTATAACATTTCATCGACCATTATTTTTCATCAATGATCTATTCTGATAGATAATAAACTGTGGATGAAAATCCTTATCCTTTTCCGAAAAATCAAGTTCCATGCCATGTATTATTCCTCGATGTATATAATGTTTTGTTATATTTTATTTTTCATAAGATTTTTTTTTATGTGTATTATTCTTCCACTAATGATTTTTTTAATTCAAACAAAAAATTCTCCTTTCACATATTGAAAATAAAATTTTCATTATCTCCAATTATCCTTTCCCAATTATTATTCATTTTAAAAAATAAGTTTCATCATCATTTAAAAATATAAATTTTTAATAAATTTTTCATAAAATTATAAATTTATTTTGAATCAGTTAATGTTAAAATTTTTTATCATCCACTACACATTTTATTATGATAAATTTTATACATATTTAATGTTCTTTTATAAAAGATTCATCATTAAACTAAAATTTATTAAAAACATTACAATTATGAAGTAAATTTTTGAGTTATTTTAATGGAAGTTTTATTATATACTATTGGAATTTGTTTTTCAAAATTAATATAATTTCTACCACATTTTTTTAAATAATAATAAAATAAAACTTTTATAATATTATTTAATTCTTTTTGAAAATAATGATATTTTAATTTATTTTTCCTTTTTATAGTTATCCCTAATTATGATATGTTTTGATAGACCATTAAATTTAATATTTTTATGATTACTTTTGGAAATTTATATTTTTTATATTTGGGATTAAATATGTTCATGTAATGTGAAAATCCAAAATTTTTCAAATGTTTTATTATGTTATTTTCATAATTATCGTTAAGTGGAAATCATATTTATGAACGATGATGAAAATAATATAATAAATACTCTAATTTATTTATTATGTTTTATATCTATTGTTTTAGTCATAAATGTACATAGGTATTTTGATCACATGATAATTATATTTATGTGAATGATAGTATTTTTTTGTAATTACTCTATAATTTATTCATGTAAGAGTGGGAATGACGAGTTCTCTTACATGCGGTTTCATATTCTTATTCTTCTTCAATATCCTTGTGTTAATCATTATTGTATGAAATAAAATCATGATTAATTTAGTTTCCATAAAATTAAATGTTTTATTGATTATTTTTATATGTATTCAATGTATTTATTTAATGTTCATTTGTTGTATCTTTTATATTTTATCCATTTATAACAATTTATTTGTAATATTTTATTTCATTAACATGTAATATCAGTCTAATATTTGGTATTTTGATTATATATTATTACATTTAACTCTTCCCCATATTCTGTTCAATGTTAAAAATATGTTACTCCATGATATGTTTTTTCTTTACTCAACATTTGAGATGAGCCCATTTTAATTATTCGTATTAATAGGTTATTAGTAATATTATATCCTATGATATATATATTAATGAGTCTATAGGACCATGATTATAGATAAAATTTTATAATTGTAATAAAATTAAATGTTTACTTATATAATTTCTAATACACTATAGTTTTAATAATTTGGGTTATGAAACTATTTCTAACTTGTTTCAGTTAAATCAAGAGATTAATGTATAATTCATGTCAAGAAGATATTGGGTCAATTCAATTGTTATCATAGTATTGTTTAGTTTTTTTGTAAATTAGTTTTGTAATTTTTCGGAGATTTCTTTAGAAATTTTTTCTATTAGGGTTTGAGAAACATACTAAAAACCCAATAGTTTATTCTATTTGTTTAATATTATCATAGAATAATTGAAAAATATTTCATAGATGGTTTTATATATAAAGAAATAACCTTTTTGATTATATATGTTGATGAATGTTATAAAAGAGAATTACCTTGGGGTAACAGGACCAAAATATTGTAAGGAATTAACTAAATCAACAACTAGTGAAAATCATAGAGGAAAACATTACATATGGTTTATAACTCTAAAGGAATATATGAGGGTTGATCATATTGAAAATTTATAGTAAAAATAATGATTTATTTCTTTGGTACTTTGATAAGAGAAATAAAACCCATATTAATGTAACCTAGATAAAATTATTATTTATATAGACTGAACTAAATGAATAATAAGACAACATGATAATATAATAGTGAAAGACTATTAATGTTATATATATTTTTAATTATTTTTATATTATCAATTTAGATCACCTATTTCATTACTCATGTACTCAAATTTGTTTTATCAATTTCATGAAAATGAATGAGCCTGGGGTGTGAGGGAAAGTACAACGAAGAACATAGTGAAGAAACCACCATAATTTGAGAAATAATGAGAAACAATTTCATTATATGAATCTAATTATCAGAAATATCATTATTATTTTTAACATATATTAAGTTCCAAATAACCAAATAAGTGAATACGGGTGTATTATGATACATCAAGTGATGAAGATGTTGAATGAAAAACAGTTTAACTTCTTTAATTTAAAAAATGTAAAATAATACATGAAGGTAATATTATTAAAGGTTCTAAGAAGATCATTTACTTTTGGAAAATATTTCAATAACATAAAAATAAATCATAAGAAAATAAAGAGTACATTTACCATTATTTAATATGATAGACCTCACCCAATGGAACCATTAGAAATTAAATGTATTATTTATAGAGAATTAAAAAATTATAATATTAAATTCCCTAATATATTTTTTACTAACAAGGGTAGGAAGAAATATTCTCCTAGATATAAGGATCATGAAAAATCCTATTAAATGACTTTCGATGAAGACAAAATGGGTAATTAGATTACACTAAACTTTTACAGGTAATTTGGAATGTTTGATACATGTTAGACACTTTTTTATACTATATTATCTAGTAATATAATGTGGCCACTTGTAGTGATTTTAAATTTAGGGAAAATTATTATTATATAGATTGATTTTATATAAATTAACATTATTCAAATTATTATGTCCTGAACTATGAATTTTATTCGCTTTTCAAATTTATTTTTATATCATCACTTTTACTCCTCTTAAATTTATAGAATATAGAACAAAGATTCTAATAATATTTTGAAAAAATATTATAGTAATTAAAATTTTTATTTTATTATGAGAACATTAAATCCTTCCTTAGGGCCCCAATGCAATGTAATGTGTTACATTTCAATAAAATAGTTAGGGATAATAAGAGTGGTTATGTCTCGCATATCATATTTAAGATCATGTCTTGTTTGATATAATATAATGTGTCTTTATTCCTTTTTTCTATAATTAATTATTTATTTATTTTAATGATAATAATATTGTGAGGTTTTCTCTTATTAAATGGGAAAATATAACAAATTTATATTTAGGATAAATTATAATGAATATTATGAAATATAACATGTGTAACATAAAATGTACAATAAAAAAAATATTAGCCAAAAATTGCATATCAAGATAAAATAAAAACTATTATTTGGGAAATTTAAAATTTATTACATTTTTAAGGAAAATAATTATAATGATTTAATATTTAATATTTTATTTTGAATAGTTTTTTATTTATATTATATATTATCATTTGAAAATATACGTTTCAAATTTATTTTTAATTTTATATTATAAAACTCATTTTCAAATTTCACATAAATAATTATCTTTTTACTTATTTCTTATATTTTTATAAAATAATTTATTTTTCACAAACTATTGTATAATATATATTTATGTAATACTATAACTTTTATATAAATCACATGTAGTAAAAATAATTGTCTTGATTAAAATAACTTTTTATAAAAAAAATTCATTTATAATTACTAATTAAATTTATAAAACATGTGAGTGTAATATTTGAATAAAAATATATTAAAAAAATATTTTTTCAAAATTATAATTTAAATTTATGCATTATGAAACATTTAAAATAAAATCCGTACACAAAAAAATATAAAATGATAAATTCATTCATTGTTATATTATTTATTATGTCTATATTCGTTTATTTCAATAAAATATATTTTTTATGATTAATTATAATTATAAAAGTAATGGAAAAACAATTATTTTAAATTCAATATTTTATTATTATGATTAAATCTACATCAATGATATTAAATTTCTCTTAATGAAATTGAAAATCTAAAATTATTTTTAAACATATAAATTAATATGTAAGGGTAAATTTTACATTTAATTGATACCAAATATGAAAAAGATTAGATAATGGTTAAAATTTAATTTCTCTAAAATATGATATTTTATACTGTATCATTTATAATTTTGATCTTTATTACACAATTTTTTTTATAATATATTTTATATTTTTAATAAAACATAATATTACATTTTCAAAAAGTAATTATCTAGTTTAAATGTTATATTGTAATATGTAATGACATAATGGTAAAAACAAAATTAAATGCTTTTAATTATTTTAAAAAAAACATGGTTGAGCCATGATTGACCTAAAATTACCCAAACCTCAACTATTGTTATTTTCGAGCAATATACAATGGAATATTGTTATGTAAATATTTAAAAATGATGGGTTCTTTCAAAATTACCACATTCCTCTCATATAAAATGGCACCACCTATTTTAATTCAATGATAATCCTACCAATAAATTCACCCATGAAAAACATGATTTTTCCCTCAATATAACCATTTCTCATGAACATAATCCCTTTTTCACTCTTATTTATCATCATTAAATAAATTTAAAAACCATTTAATGGGAAATATAGTATCTAATGCATGTATAATCTCAATTATAATAATATCGTGATAATATTATTCATTTAAATATTATATAAAAAATTAATATCATTAATTTAGTATCATTATTAAAAATATATATTTTTATATTAATTTTATAACCTATTATTAATCGTTTAATCAAATTATAAAAAAAATGGAAGATCAATCGTGTGTGGATGAATACGATTTCTTCAATGAAGAATCTTTTTTCAAATTTTCTTAATGTTTTTTTTTTCATTATCCAATCAAATTAAATTATTGTTCAAAATAATTAAAAAAATAATTATTTCGTTATGCTTCTATTTTAATGATATTCTATTATGAAAAGCACAAAATTTAACATGCTCACAAATAATGTTAAATCTTGTTCTTGTATGGTTTGGTTTAACCACAAAGATAAATGATTATCTAAAACTATATTGTGGATGAATATCAGAAAATAGAAAATAATATTATTATAATATACAAATAATTAATATTAATATATATTTATAAAGATGTTATATTCTGTATTTAACCAATTTTTAGAAGTTTCATATTCATTTGACAAAATTTCATAAACAATAACTTATTAATTCTATGTCCACAGAATATAATAAAAATTTTGAATAAAATTTTAAAATTTAAATTAAATATAATAAATATCTATTTTTGAATATTATGTTATATATAAATAATTTACATACCATCCAATTATTTTTAATTACATAAGGAAATTAATCATTTAGAAAAAAATTATAGTTTTTATCTCCTGATAGTTATAATACTAATATATAATTAATGAATAATGATAAAAAAATTATAATAATGATTAAAATGGGAAATAATTATGAATAATTTTATATACAAGGAGACTAATTTAGTTATGTTTTTTTACAAGAGGATGGAGTTTGATAAACTATATATAGAAATATAATAAGGTTTTGTTGTCTGACGTTCACATTCATTGAGGAATGATTTCAAGTTTTTCCCCAACTCAAAATTCTTGTATCATACACCTAGATGAATTATTTCATCATAAAAAAAATTAAATGTATTTATAAAGGGTTATTTCAAAATCTATGTTTTGTTACATTTTAATTCATTGAATACTCATGTTTTATGGTTTTTCTTATCAACCTCTCTTCCTTGAGTCATGATTTAATGTTATGATATAATTTTTTATTTTTATTTGTTACTATAATTCATACGAATGTAGTTTTCCATTATCAATTATTTAAATAATGTTATTTAAAAGACTATGATTCTCATTTATCAAATGAATTTTGTTTAAAATTTTAGAAATGTTGTTTAAGGTTTTTGTGACTCAATTATCTTCCTTGAGTCATAATCAGTCTTCTTAAGAAAATATCCTTTATAGTTTTTATATTTATTATATTCTGATTAATTGATTAATTTACACATTAATTTATTGAAAATTAGTTTAATACTATTTTAGTCTTTTTCATAAAACAAATGAATCATAAAACAATTTTTTAGGAATAATTTGCATTTCATTAAATAACATGTTCTTCCATATCCTCTTTCAAACTTCCCACCAATTATATCATTCCACATTTAAAAAAAATACAATTTTTTATCTCCAATGACCTCATATTATTTTTAATATTAAATTCATTCAATCAAAAAATTTAATTTTCAAGAAGGTTACTTGAAGTGTTAAAAAATATTATTCATTCAACATATTAACTTTTATCAACCACTTAACATTTTCTATTTGTTAATTTTATGAATTTAGCTTGGATCTATTATAAAATTTTCTTTTTAAATGTATATTTTCTCACATTAACTTCATTTATGTTATTTAATGAGTTTTTCATTCCAAGAACAATTCATTAATAAATTCATTTAATTATTTATTCATATAAATATATTTACCTCTATAATATTTTATGAATTTAATTTACACTTTATCTTTTATAGGTATGTTTTAATGAAATATTGTGACTTTTTTATTTTCACATGTATTTTACTCAAAGGATAATTTCTCATAAAGTGATAATAATGTTTTATATGATATGATATTATTATTCTTTTTAGATATTGATATATTGATATTCTTGATGTCATAGGATCATGTTAATTAAAAATCCATTATTTTTCATGGGTTCAATAATATACTAGTAAGATCAACCAGAATCTAAGCTTCTGACTATTTATTAAATAAAGAAAAAAGGTACATAGGAGGTGGGTGGGGTCAAACAAAGGAACTTTCCCTCATCCGTCAAACACAATATTACAGATCATAATAAGACATGTCATTCCCATAATCAGAGTCATTAGCAGTTTCCCATTCACAGTGGGACTTATCCTGATTTAGGATCTTGAGAACATCATAATTGAGCGCACCTAAAAGCTTGGAAGATCGTGTAGACACCGTACGAGGTATGTTAGAATAATCCTTCCTTGGTCGTCTCTTTGAAGGTGCATGATATAAGACTAAGAAATCATTCACATTCCCTTTCACAGAAAGAAGAGCATCTTTGAATGTGCTAGCTGGACCGCAACCCATCGATGTCTCCTCCGCCTCAAATATGACACCCCACTTCCCAGAAATCTTAGAGGAGATCAAGAGATTCTGAATTTCCTGATGATAATCAACCTTTTGAGAAGTCCCAGAAGGATCCAACTCAAAAGTCTCATCACGTATCAAGCCTGTATTAGGACTATCATTCATACTTACATTTGGAGGATCAATGCAAGCAGTGGATCTAAGGACAGAGAGGCTGGGAGTATGTCCATCCTCAACCAACCTAGTGGGAGTAACATCACAACCATCCTTCGATGTGATCAGCCCGAACATTAGAGGGGCCACTCATCGGAGATGTATCCACTATCAGCCCTTTCCCTTTCACATGAGACAGAGGTTTTCTAGAGGCCAACACCTCAGTCAGAGTGCCAGATGATTTTTTGAGAGAATCCCTTTCATGATTTGACAACTTTGCATGCTTCCTCTGATGTCTCTTTCTACAGAGAGTAGTCAGGTGACCCTTCATCCCACACCTCTCACAAGAGATCTTCCTCCGACATAACTCCAACGAGTGCCCAACAGCCATGCATTCGGTACAAAAGAGTGGTTTCCTTTTACACTCAACATCAATATTGATTTTATCAGTGAAATTGGAAAGAGTTACCTTATCAATCAATGTGGAGCTCAAATAAACCTCCACCAACATTCTAGGAAAATGACTATACCGTACAACCTCAGTTTCCTTGTCAAGGTGAATAGGGGATCCAATCACCATGAAAATATCATGAAGAATCTTTGGGTGCCAAAGGACCCAGTTAAGCCCATGCAAACGAACCCAGACCTGCAAAAAGGCATTCCTTGCACGAGAGGGATTGAAATCAAGGGACCATTCGTGAAGATGAAGCCATCCACGTTTCAAAGAAAGGGAACCAATACTCCATGCATGAACTTTGAGTGCATTTGATGGGAAAATGCAATGAAAGAATCCAAGACCAAGAGAAAAGCACCGCCAATCAGAGGAACCCCACAAGAATGAAACCCGACTGACAAGATCATCGAATTTCCAGGA
Source organism: Viscum album (assembly GCA_963277665.1). Classification (NCBI taxonomy): domain Eukaryota; kingdom Viridiplantae; phylum Streptophyta; class Magnoliopsida; order Santalales; family Viscaceae; genus Viscum; species Viscum album. Next base: position 1,707,349,088 of record OY728142.1, read on the forward strand.
CGTCTCACCCTTCGCTAAAAAAGACGTGCAATTAGTGATTTCATACCAATTGCAATCCTATCATAAAATATTTCAGGACTGACATCATCATGAGCCGCCGAACCCTTTTGAAGAATCCCGCTTGAGTGAGAATCAATAAATAAAGCAAACGAAGGGTCGGAGGCAGGACAACCTGCTTGGCCACTCGGATCCTTTCCACTGCCATTTGAAACAGCCTTCAACTTTGCCAAAGAGGCCTTCAAATGGGGATTTGACATACACATCAGCAACACCCTCTTCCCGGACGAAGCCATGTCACTCCCCACTCCATCCACCAAGTGAGAACCGCCGGTCCTGCAATCCACCCTAGGTCTAAAATCTATATTCATTAATTGGTGATTCAGAAGTAGTGTTTCATAAAAACACACGCTGTCAACCAAGTTTGTATCAACAACAACCGACACATCATATGAGGGTTTCAAAAAAGACAGCAGATCGGAGGTTCCTTCAGCTCGGCGATCAACATGCAGTAAATATGTGGTTCTTTCAGCTCGGCGGACAACATTCCGATCTCCTTCAACCCGACGAGTACCATCAGGAAACTGATCTGAGGATCCTTCGTCCCGGCGAGAAACATTCCTAGCATCGCACCTCAGATCTGAAATCGAGTCTTTCACCAATACAACGTCTACATTCTAGGAGGATCCAGGTTCCCCTACCACGAGCGCCGAGTGAAAATAATGAGGAAGATTCATGCTGATGGGTTCAATAATATATATAAATAAATTATTATAAGTAGAACAAATATGTATGTATGATGATTTTTGGTGTTTTATTTCTCAACAAAATGCATTTCTATAATTTTATATCCCATGATATATTAATACAAGGATATGATGATATTTTTATAAAATCATGTGAATAATGGGTAGGGAAACATTTTCATGTGTGGACATAATGAGTTCGTAAAAAAATAGTGGCAATAACGAATTTTCCCACAAATGTTTTCATCTGATTTTGGTTGTAATACATTATATGTTTTTTCATTAATAATGATAAAATATAAAGATTAATTAAAAATTTATGATTGTTCAATTTTAGTACTTTATAATTTTATATCATTTACAAATATTACATGTTTTATCTTTTATGCATGATTAATAATCATTTTATTATCATATGTAGTTTTGACATGTTTTCTGAGTATTACAAATAGAATAATGATATTTTATTATGAAATTGTGGTATTTCAATTTTACTTCTTCATTTTTATGATCTATTAATCTATGATGTTCTTTTCCATTATGATGGATTTTATTTTACCTCATTATTATGTTATAATACCAAAGTTATGAAGATGATTATATCATTATAGATATATGGTAAATTTTCAAGAAGAATATTATTATAGAAAAATTGTTATAACCTTAAAAATATATTATTTTTATTTTGATAACATCCATTATAAAAAATTTTCTTTCAGGATATGAAAATGTTTGTCAGTTGTATTATTTAAATCACGAGATTAATTTAATTATTTTGTTGCGTTTAGATTGGGTCGCAACATATTGACACACGAGAAAAACTACAGAGTTTATAAAACATTGTAAATAATAATGGACAAAATTACTTGTAGGTGGCCCCTTGGGATACATTTAATGAGGTTAGGTTTAAGAACAATTTAGATTAAAAAAATATGTTTTATATCACATATGACATGCAACCATAAGCCTAAAAAACATTATTATTTAAATATTACATTTCTAACCTATTCATTAATTTCTATGGTATTAATAAGACAAAATATCTTATGAATTATATATAATTTTCTTAATAAATATATATTTAATACTAAATGAGTTGAAAATAAAGTATAAATTTTGGTTGTAAAATTTTATTCTTCAAAAAATATGTTTTCATAATAATCGATTTTAAAAGCTTCTTATGAGCATATATTAAAAATTAATAATAGATAATATAGATATCATATATGATAAAATTATCTTAATATTTGAAATGTTCATATTATAATATAAAAACGGTGTATTTGTGGATTTTCCGAAAATGATTGATTTTTTATGTGAAGGGTGAAAATTATCAATTTTAAAATTAGTTTTATTTATTTTCATTAAGTCGTATAATTTTAATTTTCTCATATGTATAGGAATTAAAAATAAGCTTATCTATGAACCTTATTTATTTGTATTATGTAATTATTTTCATTGTCGTCAAAACCCCTAATTTTGGTATATATTTATTTTTTAACTAAAAAACAATTGTTTCAACGAACCTTTTTTTGGTGAATAATGTTTAAACATTTTAATTATTTAAAATATCACATATAAATTAATTCATTATTTGAAATATATATATTTTTTTAATATTAATTTTTATTAAAAATTATATACTGATGATTACTAGTAATAGTGTCAATACGAGATAATTTATTAATTAGAAATAAATTTCTTGATAAATGTCATTTCTTCATGTTTTATGGGTTTAGTTTGAAAAAATATTAATCCAAATCAAATAATTGATTTAAAAAACCTATTTAATATTTATAATTACAATTATGTATTTTTAAATTAATTTATCTCATTTGTTTCATAATGAATTGTAAAAATATTAAATATTTGTATTAACAGTTAATGATAAAACATTTTTATAGAATAGAAAATCATTAATGATAATAGTTAAAATGACATAAAAACAATTTATAAAAAAAAGACTAGTAATATTTATCCAATAATCTTATAAAATAAAAATTTTATAAATTTATGAACAATTATTACATAAATGTTACTTGAAAATATTTTAAATGTTTAAAAAATACAAGTCTTCTACTTCCCCACTAATTAATAAAGAAATTCAATTATAGCCTATCCACACATAAAAAATAATTTATCATAAAATACATAACTAAATGACTTCATTACATTACTTTGGAAAACCCATAATCCTTTTATATTTTGTACCCTCCTATAAATCCTTTTACTGCAAACCTGATGTTGTTTTTGTAGATGATGTATCATTATTAACATAGTATTTTTGTTTAATTTATTATTCCACCACAATAAAATTTATTAAAACGTAATTGTATAAATAAAATTCTATATATAATAGAGAAATTGGTTATATTGTTATTATAATAACATACATCCATCTCATATAAAATTAATATTTAAATAAAACAATCATTCATGTCTACAGATGACTATGGCCACACGAAATGGTCTAATTCATTATCGATAATCACATATTCTATAAATATGTGATGTTTTATTTAAGGTATATTGATGATATTCACGATATATTTCACAATGATATAATATAATATATAATATTTTTTATTACCAATTAATTCTATTAAAAGATAATGATGTCACTGATGTTCATGTGTGGAGTAAATGTTCATAAAACTGATGCGATGGATTTTTTAATCACATAACATGGATAATATATGTATGATTATTTAATAAAATATAATATTAGTTATATAAATATCATTTTGTTAATTTTAAAACACTTAGCATCTTTCTATCATGATAATTAAGAAATCAAAATGTTACTCATACATATGCATGGTCTTTTATCTCTATGATTGTATAATAAATCATTTTTTAACCATGTTTCATGGTAGTATTTAGAAATATAATTTATTAATAAAAATTGAAATTATTTAATGATAATTATTCTCTATATGAAGAATTAACAATGACTTTTTCATTGTCAACATATCACTGTTATTTTGGGGATATGAGCTTAATATCTTCAAATCATATAACATGAACCTAAATTATTAAGTAGTTGATTATAATATAAATAAATAACACGAAAAATGTTATTAATAATTTAATAAATTAATATATTTTTATTATAATGGAATAAAAATAATGAATTTGATAAGTCATTATTGGGGAATGATATCACCTTAAACAACTCTTTTCTTTACGATATGATTATGCTCTCTCCAAATAACATTCATTTCTTCTATCTCTATAATGTTTTTGAATTATTATAAATTTTAAATAAATATTTTTTCTAATTATACACTTATATTATTCATCCTTCATTTTATTAATGAATACATTCCAAAAGTTCATTTCATCAAATGCAACCCATTTCATTCAATGGGTAATTTTAAGGTATATTCCTTATGGTAGATTTCATTTTGGGGGGAAACATAAGTATGTTAATCTTACAATGGCTCTTCCTACACAGATTTCTAATTTATTTGGTAAAGAATATTTTTATTGAGATAATATTTATTGACATATGGGGTAAAGCTATTCAATTATGAATCCTTTTCCACCACGTGGGGTTAGGAAGGAAGTTAGCTATAATTAATATTTATTTCATGATGTATATTGGAGGAACATTTCTTATATTTCTATGAACATATGATAGCATATCATTATATTACAATTGTTTTTTATTACTCAAGAGGCATATCATTTATGGTATCATGTAATACATTTGTCTCAAAATTTATGTTTTACTATTATATTATTTTAAATTACATGTCTTTTTAGATCACCCGTTTAAATTTTACATTCTACAATTTATCATATAAATTCATTAGGGCTCGTATTGATTTGGGAGAAAATTAAAGATACAAAAATATTGATTAAATGTTTTAGTTTCATTTTGATTTATTAAATTCATTTTATTTGAAAGACACTAGGCATCACAATATTACATAAATTGTGCGTGTTATTTATACTGAAGAAAAAGGTATATGATTCTATTATGGTGTAAGAGGAAAAACTCACATGTTTCCAATTTACTCCTCCAATTTCTATAAAAAAAATAAGATAGAGCATTTCTTTTGTTAGTTAATGTTGAGTTAGAAAATAACTAGATATTCAATAATTTGATATATATATACATATATAAAGAGTTTAACTATTTTGAAATCAACATTGAGATAGAGATCAGTGACTTTCACAAGTATCTAGGGACTAAGTAAAAAATGTGTAAAATATAATCTAATTCAAATATATATAAGAGGAAAACTATTTATATTGAAATAAAACCTAACTTCCGAAATAAATATTCCAATTTTTGTTTTTAAAAAACATGCATTCAAATGATATAAATGAAATTATAATAATTTTAATATGTGGAAAAGAGCATACCTGAGGAAATGACTATCAAAGGGAATTTAAGAAACCAAATATTGTAGAATAAGAAAAGATGTTTCAAAACAACACTCATACTATAGTGTATTATTCAAATCACAAGGAAGAAAATCAATTTTAAATTCAATTCCATAATTCAAGGGTCATAATTGAAAACCAATGATAATAACATCTATATTCTAGAGAAAAAAGTAATGAAAAATGAAAAAAATACCTAAGTGTATCCAAAAAAATTATGTGGTGAAATAAATTTTACTTATTCATTAAATAATATAAAATATAGTATATGATTATGGTTATACACATTAGTTAATAACATGAAAATTAGTATGAATATTAAAAACATCCCTTCAATACTTGGAGTTTAACTTATCTATGGGAATATTAAATAAAAAACATTCTTACATCTGTATTATGTAAGACCTCCCAAATTAAATTTTTTATTCTGAATCTTCCCTCAAATCTAATATTAATTCATTTAGTGGAGTTTAATTATATATCGCGAAAGTATTTTTTTTCCTTATATAAATTAAACATCAAATCATTAGAGAGTGTTATCACTCTAGAAGTCTTAATTTATCCTATGTTCAGGAACAAGAGTACGAGGGGGGTGGTGAATCATAGTAGGAATCGTCTGTTCAAAAGTAGATATTAATAAATTTTGATAAAACTGGTGTATAAAAAATGAATAAAATAGATGATCAAGTCAAAATATAGTATATTATCAATGTTTTAGATTTTAATTATGCATTGTTTAATGATTTTTCTAAATGTCCACTTAACCAAAAAGATGGGTTCTCAATCAATCATATATCATGATCTCTTCCCTTGTTGAAGACACTATATAAAATGGAAATCATTATAATGGATGAGCTGATAATTGATCGGATATAGGATATGGAAAAGGGTTTTATATGTCAGACATCACCATGATGGATTTTTTTCATCCTTTTATTCATGAATAAAAATGAGTCATTATGCCTCTAGCATTGTAATCCTGATATCAATAAAACGCTGATAAAGATAACTTATCACCATTTACTAATAGAACACATATTTAGTAATCTTCAAAGAATATAGTTTTTCTCAAAGGAAGTTCTTCAATCACGATACCACCTATTACTATTGAAAAATAATGATATTCCATAATCATTCTTTAAAATAATCCATGGACTAAATGAGTTAAATGTGATTCAATTCAGAGAAATTAATTCTCTATAATATTCATGTGAATTATGAATAGTTAAATTAGATATTATAATTGCATATTACTCATAGTAATTATCAATCGTATCCAAATATACTCCAATATAATAGAGTTTCTTGAGAAGCTAAAAGAAATGTTTTGTAAATATGTGTCATGGATGAAGGATTGTTTTTTATTTGGGAAATCATCAACAGTTTAGTGATATTTAACAACCCTTCCAATATAGTGGTAATTGATGATCTTCATATAACATCATCTATAATAGATATCCAAATATGCCTTATTCCAATTAGATATTTTCAATGACTTTTCACAATCATCATATAATTTTTAAATCCACAAACCATGAGAACTCAAAGGATGGTTTTTTTCTAGACCATTTAATCAAAAAATAGATTTATAGAGCTGGGAATGTGTCTTATCACATACCCAATTAATGTTATATAATAATTTGGGGATATTTTCTTTATATATGCGTATTCTTAATTAAATATACTTTGTTTTTTACTAATGTATATTGATAATGTTATATCATTTTCCAAAACGATGTTTGTTGTACGTTCATAGAAAAATATAAAACATGATTGTGAGTTGTATATAATGTTATTTAAATTTTTAAAAAAATGGAAACAATATTTATATGGGGATAATAGTGAAATGTATAATGATTATAAAATTCTTAAATATATATTCTCATAAAAGAGCATAATTTATGCTTGAAATGATAATTATAGATAATCCAAGATTATGGCTACTCAAAACATTACCATCAAGGGAATGTAATAAACATGGAAGATGTTGTAGGAAAAAAAGGATCTAAAATCCTTAAACTGATGAGATCATTAATGGAAATAATGATATTAGATTTTTAAATTATGTATACAGGAAGTGTGAAATAATTAATCTCAGAATTTCATTCTAAAATGATAACCCAATCAAAACTTCCAGATAAGATAACAGTTGTTTAAAAATATGATTTTGAAATACAAGTTAATATGGAATATATAATAAAAGATAAATCCTTAGAGTTCAAAATTGATGAAGTAGGATTTTTCATAATTTTTCAATAAATATATGTCTAATTTAATGAAGATAAAAAATAAAGAACCAGTGAATAATGAATATACCATGACCATCTCCATCCACCCATAGATCATAATAATGTATTGAGATATCTGATAGGAAAACATGTTATAAAATATGAAGAAAGTGATTCTAAAATATACATAAAAGTGTTTATTATGGTAAAATGTGAAGAGTGAGAGGAAACAATTCTACAGGGATATTAAAACCATTTCCCATACAAACATGAAAATGGGAAAACCTTATAATGGAATTTGTCTCTTGTCTTCCAAATACATTATGAGGAAATAATTCCATAAATGTTGTGGTCGATGATCTTATATTGTATTTTATTTTAATTAATATTTGAGAGAAATTATCAATAAATAAATATGTAAGGATATACATAAGATAGATTGTTAGGATGTATAAAAGTCCTCTTCTGATTGTATATGACCTAGATCTGTGGCTGTATTAAATGTTCTACAAAAACCCCTGATATACTATAATTATTGATCAGAAAATTTGTATGGATTATCACCCCCAAATGGAGAGCTAATATAATTAGACTATACGTACACTAGAATACATGTTGATATTTTAATAAATGGACATCTATGGATTATGTGATCAAAATCTTAATATAGTCATGTTCGTATAAAATAATAACATCACTAATGAACCAACATATCTCTTCATGAATACCATTATGGGGAGATAGGAAGAGCAACGATGTTTTCAAATTATATTTTAAATGAAATATATTTATTCTTGAAATTTTTTTAGTAATTGAAGAAATGGACAATTCCATTCAGTAATACGTTAGGTCTTCAAAGAGTGGAAATAAGAGTTACAATGAAAATTATAGATGTGACATGGAGTTTGATAACATAGAAAATATTTTTCTCTACACATATATATAGAAAAAATTCAAAAGATTTAATAATATGTGAACGATAAGCCCTAGATACATCAATACCCTTATGATTTTCGATTCTTTCGAATTTTTGGCTTATTTAATTGTAATCCAAACAACCATTTTTCATGTACTTGACGTATTAAATATATAACTCTTTTGAAAATTAATATTAGATCCCAAAAAAGAATTTTTTTTGATATGGTGCATTGGAAATATGATATCTCTTATGAGGATAAACTGGTGAGGGTCTTGAACAATAAAGGTAATGTTCTACGCAAAAGGAAAACTCACTGTGTTAAAGTACTATTGAATAAGTACAAATATAATAATGAAACATGGTAACTAGAGGAATAAATGAAGAATAAGTACCAAGAAAATATTTTCAAATCAGTATGTATTATGAAAAATCTATAGAGAAAGGTTTTAATGAGAAATTTGTTTTTTTTTCATATACTACATGCTAAATAGAGCCGAAATAAACCATGATAATTTAAATATAATCACAATAAATAAGCCATTAAATTGGCGGTTATGAATTTTATTCACTTCATTGTGATATTTTTATGTATATATGTCCATGTAAATTTAATTTTTTTAATTCCATGTAAATAAGACCTGTATTTTAAATTAATCCATTTAATTATTAAAAAAAAAATTTTATTCAAAAGGAATTATTATTTATTTCTTGTGTGAAATTAATAAAATTAATTTCTAGAATATTTATATTTTTTATTTTATAAAATTATATTAATTTTATAAATAGTTATATAAAAACACATGTAGGGTCACATTTTGAGATTTTTTATGACTTATTTTTCAATTAATAGTAGATTATATAATTTTTAAATAATATCATTTAATTTCATTAAGTCATGTAATTTATTGGTTAAATAATTGTTTTAGTTTTTTATTAAATTGTAATATGATTCAAATTATTTATAATAATTTAAATAATTTCATTTTAATAATCATATTTCATTATATTATTTTATGATTAGGTTTATACTTGAAAATATTGGTTTTTGAAAACGATTTTAATCTGCTTAAAGTATTCCATTGTATTTATTTTAAATAAATCCCATTAGGTATTTTTAGACATTTATAAAAATTTATATTATTTTAAATTCATATAATTGTTATTTACAGTCATATAGTGAATATATGATCTGTTTAATCTTGAAAAATAAAATTTTCTTAAAAATAAAATTTCAGCACATTTTTTGGATTCAATTTTAAATAATATTTTACCACATATATAAATTCAATTATAAAAATGAATCACATATTTGTAATGTAATACATACTATCAAATTCAATACACATATGACAACCCATTTGGAATTGAAAATACCTAACTATATCCATTATTTATTTCAATTATCTTGTATTTTGATATGTAGTTTTAATAGAAAACCAACATAGTAATTATTTTTCATGAAAACTAAAAAGGATTTCTAAATTATTGGTATTGTTCATAACTATGAATTTTTTTCATCTTCATAAAAATCATTCAATTAAATATTAAAACTTATTATATAAGAAAATTACTATCTAGTATATATTTAAATTTTTTTATCTTAATAGGTAAATCAACAGGCGCTCCCTCTTCTATTAATTTGGAAATAAATCCATGGATCTTGTGTATGGAAAACTGATTCCTCATGAAAAAAAGAATTTTATTTTCCATCATCCAATATCATGGATATTTATGTAGACTGATTAAATGTTTAAATTTTATATTAATGAGATAATTATTGTTTTTTAAATGTAATATGTCACTTATGTTCTTAACTTACATCTCATTAAAATATGGAAACATCGTTCATAACCATGTGTAGACTACCACCTCTACAAAGTAATGTGATTAATTTTATTTCATCATATTACATTTATTGAATAAATAACATTATTTAATTAAATATATGGTATTATTTATATAATTATATTTTCTAAAATATATAAGAACACACAGATTAATTCTGTTATGATTTTTAAAATGGGAAAGTTACCAATATATTTGATTTAGCTGATGTCTAATGTATTGTAACATTATCCATTTTACATAACATTTTTTCATGATCGTCTCTAAGCATATATATTAATTAAAAAAATATTTAACTGTGTAATTTAAATTTTTATTCAATGAGTTATTAATTAATAATATATTTGACCATAGTCGAAATACCATAGTTATTCTGGAAATATAGTTCAAATAATGTTATATCATCAAACAGTAAGCTAATTTATTATATCATTGATTATAAAATTATCATTAAAAATAAAAAAAATTATTGAGAATACAAATAAATAACATTAGTTTTTATCAAGGGAAGAAATATAATTCCTGTCACTAGTTGGTCTTGGGGTATGTGATCTTTGTAAATGATAAATTTCATTAGGTAATAACAATTATCACTCTATCTCAAATTCAGTCTAACTTTAATATTATATAATGATTCTAATATATATATATATAATAAAAATATACCATAAAAAGTTTCCTTTATTTTTATGGATTAATTTTTTCAATATCTATTTTTCTCAATTGACTCCCATTTAATTAAATATGTAATATTTTTGTTAATACACTATAAATGGTTTCATTTTGTCGAAAATATAAGATATCACATGATATTATGGATGAAAACAGGTTGTGCTCCAATGTATTGGGTAAATATTTTTCCTCTAGATAAGTTATTTATGAGATATGGGAGTGATCCTAATCCCTTATATGATATTTTCCTACAAGTGATATTTTCTAGGTAGTTAGACATGACACCTATTTTTGTCTTGTTAAATGATTCATCCACATTTAAATTGTTTTTATGAAATTAAAATACGGTGATATTTATGTTTTTCTTCAATATGACTACTCATGATTCATCTCTTTTATGATATCATGTCACACCATAGCCTAAAATTTAATATTTATTGATAGTTTTTATTACTTTGTTGGTCTTTATATTTCAACAAATTATTTATTGTGTTCCTATAGGTATCATACAATAATTTAATGGATTATATGAGTTTATATAACATTATTTTGAGTATAATATGCACGTAAATATTCATTTTTGAATTGATCTATTATAAGCCTGTTAACCAAATATAACTAGGTATCATGGTATTTAAGTTGTAAATATGTGATATTTTTGATTAAAAATCATTTTAAAATATATATTAAATTCACATGTATCTATTGGTAGGCCATACTTTTCATATGGGTCCACCCCTCATCTTCTTAGAAATGCATCATTGTTCCCCCATGGATAGTAGGCCAAAAAAATGATCAGATACACCCCATTATTCCATGTGTAAATATATTTTAATTGAGGTTTTATTTCTCTTCCATTATGGGTGTTAATGATATATTCATGGAATTATGTTTCCTATTTCCATATTTCATTATTTATTTTAGTGGAGCCTTCGATATAATCAATCTAATATAATATTTACAAATTTTGGGTCATTTATTTATTTATTTTATATCTCTCTCAATTATAAATAACCCTGAATAATATATTTTAAGATAAGGTTAACTAGGCATGTGAGCGGATAAAATATTAATATAACCAATACTAGTACTTATTTATTCGAGTGTTGAGGATTCATGGTTATTTCAGATTATTAATAAATAAATTTTTTTATATAATTTTTTAAATTTTCACTTGATATAGCTGAAAATATTCTAATCATGATTGGAAATATCAGAATACCACATTAGTGGAGACCCATAGAAACGAATTGGACCTTGTAATTAGCGAGTTATCAATGGGTGGAATTGTAATGGGTTAAAGGAATACTTATGGAGAAAAAGTCTATAAGGGAATTGATTGTAATGACACAAACTATGATAAATAAAATTCCAGTGTGATTTAATGTTTTATTATGTAATATGGTTATAGAAAACACATTAACCAATTTTATTATATTCAATTGTATTAAAAATACCATTAAGAATCTTTTCTATAAAAAATATTTATGTTAAATAGTGATAGCATGATAAGTATAAATATAGGGATTTAACAAATCCAATTGAAAAAGTAAAAGGATGTGATGGATTCATTCAATAATATTATAACCTATGTATCACATTGATCCGAGCTGATGAGTGAGAAAACATATATGGGATTTTCCCATGACTAACCCCACGCCGAGTTCCAACAATTAAGGATGAGAAAAACCAATAATGGGGGAAGTTTAAGCTCATTGATATCACGTCCCAAATTATGTATGTTGAATATCCTTATGAATATCTCACGTTCACAAACCATACTAATAGGGAGTATATAGATGTAATAAATTAATATGTATCAATATTCTTGAAACCGATTATAAATATTATTTTGTAAATAATAATGAATATATTTTTATTTTTATACTATAAAATGGGAATAATATTTTTGGTTAATATTCAATTAAATTAAGGAATAAATTTTCTAGGATTAATATATTACTGAAATAAATAAATGTTTAATTATATATTATTATTAAATGATGTTTATTAAATAATAATTACCCTATAATCATTATGATGTCAGATGTAATGTTTTATAAGTGGTCAACACCTATTATTTTAAAAAATTATTCATTTTTAATAAATTTAGGATATTAAAATTTTCAATTTGTGAAATCACATATTTATAAAATTATATAGACATAAAAGTATATTTTTTTATTTATAATTTCAAAATTATCAAATGGTGAGTTTTTCAAAAGTTATTAAAGATATCAATTTTTTGGTTAAAAATTAAATACATTATTAAATATACGATGTGTTTCATTACATCAAAAAGACCAAAAATTATGAAATAAATACTATAATGGGTATTATTAGCCATATTAATTTTTCCCCTTAAAAATGTTATATTATGATTGTTTGATTAATTTTATAATGCCTTTATGAATCCTCCAAAACATATATTATTTTTTATGATTTTAAATTCAATTAATTTGAATGTGTGACTAACATCCACATATTAAAGGGAGGTATTTAATATGTTCATCTTCTTTCATAATACAATATTGAAAAACACTCTCATTTTGATAAACCCACGATCATAACCCAAATGATTGTTTATGGTTTTTAATATTTTATCATATAGTGTCCAAAACTAATGTTTGTTAAATATTACAGACCCCCAACCCATTTCATATAAAACCACACCCATTATCCCTTTTAAATTCATTGATAATTATAGTAAAACATCCTTCCACATACCTATATTTTCTATAATCCTAATATAATCCCCCACTCTCTCAAGAATCTCCTTTCGATCTTTATATTTCATACTCTTATGGTATATGAACCTTGCTTTATCAGGTATATTCAAGAATATCATATATTCTATGACTTATCATATTAAATTCATCATTTTGTGGTATGTTTTCAACTCTCCCCAATATTTCTTATCTAATGTCTCGATGATGTGAGGTCCCTTTTCTATAATTATGCCCTGCCAAGTCCACATGTTATTATACTGCAATTTCATAAGTGTATTTTCATCCACTTCATTTATCAAGATTCTTTGTTATCATATGCCTTTTATTTGAAATTTCTAATGATGTTATATTTAATTAGATTAACCTATTACTCAGCACATGATGCTCAAATAATTATAGAATAATGTTTTCTCATCAACCATTTTTGAGAGTTTTTAGATGATGTCGTCAAGATTCTAAAATGTCACTATGATTTTTCATTCCGAAAAAAAATTGTGCATTAATTACTATAATAATTTTATATCGATGGTGATAAAATTTCTATAATTTCTCTAATTTGAAATGGGTAATACAATTATTTATTCCATAATCCCTTATTATGTAATAAAATATGATGATGAATTAATCCATGTTGTATGATCTATGTGGCATACAAAATCATGATATTAAAATGAAAGTGATGGGTGCGCTAGAAATCATATAGTGCTATAATTCATTGGGTAATTTTTTTATAGTGATATGTCTTGTTGGGAAGGGGAGTGAATCTGTTTCATTAATTTTACATAGCCTATTATGATTTCATACAGCAAGGGTTAACCAATGATGATATCTTGTAGGTTGTTTCACAATTCCCATTTTTTTCTTTTTATTATCATGCTATATACCGTCGTATCATTAATTTTTATAATTACTAATATTTTAATTAACCTTGAAATGCCTATTTTCTAACGTGTCTTACAAAATTATATGTTTATAAATAATTTACATATAATCAAATTATTTTATATCATATAATAAAATTAATCATTCAGAAAACAATTATAGTTTTTACCTCCTCATAGTCATCATACTACTATCTAATTAATGAAAAATGATAAAAATATTATAATAATGACTAATATGGGAAATAATTATGAATAATTTTAAATAAAATTATATTAATTTAGTTATGTTTTTTTACAAGATGATGGATTTTGATAAAATATATATGAAAATGTAATAAGGGTTTGTTGTCTGAAGTTCACATTCATTGAGGCATGATTTTAGGTTTTTCCCCAATTCAACATTTTTTTTATACACCTAGATGAATTATTTCATCATAAAAAAATTACTAGATATTATAATGGGTTATTTCAAATTCTATATTATATTATATTTCAATCGATTTACTACTCATGTTTTATGGTTTTTCTTATCAACATCCCTTCCTTGAGTCATGATTTAATGTTATGATATAGTTTCCTATTTATATTGCGAATATAATTCACATGAATGTATTTTTCAATTAACAAATATTTATTTTATTTTATTTAATTTTCTATGATTTTCATTCATCGAATGAATTTTATTTAAAATTATATTAATGATTTTTAGGGTTTTTTTGTGTCAATTATCTTCAATGGGTCTTAATCACTCTTCTTAATATAGTATCATTTATATTTGTTATATTTATTATATGCTTATTATTAGATGAATTTACACATTAATTTATCAAAAATTTGTTCAATACCATTTTAATCTCTTTCATAACAAAAATGAATCATAAAACTTGTTTTGTAAAGAATAATTCATATTTCATTAAATAACAATTTCTTCCATATCCTTGTTCTAACTTCCCACCAATTCTATTCTTTCCCCTTTAGAAAAATACAATTTTATTTATCTCCAACGACCCCATATTAATTATAATAAGAAAATTAATTTAATAAAAAAATTCATTTTCAAGATGGTTTTTGGAAGTGTTAAAAAATAATATTTATTCAACATATTATCGTTTATCAACCACTCATCATTTTCCATTGATTAATTTTATGAATTTATCTTGGATATGTTATAAAATTTTCTATTTAAATGTATATTTTGTTACTTGAAAATCACATATGTTATTGAAAGCATTTTTTCATTCCAAGGATTGCTCATTAATAAATTCATTTAATTTTTTATTCATGGAAATACATTTTACTCTAAAATAATTTTTTATGTAATTTACACTTTATCTTTTATAGTTACATTTTAATGAATTATTGAGACTTTTTTTCACATATATTTTATTCAAAGGATAATTTCTAATAAAGTGATAATCATGTTTTATATGATATGATATTATTATTCTTTTTAGATATTGATATTCCAATATTCATATTTTCATAAGACCATTTTAAGTAAAAATACATTTTTATGGTTTCATTAATATATATTAATAAATTATTATAAGTAGAACACATATGTGCGTATAATGACTACTGGTGTTTAATTTCTCTATAAAACTCTTTGGTATAATTTTATATCCCATGAGATATTAATGAAGTGATATATT
Organism: Viscum album; assembly: GCA_963277665.1. Classification (NCBI taxonomy): domain Eukaryota; kingdom Viridiplantae; phylum Streptophyta; class Magnoliopsida; order Santalales; family Viscaceae; genus Viscum; species Viscum album. The sequence goes on from OY728142.1 coordinate 1,707,365,155, forward strand.
GATTTTTTACACAAACATGTGAAAAATGGGTTTGGATGCATTTTCATGTGTGGACATAATAAGTTCGTTAAAAAAAGAGTGGTAATAATGAATTTTTTACAATCTTATTCCTATGATTATGGTTGTAACATAATATAATTATTTTCATCATGTAATGAGAAAATTTAAATATTAATTTCAAATTCATGATTGTTCCATTTATGTACTCTAAAATTTTATCACACTTACAAAAATTACATATTTTATCTATTATGTGTGCTTAGTAATAATTTTATTATCTTATGAAGTTGTTACGTGTTTTATGAGTATTAAAAATAGAATATTTATATTTTATTATGAAATTTTGGTATTTCACTTTCACTTCATCATTTTTGTGTTCTATTAATCTATTATGTGCATTTCCATTATGATGGATTTTATTTTACCCCTTTATTATGTTCCAATCCCAAGGTTATGAAGATGATTATATCTTGATAGATATACAAAAAAATTTCTAGAAGAATACTATTATATTCAAATGGTTATAACTATAAAAATATATTAATTTTATTTTGATAACATCAATGATAAAAAAAACTTCTTTTAGGTTATTAAAATGTTTGTCAGTTGTATTATTTAAATCATGAGATTAATTTAATTATTATGTTGTGTTTAGACTGGGTTACAATATACTGACACACCAGAAAACCTACAGTGTTTATAAAACCTTGTAAAGAATAATGGACACATTTACTTACAAGTGTCCCCTTTGGATATGTTTAATGATGTTATGTTTAAACCCCAGTTAGTTTATAAAACAATGTTTTATATAACATATGACATGCATCCCTAAGCCTAAAAACCACTATTATTTAAATATTACATTTATAACCTATTCATTAATTTTTATGGTATTAATAGGGATAAATAACATATGAAATATATATAACGTTCTTAATAAATATAAATTTATTATTAAATGAGTCGAAAATAAAATATAAATATTTTTTTTAAATTTTATTCCTCAAAAAATATGTTTTCAAAAAAATCGATTTTAAAAGATTCCTATGAGAACATTTTAAATGTTAATAATAGAAAATATAGAAATAATAGATGATAAACTTATCTTAATATTAAAAATATTCATATTAAAATATGCATACAGTGCATTTGTTGGATTTTCCGAAAATGATTGATTTTTTATGTGAAGGGTGATAATTATCAATTCTTAAAATAGTTTCATTTATTTTTATTAAGTCATGTAATTTTAAGGTTTATATATGTATAATATTTAAAAATAATACTATCTATGAACCTTTTTTATTTGAATTATATAATTAATTTCATTTTAGTCAAAACCCCTTATTTTGGTATATATTTAATTTTTAAATAAAAAATAAAGCATTCTACAAACATTTTTTCGTGAATAATGTAGAAATTTTTTAAATATTTAAAATAAAAAAATATAAATTAAAGCAGTAATTGAAATTTATATATTTTTAAATATTATTTTTAATTAAATTTTATATAACGATGATTACTATTCATAGTGTCAACATGAGATCACTTATTAATTAAAAATAATTTTTTTGATAAATGTCTTTTCTTCATGTCTTACAGGATTAATTTTACAAAATATTATTCCATATCATCTATTTGATTTAAAAAACCTATTTAATATTTATAATTATAATTATATTTATTTTTAAATAAATTTATCTTAATTGTTTCATAATGAATTGTAAAAATATTAAATATTTGTATTCACAATAAAGGATAAAATATGTTTACTAAAGAGATAATCGATAATGATAACAGTATAAATGTCATAAATATATTTTAGAATAAAAAGTCTAGTTAAATTTCTCTCATAATATTTAAAATTTTAATTTTATCAATTCATGAACAATTAATACATTTATGTTACATGAAAATATTTTAAATCATAAAAAATTATAAGTATTCTAATTCCCCACTTATTAATAGAGAAATTCAATTATCGCCTATCCACAAATAAAAAAATAATTTATCATAAAATACATACCTAAATAACATCATTACTTCACATTGGACAACCCATAATCATTTTTATATATTGTACCCTCCTATCAATCAATTTAGTGCAAACCGGAAGTTGTTTTTGTAGATGATGTATCATTATTAACATAGTATTTTTGTATAATTTCTTCATCCAACACAATTTTTTTTATTAAAATGTAATTATATAATTAAATTTATATATCCAATATACCTATTGGTTAATTTTTTATAATAATAACATACATCCATCTCATATAAAATTAAAATTTGAATGAAACAATCAAGCGTGTGTATAGAGGAATATGGCCACATGAACTGGTCTAATTCATTTTCCATCATCACATATTATATGAATATATGATGTTTTATTTAATTTATATAAATTTTATTCAAGATATATTTCTCAATGATATGGTATAAAACAATATATAATATATTTTATTACCAATTAATTAATTAAAAGATGATGATGTCACTAATTTTCACGTGTAGAGTAACTGTTCGTAAATGTGATGTTATGCATTTATTAATCACATAACATGGATAATATATGTATGATAATTTAATAAAATATAATATTTATTATATAACTATCATTCTATAAAGGTAAAAAACACTTACCATCTTTCTATCATGATAATTATGAAATGTAAATGTTACTCATACATATGCATGGTCTTCCATCTCTACGATTGCAAGATAAATAATTTTTTATAACCATGTTTCTTGGTTTCATATAAAAATATAATATATTTATAAAAAGAGAAATTATTTAATTATTATTATTCTCTATATGATGAATTAACAACAACTTTTTCATTGTCAAAAATTCACTGTTATTTTGGTGGTATGAGCTTAATATCTTCAATGCATCAATCATGAACCTAAATGATTAACTAGTTGAGTATAATATAAATAAAAGACATGAAAAATGTTATTAAAATTGTAATTAATTAAAAATTTTATTATTATTATGGAATAAAAATAATTCATGTGATAAGTCATTCTTGGGGAATGGTATCTCCTTAAACAACTCTTTTCATTAGGATATGATTATCCTCTCTCCAAATAACATTCTATACCTCTATCTCTATAACGTTTTGGAATTATTATAAATTCTAACCATATATTTTTTCTAATTATACACTTATCTTATTCATCCTTCATTTTATTAATGAATACATTCTAAAAGATCATTTCCTCAAATATAACCCATTTCATTCCATGGGTAATTATAATGTATATGCCTTATGGAAGATTTAATTTTGGGTGGAAACATAAGGATGTTAATATTACAATGGCTCTTCCATCATAGAGTTCCAATTTATTTGTAAATAATATTTGTTTTGAGAAAATATATTTTGACATATAGGTTAATTCTATTCAGTTATGAAAATTTTTCAACAACCTAAAATTATAAAGGCTGTTAGCCTTAATTAATATTTATTTCATGATGTATATTGGTGGAACATTTCGTTTATTTCTATGAACATATGATAACATGGTCATTATATTACTCTTGTTTTTGATTACACAAGAGGCATCACTTTTATGGTATCATGTAATAGATTTGTCTCAAATTTTATGTTTTACTATTATATTATATTCAATTATATGTCTTTTGACATCACCCCTTTAAATTGTATATTATACAGTTTATCCTATTAATTAATTAGAGCTCGCATAGATTTTGGAGGAAATTAAGTATAGTAAAATAATGATTTAATTTCTTAGTTTCATTTTGATTTATTAAAATCATTTTATTTGAAAGGCACTAGGTATTACAGTATTACATAAACGTTGGGGGTTATTTATACTAAAGAAAAAGGTATATGATTCTGTTATGGTATACGTGTAAAAACTCACATGATTCCATTGTAATCCTATGATTATTGAAAAAATCTAAGATGAAATATTTCTTTTGTGCGTTAATGTTGAGTTTTATAATAAATACATATTCATGAAAAAGATATATATAGAATGAATTTAACCATTTTGAAATCAACATTGAGATAGAGATCAGTGACCTTCACTGGTATCTCGGGACTACATACAAAATGTGTAAACTATAATCTAATTCAAATATTAGAGTTGAAAACTATTTATAATGAAATAAAACCTAACTTCCCACATGAATATTCCAATTTTGTTGAAAAAAAAGAATTCAAACAATCTAAATGAAATTATAATTAGTTTAAAATGTGGAAAAGAGCAGACCCGAGGATTTGACTGTAAAAGGAAATTAATGAAACCAAATATTGTGGAAAAATAAAAGATTTTTCAAAACAACACTCATCCTATAGTATATTATTCTAATCACCTGGAAGAAAAACATTTTTAAATTCAATTCTATAATCCAAGGCTCGTCATTGAGAACCGTTGATAATAACAGCTATATTCTAGAGAAAGAGTATTGTCAAAAGAAAAAAATACTTAGGTGTATCCAAAAAAAATGATTCTGTGAACTGCATTTTACTTATTCATTAAATAATATAAAATATATTATATGATTATGGTTATGCAAATTCGTTGATAACATGAAAATTAGTAAGAAAAATAAAAATACTCCATCAATACATGGAGGATAACTTATCTATGAGAATAATAAATAGAATATTTCTTACATCCATATTATGCAAGACCTCCCAAATTATAGTTTTTATTCTGGATCATCCCTCATATATAATATTAGTTTTTTTAGTGGAGTCGGTTATATATTGGGAGTGTATTGTTTATCCTTATATAATGTAAACATCAACTCATTAAAGTGTGTGATCACTCTCGATGTCTTAATTTATTTTATGCTCAAGAAAAAGAGTAAGGGGGAGGGTGAATCATAGTAGGAATCTTCTGTTCAAGAGTATATATTATTAACGTTTGAGAAAACATATATATAAAAAAATATTATAATAGTGGATCAAGTCAGAATATAGTATATTATCAATTTCGTAGATTTTAATTATGCATTTTATATGGATTTTTCTCCACTCTCACTTAATTGAAAGGATGAGTTCTCAATCAATCACATATCAGGATCTCTTCCCTTATTGAAGACACCATATAATATGGACATCATTATGATGGATGATCTGATAATTGATCTAAAAGAGGATATGTAAGAGGGTTTTATATGTCAGATAGCACCACCATTGATTTTTTCCCTCCTTTTAATCAAGAATATATATGAGTTTTTTTTAATCTAACATGGTAATCCTGAAATCAATAAAACATTGATAGAGATAACTTATCACTATTGACAAATAGAATAAATATTTATTTATCTTCAAAGAATATAGTTTTTTAAAAGGAAGGAATTCAATCCGGATACAACCAATTACTATTGAAATGTAATGATATTTCATTATCATTATTTCAAATAATCTATGGACTATTTGAGTTCATAGTGAATCAATTCAGGGAAATTAATTCCCTATAATATTAATGTGAATAATAAATAGTTAAATTAGATATTATAATTGCATATTTTTCATAGTAATTTTCAATGATAACCAAATATACTCTAATATAGTGGAATATCATGAGAAGCTAAAAGAAATGTTATGTAAATTTGTGTCATTGATGAAGGATTTTTTTAATTGGATAATTATCAATAATTTAGTGATATCTAACAACCCGTCAATGATAGTGGAAATTGAAGATCTTCTTATTCCATCATCCATAATTGATATCCAAAAATTCTTTATACCAGTTATATATTTTCGATGAATTTTCAAAATCATCATAGAATTCTGAAATCCACTAACCATGAGAACTCAAATGGGGGGTTTTTTGACCATTTAATCGACAGATAGATTTATAGGGTGGAAAATATTTTTATCACTTCCCCAGATCATGTATTATAATAATGGGGGGATATTTTAGTTATATAAGCATATTATTAAATAAATATATTGGGTTATTTACTAATGTATATTGTTAATGTGATATCATTCCCCAAATGTATGTTTACTGTACATGCATATAAAAATCTAAAACATGATTGTGAGTTGGATATAATGTTATTTAATTCTAAAAATATGAGAACATTAATTATATGGGGAGAATAGTGAAATATTTAACGATTATAGAATCCTAAAATATATATTCTCATAAAAGATAAAAATTAATTCTTGAAATGATAATTATAGATAATCAAATATGATGGATACTCAAAACATTACCATCAAGGGAACGTAATAAATATGGTAGATGTAGTAGGAAGAAAGGATATAAAATCCTTAACCTGATGAGATCATTAAAGGGCATAATCTTATTATATTTTTAAATTATAGATATATGAAGCGTGGAATAATTAATGTCATAATTTATTTCTATAATGATAACCCAAGGAACCATTCCATATAAGATAACAATTTTTTAATAATATGATATTGAAATACAAATTAATGTGGAATATATAAAAAATAGAAATCCATAGAGTTTAAAATTGATGAAGTAAGATTTTTAATAATTTTACCATGAATATATGTCTAATTTAATATAGATAAAAAATAATGAACTAGTGAATGATGCATATACCATGACTATCTCCATCCACCCATGGATTATAATAATGTATTGAGATCTCTGATAGAAAAATATGTGATAATATATAAAGAAAGTGATCATAAAATATACATAAAAGTGTTTATCATGGTAGAATGTGAAGGGTGGGAGGAAAAAATAATATGGGGATATGACAACCACTACCCATACAAACATGAAAATAGGAAACCCGCACAATGGAATTTGTTTCTAGTCATCCATATACAATACGAGGAAATAATTCCATAAATGATGGGGTCAATTATCATTTGTCGTCATTTATTTTAATTGATATTTCATAGGAATTATCACTAAATAAATATGTATGGATATACATCAGAGAGGTTGTGAGGATGTATGGAACTCAGATATTTATTGTATATGATCTAGATCTATGATTTTCTTAAATGTTCAACAATAACCCCCAATATACTATAAGTATTGATCAAAAAATTAGTATGGATTATCACGCCCAAATGGAGAGCTAATATAATTAGACTATTCAGACACTAGAATACATGTTTATATTTTACTCAATGGATATTTATGGATTGTGTGATAAATAACTATATAATGTCGTGTTTTTAATAAATAATAATGTCACTAAAGAACCTATATAGATCTTAATGAATTTCATATTGTAATAATATGAAGAGAAACAATATTTTCAAATTAAATTTTAAATTAAATCTATTTATTCTTTAATTTTTTTAGGTAATTGTAGAAATGGTCAATGCCATTTAGTAATATTTCTGGACTAAACAAAGTGGACATAATAGTTATGATGAAAACTATAAATGTGACATGTATTTTTAAAACATATATACTATATCTTTTTTCACAAATATATAAGAAAAATTCATAAGATTTAATAATATGTGAATGATATGCCCTGGATACATCAACCCCCTTACGATTCTTGATTCAATCAGAGTTTTGGCTTATTTAATTGTACTCACACCAACCATTTTTCATGTACCTAGCATAATAAATATATAACTATTTTGAAAATAAATATTAGATCCCAAAAAAGTAAAAAATGATGATATGGTGGATTTGGAATATGATCTCTCCTATGAGGATAAACTGGTGAGGGTCTTGGACCATAGAGGAAATGTTCTATGCAAAAGGACAACTCACCATGTCAAATTACTATATAATAAGTATAAATATAATGATGAAATATAGTAAGTAGAGGAATAAATTAAGAATATGTACCCAAAAAATATTTCCAAATTGGTATGTATTATGAAAATTTTATGGACATAGGTTATAAAAAGAAATTATTTTGATTGCATATACTCCATTATAAATAGAGCCTAAATAAACCTTGTTAATTTAAACATAATCACAATAACTAATCCATTTAATTAAGGGTTATGAATTCTTTTCACTACATTTTGAAAATTTTCATATATATATATATATATATGCCCATGTAAATATAATTTTTTTACTTCCATGTAAATAAGACCTTTATTTTAAATGAATCCATTTAACTATTAAAAAAATATGTTTTATTCGGAAGTGATTATTATTTAATTATTATAGGAAATAAATAAAATTAATTTCTATATTATTTATATTTATTATTTTATTAAATTATATTAATTGTTTAAATAATTATATAAAAACTCCCTTAGGGTAAAATTTTGATATTTTTATTAAATGACTTATTTTTCAATTAATGGTTAAATTATCAAATTTTTAAATATTATTATTTAATTTCAATAAATCAAGTAATTATTTGTTCTAATAATAATTTGAGTTTTTTATTAATTTGAAATATAATCGAATTTATTTATAATAATATAATTAATTTCATATTAATAATCATATTTCACTATATTATTATAAGATTAGGTTTATGCTTGAAAATAATGTTTTTTGAAAATGATCTTAGTATGCATAAAATATTCCTTTTTAGTAAAGTTAAATAAATCCCATTAAGTATTAGTATAAATTTAAATATATTTATATTATTTTAAATTTAAATAATGGTTATTTATATTCATATAGAGAATATAAGATCTGGTTATTCTTCAAAAATACATTTTCTAGAAAAATAACATTTCATCACATTTTTTGGATTCAATTTCAAATAATATTTTACCACTTGTTTAAATTTAATTATATAAATGAATCACATATTTATAATAATAATAATTAGTTTTAGGTAATGATACCAACCTTATTTTTATTCATAATAATGAGTAAAAATAATAAACATTTATTAACATAGTTATTGTTAAGACAAGTTTAATAGTCTGTTAATCTATAAATATATGGGATAAAAAGAAAAAACATTCTCCAAATCTATTGTATGTTTTTATTATATATTAACAATATATTATTCTAATATGAGTTATTTTTAGATGTTATTATAAAAATTTTACATGATGTTGTTATAAGACCACGAGAGCTTCTAAGTTTTCCTCTAAGTGACATATAAAATAATACATACTGTCTACTTCAATAAACATATGAAACACCACTTGGAATTGATGATACCAACCTATATCCATTATTTATTTCAATTAACTAGTAATATGATCCTTATTTTTAATGGAAAACAAAAATATTAATTCTCTTGTGGGTTAACTCAAAATGATATCAAATTAATTGGTAATGTTCAAAAGTAAGTCTTTTTTCATATTCAAACAAATAATTCAATTAAAAATTAAAACTGATTATATAAAAAAATTACTATCTACCATATAATTAGATTTTGTTATCATAATGGGAAAATCAACATGAATCCCATCTTCTATTAATATGGAAATAAATCCATTGTTCTTGTGTTTGGAAAACTGCAGCCTCATGAACAAATTCATTTCATTTTCCATCATCCAATATCATGGATGTTTTATAAACTGATTAAATGTTTATATTTTATTTTAATGAGATAATTATAGTTTTTTAAATGTAATATGGAATTTATGTTTTTATCTTTCATCTCCTTAAAATATGGTAACATTTTTCATGACCACATGTTGACTACCACCTATACTAAGCAATGTGATTCATTTTTTGTCAACATATCTCATTTGTAGTATAAATAACATTATTTAATGAAATATAAGGTATTTTTTATATAATTATTTTTTCTAAATAATATCTGAATACACAAATTAATTCTGTTATGATTATTTAAAATGGGAATGTTACCAAAGTATTTGAATGAACTGGGGTCTCCTAGATTGTAACATTATTCGTTTTACATATCAATATTTCATGGTCGTTTCTAAGGGTATAAAATAATTATAAAATATTAAACTATTTAATTTAAATTTTTATTCAATGAGTTATTAATTAATAATATATTTTACCATAGTAGAAAAACTATAGTTATTTTGGAAATATGGGTCAAATAACTTTATAACGTCAAATAGTAACCTAAGTTATTATATCATTGATTATAAAATGACTATTAAAAATGAAAAAATATAATGAGAGTAAAAATAAATAACATTAGTTTTTATCATGGGAGGAAATATAATTCATGTGACTAGTTGGTCTTGGGGTATGGGATCTCTCTAAATTTTACTTTTCATTAGGTAATAATAATTATCACTCTAACTCACATTCAGTCTAACAATAATATTATAGAATTATTCTAACATATATATACAATAAAAATATACCATAAATAGTTTCCTTTATTTTTACAGGTTAATTTTTTTCATATGTGGTTTCCTCAATTGACTCCCATTTCATTCGATATGTAATATTTTTGTTAATACACTTTAAATGATTCCATTTTGTCAAAAATATAAGATATCACATGATATGATGGGTGAAAACCGGTTGTACTCTAATGTTTTGGGTAAATATTTTCCTCTAGATATTTTATTAATGGGATTTGGGAGTGATCCTAATCACTTATAGGATATTTTCTACCATGTGATATTTTCTAGGTAGTTATAATTGACTCTTATTTTTTCATGTTTATTGATTCATTCACATTTAAAATTGTCTTATGAGATCAAAATACAATGTTATTTATTTTTTTCTTTAATATAATTACTCACGATTCATATATTTTATCATATCATGTCACAAAATAACCTAACATGTTATATTCCCTGATAGTGTTTATAAATTTTTTTGATTATTTTATCTCAACACATTATTTATTATGTTCCTATAGTAATCATATAATGATTTAACAGATCATATGAGTTTTAGATCAAAATATATTGAATATAATATATACATTATTTTTTATTTTGAATTGTTCTATAATAAACCTATTAACCCAATATAACTAGGTATCATGGTAATTGAGTTGTAATTATGGGATATTTTTTATAAAAATTAATTTTAAAATATATATTAAAATGACATGTGCCTATTGGTAGGCCATAATTTTTCATATGGGCCACCCCACATCTTCTTAAACATGAACCATTATTCCACCATGGATAGTAGGCCATAAAAATGATCAAATACACTCCATTATTCAATGTGTTGATATCCTTAAATTAAGGTTTTATTTCTCTTCCATTATTGTTGTTAAAGATATATTCTTGGCATTATGGTTCCTGTTTCCATATTTCATCATTTATTTTAGTGGAGTTTTTGACATAATCAATATAATCTAATATTTACGAATTTCATGTCATTTGTTTATTTTTTTTATTTCCCCCAATTATAAATAACAATGACGATTATATTTTAAGATATGGTTCACTAGGAATGTAAAATGTGGACATATTAAAATAACCAATAATAGTTCTTATTTATTCGACTGTTAAGGATTCATGGTTATGTCAGATTTTTAATAAATAAATATTTTTATGTAATTTTTTAAATTATCACTTGATATAGATCAAAATATTCTAATCATGATTGGAATTATCATAATTCCATATTAGTGGAAAGCCATAAAAATGAATTTGACCTTGGAATTAGCGAGTTATCAATGGGTGGACTTGTAAGTGGTTAATGGAAAACATATGGCTAAAATGACTGTAATAGAATTGATTGTAATGACCAAAACTATTATAAATAAAATTCAATTATGATATAATGTTTGATTATAGAAAATGGTTATATAAAACACATTAACTTATTTTATTATATGAAATTGGATTCAAAATACCATTAAGAATATTTTCTATAAAAAATATTTTTGTTAAATAGTGATAACATGATAATTATAAATATAGGTATTTAACAAATCCAATTGAAAAAGTAAATGGATGTGATAGATTCATTCAAGATTATTATATCATATGTATCACATTTATCCAAGTTTATGAGCGATAAAATATATATGTGATTTTCCCATGACCAATCCCAAGCTAAGATCCAACAAATTTAGCATGAGAAAAACCATTTATGGGGGATGTTCAACCTCAATGATATCAGGTCCCAAACCTTGTATGTTGAATGACCCCATGAATGTCTCACGGTGACATGCCATACTAATAAGGAGTATACAGAGGTACTATATTTATATGTATCAATATTCTAGAAATTGATTATAAAGATTATTTTTTAAATAACAATGAATATATTTTTTATACTATAAAATGGGAATAATATTTATGGTTAATATTCAATTCAATTAAGGAATTAATTTTCTAGTATTAATATATAATTTAAATAATTATTTTATTAATTAATTATTATTATTAAATTATGTTTACTAAATAAAAATGATCATATACTCATTATAATGTCAAATGTAATGTTTTATTAGGGGTCAACACCTATTATTTCAAAAAACAAGTCATTTTTAAGAAATTTAGGATATTAATTTTTTTAATTTGTGAAATCACCTATTTAAAAATTTATTTATATTTAAAAGTAGAATTTTTTTATTTAAAATTTCAAAATTATCCAATGGTGGGTTTTTCATACGTTTCTAAAGATATCGAATTTTTGGTTAAAAATTTAATACTTTATTATATATACGATGTGTTTTATGAAATAATAATGTCCAAAAATTATGAAATAAATTATATATTGGGTCTTATTAGCCTTATCAATGTTTCCCCATAAAAATTTTATTTTATTATTTTTGATTAATTTTATAATTCCTTTATGAATCCTCCAAAACCTATAAAATATTTTATGATTTTAAATTTATTTCATTTGAATGTGTGAGTCACATCCACATAAGAAAGGCAGGTATTTAATATTTTCAGCCGTTTTCCTAATAAAATATTTCATAACACTCTAATTTTGATAAACCCTCTTTCATAACCCAAGGGATGGTTTTTGGTTTTTAATATTTTATCATATAGGTTCAAAAACATATGTTGGTAAAATATTAGAGACCCCCAACAGATTTCCTATAAATCCCCACACATTATCCAATATTAATTCATTGATAATTATTGGAACACATCCTTCCACAGACCTATTTTTTCTATAATCCTCATATGGAGCCCCCAATCTCTCTGGAATCCCATTTCTATCTTGAGATTTCATTCTCTTATGGTATATGATCGTCTCTTCATTATGCTTATTAAATAATATCATATATTCTATGTTTTATCTTATTTAATTCTTCATTTTTTTGGTATGTTTTCAATCCTCCCCCTTATTTCCCATATGATGTCTCAATGATGAGAGGCCCCTTTTCAATATGATTTTTGATTTAAAAAATTTTGCATTATATACCATAAACATTTCTTATCGATGGTGATCACATTTCTATAAATTTTCTTATTTGAACTAGGTAAAACATGAATTTATTCCACAATCCCTTATTATGTAATAAAATATTATGATGAATTAATCCATGTTGAATGATCTGTGTGGCATACAAAAGCATGTTTTTGAAATGAATGTGATTGGTGCTCTAGAAATTATATAGTGCTCTAATTCATTATGTAATGTTTTTTATTGTTATATGTTATGTTGGGATGTGGCGTAAATCTGTTTCTATAATTTTACATAGTCCATTATGATTTCCTACATCAAGCCTTAACCGATGGTGATATATTATAGGTTGTTTCACATTTCCCATTTTTTTATGTTATCATGCTATATATTGTCTTATCATTCATGATTATAATTACTACTCTTTTTATTCTTCTTGATATGCCTATTGCCTAAAGTGTCGTACCAAATTCCATGTTAATTTTGTTTTTGATCATTATAGCTCACCCTGTTCTTATGTTTTTCCACTTGTTATCTCATGATTTTTTAAGTGAGATATTGTCAATGATGTTTTCAATAAAGATGTTGTATTACATATTTTATGTTCTATTTTAATGTACATAATTCCCAAATACATTAGAGTTACAGATATTTTGGAATGAAGTAGTTGTATTTTAAGCAATACATATTGAGTTAATATATTATAAATTGAATATGAGTTATATTGGAGGTGTAATGCGATGGTTGTGAATTGGGATTCAAAACTATCTATTTTATAATTGAAAATGGAATCATTCATTTAAAATGTGTTGGAAAAAATTATTGCTTTATGATATTGGAAATAATCATTAATATATGTGTAGGAAAACGAAATATTATTTAATCTAAATGGGAAATAGGTTAATGGTTATATTTTTATATAATGAATTAGGAAGTTTGTATTTATTGGTTCAAAGCGATAATTAGTATAAACTTTCTTTAATGATGACCATGTGGTATTATATCGGATTTTTATAATGTCTCGTTCAAACTGTTACCTTGGTAAATATATAATTATTATATTAATTTTTTATATTTTTATGGGTTAGAATGTCATGGGGGATTTATGAGAGTCCTTATATACAATTAAGTTGGTGCAATATTGTTCAAAATCCATTGATTCTAGTGGGGAACTAATTATAATTCTATGTTTTCATGAAACCATTAGATTCCTTGAGGTACAATCATATAAAATGAATCCACTAAAAAGTTGGATTATATTATATTCATGTCATTAATAACATAGGATTAAAGAACCTTAGATTAAAATAATTATATATTATTAGAATTACATCAATTAATATTGTAAATTTTTTCGAGGTTCCTTCATGAATGTTATATAAGGATATCCATATATTTATCCATGATATAAATAGTGGAATTCTGGTAGAGTATATCGGGTATCCCAATAAATTCATTCTTCATGGTGCTGATTTTGGATCTCTAAGTTCATACTATTAGTTAATATTTGTGGAATTGCATGGGCAATGAATTCATTGGATTCCATATGGGATTTGTTTATAAGGGAATGAATATTAGAGGTAAATATTTTTCCTCTTGTAATAAATAAATTGTATCCTTATTTTTCATCCATGGAACCGTTCATGTAAATATGCGTATTAGGAATAGAGACTCATTAGTGACGATCGAAACATGTATATAATGTTTTTTGGTGTCATCAATGGGAAATAGTGTTAAACAATTTTTATGATATTTTTATTTAAAATATTAAAATATTAACTGGATTATCTTAATAACTCTATTATGCCAAATATTTTTGTTAGATTCTTTTTGGAACATCATTCGTAGTTGCATGCTATGTTTTAATGAAATAATACACAAGGATCCAGGTCACTTGGATAATTGAGCAAAGGAATATTTTCATTGTTGTTATATGTTTAAGAATGTGTCTGAGGATATTAATTACTTTGGTTTGGTTTTTATTTATGGTGTGTGGATAATAGAGATTTCAGGTATTTGGTACTAGTTAGTGGATGAATTTTATTTCATGTTATTGAATTGTTTACATTCGTCCTATTATTTAATCCTTCCACGTTTGGTCAGTTATGGGACTTTTAACATTACTCATTTCTTTAACATATTACCTTATAGAAACTTCAACAACATTACTAACATTCTATGTGATGTTGTTTTAATTGGTTATTATTTGTATTTTCCCTTTTATTTGGACACTATGATAATGTGGAAAATGTCTCCTTATAGTATCCACAATGAATATTTCCTCATTTTATAATCCTATAGATTATGGGTAGGCGAACCTATGGCTAGGGGGATGAGATAGCCATGGGAACCTATTTAGTGGCCTATGTTTTTTTTATAACAATGTCGTCTAGCAAAGATCTCAAAAAATTGAATTATTGATTTATGGTTTTTGGGTTATCTAATTGATGATCACTTGTAATGAGATCATGGATATTTTGGTTTGATATGTGTAATTCTTTGTAAAAGTGTATAGGGGCCCCAAAATGATAATATGAATTAGTGGGTTGAGTTATATTTTACATGTTGGTTCAGTATTTTGGAATAGATCATGGTGAGTAACTTTTTAATTTAGTAATGAGGTGGTTTGAGAGTTGTGACTGAGAGAACGTTGTCAGTTTAAATGGAAGTCAAACAATATGGTGGGGAATATGTAATTACATTTGAATTTATGTATCATTTTAGGCATATACAAATTCATTTTTTAGTACCATAATGGGTGATGATTTTATAATATGGGTTAGAATATGATTAAAAAGATTTTAAAAATATTCTAGATGTTTTCCGGATATGATTAGAATACCAAGATGTCCCAAAAGTTCTTTTATAAAATTATTATTAGTGTTTTCAATTTTTCCATGGCATTGGTGGTTTTTAATATAGGATAGATAATAGATAATCCATGTTTTATATGAAAATATTGATATTCAAGTGTCTCATTATAGGTCATGAATCATATCTTGAGAGATGAAAAAATCTCAATGATGATGTTTTATGATTCTCAAATGTATGGAGATAGTTTAATAGGGGTATGATTTTGATTCTTAGTTTAGAGGTGTTTTTGAGAAGGTTGGGATGATGTTTCAAATATTTTAAAAAAATTGTGATGTCATTCTATATAATGGTAATGTTGTATAAGTGTAGTAATATGTGTAGGGGTTCATGTGTATATGCTTATTCATACCTAGTGGTATCTATATATGTATTTTTCTTAATTTTTTTAAGGAATCATTTTTATGCATTCTCAATAAATTCATAATATTAAAATCACATCAGGATCCAATGTGATATATAAGGGTTACCTAGTGTTGAGTACGAATTACCAAGTATATATAATCATATCATGTTTCATGATTCTATATTATACTTTATTATTATCCTAGGATATTAAAAGGTGTACTCTGAGTCAGAAAGTGCTCCATTATGTTTAAAATCCATGTTATATGCATGTCAACCTAATATATATAAAATCTTAAATAAATGATATATAAAAGATACATTGATACATAAATTTTATATAATGGTATTATCAAGTAGCATAAGTGTAACCAAATGTTCTTATGTGATACTTAAATTGATATATTGTATATATGGATCATAAAAAATGGAATTTTCCATAGTACATAACTGTTTAATTTGTGTGATACAAAAAAGGTTTATATGTTTTCCCAGGTTATATGTAAGGGTTGATGTCTCTTCAAGAAACTAACTATTATGGAGTTTTTTATAATGATTAATTATATTTGTTAAGTTAAATATAAAAATTTTGGTTTCCCATTTAATAAATATGTATAATGAACACTCCCAATTCATTCTCTCATTCTATTTTTATTCTCACATTCCCCAAGTGATATCCTGATTAATTATTTCAAATTATAGTGTTCATTAATTGTATAAATTATTTAATAATATATCTATATAGAATTCAGTTATGATTTATATTTTTTCTCTATTTTCCCTTGTATTTTTTTCATTCCTAAATTTTGATGCAATTTTTATTTTCAAATTTCATCAATCAGAGTTCAGTTAAACAATGGTCATTGATTAGTTGAATATTTATAGCATTTAATGAGTTAAATTACCTTCAAACTACTATTTTTCATTCTTATTCCATGATTTTATAGTCATGTTATAATACTATTGTCTACCCAATAATATATTCAAGATGTTTTTCATATTATCCCATATATATAAATGGGAACTAATATAACTAATTGTCAACAAAGTCTTCATAGTATTCTAAATGGTATATTAGTCATGAAATGTTTCAATTTGTGTCATTGCAACTCTTTATATAATTTTTGGGAGTGATTGGTTCATAATCGAGGTCAATGGGTTTTTCCTTCTAATTATTTTTTCAAAATGGGGGATTTAATGATTAATGGATATTATTTTAAATGGATTGTAATTGAATTTATATGTGTATGTGAGAATTTTAGGTAATGGATTAAAAATGGTATTTCAAATCAAATTTATGTTATTATAAATAATGATTTCAGTGGGATTTTGGTTATGGGTTTTGAATGGGAGATTTTAGTATGTTATGTAAATTTTATCATTTATATAGTGTTTTAAAAAAAAATTCTAATATAATTTCAAATTTTATATTTTGATATTTTTATGGTATGGTTGTCCTTGTGGTGGAAACACTATATTGTCAAATTTTTCAATTCCTTTTACATATTTCCAATTATGTGTACCTATTTTGTGATAGAAATAAATGGTTGACGATAACCATTACAATACAAGATGTGGGGTTGTTCCATTTAGTTAATTGAGAATATAGATTGAGGTTTTAACAATGTTATGGATTATGTGACCCAGTGGTTTGGCGTATGGTCTTGGGTAATGAATCATTTATTTTTGATGGTTTGGGTGACTCATATGATCAATTTCAGTAACCCTAAATAGATTATATGATATGTTAATAAGGTTTATCCTTTTGACACTCATATTATATGGATGATCTATTTATCTAGGGTATTATTATATACACAAATTTATTAATTATGTTTTCATCATAATATGATATACATTTAGAAACCAAATGACATGTAATAAGAGATTAGACATTGTGATTATATTATTTTTGTGGTTCTTAATTTTTAGGGGCCACCCAGTGTGACGAGGATGGGCTACAACATAATGTTGTGGGACTAAACTCTATTTATATGATGTAGTTGAGGAATTTTTATGTGTTTTTGTGGGGCTTCTCTTGAGATAGAATAGGTGTTATGTAATATTATAATTTATATATATTAGTATAAATTATGGAGTTATAATTATACTAGTAAGGTACATGTCATACTCCAAAATATAATATTTTTTAAAACCTCACCATTAGAGAGAGGGAATATTTATGAGTAATGACCATGTGATTTATACATCCCAAATTTTAATTTTTAGGTACATAATTTATTTGTATTTTATTTTCATTTTCATTTTTTCAATGGGGTTCTATTCTACATCTATATGTCATTCTATATAATGTCGACATGATATAGGTGTCAGTGTTGGGTAGGAATCCTGTTTTATTATAGTGACATAGGCCTCACATAAATTCTTATTAAATTATCATATATGAATATTGAACACCCTACAATGTACATCCCTGATGACAATAATATTTTATCCTCATCAGAAACAAGAAAAATAATTTTATAACTTGTTGGAATATCTTCATTATTTATCACAATGTTATTCCCATCAGTTACACCTAACTATAACCTTTATTACCTTCCTGGGTAAAGATAAACTAAGAAACATTGATCACAGATGCTCATAAAGGGTAAATAAATGAGATACATATGAATAACATGAACATAGGGTATGATAATATGATAACACAATTTAATATCATACCATGTATATAAAATATTATATACTTGAGTGATGGCATAAATATTAGTAGTTCATATAACATTAATCATGATGGAATCAAAATTATAAACTTTGAGAGAATAGCTGGTATAATGACATGGAATAGAGGAATAAAAATAATTCCAGATAGTATTATGTTATATATACACAAATATATATTCATTACATGTCTGGTTTGGGATAACCAATGCATACCAAATTTGTATTGGACTGAACATATATGTATCCTCATTTTCAAGCATGGGATTACCACCAACAGACCCTCATACTTGGGATTTCGCTAAACACGTGTTTACCCTCTAATATCTTATATAATTTATAATAACCTAATAAATTTAATCTCTATATAGGATAATATATCATATCACCTAATGTTATCTGGGCCGCCTAATCATATTAGCGCTAACGGGCATACCCAGTTCTATCTGGGTCATCCCATTATATATTCTATGATGGGATTAGCTTGAACTCTCAAAGACTCCCCATTATAAAATATCTGATTACGAAACCTGGTTCTATCTAGGGCACCCCATCGTATATATAATTTCCAGGAACTGAATCCTTAATAATGTATAAACAACAATAATTTCATCATAAAAATAATAAAAAATCATTATTATTATATAACCTGATTAAACAATTTTAATTAAATGGCTTTCATGTCAGTATATTTGAACCATGATCAACCCAAGTAAAAATAACTAGTTTTATAACAATATCATCGAAATGTTATTAACACGTGGAATTAAATTAGGCTCCAACAACACCATTCCATAATAAACCATTCAAATAAATGATATGAATGATAATCTTAGATCATATCTCATATAAATAATTATTAATAATAAATAAATTCAAATTATCTTGAAAATAATATCCAATGGATAATTAGAAAATTTAATTGGGGAAAATATTCTTTTCTCTATGAGAAACAATTTATAAAACATAATCCATTTCAAAACATTTTTATTTGTAAATAACTTTGTAAACATATTAATGATTATTTGAAAATAATTTATTATAATTTGTAAAATATATATTATTTAAAAAATAAGTTTACATTAAAATTTTCTTAAAATATATTTTTGAAGTAATTTTCAAAATAGTTCAAGATAATATTGTTTTTCAAGATTAATAAATTCTATCAAAGAGATAAATGAATTTGGATTTTATTTAATATATTTTAAAAAAAACAATACTTAATTAAAAAGGATGAATAGAAATAGTAAAATTAATTAAATTTATCATGAAAAAATACAATGTAATTAAATTTATCATAATTTTTGAGAGTTATATCCTCATATTTATTCCTTTAATATTTCATCATAAACAATTCCAAAAAACGTTCAGACTATATCATAAAACTCTTACCCATCGTATAAAATTACATCCAAAGAAGAATGAAGGAATGGAATAAAATAAAAAATAAAATATAATTAGGATTAATAATTTCATGGTATAATATGTCAAATAGATTTTATAATAACCACATGAATGAATATTTTTTCATAACAAAACATTCCACTAAATGAAGGAAAATTTAATAAAATATCATTCTTATTTCTAATCATTTGAAACATAAACCACATATAGATGAGATCAAAAGATGTATATATAAATAAAAATAAAATATAGATGAATAATCATAAAATATATTACTCAAAATTCTATACTAAACATATAATAATTAGGTGGTGAATATACCATCTGTCTCATAAACGTAAAAGAGAGATTGAAACCCTATAACTTATGTATTGACTCTCATAATACATATAAAATCATATTCTATTATAAATATAAAATTCTTGAAAATATATAAAATAACCATAATTAAATATGTATACTATAATAAATTGTATACTTATGAAATAATATTAACCATTAATTAGAAATTATTTATTAAACATGTGTTTTGGGTAACAATGACTTTGTTTTCTATACATGTTTTCCCTTGCTATTCCTTATCCTACAACATAAATCATTATTTAATCAACTCAAAAATTGATAAAAACTATATGTGTGAGTGTGTGTTTTTGTGATATATATTATGTACAAATTTCTTTATTTTAATTCATAAATTAATGTTATTTGAAATGATATACATCATTCATGGAGATAGTATGTCGTACGTTCACATTATCATGATTCCATTTAAATTTTATATTAATGAATTAAATATAAATTATAAATATATGTATTATAATTTCAGTACATTTTTATCTCGCATATATATACATTTTTCAATTAAACCCATCTTTAATACCTTCCATGTAAAGAATGAACGAATCACGTCACTTTTTTCTAAGGTGGTTCAATGAACACATAAATGACATCCTCTCATTAACAATAAATGTAAAGCATGATGATATGCATTATATAATAATTATTGAATAATAAAAAATATCATATATCATATATATTAATAATAAATATTATTTACATCATTATTCTTAATCATGAATGTTTGTAATGAAAAGAAGACGACAATGGTTTGTGAGTTTGTTGTTAATCGTACCCATGAATGATGGTTTCATAACCCATTCGATGGAGGTTTTTATTGTTGGATATAGTACACATATAATAAAAAACATCATTATATTTAATGTAATAAGGATAATATAAAAAAATGAATTGAAAATATTTTAATGTCGTGGATAATGAAATAAAATAGAGAATCATGTTAATGATGAATACCTCCACTTTATGCATTCTCCATGAATTTTCACAAAACCATTAAAATGATGGATTTTTTTCAAAAATAATTATTATAGTACTGATGTAATGATTTTAGTATGTTATTTTTTATATCATGGCCAATCCAAATGGCTTCATATTTATAAATATGTGGGGAGACCGAGTTCCCTTTTATAATTAATGATTAGTGGTATTTTGGGAAATACTCAATATTATTCACTGTATTGAGGTCATGATTACTTTTTGTTTCTCATGAAATTATAAATAATGTAATGGGGGATTATATGTTCTATCCTAAATTCCACCACTCATTAGAGATATTTTTAATCATTTTGATACTTAGAGGTTTTGTTTTTAAATTTTACCATTTTTGGATTTCACGATGTTAAGTACTTCTCTAACCTATGTGATTTATCATTTATAACAAAATTCCTATATTACTTATTATATAATTTCATTTAATTAATTATAAAATAATTTAGAAAATTTTTAAAACAAAATTCCAATATTTCTTGGAAATATATTTTAACTGAAGCCCACATAATGCGCAAAAACATTACTAATACCATAACAGTGCTAATATTTTTTTTACAATTTAGGGTTCAATATCTTAATTATAAAATTTTATGTGGTCAATTAATTAAATATATTATATATATATTATCAATTATGATTCACTTTACTTTATAATTAATTTTTAATAATTTTGACAATATATTAAAAAAATATCATGTATAATAAAATTGCATTAATGTAATGGTTAACATTATAATTTTATTTTGATTTTAAAATATCAATTAAATGATGTAATTAAAATATATTATTTTCAAAAAAAACATATATTTATAATATAAATAATAATTTAGTACCATAATTCAATTAATTTACTTTAAATTTATTCTTTTATAGTTTCATTTATTTTAGTTAGTTTTTTCTTATATAATTACAGAATTGGTGTATATTAACCATTTTATAGATTTTTATCATATTTAATAAAATTATAGTATATATTATAATGATAAATACATATCTTTAATTATCAAAATATTATTAATAACTAAACCTATGTAGTTTTTCACTATTCCCAATATATTATACTAATTAAAATGAAGGATGGTACATTTTTTCTTTTTCATTAATTAAAATATTATATTAGTCACATTCATGGATAAGTATACCAAAAACCTTAAATGTAAAATCATAATGTCTAAATGGTTTAACTATGTTTATTAAATTGGAAGTAGAAAATTTTGGGAAATTATTACAGCTTATATTTTATGTTTAACTCATTGTTTCATTAGTTGGCATAATTTATTTTATTCGTTTATACTTGTAAAAATTTATAAAAGTAATTTGGCCTTATGAAACATTAAAAATTATTTCATTTAGAAATATGGATTCGATTTTTTGATATTTAAATAAGAAATGTGGAATAAGTTTATTCAATTTAATGCTACAAATGTGATGAGACAACAAGTTTTTAATGTGAAAATATGCACAAGTTTACAATGTTTTCATATCAAATTTCAACAATAATTTAATACCAGTCGAATATATTTGGATTAATAGTTATATAACTTAACAAAAAATAATTTTAACCCAATTCAAAATATATTCATACATTGTAAATATATAAACATAAATTTCATTTTCTATTTAAAAATATCTATTAGTGACTATTAAACAACAAATGAAGCATCTCAGTAAAAAATAAAAAATTCACCCTAATATAGTTTTAATATTAATATTTTAAAAAAGAATTAATTTATGACCTTTTTCTAATAAGTTGTAAATTTTAATTTTACATTTTTTCTGTGAATCAAGATTAACATTTATTTTTCAAAGGTATTCTTTTGTGAATATATCTGTGTTTCATTTTAATTATTATTATTTTATTTCTAATATATATGTAGCTAATAAACATGTAAAAACTATATAATTTCATTGTTTAGTTGATGATATTCATTCCATTAATTCTAATGGATGGGCATTAACTATAGTATATTGTAGTTATGTAAAACACAACAATTCATATAGAACAATCTATTAAATGAACTCATTATTTTTTGTAACACAATCCAAAAATTTTATTTCATGTATTTCAATATAAACATTGTATTTTATAGATCAAATTTATAAAATATGATTTTATATAAATAAATAATATTCTACTGTAGCATGTGATGCATGATAAAAATGATATTTAATTTATTTTAAAATAATAAATCATAAAAAATGTGGGTGATACATTTTACCCCCTATATTATATCTCTCTAGAAATTCGTATGGGACATAAATTTTTTAATTCTTTTTTGTTATATTCATAGAATCCCACATCATAAAAATGAATAATATAATTTCACTAATAATGGAATGATGGAAATATAATGGTTAACCAATGTATCTCATAAGTAGTATTACACTTAGAAGAAACTTTTTTGAAATTAAAAACACATAAATGGGATATATAAATTTGAACCATATATTAATGAAGAGTTATGGGGGACATTGTGTCGTTAAAGTTAATGTTCAACAATACATAAACAGAATAATCATGAAATATTTCTTTGATATCATAAAAAAATATGACAATAGGTCATTGTTTTGTCTCAAGATGATATTCATAGTGTTGAAATTTTTTAACAATAAAATACAATCACTTGATTTCATTAAATTTAATTTCAAAAAATATCATCTATAATTTTATCCGTGATAAATATTATCTTTGTATATTACTCAATCAAATAATGGTGAACTAGTTATTTGTGAATGGGTAAATTATCTTGATATCCCTAAAATGAATGATATGTCCTTAGATGTGTATATGGCATTCCTTACAAGTAAAATGTTCACACGGTTTGTCCAGTATTCTTAAATATATATATTGTGAATAATTATTCTCTAAAACATTATTCAATGAAAAACATATGTCTTTTCAAGGATGGTTTTCCTTTTAACCTTTTTGAATGACGAGAATCCTAAACATTAGATTTAAATTTACAAAATTTCATCAAATTATCATATCTTTGATCCCCCATATATCATAAGGATTCTCTTCATATAGGCATACAAAATATCTGAATACATTCATCATATGTTATCTTGATACACAATAATAACCTAAATTACCATAAATCCATAATGAAAAATTACATACTTCTTCAATCCTTATCTAAAAATATAGAATATAACATTTTAAAACAAATCCAATAAAAACCATTAATATAAATTTCAAAAATGATGTAAACATGAAACTGAGATTATATTATTGGATAAATTCCTTAAATATAAATATTATTTAAACTTAATCAAATATATTATATACTCTTTTTCAATAAATCCTATATAATTTCATAGGTCATCAATAACAACCAATTTTCATTATCTACATCAATAATTTATTTATCCGTATTCAAAATCATTATCTTAGAATCTATAAAATATTAAGGGGTAACATTACATTATAAATATATAATAATTTTATTAAATAACATTTCCATTATATCAACATCATTCTACATATTCATTCAAATCCATAATGAAAAACATATAATAAACAATACTTAATCGTTTCATAATTTGAATAACATTATATTTGATTTTAGATACATAAATACTTAATTCAACCCACATAATAGTCATAAAATCAACTAATATTCATCATCTTATTCTAAATAACATCTTTGGATTAACAATTCAAATGTTGCTTATTTATAATTATAATAATAATCATTACTCATTCCACATTGATGATATACTTCACATGATTTACTCCTATGAAAATGATTTTGACAATAATGATAATATTAACTGTTAATGAATTCATTCATTGATTATACCATTTTTAGAATGATATTCTCCCCCATTACAATAAATTAACTGCTTATATTTCTTTTTTAGGTAAGAGATTTGTGTTCTTATTTTTCATATAAAAAACAATTTTTGTTCCTCTAAAACATTAACGTTGATGATTTATCACTTATTATTGAAACATAGTTGATGAAATATTTGTTCCCTCATGGTTATTATCACCATATATATCGTATAACAATTTATATATCTTCATTTTTCAGATTGAGAGTTGGTTATGTTATATGTTGTGAACTATTTTCCATGAAAACTGATGAGGAATAATCCCTAAATCATTTAGTCTAGTAATCATCTCATTTTACTAATTGTAATACTAATTTCTATTAAATTAATTTTTAAATAAGATCTATATAGTTCCACCCATTGTCTTGAAAACATAATTCATGGAATAATTATTATTATAGAAAAGTACATAATCAAGAAAAACCCGCCTAAAATATGTATAATTCATGTATGCTTCTTTATTAATTTAAGAAATAAATTTTTCATACAATGTATTTAATATTTAGCATCTATTTAAATCCTTTATATTGTTTTAAAAAAAATTAGTTTCCAAATATTATTACCTATGATTATTAATCCATGTGTATTAAAAATTACATTTTTTGTGAAAATTTTTCCAATTGATTAGAGCTAAATATTGTTTTTCATGGTTCGCACCCACATATATGCATGTGTTTGATCCATGCCAACTTTTAGTATCCATAAATGAATTCATGGTATAAGAACCAATCTCTCAATACGTTAATAAATTTCGAGAAACATTTTATAACCCTTTACTCATCCATAAAATTATACTTATAGACATACTTAGACATATGATTATAAATATTCTTATGGATCACACTAATTTTTTCTCATCCTAGATTCCATTGACTAACTAAAACCTTCAATATATTCCATATATAGTTACTCAGGATTCCTATAATTGTGTGTTACATCATTTAAAATGAATATTCTTCCCTTTAGAAAATTAATTTCATGAGGACCATAATATTTTACTATCCGTGAAAATGAGGAATAAAATATTATAACATAATGAATGGTATTGAATATTTTCAAAATTAATGTTAAAAATTAGTTATCCTTCTTAAAAGATTTATTCATTACCTATATAAAGGATACAAAATAATGGGGGTTCTTATATTCCCAAAAAGGGTAACTAAAAGAGGTATGTGATCATAAAATCAACATAATGGAATCAGAACATGTTTAGGATATTTTAGGATCAAATGTTACATATTAAATATTATATTCATTATTTATGTAATAAATATTAGTAGATCATAAAAGATTAATCCCAGGTGAGTAAATAACATATATCCATTGATTATAACATAGGACTAATACATGGAACTGTGGTATACTCATATGTATACAAACAGTTATGTCAATAATACCCAAAATGTTGCTAATAACAAGGTAGTGTTGGTCTAACCACTGGTACACCTACTTTGGTATAATGATGACAACTCTTGTAACAATGTTCTTCTGATCTTGGGTTTACCACCCATGTAACATCATCTTTAGTATTCGGATAAACACACATGTACTATAATCATTTAAATTAGGGTAATAACACATTTACACACAGATATCATAAAACATTTATCATTTCCTAATGTATTGATGCACTATCTGAATTCCCCATAATGTAATCTATAATGTGCCCACCAATGCAATCTATGATACCCCAATATATATTTTTTATACAGATTACTTTACAATATCTATTCCACCCCATCATATAAGTTTTAATGACCTTTCACAGACATGTCTGGGCCTCCACATCATATAAGATGCAACATTCTTACAGATTGGTATATATTCTACTTGATCATATAAGTATATACTGGCAACCAAAACTTGAATAAAGGACATAAAGCATGCATATCATCATAATAATTAATAAAATCAATCATTATTCATTCATTATATGATTAATACATGGAATCAAAAAATATCCATGTATATATACTTGAAACTTTCTCTACCTAAATAATATAAATGGGTTTCATAACAACCACTTCAATAAATAATTGAACCCAATAAAATAAATGTGTTCCAAAAAATATATTCCATCAAAATATGAAACCATTTATAAATAATATATGAATGTAATTATTAGATCAAATATGATTTAATGAATATTTAATATCAATATATGGAATAATAGATGTAAAATAGATTATAAATGATAATTAAAAATATTACTCAGAAAAAATATCATTTCTTACAAGAATCACACTATTTTAAAAGATAATAAGTTTTGAAAGCCTTCTTATTTTAATTATAGACTTGAAATCATATAATGAAATATTTGAAAGTATTTTAAACCAATTATTAATATTGAAAAAGTGTTAAAAGTAATTTCGATTGAAAATTATAGTAAAATTTAATTTAAAAACTTTTTAAAAACATTTTTAGAAAACATTATTTTTTATGAAAAACTATTTCCAACCAAAGAGATAAATAAATTCATGTTTTGATAAAATCAATTTATAAATTATATTTAATTAAAAATAGAATAAAATTTTACCACTATATGAATATATCATGAATTATTAGTGGTGATTAAAAATCATATGAATTTTCAAGAGGTATACAATCATACATCAGTATTGGGAACTTGTTTATAAATAATCCTCACAAATGATAAGATTGTAACATAAAACTCATACAAAATTGGTAACATATAATTATAAATTTTATGAATTAATAAAATAAAATGAAAATGAAAATATCAATGGTGATAAATAAATTCATAATATTACAGGTGAAATGGAATTTATATACCAATTTCAATATATATATATATAATATTACATACATCTAAAAGTAATAAATCTGAGATAAAAATCTCCTACCAATTTGGTATCCATTCAACCGTAATAACCAAAAAGGAGAGATAATAAAATTGATATATAAATACAAATAAATTTTATAATAATAATCATAAAAATTATTCATTGTATTTATCCACACAACATTTAATAATAATGTGATGAATATATAATGTGTCTCATAAATGGAAAAAGAGGGATCAAAACCCCATAAAATATGTCTGGACACTCGTCATACCTATTAAAAAATAATATATAGGAAAATTATTATAATCTTAAATATATAAAAGAGTCATACTAATATTATTAATACCTTATATTATTTACATAGGGAATTTTTGTATCCATTTATTAACAATCATATGTTAATGTTATGTTTGTTGGAAAAATTGTTTTGTCCACATATATTGTTTGACATTAATACTTCGTATTCTAAATTAGATCTTGAATTCATCATATCAAAAAATATAACAATTATATAAATATTATATATATTCATTATATATTTATTAATAGTAATCCATAAAATGTAGTTATAGAAAATGAAATACGATGTTCAAAATGTTTGTAAGTGGTACGTACACAAGAATGCTCTACGCATTATCTTAACATATTTAAATAAAGATAAAAATATGGTATATATATATATAATATGATCATAATATAATATTTATTCCATTTGTATTACATTGTGTTATTTAACCTATTACGAATATTTTCCATATAGATTGTGAAATAAACACATCACTTCGTGAGGTCATAGTCCACCG
Organism: Viscum album; assembly: GCA_963277665.1. NCBI lineage: Eukaryota > Viridiplantae > Streptophyta > Magnoliopsida > Santalales > Viscaceae > Viscum > Viscum album. Next base: position 1,707,394,430 of record OY728142.1, read on the forward strand.
TACACATGAACACCATTATAATATTGCAAAAAATGTAAATCATAAGAGTTTCTATGATATAATAATTCCATAATATCATAAAAATAATTAATATCTTATATATCATATTTAATAAGTTTTATAATCACTATTCTGACCAATTAGATAAATTAATGGGAAAACGAATGACATTGATTTGTGGGGAGGTATTCCTCCATATACAAGAACGGTGATTTAGAAACATATTTGATTGAAGTGTTTATTGTTTTTTGTATTAATATTTACATAATAACACCTCATTGTATTTGTGATACTGATTTCTTATATAATAAATATATAAAAAATATTTAAGGAGGTGGAGAATGAAATAGAATATTGAATCTTGTTTAATGATATCACCACTTCTTCTATTATTCTTCTTGGGTTGCAATAAAGACATTAAATAATTAATTTATACAAAAAATATGTATTATATTATTATATGAGTAATTTTTCATGTTATTTTGTCATATATTGTTTTATCAAAATTTCTTAAGGTGTGTGAATATGTGGGGATAGTGAGTTCCCTTTTAAAGATGAGGACATGAAAGATTCTTATAAATGCTAAAACATATTCAGTATTAAGAGGTAAAAATTTCATCAGGTTTCTCCTTAAATGGAATTTAAATATTAATAGAGACCATATGGTCTATCCGAACCTCCACCACAAATTTATACACATGTTTTAAAATTTTGGTTCTGTAAATATTATTTTTCTATATTTGTCCAATTGTGTTTTTCATTATGATAATAAATTTTTTTCCCAATGTAATCTATCTAGGAAGGATAAATTAAAGTGATAATTATTATATAATTTAGACTCAATGAATAAAGAATATTATATATAATTTTATGAAATAAAATTTCGATTAAAATATATTTATTTTTAAAAAATTTGAACATACTACATTTAACACCAAAAGAAACCATGGTACGCTTCTGTTTGAATAATATATTCACTTGTGTTGTATGCATCTCAAAGTTTTAGCACACCATGACCAATCAAAATAGCCATATTAAAAGTAGTTCTGAATAGTAATAATCAGTTTTTAATATTATCAAAATTTTATTTTTCATAATTGACATCATTTTTTTTATTCAAAACATCAAAATAAGCATAGGGTGAATTTTTGTTATTTTTCTAAAAACATTCAATTTTTTATGAATTGTGAAAAACACTGTATTATTGTTTAAAACAAACATGTGATTTAAATAAATTTATTGATATTCAAATTTATTTTAAATTAATAATAGATACATAATTATTATATTATTCTAATTTAATTAAATAGAGTCATTTTATAGTAAGATTATATATATATAATTTTATTAGACATTTTAACATCATTAACCCACCTTCTACGAACAATTTCAAATTTTCCTAAAATGTAATTTTATCACTTTTGGGAATTTAATTTCCAAAATTTTACATAAATGGTTTTAATCATTGTGTAAAATTTAGTTTAATAGGGTGAAAATAATTTTTTTGAATAGTAACTTTTGAATTTTATTTCATACAGTTATATGTATATAGGGCAATTAAAGGTAAAAATAATATTATAATACTATTAAATTAACCCAAAACATGTCCCAATTATACCATATAAGTTAAATTCAACCAAATTAACCCTTAATGAAAAATATTTTCTTTTTTCATCCACATGGATTACATTATGACATTTATTATATTTTATTTAAAGATATGTTAATAGTGTTAAATTAAAATTTTCTAAATAAACCATTTTTTTAATAAATAGTTATAAATAAGATAAAATAGACTATAAATGGGAGTTATACATCTAAAAAAATTTCATACATATTTGTATTTTATTTATAACTTTTAGACATTAAATAATTAAATTTATATATGACACAATGATGATGCGTTAATTACTTTATTAATGGACTAAAATAATTGATGTTATAAATATTAAAATAAATATAAATGGAATCTTTTGGTGTCATCCAATAATTTTATTGGGTAATATTACATGTTAGGGTTTATTTAATGTAATTTTTTTGGACGTAAATAATTTTATAGGACTTTCACAAAAAACAAATACAAAATTGTGTAAAAATTGAAATAAACGAGTTCTTAAAACAAATACTATTTTGTTAAATGATATAATATTGATTAAAAATTAATATACCAATATAGGACAAAGAAAAATTTTCATATGTCATTAATGAACCACTATTTTTTATCTTGGATTTTATAGTTACTATATTAACCATTTTGAATAAAAATATTAGAACACATTGTAATAAGAAAACTATTTAACTATGAGTTAAATATAAAAGATAAGATTGTTATGGGGATATAATCATATTTAAAACCTATTGTATGAAATTATTTCAACCCATCCTCACCTCATTCTGTAAATAAATTTATTTGGAGCTGTTAAAAACTAGAATTAATTATATAATAAAACTATATTTCAACCATTTCCTAAATTGACCCTAACCACTGTTATAAAAGATTACTTCCACTTCTCTTAAATTCACACCTCAAAAACCTTTTGGCTCTTCCAAAACCTGACAAAATATCTTCAAAACTACACTAAAATAAAACTATAGTCCTTACATTTATCCTAAATTCAACCTTTGGGGCCCTTTTTAATAATGAAATTGATGAACCTAAGAAATAGATAATTATTTCATTTCCTCTTTCAAAGTAATTTTCTTCTTCCTCTACCACTTTCTTTGTTGTTTCCAAATGTAAATAATAACTCCAATACCTTAGACAAACTGAGATGTTAATATAAAAATGGTACAACTATATTAATTATTATATCCATCTTATTAATGACAATGTCACCATAGGTGTGTATGCACAGCTTACCGTCTCCAGATCGTGGTGTTGTTGTTATTCACCACTTCATTATTTGGAAGGGTATAATAAAGAGTATAAAATATTTTTTTAATAAATATTAAATTTTAATGATTCATTATAGATAATATACCATCCAATTATATACAATTTCACTGTTAATAAAATTATATTGTCGCTCGTGCATGCATATGGGTTACCGTCTCCATGACACGATGATATTTTTCCCCATCATAACCATTTAAGAATAATTTTTGTTTTATGAATAAAAATAATGATTAATAACATAATATAATTATAGATATGAATGAAATACATCCTTTCTAAAACAAACATGACTTGAGTATCATATCATATTACGGAAAAAAAATCAGTTATCATTTGAATCAAGGATACTACTAAAATATTATTAACAATGAATTATTTGAGTATCGTATATGATATAATATTTCTATATGTTGTTCTTTTATAATTTAATAACAATTATTTAACCATTATAAAGGTATTTAACATACCATTTACTAAGAATAGTACATCCATAGAGTTAATTATAAAATCTCCATGTTATCCAAGGTTGTTTATATGTAAGTATCTACCGGGACTTCTTTATCATCCGAATCTGTATTTTGTAAAAATGTATTTTAAAACATTTTTTTATTTTCATAGACTATGGTTTAAATTCGTTAATACCATTATTTTAAATATTATAAAATGTTTTTAAATGAAAAATTCTATTGTTTCCCAAAGAATCTTATTTATAACATTTTCAAAATAATTAAGGAAAGAATTATTATTAACATATACAGTGGGTATGAATATTTTACCATATTATAACACCTTCTATACTTTTTTTTCATGATTATAAAAATTTCCTCACGATTAAATTTTTCATTACTTTTTATTCATTTCATGTAGAAATAGATATTTCTCTCAAATATATTTTGGATTGATTTCATCTATGTCAACATCATTGGATGATTTAACTCTTTTTTATGTTGATTTATTATATTAAAATATTAAATATTGATTTAAAGGTTTTGTAATATTTTTTATTGTGGATGTGCTATTTTTATATAATTCATGGTTTATGGTTGAAGTATTAACAACTTTTATACTATTTTTAATATGAATGTTTATGTTATGTTTCATCCTTTTAATATGAGGAATGAATAGAACATAGTAATTGACGAGAACGGCCCGTTCTATCCCCTTGATGCATCAATAGGTCTCAGGAGATGTACTAGTGTCTTGGCACAAGGTCTTGTCAATATTTTTATTTGTAGTCTTTTCACGAGGATTTGACTATGTTGTTATGATATATAGAATTAGGCATTCCATAATTATGATATTAGTTATTGATATTACATGCGATTATTTGACTAGTAAAACATCAATGTGAATAATAAAATGGAATTATTTTATTTATCATATCCACATTATGCTAAATATTAAGGTAAATATATTTTTATCTTTATCTTTTACATTTCCCAAAAATATTATTCTTATCTATGACAGATTCTACTATATTGTTATATTTACTGAGCATTTGAGGTCACAACATTCTTATGTTAATTTTTTTCCAGGAAGCGATGATTTATATTATGAATGACCTGCAGGGATAGGCTTAAGGATATGAGTGTGTTCAAAGGAGACACAATGTATCTTTTTTTCATTTCATAATGTAATATAAAACAAATGAATCTATATAGTACTTCCATGGTTACTAAATGAATTGGTATTTTAGGACATTATCTCTTATGATCGTGTCGATGATATATAACAATGCACCAAATTTAGGTAACTATGGTGAGGTTGTTATAGTTCATTTCACTGGAATTTTAGTATAATCATTAAAAATATAGTTTGAAAAAAACATATAGATAATATTTCCCAAAGATATACATTGAGTATTGATATATAACTTCATCCAGATGTTTTGGCATTGTAGATATTATGTGGGTCTTCTAAGAAATAAATCCATGTAAGGATAATACATGTGGATGCGGTTCAGGATGAGATAAACCAAGGAGTGAAAACTCTGACAAGGAGTTTTGGGATTCACCAGGGGTATCCTAGTACATGACAATGGGGCTCACTACACACCTAGTTTGACATTACTATGGGATATTCTTAGGATTACACACATTTTCTCTACATACCATTTTTAAGGATTTGTGATTAAATAATTCTTCAATGAATTTTTTTATGATTATTGATTATATGCATAAACTGTTAAATTTATGAGAATTATATTTACATGTTTGGAATTATGAATTGAGATTCATGAACTAATATAGTGTATACTATTATTTGGAAATTGAGCCTAGTGGAAGGAATAGAGACCGTATCAACCCATGAAATCCATAAGAATATTCATCTCTTATTCAATATAATTATAGTGGATCTGGGGATGCAACTCGTACTTAACAACTTATAACCATAATAAGAAAACAGACTAAGGATATGAATAATAACCATACCATATAGAGAATCATGATCCATAATTTAGAGAATCAATGTAAGAGTAAATCATGAGGTAACAACTTCCAACATTCAATGGGACTGCAAATATATTTGTATCTGAACAATGGATAACTTCATTTTGGAAAATATTTAATGCTTTGGGGAGTAGAAAAATGGAAAAGGTTGTCATGGTAGTTTATTGCATCTCTTGAGATTTAAATCAATAGTGGTAATAAATTCATAACCCAAATTATGGTAGATAATTATCGAATATGTAATGGAGGGAGTTTAAAGTTATTTTTATAGAAAAATGCATTCCTTGTGAACATCGTGATGATAAAAAAAGGAAATATATTAGTTTGAGGGAAAATGTGGATGATAATGTAACAAAGACTGAGCCAAACATTACAATTTTAGAATGTCATGATGAAAATTATATATATAACACAATAATTATGATTAGTAAATTCATTTATTTTTTTAAACCCATTTTATCTTTGAGTAATAGTCTCACAATCCATCTTATTGTAAAATGATATATTCACATGTTCTATAAAGATAGAAAAATAATTCACTAATTCATATGACTTTAATGTGATTCAAGAGAAGAAGAAATTTTTTGATGACTCTAGAAATAGAAATAAGGGGAAGAAAATAAATATTGAATTTCCATCCTGCAGTAATTGTGGGAAAAACACCCTGGTACATTCCTAAAGGGAATATGAGTTTGTTACAAATATAGAGAAAAAACCACCAAGATAATTATTTCAAGGGGATGAAATAGGTTTTCAAGGTTCAATACTACAATTATAAAGATTTTGGTAATTATTAAAATGAATTTCTTAAGCTCTATGGATACATACCTCAGAAAAGGGAAAGGGAGAAAGGCCAAGATTATGTGATAACTACTACTGAGGTTGAATTTCTTAATGTCGTTGTGTTAGGTAGATTAATCATTTCCTCAAAATTATCACATGATTTATTTGATAGTGTATCATCACAATAATTCATATCATCCCATTTTTCATAGAAAATTATATAGTTTGAAATTTACTAAACAAATTATCTTTTAGTAAAACTCTTAAGGGATGTATCATAGCAACAAGATTATGTAAATCAGTAACCATTATGGCTTATAAATAATATTTATCTAATTATCATATTGTTATACCAATGACTGAATTTAATATAATCCTTGATATAAATTGGCTATTGATCCAAGATGTGCAAATTTATGGTAAGAAGTTGTTTAAATTTTTAATGGTGATTAGGAATTCATTTTCTATAGAGAAAAGACATCACCATCTAATTCTCAATTATATCTAAATATAGTAGCACTACTAAATTCAATTATTTTGTAGGAAGGGAGTGAAATTACATTGGGTGTGGAAATGAATGTACAGATATAGTAAGTACTTATTTTTCAATAATATGTTGATGTATTTCCAGAGGATTTACATGTTCATACTTCAAAATGAAAAATTGATTTTTCTATTGACTTAGTTCCAAGTTATGTTTTCATATTGAATACCCCTTATAGAATTTCTACCTTGGAATTATTGGAAATAAAGAAACAACTATAGGAATTTTTTAATAAAGGATTTTTTCCATAGAGTTTCTCTATGGGGACCCCCTATTATTTTATTATAAAGAATGATGGATCTATGAGGTTCTACATTGACAACAGAGAAATCAATGCAATAACAATGAAGAATTATTATTCTCTACCATTCATTGATGATATATTTGATCCAAATCACGTTGCTCAATAATATTTAAGGATTGATCTTCAATCTAGAAATTATCAGTTGTTTTCGAGTAAGGAAGACATTCCAAAGACATCATTTTGAACAAGGTATGGGCATTACGAGTTTACAAATATGCCTTTTGGACTATCCAATTCACCCTCTATTTTCATGGATCTAAATAATATTTTTTGGAAGGAATAACTTTTTGAAATTCTTGTGCTATTTATTTATGACATATTGGTATACTCCAAAATCTATGTTGATCATCAAAATCACTTGCGCGCTATTCTGAAAACTCATAGAAGAATAGAATTATATGGGATATTTTGAAATTTGGATTTCTATCTTCTGAAGATTTCATTTTTAGGCCATATTTTTTCTATGGATGTAATATATGATGATATATTAATGAAAAACTCAATCCATGAATTCCCAACACCGACGAGTACAACTTAGAAGCACATTTTTATTGGTTTACCATGATCCTATCAATGTTTAGTAAATAATTTTTTTATAATAGATAACCCATTAACCGATATGACACTTAAATGAGTTAATTTTGTTTTCGGAAAAAATAGCATGATGAATGTTTTGAAGAGTTGATGTGAATATTAGTCAATCCACATACACTAATTGTACCATTGATGAATTATGGGTCTATTATTTATAGTTAGTCTTAAAATAAAGGACACAGTTGTTTCCTTATGAATAATGATAGAGTTATTACAAATATATCACATAAGATAAAAATTCATGGAAAAACTATACCTTTCAGGATCTTCTGTTAGCAGGAGTAATATTTTCTCTCAATATATGGAAACACTATCTCAGTAGTAAAAATGTGAGATATATCTAGTCACACGAGTTTGAAGTATAATTTCTCATATAATGAATGAAACATGAGGATAAGGTGACGAAATAAACTAAAAAAGTATTATGATATCACAATACACTAACGCCCAGTGAAGGAAAATAAGGTGGAAAATTCTTTGAGTAGGATGGGTCATGGATTTCTCAACAAGATGAAAGTTTAAAAGGATCTTATGTTCATGGATATAATAATGATGAGTATGGGAATACTTATGGTAGGTGAAACACCTATAATTTTTCAAATGGTTGTAAAAAAATCTCTACTATTAAGGATTAAATGTTATTTGACTAATCATGACGAGTGTTAAAAAAACTAAAGATGTGAATGAAGGGATACTGATCGAATTTGTATATGAAGATGGAATTTTAAAATTTGCGAAGGGTCTTTATGTTCCCGATGTAACTTATCTAAAAATGGAAATGTTGGATGATTCTCATTTCTCTATTTTCCCTATACTCTATTGTAGCACTAATAATTATATATATTTTAAGGAACATTTTTTGTGGGACTACCCAACTAGGGAGATTTCTGATTATGTGTTATGATACATGGCTTTTCAATAGGTGAAGTCAAGAAGACAACATCCTAGAGGTGTAATGAAACCTCTTACGATACCTGAGTGGAAATGGGATGATATTACAATGGAAATTTTAATGGGGCTACCAAATAGTTCTATATAAATGGTGCAATATGAGTAATTGTTGATCATCTTACAATTTCAATGTATTTTCTTCCAATAAGAGAAGATTTACCACTTGAACATTTTGAAATAATATATATTAATGTTGTTGAAAGATATGATGGTGTTCCACTATCAATTATTTATGATCATGATTCCCATTTTAAATCACGATTTTGGAAATGCCTTCTGAATTCCCTAGATATTGAACTTCATTTGAGAACTATGTACAACACTCATACTGATGGACAATCATAATGGACTATTAATACATTTGATAACATGTTGGGATCTTTCCAAATTTACATTCAAGAAATTTTTTATAAGTATTTTCATATTGAAGAATTTTCCTATAATAATATATTGATTAATGTATTCAGATGGAACCATATGGAGCATTAAATGGAAAGTGATGTCGCGCACCATTATGTTTGGATGTTTTTGGTGAAAAAACTCATATGCCTAGAACATGTTGAGTATATAATGGAAAAGGTGATTATTATCCAAACCCACATCAATGTAGCTCAATGTAGGCAAAACATATATTATGATAATTGAAAAATGATTTTTAATTTCATGTAGGATATTATGTTTTATTAAAGGTATATCTATGGAAGTTTGTTATAAAATTATGTCAGAATGGTAAATTAAGTCTCACGTACATCGGACCTTCAAAAATTCAAAAATGAATTGGTGTTGTAGCTTACAGTTTGGTAGTTCTGGTAAGTCTCGTCAATGTTCAAGATGTGTTCCATGTATCACTATTGAGAAAATACATGCCAGACTAAACACATGTGCTGACCTGTGAATTAATAGAACTAGAACCCTATATATCTTATTTTGAAAAGACTATCATGGTTCTTTATATGAGAGAACAAGTGTTTAGAAACCATACAACTCGTATAGTAAAAGTTTTTTGGAGAACCCAATAAATGGAAGAGGCAATATTGGAACCTGAGGAACCAATGATGAAGAACAACATGAATCATTTTATATAGTAATATTATATAAATTTCGAGGTTGAAGTAATTTTAATGAGGGATTAATTAAACCCCCATGCATCTATAATACGATTCTTTTTGAATAATAAAATATCTCTTAATCAATACAGCTCCATGTTCTAGTACACCAGGACTAATCAAACTACCTATTTTAAAAAATTAGTTATGAATAGTAAGACCCACATTTTAAATTTTTATAAATTTTATTTTTCAAAATGAACTTCATTTCTGTATTTGTAATATCAAAATTATTTTAGGGAGTTTTTTTATTATTCTAAAAACATTCCATTTTTAGTTATAGTGAATAACACTGTAATATTTTTAAAAAATAACATTTAAGTTGAATAATTATCTATACATATAAATTTATTTTAAATTAAAAATAGATACATGCTACTTATATTTGTCCAATGTAATTAACTGTAGCCATTTCATAATAATAATAGGTATATAAAATTTTATTGAACTTTTTAATGTTGTTAACACACCTTCTAGGAACATTTTCAAATATGCATAATCATAATTTTACCAATTATTTTAATTTAAATTAAAAAATACAACTGAAAATATTTTAATAAGTAGATAAAATGAGGTTTAATAGGATAAAAATAAGTTTTGGTGAGTAGTTTCATTTTAATTTTATTTACCACAGTTAAAAGTAAATAAGGTAATTAAGCGTAAAAATTATATTATAATAATATCTCATTACAAAAAAAACATGTACAAATTAAATTTTATAAATATATTTCAACAAAAATCAAAAATGGGAAAAAAATATGATCCTCTTTTGATATATTTAGATTAATTTAGGAAATTAATTTTATTTAATTTAAAGAAGTGTTAAATTTGATAAATTCATATTTTATTATATAAACCATTTTTCATAGAGAGTTATACATAATATAAATTCTAGTATAAATATTCATTATAAATCTATAAATATTTACTATATCATTTCCCTTTTTATATTTTTTAGATACTAAATAATTAATTTATATTATGCAACAATGATCATGTAATAATTACCTTATAAATAAATGATTAAAAATATTGATGTTAAAAATTTTAAAATAAATTAAAATTTAATATTATGGTGTCAAAAAATAATTTCTAGGTGAATATGACATTTTAAAGTTGAATAAATGTATTTTTTAAGTAATAATTCTTTTATATCTTTTACAAAAAATGCAATTCTAAATAGTGTCAAAATTGACATAAATGAGTTTTTAAAAAAATTCATATTTTATTAAATGATCTAATATTTATAAAAATAAAATATTTGACTAAATGAAATATACAAGGATATATATTTCAATAATGAATCACATTTTCTTCTCTTGGCATTGTATGGTAACTATATTAACCATTTAGTATAAAAATACCAGAAAACATGATAAAAGATAAACTATCAAACTAAGAGTAAAATATAAAATATAAGGTTAATATGGTGACATAAACATGAATAAACCCTATTTGATGAAATTATTTAGACCCATTCCTAACATTTACATAATATAAATTCATCTCGTGATATAATAAATAGAAAAAAAATTTATTATAAAATAATATTTCAAACATTTCATGAAGTGCCCCTCACATCTCTTATAAAAGGGTATTACCCCTTCTCTAAATTTAAAACACCCAATCATTTTTTCTTATACAACCTCTATGTATATCTATTCAAAATGACCATCAATTCATGTTAGAGGCCATAAATTTATCATTAATCCAACCTATGTATTTATTTTGATTAATTCAAAATTAAGAACTCTAAAAAGGGGTAATTATTTCATCACCACTTTCAATGTTCTTTTCTTTTTCCAATTCTTATATGTTTTATTTTTTCTACAGTAAAATAGTAACTCCAATACATTTTACATAATGTTATTTTATTATAAATATAGTAAAACAATATTCATTATTCTATCCATCCTATGAATGAAAAAGGCGCCATATGTGCGTGCGTACGGCTTAATGTATCCATGTCGTGGTGTTGTTTGTTATTCACCACTTAATTATTTGGATGGGTATAACAATAAGTATAATTGATTAAAATAATGATTATAAATTGATAATTATTATGTATATATAACATTCCATCCATTTTCATAAAATATCACCATCAATGAAATCATATTGTCTCTCATGAAAACGTAAGTCTTTTCGTCTCCACAGTGCGATGAGATTTCGTTACCCATTGTAGCCATTCAAAAATAATTTTTTATTTTTGATTAAAATTAAATTTTAAGAACATATTATCATTTTTGATATGAATCAAATACATCGTATCCAAAAATAAATGACTTACATAATAAAAAATATAATGGAAAATAAATTAATTAACACCTGAACCAATTAAACTACTGAAATATTATTAACAATGCATTATTAGAGGATTATATATGATATCATATTTATGTATTTGGTTCATTTATAATTTAATAAAAATGATATAATCAATATAAAATATGTTAACAAACCCACAAATATGGAAAAGTATATGGTAATGGATAATTTTACTGTCACTTTATTTTCTGCAGTTGTTTATATGTAAATATCTACTAGGAAATATTTATCATCGTCATATGTGATTCTTAAAAATTATTTTCAAATAATTTTAAATATTTCCATGACTATACGCTAATGTCGATTATACCTTTATTTCAATTTTTATAAAATTGATTGAATGTTTTCACTCCATCGTATTCCAAACAAAGTATTTTATGACCTATTCAACAAAATTAAAAAAACTTTTCATTTAACATATTCGGAGGGGTGGCTATTTTAAAACATTATAACACTTTCTAAGATTCACTTACAATCTTATAAGAATTTTTTTAAAATAAATATTTTTTTACATTTAATGATTTAATGTTGAAATGTATATTTCATTCAAATAGTTTTGGAATTGATTTTATCAATGTCAACAACCATTGTTGGAGTTTATGCTTCTTTACAGTTGATTTAATATGATACAATCATCCTTGTTGTATTAAAGGTTTTGTTATATGATTGAGAGTGGATTTCGTATTTTTATATCATTCATGGTTTATGGTTAAATTATTAACATTTTGTATTTTATTTTTAATACAAAGTTTTATGTTATTTTTCATCCTTTTCATTTGAGGAATGCATTGGTCGTAGTTTATGATTGGTGAGGCCCTCTATAGGCCCAGAATGCGTCGGTAGGTCTCATGTGACAAACTAGTTTAATGGAACATGGTCTTGAAAATATTATTATTATTAGACATGGGAAAAAGGTATTGACTATGTTGTTGTGATATCTGGAAATATTAATTCTATTATTATAAAATTAGCTATTGATTTTACATGTGATTATTAGACTAGTAGAATATCCATATGAATATGTAAATAGGATTATTTTATTTATCAATGCCATATTATTCCATAAGTTATGTTTAAATGGAATGTGTTTTAACCTTATAGATTTTTATAAAATTTTATGATTATTTATGATAGTTTCTTCTATATTGTTATTTATAATAACCATCTCATCTCAAAGAATTTTTATGTTTATGTTCTTATAGGATGTCAAGTACTATATAATGACTAACCTGTAGGAATAGGCTAAGGTTTATGTGTGTGTTCAAAATATAAACAATTTTTCTTTTTTTTTCATTATGTAATGTAAATCATATGTATGTATCTATTACATACATGGATATTAAATGGATTATTCTTTCAGTAAATTATATCTTATGATCTTGCTAATGTAATTTAATAATAAACCAACTTTGGGATGATGGGGTCATGGCGGTACACTGTGAAAAAACACTACATAAACCCTAACCATGGTAATTTTTTTAGTAATTTGTAGTAAATATGATCATTATAAAAGATAAATTGGTCTACTAATGAACCACAAAATATATATATCAAAATTTAAAAATTATTTATAATTTTATATGTTCTTAGTGATTTTATATCAATTAATAAACTATCATTTATAATAAAATAACATTAATGGCCATTCTGACAATATTAACAAAAAATTTTTTAAAAATAAATACAATGATGGAAATTAAATATATTATTTTAAAACCATTCTAAAATGATATTAGAATCTATCAAAGATTAATTTGACACAAATATTCATTCAATGGACATTATAGTTAATATAATTATTAATAATTTTTAGTTAACTAATTAAAAATATTATTATGTTTTATGTACATAATCATTTAATGTAATCATAAGATATCTAATAATAAAAAATAAATTATCATGATAAAAAAAATTTATTTTCCAATGTAATATTTATAACCAAATAGACGTTCTATTTTCACTATTTGAAAATATTATAGAAATAAAAAGTAAAAATGATATATTTTTTTCAATACATAACTTATTATATGGGTCACTTCAGAGATTAATTTTTCCCAAAAACATATAAAATTACATAATAAGGATACAAGGGTCATATTTTTTCATAAAATTGTTTTTATACAAGTTTTTAGTCAATATTTCACATTATATTCAATGTTTACCGACTAAGTAACCTTTTTCATTCAGTAATATTTGTACACATTTTTAGCAGATTCCAAAAAAATGGTAAAAATTATGTTATCATTATTATAAATAAATAAATAATTATTCCAAATATTTTATGAATTATTTCAAATTATAATCATATAACAATAAAATGTAAATTTATAAATTATCCCAAGTACACAACAAGGATGATGTTTTTTAATGTGAAATATTAAGATGGTTACATGGTCATTAATTCCAATATCAATATAAAAATGATTGTAATGATCAGAATTGTAAAAATATTTTTATAAATGTATTTATTATACATTAAAAAATTAAAATCTAATTTATATCTCTTAACGAATTAGAAAAAATAGTTTTTTTCAAATAAAATTTAGTATTCTTCAATATTCTTGACAAATTTAACATCATGTAAAAATTCATAAAAATAACTTTAATCTTATTTTGATATTACTAATTCATAAATTATATTAATTTTTTGAATTAATATTTTATTATTGGTAAATTTTAATTTTAAATTATTTGTTCCATGAATAGTAAACCCTTCTATTAGAAAAGATATTGTTTTTGAGAATAAATATATTTTTCTCTTAAATGTTTTTTGTTGTTATATTAATCAATATATCTAATAATATTTTTAGTAATATTTATTCCCTCCATTACAACCTCTATGAAATAACTATATTATAATGTAGATAAGTAAGTCATTATATTGTGTGTAATACAAGATCTACATGGAACTCAGGATTGTCTATAACATAATAAAAACATTTTGATGCATGTTCTGGAAGATCAAATCAGTGTTTCATGTATTGAAAATATAACTTGGTGTTTTATATAAAGAATTATTTAAAGTATGTAGCATGAAATTAAATAATTGAAAATTTTAAAATTTATTCAATAGTAATAAATCATAAAAATCAATGTTGTTACACTTTTGGGTTGTCATAAGCTCATTGATAATATTTTGATACATTTTACTACACTGAACCATGAGTTGATGGAAATAAATTATGGTTAGGGTTTTTGTGAGGGAAAAATATTTAAATTATTTTTCTGTAAGATCATATACTAAGGGACATAATATAGTTATGGGATGGAGGTTATTGGATAGGATGAGGCTCATTGGTGATCACCTTAGGAAGAACATGAATCATTATATGACTTCTATATGTAATCAATAATTATAATATTATCATATATCTGTGTACCAATGATTAATTTTTTACTCATATATTTGGTACCCTCTTACGTAGTGGATCCTGATTGTGTAAAAAATTGTTTTGTATAAAAGGTCATACACTGAAGGGTGGGTGTTGAATCATGATTATGCTATCACAAGCTCAGGAAATTCCTTGAATAAATGTATCCCTAGAGTAATCCTAAAATCATAAGGGGAGGAAAAATAATTATCATTTGAAGGGATTTGGATAGAGGTAAGGGATCTAGACATTTTAATAGTGTTCATTTTGAAGGTTTAAGTATCTTTTTGGGATGTGGGGGGGGCTAGGTTGGGATGTGACATGTTGTAGTAGATTTATGACTGGGTCAAGATGTGAGGGAATTTTGTAATATTTTGATGAAGGTAGGTGATCTCATCCAGTATTGATACTTATTTTTTATGATATATATGTATATAATAGATTATATAAAACAATGTTATCTTGTTTGACTCAGTGTAGTAGTGGAAAAACTCAAACTATCCTAGGAATGGATGTTTACCCTCTCACATATCCACCCCTTTCACCTAACTAAAGTAGATCTATCATTAAGAAATCACCATGTCATAATCCATCTTCATATAGTGTTGTTCTCTTCTTCTCCGTGGATTTATTACATACCAACTTATATTGAATCCTTGGAAACATTTTGGATAAATATATGATAAAGGGATCTTGATGTTGGGGATTTAACTCTTCTATAGTGGAGGATTTTAAGCATTGGCTAGAAAAATCCTTGATTTAGGTAATTTTTGAAAATTATCAACCATTTTTAATAAACAATGTGTTCTTGATATTGAAGAAATATGTTTTAAATTTTTATAATTCAATTTATTCCATCTCTACGGGAATCTATATATATATTATTTCATTAAAATTAATCATTTTGAAATGAGTATGTAATGTTATTTGAAAAGATTTATTTTATTGAAATATATTTGACATGTATTGTGTTTAATGAAATTAATATCTTATATGAAATTGTTATTAGATGTAAATTAAATACATTGGAATGATTAGGCCTCATGGAAAACCTGCATGCTTTGGTATGAGTTCTATGTTATGCATCTACTAATGAATAACCCCACTCAACCTAGCCTATGCAATTTATTCATGATTCCACTGTATCAATTAGTGATGATGCAAGCATATTTTTACACATGGAATTGAGGTTTAAAATTAGATTTAATTAATGAATATGATTTTTTACATTGATCCTCATAATCCTTGAGAATAGTCACACTTCAGTATATCCTATGTTACAAGTTTAAATTGGAATATTTAATTTGTGATTATATTTATTATTAAATGTAATAAATAATGTTACATTTTGATTCAAATTTAAATGTTAACTTCATATGTTTATTTTCAAACAAGGTCGGTTATAATTTTTAACAATGGTTCTCATGTGGCACTTATCGATATAATAAAAAGATTTCAATTTTAACAACAAATGGGTGTATGTGAACATTTTCCTCACAAATGATGATAAAGAAGAGGACCCACATAGAGGTAATGGAATTTAATGAAATTTAATCATGAATTTTAGTACTATGAAACCAATTGAATAATTTGATTCCCCGTATCAGAGCCAGCAAAAACCACTGATAACTGTTCCCCTTATCAGTGAAGAAAAAATCATTCATAAATAGTACATTTTATCAGCGCTAAAATAGTGCTCATAAAAATAAAAATTTATACATGACTTTTAGTACATATATATGGATACCATTATCTGCACTTCTTTTTAACACTGATAAACGGTATCTTTATTAACACTTCATCTTTATTGCGGATAAAGTGTAACCTGTTTTATTGCAGATTAAGTACCGATAAATGTATCAATTGCATATGGAAATACCACATCTGAATGGAACAGGTTGGACCACCGCTTTATAAATGATTCTACTGTACTATAAGCTCAGATGATTGATGTGGGGATGAACATGAGCATATGATTTCCAAACACTAACATATGTTCTCATTCCTGGGGAATCACAGGCTAAGGCATACCCTATGCATCCCTTCAGTGTTGGTCAACAATTATATATACAGGCGGGTGATCTAAGACCCAACCCACCACTGTTACAAGTATTTTTATCCAATAAATAATAGAAAAATAATGAAATAAATAAAAATAAAATGAAAAATTAAAATGAATAACATAGAAATAATAATTATTTTTTATAAATTAAATAATTTTTTTATACATATTATATATTTATATTGAAACATAATAAATATAATATATTATATATATAAATTTTTAATTAATAATTACAAGTAATTATACAATTAAAATTTTACATTTAGTAAATTTTATAAATGATAAAAATTTAATTAAATGTATAATTATAAAAAACTAATATATATATATATATATATTAATTTATAAATACAAATTACTAGAATATATTATATATTTATAATGATAGAAATACATTTTTAATGGTAAAATTATTTTTAATATATTGAAATATGAAATATACATAATATATATATATATATTACATATACATATAATTAAATAAATATATATTGTGATATAAATATATATGATTATATAAATATATTTATAATTATAACAGTATCGTAAATATATTTAAATAATCAATATACTTAATATATTTGAATTTATATATTAATTTTAATATTAAATTTATATAAATATATATATATATAATATAAATATATTAATATTTCTCATAAAATAAATATAAATATAATTACAAATATAATTATTGAAAAAAATATTTATATTTACAAAATGGAAACAAATATTTTAAAATAATAATTATATTTAATACATACATATTTATATACATTAAATATATATATATATAATTAAATAAATTTGAATATGGATATATCAATATTTAGAAATATAAACAGATATTGAATATATATTTAAAAATATATTTATTTATAAATGAATTTACTATTTACTATTTAATTTATTAATAAATTTTTATATTAAAATTATAATTAAAAAATAAATATTTGTTTTAAAAAGAATTCATATAACTATAAATACATAATTATATATTTATATAATTATAAAATTATTATAAATATATTTAAATCGTATATATATATATTATATTTATTAAATATAAAAATGTAATGATAGAAATACATTTGTCATTACATACAAATAATATTAAAAAAATAATAATCTATTAATTTCAAATTATCGTTATAAGTCACGTATCAAGGCTAAAAATGAAGAATAGAATTTCACATTGATTAAAATTAGATTAAGATACCATTTATTTTTCATTATTATTTTAGTTGAAAAAAATACTCTTTATCATCAAATATTTTTAAGTGCTCATAAAATCCGTCATTCTCTTTTTAAAAGAACCCGAACAGAACTGATTTTGTCACGAATCCCAAGCAGTAATAGACGTCCAATGTTACTGACATTCTGTAACACCGCGAGATTTTATGAAAAATATTTTTTTTAATATGATTAATGTCTTCTGTTGTACACTTCACCAAAATGATCTTGCACAACACACATCCCATTCTTGGCTTGCATTACACTCAATCACGACATTCCACGATAGTGTGTGTTTTACGCAGTACCGAGTTTCGCTAAACAATGATATGTTATATAAACTAGCCGTAATGAATAATAATACACAATTTTTTAAATTTAGTAAATTTTATTTCTCAAAATGGACTTCATTTTTGGATTCGGAATATCGAAATTAGCCTAGGGTGAAATTTTGGTATTTTTCTAAAAACATTCAATTTTTGATGAATAGTGAAAACACTGGGTTACTATTTAAAACCCGACTTTTTATTTAGGTAATTATTTATTTTATTTAAATTTATTTTAGGTCAAAATTGATACATAATACCTATATATGTTCAATGCAATTCATTGGGGTCATTTTATAATAATTTTATATATATATAAAATTTATTGAACTTTTGACCGTCTTTTACCCACCTCCTAGGAGAATTTTCAAATTTACATAAAACATAATTTTACTTATTTTGTGAATGGAATTTCAAAAATCTGAGAGACACGGTTGATTTCAGTAAGTAAAATGTGGTTCAATGAGATGAAAATAATTTTTGGTGAATAGTAACTTTTAACATTTTTTTCCACGGTTAAAAGTAAATAGGGTAATTAATGGTAAAACAGATATTATTATTATCCTAACACAAGTCATAATTATATTTAATAAGTTTAATTCGACCAAATACAACCTTAGGAATAAAATATGACCATTTAGGCCCACTTGGATTAGATTAGGACATTTATTATTAATTTATTTAAAGAAGGGTTAAAAATGTTAAAATCAAAGTTTAATAACTAAATCATTTTTAATATAAGGTTATACATAAGTTAAATTAGACTATAAATATTAAATAGAAGTTTAAAAATATTTCCTACATAATGGTGTTTTATTTTTAATTTCTAGACATTAAATAAGTTAATTTATTTATGACATAATGATGATGTAGTAATTATATTATTAATGAAATATTGACATAATTGATGCTATAAATACCCCAATAAATGTAATTTGAGACTTTTTAGGAATTAAAATATTTTTATAGGTTAATATGACATGTTATTATTGATTTAATTAATTATTTATAAATAATCATTTTGTTATGATTTTCACAAAAATCAATTACCAAATAGTGTCAAAATTGACATAAAATAGTTTTTAAAACAAATATTATATTATTAATTGTTATTTTATTTCTAAGAATCTATGGTTCGGCCAAATGACTTTGATAGGGTTATATAAATTAATAACAAACCACTTCGGGTTCGTTTGTCTTGTTATAGTATGTTTATTAACCTTATAATGTAAGAAAACAAGAAGACACGGTAAAAGAAAAATTATTTAACTTAAAGTTAAATCTAAATGAAAATGTTAAAATAGAAATCTAAACTCGTCTAAATTCTATTGGATGAGATTAATTCGACCCATCCCCACCTTATCTTCGAAAAAACTCAATTTTTAGCTATTAAAAACCGAATATGACTTTATAATAAAATAATATTTTTTGTTATTCCAAAGGTGCCCCTCTCATTACTTATAAAAGGGCACCTCCTCCCTCTCTTCCTCACACCACTTTGAGCCTTACAAATCTTCCAAACCTAGACAAATTCTCTTCTCCACTTCCCTAGAACCATCCTAGGGGTCCTGGTCTTCTTCAAAGACCAATTTTAGTTCCCTAAAAGGAGGTCTCAAAGAGGCGCTTCAAAGAAGAGGTAATGCCTGTTACCGATTCTTTCAACATTATTTCTTCTTCCACTTCTTCTTATTTAGTTGTTACATTATTAAGTAATAACATATGTATCACTCATATACTGATATGTTATTATAAGTGTTAAAAAACCCTATTTCACCATATATCCATCCTATGGAAAACGAAATCACTGCATGTGCGTACGTATGGAATATCGTCTCTAAGTCGTGGTGTAATATATTTTCAACCACCACCTTACTTGGATGGGTATAATGGTGTAAATAATAACTATATATGATTATTTTAAAGTGATATTGATTCTGAAATAGTATACATACACTCCAATTCAATTCCACAATCAATGGAACAATATCATCGCTCGTGTGTAAGTACAGAATAGCGTCTCCACGACATGATGCGACACGTTCTACATGATCTTCATGGCATAATGATTTTATAAATGAATTGAATGCATTAATATGATATATATTATACTAATACCATTCTGGAAATATGGTATCTATAACCTAAAAAAAATAAGAATTTATTCGACAAAACCCGCATAAGAAAAAAAAGTAATAAACACCAGAATAACAAGTAACAATGAAATATTACTAATAAGAAGCTAAGAATATGAGAATATATGATATCATAAAAAAAGATTGATTCTGGAATAATTGAATGACATTATTTAAATCATTATACAGGAGGTTTGGTCACTTACGAAGCAAATCGTACCTAAGGTAAGTGAAAATCTCACAATCTCATTTTTATCCGAGATTCTTTATACTTAAGAATTTATTAGGGAATATTTATCATACCCATCCTTGTTTCCTCAATATTTAATATTCATTACATCCAACTACAATTTTATTATTTCAAATTTTACCCTTTGGTGAATTTTTAGTAAAAGATATAAAGCAATCGTTTGTCGTTTTTCGTATGAGTTACTTTTTGGATTTTTTGGACAAAGTACGAGAAGAATGTTTTTTAACTTATACGGTGAGAATGTATTTTTAGAACATTATTTCCACGAAGCTTACTTTACATGATTTTAAGTTTATTTTTAATTAACTTCTTTTAGTTCAAAATTATATGATATTTTAATAAAGGAAAATTTTTTATAAGTTGAAAGGATATTTTCCTCAAGAATGGAGTTCAAGAATTTTATAAAAATTATTTTCCATCTAAGATAATATAAGGTTTTGTTTCGATACCTATTTTTACATTGAGTTGATTATTTTATGATAGAATTATTTTTATGATGTCCTTTCATATTATATAGATTATGTTATGACGACATGATATTTATGATTCCCATTTTTATTACATGGGTTATGTAATGATGTATGATTTTTGATTTTGTGGCACACATAAGAATGGTATCATTATGAGATGGGGGGGACCAATATCTCCCTCAAATGCATTGGGTAAAGATTTATATCCCATGATATAGACATGGCTAAAACTATTGGTTATTCCAGTTCAGTGAAATAGTACTGAAACGGGGAGTGAACTTGGTTCAGAAATGGACTTTGTCCGCTAAGATAGTCTTGGAAATGAGTCTTGACTAATAAGAAATGATTCTATATGAGTATGTGGGTATTCCACAAAGTTTCATGTTTTAAGTTATGATTATTGGCATTACATTTCACTACTATGATTAATCCCATGTTATGAAAATCTTAGAGACAGAGTTAATATCAAGGAGTAAAATGTGGTTCAATGAGATGAAAATAATTTTTGGTGAATAGTATCTTTTTACTTTTATTTACCACGGTTAAAATTAAATAGGGTAATTAAGGTTAAAAATAATATTAATATTACCCTAACACATGTCCTAATTCTATTGGACAAGTGTATCTCGATGAAAAACAACCTTATAAATAAAATATTATCATTTAGGTCTACTTGGATTATATTAGAACATTTATTATTATTTAATTCAAATAAGAGTTAAAAGAGTTAAAATCAAACATTATTTACTAAAACATTTTTTAATATAGAGTTATACATTAGATAAATTCGATTGTAAATATTCATTAAAAAGATAAAAATATTTCCTACAAAATGGTATTTTATTTATAATTTTTAGACATTAAATAAATTAATTAATTTATGACGCAATGATGATGCAGTAATTATATAATTAATGAAATATTGAAATAATTGATATTATAAATACCCAAATAAATATAATTTCATATTTTTATGAAATAATCTAATTTTCTAGGTTACTATGACATGATAGGAATGATTTAATTAACATTGTTCGATGTAATCATTCTGTTGTAATTTTTACAAAAATCAATTATTGAATAGTGTCAAAACTAACATAAAAGAGTTTTTAAAACAAATATTATATTATTAATTGATATAAATTCCAAAAAATCTAATGTTCATCCAAGAGACTTATATCATGATAGGTGTATCATTAATGGACCACTTGGGGGTCTCTTGGAGATATATAGTAAGTTTTTTAACTATATATTATAAAAATACAAAGTGAAATGGTAAGTGTCAAACTAATTAACTAAGAGTTAAAACTAAAAGATAAGGTTAATATAATGACTCAAACCTTTCTAACTTCTATTGGTTCAAAATTGAAAAAAATAGTTTTTAAAACAAATATTTTATTATTAATTGTAAATTTATATTTAAAAATCTATGGTTTGACCAAATGACTTAGATATGATTATAGATATTAATAATAAACAACTTGGGGTTTGTTTTGCTTGTTATAGTATTTTTATAAACCTTATAGTGTAAGAAAACAAGAAGACACGGTAAAAGAAAAATTATTTAACTTAAAGTTTAATCTAAATGATAAGGTCAAAATAGAAACCTAAACTTGTCTAAATTCTATTGGATGAGAGGATTTCGACCCATCTCCACCTTAGCTTCGAAATAACTCAATTTGGAGCTATTAAAAACCGAATATGACTTAATAATGAAATAATATTTTTTGTTATTCCAAAGGTGCCCCTCTCCTCCCTTATAAAAGGGAACCTCCTCCCTCTCTTCCTCACACCACATTGAGCCTTCATGCTCGGCCAAAACCTGAAAAATTCTCTTCTCCACTTCCCTAGAAACATCTTAGAGGTCCGAGGCTTCTTCAAAGACCAATTTAAGAGCCCTAAAAGGAGGTCTCAAAGAGGCACTTCAAAGAAGAGGTAATGTCTGTTACCTATTCTTTCAACTTTATTTCTTCTTCCACTTCTTCTTCATTAGTTGTTTCATTATGAAGTAATAACATCAGTATCACTCATATACTGATATGTTATTATAAGTATGAAACAACCCTATTTCACCATCTATCCATCCTACGGAAAACGAAATCACCGCACATCTGTACGTACAAAATACCATCTCTATGCCGTGGTGTAATCTATTTTCCACCACCACCTTATTTGGATGGGTATAATGGTGTAATGAATAACTATATATGATTATTTTAAAGTGCTATTGATTCTGAAATAGTATACATACACTCCAATACAATTCCATGATCATTGGAACGACATCATCGCTCATGCGTACGTACGAAATACTGTCTCCATGATGTGATGCGACTTGTTCTACATGATATTCATTGGATAATGATTTTATAAATGAATTGAATGAATGAATATGATATATATTACACTAATACCATTCTGGTAATAAGGTATCTATAACCTAAAGACAAGAACAAGAATTTATTGGATAAAACATGCATAAGAACAAAAAGTAATAAACACCCGAATAAAAAGTAACAATGAAATATTACTAATAAGAAGCTAAAAATATGACCATATATGATATCATAAAAATAAGTATGATTATGTAATAATTCATTGACATTATTTAATTCACAATAGAGTAGGTTCAGACACTTACGAAGCAAATCGGACCGAAGGTAAGGGAAAATCTCACAATCTCAATTTTATCTGAGATTGTTTATACGTCAAAATTCACTAGGGAATATTTATAATCCACATCCATGTTTCCTTAATATGTCATATTATTTCCATCCACCTACAATTGTTTTAGTCCAATTTTATCCTTCGGTGAGTTTTTAGTAAAAGATATGAAAGGAATATTTTGTCGTTTTTTGTACGGGGTACTTTTGAATTTTCTGGTCAAAGTATGGGAAGAATGTTTTTTTAACTTATACGGCGTGAATGGATTTTTAGAACATTATTTCCATGAAGCTTCCTTTAAAAATTTTCAAGTTTATTTTTAATCAACTTATTTTAGTTCAAAATTATTTGATGTTTTAATAAAGGAAAATGTTTTCTAAGTAGAAAGGATATTTTCCTCAAGAATGGAGTTCAAGAATTTTATAAAAATTATTTTCCATCTAAGATAATATTTGGTTCTGTTTCTATCCCTATTTTTAAATTGATTTGATTATGTTATGATGAAATTATTTATATGGTTTCTTTTCATCTTATATGGATTATGTTATGATGGCATGATATTTAATATTCCAATTTTTATTACATGGGTTATGCAATGATGTATAATTTTTGATTTTGTGGAACACATAAGAATGGTATCATTATGAGATGGGTGGGACCTATATCTCCCTCTAATGCATTGGGTAAAGATTTATATCTCATGAGATAGACATGGCTAAAATGGCAGGTTATGATAGTCTTGGAAATGAGTTTTGATTATAATAAATGATTCTCTATAATTATGAGTGTATGACACAATGTTCCATGTTTTAAGTTATGAATATTGGGATTACATTTCATTAATATTATTTATCACATTGTATGAAATTATGATCTCTTTTGCAGGTTAATATTTCCAAAATGTTATGTTCTTATGAATATAATGTGATTGATATTTCTTTTGTTTACGCTTACTGAGCATTTGAGCTCACCCCTATTATGTTTTCTTTTCCCCAGGATATAAATAAAGGTTATAAGTAAGAAAAAAAACATGGGAAGATCATTATGGGAGATGTTGAGGATCATTCACCACGATTATAGTCCACTGGAAGTAATTCCATACCATTATAGTTGGTATCATGGAAAGGTTTAGTCAACTTTTGGAAACTAGGATGCGAGAACTTTAGTGAGATCCATAGAGGTATTTCTAAGGTATGTCTATGGATGTCTGTAAGGTTAAGTATAAGTATAGGTTATAGTACTAGAATTACGGTAATGATATTATAATTAATCCTAAGATGTTAGATATTGAAGGTACTCCCCCATTATTATTTTGTTTTCCCTATCATGATTTTTGCCTCTCACACTATTCTTTTTGGGTTTTAGACGATAGTTGGAACCCGAAGTAACCCTGTTGATAAATGTAATGGACAATGCAATGATTTTCCTCCTGAACAAAAACAATTTATGGGAGATGGAGTGCAAAATATTATTGCTATACTTACACAAGCTATGAATCATTCTGGACTTCCAAATGAGTAGTGGAGGGAAAAATATTCCATTGAGTCCTTCATGAGGCAATGTCCACATTTTTTCAGTGGGTCTTCTGATCCACTTGTTGCTGAACAATGGATCAGTACCACAGAAAAGATACTTTTTGTTCTTCAATGTTCTGAAGATGATAATGTCATCTTAGCAGTATATCATTTGGAAGGTGAAGCTGATTAATGGTGGAATCTTATCAAGTATACAAAGCCAAGAGATGAAACTAAGTCCATGGAATGGGACGAGTTCAAGAACGCATTTTTCAATAAGTAATTCCCTCGTTTTCATCAAACAAAGATGGAGAAGGTGATTCTTGAGATAAAGAAAAAGGATGGTGAATCTATTGGTATATACGAAGTGAATTTTACAAGGCCTCCAAGGTATGCATCTGGCTTTATCATCCAACCAGAAAGTAAAGTTGAACGATTCTTCAGTGGGTTAAAAACAAATCTTCAAAGGGAATTTGCTATAAGAGACTTTAGTTGTTATGAAGAAATTGTGCGTTGTGCTATCAAGGTAGAAATTGAGGTTGGTGTTACATATCCATCTCATGGTTTTGAAAAAAATGAAAGATGGAGTTCAAGGAGATATCTCAGAATAATGGTGAAAAGAATATGAATGTTTCCTTATGCTCAAAGTGTGGAAAGAAGCATAGTGGAGATTGTCTTAAAGGGACTAGAAAATGTTTTAAGTGTGGAAAATAATGTCATCGAGCAGCTGAGTGTCGATGTAATGGAAAAAGGGTTTCTAATGATGTGAATAATGAAAAGATTGCAGATAGCGCACCACCAACACATCAATGATTCAAGTGAAATGAAATGGGGCATTATGCTAATCAATGCCCTAATCCAAGGGTTAATGATGATCGACATGAGAAACCACTTAAGGCAAAGGACAAAGGGAAGTCACATGCGATAACTATTGGCGATGATAAATATGACAATGATGTGGTGTAATGACTAAGTGTTTATATAATGAGATTCCAAAATAATGTTGTATATAGTATCGTGGAATATTGGAATATTTATGTATTGGTCTATTGTGGTTTTCGATAATTTTATTGTACCGGTAACCATGGATAGTGATTGAGATATTTTTGGAAAGAGGATGATATGCGTATAATGAAGGGATAATGAGAAAATGAAATGTTTGACAGTATTCATGATCTCATGACTGATATAAGGAAATAGTTATATCATTGTTTGAGTATATAGAATTTTGGGGTTTTGGTATGTTGAAAGAGTTATCTTTTGACAGCACTCATGTTTTCACTAAGATTCAATGGGTATTCATTTTTCAATAAAATACATGATTAAGGCCTTTGAATGTTTGGAATGTGACCAACAAGACATATCTTATGATATATGGGGATCAACGATGGTATTAACATGCTTGTTATATGAAATCTCTGGTAATCGTTTTCAATATAATATGAGAGTGGACTGTAGTATTATGGATAATTGTAAAGATTTGAATGGATTATGTTGATCATATGTTAGTATTGTTTAAGGATAGAAGTTTTTTCTATATTATTGATGTGATGTTATAGTAATATAGTTTCAGAAAAATGAAATCTTGTAGGATGGGCGACAATCCATCGCGTCGGACAAGGGTGTGGGAATCGAACCCACAACTGAAGTGCAACTGGCCTTTATCGCATACCACTGGCCTACAGGAAGTCCCTGGTTAGTAGAAACTAGTTTTATTTTATTAAGCGGTATGATATATGATGTAGAAGATCATTTTTGGAATCATATACGATTACCCTCACCATAGATGGACTTATGTATATTTGATAACTTTTTCTAAACTTTTGTTTGAAACAGATGGAATGACCCATCATTCTATCACATGATCTGTTAACACTTCACGAAAAAAAAATTCAACTTCATTTCTTTAAGAGATGAAGAAGAAATTGTTCAAATCATGAACAACAGTGAAATTGTAACAAAATAAAGTAAGTATTTATTCTAAATTAAATTATTCAACTTTAGGTAAATGATCTTGAAAACCAAAAATGTTTTCCTTGTTCCCTTATATCTGATGAATCAGATGGTACCCTAGATCATCACAAATTTATGGCTTTGTGATTGTTGGCTTTTTCATAGCCATGTTTTTTTCCACTCTCCATCAGAACATGATGGTTATATTTCTCTTCCATATCCATATATTCTCCTATGTTCTCCTATGTGGAAACCAATTGATTAGTTCATTTGGGAAACCATTAGGATTCATAATTTAGTTTATAAAGCCATGTTTTGGTATTCCTTTTTACGATGTGGGTTTCTATTAAAGAATTTTTCGAGTAGTAAACCATTTATAACCACGACGAATTTCAAGGGAGAAATTCATTTTAAGGGGGGTGAAATATAACACTCCGAGATTTTATGAAAAATATTATTTTTAATTTCATTAATGTATTGTGTTGTACGCTACACCAAATGGAGCTTTCACAACATGCATCCCTGACTTGGCTGGCATTACACGCAATCGCGACCTTCCACGATAACGTGTGTTGTACGCAATACTAAGTTTCACTAAACAACGATATGCTATATAAAGTAACCGTTATGAATAGTAATACAAAAATTTTGAAATTTTGTAAATTTTATTTTTCAAAATGGACTTCATTTTTGGATTCGGAATATCAAAAATTAGCCTAGGGTGGAAATTTGGTATTTTTCTGAAAACATTCAATTTTTGATGAATCGTGAAAACACTACGTTACTATTTAAAAACTGACTTTTTATTTAAGTAATTATGTATATTATTTAAATTTATTTTTGGTCAAAAATGATACATAATACTTATATAAGTTCAATTCAATTCATTGGAGTCATTTGATAATAATTTGAGATATATAATTTTTTTATGAACTTTTGACCGTCTTTTACCCACCTCCTAGGAGGATTTACAAATTTACATAAAACATATTTTTACCTCTTTTGTGAATGGAATTTCAAAAACCCGATAGACACGTTTGATGTCAGTAAGTAAATTGTGGGTCAATGAGATGAAAATAATTTTTGGTGTATAGTAACATTTCACTTTTTATTTCCACGGTTAAAAATAAATATAGATATTAAGGGTAAAAATGATATTATTTTTACCCTAACACATGTCCTAATTCTAGTGAATAAGTTTAATTCTTCCAAAAACAACCTTAGGATTTAAATATGACCATTTATGCCCCCTTGGATTAGATTAGGATATTTATTATTAATTTATTTAAAGAAGGGTTAAAATAGTTAAAATCAATGTTTAATAACTAAATCATTTTTAATATATGGTTATACATAAGAAAAATTCGACTATAAATATTCATTAGAAACAAAATGAAATTAACTATATAATGGTGTTTTATTTATAATTTTTAGACATTAAATAATTTAATTTATTTATGACACAATGATGATTTAGTAATAATCATATTAATGAAATATTGACATAATTGATGTTATAAATACCCAAATAAATGTAATTTGAGACTTTTTATGATTTCCAATAATTTTCTAGGTCAACATGACATGTTAGTATTGATTTAATTAACTCTTTTAGAACTAATAAATCTGTTATGATTTTCACAAAAACCAATTACCAAATAGTATCAAAATTGACATAAAATAGTTTTTAAAACAAATATTATATTATTAATTGTTATTTTATTTCTAAAAATCTAATGATCAGATAAATTACTTAGAAATGGATATATATGTTAATAATAAAAAACTTGGGGTTTGTTTTGCTTGTTATAGTATGTTTATTAACCTTATAGTGTAAGTAAAGAAGAAGACACGGTAAAAGAAAAATTATTTAACTTAAAGTTAAATCTAAATTATTAGGTTAAAATAGGTAGCTAAACTTGTCTAAATTCTATTTATTGAGATGATTTAGACCCATCCAAACTATATATTCGAAATAACTCAACTTTAAGCTATTAATAACCGAATATTACTTTATAATAAAATAATATTTTTAGTTATTTTAAAGGTGCCCCTCTCCTCCCTTATAAAAGGGCACCTCCTCCCTCTCTTCCTCACACAACATTGAGACTTCATTCTCGGAAAACCCATACCAAATTCTCCTATACACTTCCCTAGAAACATTCCAGAGGTCATGGTCTTCTTCAAAGACTAATTTTAGTGCCTTAAAAGGAGGTCTCAAAGAGGCGCTTCAAAGAAGAGGTTATGTCCGTTACCGATTCTTTCAACTTTATTTCTTCTTCCACTTATTCCTATTTAGTTTTTTCATTATGAAGTAATAAATTCAGTATCACTCATATACTGATATGTTATTATAATTGTGAAGAAACACTATTTCACCATCTATCCATCCTACAGAAAACGAAATCATAGCGCGTGCGTACGTACGGAATACCATCTCCACGCTGTGGTGTCATCTATTTTCCACCACAACATTACATGGATGGGTATAATGTTGTAAAGAATAACTATAAATGATTATTTTAATGTGATATTTATTATTAAATATTATACATACACTCAAATAAAATTCCACGATGATTGGAACGATATCATCGCTCGTGTGTACGTACGGAATACCGTCTGCATGATGTGATGCAACTCTTTATACGTGATAATCATTGAATAATGATTTTATAAATAAATTGAATGAATAAATATTATATATATTACACTAATACCATTCTGGAAATAAGTTATCTATAACCTAAAGAGAATAATGAGAATTTATTCGACAAAACAAGCATAAGAACAAAAAGTAATAAACACCCGAATAAAAAGTTTCAACGAAATATTACTAATAAGAAACAATGAATATGACCTTATATGATATCATAAATATAAGTATTATTCTGGAATAAGTCAATGAAATTATTTAAATCATTATATAGGAGGTTCAGACACTTACGAAGAAAATCCGACCTAAGGTAAGGGAAAATCTCACAATCTCATTTTTATCCGAGATTGTTTATACCTCAGAATTTACTGGGGAATATTTATCATCCACATCCATGTTTACTCAATATGTAATATTATTTCCATCCTCCTAAAATTTTTTAATTCCAATTTTACCATTTGGAGAGTATTTAGTTAATGATATGAAAGGAATCTTTTTTTATTTTTCGTACGAGGTACTTTTTGACTTTTCTTTCCAAAGTACGGGAAGAATGATTTTTTTAACTTATACAGCATGAATGGATTTTAGAACATTATTTCCATGAATATTCCTTTGCAAGTTTTCTAGTTTATTTTTAATCAACTTCTTTTAGTTCAAAATTATATGATGTTTTATGGAAAGAAAATTTTTTCGAAGTAGAAAGGATATATTCCTCAAGAAAGGAGTTCAAGCATTTTATAAAAATTATTTTCCTTCTATGATAATATAGGGTTTTGTTTCTATCCATATTTTTACATTGATTTGATTATGTTACGATGTAATTATTTTTATGATGTCCTTTCATCTTATATGGATTATGTTATGATGGCATGATATTTAAGATTCCCCTTTTTATTACATGGGTTATGCAATGATGTATGATTTTTGATATTGTGGCACACATAAGATTGGTATTATTATGAGATGGGTGGGACCTATATCTCCCTCCAATGAATTGGGTAACGATTTATATCTCATGAGATAGACATGTCTAGAATGGAAGGTGAAACCGGTTCAGTGAAACATGACTTAAATGAGGAGTGAACTCAGTTCAGAAATGGACTTTGTCCGCTAAGATAGTCTTGGAAATGTGTCTTGACTAATAAGAAATGATTCTCTTTGATTATGTATATATTCCATAAAGTTTAATGTTTTATGTTATGATTATTGGTATTACATTTCACTACTATGATTTATCCCATGCTTTGAAATTATGATCACATTTGCAGGTTATGATTTCCAAAATGTTATGTTCTTATGAATATGATGTGATTGATATTTCTTTTGTTTACCCTTACTGAGCATTTGAGCTCACCCCTTTTATGTCTTCTTTTCCCCAGGATATTAATAAAGGTTTTAGGTAATATAATAAAAGGGGTTGATCTTTATGGGAGATGTTGAAGATCGTTCACCATGATTATAGTATACTGGAAGTAATTCCATACCATTATAGTTGGTATCAGAGGAAAGGTTTAGTCAACCTTTGGAAACTAGGTTGCGAGAACATTAGTGAGATCCCTATAGATATTTCTAAGGTATGTCTAGGGATTTCCCTAAGGTTAAGTATAATTATAGGTTATAGTCCTAGAATTATGGTAACGATTTTAAAATTAAACCTAAGATGTTAGATATTGAAGGTACTCCCCCTTTATTATGTTGTTTTCCCTATCATGATTTTTTCCTCTCACACTATTATTTTTGGGTTTTAGACGATGGCTGGAACCCAAAGGAACCACGTTGATTAATGTACTGGACAATGAAATGATTTTCCTCCCAAAAAAACAAATTTTATTGGATATGGAGTGCAAAATCTTATTGCTGTACTTACACAAGATATGAATCATTCTGGACATCCAAATGAGCAGAGAAGGAAATAATATCCTATTGAGTCCTTCATGAGGCAACGTCCACCTTCTTTCAGTGGGTCTTCTAATCCAATTGTTGCTGAAAAATGGATCAGTACCACTGAAAAGATATTTTCAGTTCTTCAATGTTCAGAACATGATAAAGGCATCTTAACAGTATATTGTTTGAAGATAAATCTGATCAATGGTTGAATCTTATCAAGAATACGAGGCCAAGAGATGAAATTGAGTCCATGGAATGGGACGAGTTCATGAACTTGTTTTCCAATTTGTACTTCCCTCGTATTCTTCATACAAAGATAGATAAAGAGTTTTATGAACTAAAGAAAAAGGATGGAGAATCTGTTGGTATATACGAAGAAAATTTTATAAGGATTTCAAGGTATGCATCTGGCTTTATCATCCAACTAGAAAGTATAGTTGATCGATTCTTTAGTGGTTTAAAACCAAATCTTTGAAGGAAATTATCTATAAGAGACTTCAGTAGCTATGATGAAATTGTGTGTTGTGCTATCAAGGTAGAAATGGAAGTTGGTGTTACATATCCATCTCTGGGTTTTGACAAGAAACTAAAGATGGAGTTCAAGGAGAAATCTCAAAATAATGGTGAAAAGAAGATGAATTTTTCCTTATTCTCAATGTGTGGAAAGAAGCATGGTGGAGATTATCTTAAAGGGACTAGAAAATGTTTTAAGTGTGTAAAAGAAGCTCATCGAGCAGCTGAGTGTCGAAGTAATGGAAAAAGGGTTGCTAATGATGTGAATAATGAAAAGACTGCAGAGAACGGACCACCAACGCTTCAATGCTTCAAGTGCAATGAAATGGGGCATTATTCTAATCAATTCCCAAATCCAAGGGTTAATGATGATCGACATGAGCAACCACATAAGGCAATGGAAAAAGGTATTTCCCATGCGATCACTATTGGTGATGTTAAATATGACAACGATGTGGTGGAATGATTAAGTGTTTATGTAATAGAATTCCAAAATAATGTTGTATATAGTATCATGGAATATTGGAATATTTATGTATTGGTCTATTGTGGTTTTTAGTAATTTTATGGTACCTGTAACCATGGAAAGCAATTGAGATATTTTTGTAAAGAAGATGATATGCACATAATGAAGGGACAAGGAGAAAATGAAATGTTTGACAGTATTCATGAGCTCGTGACTGATATAAGGAAATCATTATATCATGGTTTGAGTATATGGAATTTTTGGGTTTTGGTATGTGGAAGGAGTTAACTATTGACAACACTCATGTTTTCAGGAGGATTCAATGCGTATTAATTTTTTAAGATAATACATGATTATGGCCTTCGAATGTTTGGAATGTGACCAACAAGACATATCATATGATATATGGGGATCAACGATGGTATTAACATGATTGTTATATGAAATTTCTGGTAATTGTTTTCACTATAATATGTGAGTGGACTATAGTATAATGGATAAGCCTAACGATTGGAATGGATTATGTTGGACATAAGTTAGTATTGTTTAAGGATAGATGTTTTTTTGATATTATTTATGGGATGTTATAGTAATGTAGTTTTAGAAAAATGACTACCTGCAGGATGGGCGACAACCCATCGCGTCAGACAAGGATGTGGGAATCGAACCCACAACCAAAGTTTGATTGACCTTTATCGCATACCAGTGGTCTACAGGATGTCCCTGGTTAGTAGAAAATAGATTTATTTTATTAATCTGTATGATATATTCATTATAAGATCATTTTTGGAATCATATACGATTAACCTCACCATAGATGGACTTATGTATATTTGATAACTTTTTCTAACCTTTTGTTTGAAATAGATGGAATGACCCATCATTCTATCACATGATCTATTAACATTTCATGAATAACAAATTCAACATCATTTTATTAAGATATGAATTGGAAATTGTTCAAAGCATGAACAACAGTGAGATTTTACCAAAATAAAGTAAGTATTTATTCTAATTCAAATTCTTCTACTTTAGGGAAATGAACATGAAAACCAATAATGTTTTCATAGGGCCCTTATATCCGATGAATCAGATGGTACCCTAGATCATCATAAATTTATGGCTTTGTGATTGTTGGATTTTTTATAGCCATGTTCTCTACCACTCTCCATCAGATCATGATAGTTATATTTCTCTTCCATATCAATATTTTCACCTAAGTTCTCCTATCTAAAAACCCAGTGATTAGTTAATTTGGGTAACCGTAATGTTTCATACTTTAGTTTTTAAAGCCATGTTTTGGTATTCATTTTTACGATATGGGTTTCTATTAATGAATCTTTCGAGTAGTAAACCATTTATAACCACGACGAATTTCGAGGGAGAAATTCATTTTAAGGGGGGTAAAAATTAACACCCCGAGATTTTTTGAAAAATATTCTTTTTAATTTCATAAATGTCTTGTGTTGTACGCTACCCCAAAAGGATCTTTCACAACACGAATCCCTAACTTGTATTTCATTACATGCAATCACGACCTTCCACGATAGCGTGTGTTGTACGCAATACCGAGTTTCGCTAAACAAAGATATGTTGTATAAACTAGCCCTTATGAATAGTATTAACCGATTTTTTAAATTTTGTAAAGTTTATTATTCAGAATGGACTTCATTTTTGGATTCAGATTATCGAAATTATCCTACGGTGAAATTTTGGTATTTTTCTGAAAACTTTCAATTTTTGATGAATAATGAAAAGATTGGTTTACTATTTAAAAACCGACTTTTTATTTAAGTAATTATTTATTTTATTTAAATTTATTTTATGTCAAAATTGATAAATAATACCTATACAAGATAAATTCAATTCATTGGAGTCATTTTATAATAATTTTAGATATATAAAAATTTTATTGAACTTTTGACTGTCTTTTACCCACCTCATAGGATAATATAGAAATTTACGTAAAACATAATTTTACCACTTTTCTGAATGGAATTTCAAAAATCCGAGAGACACATTTGATGTCAGTAAGTAAAATTTGGTTCAATGGGATGAAAATAATTTTTGGTGAATAGAAACTTTTCACTTTTTTTTACCACGGTTAAAAGTAAATAGGGTAATTAAGGGTAATAATGATGTTATTATTACCCTAACACATGTCCAAATTCTATTGGATAAGTTTACATCGACCAAAAACAACCTTAGGTACAAAATATGACCATTTAGGCCCACTTGGATTAGATTTTGACATTTTTTATTAATTTATTTAAAGAAGGGTTAAAATAGTTAAAATCAAAGTTTAATAACTAAATATTTTTTAATATATGGTTATAAATAAGATAAATTCTACTATTAAAATTCATTATAAATCTAAAAATACTTAATACTTAATGGTGTTTTATTTATAATTTTTAGGAATAAATAATTTAATTTATTTATGACACAATAATGATGCAGTAAATAACTTATTAATGAAATATTGACATAATTGATTATATAAATACCCAAATAAATGTAATTTGAGACTTTTTATGAATTTCAATTATTATCTAGGTTAATATGACATGTTAGAATTTATTTAATTAACTGTTTTAGTACTAATGAATCTGTTATGATATTCTGAAAAATCCATTACCAAATAGTGTCAAAATTAACATAAAATTGTTTTAAAAAAAATATTATATTATTAATTTTTATTTTATTTCCAAAAATCTAAGGTTCGAAAAATGACTCAGATAAGGTTATATATATTAATAATAAACAACTTGGGGTTCGTTTTGCTTTTTATAGTTTGTTTATTAACCTTATAGTATAAGAAAACAAGAAGACACGGTAAAAAAAAATTATTTAACATAAAGTTAAATCTAAATGATAATGTTAAAATAGAAACCTAAACATGTCTACATTCAATTAGATGAAATTATTTTTAACCATCCCCACTTTATCTTCAAAATAACTCAATTTGGACCTATTAATAAGCGAATATGGCTTTATAATAAAATAATATTTTTAGTTATTGCAAAGGTGCCCCTCGCCTCCCTTATAAAGTGCACATCCTCCATCTCTTCCTCACACTACTTTGAGCCTTCATGCTCGGATAACCCCTTCAAAATTATATTCTCCACATCCCTAAATACATCCTAGAGGTCCTTGTATTTTCAAAGACAAGTTTTAGTGCCCTAAAAAGAGGTCTCAAAGAGGCGCTTCAAAGAAGAGGTAATGTCTGTTACCGATTCATTCAACATTATTTCTTCTTCCACTTATTCTTCTTTAGTTGTTTTATTATGAAGTAATAACATCAGTATAAAAAAAATACTGATATGTTATTATAAGTATAAAACAAACCTATTTCACCATCTATCCATCCTACAGAAAACAAAATCACCACGCGTGTGTACGTACGGAATATCGTCTCCACATCACGGTGTAATCTATTTTCCACCACCACCTTACTTGGATGGGTATAATGGTGTAAATAACAACTATATATTATTATTGTAATGTGATATTGATTCAAAAATATTATACATACACTCCAATACAATTCCACGATCATGGAAACGATATCATCGCTCGTGCGTACGTACAGAAAACCGTCTCCACGATGTGATGCGACTCGTTCTACATGATCATCATTGCATAATGATTTTATAAATGAATTGAATGAATGAATATGATATATATTACACTAATAGAATTATTAAAATAAGTTATCTATATCCTAAAGGTATGAATAAGAATTTATTCGACAAAACACGCATAAGAACAAAAAGTAATAAACCCACAAATAACAAGTGACAATGAAATATTACTAGTAAGAAGCTAATAATATGGCCATATATGATATCATAAAAATAAGTATGATTCTGGAATAATACAATGACATTATTTAAATCATTATACAATAGGTTCAGAAACTTATGAAAAAAATCAGACCTAAGGTAAGGGAAAATCTCACAATCTCATTTTTATCCGAGATTGTTTATACTTCAGAATTTACTGGGGAGTATTTATCATACACATCCACGTTTCCTCAATATGTAATATTATTTCCATCCACCTACAATTTTCTAAATCCAACTTTACCCTTCGAGAAGTATTTAGAAAAGATATGAAAGCAATCTTTTGTCGTTTTTCGTACGAGGTACTTTTTGACTTTTCTGGCCAAAGTATGGGAAGAATGTTTTTTTAACTTATACAGTGTGAATGTATTTTTAGAACATTATTTCCATGAAGATTCCTTTAAAAGTTTTCACATTTATTTTTAATCAAATTTTTTTATTTCAAAATTATATGATGTTTTATGAAAGGAAAATGTTTTCGAAATAGAAAGGATATTTCCCTCAAGAATGAAGTTCAAGAATTTTATAAAAATTATATTCCATCTAAGATAATATACAGTTCTGTTTCTATCACTATTTTTATAGTGATTTGATTATGTTATGATGGAATTATTTTTATAATGTCCTTTCACCTTATATAGATTATGTTATGATGGCATGATATTGAAGATTTCCATTTTTATTACATGGGTTATTAAATGATGTATGATTTTTGATTTTGTGGCACAAATAAAAATGGTATCATTATGAGATGGGTGGGACCTATATCTCCCAGTAATTCATTGGGTAGCGATTTATATCTCATGAGATAGACATGGCTGGAATGGCAGGTTAAACCAGTTCAGTGAAACAAGACTGAAACGAGGAGTGAACTCGGTTCAGAAATGGTCTTTGTCCGCTAAGATAGTCTTGGAAATGAGTCTTGACTAATAAGAAATGATTCTCTATGATTATGTGTGTATTCGACAATTTTTCATGTTTTAATTTATGAATATTGGGATTACATTTCACTACTATGATTTATCCCATGTTATGAAATTATGATCTCTTTTGCGGGTTAAGATTTCCAAAATATTATGTTCTTATGAATATGATGTGATTGATATTTCTTTTTTTTACCCTTACTGAGCATTTGAGCTCACCCCTTTTATGTTTTCTTTTCCCCAGGATATAAATAAAGGCTTTAGGTAAGAAAAAAAAGGGTATGATCATTATAGGAGATGTTGATGATCTTTCACCATGATTATAGTCCACTAGAAGTAATTCAAGAGCGTTATAGTTGGTATCAGAGGAAAGGATTAGTCAACCTTTGGAAACTAGGATGTGAGAACATTAGTGATATCCCTAGAGATATATCTAAGGTATGTCTAGGGATGTCCCTAAGGTTAAGTATTAGTATAGGTTATAGACCTAGAATTATGGTAACGGTCTTATAATGAAACCTATGATGTTAGATATTGAAAGTACTCCCCCATTATTATGTTTTTTTCCCTAGCATGATTTTTGCCTCTCACACTATTCTTTTTGGGTTTTAGACGATGGATGGAACCCGAAGCAACTGTGTTGATCAATGTAATGGAAAATGAAATGATTGTCCTCCTTAACAAACAA
Organism: Viscum album; assembly: GCA_963277665.1. NCBI lineage: Eukaryota > Viridiplantae > Streptophyta > Magnoliopsida > Santalales > Viscaceae > Viscum > Viscum album. Next base: position 1,707,433,342 of record OY728142.1, read on the forward strand.
ATGTTATGGGAGATGGAGTGAAAAATCTTATTGCTATACTTACACAAGATATAAATCATTATGGAATTCCAAATGAGCAGAGAAGGGAACAATAATATATTGAGACCTTCATGAGGCAATGCCCACCTTCTTTTAGTGGGTCTTCTGATCCACTTTTTTCTGAGCAATGGATCAGTACCACTGAAATGATATTTTCAGTTCCTCAATGTTCTGAACATGATAGTGTTGTCTTAGAAGTATATCGTTTGGAAGGTGAAGCTGATCAATCGTGGAATCTTATTAAGAAAACAAGGCCAAGAGATGAAATTGAGTCCATGGAATGGGATGAGTTCAAGAAATTATTTTTCAATAAGTACTTCCCTTGCATTCTTCGAACAAAGATGGAGAAGGAATTTCTCGAACTAAAGAAAAAGGATGGTGAATCTGTTGGTATATACGATGCGAATTTTACAATTCTTACAAGGTATACATATGGCTTTATCATCCAACCAGAATGTAAAGTTGATCGATTCTTCAGTGGCTTAAAACCAAATCTTTGAATGGAATTAGCTATAAGAGACTTAAGTAGCTATGACGAAATTGTGGGTTGTGCTATCAAGGTAGAAATGGATGTTGGTGTTACATATCCATCTCATGGTTTTGACATGAAACGAAAGATGGAGTTCAAGGAGAAATCATAGAATAATGGTGAAAAGAAGATGAATGATTCTGTATGCTCAATGTGTGGAAAGAAAAATGGTGGAGATTGTCTTAAAAGGACTAGAAAATGTTTTAAGCGTGGAAAAGAAGGTCATCGAGCAGCTGAGTGTCGATGTAATGGAAAAAGGGTTACTAATGATGTGAATAAAGAAAAGACTGCAGAGAACGCACCACCCACACTTCAATGATTCATGTGCAATGAAATGGGGCATTATGATAATCAATTCCCTAATCCAAGGGTTAATGATGATCGACATGAGCAACCGCTTAAGGCATAGGACAAAGGGAAGTCACATGCGATCACTAATGGGAATATTAAATATGACAATGATGTGGTGGAATGATTAAGTGTTTTTGTGATGGGATTCAAAAATAATTTTGTATATAGTATCGTGGAATATTGGAATATTTTTGTATTGGTCTATTGAGGTTTTCAATAATTTTATGGTACCGGTAACCATGGAAAGTGATTGAGATATTTTTGGAAAGAAGATGATATAAGCATAATGAAGTGATAATGACAAAATGAAATGTTTGACAGTCTTCACGAGCTCATGACTGATATAAGGAAATTTTTATATCATGTTTTGAGTATATAGAATTTTTGTGTTTTGTTATATGGAAAGAGTTAACTTTTGACAGCACTCATGTTTTCACTAAGATTCAATGGGTATTCGCTTTTCAAGAGAATACATGATTAAGGCTTTTGAATGTTTGGAATGTGACCAACAAGACATATCTTATGATATATGGGGATCAACAATGGTATTAACATGCTTCTTATATGAAATCTCTGGTAATAGTTTTCAATGTAATATGAGAGTGGACTACAGTATTATGGATAAGCCTAAAGATTGGAATGGATTATGTTGAACATAAGTTAGTATTGTTTAAAGATAGAGGTTTCTTCGATATTATTGATGGGATGTTATAGTAATGTAGTTTTTGAAAAAAGACAACCTGCAGGATGGGCGACAGCCCATCGCGTTAGACAAGGCTGTGGGAATCGAACCCACAACCGAAGTGCAACATGGCCTTTATCGCATGCCACTGGCCTACATGAAGTCCCTAGTCAGTAGAAACTAGTTTTATTTTTTTAAGTGGTATGATATATGAAGTATAAGATCATTTTTAGAATCATATACGATTAACCTCAATATATATGGACTTATGTATATTTGATTACTTTTTCTAGAATTTTGTTTGAAATAGATGGAAAGACCCATAATTCTATCACATGATCTGTTAACACTTCACGAATAACAAATTCCACTTCATTTCTTTAAGAGATGAAGTGGAAATTTTTCAAAGAATGAACAACAGTGAGATTGTACCAAAATAAAGTACGTATTTATTCTAATTCAAATTCTTCAAAATTATTGAAATGATCTTGAAAACCAAAAATGTTTTCCTAGGGCCCTTATATCCGATTAATCAGATGGTACGCTAGATCATCACAAATTTATGGCTCTGTGATTTTTTCTTTTTTCATAGCCATATTTTCTTCCACACTCTATCAGAACATGACGGTTATATTTCTCTTCCATATCCATATTTTCACCTATGTTCTCCTATGTGGAAACCCAGTGATTAGTTAATTTGGGTAACTGTTACGTTTCATACTTTTGTTTTTAAAGCCATGTTTGTTATTTCTTTTTACGATGTGGGTTTCTATAAATGAAACTTTTGAGTAGTAAACCATTTATAACCACGATGAATTTCGAGGGCGAAATTCATTTTAAGGGGGGTAGAATGTAACACCCTGAGATTTTATGAAAAATATTCTTTTTAATTTCATTAATGTATTGTGTTGTACGCTACACCAAAAAGAGCTTGCACCACACGCATCCCTGACTTGTCTTGCATTACACACAATCGCGACCTTCCACGATAGCATGTGTTGTACGCAATACCGAGTTTCACTAAACAACGATATGTTATATAAACTAGCTGTTATGAATAGTAATACCCAATTTCGGAAATTTTGTAAATTTTATTTTTCAAAATGGACATCATTTTTGGATTCGGAATATCTCAATTATCCTAGGTTGAGATTTTGGTATTTTTCTGAAAACATTCAATTTTTGATGAATAGTGAAAACACTTGGTTACTATTTAAAAACCGAATTTTTATTTAAGTAATTATTTATTTTATTTAAATTTATTTTAGGTCAAAATTGATACATAATAATTATATATGTTCATTGCAATTCATTGAAGTCATTTTATAATAATTTTAGATATATAAAAATTTTATTGAACTGTTGACCGTCTTTTACCCACCTCCTATGAGAATTTGCAAATTTACATAAAAGTTAATTTTACCACTTTTGTGAATGGAATTTCAAAAATCCTAGAGACATGTTTGATGTCAATAAGTAAAATTTGGTTCAATGAGATGAAAATAATTTGTGGTGAATAGTAAATTTTCACCTTTTTTTACCACGGTTAAAAGTAAATAGGGTAATTAAGGGTAAAAATAATATTATTTTTACCCTAACACACGTCCTAATTCTATTTGATAAGTTTAATTCTACCAGAAAAAACCTTAGGAATAATATATTACCATTTAGGCCCACTTGGATTAGATTAGGACATTTATTAATATTTTATTTAAAGAAGGGTTAAAATTTTTAAAATCAAAGTTTAATAACTAAATAATTTTTAATATAGAGTTATAAATAAGATAAATTCAACTATAAATATTAATTATAAAGATAAAATGATTTCCTACATAATGGTGTTTTATTTATAATTTTTAAACATTAAAAAATTTAATTTATTTATGACACGATTATGATGAAGTAATTATCTTATTTATGAAATATTGACATAATTGATGTTATAAATACCGAAATAAATGTAATCTGAGACTTTTTATGAATTACAATAATTTTCCCAGTTACTATGACATGTTAGTATTGAGTTAATTAACTTTTTTAGAATTAATAATTCTGCTATGATTTTCACAAAAATCAATTACCAAATAGTGTCATAATTGACATAAAATAGTTTTTAAAACAAATATTATATTATTAATTGTAATTGTTTTTTTAAAAATATATGGTTCAGACAAATGTCTTAGATATGGTTATATATATTAATAATAAACAACTTGGGGTTCGTTTGGTTTGTTATATTATGTTTATTAACCTTATAGTGTAAGAAAACAAGAAGACACAGCAAAAGAAAAATTATTTAACTTAAAGTTTATTCTAAATGATAACATTAAAATAGAAACCTAAACTTGCCTAAATTCTATTGGATGAGAGGATTTAGACCCATACCCACCTTATATTCTAAATTACTCAAGTTTGATCTATTAAAAACCGAATATGACTTTATAATAAAATAATATTTTTTGTTATCCCAAAGGTGCCCCTCTCCTCCCTTATAAAAGGGAACCTCCTCCCTCTCTTCCTCACATCACTTTTAGACTTCAATCTCTGCCAAACCCTTCCAAATTATCTTCTCCACTTCCCTAGAAACATCCTAGATGTCTTGGTCTTTTTCAAAGACAAATTTTAGTGCCTTAAAAGGAGGTCTCAAAGAGACACTTCAAAGAAGAGGTAATGTCCGTTACTGATTGTTTCAACATTATTTATTCTTACACTTCTTCATCATTAGTAGTTTCATTATAAAGTAATAACATAAAAATCACTCATATACTGATGTGTTATTATAAGTATGAAAAAACACTATTTCACCATCTATCCATCCTACGGAAAACGAAATCACTGCATGTGCGTACGTACCGAATACCGTCTCCACGCTGTGGTGTAATCTATTTTCCACCACCACCTTACTTGGATGGGTATAATGGTGTAAAGAATAACTATATATTATTATTTTAAATTGATATTGATTCTGAAATAGTGTACATACACTCCAATACAATTCCACGATCATGGGAATGATATCATCGCTCGTGCGTACGTACAGAATACCGTCTCCACGATGTGATGCGACTCATTCTACATGATCTTCATGGTATAACGATTTTATAAATTAATTTAATGAATGAATATGATATATAATACAGTAATACAATTATGTAAATAAGTTATCTATAACATAAAGATAAGAATAAAAATTTATTCGACAAAACACGCATAATAACCAAAAGTAATAAACACACGAATAACAAGTAACAATGAAATATTACTAATAAGAATCTAATAATATGACCATATATGATATCATAAACATAATTATGATTCTGGAATAAGTCAATAACATTATTTAAATCATTATATAGGAGTTTCAGACACATACAAAGCAAATCAGACCTAAGGTAATGAAAAATCTCCCAATCTCATTTTTATCCGAGATTGTTTATACATCATAATTTACTGGGGAGTATTTATCAGCCAAATCCATGTTTCCTCAATATGTAATATTATTACCATCCAACTAAAATTTTTTAAATCCAATTTTACCTTTCAGAAAGTTTTTATTAAAAGATATGAAAGGAATCTTTTGTGGTTTTTCGTACGAGGTACTTTTTGGATTTTCTGGCCAAAGTACGGGAAGAATGTATTTTTAGAACATTATTTCCATGAAGCTTCCTTTACAAGTTTTCAAGTTTATTTTAAATCAACTTCTTTTAGATAAAAATTATATGATGTTTTAAGAAAGGAAAATGTTATCGAAGTAGAAATTATATTTTCCGCAAGAATGGAGTTCAAGCATTTTATAAAAATTATCTTCCATCTAAGATAATATAGGGTTCTATTTCTATCACTATTTTTACATTGATTTGATTATGTTATGTTGGAAATATTTTTATGACATCCTTTCCTCTTATATGGATTATGTTATGATGGCATGATATTTAAGATTCCCATTTTTATTACATGGGTTATGCAATGATGTATGTTTTTTGATTTTGTGGCACACATAAGAATGGTATCATTATGAGATTGGTGGGACCTATATCTCACTCCAATGCATTGGGTAAAGATTTATATCTCATGAGATAAACATGGCTAGAACGGTAGGTTAAACCGGTTCAGTGAAACATGACTGAAACGAGGAGTGAACTCGGTTCAGAAATGGACTTTTTCTGCTAAGATAGTCTTGGCAATAATTGTTGACTAATAAGAAATGATTCTCTACGATTATGTGTGTTTTCCACAAAGTATCATGTTTTAAGTTATTATTATTGGGATTAAATTTCACTACTATGATTTATCCCATATTATGAAATAATGATCTCTTTTGCAGGTTAATATTTCGAAAATGTTATGTTCTTATGAATATTATGTGATTGATATTTCTTTTTATTACCCTTTCTAAGCATTTCAGCTCACCCCTTTTATGTTTTCTTTTCCCCAGGATATAAATAACTTTTTTAGGAAAGATGAAAAGGTGAAGATCTTTATGGGAGATGTTGAAGAACATTCACCACGATTACAAGACTATATTCTGAGTTTCCAAAGACATTAAACTATTACGGTCCTTGTGTGTTTGTTTTTGTTATGTACTAAGTATTCTGAAAAAGTAATGTAATGTCCATGTACGTCAAGCTTTGGGTCGTTACACATTCCTCGTCAACTTTCACTCATGTAATTTAATCCTCGAAACTATGATATGTTATTTGTTTCTTTTCCTCTCATTTCATTGTTTTCTAGGATCTATGATTTGTGTTGGGTAGTGTTTTGTTAGATCAGAGCTCTTGTGGTATTGATGTTTTGGGAATATACACATTGTTTAAGTCTTACTGATTTCACAACCCCCGATGACCAAAAATTCACACTTCTTTTCCAACAATACCACTATAGTTGTTAAGGGTTCCTCTATTCACTATATTCCTCATTTCTCACACAACAGGACAAACCCAACGGGGATATGGCTCCCAAGTTTTGTTATATATTTGAGTTCAAAATAATGTGATATTACATTGGGTCATCTTATATAGTGACCTAGAAGATTATCAAAAAAAATTCCCTACTTATGTTTATTTCATAAATAGTAGATCAAATAAAATCCCATAGAGTACACAATAGAAACATCGTAAATGAAGAGTAAATGGTGTATAATTATTTCAAGAAGTAAAGGAACCTGTACTGAGGAATTATTAACTGGAACTCCGTAATAGTAATGAGGAACTAATGAAGAGTAACTACTTCAAATGAATAGCAACATCACTGAATTTTTTAAAAATAATATTTTGGCAACATATAAATTAATGTTTTATATAATTATATCATTTTATAGGTAAATGAATATTTTATAAATTTTTCATTGAGTGGTATTATTTTTTGGAGTCATAATAATTTATTTTCAATTTTATAAATCATAAAATGATATAATATAAAATATCTTTGGAAACAATTTATTTATAAATCAATATTTTGTTTTCTTATGAATGTTATTATATATTTTTAATACCTCTAGTAATTTATGAAATTGTTATATAATCAGTTATAGATTTAAATATTTATTTTTTTAGTAAATTATGGTTAAAATTAAAAATTAAATTACCAATTTTTATATTTTTTTTTCATAAAATGTTGTTCATTTTGGAATTCCTCTATTCAATAATATTCTAGTATAATTTTTTTTGGATTTTTCATAAATAATTGAATTTTTTGTGAAGAGTAAATTATGATAAATTTTTAGATATGATAAATACAAGATTTATTGACTCATATGGGATGTTTTGATGAATTAAACACTCTTGGTTTCAAATCACATTCACATATTACTATAATTAGACTAAATATTCAAATAGTTATCTTGTCATCAGACAAATAATAATTCAATGATTAAAATAAAGAGAATCACCCCAATCATTTACTAAAAATACTACCCCACATAACCCATTCTCCTAACAATTCCAAGATTTTACCCTTGTAAAATTTATTCCAAATATTCTCCCCATGTCTATCCCCCATGACTAAGAGATCTTGGATTTATCATAAGAACACAACAATTCACATATGGATGTTCCTAAGTAAGAGTATTCAAAAGTTAAATCCTCTTTCATTTGGTTTTAATTTATGTTAATATGTTTTTCATTTATTCATATCTCCTAACCTCCTAATTAAAAATTATCATGATTACTCTAGTATCACTTATATACAAGATCTATACCATATTAATGGAATTTATATCATGAAACTCTTTTTTCTCTCTCTCTCTCTAATAATATAAAAATAAAAACATCGTCCGGGTGGTTATGATTTACAACTTTAATTTATAGAAGAAGTTATTTATTCAATTGATACATAATGGAATGTAATGAAACCATTATTAGTAAAAAAAATACTATAATATATTAATTTAAACCTTTCTAGTTTAATGGAAAAAATATTTTTCTATAATACCGAATCATAAAAAAATGAGATCGTCATAATAAATAACAACTATAAAAATGTAAATGAATATATGTAAATGTATAATCTAGTGATTAATCATTATAAAATATAAAAAATGAAATATGTAACTATTTAAACTTGTTTATGTTAACAAATTTCATATTAATTAAATTCTGGTCAATTAGACTCATTCCACATTAACACCTATACTCATAGAGATGTATATCGATTATGAAAACCAATGAAGTGTGCACTCCTAAAAAATAAAATTTAATCGTATAACTCATAAAAAATGGAATAAATGAACATATAAAAATCATAATAAACAAAATCCATGTATTAACAATATATATTTATTAATTAATGATTTTTATTTGATAATATAGGAAATTAAGGTCATGTGTTGAACACATTCCGATATATGGTAACTGTTTTCTTCCAAGACCTCCATTTTCATTTGGGTTATGATTTCATCATCGATACAACAATGAAAATCATTATTTTTATAAAATAATTCTAAATAATATAAATAGTATCAAGAATCATATATCCATATCATTTTATCAATATTTGATGAGATAATTAACATTTTTTGGGTTCCATTCTCATTTCCTACTAATATAGATTTCTGATTTAAGGGAATGCACCTATTTGTTACCCATTTTCAAGTTCAATCTATAATATTTTTTAATAAACTGTTAATTTTTTTTAAAATACAACATTTTATTATTGATAATCAATTATCTTTATTTTTTAGTATTATACAAATAATATTCCAAAATGAACTCTACCTTTCATTAAAAAAACTGTATTTCACTCAAATATTCTCGATGATTTAATAAGAGTATTTTAATCTATTTTCAACACCCATGTTTATTCATTTTTTAAATTATGATTATTATTTAATGATATCATCTTCAATTTATTAATTATTGGTTTATTATTAGTTTAACTTTGGATCTACTATATTGGTAGCATTCACCTTATTATTCTGAATGGCTAGTGATTATGTTGAATGATTATGGAATGTTATTTAAACTTCATATATTAGTATCAATATGAATGTATAAGATTATTATTTTTATTTCTTTTAATATTTGAAATACTTTTTACATAGTAAGTGGTGGTTGGGGCCAGTTAAGGCCCTCAGTGCATGGATATGTCTCCAGTGACAAACTGGATTGTGTTTTTACCCGTTTATATAGTTTCGTGGAATAAGGTCTTGAATTTATGTTAATGATGTCCTAAATTATGAATTACATCATTATGAAAGTAATAATTTTTTTCCATGTGATTATTCTACTCATATAATATCTGTTGTTATGTTCTATTCAGGAATTGATCAATCAAATTTTTATTCCTTCTATTATATGTGAAGGATTGTGTTTTATTGTCTTTTGTGCCTTTCGTTATTCAACATACCATATATTTATTTTTCTGATTTATTACATACCAATAGTGATCATCTGATCTCACCCATTTCATATGTTTAATTTTTCCTAGTATGTAGAGGTTTATATTATTAATTACTTTCAAGGATAATCTACATGTTTATGTGTGTTTTGAATTGAGTTATTATGTTATACATCATTTCAATTTTAAATGTTGAAATTATGTATGTGTAATTTTTTCCAATATTCTTATATATTCGTTCCATTAGGATACAAATTTCTTTTTATGCTAATGTAATAATTAATGTTCCATCTATAAAAACATGGGGTCTTTGTCATTGTTGATTGTATCAGAGGATGTTTAATAGAATCCTTGGAAACTATATTTATAAAACATTGATTAGGGATCATATCCCAAAGATATATCTTAAGGATAAAAATAGAATAACATCATTCAATTTTTGTGTTGTATAGATTATGTTTATTTTCAAAGAAATACATTCTATCTAGATACTATAAGTGAATTTTTTTCTTAAGAATATGTATATTTTAGAAACACATATGACAAGGTTTCTTTGATATGAATCAGGGTAAACTCATACATGAAAATAGATCATACTGGTCACATGGTTGGACGCTCCTTGAGGATATTCTTAAAATAAGTCTAATTTTCATCAAAACCCATTATGAATGATTTAAAAGTAAATACATCCCCCAAGAAACAATTTTTACTATTATGAAATCATTTATTCATAAATATCAATTATTGTTAACTATTTTTCTACTCTAGGATTATACAGAATGATTAAAAAATTAATATAGTATATTCCATTATTTAGAAATGGCGTCAAGTTTAATGAATAAAAACTATATAAACAAACATATTCCATTTATGGATTTTCCTCATACGAAATATAATGTTGTCATTTTTTTGTTGAAATTTTCACTGAGAAACTTATATCTATAAAAGGAAAACTTAGTCAGGTAATTAAAAATATACATACATATATGGATCATCCTAAAACACAATGTGTATGAGAAATATTAGACCTCTTAATGAAACAATAGACTCCATAATTCAATGGGAATAAAACTTCATTAGTTGTAAATAAGTGGATTGGATCCATACAGAATATATTTCACACTAAGGGATATAATGAAAGGGAAAAGGTTTTCGTGCTAGTTTACTATATATCAGATGATGTAGATCAACATTGGTCACTAATTAAAATATCAATGACAAAGGAATAAATAAAAAATATGGAATGGTGGTATTTTAAGGAAATTTTCCAAAAAAAATTATTCCTCATGATTAAATAGATGATATAGAGAGGTAATTCATGACTATATGAAAAATAAAGGATAATAATTGTTGAATGAAAAAATGATACTTTACAAGTCTAGAAAGAAATTTCACAGAAATCATACATAATCCAACATGAATTCATAATCAATTTCTTGATGTTTTATAACCATTCCTTTAAAGGGAACTTGCCTCCCAAAATTACTCATCATTTTAAAATATAAAATATATTTTATCAATATTGAAAAACAATTATCTATGTCATATTACATGAATTAAATTAAATATAATAAGAGGGATGTCAGAAAATATTGAATAAGAAATATAGAAATGGGGAAGAACATAAGAGTTAACATTACGCCCAATAGTAAATGTGGGAAGAAAGGTCGTTGTAATTGTCTAATGAGAATGATATTTTTTTACAATAATAAATAAAAAGGCCAACATGACTTTGATTACATGGTAATGATAGAATCATCCAATGTTCAATGATATAATTTTATAGAGATGTGTCAATATGCACATGAATGTCTTATAAATAAAAGAAAACATTCCCCAAATATGGCCATGAGAGAAAGGACATGATTATATTGTCACGACTTCTATGTTTGATGTTCCTAATGAAGTGGTCGAAGAAACATTAATTATTTCCTTATAATTATCTCACACCTTATATAAATTATGTTATTTACATTATTTTTTTGTTCCAGGTTTTCTATGAAAATTAATCATTTCCAAATATTATTAATAAAATATTTTTTTAGTAAAATTTCTAAGGGTTGTATCCTTACCACAAATATTTTTCAATCATCCTATTTTATGAAAAAAAGTTCATTATATTTTGACCTTATCATCACTCCTATGATAACATTTGATATATTTTTTTGTTTGGATAGGATTTAAATTTAATATTAAAAAATATATTGCATGAATAAGGAAGGTAAATTTTTTGAGAATGATGTAGATTCCCTTACAATTATAAAAAAACCTCTAGATTTTTTTTCTTATCTAGATATACCCCCATTATATCTTCATAAATTTTATTCTTATGGAGGAATGGAAAAAATGTCTATGGTAGAGGAAGTAAATATTTAAATTGAGGATGTACATATTGTTCAATAATAAATTAATGTATTTTCCAATGATTTACTTGAACATACTCCATAGTGGGAAATTGGGTTTTTTTAATATTTATTTCCTTATGCAAGTCCTATATAAAATAGTCATTGTAGAATGGAAACATTGGAATTGTAGAGCGAAATAAAAAACCAGAGCAATTGACAAAAAAATGATTTATTATCCCATGTTTTTAACCATTAGGAGTACATATTCTTTTTATCATGTTGAAATAATGGGTCCATGAGTATGTTTTCTAACTACAGGGAAACTAATGCTATGATGATAAAGAAAAATTATACTCCTATATTCGTCGATTACATTTATTATCAATATAACAGAGATCAATATTATTTGAATATTGAAATATGATCTTTTTATCATTAGATGCCTGTAATGAAGGAAGATATTCCAAAGAATGCATTTCAATAAAAATATTAGGAATTATGATCATATAGTTATTCCCATTGAACTGGTGAATGTACCATCATTTTTCATTGATATAATGAATTTTTTTTCGTGGAATATCATTATAACTTTGTTTTGTTATATTTTTATGATATAATTATATACTCTGAAAGATACAAATATCATTATAACCACATTCTATTTCTTCTGATGTCTCAAAGAAGAAATGGGATATTTTTTTGGTTTAGAAATTGTGAATTATGATTTAAAATAGGACATTTATTTCTTATGTTGTCCATATGGATTGTATCTTAGTTGACACTGGATGAAAAATAGTAGTTTAGAAATGCCCTATACAAATGAACATAACTAGGGTATATTGTAATATTGTACTATAATGTTATTGTCAGTTTTTTTCAAAATGTAAGATTATTAGGTTAATTATTAACCAACATTGCTCATAAAGGGGTTATCATTATATGAAAATAATAAAGTAAATTTTTTTTGATGAATTGATGAGGATATCTGTAAATTCTACGATAATGAATATACTATTCAGAAAAGATGTGTTTGTGATTTATAGTGTTGCATCAATGAACAGACATAGTTGTATCCTAATGAAAATTGAAATAGTTATTGCATATGCATAAAGGAAGCCAAAAACTCATCAAAAAAATTATAAAACTCATGATCTTGAGTTATTAGAAGTAGTCATTTCCATGAATATATGTAGCCAATATCTCAATTGTAAACGATGTGATATATATACGAACCACAATGGCTTGAAATATATCATATCAACAAAATAACTCAACATTTGAAAAATGATATGGATTAAGATACTAAAATATTATTATTTTTCAATACACTAATACCCATGGAAGGAAAATATGGTAGATGATTCAGTGAGTTTGATGGATCATGGAGTTTTGAAGAAATTGATGATTTATAGAGATCATGAGTACATGGATATTTCATATATTAATATGAGATTTATCATTATAATTGAAACATTAATACTTTTCTACCCTTTCCAATATATATTTATTTGGATGATTTAAAATTACATACGTTAATGATGATAATATTCAAAAGAATATTATTGATGTTATTTATGTGAAGTTTCTATACAATGTGTGTGCTGATGGAATTACGAAATTAGGAAAGAAAATATGTGTTCCCTCTATAACCATGAAATATAAAGAGTTATTAAAGGATTCCCATAGATCATATTCATATATACACCTTGGATTTACTAATATGTATAGTGATATGAAAAAACATTTCTACTAGGATAATATGAAATGATAAATTTATGATTATGTATCAAGATATTTAGTTTTTCAACATGTGAAAGCTGAAATACATCATCCTAGAGGTTTGACTCTACCCTATCTATTTCTACCTAGAAATGGGATGATATAATTATTCATTGATTCACTAGATTACAATAAATTCCCACTATTAATGATGTAATATCAGTTATTATTGTCTGAACTATCAAATCTTCCCATTTCCTTCCTATAAAGGAGTATTTTCCACTAGATTTCCTTTCATGACACTACATTAAATAGGTTGTAAGACATCATGGAGAACCTATCTCAATTTTTCATTATTATGATCCACAATTTACCTTGAAATTATATAATATTCTCCAAATATATTTTCATAATGAGCTTCATTTGAGTACAACATACCACACTCAAACTAACAGACAATGATAAAGAACAATCATAACATAGAAGACATGTTAACATCATTCTAACATGACATTAAAGGTATATGGGATATGTATTTATCTTTTTTATATTTATTGAACAATATTAGTTTTAAATCTATTATAAAAATGGCACTATGTCTTACTATGACAATTGATACTATTTTATTTTAATCCTTTCAGGGACTTGGATGTTTTTTTAGGATCGGTTCAGGACCCAATTAATAGTTTTCAGGTATTGGATGTCTTGTTAGATTTTTTCCTTGCACACAAGAACGTCATGATTAGTAGAAACCTTGAGGATTTGACTAGGTACCCATGCATCCAATCCAAGAAGAGGACAGATGCTTCTGAATTATTTTTCCATGGTCGCGCAAACAGTGTTGTATGTCATGGTTTTCAAAATAAGCTGCTGCATGTTTTTTCATTAATTCACAAACTGTGTTGGTTGGTCATGCATTCTCTATATTTTATAGAATCTACCGCAATTTTGGCAAAACAATTGATAAACCGTGTGGCTTTACAGTACAAGATGACTATAGAATTTTAGACATAAAAAATAATATTTTATCCTGACATCTTTTTAACCACATTAGTCCTCTACCTCTTGGAAAAATTTAGTGCACTAAGGGGTCTTCAACCCCGTATTCCCTTCCCTTAACCTAACAAATTTTTTCATCCACAAAGATCATTAGTTTGTTTTTAGTGTTTGGTCCCCTTTTTCTATTAATCAATTTTTTATATTTTTATTTATTGGTTTTCCTCTGGTCAATCCATTCTTGGTAGTTCCCTAATATTATTATTCATTTTTAGCCCAATTTTCATGAAGTTTAGGGTGTGTTGTTTTACCTTCAAGGTGTATTATTTGACCTTTTGGATTTGGGTCACATTAACATATCATTGAGATTGGTGTCTCTATTTTTCCCTTTTCGATGAATTCCAATGTTGTTTGGATCATTATGAAGAAATTTTGAATATGATTCACATTCTTGGGAAACCTTTTCCTAACATACTATGATGTTATGAAATTGGTATATTTTATTAAAAATAGGGCATCATGTGATTCATGAATTATGACAAGAAGATGTGAAATTTATGTGTTTTAGAAAATAAAATGATTTATATTTATTGAATTTTTTTATATTTGAGAAGTATTTTTCTTTGTAAAGTTATAGTAGAATTTTTTGAGATTGTTTTATTGGCGTGAATTGGTAATTTTTTATTGATTGATTCTTGTTAATAACTTATTGTATCGGTTGGAATGTTTGTAATTTTTATTTAAAATTGGTTTTGATAAATTTAACTGATTTTTGTGATTCTCCATTAGATTTACACACTCCCATTTGTGATAGGGATGGACATATGGTTGGGAACAAAAAAGGCAATGGCTTGGATTAATTCCAATTCAAATATTTCACAACCTTAACACCTCCTCCCAATATCCCTCATTACTATAGTTGTACATTCATGAAAATTCTCATTGAATCAAAGGGCCTGAAGTATGTTATGAATATTATCAATGAAAATATAGTCCATTTGGTGTTTTAGAAAATTTGGTCTGGTATTTGATGGTAGGGAAGCTCGTTTCCCATTTTTAACCACATTGTGTATTTTTATGTGAATTTTATAATGAAATTGGATTTTTAACATAAATACCATTTTGAATTGATCATTTAAAAATGATGTTTTGTGTTGACCATAGATAATGATTTGTAAGAGAAAATTATTTTTTGATTATGTTGTATAAGGCCCATATGGAACCCTCTAATATAAGGAAATGAATGTTGTTTGTAAAATTGGAATGCCGGTTTGACATCATGAAGTGTTTGGGAAAAGTTTCATAATATAATGTGATGTGAAGGCCTGGTTGGACTATTTATTGGTGTGATGCATATATTGTGGGAACACCAATTGTGTATTAACCTACATATGAAATTTTATTGGTGGTATTTGAGTTTGGGGTTGGAAATTGTGGTGATGGTAGGTAAGGTGAGTAACATCTACGGGGCCCTATTAATTTTATATTATAAATTTACCATTAGTTTGTAGTAGTCTTTTAGAGGATAATGTGATGGTTAATGATCAACCCAAGTTATGTGGGTTAGTAGCCCATGGAATTACTGAAAGGTCAGTTGAGTTGTACCAAAGGATTCTTTAGTTAAGGGAGTTTAGTTTGCAAAAGTCTATGGATATTCACTATAATCCCATAGGTGTTTCTGAAAATATTATATTCAGGTACTACACAATGGATGATTAATGTTATCCCTGTGTTACTAATTTTTTTCTTCTATTTATCATATGTAATTATTTATACATATCATTCAATACTAATTAATGTTTAGCAGGGAACATTATCACTTGTGTTGTGTTATGGTATTTAAATGGTAACATGTTTTCAAAATGGAAATACAATGTTCATTTTCCTAAAAAAGTAAAATTTGTGTTTGTTTATTAAAAATTAATAAAACCAAATTTATAACTATATTTAAGAAAATATTTAATGAATTTTTTTATAAAATGAAAAAATATATATTTCATTGTTGGTTTCCAACTGAGTTGATTTCTCACACCCTTATTATACCATTCAATGTTAGTAGTCCTGATATGATATATATGTTAATGTTCCTGGTTTGAGTCTTTATGGTGGATAATTTTTTTGTGGTTGCAGGTGAGAAATATATCAATATTAGATTATGTTGGTGGAGAACATTTTATTACTTTGAATTAATTTTATATTAAATTATTTTGGTATATTTTTTATATGGATATTTCCATTGTTTATTATGATATGTTTTGGTTATTTTAACATTCATAGTTGTAGAGTTATTTATTTGATCCTTGTTGATGTGATGAAATTTTTTCCCATATATATTTTATTTAATGTATAAAACTATTTTTAATCTCATGGTGGTCAGAAATTCCCTTTTGTCCATGTTTTGGACAAGGATAGGTTTTTGGTTGGATCACATCCCATATTGGTTTGGGACAATACATTATCAAAGGGGTTTTATAATTTGATGTACCAGGTAGTTGGAGTTTAGGTTTTTTTGGACATTTAATGTAAGTAAAAGAATAGAATCATGAACCCTTTTTCATTATGATCCTTTATTTCCATATGTTAGTCCGAGTTATAGTATTTGTCTTCATTGTGTTCTATTTAGGTGAGTAGAGATAATTGAGGTGAACCAGTTATATATCATGTTCTTACATGTATTAGTGATCCATGTGTATTCTCAGTACATGGTTCATGTACCTCATTGTTGATGATTCGTGTGGGGGGAATGGCTCTCTACCATGTCTTCTAGTTTAGCATGACCAAGAGTCCCTCATTCTAGTGGTTTGGTGCAAGTTGTATTCCATCTTGGTCTTGGATGGTTTGAGTGTGATTCTGAAATTGAAAATGATTTTTGAAATGAAAATTACTTCATTAAAATTTTATTAAACAAGAATAATCAGGTTTAATTGAATGTGATTTACATTATAATAATGTTTTTAAAAAAGAAGGTGTTTTGGATTTAAAATGTGTTTATTTCTTGTATTTTAATAATGAAATAGAAAACTTGGAACAAGGTACTTTTTATGAATATTTTCTTGTGAGTGGGTATGTGTTAAATGTTCATGTTGGATCATATTTATGATAATGGATGCATACATATATGATGGTTCATCATTTATATCAGTGTGTATTTGAGATCAATAGATTGGTATTATAATTTTATAATGTAATTTTTGAAGGGGGAAAATGATTTCGTAAAATAGTATATATTTTAGAATTTGGGTTTTGGATTGTGATAAGTGGCCTATGTGATTCAAAAGATTCATTGAAATGAGGTGGTTTTTAAAATTGAGAAGAAATGAGATAATTTAAAAGAATATTATTTGTTGTGATTAGATGTGTTTTAATTACGAGACTTATATTTTCCCTCTTGATGTAATTTTGGATTGTGATTTTGTTTGATGATGGTTTTCATTTGGTGTTCATTATGTTAATCAGAATATAATACACAGGAAGTTCCCAAAAGTATATAATAATCCATATCTAGTTTCATCATTCGTAATGATTCTTTCCAGTCCATTGGGTCAATTGATGTACGTTAGAGGTATATGATTTGATTGATGATGTTTAGCACATATTCATATTGTTGGGAATTATGAAATATGTTATAGTTCATACAGTTTTGTGTTGATTGGGGGATCATCTTCAGACAAATGGGAGTTGTTCCTCATTCCATCATTTCAAGTTGGGATGACATAGAGGTAATTATGTTTGTCTTTTATTGAAGGGTTGTACCTGAGGAGGTGAAGATGAAAATTAATGAAGAGATCATTAGTATTCAGCAAGTTAAAAAGATTGTAAAGGCCAATATTGACCATTTCAAGAAGATGTTATCAATTTCTCTAGTGGCGTTGACAGAAGATAAGATGAAGTGTTCTATTTTTATTCGGGGTCCTCAACCGATGATCATGAAGAGGGTCCTCTCAGCCAAGTATATTTATATTTAGATGTTGGTGGATGAACTATTTCTAGATAAGATGGTCTATGATGTGCTGGAAGTAAGAAATTTTGTTTCTCTTGTTTCTTATGATGTTTACCCTATCTAGTGACAATGGTGTTCTAGAGGAACCTATTTTTGAAGAGACTTCTCTAATAGTTTTGTATTCAAATTCATCATACCATTTTATTGTGTTCCAATGGTGTGGTAGGATTGGGAATTCAGTGTTTTATGTCAAATAACTCATAAGGCCTACCATTATCGTGGATTCCAGGGAAATCTAGAGTATTACTGTTGGATACGTCGCTGGAAGATGAATTTTTGAATGGAGCGTGCTATTACATGACTATGAGCCAGGAGGTGATTCATTATTCATTTTTCGATCCATGTGCCACATGTGATGCTTTCACATAGTGAGAATTTTCCAATAGGGGTGTAGGAAACACCCTTGGCCAAGTTAATATATCTCATGTTGGGATGTAAATATTTTATTTTTTTCTCATTATTTTAGTCATGCTGCTATAATAATATTTTCTAGTTTTAATATAATGCTGAAATTGTTCATTTGTAATATATGTGTTTATATTTATTTGAATGTGGCTATTTCAATTGTTTTTTCTCCATTAGTTTCCATATCCCTTATTTTGGATGGTCTCAGTGTTTTCTGAGAAAGTCTGAAGGTGATCAATTATTGTAGAATCGATGAAATGTTCTTCTATTTCATTGTTTTGTTAGAGTTTTTATTCATGAATTTCCCATAGTTTTGGGGGTTTTCTTATGTTGGAAAAAATCATGTTTTGGTGGAGTCTTAGTTTCATTCAACCTAAATAAGTTAGAACAGCTCATATTGGGAGTTATTGATTTTCTGATTGTTGTAAGGGAATTTTTTGGATTATGTGTTGAATTTTATTTTATTCTTATGTCTCTGACATATCGGGTCTCCTTATAGTGTGTTCTTTTTTATGATCAATTGGTGTTCGTTATATTTGGAAGTCTCCATGTCAGTTGAGTTCATGTGTTGGGTAGAAACAATCATGTTTTCCCATCATTCATATATTGTGGGTTCTTCATGATCAATTGGTTGTGGATGTTGGAGTGATGTGTCAAACTTTGTTCAAGGTTTCTTAATGTTTTTATTGGGAATGTATTTTAGTTTTTAATTCACATATAACATGTTGAATTTTGGGGGGAACAAAGATTATTTTTAATGGAGAATTGTCAAACCCTAAAAATGGATACACAATTATTTTATTCAAATATTTGTTACAGATATTTTTGGTCAATGATCGAGTTGGGACCCAATTGTAATTTATTAAATATTAGAGAATTATTTGAGTTTATGTCTTGAACATGGGAACGACACAGTTAGTAGAATCCATGATTTTCAAACTAGGTACCTTGTGCTGCCAAATATTAATGTGGAACGAATCTACATCATGGTTGTGTGCTTCATCGCAAAAACTATGAGGGCTGATCATGCGGAATGTCGGTAATTTCAGTAGAAGCTACAATAGGTTTTGTGCATGGTCACAAAAACTATGTAGGTTCATCAAGGGGGTTCTCTCATCTGGAATAGTAGTTGATGCATGGTTGGTAGACAGATAGATAAATCGTTAAGCCAAACCATGCAGGATTTCATGAAATTATAAAATAGAAAATTCCTATTCTACCCTTAGAATGTTTTAACCCCATTTGGCCCCCATTATCTTGGTCAAATTTGGTTCATGAAAAAATATTGAAACCCATAATACCATGGCTCATCCTCATTTATGGTTTTATCCTCAATGATCTAAGGTCTATATTTATGGTTTTTTTTCAAAATTTACTCCACTTAATCCTCACCTATTTTTATATATTAATTTTCCAATGGTATACCATCACTTTGGAAAACATTATATGTTAGTGTCAATGAGTAGCTTGAGTTTGTTGAGGTCTAGGGTGTTTAATTTTATCATCAGTGTGTATTATCTCTCCTATGAGAGTCTTTTCGTATTCGCACACTATAGTGGTAGGTGTCTCTATGTTATTCGTTTCTAATTAATTCCATAGGTGCTTGAATCATTTTAAATAATTATTAACATCATTATAACTCTTGTGATTCATTTTCCAAATTTACTATGATGTTTTATAATTATTATCGTTTGTTAAAAAAGGATGTCAAGTGATTCATGAAACATTCCTAAACGATGTGATCATTATGTATTCAATGAAATTCTATATTTTCTCTTTAATGAAATTGGGTATCTTGGATATGTATATGACATTGTTTATTTTGTAAATGAATATATGGATTTTGAGATGGTGTAGTGGGTATGAATTGGCAATTTATTAACGCATTATGCTTTTTTATGGTATATTGTATTGGTTTAAAGTATGTAATATATTTTTTAAAAATATTTTTGTGATACTATTGGGATATATAAGATGTTCCATTCGATATGAGGACACCCATGAGTTCTATGGTATCACACATGGCTGGGAACACAAATGATAAGTGAATGCCAAAATTTTCTAACATTGATTTCTTAACCTTTACCTGTCCGCCTCCTCTCTCTATTTCAAACCATTGGTATTTCATGAAACGTATCATTGATTCAAATCTCTTGAAGAAAGTGTTTAATGTTTTGTTTGAAATTTTAATCTATTCGGATTTTAAGAACATATGGTAGGGTTCAAAATAGGGAGGATGAACATTTGGCATTATTACATTGGTTATTTCATTTCATTATATTTTTGAAATTAATTTTTATTTTGATGTTAATGTGCCATTTCGAATTACACAATTAAATGTGTTGTTTTTTACCATGGAAGATGATGTGGAATTGACATTTTAGGTTGTTTTTTAAGATGTATAAATGCTATTCATATCCATTTAATAATATTAAATGGATGAATTTATTAATATGTGAAAACACGGTAAACATATATTAATATCTAAGAAATATTTCATAATATTATGTAATGTGATGGCCAAGTTGGCAACCTTAGTGATGTGATACATATTTAGTGGTAACTCTTATTGGGGATTACCCTAAATGGGTTATCATATAGGTGGTGTCTATTTTTGGAGAATATAAGTGATGTTATGGCATGTAATGTGTGTCTTGTGTGAGACGACATCCTATAAACACAATGTACTATTAACATGGGTTCTTGGGAGTATTTAGAGTATTATGTGACGATTTATGATCAACCCCAATTAGATTGGTTGGTATCCTTAGATTTGGTTAGAGTCCAGGTGGGTTGTGCCAGTGGATAAGTCAGTTGAGTGAGACTAGTTGGTTATAGTCCAGAGAGTTTCACCATATATAGGTAGTTGGTTTTGAACCGAGTATCTCAAGAGATTTCTCTAGGTATTTTTAAGAAACACCCATGGTTACTAAATGAATTGTTCTTGTTTAACTATAATAATTTTTATTCAAATCCTTTAATACATTTTTTTAGTGATGCCCCATATCTCTTGATTTTTGTTATGGTTTTAAAATTGTAACATGTTTTTGGAAATTGGGATATGTTTTCAATGTATTGAAAAAGGGACAACTATGCTTATTTATTTAAAATAAGGGATCCCTATTTTATAAGTAAATTTCAAACTACAGTTAATGGATTATTATCTGGAAAAAAATTCCAAGATTATTTGGTGGATTCCTACTGGGATAATATCTCAAATCCATCTTCAATCATTTAGTGTTGGTAGACCCGAGTTGTTTTACATGTTCATGTTCTTTGTTAGAGTGGTCATGTGGCGATTTTTTGTTTTCTGGATAGATGTTGGGAAGAGGTCACATTGATAATCCATTAGTGTAGTACATTTTTACATTTTATTTAATTTTTAGTTCATTTTTAAGTTACATTTTTATCTAGATCGGTTCATTTATTTATTATGATAAGTTCTGGAAATTTTAGAAAGCTTTATTTTTTACTTATATACATGATCCTTGTTGTCTTGCTAAAATAATTCCCACTTAAATTTAATTTAATGCTCGATACTAGTTGCAGGACCATGGTTATTGGGATTTCCCATCAACCAATATTTTAAACCAGCTCTGTTGTTGGGTCAGATAGAATCTTGTATTGGTACTTGACTCACCATAAAAATCATTGTATGCAAAGAGATATCACACACATGCTTTTGGTGATTATGTTGGTGAAAGGAAGAATGTGCGCCCAAATATTTTTGAGGAATGAAAAATAATGTTAATAACTATTCAAACCTAAAACAATGGAGCTCAATGTTAGAAATGTCTCGATGGTGATAAAAAAGGAAGGACTGTAAATTTTAAGTGGGAGATCATATTTTCATGAATGTATCTCCACAAACGGGTGTTATAATATTTTGGATCAATGGGAAACAAAGACCCAGGTATATTGGTTGTTTTGAAATTATAGAGAGAAATTGAGTTGCGGCTTATCACTGGGTAATTCCACCTAGTAATTATGAGGTAAATAATGCGTTATGAACCTCTTTGTTAAGTAAGTACATTCAATAACAAACACATTTACTCACTTTTGATGTAATACAATTGGAACCTAACTTATCTTATTGTGAGGAACCTATATAGATTCTGGAAAATAAAGAAAATTATAGTGGAATTGGATAACACGACTGTTAATCTTACACTAAAAAAAGTCATATATCTGAGAAGATTATGTGGGAGGTTGAGTATATTATGTTGAAGAACTACGCAAATAACATTATGGGGTGACAATCTGGAATATTCATAGATGATATTTATGTTATCGTAGAGAATGTAATGACTCATAACTACATTAATGAAATTTTTTTTCTTGTGTTTATCATATATAGTATTGATATCATAAAATCACATTGAAAAAAAAAATCTTCATAAATTATTAATGATTGATATATTGGCATTTCTAGATGTGAAGAAACTTATACCCATGGATAATTAACTAGACCATATAAATAGTAATATGACCCATATGAATAGTAAATTAGTCGACTGATTATTAAAATATCCCATTATTGTATAAATAAAAAATATGCATTCTATAAATGAATATTGTTTATAATTATACCATTGTATATGTAAACAAATATTTTAATAATTATTAATTATGTGTTTGTATTTTCAGAGAAAAAAATATTAAATTACAAATTTATAATTTATAAAATAATTTAAAATTAAATTCATTTTCATAGAATTTATTCCCAAATAAATATTTTGTGGTCTTGATATTTTTAGTTATTTTTTAGAACATAGCTCATTTATTAACGTTTTATAAAATTATTTATATATTTAAAATCTGTTTTTACATGTAAATGATGATTTTATTTAATAATAAAAATTACCATAGATAGAAAATTATTTCAAAAAAATTCATTATACTTTGTAATTATACATGCCCTATAATGTTTATGGTCATGTTTGTAGATTTCGGTAAATCACATGAATTTATGTTGAATATTAAAAAATGATAATTTACGATAAATGATAAAAGCAACATTTATTGAGTTATAAGAGATTTTTGGATAATGTAAGCACCCTTGGAGGAAAATCACATGCATTAATTAATGTTATTATTTTTATGAATCAACACTATTGATTTTCTTGATAAAAATAATAAAATAACGAATATAATATTGAGAAATTGTCCCCACCCACCTCAATAAATACCATCTCTCGCCACCACTTATACTCACACATTCCAATCATTGAGACTTGTAAATTTCAACACAATATTTTCAAATTCTTTTCCCCTACGTCTAGGATATCATTATGTCATTAGAAGCCTAAAATGAATCCCCTTATAGAGGTTTTAAAAGAGGAGTATTAAGAGTTAAAGTCCATGTCCTCTTCCTTTTAATTACTTTTCATGTTCTCTTCTTTTGTTATTCATTCCTCGCCTCTTATGTCCAAATGATAATTATAACTCCATTTTATGAACTCGAACCTTATTTTAAGTTATTTGTTTTTCTTTTTTTGTGTTTTTATAAAAATAAGGGAATATAGAAATTTAAGGAGTACATGTTTTGTACAAAGAAGTACACGTTGTGTACCCAGTTGTCCCATGTGACCGTATACTGACTATGTAACGGCTATGTACAAGGCAATATGGGATGACCTGGAGACCACTTAATGTGGGGCCTGGTAAAGTCATATACATGAAATATACATTTAAAGGACACACCATATAATTTTTATTTTATTTCATTAAATGGACCTAAGTCATGTCTCATTCATTGAAATATCTTCTTATAGTTCTATCTCATCTAGGAGCGACCAAAGATTGATGTTTCTTCTCTAATCCCTCGACGGAAAATTTTTTCTATGATTTAACTATTGTTAATTGGGTTAGAATCATCATGGTATGAAATTTTTTATTCTAGAGCCTCATTTCTTGATTTCTCTCCTTTCAGATGTAGCCTCAGTTGATCTTTTTATCACATTTTTTAGATCTTCTATTTTCTAGTTCAATTCAAGGGACATTAACAGAGTATATAAATTATACAATGCTGAGGTACGTGGTTTCTACATTTTTGTATTTAGTCATTGAATATTAAGTTGAAAATATCCCAATACCCAAGAACGGGGTATTGCGTGATTATTGATTTTAGCCCTATTAATTCTTGTTGTGACTTTTGTGATCAAGTAGAGGTTTATTGATTATAAATGGTGTTACTTTCCATGTTATGTATTTTTTTCCCATTTTTTTTATATTGACCATTTGGTCTGGAATTTTCAGTTAGTCTACTTTGTTTTCCATGCATAGTGTTGTTAGGATGGTGTGATATTATCTTATGTTGTTATATTCTTGTATAATTTTATCCAAGTAGTTATCAAAATTGGTTATACATGTAGTTATTATGGTTTAAATTGGCTCTTGAAAAAATTTGTGCATGATTGACTTAATCTGGGGTTTGAGGAATTGGTATAGTAGACCATAGTGGGAATAGACGCAGAGGGCTTTCCCAGAGTGTCTCTTTACTTTTCACATTACGAAACTGTAGTATGATGGATATGAGTGCTCACTCAGTGTGTCTATAGATACACATTTCTTGTCTATAGTGAGAATTGGATGTCCAGTGCTTCCCAAGAGTGTATGTTTTTTTCTGATAAAAGTCCATTAGAGGAATTAATTGTGAGTTCTTCCCCAAAGATTCATTGCTAAAGATGAACCCAAGGGGTTTGATTGTGAGTACTTCCCAAAGGGTTGATTGTGATTGTTTAGTCAAACCAGAGGGGTTAGGATGTGTATTAATCCCATAGGATTACTTATTACATATTCTTTTCTAAATTGATATATGAAAATAAATGCAATTGAAACTGTATGTTAGTTTAATATTGAGTACTTCCTTGTTTACTACTTCATTTTTCTTATTACCTACGATATATATATTCACTGACATTTAGGGATAGATATTTTTGTTGTTTCCTACTGTGATATTCTCTCACCCTGTTTGGGATATTTTTTTGGGCCTAATCCGATTATATTCTTATAGGTATATATAATTTCAATCACCCTTCTATGTCAGATACTTGACTACTATGGAGCTAGAGTGAATGGGACCATAATGAGGATTGGATTACTGCTGAATTTTATTTGTTTTATTTATACTTTGGTTTTTTAATGTATTCCATCATTTTGACTATTTTTTATATTTTCCAAGACTTATGTATTAGGCATCATTTTAAAATTTTATCCAGTTCTTTATTACTTTCAGTCTTTAGTTTTTTACCTATTTCATGTTATTAATGCTTCTGTTATTGTTATATGTTTCTTTCTGATGCGTTACTCTGCCAGTGGGGGCACAGTTTTCCCACTATTATATCCAGGGCCTTCACTACTAGTCGAAATCCTCTACTGTTTTAGAAAATATGCTTGAGTCTATGTGACCAACCAAGTACTGGGAACCTCTAGGCATTTCCCAGAACCTGGACATTACAAATTAGTATTAGAAATGTTATTTTCTCCCCGACATATTGTTTGGATCCTGTAGTCAGGAATAAGATAGAATATGTTCTTGGTAATAAGTTGTGCTTGGTAGTAGCTAAACCGTGTATAGGGAAAACCCAATATACAATGTATATTGTAATTTTTCTCATTTTGTAATTATAAATGTTTATTTGATTTCATAATTCAAAAATTCACATATTTTCTGTTATTATTATTGATTTTATTGATGTTATATTTCTATTACAGTCTGATGAGATGAGGGTATTCCATCCCATACTTTATATAGGAACTTTCTAGATATCTTATTCCATGAATTATTTTCATGACATATATGGTGCATTTCTGATTTCCGTTTTCTATGATTTATGTTGTGTAAGATATTCAAGATTTTGTGATATATTCCTTGATAGAATACATTCTATATGATATGGAAAAGGAATGTGTAAGGTTTTGTTTGAATGAACTATATAATTTGGTTCATGAGATTTTATGGGCCCCTAATAATCAATATTTTGTGGATAATTTCTATTTAATTTCTTGTATATGACATTTATAAGAATCTAAACATTGATTCATGTGTATTATAGGCCCTCACAGATCAGAATTCAGAACATTAATGTTTGTGGAAGTGATTTTATGGGATCAAGAGTAGTTTCTTAGGAATAATGTCTAGAAAAATCCAAAATACATGGTGTGTATTTCCGAATTCATTCCATGTATCCTTTGGTTATGGAAGGAATTGTTTTTCTTAAGTACATTCCATTTACTTTACATACATGTCGTGTAATATATAACAGTATCAATGGTTGTGTAGATAGAGACATGTTGATTCTAAATCATGTGTGGAAAACGCCATGTACCAGACATAAATGCCGTGTGTTTAGGCCATGTGTCCAGCCATGTGTCCAAAGACACAGTTAGATTATAGGTATTTAGTAAAATTCGTGTCTGGAACCAACTAGCCTTGTAGTGTAAAACCTGTTTCCGTGAACGTGACTAACAACACCTGTCAATGAAGTTATTTCTTGAACAAGTTGTGTCTCGCAAAAACAGGTCTTGTATTATTGATCTAGGAGAACCATGTAAGATATTCTTATAGAAGAACTCTAGTAGGGTTAAATGACTCACTTACACACTGTGTGTTTGGATATCATGTCATCTTCAACTGGTCTTTCACGATCAGGGTTTCTAGAAGTACACGCCCATGTGATGGTTTAATGGAACATGTCATGTAGGGGCCATACATGTCGTGCACCCCTATTTTCAAAAACATTTTTTCTATCATTATCATGTTCCTTTCATACACTTTTATGATTCATTCCTTGATAGTCTTGATATAAGTTGTGTGTTTTACATTCCAGATTCATGCCACTGAGACGTCAACGCATGTACGCCAGTTACAGGGCAGTTACCGAACACCAGACATGGTTGATCAGGGTCTACCAATAGACCCTCCAATCCTTCCTATCATATAACTATATTTCATCCCATATTATGGTGCTGATGAATAGTTCCAAGAAAAAAGTATGAGGATAATAGAAACCTTATGATTAGTATCATCACCTGCTCCATCTATGGAAATGTTGATGTGGGTCTTCCAGAAGCATCATCCTCCCACCTTCTCACGGGAATGAGGACCTCAGGATTCAGAGTCATTGTTAGAATCCATGGTGTCCATATTCATGAATATGGATATGCCTCCAGATAAGAGGGTAAATCTCGCTACATATATACTTCAAGATAACACAATGAGATGGTGGGTTGTTATTTAACATGATGGACACTACCAGATTATGGTGTTGGACGATTTCCAATCTATGTTCTATTATTATTTCTACATAGAGACATTTAGTGATGATCAGACCTGATATTTCATGAGTGTGGATAAGGGTATTCTTTTAGTTATGGATTATTCTTAATGCTTCACAGATATGTAGTGAATCATGGCCATCCTTTGAGGTGATGAGCTATTTTTGGAGAGGATGTTTGAGGATGGTCTCTAGAATGATAACTGATCATCAGTGAAGATATTCTGGATGACTTCCATCATTTATATAGTCAACCAGAGACTGATCATAGAGCATAATCTGAGGGATTTGGGTGCTATGGATCAAGGCAGTTCGACATTTAGAGTTAGTACCCCTCAGAATGACATTAAGAAGGGCCACTATGATTCGACACATGGAGATATGAGGGGAGCATAATACTCACTCCATTGTCCATGTGGTGTGAAAAAATGTGGGAAGAGTTCGAATAAGAGGCCACATTGAACTCGATACCCAGTTGAGTTCTGATATTGCATCATGATCGGTCATATTTAGTGTTTAAATATGTTTTTCTCACCAGCAGCGGGTGACTGAGTTTCTTCTATGACTCCTCGTTCAAGAGAAGCACCACCAGTTTCTCATCAGTCTTGGAATTGGATTTAGATTGGTCACTCAGGATGAGATGGTGGTTGTGTACATGTGAGTCTATTTCCAGGCATTCATATGCAACACGGTTGTCAGGAAGGGTCACAGGGCTGCAGTATATGCCCATTTTTTGTAGTTGAGAAAACCCAACAAGAACAGGATCCCAATCCCTCTATATTTCGAGGTACGATTCTAGTTACCTATGTTCTATATTCTAAACATTTTGATACATCACCTTCCCATAGATTCATATCTGTTTCTATTGTGGATATACTAGGGCTCTGTATCATTAATATTGGCGATGTATTAATGTTAGACGCACTGTTTGGGGCAAGAACGACTATTGTACGTAAATGCAAGGAGCTATATCTTAAGGTCAGAAGATGTCACTTTTTATGGCACCTCTATGTATTAGTGATGATAGGTAATGATGTAATTATCATAATTGACTGGTTAGTTCCCTTTTAGGATTTCG
Source organism: Viscum album (assembly GCA_963277665.1). NCBI lineage: Eukaryota > Viridiplantae > Streptophyta > Magnoliopsida > Santalales > Viscaceae > Viscum > Viscum album. The sequence goes on from OY728142.1 coordinate 1,707,462,597, forward strand.
TTGACTTGTATCACAGTAGGATGAGTTTTACATCACTATAGGGCAGTCTGTTTCTGCACAAGGGAAAATGGGATGTCCATCCAATCATAGCAGGACCCGAGCATCATGGGTTGAGAGAAGTTACAAACCCGATTACTAGTCTATAGATAAATGACTGTAAAACATTACCACAAAACTTTCCTCCAGTTGTGGATTGTTTCGGGGATGTATTTCTAGAGGACATTTCATGTTATTCTTTAGAGTGAGAGGTGGAATTTTTCTATTGAGATTGTGCTAGTAGTGGAACTGGAGTCCATTACTCCATATATGATGGATTAACCAGAGTTATAGGAGGTCAAGAAATATTTAGATGTGATACATGCTAAGGGTTTCATCTAACCAAGTACTTCTTCTTGGGGTTTGCCTATCATATTTGTGAACAAAGTGGACGATACTCTACAACTTTGTATGGATTATGGAATGATGAACCTGTTGGCAGTCAATAAATGATATCACTTTCATTGGATTGATTGACTCTCTAATCAGCTTCGAGTATCCTGAGTGTTCTCAAATATTTACATGAGACATGATTATCATCATTTGTGTACTATATCATCTTATATAACTCTTACAGCCATTCAGAGCACATATAGTCTATACGAGTATGTGGTAATGTTATTAGACTTCATGGATGATATATTGTTTTAATCTAACACTAAACTCAACCATTCCTCACATAATGATATCATTTTGAGTGCACTTAGAGAACCTCAATAATATGATAAGATCTCAAAATACAACTTTTCGATGGACCCGATTCACTTCTTGGGTATTGTTATCATAGAGAAAAGATTATCAGTGGGCCAAGAGAAAGTGAAAGTAGTAGTTTACTAGGAAAAGTTGAGGAACATATTTGAGTTATTGAGTTTTCAAGGTCTTTATGGAAAATACATACATTTCATATCATACATTTTACACATAGTTTCTCCACTGATTGGCCAGACTAAGTAGGGTTTGAAGTAATTATGGTCATATTTTTGTGATTAATCCTTTCTGGAGTTGATAATGAGGTTGAGTTCAGCACTGATACTAGTTTTTCCTAATTCATGAAGTGTTATAATGTGTACTATGATTCATGAGGTATTCGTCTTGGAGTAGTTCTTATGAAGGGAGAGGGAGTCGTTGGGTACAAGTCTGTACAGTTGAGGCCACATGAGTGGTATTACACCATGCACAATCTATAGGTAGCTATATTTGATCACACTTTACCCTGTAGGATACAATATCTTCTTGGAGGGTATTTTTTGGTTTTCACCAACCACAAAAGACTCATGTATATATTTACTCAGTGTGTTATGAATCTGAGAAATCGAAGGTGTGCTAAAAAACATCAGAAAATCGATATTGAGCATGCCTATATGCATGGTAAAGGGAAAACATTATCTGATGAGTTCAGTAGGAGAACTCAGATACATGTTTTTATGGAGTCAAGTAGTGTGTGGTAGCTTATGGATTTGTTCTTCAAGAATCATTTGGAGGATCAAGACACATACTGGAATACATTTATTTCATATGTAGTTGTTATCTATACTCTTCTCTATCATGAGTGAATGAGGAATCTATCAGATTCAAAAGTCCCATTCCTATGAGGTAATGTATTAGGGGATGATCATATTCATGTATGGACAGTTGGAGAGGCTAATATCATGTGTTTTTGTGGGTGTGTATGGGTGTCAGCAGACTAACATGGGGTGCTGATGCGGGATTTTCATTCATCAGTTAGGGATGTTCCTCCTGGTGTCACCAAATGTATCAAGGTCTACACCATCATTATTGGTTCCTAGGTATGAAGAGGGATTTTACTAGGTTGTTCATGAGGTGTTCCACCTGTCATTAGGTCATGAAAAAAAATCAGCAACCAACATGTTTTTTGCAGCAGTTAATGATTCTCTAGTGGAAGTGGAATGATGTCATGGTGGTCTTCATTATAGGCTTACTGAGGTCACCTCGAGGGAATGATGTTGTTTGGGTTATCATTGAAAGACTCACAAAGGTTTCTCAGTTCTCACGGATCAAAGAGAACTTCAATGTTGATGATATTAAAAGGTTGTATATATGAGTGATTGTACATTTACATGGAATTATGTACTCTATTGTTTTAGAGTGGGGTGCCCATTTTACTAATTTGGTCCAGCAAGGATTAAAAATGTCTTTGTGTACAAATTTACTTCTAAGTACAACATACCATACCTAGAGAGATGTCCAATCTGAGTGTATGATTCTTGGGATAGAGGACATGTTGTGAGCAATCATACTATATTTTGGAGGTTCTTGGGAGAATAATATACCTCTGGTGGATTTTTCCTAAAATAATAGTATTCATGAAATTATACAAATTGAATATTATGGGGACATCTATGTTAGGGCATGTCGATCAACCTTATATTTGCTAGATGTAGGAGAGGTATCTATTCTGGGACCTCATCTTGTTCAGGTGACCATAGAGCATATAGAGTTAATTCATAAGAGGATGGTTACTGTACAATCACGATAGAAACCTTAAGTTGATCGACAGAGACGACCACTAGAGTTTGAGGTTAGAGATCGATTTTTCTTATGTTTCACAATGAGGATGGGACATAGATGGATTATGAGATATGGAATTCATTCACCGAGATATGCTAGACGATTTGAGGTTATGGGAAGATTCGGGTCAGTTGCCTACCAATTGTAGAGACCTTAGAGTTACCGATTTATAGACAATTTATTCCACAATTATAAGCTATGACGTCACTTCCCAAATCAGTCTCATGTTTTTCTAAACAATAAGGTTGAGTAGGAAGTTGATGCCTCATATGAGGAGCATCTTATCCAGATTTATGGCAGATGCTTGATGTTTCTCTATGGACAATCTATTCCTCTGGTATGGGTGTTATGGAAATATGTGCGCGTACATGATGAGTCTTGGGATACGGAGGCCAATGTACATTCTCAGTGGCCAATGAATTTCAAGGATTCGTCTTCTTCTCCACCTTATTAGGGAAATTAGGGGATGGATTTATTTAATTGGGGAAGTTTCTAAGAACCCAAACCTTATTTTCAGGTATGGGTTGTTCATTTCTGGTGTTTTTGATAAAATGAAGATAATCTAGAATGTTAAAGATTACACGGTGTTTATATAAAATTACATGCCATATACATAGTTGACACAGCTAACAGTGTACTAACTGTGTGACGACCGAGTACATGTTCATGTGGGGTGACCACGATACTACATAATGGGGGCCCTATAAAGGCATATACACACCATTTACCTATAAAAGACATATTTTTTACGTTTTATTTTCTTACATTAAACGGACAAGGTTCACGTCTCATTCACAGAAATCACTTCTTCATATTTCGTCTCATCCATGATCGTCCAAAGATCATCATTTCTTCTTTAATCCATAAATAGAACATATGTTCTCCAATTAAACTACTATAGATTGCACCGAAATGTCCATAGTGAGCTCTTTCTCCTTCTAGAGACTCATTTCATGATTTCTCTCCTTTCGTAAGATATCATTATTTGAATTTCATTGATGTTTTTTTAGATGTACTGTGTTTTATGTTGATTCATGGGCCAAAACCAATGTACATTGATCGTACAACACTGAGGTAGGTGTTTTGTGCATTTAGGTAGTTAGACTTTGAATATTATTTGCAAGAGTGCCCAATACCCTAGAACAAGGTATTACGTGTTTATGGATTTTTGCCCTTTTAATGCTTGTTTTTACTTGTGTGACGTTGTAGAGGTTGTATGATTGTTAATATGATTATTTTACAGGATATGGATGTGTATCCCTTGTAATTTTTGATGTTGACCATTTAGTCTATAATTTCCTCTTAGGAGGATTTATTTCCATGCCTAGTGTGGTTAGGATGGAGTGATATTATATGATGTTATTATATGATTGTAAATATTTCTCCATGTATTTATTTAAAGATATTATACATTTATTTCATATTATTTTATTTGGATTTTGATCATCATTGTTCATTATTGACTTACATATGGATGTGGGAACTAGGTGTAGTGGACCATATGTTGAATGGATACTACGTGCCTCCCTAGAGAGATTGTTTACATTTCCCGTTGCAAGACCATTGGGGGGATGAACATGAGTGCTCCTATAGAGTGTATGTATATTATTGTTGTGAGACCATAGGGGTAATTTGAGGTTCAGTGATTCCCCAAATTCCATGTAGTTTACTTATAAATTACGACAAGGGGAATTGAGGGTGAATGCTTCCTCAAAGAGTCTTTGCAAAAGCTGAACCAGAGGGTTTAGACTGTGAGTACATCCTAGATTTGTTCTTGTGTTTGTTTGGTTAAACCATTGGTGTTAGGATGTGTTTAGTTCCTATAGGTTTAATAGTTTTTTTTATTTTTATACATAAATTATATATAAAAATGAATGCAATTGAAACTGTAGGATAGTTTAATTTTGAGAAAATCCTTGTTTAATACTTAATTTTTCTTATTTCCTGTCATATATATTCATTGACTGTTAGAGAATGATATTTTAGAGGATTCTAACAGGTATTCATCTCACACCCTATATGGGCCATGATTCTGGGCCAAAACAGATTATATTTTTGCTTGTATAGATAAGGTAAATCACCCTTCTACGTTAGTTACCTGAATGTTGTGGAGATGGAGAGCATGTGACCAAGAAGTGGCTTGTGATGGTAATAATTTTTATTTGTTTTATTTTTAGTTTTGTTTAGTTTAGTATTCAATCCTTGTGAATAGTTTCGATGTTTTACTCTACATATGTATCATGAGTCATTTAGGTATGTGCTCTAGTTGATTATTACATTATGTCTTCCACTGTTTACCTATTTCATGTTATTACCGATTTTTCTATTGTTATCTATTTCATTACATTGTGTTACTATTATAATGAGGGAATATTTTCCCCACTATCACACCCAAGGCCCTCGTTGGTAGTCATCACCCTTTATAATTTTGTGAAATTCCCTTGTGATCATGCGAACAACTTGGTATGGGGCCCTTCTGGGCAGCACCAAGAACCAAGATGACACAACTAGTATTATCTATATAATGGAAGGATATCATTTAAAAAGAGTGTTATTCATCAAAAACCATTCTATCTATATCTATTTATTATTTTAAAAATTAAGTCACTATTTGTGAGGTGCAAATTTACAATCATCATGGATGGTGGATTTTTGTTCTTCAATTTCTCATTCACGTTTGGTTATAAATCCAATTTATGGTTAAAACATACAATAATATTACATATTAAAAGATTTATTATGTTATAGAAGCATCATATTCACATAATACGAGTCAATAATGAAAAATGAGTTTGATATGATCAATAACCAATATAGTAATGTAAATGATTATCATTAAATGTATTATTTAATGAATCATAATAATAATATACAACCAACTGATATATATTACAATTTAAATGTTTCTTCATCAATTAATATTATATAAATTCATTTACATAGAATTATAATCATTCTAACTTTTCTACCATACTCATATATTAGTATACTGATCGTATACACCAAGGTAGAGAATGCTCTCTACCAAAAATGTTGTATCTTATAACTCATTAAAAATGTATAAATAATCATCATAAATTTATAATAAATTTAAATATTTTATTAGACATTATTATCAAATTAAATATTGGAAATAATTTTTTATCGAGGACATTGCAGTCAATTGTAGAACACATTCGGACATAAGGTAAGGTTTATATTCGTAAACCTCCATTTTCAATAGGGTTATTCTTTTAATCTCTACAAAAGAAATTAATAATTAATATTTATATAATTATTTTAATATATATATATATATATGTTCCAAAATCATATATCGACATTATTTTATCTTTTTTTGTTTGAATAATAATTTTTTTGCAAGTATCACTTCTCATTTCATCTTAATAAGATTGCCGAATAAATTGAAAGTCTAGATTTCTTACCCTTTTTAAATTTAAATCTATAATCTATTTTGAGAAACAATTATTTTAATAAAGACATCAAATTTATTATAATAAACTATCTTTTTTCATCCCTGGATTTGTGCAATTATTTTTCAAAAGAAACTCCACTTTTCAATGTAAAAAATAGTATTTCTCTCTTGAATTCTCTGAAATGTTTCTAAAAATATTTTAATATATTTTCCACACCCTTGTTGATTCATATATTTAAATTGGACTAATATTTTATTATATAAATTACCATGTTTATTCAATGGGTTATGAGTTGTTTTAATATAAATGTTCTATCTTGGTAACATTCACCATTTCATTTTGATGGGATAGATATTATGTTTACTAATTAGTGAACAATATTTACATTTAATATTTTAGTTTCAGTATGAATGTATATACTGATTATGTTTCTTTCATTTCATGTGATGAATTAATTTTACTTAGTGCATGGCAGGTAGGGGCAACTATAGAAACTAATTGGAGAGATAGGTCTCATGGGAACAAACTACATTCTGTTTTTACTGGTTTAAGTACAAAATTATGCATTCCCTATATTACACATCATTATTAGTTATAATGTTCAATATCTTGTTATCCTAATATACTAATAATGTAATTCCTATAGGATATAATTTCCTTTATTATTAATCTAATGTAATGAAGTAAGTCACTAGATATTGGTAGCTAGGGTTAGTGTCATTACAACATCTCACTACTGTCAAGGGATTATTCATTTATAATTTATCAATGTTGTCTTTCCACATAAATTAGTATATAATTTTCATATTGATGATTTCATTGATTCATATATTGGAGTTTTATTTATTTAATAACAATATTAATTTTAATAATTGTATTTATTGGGAATTTTTTTTTTTTATTGTTTTTCAATGATAAAAATTCGTTTTCCAATCATTAATGAATTTTTTGAAGGTGGTTTTGAAGTAACATATTTTTGAAATAACAAAAATGTAAATTTAAATTATTATTATCAATATGAAATGATGCATTAGAAGTGAAATGTAATTTCATAATAATTTTTCTCAGCATTTTAAGTGATACATGAAATTTTATGAAATGTGAAAATGTTTTAGGATGATATTTAAATAATATTTCCTGATAATAAATTTTTAGATGCCATTTTGGTCATGGGATAATTGATGTAATTATCTATCAAGAATTTAGATTATTCATAATATGAATTTTTTAGTACTGATTGATTTATTAGTGATTAATATTAAAATATTATTCTTTTTGAATGAGGTATTCACTGTGATAACTAGAGGGGCGTGATAGTATATTCTTGGAGTCTTTATTTTTATAAAATTATATTTTGAATTTTTTAGAAATGACTGACTCATGATCTTTTAGAGAATAGTACTAAATTTGATGAATATTTTTAAATACATATTGATGTTGATTTATTAATAAATGATATATCATGTGAAAACTCTAGTATATCATCTAAAAACTCTTATTATGGGATACTTGTGTCATATTTTATTTAATCTGTTTTTTTTAAATGAAATCCTCCTTAATTGAATTTACAATGAATCCCATGGTATCTTCGATATTTTGATGTGTAGTATAAGATAATCATGTTATGAATGATAATCTCTACCTATTAGTGTAATCGATAATTAAAACACCGAATAAACATAGGTGATGTAGAGAGAAACTTTTAGTAGTTTAATATTACACCCTAGGCCTATATCCATAGGGTAAGATGTGATTGTGGGAGCTATGATAACAAAGAGTGTGAGGATCCATGCTCTTGAACTAGACTCACCCGAACGATACTTTATCATGGTTTTAGGAATTAAATTCATAATTCTGAAATTTATTCTGAAAAAATTATCCATACCATCATAAAAAAATTTCTATAGAATTATTAATAGTAATTGTTTGTCATTGTAATCTCTAAAATAAGCTTCATGTCATTTTTTTATTAAAAAACATAGTTCATTTATTTTGTTAAAAATTTATTATGAATTTTTTAAAAAATACTTAATATTATTTAAAACATTATTTAATTTTAAACCAGATTATCTTTAAAAAAGATTATTGGATAAATTTTATGAAATATTGAAATGTGGGTGGCAGCATACATATCATTTTTATTCTCATGGTTATATTAAATTTCAATTTAGAAAATGGTAAATTGTGTTTAAATTATAAATTTTTTATTAGGTGAAATAACTATGTTTTATGATAAAGAGAACAAAAATGGATTTGGTGTTTTGAAACACAGTAATTGATTTCAGTGTGATTATTTTATGTTCTAATCATATTAATGTACATATATTTCCATGGAAATTTTTTTATTATTTTAATCCATTATATATGTTTTTTTGTAATATTTCTAGGTTACTCAATTTATTCAAATGAATTTTAAAGAAATGGGGGGGGGGGGTTCATGTCCCATTAGTTGTTTCTAAATAAAATTAGAAATTTTCATTTAAAATTTCAATAATTGGATTTCAAGTTGGTGTTTACAAATTAAAAGAGTATAAAATTGAATATTCAATGTCATTTTGATTTGAAATTTGGGTGTTTATATTAATTTTTGTTAATTTAAAGAAGATTGTTTATTATGATGTGTTGATATAGATATATAAAATATTGGGTGGGGTTTTTTATATTTTATTTTTTTTAATTTTTATTGGGTGTGACTTTTATTGGTTGATTGTTTTGATTGTATTCAAAATGTTAATATTTTTTTTATGAGTTTCTAGAAAATAATTTATATAAAAAATGTTTTGTTTGATTGAATTGGTACCAAATGTTCTTTTTAAAACATTTTTATATTTCCCTCAAATAAATGAAAGCTATAGTATAGAGTTTATGTTGAGATGTGGTTATATTTATTTAATTCTTGATAGTTTTTGTATTTAACTATAGATCATTTTAACCTCGTTTTTTTCAAGGTTTTATCCCTTATGGGTTTACATTCTAGTTTTATGTAAATGGTTTCTAAGACATATTACCCTTTTTTTATATTGGGTTGTTAAAGATAATGTAAAAAAATGGATAATTATAGAATGATCATCCAGATAATGTGGAAAAGAAATCAGCGAAATGTATTTTGATCAATTCCATTCATTATTGAGTTTTTCCCTTACTAGATAAATGGAATAGATAATGCATTTCTGGAATAATTGTTGTTTTATTTGAATTCTATCATGGTGTTGAGTTCACAACATGTTATATGATATTGATTATATTGGTCTTCTTATTTACACTACTAGAAATAGCACCTATACCCATGGTTTTAAACCGTGGGTATAGCCCTTGAAACCATGGGTATAGGATATACCCACGGTTTCATGAACTTCCGGCTGTAGTGTCGTCGCAATAGGGCTATACCCACGGTTTACATAGAATCGTGGGAATAGATGAAGAAAAATTCACATTACATACGTTTTAACAAACTGTAGGTATAGACATCTATACCCACGGTTTGACAACCGTGGGTATACTGATTTAAATCTCCCCATATGTTCCCATGGTTTGCAAACTGTGGGTATACTGATTTAAATCCCCCCATATGTACCCACGGTTTGCAAACCGTGGGTATACTGAATTAAACTCCCGAAATGAACCCACGGTTTGGCAAACCATGGGTATAGTCTTGTTCCCCAAGGCGAGCAGCTGCAACTCCACCTCCCTACCCTTATGCACCTACAGACATATCAATCCTGCCATTCAGATATATCGGAAATCAACAATAATATGAAAATAATTACTCTGGTATATAAATCCCGACATAAAAAGACAATGGAAATTAAAGGACCTCGTCAAAGCATCTTGACTAAAAAACAGAGGAAGACTCACCTTCTTACCCTAACTATAGAATGGGTGTATATTCCCATTCCCTACAAATATGTTTATTAGTAGATCCTAGAAATGATGGAATCTAGGACATCAATTCCAAAACATATCCTACAAACCTTCCAAAATGTTATCGCATCAGTGGAAATAGCTAGGAGTTAGGTCTAGTTCAGATCAAGGATAAGGAATGCAATGATCTAATAATATTTCAAGTGTTGATTCCTTCATTTCATCAACTACTCTTCCAACCTCAAAAAATTCTATTTCATTTCATTGAATAAATGAAGTGGAACCAAACAGGGCCTTATGGGAACACCAATTTAGTGTCTTCAAGAAAACCAGTACAGTTGAAATAAAAGATGCTTACCTTCTTGGGCATCAAAAAATGAAGTAGGGTATCACATGATAAAGAGCTTGGAATATTTTGGGAAGAACCCTTTCCTGAATTCATAGGGATAAAACTGAGAATTGGACATGAGAATTCAGCATGATATGAAAATCACCCCCCACCATAAATAAATTCCAAATGTTTGACCCCATTTGATGAAGGAATCCTTTATACAATTATCATATCACATATATACAGAGTTTAAAATCATCAGTGAAACTTTCCACATTGGTGTGTACAACACCAATTGAAACACAAACTACCGTAATACCAGACTCAGCAGGCAGCCTCTTGTGGAGGACACTACTAAACATGATCTGCAATGAAACAGTGACACTATTTTGAATTTCATTGTTCAAAAAAACATAATATCATGCATATTAAAAAAACAATTTCCCATCACATTCAGAAACTTTTTTTTTACATTTTCTAAATGTATAGAGTGAATTTGAGGGTTTATAAGGCCTTTAAATCATTGGACAAAGAAACACCGTACAGCTGCATGTGCACCTGTGCAATCTTGCTGCTGGAGTATCCCACTAAACTGGTTAACATCCTTTCAACAGAAATAACATTCATATCTTCAGATCCGGCAAAGACAACATGATATATCTATTGAATGGAAGAGAAAAATATATCTCAAACCCATAATTGTGGTGAAAAGAAAGAAGTAATGAAATGAAATGTAGTAAAAAAATCTGCTAATAAATCATGTAGATGTAACAAGTAAATGAGCAAAGCACTGAGACTGGACATGCTCATAAAGTTTTTCACTATCAATTTAAGAAGTAATATGTAAAATAAAATGAATTGTTCAGACAAAAGAACTTACAGCAGAATTAATGTTAACAATTTGACTTGGAGAAGCACTAATAAGAGATAGTAAGAGAAAAACTATAAGTAATGCTGGAGCCAAATGATTTACATGCACATGTTGCTCGTATCCATCCTATGAAAACTTCTATTATTCTAATTATAACAAAATGTTATCTCATGTTGAGTAATTTGTGTAAGATTCCTCAACCTAATCACAACCTGAACCACTTTATGTCTAACCCAACCATGTTTAACTCATGTCATGTCCAGATATCATGTCAAGTAAAAAATTGTCTCCTCCAATTGAGGCAAACATAAAATAATTTTAAAAAATCTAATATAGAAATCAGATGCCCCAATCAAATAGTATTGGCCTCCTACAATGAACATTAAAAACATATGATCAATGCAAATGAAGGAATAATAAGTCATTTACCATAGGAATTCCCAAATCCTTAAGATCCCCATCACCCATGTGTAACAGGGCTGCCATGTCAACCTAGAAAACATGAAAACATGAAAACATTAAAACAGAAAAGAAAGAATGTGTAGACATGAGTTGAATTCAAAAGCTAAAATAAATAACCCTCACTTATGGTTAAAAATTAATAATTGAAATATTAACAATGTATTAATGCGCTTATGTTAATTTATTTCTCCGACCAAGAGAACCAGATTAACCTAGGCAGAATCAATGGACATGACCATAGAGAAGTTCATGATTTCATAACGATCTTCCAGCTAATTTATTCGACTCGTTCCCGAATGAAAGAGGTGGAAATATCTTGTTAAACATCCTTTGAAATTGATATCTCGCTTCTTTGTTTATTAATTGTCTTTAAATACCATTTAAATTCTTGTTTTAAAATTCTGTTTGAACTGATTTTTGCTTAGAAATCACCAGGTTAACAATTAAGTAATGTCAGGATCTTGCAGATCACTCGTGTTCCTTGTGGGATCGAACTTGGACTCTCGTTGTTCTACACCTTAGTATTATAGTGATGGATCATGTATATTCATAAATTCTAAACCTAATAGTCAATTGAATGTAATGACATCGGTCAGTGAGTCAAGTATCTTCACCCGTTTCAATTATAGAAATACAATTTTATCCTTCAATCAATAATTGTACATATCTTCCAGTTTCAAATTCATAGGTCTCATATGGGCACACAAACATGTACATGAAAATTAAGGAATTGTTCTAGAAGTTCCATAGATTCATCATGTGATTTATTTAGTGTTTTAACATATTAATTCTAGAGAGATTGGGATGAGACCCTTTCTTCTATCACCAGGCCTAGTGAACCAGGAGCTTCTATGAGGATCCTAACCCATTTCAAAGATAGTTCTCTAATTTAAATTTTTTGATGGTTAAATACATGATCCTCCCCCTCCCCCCTTCCTGGCCACTCCCCATCCCTCCCCACTACCCAGCCCTCACCCTCCCCCTGCCCAGCCCTCCCCCCTCCCCCTTCCTAGCCCTCCACCTGCCCAGCCCTCCCCATCCCCCACTGCCCAGCCCCTCCCCCTCCCTCCCCACTACCCAACCCTCCCCCCTGCCTAGCCCTCCCCCTGCCCAGCCCCTCCCCCTGAATCTCCCTACATGAAATATGTAGATGCATGACATGTTTTATTTGGATACAGACCCAACCAGGTAAGGTACTGCAACTGTTAGAAAACACCCTAAAATTTTGATAAGGTACTACAACTCACTGTATTATAGAACAGATTATAATAGAAAACAAATCTAAAATCGGGTGTCCAAATAAATATGTTCCCTTAAGGTCTGTTTATTTAAGGTAATACAACTCACTGTAATACAAAACTGATTATAACACAAGAAATACCAGTCAAACTCATGAAGAATGTGATTATCACTGTATCATTTACTGCTTGAGTTGTAAACAATATAAACTTACATACATCCTATCCTGTTGAATAGATAGTTGGGAAAAAATATCTTCATCAATCCTCACTGAGACATAAATGATAGGAATATCTTAAGTTTATTCTCCATTCATGTTAATCGAAGGCATTCATTACATCATCCCATGCACATTCACCAATATTTTGGTTCATCGCTATACTGGGATGAGAACAATCAAAGTATGTATAGAAACTCTTAGACATGACCCAAAAAAATCAATATACAGTGGAGTCAATAGTGAAAACATATCACCTGCATTCATATATTGGATGAAAGGGAGGTTAACTCCATGATTTTATGACCAATAACCTGCATTTATATAGTGTGTAAATGAAAATGAAAAATGATGCATGGTAGGGAGGTTAATTCCACAATTTTAGGAAAACATAAATGTTGTATATATCTAGCACTTATTAGTGCAGGATTCCCTTGATCTCTTCATGTGCAGAGTGAGTCACCTGCAATATATAAAAAATAATAATCAATATTCATCTTAAAAGATGAAGTGCGTAATAACGTATGAAAAAGTATTATGTGAAGGGAAATACTGCAAATAGTCTAGGAGATTATTTCAATGATATTACGAGAACATACCTATTGTGGGGAAAGCAACACATCAGTCAAGATTCGATTGAAGTGGCTGCTCTGGGTGGTTTTTTTAACATCCGCCTCACCCGTGCACTTTCATTGTGTTTACAGCTCACCCTTCAAGAACACTTTCAGCTTCCAGAATGTTTATTCACTCTACATCCCATATAGAAATTATGGCAAGAAATAGAGAGGAAATAGTGCATTTGTGTTGTAATGAATAGTCATAAATGTTAGGTTTAATGATAGAAACCAGAAGTGTTTACCTTCAACTGGAATACAGTTCCCCATTGATGATTGTTCAGAAGGCACTGAAGAAAGGTGATGTCCTGGGAGTGTTCTATCCTCTAATACTCCATGGCAATCAACTAAATCAGCTGTAAATTCATTTCTGGGAGCACTTGAAGTCATATTGCATCATATTGTGAAAATATGAGTCTAGGGGTTAAATTGGATATTTGAGGATGCATTTGAGTAAAACGAAAACTTGTCATGTTGTAAAAAATGGTGTCGTAAAACCATACCTTTAGCGACGGTGGATAAGTCGACACTATGTACAGCTCATACCCCAACCCCTCCCCCTCCCCACCTCCCCCTACCCCTCCTTCCCCACTGTCCAGCCCCTCCACCTCCCTCCCCACTACCCATCCCCCCTGCCCAGCCCCTCCCCCTCCCTCCCCACTGCCCAGCCCCCCTGCCAGTCCCTCCCCACTGCCAAACCCCCCGGCCCAACCCCTCCCCCTCCCTCCCCATGCACAACCCCCTGCCCAGCCTCTCCCCACTGCCCAACCCCTCCCCCCCATCCCCACTACCCATCCCCTCCCCCTCCCAACCTGCCCAGCCCCTCCCCCTCCCTCCCAACTGCCCATCCACCCTGCCCAGCCCCTCCCCCTCCCTTCCCACTGCCTAGCCCCCTGCCTAGCCCCTCCCCACCTGCCCACCCCCTACCCCTCCCTCCCCACTACCTAGCCCCCCTACCGAGCCCCTCCCCCTACCTAGCCCCTCCCCCTCCCTCCCCACTGCACAACCCCTCCCCCTCCCCACCTGCCCAGCCCCTCCCCCTCCTTCCCACTAAACATGCTTTGTCTTTTGTGTTTGGAGTCTTCCTAAAACACACAAAACCACATTATCAAATTAGAGAAAGGAAAGATGAAAACAAAAAAAATAATATGATACATCTAAATTAGTTAGTCATCTCCTAATATTCATATAACTGTCAGATCACATACCAATCATTGCAATTACGTTTAAAGAAAAAGATCAGAAGCAACTAAACCTTCTCAACGACTTCAATAGATGATCTCTTCTGCCTCAATGTAGAGGACACAGTCATACTCGCCATATGAGAATCCTATACATGTCTAGTATATGAAAAAAATATTACTTGAATGTTTCCCCCTCCCCTCCCATCCCTCCACTTCACACCCTCCCAACCTTCCCCTCCCAGCCCCCCCAACCCTCCACTACAGCCCCCATCCCAAGCCTCCCCTCCACTGCTAAGGCCAAGATTAGATGGCGAGATAATAATTTACACACCAAACCATAAAAACAAAAATGGAATGTGAATATTACCTATGGAATTTTCAAATAACACCCCCGATGAAAACATAATCCAAAATGCATTTCATTTCATAAAGAAATTCACATACAAGCAGTCCACCAATACAAAAAAAATTAAAACACCAACACTAGTCTCTCTTCTAAGTTAAAAATGGAGGGGATTAATATCCCCCCCATCATCTTCATCTTCATCCCCATGTCTAGCATCATCATCATCTACAGAAACATCATCAGCATCATCATCACCAGCAGCAACATCATTATCATCATCATCATCAATCTCATCACCAACAACAGCATCAAAAACATCCTCGATAGCTCTATCGCCACCACCTTCATCGCCACTAGGACCCTCATGGGAATCACCCGATGCATTATGTAAAGAGCGCATTGATGCCATAAATGAATCAAAAGTGGTAGCAACCTCTAGTGGTAGTGACTGACTCAACATTGACATAGCATTCATGAAATGTTCATTCATTATATTACTTTTCCACGCTCCTCTAATACTATTTTCTTTTTTGTAGCTAATTCATCACGTGTACTTTCCAACTCAGAGGCCTTAGAGGGATTAGAGGAGTCCGATGATGACCAATACCTAGAGGGGACAATGTTTTTTCCTAGTCTACAACGGACTCTTCATGGATGATCCACAACTAACTCCTGACTCAAATGATCATTTGTCCCTAAGTTGTCAGCTTCCTCATCCATGGCCTCCAAGGCAGACTATTGAAATTATACACATATTAAATTATGAATTTTTTATAAATGTTTGAAATATATATAAATAAACATACAATTTTTCATGTTTTTGTGAATTTACTGTAGTTCCATATTTTCTTTTTCTACGGAAGCAGAATAATTTGGAACATGGTACAAGACCATCAATGCCCCATTCAGCTTGTTTCATATGAGAAATGCACAAATTTGGATTACAACCATATATGATAAATGAAAAAAATTGGATTGAACGTACCAGTCGCTTCTCATGATCATGCATTGTAGTGCGCCCCAATGTGTGTAGCTATATCATTTCATCATTGTTTTTTTTGTTTTTCGCTGACACTTCCTCTGAAACAAAAAAAACAATACAAGTAATAAGAATTATATTTTATATAAAAACCATTATAGATGGGTAGTTCCTTATACTGTTCAGTCTTCCAATGTGCGATCATTTTTTGATATTGACTTTTTGGACAGTCAGGGTTTGTGGGTACACCCTCTAACTCAGTACCCACTCTGCTCCTCCAACCAATATGTAACTCATACTTGTATGACCCCCAATACTCTCCAAGATCACTCAAACTAGCAGCATTTGCAGCTTCAGCATTAGGAAAGTTAAATCGACTCTGCATTGAAAATGTTAAGTCATATAAATACATTACTATTATAAACATAAATTTCTAAAATTTTCATACCCATATCTGTGCCCATGCCCTATACTTGATGTCGGCACTGATATGTCTCCATGAGACCGGTTCCACCGGAATGATATCATGATATTTGGATAATATAGCCATGAAACTTCTACAGTCCTTAGCAATTTTACCTACCATTTGATTTTGAGGATTGTAATCCACCATAATCTAAGTTTCGCGATTCCAGGCATCTCGCATTCGAGTGCGCCCATGTCGCCTACTAGAAGATCCCACTAAATTACATAAGAGGTGAAAAGAGAGAAGTTAAGTGACAATACAATAAGAAAAAAGAGAAAATATATAATTTGAAACATTTATAAAAGAACCTGATGCATGCTCATGAATAGGTTGTGAGGCATCTGTGGACTATGCTAGATCAGCATCCCTTGAAGGAAGTATCTATTCCACAGCATGCTCCGACTGATCTTCATGAATAGGATTGGAAACTGAAGGAACAGACTCAATATGTGTATGATGGATGTTTGGAAAAGGAGGTGGTGTAGACATGTCAGTATATGCATAGTAGGTCTGGGGATACATGAATAGATATGGAAATTGTGGAGGTGAGAACATCGGTCGAGTCGGCTTGGACATTGAATCGGAAAAAGAGGGTAAATGGGATCATGACGGAAGCATGTACGGTAACATCCCAGGGGTCTCAAGCAGAGTGCAGAAATGTGTTGTAGATGGGATGTCCACTGATGGGTTAGAGTGGGGAGTGGTAAGACGGGAGCTCCGCCTAGGTCTAGGAGGATCCCTACTCGGTCCCATACTAGGAAGAGGAATATCTGAAGTTATATATCTCTAAAATAAATTTCATCAAAAATATGAACTTCATATTATATGTAATGCAGAAGATAAATATTAGAATTATTATACTCACTGAAGACAACTCACACTCGCGTCTAATAGGATCAACATCAAATAATGTTTTATTTCGAGCCTCTGTAGTTTTCTTCATAATCTATATAAGAATGAAATAAATATTTTTTAGCCACAAATTTTACAAATCATACATACAACTTAAAAGACAAAAAAGACAAAAAATTGTCGTAACATATTTTAGTAATGATAATTTACAACCAAGTTATCCAATTTTTAAAACCACATTTTAATCCCAGTTTTCTGAATTGAAGTAAATATAATTAAATGAAACGAAACAAAAAAATACTAAAACATATGTATCATTCCAGTATAAAACTAAATTAAAGTAATTACATTCGTACCAACCTGAGAAACTCAGGTCAAGGTAAACTGAATGAACTCTGAATATATATGGTAGCTTTTATATAATATCCTCCACTACCTCAGGTTCAACATCATCTCTCACAATTGGACAATTTGTGTCATCAAATACAATGTTTTGGTAAACACCGATGGGGGCGTCAATGGTGAAAATTTAATCCCCAACATCATGAAAAATATTTCTTGGGATTACTTCTTTAATGACACCTTAATTAGAATTCAGACGATCTTTCACATAAAAAACATGTTTTTCCATTGATGCCAAAATGTATGGTTCATCGGTATGCAGGAATCGACTCATGTCAATAACTCTAAATCTGCAATCATCAATAAATGTACCATGTCGCGTCATTGAATCAAACCATTTACATTTAATCATAGTGACTCGACCTTGAGAGTAGTAATACAATAACAATATTTTCTCAACCAGTCCATAATGATACACATCTTCATATCGAGGACGACTATCTCATGCACTGGCATAAAAATCTATTCCAGAAGTTAACATAATGCCATCAAGTTGTATTCTCATTTTCACCGCTTTATCTATTGTGACAAATTTATATCCATTGATTGTTAAAGATTTGCAGTCACGAACCAATGAATTGGGACCAAAAGAAAACACTATTCATTCTTGAGAAATGAAGTCAGCAGGTAAACTCAATACCTGAAATACATATGAGTAATATAATTAAATATATATATATATTAAGGTATATAATGTAATGGTTATACCATTGATTTCAACAATGATGGGAACTCTTGGTTATGCATAGCCTCTCTCCTTCTCAACGGCAAAGACCGATGAACTCTACTTATAATTTGTTTATGTTATCTACATAAAATGACAATAAAAGTATAAGTTATATGTGATATGATATCATATGTGATAAAATATATATATTCAAATTACTTACTTGATATAGGCATCAAACAAACCACAATTAAACAAGACTATACGATGTGCCATA
Organism: Viscum album; assembly: GCA_963277665.1. Lineage (NCBI taxonomy): Eukaryota > Viridiplantae > Streptophyta > Magnoliopsida > Santalales > Viscaceae > Viscum > Viscum album. The sequence continues at coordinate 1,707,481,346 of OY728142.1, forward strand.
TTCCTCTCTTCAAAGCTGAATGTAACCAATGTATATGACCCAACAATTCCACCTGTTTGGGGAAGAGATGGAAACGAGGGCTGAATTTCTTCATACAGCTCATCTTCATTTCTCATTGGTCGATTATGTCTTGTTCTCACATCAGACATATACATTGAACAATAATCCATACATTCTTGGGCCAGATAACTCCTCAAAATAGAACCTTCAGGATAATTCTTATTTCGGACATATGATTTCAAATTGCACATATTTCTTTCAGTGGGATACATCCACCGAAAAGCGACTGGTCCCCCAAGTAGTGTCTCAGTTGGAAGATGAACTGTCAAATGAAACATGAAAGTGAAAAAGGATGGAGGAAATTTATTTCCAACTCACATATAATTAATGGAGCCTCGTACTACATTTTTATCAACAATGATTTGAATAACCTTTTAGCACAATGGTCTCTAAAAAAATGACACAACCGAATCACTACCACTTTTTCATTATTGGATAGAAAATGCCAAATTGCTATGGGAATCAATTCATGAAGCAATATGTGATAATCATGAGTTTTTAGGGATTTCAATTTCAAATGTCTTCAGTTGACTCGTTTAGATATGTTGCTGGAATAGCCATCTGGAACCTTGATATTCTCCAATATTTCCAGAAATTGATCTTTCTCTGCCGGTGTCATCACATAAGAAGCACATGGAACTTTCCATTTGTTTTCACCGATACAAACAGGATGTAGTTTTGGTCGAATACACCAATCCAATAAATCCCGACGAGAGCGGAGGTCATCTTTGATCTTTCCCTTAATATTCAAAGGAATTGCAACCAACATTTAACATATATTTTACTCAATATGCATTACGTCTAAATAATGACGTAAGAAATTAGTAGACCAATATGCCAAAAAAATACTTCTCTTTTTCCAATTGTAAGTGACTTTAGTATCATCATTCATCCTCTTTTGAGATTTCAACTGACCTTTCCCTAATGAAAAGATGAAATCTTTCAATTCATCAAGCACATCACTTCCTGACATATGTTGAGGTGGTTCTGCAGTGTCAGCATAATTATCAAACCTTCGACGATTCTTTCTATATTGATGATCCATTGGAAATAATCAGTGATGCCCGATGAAACTAGAACTACGACGATATTTAAGCCTTCTCGATCGTGTATTCTTCATAAAAACGGGACATGATTGTTTTCCCTTCGTGCTCCACCCAGAAATCATTTCATAGGCAGGGAAATCATTTATGGTCCATAGAAGTGCATCACACATTTGAAACATAATCTTTGAAGAAGCATCAAATGTATGCACACCTAAATCCCAATGTTGTTTCAACTCTTTTATTAAAGGCTGCAAGTAGAAATCTATATCTTTACCAGGATCCAAATGTCCATATATCAGAATACTCAAGAAAGTGAAAGGTTTCTACAAAAAAATACATGGTGGAAGATTATAAACATGAATAAAAACCATCCACATGCTATGATCAGTAAGCATCTGAACAAATGGATTAAAACCATCACATGATAGGCCCGATCTGACATTACGAACCTCAGCTGCAAATTCAGGATATTGTGCATCAAATATCTGCCATGCTAATCCACCTGCAGGATAGACCAGCTCATCATTACCTTTAATTCCATCAACATTATTATATCGCATATTGACTGAGATTTCTGGATACATGAATAGATTTTGAAGTCTGGGAATCAATGGAAAGTTCCACATGGCTTTCTGTGGTACACGAGATGGTGTTCCATCTGCATTTTTCTTCCATCGAGATGTACCAAATTATTTACAGTTATTACGGTCAGCTGTTTCCTCCAAATATAAAATGCAATCTTTCAGACAAACATGGACTTTATTAGTAGCAAATCCAAGTTGCTTAATTAAATTCCATGCCATGTAATGATTGGAGGGACTATCTGCACCATTAGGAAGGAAGTCCTTCAAAAATGTAAGAATATAATCAATGGAGGTATTAGAAATCCCATACATGGTTTTTCCATGATATAACCGTATTAAAAATTCCAACATGGTCATTTTAGTACATTCTTGATATGCTGGAGTCCTTGCATCATTCAATAAATTTTTCACTATTTCAACATCATCGTCTTCAACATTTTTCCCATGTGTACTGATATCATTGTCTTCTTGCACCGGCATGTTATCTCTCTCGGAATGATGCACATATAGAATCCGGTCAAATATCAAATTCTCTTTGTCACTTCGTTCATTTTGTTTATAAACTGTCGATGATTGACTCATCTCTCCATGGTGAAACCAAACATTATAGTTAGCTTGAAATCCAAATTTCGTTAAATGGTAACTAACTTCTTCTCGTCTTAACCATGGTCTTCCAAAACAATTATAGCAGGGACACTGTATACATCCTCCATCTGATGAATTGTTAAATGAAAAATCTAAAAAATTCCCCAAATTACATTAAAACTCAGTTGAAATCTAATCGGTATGATACATCCAGCTTCTATCCATTCTCTAACAAGGAAAAAAAATATCATTCAATCAAAAATGTAAATCATATTTAAAAAATTCATTACAATCATTTTTATTATTAAATTAATCAATGCATATTAGTAGCTAGGAAAACCTATTTAATGACAAGAGGAGTCCATGATTTAATAAGTACCAATAATAAGAATGATCCGGATAAACCATCTTTCCATATTTATTTTCCATGTAAATCTAGAAAGGATCACATTGGATATCATTGTAAATACTAAACCTGGATAAGAAATCCGAGATCTATTTCCATTACAAGGATAGTAAATAATATCTAGCAATAATAAGAATAACAATATACAAATGATAAATTATATTTAAATCTCAAGGACTGATTAAATTCTATGTAAATGGTTTGGTTGCTTGGCTTAAAAAGTCATGCTCTAACCATGGGAAGATCACTACCAATTCAAGTCACCTGCATGGTTTGGAGACATAGTTTTGTAAAACCTATGACAATCATGATTTTGATTATCTTTAGATTTACATAGTTACCATAGAATTGTTTCCATGTTAGCTCTAAAAGTACACCTACCATATATCACCCACTACTCCTCTCCAATAGGCATAATAGTTAAGTTGGTGGACTACACTATTCCCTCTTGCCATTATCTCCATTAAATTCTTCAAACCCCGCCCCCAATCTCCCAAAATCTACCCAATACATCACCCAATAAATGTAATAACTCAAATAAACTCATAATAAATGATAAAAATAAGGCATAATGCACCTAGAAAGTGAGTGGTTGTTCTATTATCCCCCTATAATGAATTGTTGACCATACTATGTGTCTCTAGAGGTCTAAATATAACAGGTAGGTCTATTAATACTAAACATATGATTCCTTATCAAATTTATCTTCTTTATTATGTATGTTCTTCCATAAAACCTTAACAAGGGGCTTCATCTTCCTTCATAGTTCCTTTATTCATCGATCAACAATCCATATTGGACCTTTCTCAAACAAATCATTTACCCCCAACACAACATTCTCAATATCAATTACATTTGAAGGATAATTATTAAAATTTATAAGTAGGAATGCATGGGAAACATCGTATATAATAGAAAACTGATGAATTTGATGATACCCGGAGGAGAGGAAGCCGAGAGGGGGGAGAAGGGGCGTCGCCCAAGGTGGGGGAAGCAGGCAATGGCCTGAATGTTTCGGCAGAGGCGAAGTTCGGGAGGTCTAGGTTGAGAGCGGAGGCAGAGGATGGGATGCAGAGCCGGGATGTAGGGTTGAAGTGGGCGGAGCGCAGCGGAGCTGGGACGTGGAGCTGGGAGGCAGAGCCGGGAGGCAAAAATGTATAGGATGAACCTAGATAAATGTTGCCCTCTATACAAATCATGGAAATATAAAATGAAATGATATTTCTCCCCTTTATACAGTAAACATAAAAATATTTTATTAAGAGTTTTTGAAGTGTAATAATTTCACGGATAGTTCCATTACTTTACATTGCACAACATAATTAATGGGAATAATACGATTCTATGCTTACCATACAAGTTAAGTATAACTTCACACCATAATCTTTTGTCTTGAAATCATTGTTTTACTCTGAATGGATGGGCCTATGGAATTCAAACACATTGAATAAGTCATACTTTATGGGGAAAAATATTGTATTTGGGATATTATACTAGTTAAATTCTATAGTATAGTGTTTTCATTTCAGCATAGAGGACAACCTTGATGATCCTTGGGTGTTCACATGTCATTTTTAAGGCTATGTCTAGTGTCAAACACCTTTTAAAGAATATCATATACCCAAACTAGTTATCATTTCTATAGGATATGTCACCATTCCCCATGATTGAGTGAGAATGAATGATTAGGGTATAAAAGGACCCTCGAAGAGACAAACCCCCAAGCACTTCATATACTTTTATTTCTTGTATAGAATTCATGGTCTTATCAAGCCTTCTTAAATTAATCACACCTTATATAATATCTTATCCATGTAATACCATCACTCCTAGTGATATTTTCCCTCATTTTGGGAGTCCCACATGGAGATATAGATGATTGTTTTTATGCCCACGATGATCGTTTTAGGGAACCTAATGGCTAAAGGATTTTGTATAGTAATAGAGGATAACATGGTGCTAATTAGGGAGATCTTGAATCATAAGGATAGAAACTATTGTTTTAATTAGTTTTATGACCAGTAATAATATTTGTTAAATAATAAAATTGATTAATACAAATCTTACATGAAGAAAATAATGAACCCAAGAAATCCATAGAAAAATCATCCAAAGATATTCTAAGTGAACATTTAAGGAATTTTGAACATTTGGACAAGAAGTTATCAGAAATTTACACACAACAGTTAGCGGGGATGATTAATTTCACACTATATCTACCATAATCGGTCAAAAATAAATTTGAGGCATTGAATAAATTACTCTACACCCTAAGTAGAATGAAATCTACAAAAAAAATACATGAAATTCTAGAAAAATAATGGAAATTGAAGTGAAATGACTAGGGGAAACAAAAATCAGCCAGTTATTCAATGAAAATCAGCTAGTAGAAATTGTGCATTCAAAATGATGGGTAATTTGATATAATAATGGTTGAATAGTTTAAAATGAATAAAAAATCACGGAGATAAAATTACAAACCTAAATGGAATGAATGGGCGGGGATGTTGCCAGAGGAGAGGGATCCGACAGGGGGAAGGGGAACGTCGCTGGAGCTGGAGGAAGGGAGGCGGAGGCCAAGACATTGAGGTGGAGATGAAGGCCAGGAGGTCGAGGTCGTGAGTGGAGGTGGAGGCCGAAGAGGGGATGAGATGGCCGAGAACCGGTGGTCGGATGGCCGGGAGGCGGAGGTCGGAGCGGGGAGTAGAGGGATGGGAGGCAGAGGTCGGATATCCGGGAGGCAGTGGTCAGGGAGGGGAGGAGAGGGCCGGAGGTGGAGGTTGGGAACCTAGGGGAGGAGGAGAACCGATCGTGGAGCACGAGAGTGAGGAGGAAATTCCGATGGTGTGGGGGGTGAAATTGTGGAATGAATACCCACATTTTTAATAAAACCATGGGTATTGATAAACAAAAAATGTATATTCCCACGGTTTGGTAAAAAAATATCACAACCAACAGTGACTACTTCTCATAGTAACTTGATATGCTACACACTTTTCACAGTAACTCAACCTACCACACATAATCTTCACCTCATGGTTAGTTGACATCGACACTTTTCAACAAAAAACTCATACATGAGTAAGAATATGCAATGGAAACTTAAGAAACAATGGTTTACGAACACAAATAGACACATGACCTAGAAAAAAGAATTTATTTAAGAAAAACTAAAAAGAGAAAAAGTATAAAATCTTTGGTTTCCTACCATGAAACATTGTCTTCAAAGTATTATTCCAAAATCAAACCCTTATAACATTCCATCTATGATCATTAAATGTTTGAGATTCATTGGTGGTTTCACATTAATATTGTATAAGGAATCAACAACAGGACCCCTCAAGATGTTTCCAAATTTAAAAGTAAAAAATGTTCAGCAAAATTCATCTAAAGCAGAGTTTGTAAAATGTTTTGTAGCTCAACATGACCCTCAAAACCTCTCTCTTAGCTTAAAAACTGGCTATTAGAAGCCCGATAATATCACTTATTTGATAAAAATATTCTCCCAAATCCCCCCATAGTTAGAGGATTGCAGAAACTAAGAAACAACATTCAAACTAGAAACAACCTCCTCAAAATTTCCAGAAAAGATTCCTAAAACTACTTGTAAGTTAAAGAGAACTAAAGACACACATTTGAATGATATGAACTCAACATCCAAAATTTAATTTCCAATTTCCAAAAAAAGAATTAAATTTTTTGAACCGTTGATATTACAGTTGTAGATCATCACACAAAACAACTAACTCACCAAGAAAAAACTTTTCATGTATTTCCACTTTTTCAAAATGAACAAGATCTTGTTTTTTAGTTGTGTATAAACCAAAAAAATCCCTAACATTATAGATTTGTAGACATTCATCCTATTATGTGAAAATATCATTAACAATCTCATAAATTCTATTAATAATAATTTACAAAACAGCCTATAAATTGGGATTTATATAAGGAACTCCATCATTAGATTCTTGACAGTGAGTAACATCTTCTTGAGTAATACATTAAATGGTCTAGGGAATTCTAAACTATGTAAACTCTATAGGAAAAGAACAGGAATCCGATATGAACTCAATATTAATGAACTCATTCTCATCATCATCAATTAGGTTAAAAATTAACTCCTATTTTTTCTTTTTAAAAACCATAATCTCCTCTACAGCATCAACATCCTGGAGGGTTTTTTTCCTTTGGACACATCAATGATAGCACCTCCAGTAGCAAGGAATGACCTACATAAGATGATTGAATGAAACCCTAAAAGGTCTATCATTGATTGAAAAATTTCCTGAACTTATTCCAGAACTTATTTCCAAAAGGATGAACTAGCCGGGAGATTACATCCTGATTCATAGTAAGATGTACAATATTACATTGTCTAAGAGATGTCGAGGCAGAGGCGAAGGCCAGGAGGTCCCGGTCGGGAGCTGGGATGCGAAGTCGGGATGCAGAGCCGAGAGGCGAAGGAGGGATGCAGAACCGGGACACAGAGTTGGGATGCGGAGTCGGGACGCGGAGCCGGGAGGCGGAGCCGAGACGCGGAGCCTGGATGCGGAGCTGGGAGGCGGAGGTCGGGGAGGGGAGTCGGAGAGGGGATGAGAGGGCCGGGAGGTGGTGGTCGGGGAGGGGAGGATAAGGTCGGGAGTCAAGGGTCGGGGAGGTAGGGTTGAATGGGGGGAGCGTCGAGTGAGTAAGAGCCCAATACTTCGATCACGATGAATGTTTTAATAACCACAATTTTAATAAAACCGTGGGTAAAGATAAATAAAAACAACCTATTCCAACGGTTTATAAAACTGTAGGAATATATGTGTGGGGATAAACCCCATTCCTAGTATTGTTAATCCTTTTTGATGACCTATTTTGATGAGGGAGATTAGGCTTATACCTAGTAGTTTAACAGTTGTTGATGAGATTAACTAATTTTTTTGGTTTATTAAGATCCCTTTGTGTCACGGTGTTACTTAGTTGTAAAAATAATCCATATTGGAAGATTATGAGTCTCATCCAATCCATTGATTCTCATAGAGGTTTATTTTATGCTAAGATAGTTATTATTTCATTTTTTTCTTGAAACTCATTCCCCATATTGTTTGTACGTGAATAGTAGTTTCATAAACTTCTATAAGTAGTAATCCCTTATTGGGTATTAGTGATCAATTTGGATAAAATCAAATGGAAACAACTTCCTTTAGTGGATTTTTTATTTTCATAAATTCAATTACAAATTTCCTTGAAAGCGTACTAAATTTATTAGAATCAATCAATGGTTGGGTTACACTAATTATAATTATCTATATCATTCTCCATTTATTATGAATATTTTATGTGAATTTTATTATTTTTTTTTCCAAAATTAATACTTTATGATCTTAATAGGATTTATATGAATAAAAAATGGAGGTATGTTAATATTATGAAAAAATATTATTAATATGAATTCAGTGATACATTAATGGTTGTAATATATCACCCATACAACCCTTGATAAATCCATTATCTTTTTTTTAAATTTTCATTGTTAAATAATAATTAGTTAGTAAGGGTCTGAATAATAGTTTATGTTTCCCATATTAGGTAAGAGCTACAAATGTTGGAGTAATCAAGGGAAAAACATAACATGTGTAATGATTGTGATGATAATAAGGTTTATGGATGATTTTAGTTGATTAATTTCGTAAAGGATGATGAATACATTATATACGAAATGAAAATGAAAATTGAATATGAACATTTTGATTTTATATAGGTTTTTGGAAATGATTTTTTTTTCTATGAGACCATTATATACTAGATAGACTAAATACACAATATTGAAATCTATATTAATGTTATATATTTTTAACATGTGTAGTGGATTGAACGAAACCAGATTTACATACGAATTTGCCTCCTCAATGATATGCTATATTATGTAAATGAAATTCCTTATCTAACATCTAGTGGTAAAGGAATTATATGATCAATGTCCAGGATTTCTAAAAAATACATTCCTGACAAAATGATTGAATATTGTTTCACAATGACTATGAATCACTCATAAAACTTTCTAAATGTAGTGAAAACTGACATAAAAATGAACAATTTTTTATTTCAAATGATTTATGTTATATTCATATCAATCCGATGATTTGAAGTCTAAATCGATGTCAAAAAACTATGAGACTATTTACATTTAATGTCGATTCATGAATTAATGATGGGGAACTATATAATCCAACATAATTTATTTAGTTGAATAAAATTGATCATGGTTAGCCTAAATTTGCTTATGTTTGTAGATTGTTATATATGGAATTATCTTAAGATAGAATGAATAAATTTTGTGTACAGATTAGTACTCAAAGTATATGGCATGTCATGTAAGTAAGTTATAACTTTCCACCATGATTATGGATGAAGTGAAAATACATTATATTGTATATAATTATATCTTTACCAAAATAATATATATGATATTTATTCCTATTTTTCAACATTGATTTAAATTTGATGTGGATGTGGGATAAATGGGTTTTAATTTATAATGCTAAGATTGATAAATAATTTTCATCGATAACCATGTTTTATGGGATGATAAATGAATATCAAGAATATGGAATTTTTTTTCTATAACAATATAATAATTTGGGGGTGTCCTATTTGTGAAGAATAAAAAACCTCAGATCATATAAATAATTACTAAATACAGTGAATTTAGAAAATTGTATATTTTTCCCAAACAATAGAAATATTGATCATGCAAAAAAAACAATGGGAATTTTTGAAAAGGAACAAAACCATATCTATTATAGTGCGATTAGTTGTTAGATATAGTAAAATAAAGTGAAAATGAATTAGTAAAAAAATATTGAAGAACCATACGAAAATGTTTTTGAAAAGAGATTAAATTTAATTTAGTTATCGCTTTATAATTGTTCGTATTTTAGATATTTTTTTTGATTTCATGAATACAGATCAAAATGTATGTGACGGTGTAATTCTATGGTTTCTAAATGTTCTTGGAAAAAATATATGGAATCATGGTTTGGTTGTACATGATTAACCTAGGGATAAGGGAAGAGTTGGATCCAATTAATTTTAAAGGGCATACATTTCTTCCTCCTATAGTTTACATTCTATCTAGACAAGTAAAATTACAAAATTTAAGTATCCTTAATGGTGTAAAGTTTCCAGATGTGTATTCATCAAATATAAATAATTTTGTTTCAATGAATAATTTAATGTAATAGGGACTAAAATCAAATGAGGATCACCTTTTGATGTAGGAATCCATTACCATTTCTTTTGATTCCATTACACCTTGAATTCCATATCATAAAATAACAGTTCATTTTTTTTCAACTCCACGTGTACTAATGTTATATACCTAATAAAACATTCAATCATGAATAATGAGGATTCAAACTTATTAAGTGAAATATAGATGTTCTTACTAGAATAAATCTTTATTATAGTAGTCCACATGATATTTCACTTTGTTAGACGAGTTTAATTATTTGGTCTTATCCATTATATATGGATTCACACCATTGAATAATATTTGACTAATTTGAAAGAATTTTTGTAGAACAAAATTCACTGAGAAGGTTATATTGTAAAATGATATATATTTTAATGAAGAATTGTAATTATATACCTATTATCTATAAAATGTTGATAGAGTCGGTCTTGAAAAGTCTTGTCATAGGGGGGCATATGGGAAAGGGGATTTAAGAATGATATGTTTTTTGAGATACCATCATAGATCAGGACTAGTCATACAATTAAATTTGACATAATAGTTAATAAATATATATAAATTCAATCTCAAAATTAAATTATTCAAGATTTGAATCTTTATTGGGAGGATGGAAGTATATAAAATAAAAAAAATCAATAGAGGATGGTTCTCAAGAAAATAATGAATATAAGTTATCTTAAAATAAAATATCAAATGCTGAAAGATATCAATGGACATATAGTGGAAAATATTTAATTTCTATATCTTATATATGATTCATAATAAATGGATATACATTATATGGAAAATAAAACGTTGACTTTAATATGATGAATAATACTAGAGTTGCATTTGTAGAGATCATGATTCACATATCTTGTTCATAATTTGAAATTACAATTTATGTAAACATTTAATGTTTCATAATTATACAATAGATATATACGTAGTATTGTAAAATATTTGAAGTGATTAATTACCATTGAAAATTTGATGACAAGCGTGTTTTAGTGAAAATTGATGAAATTGAATTCATGAAGGATATTTTCAGTGTACATGGAAAAAAGTATGAGTGGTTCATAGTGAAATCAATAGAAGTGAATTTATATTTTGTATCAAACAGAGTAAAGAATTTTTTTAATTATCTTCTTGGATATTAATAAAGATATCAGTTCATATGAAAATATAATCAAATATTTCCCTTTCATCGTGAGATCAACATATATTCATGGCAATCCTAATATAGACAATGTATTTTACATTAGAGGAGACCATAAACAATGGATTTAGATTATCTATAGAAGATAAAAATTTATACTACCATTAAAAAATTAGAGATCAGTGAGAGAGTAATATTGATTTATGTTATACTATAATTTTTCCCAAACTATTATTTTTTATCCACTATATTAACATTATATAAATTTATCAATTGAATATATATTTGGGCATTGTCCTTTACACATGATTATGTTTCTGATCCCAGTGAAGAAAAAGTGGTTGACACTCTAAACAAAATATTATTAGTGGATAAATATCATGTTGATAAAATAACTGGAACAAAAAAACAACATAGTGATGACTATAAATATTAATGTTTTATGTATGATTATAAAATTTATGGTTGGTTGGAATCAACCTAGAAAACCAATTTACCCCAAAAAGTAAATGTTCATTTGTTTTTTTGGGTTAAAAATTATTATGAATATGATCTTTGATATTGGGTCATGGTGTCATGCCGAACATATAATGAAAGAGATACTTTAAGTATATATTAGGGAAATCCTATTATATCCATTCTCTATTTTACTAGAAATTAATATTGTGAAGCATTAATTTTTTATTATTTTTTCTAGTCGTCATTTATCTTACAGAATTATAATATGAAATATTTCATAATGGGAACTAGAAAATTCTTTATGGGATTCAGCTATATTATTATCAAGTTGCATCTAATGGAATATGATAGGAATGTAAATATGCACCAACCAGTTACTTAAGTACACATTTTAAATTAGAAAACATTGGGTTTTTTTAACCATTATTTCATAAAAGAAATTTTTTTTTTGTTTATTTTAGTTTATAATATGCAGTTAGAAATTATTTTTTCCCCAATTTGATTCAAAATTGTAATTTTATGAAATTGGAAATTTTGTACAAAATATAAATCATTCATGAAAACCAATTTACCCCTATCATAAATCCTGGATGGGGTATGATTCAATATATAAGAAAAGGGAATATATTTTAATTAAGAAATAAATTTTTTATGTGATATGAAATTTAATATATTTCTTCCTTATATTCATATTAATGAATAAAAATCTAAAGCCACATCCATTCCATGTTATGTCCAATAAAAATTGGATCATGTATATAAGGAGGGTATACTAGTCGGTGAAAACAAAAAAAATAAATATGGGAAAAAAATTTAGATGTAAAATAATATTAATTAAATAATAATTGTAATAGTATTGGGTAAAAATATCTATTTATTTATATATATTCATAAACCTTTTATATATAATATTTTTATTGACTTCATTGAAATGTAATCTAAATTTAGTGGCATTAAATTATGAGGACCAATATTGATATATTAGAGGTTTAGGTTTTAGATTGTGTCTGTGATCATATTTCAGGGAGAGAAAACCTAAAAAGGATACATATTATTTGATGAAATTATTTCATGAACAAATAGAAACTTTTCAACGCATTATTGTCTACATTTTTTTCCAATAAATAAACATTAAAGTATCATTACGAACTAGTGGAACAAATATCCACACATGAACAACCAACTGACCCCACAAGATTTGTGCTTAATACTCCCATAAAATATAAATCATACACATTAAAATAATTTTTTTCGTTACCCTTTATATTAAATTTGAACAAATAAATTACGATAACATTATCATACGGATTTTTTTAGTTTAATTTTTTATGTGATATCTATCTATCAACACCCATGCACTACCTTACTTTTAGGTGTACGATTTATAAAATTCAAAGAGACCTACTACATGATATAAAAACCAAAAATATCACATTTTATTAGGGACTGAGGTATCTCATGAGCTCACAATTGTGTTTCTTATTCAACATGATGATCTAGATATTACAACAGAGAATGATGATATTGAAACATTTGTAGCTTGGCCATACAATCTTATAAAATTACATGAGGTGTTTCCATGAAATATTTTTAATATAAAACAAATATAATAGTTTATAAAATATTTCTAAAATGTGGTATGGATTTTAAAATGGATAAATGGATGTCGAAAGATAGGGTCATCTCAAGATAATGTACTGAATCCACCAAGAAATTAAAATGACCTTTGGAGTTTTATATCTCTATGATAGTTCAACTAATGTATTTATTATCATAAAAACATCATGTAGATACCAAATTTAATTATGCAAATGTTTCTTACATTCTAGATGTGGAATAAATATTCAGAACATTAAATAAGGCCAAATTTTGTCTTAAGAGAATTAACGTGATTATCATGTTAGAATGGATGAGAGTCATTATTGTAAATAAATTCAAAAGGTGAATTTTAATAATATTTATATCATAAAAAATGTTCTATTATTTTCAAAAAAATTATTAACTATTATTATTTTTTACTTTTGATTAAATGTATTTTCCATGAATATAAAATCTTAATAATCAGAATATGGATTCATGAATCCCTATATCATTTCTACATAAAAAAATTAAAAAAAACTAATTAATATAAAAATATTTTTATAAACATTGAGTTTGAGAACCAACTAAAACGAAAAATACTTTTTTAGTTACTATAATATAGGGGTAGAACTCACTAATATAATCATTTAAATATATTTTTATTTTTATGTAACATATTTCTTATAAAGAACTAGATGTAATCACAATCAATCTGGAAATCGTAAATATGTATATTTATTGTATAAAGTTAAAAGAATATATCAATAAAACCACATATGATGTTTATTGTGGAATTTTAATGAACTGAAATCAAAATTGTATATCTATAAATTAAATAATGTGTTTTAGTATGTCTTTAGTAATAATTTGGTTATGATTGGGAGGTCATTGAATATAGAATAAATCATGGTATGATGTTAGTTACATAATATAAGTATTATATGGATTACTTCAAATGGTAATATATTATTGTAAATATAATAATATGTAACAAATACAACATATTAAAAAATTTACTTATTTATTCCAAGATTTTGTAGAGTCTATAGCAGTATAAAGAACAATGATTATGATTCATAGGTTTTTAAATTAATGAGGTATATCATAAACTATGGATTGAATATAATCCATGAAAATGTAATTTCAAAATATAATTTAAATTTCATTAAATAAATATCATATTCAATTTTTTCTTATATTTTCTACGTACTCTAAATATTTATAAATATATTCATACTCAATAGAAGAATTAATTTTTTATGGAAGATAGGGAAATATACATGGTGTTATAATATTTTATGGCCTCATTATTTTATGATTACCAACTATATTTGTTATATATAATGGATAATGAGACTAGAAATATATTTATGTTGTGAATAATTATTATTAAAATGATCATATAATATTTTTGAGATGTTTCTTTTGGAGATGTATAATAGTGGAAATAAATTTGTTTATGGAATAATGGAAATAATATATGTTGTTATAATTTTAATAAACATCATGTTGATATGACTTAGAACTATATATTTATTTACTTTTTTTCTCTTTTTATTTACATTTTTCTGTTAATTTATTATTCATTTTCATCTGATATATAATATAATAAATTTGCACATTATTTCAAAACATGTGTCGCATACTCAAAATCAATAAAATAATATTGGAATGTCTTATAAAATTATGAAATTAATCCACATGTCATTTGTGAAATGTGAGAACTAAACACATGTTATTACAAAACATTATTAAGTCAGTATGACAATATTAATGTTTTTTCTATACAAAAGTGTAATTTTAGATTAAAATAGACATTAATGGGTCGAAATCAATAAGACATGCTAATATTGTTTTCAATTATTAGAAAAATAATCCATAACACATATTTAACATGTTGAAAAATATCATATATAACTATAAAAAATTACATGGTTTATATGACCTGAAGAATGTGATGTCTATACAAATGAACAATTATTATTTTAATCTAGTGAAAAACTAGGACAATTCATGAAAACAAGTAATTATTATTTTCAAACATTATCAAAATCATCATAATATTATTTTTCACTTGTATAAATTGAATGAAAAATAATATGTCAGAAGGGGTGAGTAATATTTCTCAAATTGTGTGGTTTGTGTTTAAAATTTAAATTTTGGAAAATAAATCAAGTTATACAATGAAGAGGAATTAAATGAATTATAATGGGTTTTATACTTTTGTAAAATTATCATTAAGTCAACTACGATATTTATTAACCATCCATATATTAATTATATATAATTTGTAAATTGTTTGACTCAAATTATATTGATTCAATTTGAAATTTACATTTATGATATGTATTGTTTCATTTTTTTTTGCATCATTGTATTAAAAACATAACAATTATTCTATTATAATGTTTATTTTTAAACAATTAGGTTTGTATTTTCAATTCACTTATTCACGTGAGAGATTTGACTTTATGTATTTAAATAATATAATTAATATATAAAAATTGGTGAAGAATGTATATATAAATCATGAAATATTTAATTCGTACTAATAATTGTATTATTTTCCCCACATTTTGTCTTATATTCATATGTTAATATTCATTTCATTTTATTTTAAAAATTATTATATATTTTTTACATATCTTTCTAGAAGTTCCATAATTCATCAAACTATCTACAAAAAAGCATGATAATGGGAACATGTTTCTTTTGGATGAGGCATTTCAAGAAACATGGTCTTTCCTATTCCATATTAATGGAAAATTTTATCCATTTTATGGCTTGTTTTATATTTTTCAATGAAAAACACCCAACATAATCTTTATCAGTTGTACATCAATACAATAAATAGTTTTCTCATTATGAAAATTAATGTATATTTTAATTTTATTATATAAAATTTGAATCAAAACAAACATCACCATCTCAAAAATGAGTAAATTAGTTCATTTTTTTATGATACTTTAGAAAAATTATCCATATGTCATTTGGGTTGTGTATGATTCATCCTCAAATCAATCAGACCAACGGTTTTACTATTATGACTGCAATTGTGTGTTTTTATTTAAAAAAAATTAATTTAAGTATAAAGCATAGTTATCATACTCAAAACCATGAAAACACAATTTTTATAATTTTGATTATTTATAAAAAATCAACATGTTTTTTTTGACATGTAAAATGGGAACGGTATAACTCCAAGTGTTTATTTTTATTTAAAATTATCAAAAATGTTTTTAAAATTACACATGTGACATTAAGAAACCATTTAAACCACATATTAATTGTTTTTAAACATTTATAAAATTATTTAGAATCCATTTTTTACATTTAGTACTTGGACACACCATAATCTGTTACAACCTGTTCTCAGAATGAATCTAGGTGCGTCTATTTATTTAATAAATAATTTAAAACTTATTGAAAAAATAAGTGAGATACTAAAATCTAATAGAACTCACTCATATTTTATTAATACATATGATAATCATCCATGATAATTTTTTGATCAGTCATAATTACTCACAAATCAATTTGATACATTGTGTGTCAAATATATCTTACTTTTTCTATTATTAGATTAAAATGAATATTCTACTTTAAAAATTGTGTTACCCACTAAATATTGAAAAAAAAACACAAATGTTCCCTTTATAATTTACTAAAATGATTAAATTTTCCTATTTTATTTGTATGAATATATCACATGTCAATCTAACACACTATGTAACTAGTATAAAACAATTTTCCTGCTTCATGTTTAAACTGACATTTTATTAAGATATACTGAAAACTAAGAACTCAAATTTTTATATCTTTAATACATTATGAATATGATCCATATTTTATTTTATATTTTTATGACTGAGATACACCTCAATATAATGTAAAATGTTACTTATATGACTCCATGTCTTCCATTTAATATAAAAATGACTCTAATTTTACAAAAAAATTGATATAAGAAATACTTAAGAAACACATTCAAATTTCATTGATATGATACGAAAATGATGGATAAGTAATTATTTGATTGGGATAAATCATTCATAAAATTATTTAACACACAATTCTCTTGGTATGACACGAAGTGATGATTTTTATTTATATATGACAATAAATTTAGTAAAACGGGAAAGTGATAAACTGGAAATAGCTAAAAAAGTAGATTTATTTTTTTTTGTAAAATTATCTATATGTAATTGTTGACATATAAGAATAATCAACTTTTTAATCCAATACATGGGGTTCCTAATACGATTGCATGTGTTTATTTATATAAAAAATTATAATATTTTTATTAAAAATTTAAATTACAAAAAAAATATATGAGAAAACACATTTATATTTTTTTATTATTTTTAAAAATGATCCAAACTTTTAGACATGTAAAAAACCGCATAACCTAAAACTATTACTCAGTGAGCCTGTAAAAATAAAAAATGTCTATTACTAGTTTAAAATTGGAATTTATGTATTTAAAAGTATATCTATCACTAAAATAAATTAAGAATTATCTTATTTTTTTTTGATAATTATGTAACATGATTATTAATTCATTTATTATGTGTCAGAATCAGTCTCAAAACAAATTGACATACGATGTGAAATGTAGGACTCAAAGTCCATTATTTATGTTTATGAACTAATTTTACTAAATTACATGAATTTAATACGTAAAAATATAAGAATTAATTTAGATTATATTTACAGGTTTGGAAAATGATATATAATAAAAACGTTATGTGTATAAATTATCTGAACTGCATTTGATGCATGATGTTACTAGTAAAACACCAAGGGTGTCTTTTAATTTAGCAGTTAATTTTTTTTAATATAAATATAAATTATATATTAAAAATATATAAAACACATTCATATTGTTTTGATACGACCATTAAATGATCTATACATCATATGTGATGCATTGAAATTATTAACACTTCTATCTGATACAAAATGTTTCACATATCAGTCAATGTTTTAGTTATAAGGTAAAATTTTCATTTTAGTTTGAAATGATTGCCACTCACTAAAAACCTACAAAACATACCCATATTGTGTTTGTAATTTTTGAAAACAATTAATAATTCCTACTAATGTGTTGGAATTATTATCAAATAAAATAGAAACAAGATGTGACTAATATGACTCCATTTATAGATTTTTGTTTTAAAATATCATTATTTTTAGTAAACATGATATATGACATACTAACAACATAAAATACAAAATTGGATTTTCCAAAAACTAAATGAAAACAATTCAATGGAAATTTTGGATGAGAATAAATTATCTGCACCTCAATCTAATATAATATGTGACTTGTAAGACTCAAAGTGTTTGTTATAATATTAGATTTTACAATTTAGTTCAAAATGTTTATCTCTAAAATAAATTTGATCCAATAAAATTGGTAGTATTTATAATTTTGTAAAATGATACATATGTAATTTTTTTATGATTTGAAATTAGTATCACATAAAACTAATTCATGATTTGGGTAATATTACTAAATCTGTGGTTTCCTATTTAATGTGTAATTTTAGTAAAAATTAATGTGTCACAATCAAAAATGAGAAAATAATTTAGGTTGTAGTGATACTTATTTAATATTATCCATAACTCATTAATGGCATATAGGAATCATCCTCACAAAAATATGATGTATGGTTTGATAGGTATGATTCCATGTGCACATTTTTTTTGAAATTTATTTTAATTTTAGTAAAATAGGTCATTGAGATACTCTCAACATAGAAAATGTTTTTTGGTTTTTTATAAACAATATCTAAATGATCTATAAGTCATTTTTAACCTTTATGAATCATATGAACCTAAATCTCAAGCTTAATGTTCACAATATTATTCAATTTCACTTTTAATATTTTAAAATTAAGATTTTAGTTCAAAAAGTGTGTCACATACTAAAAATTAATATTAACACTCATATTTTCTTGATAATTTTGAAAAATATTCATAATTCATTTTCTATTAATAAGAACAATTCTCATGTCCATATAATGGTGGATGTAATTAGTGTTACATAAAGTACATGAACCCATTTAAAATTTACATTTTAGTAAAATAATACTGACATTACCAAAATATTGAAAACACATTTATATTGTATTTATAATTTATTAAAAGGATTCTTAGTTAATTTGTGATATATTGATTGTGAATTAACATAAATATGACACACGATTTGGACAGTTTGAGTCAATGTGTTTGTTTTCAATATATAAGTTCCATTTTAGTTTAAGACACATGTCACATCACCAAATATAATATAATGATCTATGATAATATATTCAACATTTAATATTATATTACATAACTAACTTCCAAATAATTTTAATATTTTACTTCATTATTTAACATTTAGAGTGACAATTCATGAAGATGAACAGGTAATGGTATAATGTTAAAGAATAAACAACTTGTTAATGTGATACATGAAGATCCTGGTATGACTCAATTTATGTAAATTTATAATAAAATTGAAACATTGTGTTTTATTTATTTCATTATAATATTTATATAATGATTTTTTATTATATTAGAACATTTTGTTCATCGAAAGAATATTATTTTACAATACCAGGAACAGGGGCCATAAGAAAAAGAATAAGGAATAGAAAATCATTGTTTTGGAATGTCTATGAAATTTTTTACTATGTAGTGTAAATTTATAAATTAATGTGTAAAATTTACTTATATAGTTCTTACATTATTTTTTTTCTAAATTTTCAGTCATTTAAATTATCTATTTGAAACATATATTTACTATTTTATTTTGTTTATATTTTTTTGTCTAATACACTGTGTTTTAATTTTAATATAAAATGCATTAGTATACACCTCAATCATATATACTAATATATGTATTATAGGGATCCTTTATAAACATTATTCAAACTATTTATAATGAAAACCCATTATCGGTGAATTCTGTAGCGCTAATAATGGGTATCCATTTTTAGAGATAAAGAAAAAAAATATTACAATCCATATATAGTGTACTGTTATAGGTATGTGAAATGATATGGGTGATCACTCTTGTCACATGTAGATTCTTATTGGTTATAATATATTTCCATTTGTAACATTACATTTATTTTAAAATAAAATTTCACTTGGTAAATGTTCAAATTTAATGTTTTATAAGATATTCTTATTTTTATATCCTCACTTATATAAGTACATAAGTCAAAAATACATGGAGAAAGTAAATTATGTCCTTAGTTAGTTTTCGTTTATTGGTTAATTTGTTTATTACCAAAAAAATTTCCAATGGTGTACCCATTTATTCCAATGAAATCATTTCTAACACTAAGGGGTTGAGAACACCCTTTAGAGCCTTTTATAGGATGATATGGTAATACAGGTCAGGGGTATATTAGGATGGTTCATATATGTTATATGAAATCCTTGTATTGATTTAATTTATTTTTAAATTTAATATAAGACTGATTATATCAACATTGTTACATCAGAACTAGAATGTGAGTGAATTTCCAAACAACAATCATCGTAACGATAATTAAGTTTACTTGGTTTCTATACAAATATGTGTTGTGAAACTATTTTAATTATAATTCATGGTTATTTTATTTTAATTTTTTTATTAATTTTTATTATCCATACTTTTGTTTTATGAATTTTTATCATTTCGTTTGATATAATTTATAATTTTTAATTGTATTTGATTATTTTATAATTAATTTCATATAGTATCATACCACATAGATACACCCTAAAAATGTTATAGAGGACTTTATATTTATGAATCTATGAGATAATACTCCTATAGATTTGAATAAAATTGAGTTACTTGTGAGAATAATTGGAGCCATAGATCACTAAGAAGGCCTTAGAGCATGTCAATATAGGGAGGTAGTTTTAGGTATGAGTAATAATAAGTAATATGTTAGAAAATTTATTCCCCATCATAATCCAACCATTTGTAGGAGATAAAATCCTTTAGAATATGAGGTCATGTTTTAAAATATTGAACATATTTTCAAAATTTGTGAGACACTAGTGTCAATCAATGTGAAATGTAAAACATATATTCTTGAAATTGCAATATATATATAGTGGGGTATTTTTTTAAAGGAATAATATTTATGAACCTACAGTGGAAGGTCTGCAATTTTATTTTAACTATAATGATCTATCCTGTAATGATGGATTTGGGGTATTCATGATAGTTTTATTTCTTCCAGGATCAAAATGACACGGTTTTGTTGAATAGAAATCGGGTTTCTGAGTATATAAATTTATCTATATGGTTTTAAGGATTGATATATAGATTAATTATTTAATATGTTATTTCATTCTAAAATTAAATCCAATGAAATCCTTATAAATTTTCCTACATATTCGGGAGTTCTGGATCATTCATGATTATGGAAGTGGATCTGGAAATGATTTAAATGTTGATTTAATGTCATCTTATTAATTAGTGAATGCATTTATAATTTTAAAATATGAATTGGATGTTTTAGGATTATTTTTAGAGAATACCGATGGACTAAATAATTCATCCTGGTTAATATTTTCCACCCCAATGAGGAGATGATATCTTGTTTTTAATTAGTTTTATGTGGTTTTAGAATATATAACTATGTAACTAAAAGACCCTAATAAAATATTATTTATAATGGTGTATGTTATATATCTATAAATTTTCAATATCAAACTCCTTTATTTAATTTTCTATAGGCTCCTAATATATCATAGTTCCCATAGTTCAATCATATGCTTATATAGAAATAGGGTCTTGAGGACATCTGTATGGAAGAAGAGTTCAATCAGCCTCTACGAAGAATGTTTTTAAGGTTATTCCTTGGGATTATATTAGTCCTAAATCCAATTATTATGAATAAAAAATTCATCAAATGGAAATATTTCATGTAGATCTTGAATAAGTATTGAGGAATATGTGTGGCCACATTCATATTGAATCATCTGTAGATACTTATTTATTTGATAACAGAGCCTCTCATTCAATAAAAACATCCTCTATTATAGAGTTTTGAATATTTTATCTATGATTATGTCATAAACTATAAAAATATCTAAACATCTTATGATAAAAAATGATAATGGATTATTATTCCCTTCATCCAATAAAACCATATTTTATGTAGAGTTACCATGGGAGTACATCTGTGTCAAGACAGGTCTCTTGGTGATTATTTATGGGAAGGAATATTTTACATCCAATAATATTTCTATTGAGTTTTATCTTCATGGGAAGAACTTCACTACCTAATATAATAAATCTTTTATACTTAAGTCTAAAGTGATTCATAACCAATTAAATTTATCCATTTTCTTATCGATGGTGGTATGCCAAAATTCAATGTATCAGTATTCTTATAGAGGTTAAAGAATATGTTCTGGGGGTTCCCATCATACCACGCTTAAGGGAGTTTTGGGATGTGTAAAAAAATTAAATGTAAGGGTTATATCTGGTGTGGGATTATTTTTTCATTTGATATGATATTATATCTTGATATCCTATAATATTTATCTCGATATATAAATTTGTATTCAATCATATCTTGTGTTACAGGTAAGACCATGTTTTAGAAACCAACGATATACTATTAAAAGAATTTAAAATAACGCTTATAACATAAACATTAAAATATGTTATTTTTTATATAAATAGAAACTATATGATATGTTTATAGAATTGTATTACATAATGAAAAATATATTGTTCAATATTTACTCAGTTTTTTATAAAATATCCTTGTGTTTCAAAAATATATTTTTCAATGAAAATATATTATTTATTTTTATATGAAATTACTAAAATTATTTTATAACAATTAATTAATATTTTAATTTAAAAAATATTATACATTTTGTTATAATTTTTAAAATATAATCATAGTATGATGTATTTCGATTTTTATGAAAATGTTGTTTTTTATTGAATAGTGATCAATACTGATTTTTGTAAAACATTCATTTCTTTAATTGAAAACCCCATAAAATATTTTGACTTGGATGGTAAAATATTTTAATAATATTTTATTAATAAATATTTATGTTAATTACATATATATCTCTATTACACTTGATCATGGTAGAAATATATTTTATAATTTAAAAATATAGGAGACCTATTTTTCATTACACCTTATGGGATACGTATTCAGATAACATATACTAATTGTAGAGATTTAATTTGGACAAATGGATTTCATATTTTGGATCAGAATATTTTATATTATTTCATGAGTTCAATATATGTTTTGGTCATAATGAATAGTAAAATGCAAAAAATTCATCACCATTGTAAAATGGTAAATCTGGGAAGCCTAGATTAAAACAAAGTTATATAGTCACCATTATCAATATTATAAATAAATTTATGATGATATTTCTACCATAATAACCATACTCTCATTTTTTATATGTTTATTAGAAATTATTCCGTGATGGTGAACTATATATTATTTTTATCCAGGGAAAATATGAAATATCAATATCATACTATTAAATATATAATGTACTTTCAAATAGGGAAAAAGTGAGGTTGTGGTTGAAATTTAATATTTATCTTTACCATAAATAAATTATTAAAATGTTTTTAATTTGATTTATGTTTTATAGTGTTTATAATTACCTAAAATAATTACACAACATTGACATAATATATTATTAATTTTTAGAAAAAAAATATTATTCTGATTATTGTAGAATTAATATAATTTTAGTGATTTATTGTTTTAAATGATGTTAATATATGAAAATATCATATCATTTATGATTTAAATGTTTATATTTTAATTCACCCATTTTATGATGTATTAACATTCGAATTAATTTAAAATTTTCATAAATGACCGTAATGTAATTTTATAATGAATAATCTTTTATTACAATTTTTTAAGTATACTAAAAACCATTAATTAGAAAATGGATTAGTATAGATATATAAATATCATATATGGTACAATTTTTTCAAATTTTCTATTATAGATACTATCATCCCTCCCGATATATAACTACATTTTTGTTGATGAAATATTAAAATTTAGTCAATTCCCATTAAAAAAATAAATAAGTGTACATGACGAATATAAAATTGTAAAATTTTTATTAGATAAAATTATTTCTTCAAATAATAATATTATTTTCTATTTATATAATTTTGCATCCATTTTAATAGAAAAATTAATTTATATTAATTTTATACCATATTTATTACCACAAATGACCCACCCATAATTTTAAAATGACATTCCCTCTCATTTCACATAGAAAAAAAACTATTGTTTAATTGTATACATTAAAAAATCTCATCCATACATAATATCACTCATCATAAATTTATTTATTAATTTTGAAATATAGAAATGGATGTTGTTTTGTAAATATAATAAGGTTTCCTAAAAAGATATATCATTCTTAACCAAGCATTATTGTTTTATTTTCTTCCGGCACATCGTTCAAATATTATTCATCCATGATCATATAATATAATTTGTATCACTTATATACTAATATTTTAATTATTTTTATTTAGTAAAAAATATTTATTTCCACACATATAAAATGAGAAATGAATATATAATTGATGTTTATCACAGAATACTACCTCTCAATCCTATAAAATTATTTATCCATCTTCACCACTCACATATGATTTTAATTAATTAATTGATATATATTTATATATATTATTATTTAAATATGTATAATATTTTAAATATATAATAAACTTTAATATATTTACCTTCATTTACATATTATAACATCATTCATCTATATATGTGGATTACCACCTTCATGAAGAAATGAGTTTGATTTATGATAACCTCAACACATTATTATTATTATATATGTTTATAATATAATATTTATAATATCATAACATTAATGTAAATATAAAATAGTACTTATATTGTATCTATAATTATCATTAAACAGTGGAAACATTATTAATGAGTACAATAGACCTACCGTCTCTCAGATCATAACATATTTAATTATTTAGAAATTGTTAGGTCGGTATGGAGTACGATACTCTCTAATGATACCAACTTGAGGATCGAATATAACAGTAGATGCTCAATATACTATATGGGGATAATTTTAATATTTAAAAAATTATTTTATAACTTTTAAATATCGAAATGTTTAACAGTGATAAAAAAGATAAATTCACAAAACCACTATGTTCTAAAAAACTGTTTGATTCCAGAAATTTGATTCCAGTAATGTAATTCCAGAAAAGTGAATCTAGAAGTGAAAAATGACATAAGTTTACAAAACAATGATTCTTCCTTAAATCATATAGAATCATAAGAAAATAGTCTATACACGTATAAGGAATTATAAGATAGTAATAATTATCTCAACAAACAAAATACAATAGAAATCATGAAATAAAACATGTATCAAGTAGTAAATATTTTAACCCAAAGAGAAGGGTATCCAACAAAATTGGATAAAGGTCCCTTGATTTATAATTTCATGAAATTATCTCATGACCACACTACGGTAAGACCTCGATATGAATATCAGAGTCTATCTTACTGTCCATGCAAGCTCTCAACATCAAGGTATTCGATACCTCTATCTTCCTATCCCCGGAAGCCCTCAAATGTACTCATCATCATTCAGAGCCGCACGAAGAAACTCTGAACAAGGTGTTCAGTACACACAAAGAAATAAAATAACTCTCTCTAGAAATCTCTTCAATAGCTTGTAATATTCAGATTGATCAACTTGTTGTCAACTTTGTGAGGTCTTTCAAATAAGATCCTATTTATAGGCATATCTCTAACGGTTGACTCCCTCCTCCAATGATCATAATTTTTTATAAATTTCGGACGATCATGTACACATGTCACTCAAAAAATTGTTGGTTAGTAACTTAATTCATTTCATCGTTTTATAACCAAAACACGAGAAAGATGAAATATGATTACTTATCTAAATAATTTTTTCAAAATGTAATCAAACAAGAAAGATTGGAGTCTACCCAAATACTATTCAGAGTCAATAATACATGAATATTCATATTTAGTTTATTAGAATAATTCAGAGATATAATTCTATAGAATTCGATGTCATAATTTTAAGGAAATTCAATGTATTAATTCTTACGAATTTTAAACTGGAACTCATAAGAGTTCGAAATATGAATTCAGAGAACTCTGAACATGAACTCATAAAAGATCATTGTCTGAATTTATAGATCTCGGAATTTGAACTCATAAAATATCAGTGTCTAAATTCAGAGAACTCAAAACTTGAACTCATAAATTTTCAATGTCTAAATTCAAAGAATTCAGAACCTGAACTCATAAAAGTTCGGCGTCTAAAATCTGAGAACTCAAAATCAGAGCTTAGAAGAGTTTAGAGTCTAAATTCAGAGATTTCGAAACTGGAATTCATATCCAGAAAATATAATGCATTATATCTAAGTATATATGGAACTCTGTCATTGTGGATATGACCTAATTTTATACCTAGACAAAATGAACAATGAAAAACAAGGTAAGTGTAAATTTCCTTGGGAAGGAAAATTTATCATATGAAAGTAAAACAGTGGGTTAATGAAATTTTCCTTAAGATAAGGTGTTATTGAATTTCAAAACATGATGGAATAGTAAATTCATAAGGAAAAATTATTGACTCAACAATCTCCCCAATCATGAAGGAATGGAAAATTCATAAGGAATCCTTTTTGACTCAACAATGTCCCTCTTTTTGGAAAGCACAAATATCCTCTCAAAAAAGAATATAAGGACTTAGAAAATATATTTCTAGACATCGAAAATAATATGTATCTCCTTATCACATGGGAAATGATGAATATTACTAACTCCCCCTTAGGCTTTGTAACACTAAGTATCGTATTCTAGATTTTTGTAATGAGACTTAGAATTTTATTGAATACGGAAATCTTTTTGTATAAGAAATCCCCCTTAGATGAACACTCCCCCTTACATAGCGAAATTTATTCTTTTCATAGAATTATTTTTTCCTTTCTCCCACTTTGTGATTTTCAAAAAGAAATATAGGGAATGGAAATATAAATATGATACATGAAATATTAGTACAATACCTCTAAACAAAAACAAGAAACCAAAATTTCATTATGACTGGAAAAATTTTATACAACAAGGAAAATACTACAAATGATCAGATTTGAACAACATTATCCTTCCTTTTCCATGGTCATTAAATTATTCATTTTTGTTTTCATCTTTTTTAGTTATTTATGATATTCCTCTACACGTTTAAGAATCTGATCCTAATAATCGAATTTCAATTCAATGGCTTTGATCTTTTCTTCTTGATCCTTAAGAGCTTCTGTCTGAGCCTTCATGATTTCTTCCTACTTCGCAATCTTTTCTTCTATCTCAATCTGAAGATCCCATTTCTCTCTTCAAACATTGATCAATTAGATAAATATTTCTATTCAGATCATTCAATTATTGAATATGTAAATTTTGTTCTAGAGTCAGCTTTCTTTGGAAACTATTTGTGAGATCCTTGATCATACAATCTTCGGTTTCGAAAGCATCCTTGAAACATTCTTAGAAATCATCAAGAATCTTCATATCATCTATAGTTTTGTAGATCAAGTGGACATTTTCTTGCATGATATATTATGGGAATCATAGTTAATGAAAATAGATTTGAAATCATCCTCATGATTGACACACTTATCCATTACCATGGATACTGAATACTATATTTGATTTAGAGTGTTTTGAATCATCTAGAATCTCGAATCAATTCTTGGAAATTTTGAAATAGTGTTAATAAGCTTTTTCAAAAATTTGACTATGAAATAATGTCCTGGGGAAGATGAATCTAAATTTGAGAATTTACTAGGTGAGGTATTTTTCTTTATTTCAAATGCTTTTCACATTGATAAACAACCTCATCATTCTTCTTTACTATTACTCTACTAGGAGTATCAACTACGAAAAATTTTACCTTATCAGGTTTAGGAATGGCTTTCCTCATCTAGAGATTCAAGTTCACTGTCAAACATATGAACAATTTTATCTACATCTATATCTTACATCTCATCTCTTGCCTCATCATCCCTAGGGTGTAAGAAATAATTATTAGAACTTTCTTCTTTAGAAAGCTTATTCACTTATTCTTAAATTTTGTCATCTAACCCAGGGGTAGCAAGATTTGATGATTTGACATGAGAGGTTCATATTAATAGATTCATGGAAGAACATTCCCTCTCATGAAAGTCTTCCACTTACATATTCAACTCTGTGGTGTGACCACTGATTTCATCTTCTTCTTCAATTGTTTCTACAACCACAACTGCTTTTTCTTTAACTTTTATTGGAGTCACAAACTTCTTCCATAGTGAATCTGGTAAAGAATCTACTGGGAAGGATTCTAGTACTATCATATTCTTAGAGGATTTCATATTATCCTTCAGTATAGATTTCACAATCTCTGCTTCAGTATTTCTCTTCTTTTGTTCATTTTCTTTTACTTGATTCTCAAGCTCATTAGTAGTATTCACATTTAAGACATTTTCTTTTGCAGGATAAAAAACAAAACAAGGCACCCCATTTTTCTTATTCATATTTTCTTGCCACCACTTATCTAATAAATCATCCGGATAAGCTATTTTGCTGCTTAATTTTTGGTGGTGCACATTGGATTTTTTTAGTCTCTTGGGTTTTTTCTTCCTCTTATATTTCCATGAGATTCCTCTTCCTTCTAGCCTTCTTAGAGGTCTTAGACGCCTCATGTTTCATCGATAATGCTTGAGCTTCATCTTGAGGTAAATCATAAAATTCATCAGATTATTTAGAAAATACAACATTCATTTTTCTTAGAGGGTCATCACTTACCTCCACGACTTTTCAATTCCATGGCTTTGAACAGCATGTAATTTTGAAATAATCTAAGAAGAGAAAAATATGATAAAAAAGAATGACTGCATATATAATGATCTGAGCCTTCAGATTTCCATTAATTATATTTTCGATTGTAATTAAAATTTTCTTCATCAAATTGTTCTTTCTCAGGTTCACTAGAAAATCCAAAATATACATATCACTCTTCTTCAATGTATCCTTGTCACCTTTTCTTAGTATAGTGAATCCTCGAACTATCATAATTTGAGAATATGAAAATTTGTAGTGAGTTGAACAATCTTTAGAGTCTTAACATCATTAAGACTAAGGCACTCCATAGATTTGACCTTAACAAAACATCCTTTAACATCTGGAACCTTATGAGAAAAAAATACTGCTTCTCCTTCATACGAAACTCCAATCATATTTGCATCCTTGTTCAATGAGAGAGAATATGTATTCACATAGCTTTTTAAAGAGAACTTATCTTTGTATTCTTCCTTAAAAACATACTATTTCATAAAAATCTACTAGAAAATCCAGATATACTAAATTTGGATCTTGAGGCTTCTGTACACAAACACACTCCCATCCATTTATCATGACATTATTTGAGATGCTAGAATCATACATGGAAAAAAAATTTGGATGCACCAACCTTTCCCTATAAACCTACCACATAGTCATTGGCTTGACAGTTGACATGTCTTTCTAAGAGGATTCTTCGACAGACATTCGGACTTGAGTAGGTTCTGAGAAGTACGAAACGAGATTAAGTAGATGGGTAGAGCTTCAACACATGATGTCTTTAGTTTCAATGTGGTATAACCATCGGGGGGTCCATTATAATGGTGTTTGTAGCGACAGTTCAACTTCCATACCAAACCCAATGGTTGAAAAACATTCTAATCAGATCTGATGGTTGAAAATATAGCCATAATGAAAAGTTTGACAGAATATAGTCTTTTGAGGTATTAATAGAAACATTCATATTTAAGGAAAAGAGTACCCAAAAATTTAAAAACAAAACAAAATACCAGCAAGTAATGTATGCTTATGAAAACTGAAGAAAGGAATCATACCTGTAGGATTTATAGGAATATTATTCGTAGTAAGGAAAATTCATATTGAAAAACATTAGATTTCGAAGAAAACTTTTGATTACGAACAAAAATAATACAAAAAACACTAACTCTGAATGGTTTTTTAAATAAAAAATATATATATAAACATCATTACGAAAAATATAGAAAATCTTACTATGAAAAATTTCATTACGAAAGATTTGAAAAATCTGATTATGATAATTTCCGTTACGAAAGATATGAAAATTTTGACTATGAGAATTTCCATTTCTAATGATTTAAAAAAATTTGACTACGAAAATTACAATTACGAATTATTTGAAAAAACTGAGAATGAAAATTTCTATTACAAAAGATTAAAAAAATATGACTACGAGAATTTCCATTACGAATGATTTGAAAAATCAGACTATGAAAAATTTCATTATAAATGATTTGGAGAATCCGACTATGAAAATTTTCATTACGAATGACTTGAAAAATCAAACTACGAAAATTTTCATTAAAAATTATTTGAAAATTCTAACTATGAAATTTTTCAATACGATAGATTTTGATCTAACTAACAAGAAAATGTACCCCCCTGTGAAAAAGAATTTATTTCCTTAAAGAGAATAGTTTCAACAGATTGTTAACAAGGAAGATTACATTATGGTTATCATTCATAACTTCTCTTTAATGTATTCAAATCTATCGGAGGGTGATGATTTTGTGAAGATATTAGAAAATTGATCTTGAGTTCTAATAAATTGAATAATGATATCCCTTTTTATTGTGTGATCCCCAAGAAAGTGATGCCTAATATATTTGTAATTTGAACGAGAGAGATTTGAATGGTTTTTTCTAAGGGAAATGCAACTATTATTATCACCCAAAATCTATGTATTGGTAAAACTCATTCCATTGTCTGTGAGTGCGTGTTACATGCACAACACATGAGCACCAAAACATCCAACTGCTACATATTCAGGTTCCGTAGTGGAATGTGCTACTTGAGTGTTGTTTTTTTTCAAGACCATGAAACTAATGAATCTCCTATTAAATGACATGTACTAGATTTACTTTTCTTATCCACTCTACATCAAAAAAAATTCGCATCTAAAAACCCATTTATAAAAACATCATTTCTATATGTATAAATGAGCCCAAGATCCATTGTTCCCTTTAAGTAGTGAATAATTATTTTCACTTCCTTTAAATGAGATTCCTCATGATTGGATTGATATCTTTAACATAATCATTATGAAAACATTATGTTTTGATGACTATATGTCAAGTAAATTATACTTCATATCATATGTAAGACCCCCCGGTTCTCGGGTGCCCATGGGGGATGATTTACAAAAAATTTATTACAATTTGTTACAATAATACATCATTACCCATTACTACAGAATATTGCGAGGCTCAGGATTCTATGAAACCAGCTGCTTCTTAAAAACATCATTAATATAAACCCATGCCTAAATTTTTTTAAAAGAAAACATAGTGTGAGAAAAGTATGCCAACTAAGGGGTTTTTAAAACATTTAATGTAATTTCTTTCTCAAGATAGTAATTTTGAAAAATGATAAAACACATTATTAAAACAAGGCCTTATCATTTCCTTTAAACATATAAATATTACATTCATGAAAACCAATAAAACAGAAAATAAGTATTTCCTTAAGATAAACCTCAAGGAGACATAAATCAGAGAGCGCAAGCATGAGAATATTAGTTGATGAAAAAATTACAACAAAAATTACTTCATCTTAAAAAGACTGTGAAAATAGGGAGAAAATATTCATATCAAGTTTTATCTACACATAAAATTCCCATAACATTATACCAGATGTATTACAGTTCATATCTCATAATATCATTCTCATAGATAACAGAAATTTCCATCTTGGGGATATCCTGTTAGTTGAACTATCCCCTGGTTGACCAATTATCATCACATGTGGATGGAATGTATAATGTCGTACTTTGTCAAGACCTTGAATCATGACCATAAAACATAACTTAATACGGGCCAAGGATAACCGCCCACCCCATTTCCATATTAGCACAAGCCCAGGCCAAATGCAAAGACTGTCGCACATAACGTCTCATGAGACTCATCCTTTACCCAATGCATTGCAGCGCTGTATAATTCCGGGCGCACCCGTCCATAATCATTTCTTTCCAATACATCTCCCAAATATTTGAAGTGGTCTTTCATTCATAGGGTTTCATTCCTACATTCATTACATAGCATCCCTTTTAACAAGCATATTTGATAGTCAAGGAAGAACAGTACAAACATTAATAAGAACTAAGACATAGGTAATAAAAATCCGTACACATTAGATATTAACATAACAATTAAAATCATGTACTTAGTGGAAACCTTAAAATGAACATAAACTCATTAATACTTTATACATTGCAACCCAAAGTTCGAAACGAGGTCATTCATATTTAAAACATATGTGGATAAATGGGTGTGGTGGTAGTTTATTAAAAACTGTGAGAATACCCTTATATTTATATGGTAAAGTTTACATGGTGTGCGAAGAGGTTTTGCTTGGTTAGTCAAGTATGTATAAATATTAATATGTAAAAACTATATAAATATATACATGGTTATGTAAAAATTCATTTTCACACTAAATAAAGATCATCTTGGGAAATTTCATTAAATAATTTTTTATTCGAAGAAAACATGTTTATGCAAGGTTGTATATACCAATATATATATATATATATTTAAATGTATATACATCTATGCATAGGTTTCCAAATTAAACAATACTAAAAAAATGTTTTTCTTCAGGTTCACTTTATTTAAACATGGTTATAGTTTTGTAAGACCAAGTGGAGTTCTTACACATGAAATATAAATGTCAAAATGGTTTCCACAATACCCGGGTAAAATAATGTTTTCGTAAAAACAAAATATTTGACAAACATGATGATAAATGTGACTTGTACTTTGGGTAAACTATATTGTAATTGAATACACATTTTAAACCATGCCTATTATATGTACTTACATAATTTTAATATCACACGTGACAGAACAAATTTTAAGAGTAGATTGCAACTTGGTCAAATCATCATGTTATATAGTGATAAATTTTAAAACAAATAATCATGATCGTCCTTATGTTTGCACAAAGATGCGCATATACATCTATGTTATCACATGCACATATATAAAACATGTACTTGTATAATTTTTTCATGTTCATAAGAATTACCCAAAACCCCCATTATTCATAGGACAGAATAAAACACTGGTTATCTACATATACAAGAAATGTGTTTACTTGAATATATCATCTTATATAAATATGTATAAATATATACATATATATATGTACACAATCTGTATTATGGTATGTGCAAACACCAGAACCAAAGTAAAATAAAACCCAAGAGTTCCCTTACCCCGGTTTGGATTTCAATGAAGAAAGAGGGAAGAAAATATGAATGGTTCTTAAGCCCTTACATATTTATATATACACATAAGCATGAAGTGTATATAACTATGTATATTCACCGAAATAGATGAATATGAAACTAGAGGATCTCACTTACATTCGCTTGGAGAGGAGGATAAAACGATGCATGTGGCAACGTCAAGGTAGTCGAAGATCCAAGAACCATAAGTAGACCCTCTTCTTCCTCGGTGCAAAACATCCTCTCTTCGGTGAAAAACGAGGCATAAAAGTAGGGAACTCGTCCATGAATTGGAATTATGATTAGGTATCTGAGGCCGAGACAGTGCCAAACCTGTGGAAAAAAGAGGTAGAGGTCAGGTCCACTGCCGACCTAGGTGAGAAAACACTGGCTACCCTACTGCTTTGGAACGTGAGGAAAATGAAAATGAAATCGGGGGGGAAAATCGAGATTCGAGAAACATGTGATGGACAAGATTAAACGGGACTAATCGAACGGCCCTGACGTGACGTGTAATAAAAAAAATAGATGTTTGCGATGTGGAGGGCACTGGACTGGACGGACCGCAATGTTGCGGAGCATAAAAAACACATGCCTTCCTTTACAACATTTTATTTTTTTATTTATTTTAAAGGTTATTTAATTATTTAATACTCCTATATAAAAAAATTTTATTATTATTATTATCATACAATTATTAATAAGCTGTTATTATTTTAAGTTGGTCAATATTCATTAATACATATGCATTAATTTATTTTCCCCTATCTAAATCATATTAATATTTTCTTTTATTGACTTATATTAACAAATTATCTTAATCTCCCTTTACATGTAATGATCTATATACAAATGTTGTTAATAAAATTTTATTGTTTATCATAATTACTAATTATTTTCAAATTTCATAATTATGAAAGTATTTAGGTATACATTAGCGTTATGAAACATGATTTGTAATATAAAAAAAGCCATAATTTGACATGCTTTCAAAAATTATAATTTTAAAAATGATGAATTATATACATTTGCATTATTATTATTACTTATAATAATTCTAGAAGTAAGTATATTACATTTAACTCATTGTTTGATGTAACATATAAATTTACATATACTATCCATTAGTTTACACATATATTTTGTAGACTTAAAAAAACTAAATTTGAACCAGATTCAATATAGTCATTTTTGTTTTTAAATAAAATAAATATTTTTTAACTTAATTTAAAAATGTGTATAATTAATAGTGGAAGAAAAAATAATAATATTAATTCCCACTATTATGTATTATAATAATGACATTCTCTTATAATTAACATTTTGGGAAAATAATCAATAATTATTTATATTATCATTATTATTGTTATATTTATATAAACATTAATGAAAATTACATAATTATCCTTTTTGAACCTTTCGGGGGTATTAAACTCTTATCTTCAACGGTCCAACTGAAAATTAAAACATTAGAAGATAAATGGATGATGGGGGAGCCAACGCTACATTTATAGCCTTTGGTGCCTAACTTTTATATATGTAACTATAAAAAACCTGGTCTTGGGGTATCCCACACTCAAGGTGACTTAAGAAGAAAAAAGAGGAGAAGGTTCAAGTCATTCCTTTGGTGCTCAGCACGGCTGCAGTGGCTTTGGAAATACTTTTTTTTTGTTTTGATGGATGCCAAAGACCCTTATAGCATTCTCGGGGTTCTTATGGTTTTGGGCGGTCTTCCT
The DNA here is from genome assembly GCA_963277665.1 of Viscum album. Lineage (NCBI taxonomy): Eukaryota > Viridiplantae > Streptophyta > Magnoliopsida > Santalales > Viscaceae > Viscum > Viscum album. The sequence continues at coordinate 1,707,516,578 of OY728142.1, forward strand.
GTAATTTTAAAAGGGTTTTTAATTGGAATCTTTGGTTAGCTAAGCTTCCTGTTTGATCACATTGAGTTGTAGTTTCCATGGTGTTCCTAATTTGAATAAACAAGCATTTCATTCATTTTGGTACATTTAATCTATCTCAATGTTATATATATATATATATACATATATTTATTTATAAGAGGAAAATTTGTTCAATTATAGGGTGATATAAAAGATATCCTTATATAAAACATAGTTTCTTGGAATGTTACATTATTTCCCCCTTCAAATAATTGCATCCTCGCAATTCTATTCATTAAAAGGGAAAAATCCCAGCCGTAAAAAATTACCAAAACCAGAGATATGGCTTGGTTAATGGAATACTCAGGTTGGTACTTATTTCCTCCATTTCTCTATCCCAGATGCACATTGAGAAGTAGTTTCTGAATCCCTGCTCATGTGTACTACACACATGATTCCATAGGAAGTACAATGTGGTGAAAAGCTTGGAAATTTCCGAGTGGAAAATATCTCTGATAACCCTCCGAACTATGTCACGCTCGAGGTATTCGAGGGGGATGATGCGATTGAGGAGACTGTGATTTACCACCTGGAACATAAAGGCTGCCTTGAGGTTTCTGTCTTTAGCATCTATGAGAAAGCAAGCTCTGGTAGAAAAGTATTGCGCCAGAGTAAAACACTGTAAGAGGCCTTCGTAGTATCTCCCCCTTCACCTAATGTAGGGGATTTGGGCAGTGTCAAAGAGATGAAAAACATTTTCCTTCCCCTGACAGGAACGATGAATATCAAGATTGTTCGAAAAATCAATCTGGTGTTGGAAAGACCCTCGCAGGTGGAGAAAAGATGGATAATCCACCGTGTATATTCTGATAAAAATAACCTCTACTAACTCATCAGGTAGGGATGAGATATTCGTTTGACCAGCCATATGGAAAAAAAATCAAGAGAACTAACTTAACAACACTGTTTAGGTAGAGACATAAAAGTAAACATGAAACATTAAATTGCACAAAAGTTTACATAATAAATCCTGAGTTTACTAAACGAACACCACAAAGAGAGGCAAAACTCCCTAACTCCTTAAACCACACACAGTCTGAATAAATGGGGTTAAAATCATGGGAACACCTATGACGCCTCATGAGTTTAGAATGAGGGGAATGAATTTGTGAAAAGTCATTATACACATGTTGCCTATAAGACAAATAGGTGGATTTATCTTCTAACACCACAAAGTCCATCCACTGGCCCCAAAATCCTAGTGCAAAATCTAACAAAGGTAGGCTGCTCGGAGGTCTCCTACAGCAGCAGCTTCTTGAAAGGGGTTATCGAGCATCATGCCAAATTATTCGCCATTCATAAACACTCAGAAGAGTCCCTCGTGGTACCTTCCCCGATGTATATAAGAGGGAAATTGGGTCATCATCATTAAGAGATAATCCATTCCCAATCACCGGTGAAGACTAAGAACCCTAGGCAAGTTTGACACATCATACAGGTGCTTGCATGACATGGGAATATGGGAATAATTAAGAAAGTTATCCTGACTTTCCAGAGACACAATGGTCTCTATGGCCTCTGTGGGAAGTGATAGTTGATTGATAGATACATTTCCATCCGCTATCTGAAAGTTATAACATATTCACATATTCAATCATAGTTATATATTCATACTACCTGGTTTTACAGAGTTTCCTGAACACCTCCTCTGATACAAACTATGAGACCCCCTGGTTCCTGGGTGCCCATGGGGCATGATGTACTAAAAATTTATTACAATTATTTACTATAATACATCATGTCCCATTACTACAGAAGGTCGCGAGGCTCAGTATTATGTGGAACCAACTACTTCTGAAAAACATCATTAGTAAAAAACCATGACTGAAATTGTTTTAAAAAAAACATATGGTGGGAAAAGTATGCCCATTAAGTGGTTTTAAAAACTTTTAAAGTAATTTCATTCTCAAGATAGTCATTTTGAAAAATGATAAAACAATTTATTAAATAAAGACATTATATTTTCCTTTATAAATGTAAATCATACATTCGTGAAAACCACTTACAGATAAAAGAATTTATTCTTTATGATAAACCTCAAAGGAGACATAAATCAGAGAGCACAAGCATGAGAAGATTAGATGATGCAAAAATTACCACAAAAATTACTTCATCTTAAAGGAATGTTCAAATAGGGAGAAAATTTTCATATCAAGATTTATCTACACATAAAACTCCCATAACAGCATATAAGATGTATTACAGTTCATATCTCATAATCTCATTCTCATAGTTAAAGGAAATTTCCAACTAGAGGATATCATGTTAGTGGAACTATCCCCTAGTGGACCATTTATCATCACATGTGGAGGGAATGTATAATTCTAGACTTTGTGAAGACCATGCGTCATGACCATAAAAATTAACTTAATACGGGTCAAGGATAATCACCCACCCCTTTTCCATTGTAGCACAAGCCCAGGCCAACTGCCAATACTGTCGCACATAACGTCTCATGAGACTCAACCTTTACCAAATGCATTGGAGCACTGTATAATTCCGGGCACACCATCAATAATCATTTAATTCCAATACATCCCTCACATATTTGACGTGGTCTTACATTCATTGGGTTTCATTCTTACATTAATTACATATCATCCCTTTTCACATGAATATTTCATAGTCAAGGGAGAACAGTACAAATATTAATAAGAACTAAGAAATATGTAATTAAAATCAGCACACATTAGATATTAACATAACAATTAATAACATGGACTTAGTGGAGACCTTAAAATGAAAATAAACACTTTAATAATTCATACAATGCATCCCAGACTTATCAACGAGGTCATTTATATTAAAAACATATGCAGATAAATGGAAGTTGTGGTAGTTTATTTAAATTTGTGAGAATACCTTTATATTTATACAGAACAGTTTACATGGTGTGAGAATAGGTTTAATGTGGGTAGTCAAGTATGTATAAATATGAATATGTAAAAACTGTATAAATATATACATGGTTATGTAAAAAGTCATTTTAACACTAAATAATGATCATCTTAAGACATTTATTTAAAGAATTTTTTATTCAAAGAAAACATGTTGATGCGAGGTTGTATAAACCCATATATATATATATATATATATATATATATATATATATATTTAAATGTATATACATCTATTCATAGGTTACAAAATTAAAATTCACTCAAAAAAATATATATTTCTTCAGATATACATGGTGTACCCCTCTCTCTTGGATTTTAATGGTCACAATCACTCTTATTTTGTTCTAACTTGTTTTCAAGTGTTTTTGTTGATAGGAAAAAGGTTGCCAAGGAGTTGGGCCAAGAAGGACTGAATGTAGACTCTCTGAGTCTACCGGCCAACTGGTGGATTCCCACCAGCCAGCTGGTGGTCTCTGGCAGTAGAAATGGTTTCTGTCCAGAGCCACCGGTCAGCCGGTGTGAGCTCCCCGACCAGCCGGTATTGTCACCAGGCAGCCGGTGGCTGACCACCGGCCAGCCGGTAGAACCTGGGCAGAGAGCTTGCTCTCCGTCTGGATCACCGTCCAGCCGGTGGCTCAGGACCGGCCAGCCGGTGGACCACCGGCCAGCTGGTGAGACACCACCGTCCAGTCGGTGTGCCCAGTCAAACTAGCCGTTGGGCTTTGACCAGACTTGTACTTTTGACTCCCAACGGCTCTGAAGGCCTCTCCAACGGCTCCGAAGACCCCCAACGTCCTTTTGGGTGTTCCTCTCCTATAAATAGAGGACTAGGAAGCCCCGGAAACACATAGTAGCCCACAGGAACATTTTTCGATCATTTGGAGAACCTCCGGCGCATTCCTTCAAGGATCCCCACTTGCTACAACTCACTTCCACAACCAAGGATCACCACCATAGAAGCGTGGGAGCGCTGTTCATCCTCACCAATCAATCCATTGGCGCCCAATACTTCTCCTCTTTACGGTTTTTATTGTTTTATCATTTTGAACATTATTTTGAGTTTGTGCATACAAACCCTTCTTTCTCTCATCCTCCCTTTGTTTGGGTTTTCACACCACCTTCAAGGTGTGAAGAGGTTAGTCAAGTCTTCTCTGTAAAAGACTTGAGTCATAGGTGAGCTAGCCTTCACCTGTAAGAAGGCTAGTGGGTTTCTTGTTACAACCAATAAAAAGCAAGCTGTAATAGGATTCTAGGCTGCCTCAAAGTCTAGTGGGTTTCTTGATACAACCATTAAAAAGCAAGCTGTCGTATAAATCTCTCAACGGTTGAGTTGGGAGCGGAGACGTAGGCTTGGGATTTAGGCCGAACTCCGTTATCAATTTTTTGTCTTGCCTCTTTTATTTCTGTTGCGCTTTAACTTTTTCTTAAATTGTTAAACTTTTTAAAAGCCAATTCACCCCCCCCCTCTTGCCATCACTCTTTGTCCCAACAATTGGTATCAAATGGAGGTTTTGGGTAATACCTTAACCGGTTTCAAATTCAAGATCCATTGTGATGGCTTCATCTTCTTTCGCCCCCGAAGGTTATTCATTGGGTCGTGCTCCTTTTTTTTATGTAACCAACTATACCTATTGGAAAACCCGCATGTCTATTTTTCTTAGAAGTATAGGTTATCTTATTTATAGAATTGTCATGCATGGTTACTCTCTCTCTTCTTCCGATGAATCCAAATGGACTCAAGACGATATTAAAAATTTCGAGCTTGATGGCAAATTCATGAACGCTCTTCATTGCGGCCTTTATCGTAATGAATTCAATCGAGTTTCCACATGCAATTCATCTCATGAAATCTGGAATCTTTTGGAGGTTACCCATGAGGGGACCAACAAAGTTAAGGATACTCGATTGGATATGTAGAATCAAGATTTTGAGTCTTTTACCGTGCATCCATTTGAAAATATTACTGATTTGTTTACTCGCTTTACTGATGTTTGTAATGGGAGAAAGTCTCTTGGAGATGATGTTTCTGCAGAGATGATGGTCAAGAAGATTCTTTGGATCTTACCAAGTTCATGGGCACCGAAAGTCACGGAAATTCAAGAAGCGAAGAATTTAAAAGAAATGCCGGTCGAAGAGCTCATCGGATCCCTCATGACCTACGAGATCACCATGAGGAGGCAAGCTGAAAAGGAAGGAAAACTCATCGAAACTCCAAAATACATTGCCTTCAAAGTTCAAAAAGAAGAAAGCTCCTCCTCCTCATCTTCTTCCTCTTCAAGCGGCGATTCAGAAATCGAGAACCTTGCCCGCAAGATGCACAAATTCATGAAGAAGAACAAAAAGAAGAAATCTCGCAAGGCTCGAAAGGAAGAACTCGACGAAAAATCCGAGCCCGATGTAATATGCTATGGGTTCGGCAAGAAAGGCCATTATAAGCCCGATTTCCCACTCCACAAGACAAGGGCCATGCAAAAGGAAAAGAAAAAGGCATTCAAGTCCACTTGGAGTGATAGCTCCTCATCCTCCTCCTCCTCAAAAGACAACGGTAAAAAATGTCTAATGGCATTTCATGAGGTAACCTCTTCTGACTCCTCTTCCTCTTGTTCTTCCAATTCATTCAATAATTTATCTTACGAGGATCTCCAACATGCGAGAGATCAATTGGAGGAAGGTTTTCACGAACTTTCTTCCATGTTTATTGCTTTAAAAAATAAATTCAAAATTCTTTCTTCCGAAAAGGATCAACTTCTCAAAGAGAAGGAAGACTTGTCCCTCAAGATCCAAAACCTTCCCGATGTTGATTCTATGGAATCAACAATCAAGGATTTAAGGAAATCCCTAGCTAAGTTCACTGAAGGTGAACATAACCTTTCGAAGCTCCTTGGTTCCCAATGCATATCTAGAACCACCCAAGTGCTTGGCTATTCCAAGCAAGCTTCCCCTTCCCATGCTCCTACTATTTTTGTAAGGGGGAGCTCCCAATATAAATTTTGCAACTATTGAAAAAAGTCCAGGCACTTAATTTACGAGTGCGACTGCAAAAATGCTCGGTATGGAAGGCCCAAAACCATTTCCTTTAACGATGAATTTCATAGGAGAAGACCCGCCACAAGACAAGTTTGGATTGAAAAATCCCTTTTAGCGAGTCTCTCCGGACCAAAATTTGTCTCGGTTCTAAAATCCTCTCCCCAGTGATTTGTTGTTTTTATTTAGGGGGAGTTAGGATCGTTTAAGCCTTTTTGCGTTTTTCTTTCAAAAATTTCAATTCAGAAAATTCAATTCAAAAATTTCAATTTATAACTTTCAATTCAAATTTCAAAAATTTCAATTGGTTTAAAATCTCTATCTTGTTTTTCAATCCTTTCCTTCAATCAAATTTTATGCCCCGTGCTATTTTGATAATCACAAAGGGGGAGATGTCCTTGGTTGATTGGGGGAGAAATATTTCTCTCATGCTTTGGTTTACTTTTCAATTTATCCTTTAAAGCATTCCTTTCATTTCAGTCTTTTTCATTACTTGTTTTGGTGATTGTCATCATCAAAATAGGGGGAGATTGTTGTACCCCTCTCTCATGGATTTTAATGATCACAATCACTCTTATTTTGTTATAACTCGTTTTCAAGTGTTTTTGTTGATAGGAAAAAGGTTGCCAAGGAGTTGGGCCAAGAAGGACTGAAAGTAGACTCTCTCAGTCTACCGGCCAACCGGTGGATTCCCACCCGCCAGCCGGTGGTCTCTGGAAGTAACAATGGTTTCTGTCCAGAGCCACCGGTCAGCCGGTGTGAGCTCCCCGGCCAGCCGGTATTGTCACCATCCAGCCGGTGGCTGACCACCGGCCGGTCGGTAGAACCTGGGCAGAGAGATTGCTCTCTGTCTGGATCACCGGCCAGCCGGTGGCTCAAGACCGGCCAGCCGGTGGACCACCGGCCAGCTGGTGAGACACCACCGGCCAGCCGGTGTGCCCAGTCAAACTTGCCGTTGGGCTTTGACCAGACTTGTACTTTTGACTACCAACGGCTCCGAAGGCCTCTCCAATGGCTCCGAAGACCCCCAACGGCCTTTTGGGTGTTCCTATCCTATAAATAGAGGAATAAGAAGCCCCGGAAACACATAGTAGCCCACGGGAACATTTTTAGATCATTTGGCGAACCTCCGGCGCATTCCATCAAGGATCCCCACCTGCTCCAACTCACTTCCACAACCAAGGAGCACCACCATAGAATCTTGGGAGCACTCTTCATCATCACCAATCAATCCATTGGTGCCCAAGACTTATCCTCTTTACTGTTTTTATTGTTTTATCATTTTGAGCATTATTTTGATTTTGTGCATAGAAACCCTTATTTCTCTCATCCTCCCTTTTTTTGGGTTTTCACACCACCTTCAAGGTGTGAAGAGGTTAGTCAAGTCTTCCCTGTAAAAGACTTGAGTCATAGGTGAGCTAGCCTTCACCTGTAAGAAGGCTAGTGGGTTTCTTGCTACAACCAATAAAAAGCAAGCTGTAATAGGTTTCTAGGCTGCCTTAATGTCTAGTGGGTTTCTTGCTACAACCATTAAAAAGAAAGCTGTCGTATAAATCTCTCAACGGTTGAGTTGGGAGCGGAGACGTAGGCTTGGGATTTAGGCCGAACTCCGTTATCAATTTTGTGTCTTGCCTCTTTTATTTCCCCTGCACTTTAACTTTTTCTTAAATTGTTAAACTTTATAAAAGGCAATTCACCCCCCCCCCTCTTGCCATCATACTCCGTCCCAACAATAAATACTTTAGAAATGATTATAGTGTGGTAAGACTGGGTGGAGTTCTTAGACATGAAATATAAATGTAAAATGGTTTCCACAATACCCAGGAAAAATCACATTTTCATAAAAACAAAAGATTTGACAAACATGATGATAAATGAGAAATGTTCATTGGGAATACTATTTTGTTATTGGAACAACATTTTAATCCTTACCTATTATATGTACATACATAATTTTAATATCGCACTTGAAAGAACAAACTTTAAGAGTAGATTGCAACTTGGTCAAATCATCATGTTATATAGTGACAAATTTTAAAAAAAATAATCATGCTCGTCCTTATGTTCATAGATAGATGTGCATATACATCTAATTTTTCACATGCCTATATATAATACATGTACTTGTATATTTTTTTCATGTTCATAAGAATTACCCGAACCCCCCATTTTTCACAGGCCAGAATAAAACAAGGGTTATATACATATACAAGAAATGTGTTTACATGCATATATCGTCTTATATATATATATATATGTATAAATATATACATATATATATGTACACAAACTGTATAAAGGTATGTACAAGAACCATAACTGATGTAAAACAAAACCCAAGACTTCCCTTACCCCAGTTTGGTTATCCATGCAGAAAGAGGGAAGCAGATATGAACGTTTCTTAAGCCCTTATATATTTATATATAAACATAAGCATGAAGTGCATATAACCGTGTATATTCACTGAAATAGATGAAAATGAAATGATATGATCTCCCTTACTTTCGCTTGGAGAGGAGGAGAAAACAATGTAGGTGGAAACATCAATGTGGTCGAATACCAAGAACCCAAAGCATAACCTCTTCTTCCTTGGTGAAAAACGTCCTCTCTTCGGTGAAAACTGTGGATTAAAAGTAGGGAACTCTTCCTTGCATGGGAATGTTGATCGGGTATCCGAGTCCGAGACATTGCCAAACCCATGGAATGTAGAGGAAGAAGTCGGGTCCACTACCAGCCTAGCAGATAAAAATACTGGCTAAGCAACAGGTTCAGCGCGTGTGGATGAAGAAAATGAAAGCAGGGGAAAACAGATATCCGAGAAAAAAGGGACAACCAAGATTAAACCAGACTAATCGGATGGCCCTAACGCGATGCGACATAAAATAACATGGATGGTCGTGATGTGGAGGGTGCTGGATTAGACGGACTGCAATGATGCAGAGATTTAAAAAAATGCAGGCATTCCTGTACAATGTTTTTTTTATTTTTTTTAAATTTCATTTTAATATTTTATACACTTATATAAAAAATGTTATAATTATTATTATCATACAAGTATTAATCAAATTTTATTATTTTATGTTAGGTCAATAGTAATTAATATATATGCATTAATTTATTTACCCCTATCTATATAATATTAATATTATCCTTTATTGACTTATATTAACCAATTATCTTAATCTCCCTTTAAATTTAATTATCTATATATAAATGTTGTTAATACAATTTAATTGTTTAACATAATTACTAATTATTTTCAAATTTTGTAATTATGAAAGTATTTATGTAAACATTCTTGTCAGGAAACAAGATTTGTAATTTAAATAAAAACATAATTTGACATAATTTCAAAACTGTTAATTATAAAAAGGTCAAATTATAAACATTTGCCTTATTATTATTACTTATATTTAATTTATAAGTAAGTATAATACATTTAACTTAATGTTTGATGTAACACACACACACAAATATATACACACAGACACACACACACACATATATATATATATATATATATATATGATTGATGAGCTTACACATATATTTTAGTAGACTCAAAAAAAATTAAATCCCAACCAGATTCAATATATTCATTCATGTTTTTAAATAAAATAAATATTTATTTGGTTATGTTAAAAACGTGTATAATTAATAGTGGAAGAAAAAATAATAATATTAATTCCCATTGTTATGTATTATAATAATGAAATTCTCGTTTAATTAACATTTGGGAAAATAAACAAAAATTAGTTATATTATCATTATTATGTTGTCATTATTTAATCATTAATGAAAATAACATAATTAACCTTTTTGAACCTTTTGGGGGTATTCAACTCTTAACTTCAACAGTCTAATTAAAAATTAAAACATTATAAGATAAATGGATCATGGGGGATCCAACGACTATATTTATAGTCGTTGGTGTCTAACGGTCGGATATGTGTTCTATAAAAAACCTGGTCTCGGGGAATCCCACACTCATGGCGACTGAAGAAGAAAGAGGAGGAGATGGTTCAAGTAATTCATTTGGTCCTCAGCACGGCTGCGGTGGATTCGACCATCCTTATGTTTGTTTTGTTGGATTCCAAAGACCCTTATCGCCTTCTCGAGGTTCTTGTGGTTTTGAGTGGTCTTCCTGTAATTTTAATCGGGTTTTTAATTGAAATCTTTGTTTAGCTAAGATTCTCGTTTGATCACAGTGAGTTGTAGTTAACATGGTGTTCTTGATTTGAATAACCGATCCTTTCGTTATTTTTAGTGCATTTACTCTATCTCGTTTATATATATATATATTATAAGAGGACAGTTTGTTCGATTATAGGAAGAAATAAAACATATCGTTATATAAAACACAGTTTCTTGGGATGTTACATCATACCTCTAAAAGATGTTTGATCTACTGGTTTCCTAGCTACCTCAAGATCATGTGAATTTGAGGTATCTATGGGAGTACATATACTATTATTGATATCATATCCACATTTAAAAATATATTTAATATAAATATGGTGGGATATATAGATTCCCTCTGGTTTTTGAGAAATTTGAAAACCAAGGAAAAATGCTTACTCACCCATCATACTCATTTCAAACTCATATTTCATTAGATCCGCAATGAAATCAGTTAAAGATTGCTGAGTTGAACCAAATATAATGCCATCGACATAAATTTGAAGATTCAAAACATTTTCTTATCTTTCTTTATAAAAAGGGTTGGATCAGCATTTCCCATAATGTTATCATTTTGAAGAAAACATCATGTAAGTCTACCATACCATGCTCAAGAAGATTTCTTATGTCCATAAATAGATTTGGTATGTTGAAAAACATGTTTAGGATGTTTTTTTCATCAAAACTAAAATATTGTTCAAAAAAACATCCTCTTGAACAAAACCATTAAGGAAAGAACATTTCACATCCATTTGAAAATGTCTGAAATTGAAGAATGTTGTAAAGTAAAGTAAAATATGAATTGATTCAAGTCTTGATACGGGGAGCATAGATTTCATCAATATATATTCTTTCCTGTTGATTATATACTTTAGAAAAAAATATATATTTATTTATTACAATAATTCCATTTTCATCACATTTATTTTTGAAGACCCATTTTACTCCAATAAGAGAAGTTTAATTTTGTCTTTCCACCAAGCTCCACACATTATTCCTTTTGAACTAATTTAATTAATCTTGCATAGATTTTATCCAATCATCATCACCTAAAGCATCATCATTGTTTTTTTTTCTAATACAGAATGAAATGCTAGATTTTCTACTTCATTTCTTAAGGAAATTCATGTCCTTACATATTGATTTACATCACCAATGATACAATCACTAGGATGATTCTTAAGAATCAAATAATTTTAGTTTTTTAAAACCAATTCATCAACATAGGGTAGGAAATATTCTGGGGTAAATGATTCAAAATTTTCTTCTAGTAAATTTTCATTATCAGAAGGATCCTCTAACAAAGGTTGATAATCAGTTTTTTAAAACACATCTGAAGATGTAGGATGAGATTGTTTAAAAAAAGGTTCATCTTCATAAAATTTTAAATGTACCATTTCTTTAACAGTGCAAGTATTTTTATCAAAAGCTATATAAGCCATATATATTGTGGAATAATCTTTCAAAATTCCCTCATATGATTTTGTTGAGAATTTTTGTAGGTTATATTTAGTTTTTAGAATGAACACCTTGCAACCAAAAACCATGCAGTAAGAAATTATAGGTTTCTACCATTTCATAACTCATAAAGAGATTTACTAAGATAAGCTCTAATCAAAACACGATTTATAGTACAATAAGCAGTATATACAGCTTCAACCCAAAAATGATTGGCTACCAAATATTCACCAAACATGGTTCTCGTTATCTCTTGAAAAATTCTATTTATTCTTTCAACAAAACCGTTTTGTTGAGGTGTTCTGGGTGATGAGAAATTATGAGTAATGCCATTTCTACTACAAAAAGTTTCAAAGTCAGAATTCTGAAATTCAAATCTATGATAAGTATGAATAATTATCAAAGGAAGGTTTTTCTCATTTTTTTATTGCGCTCTAAAACTTTTGAAATAAGAAAAGCATTAGTTTTCTTTTATAGAAAATAGTCCCACAAAAAACTAGTGTAATCATGTAATAAAAAAATACATAATATTTTCCTCTAATGCTTCCAGTTTGTGATGGAAAAAAAAGATCCATATGTACTAACTATAATGCATCAATTTTTGATACTTCACCGACTGATTTAAATATTTATTTATGTTTCTTGCAATATTGACCAGGATCAGAAACTTTCGAAGAATAAAATATAAGATCCAGTAGATCCATAACTAGTATTTGGTTAGAGATTTTACATAGGTTACTAAGGTTACAATGTACTAACCTTTTATGCCACACCAAATAATGATCTTCCCTTTCACTAAGGAAAGGTAGGTCTCGTCTCTTAAGGTATTATAGGTTTAGTGTAAAAATATTCTCTTGCCTAATGGAAGAAAGAATGAACTCTTCCTTGGAATTTTGTAATAAGCAATTATCATTCATAAAATTCACAAGGTAACCTTTATCACATAATTGACTTATGCTAATGAGGTTGTTCTTAAGACCTTTAAAAAATAAAACATTTGAAATCAAGGTTTTTTCAAGAAGAACGATGTTAAATATACTAATAATTTCTCCCTTATAATTTTCCCGGAATTTTACTTTTCGTCCTTTCGTCTTGATAATATTTTCAAAGATGTTTTTATTACCATTCATATGCCAGGAACATCCATTATCCATGTACCATGTATTGATGATGGTACGATCTTAATTTTCCTAAAAAAAGAGTGTTAGAATTTCGGAACCCAAACTTCCTTGCATCCGGATATTTCAGAAAGAAAAATATTAGGCACCCACATTTTAATTAAAATATAAGCTCTTTGAAATCCTAAATACTTTATTTTTTTTAAGGAATAAATTTATTTCTAGTGGCCACCACACTGACACTTAGTGGATAATGGAGTACTTTGAGGGAAAAAATAATTGATACTAAAAATTAGTTTTGAAGATGTATAACCAAAACCCTAATTATTCCTAAGTGGATGGATTTCAGAATATATGTTATCAAAATTTTCCTTACATATGTTAACCTTTGAAAACACTTCCCCAAGGAAAATATTTCTGACTTCAGTCTAATAAATATGTTCTTTTCTTCCAAAACATTAGTTTTAGAAGTAGAGATATTCTCAAAAACATTTTTCTTTGAAATTACATTTTCTAGATCCTTAGAAATATTATCCATATCAGAATTAACAACCTCAGGAATATTTGAAATACTTTCAAAATCAAGGTTTTATATATCATGATCTTTAGAAAGATCTGATATTTCCATGATAAGAATAGTATTCCAAGAATTTTCTTTATAACGATTTTTCTAGAGTTTTTAATTCCCTTTCTCAAGATTCTTAGGAATATTAGACACTTTTTCATATGTAGGTGAAGTGTTATCTTCATTAGAAAAAGATTCATCATCCGATGATTCAAAATATTTACTATTACTATAAATAACATTTAGGGATATAATGGTCATATTTTCCGCATTGTGAACCTTATCCGTTAGACAAATAATTTCAATAGGTAGTATGGCGATTAAACCAATATTATTTATTTGATATGATTCATAATCTGATGATTTTTTAGAATATTCTCAACCACTAGCACTCCATGTGTCATTATTATTCAAAACATTATTATCTTTGTCATTGTAGTACTTCTTTCTACTTCTCTCAGAATGATTTCTTTTTTAATTACTTTCTCTTAAGCATAATACAATCATCCCATATATGTACAACTCTTTTACATTCATAACATGTGACTTCATAATACTTTTTATCTTTCCATTCTTTCTTAATGTATCTAGATTGAAATTTATTCTTTCCAAAAATCCTGTTCATCCTTCGATCAAGATTGGAAAATTAATTTTTTGAAGATTCACTTCCACTCAGTTCGGATTGAATAACATTCTTCTTAGAGTTTGACCTTGTAACTCCCTCAGGAGTCTTGGATTTCTTATGATTTGAAGTTATTGTAAAAGAAACACTTACATTTCCATTCTCTTCCATAATATTATCAGCATCTCTATTCATTCTAGTCGCATGTTGAAGAAGAGTTCCAAAGAGTTCCTCAAGAGAAATATGAGTAACCTTTCTATTCTCATCAATATCATTTCTCTTGGATTCCCTCACGTTGAGAATGATGTCTATGATTTTTTCCAAAAGAGTTTCATCATCTAATCCTTTCTCACCTATAGATTTTATGATCTTGATAAAAGTCATAACTCTATGTTTCACATTACATATAGGTTCTCGGTAAGTAATGAAAAACCCATGATACTCTACTTTGAGCATGTCTCTTCTATTTTCAATGACATTAGATGTTAAAAAGTGTGTATCTTCTAGCTTATTCCAAATACAATTTTATGCTTAAAAAGATGAAATTTGGATATATATATTTCTATTCATAGAGAAATTCAATGTATTGTGTACCTTATAATTCAGTTGATATTATTTCTTTTCATGGTTGTTGAAAGTACTAACTTGCTTGTCAGAGATTTTATATCCTCCAGTTAGCATGAAAAAATTGTCTACTCCAGTATTGGTAATGAAAGTCTTCATATGACATATCCAATATTTGTAATAATTCCCATCAAAAATAGATGGTCTAGTAGGATTTAGGTTGTCTATGGAACTAACATTTATTCCTGACATCTTAAATAAAAAAATTCCACACAAACATGTTAGTAATAACCATTTCAAAAAAGGATAAAATTATCATAAGAAAGGAAAATATAGAAGAATTAAAAACATGAAAAAGAAATATTATATTGGAATATAAGTAATTTAGAGACCTCCAATGATACCAATTGTTAGGTTGGTATTGAGTATGATATTATCCTATGATACCAACTTGTGGATCAAAATATAATAGTAGATGCTCAATATAAAAGAGGGGGTAAATTATATAATTTAAAAAACCCTTTTGGAACTTTTAAATATGGAAATGTTAAAAAAACTAAACAAGATAAATTCACAGAACCTCATGTTCTACAATCTTTCTTGATATTGGAAAAGTGATTCGGGGAATTTCATTCAGGAAAAGTGAATCTGGAATAGAATCTTAACAAATGTTTACAAAACAATGATTATTCCTTAAAGCATATATAATCTTACAAAAATATAGTATACATGTATAAGGAAGTGTAAGATAGTTATAATTTTCTAAAAATAACAAAATACAGTGGAAAACATGAAACAAAAAAAGTATCAACTAGTAAATCGTTTAACCCAAAGAGAAGGTTATCCAACAATATATTAAAAAGGTCCCTTTATTTAGACATTCAAGAAATTATATCTTACCCACTCAAGGGTAAGCACTTGATACTAAGATCAGAGTCTAATTTTCTATCCTCGCAGCCCTCAACTTCATGGTAGTAGGAACCTCTATCTTTCTATCCCCAGAAGCCCTCATATGTACTGATTATCATTTAGATTCACAATAAGTAATTCTGAACAAGGTGTTCAGTTTGCACAAATTAATAAAGTATCTCTCTCTTGAAATCACATCAGCAGCATGTAATATCTAGATTAATCAACTTGTTGAAATTTTTTTGAGCCCTTTCATGTGAGATCCTATTTATAAGAAAATCTTCCACAGTCTTCTCCATCCTCCAACTGTCATAATTTTCATTGAATTTCAGACGGACCTGTACACGTGTAACCCAAAAAAATGGTTAGTTTGTAATTGAATGAAGAAATCATTTTATAAAAAAATACAAGTAAAAAAAATATGGTTACTTAAAAAAATTAATTTGTCACAATGTAAGTGAAAATGATTGTTCGGAGTATACAAAAAAACTATCCAGAGTCTATAATTCATGTTTATTCGGATTCTGTTTATCAGAGGAATTATAAGATAGAATTATATTAAATTTGATGTCAGAATTTTATGGAAATTCGGAGTCTGAATTCATAAGATTTTGAAACCTGAACTCATAAGAGTTCAGAGATTGAATTCAGAGAATTCGAAACCTGAACTCATAAAATTTCAGTGTATAAATTCAGAGAACTCGGAAACTGATATCATAAATGTTCAGTATCTAAATTCAGAGAACTCGGAAGCTGAACTCATAAAATTTTGGTGCCTCAATTCCGAGAACTTGGAACCAGAACTCATAAAAGTTTGGTCTAAATTCATAGAAATTGGAGTCAGAGCTCAGAAGAGTTCCGAGTTGGAATTCAGCGTGCACAGAGTCAGAACTCAGAAGAGTTTGGAGTTTGAATTCAAAGAGTTCAGAACCTGAATTTATATCCTGAAAATAGAATGATATATATCTAAGTATATATATTTTTCCATGGTCTTGGATATGAAATCGAATGTTATAATTAGACAAAATGAACAATGAAAAACATGGTAAGGATAAATTTCCATGGGGAAGGAAAATATTCCTTATGAAAGTAAAACATATGGTAAATGAAATTTTCCTTAAAATAAGGTGTTTATGATTTTCAAAACATTAACCAATGGTAAATTCTTAAAGAAACATTATTAACTCTACAATCTCCCCAATCATGAAGGAATTGAGAATTATGGGGAAACCTTATTGATTCAGTAGAAATATATTTCATGGTGTTATTTAAATTTATTTTTTATATATGAAAATTATAATAATTTCATTATTAACATTTCAGGGATGATTGAATAGTGGATGGTCTTATGTAGTTAAACTATTGAAGTCATTATGGATATAGGAACCAATATTATCAAAACACCTTACCGGGAAAAAATTTATTTAAGTACGATATATAATTTTAAATTCGATAAAATTAAATGTATAATAATCATAAAAAATAATTAAGAAAAAAATTATTAAGGTAACAATATTATTATCTATGATAATTTATGTAGATTATGAGTCGGAACTAAGGATAAGGTTTTTGTAACATTGTTTATTTTCATTGGGTAATATGGATTATTCATTATCATTATTCATCATATATTATCTGTGTAATGAATTTTTATTAATTTTTTTTTTCGAATTTTTTTATATAGATTTAAATTTGAGACTCTTGATCAACTAATTTAATAATAACTATATCAATGGGATGATCATTGTACGTTTTTTCTTCTCAATTTCGACTCTATAGAGACATAAATGGTATTATACACCTATTTATTTTTAGGAGGAATTGTTAATCATCTTTTATATGTTATGTATTGAATCACATTATATTCATGGTATATAATTATCCATTTTAAATTATTTATCACAGGAGGTTTATCATTCAAAAGATTCAAATGTTGTGAGGGTTTATTTCACTTTTTTACATTTATTCTGGATTATTTTTATTATATACGAGAAAGGGTAATTATTTTATATTTCTATTTTTATCCTAATAATATATCATTTTCGTAATATTTGAAAATATTATATATTTTTTAAATTGCATAATATTTTTTAATCATGATATTAATATAACGTTTTTAATGAAAATAAATATTTTTTTACTATGTCGGGTAAATATTTCTTCTATATAAATACTTTCTATATATTTTTAACGAATAGTTTAAATATATTCTGATGGAAAATTATATTTTTTTCAATGTATGATTTTTTTTATAAATTTCATTAAAATTATGTGTCTTGTGGTTTTTAAAAGAAGGTACATTTTTAACCTAAAATGTAAAAGTAATAATTGTCTCAAAGAACATGGAATGAAGAGAATTCCTAATGTGATAACGACCCATTTCCTTCAATCATCCTTAATATGGTTTCATTATTCCTTTCAAAGGAATTTTTTTCAAAAATTCATGAAATTTTTAGTTTCTCTTAGTGAATTTGAAAATTTAAAATATACTTAGTATAGTTTTGCATGATGTTTTTATTCAATTTATATTAATAAAAATCAAAAAAAATTTTGTTATATACTTTGGAAATGTTGAAATGATGTTACCATTATTCATATTATAGATTATTTATAATCTATTTTATGGGGAATGTATAGAAAACTATATGTTAGATATTTATTTTGGGGAATTTTCTTGAATAATTGTAATTAATTTTGTTGTATTTTTTATTGATATGTATAATTTATGGAACTTATTAAAAGATTGGTGGGGTCCAGAATTACATAAACCTTAAATTTATTGTCCGGTATCATGGAATAAAATAGATAACAATTAATATTAATTGGGTTTTTTTTATGCCCACCTAAATTTTAAGTAGTCTTATAAGAAGGACTCAAAAATTTCTTTCATATTTCAGAAATTATGCATTCAATAATTAAAATTTGGATACTGATTTTGATGTGATTATTTTTCTGATTTCATCATCGATTAATTAATGTTAGTGTAACGACCAGAGTCCGGAGCCCCTCCACTAGTTCCCCGTAACCGGTTCGCCACATGACCTCAAGCGCGTTTCCCCGAACGCCAGAGGCTGCCGACTACCAGCAAGGGACTTGGTGAGTTATTGGGGAAACTATGCCCTCATTCGGTAATTTATACAAGGTATGAAACAACAATAAACAACAGAAGCAGTAAACAACATGCATAACAACAGAAACCAATCAGCGGAAGCAATGTAGATATATAACAATGATGACAATAATGCCGAAGGTATAAGTATCTATGGAAAACAACAAACACAACAATGTGCTGTAATTCAGCTGAAACCAAGTGCAAAATAAAAACAATGAAAGATCCTCAGCATCGCGACCACGACTCGGTCCCATGCTCCCCAGCTCCTGGTGCAGTCAAGATCCTGAAGTAGAAGGGCGCTTTCCCTTGCCTATACATGCAGCAAAATAGTCTGCTTGGGCCCAAAAATAGGGCCCAAACAGGGTGTGAGATACAATAACAGTAGGCAATCACCAAAATATTTGTGCCTAACAGTCAATGAATACATGGCAGTAATAAAATAGGAAGTAGTAAACGGAAAAGCGCAACAGCTACAATCCACATTTCTAACAAGTATAGTAGTCAACAGCAAGAAGAAAATAGGTAACCCTCTAGGTATCTCTCACATTCTAGCCCCTATGGTTAAACCTCTATGTACAAGCAACCCTCTGGGAGGCACACACAGTCTCACCCATCTGGTTCAGCTAAATAATTATGCATACTCTCTGGGGAAGAACTCACCGTCAATTCCCCCTATAGTCTCGTACCGTGCTAAAGGCTCTCTGTGGAAGCAGTCAACGTCAATTCCCCACATATCCGAGGTCTTAATTAAAAGACCCTCTGGAGAATCCCTTCCGTCAATTCTCCACTTGGTCTCGCATCGTGATTTAATAGGCACTCTGGAGAAGCCCTTCCGTCAATTCTCCCTTTGGTCTGCTACTCTAGGTTCTCACAGTCCTGAGTAACTAAATGATCATCACGCGTGTATCGTCTAAGTAATCCTCAAGAACTACTTGGCTATCAACTAAGGCTCAACAGTAGAAAAAAAAAATAAACAACAGTTCCACTATCCTACGACTAGGCATGTCAACTGGAAAATGCCAAACAAGAAGAACAAACATGGAAAAGAAATCTGAGCACAAACAAATTATCTAATCACAATCAATAACCTCTACGAAAGCAATCAAGAAAAACAGGCAAGTAAAAAGGGAAAAACTAGAAACATTCAATACCCCGTTCAAGGGTATTGGTGGAAATTGCACAAAATATTCATCAAATTTCTACTGAAAGGCACAAACCACCTACCTCGATCATAGGAGATCGATATACGTGAACCTCGATGACAAATTCCCCTTAGAAAGACATAGATATGAGAAAATGCACAAAAATTTCATCCCACGATAACATGAAAACAAGGAGGAATCAAGAAACAAGGCTCAAGCAGAAGGAAGAACTCACCGCTGCGATTCCAACAGAATCGACCGTGCTCGAATCGGAGAACGGACGTCATGTCCGGACTCCATCGATGATTTGGTCGTACAGATGCTCCCGGATAGTAGAAAAATGAAGAAGAAGATGTATTTGGGGGTTATGCGTGACCCCAGTCTGTTTAATGAAAAAAATAAACTACACGACATGTACTTCGAATTTTCTGTACTCTGAAATAATCGGCCACCACCTTAGCCTTACACACCAGGTGTGTGGCCCAGACATGGACAGCACACGGCTTCAAGCCGGAACAGATTACACGGAATGTACTCAGAAAGTACACGCTGTGTACTTTCAAAATTTCCAAAAAAAACCATTTTTCTTAAAAATTCCATAAAATGGAAAAACATACCTAAATGAAGGTCTGGGTTCTTACAAAATTCCACCCTTATAGAAATTCGTCCGCGAATATCCCTAACGAGTTGGAGAAGAAGGATCCCCGAACAACTCCAGCCACTTCGATCGTACATCGGCCTCCCTCTCCATGGTCTCGTCCTGTACTCGCCCGTGTTGCAATAGCCCTCGTACTAGAGGAACAGACTGCCCATAGAGAACCTTTGTACTATGATCGAAAATCTGGATAGGATTCTCCTCGAACGATGCATCTGCTTCAAGCTCGAATTCCTCTGGCTGAAACACGTGAGATAGGTCTGAAAAGTAATGTCGGAGCTGAGGGACGTGGAAGACGTCGTGCATGGTCCGATACCTCTGAGGTAGCTGCAACCGATAGGTGACTAGCCCCACAGTCTCCAAAACCTCAAATGGCCCGACGTACCACTGTGAAATCATAACCTGTCTCTGAATCCTCCTGTGTCCCAACCTAGGTGCGACACGTAGGAAAACCCGATCACCAACCTCGAACTCCAGAGGTCATCCCCATTGATCCGCATAAGACTTCTGTCGAGACTGCGCTGTATCTATCATCTTCCGAATCAGATCTATCTGCTCTGAAGTCTCCTGAACAAGACGAGGACCCAACAAAGCTGGCTCTCCTGCCTCCAGCCAGCATAAGGGTGATCGAAATGGCCTACCGTACAAAGCCTCTTATGGCGCCATCTGAAACGTTACCTAGAAACTGTTGTTGTAGGAGAACTCCACCAGATTATATGCTTCTCCCAAGAACTGCCAAATTCAAGGATGCAAGCTTGTAGCATATCCTCATGCACCTAGATCGTGCACTCGGACTGGCCATCAATCTGGGGATGGTATGTTGTACTCAAAAGTACCTGTGTACCCAAGGCCTTCTGAAGTCCCTGCCAGAACTGAGAGGTAAAGCATGCATCTCTGTCTGAAACAATAGAGTGTGGAACTCCATGCAGACGAATGATCTCTCTAATGTAAAGTCGTCCCAGATCATCGACACTAAAGGTCTCCTTGATCCGAAAAAAGTGAGCAACCTTCGTAAGTCTGTCGACGACAACCCAGACAACATCGTTTCCCCGAGGTGTCCTCGGCAACCCAATCATGAAGTCCATCACAACATTGTTCCACTTCCACTCCGGAATGGGTAACTGCTATAAAAGGCATGCTGGTCGTTGATGCTTTGCTTTCACCTGCTGACAAGTAGAACATTTCAAGACAAAACCAACTACATCCTTCTTCATACATGCCCACCAATACTGGCGATGATGAACCTGATACATCTTGGTGACGCCAGGATGAACTGCCCAAACTGAGGAATGGAAATCCCGCATCACCTCCTCCCGTATGTCTGCTGGAACCCATATGCGTCCTTGGAAACACAAGATCTAATTATCGCACACTGTCCATCCAGGAAGAGGGTGCTCTCCTAACACACTCTCCCGCAGGACTAAGCATTCCATGTCTGATAGCTGCCTCATCCGTACCTGATCAAGTAGCGTGGAGGTAACAGCTGTAGAAGATAGAAAAGTCTATCTCCATCTGTCGTGCACCTCTAGATGCATCTCAGAGAACAGAGCCATCTGCTGCCACTCACTACTGGCCTCTTGAACTTCCTGAATCTGAGTTCTCCGATTCAATGCATCTTCCACAGTGTTGCCCTTTCTCGTCGTATAGGCAATCTCGATGTTAAAAGACTGTAGATACTCAACGCACCTGTGCTGCCTCAGATTCAGATCACACTGAGTGATGATATACTTGAGAATCTTATGGTCAGTGAAGACCACAAAGTGCTCTCACAGAAGATAGTGTCTCCAACAGCGCAAAGCATGAACAACAGCTGCCAACTCCAGATCGTGTGTAGGGTAGTTCCTCTCATGTGGCCTCAGCTACCGAGAACCATACACAACAACTCCATCTTCCTGCATAAGCATATCTCCCATCCCGATACCTGAAGCATCACAGTAAACAGTGTAGCTCTTTCCTGGATTTGGAAAGACTAGTATCGGTGCTAACGTCAACCTCCCTTTCAGCTTCTGAAAGGATGACTCACAAGAATATGACCATAATAACTTCGCCCCCCTCTTGGTCAGACATGTCAAAGGTGCTTCTAAATGAGAAAAGTCCCAAATAAAGCGTCTGTAGTATCCAGCCAGCCCTAGGAAGCTCCGTACCTCAAAAATGTTCTTCGGATGCTCCCAAGAAACTACAGCTCTCACTTTCTCTAGGTCCACAGATACACTTGTCTCTGAGATGACGTGACCCAACATGTGAATCTGATCCATCTAGAAGTGGCACTTCGAGAGTTTAGCATAAATCTGATGCTCTCTCAGTGTACTCAGAACGATCTCAAGATGGGTGGCATGGTCATGTCGAGTGTGAGAGTACACCAAGATATCGTCCATGAAGACCACGACGAAGGAGTCAATGTAAGGATGGAACACTCGGTTCATCAGCGCCATGAAAACTGCAGGTCCGTTCGAGAGACCAAATGACATGACTGTATACTTGTAAAGACCATACCTGCTCTTGAAGGCTGTCAGAGGTATATCTGATGGTCTAACGCGAAACTGATGATAACCGGACCTCAAGTCGATCTTTGATAACACCCAAGATCCTTGAAGCTGATTGAAAAGGTCATCAATCTATGGAAAAGGATATCGGTTCTTGACCGTCAACTGGTTCAGCTTCCGATAATCCACACAAAGCCGAAGGGTACCATCTGCCTTCTTCACAAACAGAACAAGCGAACCCCAAGGAGAAGTACTGGGTCGGATGAAACCCATAGCCTATATCTCCTCCATCTACTTCTTGATCTCCTGCAACTCAGGTGTGGACATCCTATAGGGAGGAATGGAAACTGGTGCCGATCCTGGCACGTGCTCAATAGAAAAGTCCACCTCATGCCCCAGAGGAAAACCTAAAAATTCCTCTGGAAAGACATCCCTGAAGCGATCCACCGCTGGAGGAATGTCCAACTGTGGAGTCCCCTGGTCATCCAGATAAAGACTAGCAATCTGGACTATCACCCCTCCTAGCCCACAATGCTCGAGTCCCACCCGACTTTCCAAAACATCCCATTCGCCACTATGAAGGAAAGACTCACCTTCGGGTGAGATGAAACTGACTATGCGGCAATAGCAGTCGATGACTGCCTGGAATAGAATCATCCAGTCCATGCCAAAGATGACATAATAGCCTATCATCTCTAGGACATATATATCCCATAAGAAGTGATACCCTGCAACCTAGAGAGGGCACTCTCTACACTGACGTACACTAGATGTCCTTATTATCAAAGGTGTGTCTATTGTCATCAAGTCGGTAGAAGAAAAGATGCAGAGTCCAAGGCTCTACACAACAGAAAAGGAGATAAAACTATTTATTGCACCAGTATCGAAAAGGGGTGAAAGACTAGTGGGGCTTCTCCTGAACGAGGAGTCATGGAAGAACCCCGTTCACCTGCTGCTTGTGGGAAAACCTAGAAGAAATGCTGAAGGTGACCCAACATGGTGCAAGTTCGGCACTCCACGGGGTCTCTCTGGCACTGTGGCCTCGTGTGCCCTGTCCGGCCACACTGGTAGCATGTCACCTGGATGCCTGAGGATGCGTCTCACTTCCTCGAATCACCATGAGTACGCTCCCTACAAAGCTTCTTGTTGTCTTCTGAAGGAAAGCTGGCTCTGGAAGTGGAACCGCCCTGACACACATCTCCAGAGTCTCTCATATTGCGCTTCGCAATCAGTGCCTTGTTGATGATGGAAGTAATGGAAGTCAACTGGAAGATGTTCACCTCTGAGCGAATCTCTCTCCTGAGTCCATCCTCAAACTTCCATGACAAGAACACCCCACTCCCATCCCGAAGGGGTGTAAAACGCTGCAACTCAGTGAAACGAGAGGGATACTCCATGATAGATAGAGTACCCTACTCTGAGCTCATGAACTCCCAGGCTCGATCAGCCCTCATGGTCTTTGGGTAAAATTAGATGTAAAACATGCTCTGGAACTCCTCCCAAGTCATAGCCTGCTGCTGACCCGCCTATGAGATCACATCCCACCACCTCTTGGCGGAGTCTCGGAGCATGTAGGTGGCGAGCTTGACCCGCCTCTCTGGAGGCATCTCCAGATGCTCGAATATAGTAAGCATGGATTCCACCCATGAATCTTCAGCCTGAGGTCCTACCTCCCCCGAGAATGTGGGAGGATGCTGCTACTGAAAGACCCGCGTCAAGTCTGCCATAGACGAGGCAGGAGGCGGTGCTCCCTGGAAGGCATGAATCATCCTCATGAAACCTTACCTGAACTGCGCATCAGCGCTTGCGACTGGTACAACAACATGTTCCAAGGCTGGCTCGGCTGAGGGATCGACAAGAAGTCCCTGATTAGCCCTGTCTGGCATCTGATCACTGCCTGACGACAAACGTACGACCGGAGGATGTCTCAGAGGCATAGCTCTGAAAGATCAAAAGCACACCTTAGATCAGAACAACAAGGAAAGATAACACAAGAGTACAAAACCGGAACAGGGGAAACAACACACACGATTGCAAAACACGACTACACAGCGTGTATAAAACTACACGGCGTGTCTACTTAAACCACTGACATGGGCATGTACTCCTGCCCTATGAGTCGTGTACACTTCAAACTACACGGCGTGTTGACCCCCACACATGGCGTGTACTTGAAAACTATTCCCATGCCCGAGTCTCCTAGCACGGCTAACCCACATGGTCCGACTCAACCTGAGACTACACGGCGTGTTCGAATCAAACACGGTGTGCACTAGAAGAGGCTTCGGCGGTCCGTGTTGTTGAGTACACGGTCGTCTACACGGATGGACCTTACACGGAGTGTTCCGAACAAGCACATCTTGTATAGGAGAAGGCGATACCGTCCTGTGTTGTTCGTGACATGGCCGGGTACCTGGGCAAGACTACATGGCGTGTTCCGAAAAAAAACGGCGTGTGGAAAGGAAGGTCACGTCGGCCCGTGTTTTTCGTGACACGGCCGGGTACCAGGGCAAGACTACACGGTGTGTTCCCTACGGACACAGCGTGTTCTACCCGAGCTTCCTCGGCCCGTGTTGTTAGTGACAAGGCCAAGTACACAGCTCGGAACTCACATGGCGTGTACCAATGGCACACAGCGTGTTCCCGAAGTTACTCCCACGTCACTATGTTCTGCTTACACTTTCAATGACACGACCTGAAAACTACATGGCGTGTGCCTGAAACGTACACGCCATGTATTCTGGGTTTTTCTGGGCAGTAGCTCAGAAACTGCGTAGAATTCCAGAAACACTAAAAATGAGGGAAAAGATGCCAAATTCTGATCCGTGAGGGCCCATAAAACCTCAAGAACCAAAATTTGGTGTTCAGTTTAAGAAAAGAAGAAAACAAATAGTTTTCTATCATAACCGTAGACAATATATCAAGCAACTATCATAACACCATGCATAATCTACAGATAGTCTATCAAAACAGCATGCAATCGCTAATGTACCCTAGATGACATGGAAAGAATGCATGGCATGTGATTCTTACAAGTTACTATATGATGCATGAGATGGAATACCCTCATCTCATCATGTTGCAACAGAAATAGAACTTAAATATCAAAACAATAACCGCACAAGCTTTGTGAATCACTCTAGGTGAAAACATATCAACCAGAAAACTCAAAACCAGAAAACTGCAATTAACGAGGTTGTATGGCCTTTCCCTATACATGGGTTAGCTACTCCCGACCACAGATTAATACCAAGTACCGAATCCATCATATCCCTCTCTAAAGTCTCCACATAGTAAAGAAAGAGAAAATAAATCCTCTAATAAAACTTTGTAACGACCCGAGTCCGAAGCCCCTCCACTAGTGCCCCTTACCCGGTTTTCCACATGACCTCAAGCGCATTTCCCCGAACTCTAGAGGTTTCCGACTAGCAGCGAGGGCCTTGGTGCATCGGTGGGGAAACTATGCCCTCATTCGGTAAGGTATACAAGGTATGAAACAACAATAAATAGCGGAAGCAGTAAATAACATGGATAACAATAGAAACCAATCAGCGGAAGCGATGCAGATATATAACAATGATGACAATAATACATCAGGTACAAGTATCTATGGAACACAGAAAACACACCAACATGATGGAATACAACTAAAACCATGTGCGAAAGAAAAACAAAGAAATCTCCTCAGCATCGCGAGCCACGGCTCGGTCCCATGCTACCCAGCTCCTAGTGCATTCAAGATCCTGAAGTAGAAGGGCGCATGCCCTTGTCTATACCTGCAGCAAAATAGTCTGCTTGGGCCCAAAAATAGGGCCCAAATAGGGTGTGAGATACAATCCCAGTAGGCAATCACCCAATGCATTGTGCCTAAAAGTCAATGAATACATGGCAGTAATAAAACAAGAAGCAGTAAACGGAAAAGCTCTACAGCTATAATCCACAGTTCTAACAAGTATAACAGTTAACAACAAGAAGAAAATAGGTAACCCTCTACGTATCTCTCACAGTCTAGCCTTTATGGTTCAACCTCTAAGTACAAGAAACCCTCTAGGAGGCACACACAGTCTGGCCCCTTTGGTTCGGCTACGTAATTAAGCAGACTCTCTCGGGATGCACTCACCGTCAATTCCCCCTATAGTCTCGTATCATGATAAAGGCTCTCTGGGGAAGCACTCAACGTCAATTACCCCTATAGCCTACGTCGTAATTAAAAGACTCTCTGGAGAATCCCTTCCATCAATTCTCCACTTGGTCTCACAATGAAATATCAAAATTAGAAAATGTGATTTTAAAATTTGAAATTGATTTCTGGAGTTTGTTTTAATTTTACAAGGTTATATATATAAAATTTGAAGAAGAATTGGATTATCTTGTGAGATATTAAAATCATGGTTATTAAAACCCATAAATGTGACCATCAAAATTACATGAAATAATGAAAATATTTCAATTCAATACAATCCTACGACCTTTTAGGTTAATATTTTCGATTATTAAGATATCAAGATATGTAACAAAACTCATACAATGATGGGTTAACAATAAATCACCCTAGTGTATTGTGCTTTAATATTACATAGTGGGTTTCTTTCTTATTTTTCAGAACAATATCATTATAATTTTAAAATGCGATTTTATTATATTTCAAAATTATTTTTCAGTGAAATTATAACATATTTTGAAAAATATATAATTTTATTTTATCTAAATATATTTTCTTTTTTAAATTATTTCTATGTATATATTTTATAAATATATGTATATTTATTTTAAAATTAAGGATAATCTTACATTCAAATTATGACATATTTTTAATAAAGATAAAATTATCTTATTTTATCAATATGTAGATTTTTGATAATTTTTATAGGTAATAAATATTAGAGGATGGATTATGGAACAATGAATGATTGATGAATATAAGAATGGTGTTGATTCTTTTTCATAATTTTCTAAATGAAATGTCCCAAAAAATGACAGGTTTTTTGGTTCATGACCGTAATGATTAAATATAAATATTTTGGAATGTATAGAGATCAATGAATATTTCATTTCTCATGGGATTAATCCAAGTTACATCACTTTTATTTGTCATGATGTAATTGTTTAGAATTTTATATTTACTTGAGATGAAGCTTTGAATTTTGGTAACTTTGATGAGTGTGAAGAAAAGATTCATGATACAGAAGAAGAACAAATTGAGGAAGAACTGATAATAGAGAATCTATATGGTGATAGAGAAAAACCATTGTATCCATAGTGTATGGATTTTATATATTTATTATATTTGTTATGATTTATTATCTTGAAGGGAAACATGGATTGAGTGAAAAAAATTAATTAGATGTTACAATTGTGGAATGAAATTCTTCCCAACAAAAACAATACTCAATATACACATTATAAGGCTAATAAAATATTTTTTCATGATGGGACTAGAATACAATAAAGGATATTCATATCCAAAAGACAGTGTTTTATTTATGAATGAATATATACTTCTGTCATAATGTATTAAATGTGGGACATCATGGTATAAGATGAAAATAAATCATAGAATACTGTAGAGATTAAAGAGATACCTACAATCATATTTTCGTACCATCATATAATTCCACCTTTGAAAAAATTATTTTTTTAATTCACGTGATTAATAATGGTTTATATGGAATATGGATAAGTGGATATGTGATTGAAAAATTCAGAATATAGTATATTGTCCACAGTGGATGAAAATCGATGAAAAATATCTAACATTGCGAAATGAAGTTAGAAATCTCAGACTTTGGTGGTGAATTAGTGGAATGATCCGTATAGAAGAATTAGTAGTAGATATAGTTTATGGCATATTTTATTGGTAATTTACAACTTATCTCCGAAGTTTTGTTTGATGTGTAAATATTTAATGTTATGTTTAATTACATCTGGACCAAATAAATCCAAAAATGATATTAATATTTTATTGTCACCATTAATTGTTGATTTGAATCTCTTTTGGGAAGAATGTATAGGGTGTATTATTTTTATAAAATGGAATGTATTCGAATAATTTCACTGACTATGTTCAATATAAATGAATTCCATGTGTAAGGATTCTTTTCTGCATATAGTGTAGAGGGGAATCAAGAATGTCCAATTTGAGAACAACAAACAACATATTGTCAATTGCATCAATGAAGGCCAATTGTATACATGGGTCATAGACTATTTTTTCCTGTAGATCACCCTTATAAAGGATTAAAAAAATCCATCAATATCTCCAATGAAATTTATATTGCTCCAAAAACATTATCCAATGATGATTTTTTTGATAAGGCTCAAAACCTTTTTTTGAAATTTGGATAGGAACATAAATTTGGTAATTATATACATATTAGATTGAAATGGATAGTGTTTTTTGAGGTAACTTATTGGGGATATCATAATGTGAAAAATAAAATTTATGTCATTCATGTGGAGAATAATATCTATGATATTTTGATTATAAAATTATTATATATTTAATTAATGATGAAATATGGGTTTCATGCATGATTAGAATTTCTATCAATGTGAAAATGACTCGGGTAAGCTACCAAACCTGATGGAATTTGAACTTTTCTCTTCTAGAATTACATACATTATCCAAGATATAGAAATTTATCTATTTTCAATTTCTTCATGAAAATAATGGGTCATAGGTTTATTATTCAGACTTCAAAAAACTGTCTCTTTGAAGGATTTGTATTTGAAATGTACGGAATACTATGATTATCACATCATTATGAAATATCTTCTACTAGTTTCATTGCGTGTAATATTTCCCATATATGTGAGAAAGACTATCATGAAAGTGTGTTTTATTTAAAATTATATTTTTTTATAAGGATAATGATCTTGATAGATTGAAAATTTTGTAAAACGATTAAATTTATATACTTTTTCAACTAGAAATTTTTTATCCTCCATGTTTTTTGATATAATTTTTCATTGAATGGTTCATCTAGTTTGAGAAATAAATAATTTTGGACCTATATATCTACATTTTATGTATCTTTTTGAAAGTTTTATGAGTATATTTATGGGGTATGTTATTAATCCATATCTACCATAATAATCAATTTTTGAAAAGTATTTTTTTAGAAGCATGCACAATATTGTACAATCAAAATGTCATTGAAAGAGAATGTTGGTGTTCCTCTATTTCACCATAAACAAATTAATGATGAGGGATAAGGGATTCATGGATTGAAAGTAAAATCATTGTCAAGTGAACAATTGAAGAAGGTAAATTTATACATTTTGAATAACATGGCTGATGCTCAACCACATATAAAATAAAATATTAATCAGTTGAAACAATGAAATCTAATGAAGAAAAAAAGTAGATTTTGAATATGCATAAGATACGTTTTTTCTATGTATAAAAAATAAACTGCATGGTAGATCAGATTCATCATAGAAATTTATATTGATATTGTGTTGTTCATGCTTAAATGTGATAACATGGTCCGAGCATGGAATTAATGGATATAAATTTTATACAAAATCTTATGAAAACATAAGCGTATTCCAAAATAGTGGTGTATTGGTGTTCGTATAAGTAATGAATTTTTTTAGTTTAAAAACTAAAATCCAATTTTTACATCATGTTCTTCTTATGAAGTCATTGACGAAATATGGGAGGTTGATTGCATTAAATTTAATGTTCACGTGTTTAATTGAAAATGGTTTATAGTTAAAAACACTATCAGAAACAAACAATTTGGTATGAAAAATAATAATATGAATACATTAGAAGACATATACAATTCTTCTATAATGGAAACAAATGAAAAAACTTCTTTGTTCTTGATCATTCTAATATGCAGTGGACTATTGTTTTACATGTGAAAAAATATGTTTATGATGGTCAAATTGATGAAGATGAACATTTATGTGAGATCCCTACTTTCTTTGAAATATTAATAGATATTAATGATGATAATGTTATAGACATGGCTTTTACCATAGGGAATCGTCTTGGTGAAGGAATTTTTGAAAAAATATATTTTCACTTTTACAATATTATATGTAATATTGGTTTATTTCATGTTTAATTTTAGCAATTTCATAGAATTTTATATTTTTTTTAACATTATTAAAACATATATTAAAATGGATCAGTAGAAATGTCTGATTATATTGATTTAGATTTGTTTAGTTTACCATTTTTAACAATATGTAACTTATATATATCTTGATTTTTTATAATGAAAAATATTTTAATTGAATATTTTAAATATTATTTTTTTTTGTATGAAATTGATTTATTAGGTTGGACCATTTTTTATACACAATTACCAATTTTGGATTTGTTTTCATTCATTTACATGACATTTCAAATATCATTATTGTTGTTATAAATTTAGTTAACTATAAAAAATAGGAATAAAATGTGTTATGTTTTAGTTTACATCTTTTTCATATTTTTATTGTGTTTATATTATTATCATAATATGTGAATTTGTATATTTTTTGAACTAAATGTTTGTTTCTTTGATTCGAAGGTAAATGAAAGATCAATCAGATAATCAACCACCAAATTCAAGTGATTAGTTTCAATGACATACCTCAAGGGAGGAACGTCTACATTATTCTTGTGACGTTCTTCAATAACATTCATGTGCTCACAAAATAACAAATAAGAGTTTAGGGGTTGGTAAATGTGACAACACTAGTTTACAAGAAAATTGATTTGCTTATATCAATTACTAGAGGATAGTTTTAGACATTGATGATAAAGATGTTCCAAGGAGTCCTAATAATAAATTGATTAATTGTTTTGAATCAACTCAAGGTAAAAGAAAAGTCATTATTGTTTTTTATAATTGGAAAAGTGTGGAAAATACATCAATATATCAGTCGTGATAGAAAATTTCGGTATGCTCTATTGCTGTTGTTTGACTATTCCAGAAATATTTAACATAGAATATGATTTTCCCTCTTCTTTATTAGATGAAATTTGTTATACCTAAAATATTAAAATTCATGATGAAATTTAAATATATAGATTCAAGGAGATATGGTTATTTAAAATTAACCCTCATATCTGATTTCATTTTTAGGGATAGGAAAACTGATATTCCAGGTCATATATTTCATTTTATAGATCAATCCACATTGAAACAATTTGTCAAAAGTACAATAGAAGAAGCAATTTTATAAATATATGTGTTCACATTTATATGTTTTTTATATTAATTATCTTATTAATGTCGTATTAATGATAAATTATTATTAATTTATAGGAATCCAGTAGATCTCATCAGAATATCCAATCTACAAATGTATACCCTCGTAGTTTATCTTGTGGAGGGTATACATTACTGGAATAACAAATGATATTTAAAAAGTTCCAAAAACATAAAGAAGAGTATTATGGATGTGGAGAGGTTTCTCCTTCATCCCCTATATCTAGATGTGAAAAATGGATGAGGACTCAAAATAGAAAAAATGGACACTATCATAAAGAAGAATTTAGGGTCGTAGCCGAAAGGATTGAAATATGCTTATATTATTTATTTACGTCAATTCAAATATTTATAAATATTGAATTATTAAATAAATTTTCAAATAATTCAAACAAGATTCTCTTGAGGAGTAATGAACACATGTGGTATTTGAAGCTGATTAGAGGTATGATATTTTATTAGATGCATTCAAAAAACCTGAACACTCAGATCATGTACAAGGATACTTGGTAGGTGTATTGATGAAAAAAGTGTTACCACATTCTTTTGTGTCTTCAATGGTGGCTATATATAAAGAGATATTTTCTTTGGAGGCTGATGTTCCGAATATTTACACAATGATTGAGGAAAGCTTCAGAGATTTTGTGAAGTCTATGTTTGTAGACATGAAATGACAATTTCAAACTGCATCTCCCATTCCACCTCTACCAGCTGCTCCCACTCCCCCACCTCCAATTACAAACCACAATATTTATCATTTTCCCTCTAATTTAGACCCCATTACTTTTCCCCCACCTTCATCTATAGAATCCATTTTTTATCCTTCTCGCACACCCCCTCATCCACTTCTTCTTAGTTATTATGAGTTTTATATTAATGATCCTCTGATTCATATAGTTGAATATGTGATGATATATTATATATGAGATAAAACGAATCATCAACACTTAAAAGTAGATCATCATAGGGGCACTATAATTGATATTATAGATATATCACTAGGTGTACCATTACATATATATGAGGTGACAACAGTTGGACAAATTATTGACCACCTCCTAGTTTTCCTATTCATACATCTATGACCCACAACCGTATAAGAATGTGTATGATTTAAATTTTATTTTATTTTTCTATTTAATTTATTTTATAATTTAAATGTTAATATATTTCTCTATTTATATACATGAATACTATGAAGGTAAAGAAAACTATATTGAAAAAAACAATGACAATGGGTATGATGTAAGATTCTGAATCTAGTAGTGTTGGCATATTTTCATGGTATTCAAATTTTTTGTGGGTAATTATTTGTTTCCAATTGAATATAAAGTTTTTAGAAGTGAAATAAATGTGGGGATTTGGAAAAATGATATCATTGAGCTTGTTACTATAGATATGTTGGGCATCAACCTTGAACAATTTTTTTCCATATATGTCTTAACACAATTCATTCCCTACATTAAATTTATTTAAAATTTATACGTACTAGTTTTGTAATAAGTATCTTTATAACATTTGTGTGATGAATGAAGATACAGTCATATATGGGTTGATTAACCCACATTTGATTTCACCTAAAGTGGATGAATTGGATGACGGGAAAAATTATTTTAATTTACATATATATTTGGACAGAATAAAATTACACAGTATTAGATGAATTATTTTTTTGATAGATATTAAATATAGGTATCAAAAATTGTTATTTATCCATTAACATATAAAACAGTAACATTAATTTTTCTTTTATATTATTGACCATTGGATGTTAGCTGTTTTTGTGACGGTGAGAAAAAAAATTATTGGATATGCTCTATCCATGGCGGTATATAAGAATATTATAAGAAAATTTGGGAATAATATGTTTTAATTTATTAATAAATTTTTATATTATAAGGAATTATACTTTGAATTCATTCGTATTATTTTATAATAGAGTATGAGCTTTATTTTTAATATCTACAATGAAAAAGTCTTTTTAGATCAATTATATCAAGTAAAGGTGAATATCCATTTATAATTAGTGCATGTTGGATTAAATAAAAATGATATTTTGAATTGGAAAAATAATTTAAACTGAATTTTAATAAACAATAAAGCATTAAAAAATGTGTGTATTATATATTAATACATATGTATGGAGGAATTACTACTTCAACAGTGAAAAAGTTCAAGAAAGTAAGAATTTCATTATAAATCATTCATTAAAATGTCATTTTCATTATTCATTATACATGTAATATAATTTCTTTTTTTAGTTGTATATATTTGATGACCATCAACCATATAGTAGACAATAAGTGAAAAACATACATGTGGAATGGTCAAAAAATTTTACAGGTTTGATTAATTTTTGTATGGTAGATTATTATTTTGAATGTACTAATTATAAATGTGTATTCATTAGTTATTTATGTTCTATTCTAGATTTGTAGTAATTAACATAATTTTTTAAAGTAGTAAATATGAATGTGTAATTTTTCTGCAGTTTTTACTTGATTCTAGTTTGGTTTGTTGTTAGGAATGTAGGACCCTGGGACACCCTGAGAGGGGAGGGGTGAATCAGGGTGTCAACTATTTCTTCTTAATGTTGTGGATATTGTTCCCAAATTGGTAGGAACTACTTATACCTGTATGATGGATATGATCAGCAATGAAACATTCACATGCACAGAGATAACACAACAATTTTACGTGGTTCACCAGAAAGTGATACGTCGAAGGAGCATACACCAAAAAGTTGCCGGTCATACCAAATTCCACTAATCTTCACTATCTGTGGATTATAGAGGTCCGGGCACAGTCACTCTATCCCAGGCTCACTGCCTTTACAAAGGTTCAGGGATAGCTCACTCCTTCCCTCGTGTCACACCCGTTGACTCCCCCTGGCTCACTGTCGTTGCTGAAGTCACACTCAGTTTATAGATGTAAGGTCTCAACAATAGATAGACATGAACGTCCTTGTATCATGTTCAGCATGAGGCCTTGCTTGCATCAGAGTCCTGAGTTGATGCTCTGTTAAAGTCCAAATTCTATCCACTGATGAATACCTATTTTTCCCCTGTCCACTGGGCGAACAACCTTTGGAAAGGGCCTTCGCAAAGTACCCTACTTCACAAGGCTCCCAATTTTGGAAAGCTCAAACAATTCTTTGCGGAGCCCCTGCCTTTTCGCGAAGCTCAATCACGAAGCACTCTCGCAATGCACAACCCTTCGCAATGCTTGGCTGTCGCGGAGCTCCTGCCTCTTCGTGATGCCCATTGAGCCAACGCGGGGCGCACGACTTTCGCGGAGCTAAAATAGCTGCCGCGAATATCCTCTTTCGCGAAGCACACTGCCTTTGCGAGTGACCTTTGCGAACCGAGAGCAAAGGATTTTCTATTAAATTCTCTCTACATCTCTTGAGGGGTCATCCTCTATTTATAGGCGATTCCACTGACCCTCGAACATTCCGCGCGAAGTCAACGCCACGTCATCTCAAATCGTGAACCTCCAAAGTTTCTGCCGAAATTCTCTCAAAATCCTGAAGCACTTCAGTAATTTTCCGTTCGCGGAGTTCATCGTAACCGCAGAGCATTCCATCATTTCCTTCATGCCTTCACCGTGGAGCTCCCTTACAAATCCCTTCATCTTTGCAAAGCTCCCTTGCAAATCCCTTCTTCGTCGCGATGCTCTCCAGCCTCTGTCGTTTGCGAAGCTTGACGTAATCGCGAAGAATCACCACCTTGTAACTTCTATTTTTGTCCGCCTCCAGATCATCCATTCCTTTGTAGATGTTCCTTGAATAAACCATGGATCATTATCCACTGTCCTCGAACTCAACATGCCACCATTGAATATCCTTTGTCAACAAATTTGTATGTCATCTGTTTGCTTTGTCAACAAGCACGATCACCTCAACAACACTTCTTCTTGGTGATCTGTATCCTTCAGCAACTCTTCTTCTTTTATCACAAACTACACTATTGTGATATGAATTCTTTGAAGGCATAGCTTCAGAATCATCATATTCTGTGACAATGTGATGTGCATGGCTATCTCAGAATTCCAATCATTGCACGACCTTCTTAGAATTCCAATCATTGGCACATTGTCTTCTTCATCAACCTTCATGATCTACTTCATTCAAACCATGGGATTCAATTGTTCAAGAAGTCTCTTGCATGGTTCTCATGCAATCATGAGTAACTTCATGGTCTTCATCAAAACCCATGGTTCTCATGCAATAATGGGGAATTGCATGGTCTTCATCAAAACCGATGGTTCTCATGCAATAAGGAGGAATTGCATGGACTTAATCCAAAAACCCCATTCTTCTTTAATCATCCTCATAGGGATTAAACCTCACATTCTTCATTTTTGTAAACAATGTATCACCTTTGACACATGTTCTTTGAACTTATGATCAGTACAACAATCGTCTGAATCACCATTCCTCTACTTCAGCGGAGTACTTCATGATATCCTTAATTTTGATCTCCCAATACTCCATTTCATTTGAGTACTTCTTGATCACCTTCATTTTGATCTTCATTTACAACTATTGACAACAAATAAAACCATATACACAAAGTGGTTCCAAAAAGGAATTGGTTGTTCTAGGTCTGGTTTTGCAATGGATAGGATGGGTTCCACAAATAGATAAAAAATAATTGGTTTTTAGGTCAATTATTCAAATAACTGACATGAATACCTTTTCTGATGTTCTTCACATTAGTTATAAAATAGCCGATGTAAAAAACATTACAAAATGGTCTTTCACGTTTTTTAATAAATAACTGACCTGAAAAACTCCAAAATAATAATTTTTAACATTTTATTTTATATAATGGACAAAATAATATATTATTTTTTACGTCGCATGCAACAATGTATCCCTAAAAACAACATGAAAAACTAAAAAAAACTTATGTAGAAAATGTCCTTTTCACTATTGTGAGTTCTATTTAAATGATTTGAATTTTTATTTCTTCAAATTATTTATAGAAACAAACCTTCTTATTATTTTATAATTTTTGTAACATATTTCATATAACCATTAGTGAAAAATTATTTTCTCCAATGTATTCGTAATAACATTCTAGTTATTCAGTAAAAATTTGATAAGAATAATTTTGAAAGTATTTATATAATCTTCCATAATTTTTGAAATAAACATCATGTTGTTTAAAATACATGTAAAAATTTATCAGAACGAATAATATATATTCCATTAAATTACCTATATTTTCTTAATATCATCAATATATCATTTATGTACTTGCCTATATGACCCAAAAATATACAAGGAGGATCAACAGGTTTCTTCATTATTACAGTTAAATACTATTATGAATCTCATCATCTCTGTTGAATGAACCATCTATAAAAACCAGCCATTTTCCAATGATATATTTGAAATGTCATAATTATTTTTACATATCATTAGACATCAACATATCTTCATCCACTACTATATAAATTATTATTACATTCTAAGTTATCCAAATTTCATCTTCACTAGTATATCATGATTTCAGCTTCAATGTTGATGTTATATTAACCCTTAAAATCTTAATCTAACTTATTTATCATCGAGATTAATAAATAATGAATATTTAATAACTAGTTATTGAATCAATAATTTTTCATAATAGAAAAATTAAAAAATCATACATGGAAATTTTTACAATAATTTAAAAAAATGTTCACTAAGCAGGTAATAAATACCCATATAATGAAAACAATATGGCTATTAAGATAATTAATTAAAATGTATGTATAATGATGATATTATTTATGATTTTATGTGGTAAAGTTTTTTCAATGATCAACCCCCCATTCACTATGAACAAATAATTATCAACTGTCCCCAAGTGAGCCTTTACCTTATATAAAAAGTGATGATGTGGGCCATCTATCTATAATTATACACATATAAAGATAGAATATCAATCATATTTTTTTCCACAATCACCTCTATATATGTATAACTAATTTTTATCGTCCTCTATATTGATGGAAAATTCCACCATCCTCTATATTATTCTCAACTATGTAGGATACCACCATGAAACTAATTGTTAAAACCACATCATGGAAAAATTCAAATGTGTCCGTGAAGGCTATAACATCCACTCCATATTGAGAATTATCACTATCATCCTATTTAATTATCTCAAAAATAATACTTCACCATATGTGACAATAGTCAAAACAATTTCAATCATAATAAATATATATTGTTGAAACACAGTCCTAGTAATCAATATCACCCATATTCTTTTAGGTT
Source organism: Viscum album (assembly GCA_963277665.1). Taxonomy (NCBI): domain Eukaryota; kingdom Viridiplantae; phylum Streptophyta; class Magnoliopsida; order Santalales; family Viscaceae; genus Viscum; species Viscum album. The sequence continues at coordinate 1,707,554,855 of OY728142.1, forward strand.
ACACCAATTGTAGTTCCACAAGAACCACATCAACCATAACATCTGATGTATCATATCTGTATGACACATCAACTCACAATGATCAAATACATAAGCCATAAAATATATAAATTTTACATATATCATGTTGAACATTCTATATCCTCATGAGACTACCCCTAGGTATCACTTTTGAAAAATGGAATCCACAGCTGATTCAATTCACCAGTAACCCATATGATCCAACAATTATAAAATTATTACATACTTTATATACACTCTGTTAACATATGAAATATCTAGGCACCATAAACCTATAGTTATTGGGTCTATACTAGTTAAAAAAATCAACATGATCATCACATATTTTGAATAAACCTGTTAATCTTATTAAAATTAGATTTTATATAATATATAAAATAATATGTAGTAATTGATTGAGAATAAATATAAATACACTATCTATGATAGCCTCACCCAAGAATATTTTCTATAACATATGGCTCAATGACCTGATAAGAATTAGTTATCATCTTTTATTAGGATTATGAGGGGTTGAGTATGCAATTTATGGTATATCCTTCATATATTGGTTAAAACCCTAAATACACTATTATAAATTAATTCCTCATTAATTACACCATTTGAATGTGTTTTTTTTGAAAATATAATAAAATAATCACATTAAAATTTAGAAAAACTCGACACTTTAATGTATATATCATGACAAACCATAAATATTTCTGCATAGAGATCCTTTTGTATAACACATCAAAGTATTTCTAAACATATTCCGATAAATTTCATAGGCTTAACCAAATGGACCTTAATCATCATCCATATGGGAAAAAAATATCATAGAAAACTCCAAACACTATCCCAATATATGACCCTTATATATCAATTGACTCTTATATTTCAAAGGGGTTATACTTAAATTTTTAAATTTGAAATTTTGTTATAATAAATCATCAATTGGTAAATATATTCATTTATGTATCATAAATTTACTTAAGAAAATGGTATTTGAATAATTTTGAAAATTCCTCATAACATAGGTGGCCCTTAACTATCACCATAAATTTACACTTAAATATCTCATTTACCAAAATGTTACCCTAATATAATGAGAGTAACTCTAGATACACTATTATGAATAAAATATTATTGTATAGTATTTTATTGGGATACCAAAAAATCACATATTCCCCATAATAATTTAATTCATATGTAGTTTTTAGCCATACACAAGTGTAGAATTTTTCTAGGTCATTTTCTAGTACATAATCTTTTATACACAACACAACATAGTATGAAACTTAAATATGTGATTTTAAATTTTTAAAATTACTTGTAATTATATTCATGATTGATAAACATCATAAAACCACTCATACATATAAGGGTTTTGCAAAAAAAATTACTTCAAATAACATAACTTTTTCAAAGCCTATGATTCACCGGAAGAGTACAGTATGACCAAAAAACTAAATAATGTGGAATTCCATGAAATCATTTTAAATATATCCAAAATAATTATTTTATAAATTAATTTCAAAACTCAAATTACCTATCATTTAAACATTAAATAGTTGAATCAATATAAGCCCTTCCTTGACCCTACGATAACTCATGTTACATGTTCTCTGTACTATAACAATGAAATGGATACCTTGACATGATCTAAATTGTCATGCACTGAAACCAATTAACTCCTAAGTAGTTGATCCTCGACTACCTCATGGCCTCATGGACTTAATACCCATTATATATAGTCAATGGACTAGAATTTTCAATCTATTATTTAACTATATAGAGACTATACCGTCATGATTAGAATGAAACACATCACTATAAAATGATAGATAATGAAATGGATCCACATTAAAATATTTTAATGATAACATATATAATAATAATAAATAAAAGAAAAGAATCATCATAATAATATAAATATATAAATCGTTATATTAATAATTATTTCATGTCTGTATACTACAGAAATTGTAAAATATATGAGATACAATTGAGTTGAATATACAAAATACTAATAATATTATAAAAAAGATTAGGATATAAAATTAATAGCCTCAAAATTATATTCTCAATATTCAACTCCTATAATCTATCCTTGGACATAGAAAAAATGAATCCAATAATATACCTATCACTTTTTCACATCTTGAAATTATGATGTCTATTGAGATACCAATCAGAATAATGAATATAGTGTGAGATAAAATTAGTAACCCACCACCAAATTTTTCAAAAATTTTCAATTATCATTGTATATAATTAATCATTGTTTGAAAAATAATGAATCTTTTCAATGAAATATATTATAAAAATGTTTGTCTGTGTTCTAATTGGGACACATGACAGATACCACCTTCATTGATTAGTGCTAGAATGTCTCTTTTTGTTGTTCAATTTCAATTTATTTTTATTGAGAATTAAGACATGGATCATAAGAAATGCATCCCAAATTGATCTTATTCTGGTTAGGGGAAGAAAAAATTAAATGTTATTTAACTTGTTAAAGGAAATATAATTTTTCCATCATTTAGGAAAGGGTATAATTGAATCATGTTATGTTCATTTATATTGATAAATATTCAGTTAAATTAATTTATTAGAAGCTTGAGACCATACTAGGTGTTCCATTGGTGAAGTCCCGATATTTATATATTAATATAATTAATTGATCAGTCAGAAAGACTATCCATTTAATTTATAATAGGAAGAAAGTAGTCTCTCTAGGGGTGGAATAAATACATCATCCACTATTTCCATTATTTTATTTCCATAAATGAAGAAAAAGTATCACCCATGGCATAAAATACAGAACTATCCATTGAGTCAATAAATTTAATTCTAGACTAGAAACACATGTGTGACACATAAAATAACATAATTTACCAACATACAATGGACATCCAAATTATTCACATAATAACCTATATATCACTCATGGTGTGATAGAAATCTGTTGATGATTCATTTTAGTTCATTAATCCTGCAGAGTCTATATCTAGAATTACGAGTATGGACACATTTATAACCTATAAAATTGTATAATAAATTGTCAAATGATCTTTATCATACCTTAACATTTATAAAATAAAAAATAATTTAAATTTGTTGTGTCATTTATGTAGGAATTGTATAAATCACCTTTTAAGGAAGTTCAGTTTTGTATCCTTTCCATTAGAAGAATATCATTGATTTAATCATTCTAATATATTTAATTATGTCCCATTTTAGTTATTTAGTTATAACCATCCTATAATAATGTTTAATGAACAAGACTTAATGGATAAATCAAATTCATGAGATTCTAATCATTTGATTCAAATTAAAAAATACACCTAATGGGTTGGTTCTCCTATTGGTCCTTAACCCACTTTAGTTATTATCGATAAAATTTTTCATATAAAAGTATTCCAACACATTTAGTTTTTAAAGAATTGCTTCAATATTTGATTCTAAGATATTATAGTCTTCGTAATAATGAATAAATTTATAGATTACATTGATTTAATGGAAAAAATGATACCAGATACATTAGTTGTGTAATGGAGGCATCATATGATATTTTTCTATTATCTAAGAAAAAATAATAGGAATATAAAACAAAATACTAAATATATTAATTATTATCTCTCATAAAAATAGAATTCATGCTAGTGGCAAAACCATTCATAAAAAGAAATACGATTAAAGGATTTAATTTTAGCAATTGCATGCAACTATAGGTGATAAATTCCGAGTCTAGATGGAGAATATAGATCCATGATAATGATTGATTTGAATGGAATAGATCAACATAGAGGAATAGGTGTTCGACAATTTGATGATTGAAAAATGGTTCTTAATGATTTAAATAAGGTAGAAGAAATGGTAATTTTAATTATTGTAAAAGCGTTCAAGGATTTACACAGCTATATGGTTATCCAGTACACTATAAAACATCACACACATCTTAAACATAACTAATAGTTATCTTTATGTGCACATTTTTTTCAAACTATTCCTTGACCATCATCTCATCAATATTCCATATATATTACCCTTCATGGTTTAACAAAATAGTGCTAACTCAAGTTTATTTCCTTTTAAATTGTATGAGAGAAATATTTTTTCTAAAATCTAGGGTTTTGGGACCTCAAAAAAACCCTATATTATACTAAAATGTCACTCATTATCATGGTAACTTATACATAGATTGAATGAAATATTGAAACTATAATCATTTGAGGATAAATATAGCCACTAAGAATATATATAATCCTCTTAATCGAATGTATCATCTTGTACATAGTTGTGTTTTCATTTCTCTTGTATAATAGAAACTAACTTACCTCAGAGTTTCATAAATCTCCGATCAAAAATTTGTAAATGTTGATCCTAAAAAGAAGTTTTTACTTCTTAATTAAAATAATTAGGATGAATAATATGATATGGGTTTGAATAGTAATAGTGAATCATTGATACATGGATGTTTTTATGCTAATCCTAGTGCCTTTGAGGTTGTAACAACTAAGAGGCAACGCATCTGAATCTCTATAGAATCAAAATTTCTAGATATAATTAACAATTAAACTCTCTTATTTATTAATTAAAATATTCCTCAGTATAGGTGAAACATGAAACAAAATGTGATCCCAACAATGAACACCAGTGGTCGGGGGAGGAAACCAGTTAAATAATTCTTTTTATTTTGTGATATTTTCATAGGCTTTTAGATATGTTATACATGAATTGATGTCTCATGAATGTGAAAATGTCACAGTAGGATATTCTCTCCAAACACTCTCTAAAACAATTTTAATGTAACGAACAACTAGTCAAATATACATATGTATCTTTATGTATTATCTCTATAAAGATGTTATTGTACATGAAATCAGTAGAGGTAAGCATTGGTTCCATGAATCAGCAATGTCTAGGATGCCTTTACAAATCATTGACTCCTTCACTTGTATCATATCCTTAAATCATCCATCAATAATAGGGTGATAAAATTTAAATTATAGTGCCTATGAAAAATTTAAATATATAACCATTATAATAAACTAACATTCAAATGATCATATCTATATAGTATGATAGAATGGTTAAATCCATGAAATAATATGAAATATCATTCATATAGACATCCTAACTCATCTAGTAAAAAGTTCTCCCTGACATGTAAAAAGATATAAAAATATTTTAATCATTCTATGATCACCAATACTGAATCACAACTACAAGGTGACCACGAAAATCCACTAAACATTTCTATACTGATGTTGTCCTATTTCCCTGTTGGAATGTAAAAAGATTACAAGATCACTATTTCACGCATTCTATTCTATCACCACCTGATAAAACATGGACCACTAAGTAATGAAATCAGTTATATCCCATTTCATACCAAACGACATATATTTCTGGTTCATATCACTGTTCATATTTTTATTTCATGTAGGGAAAACCCCAATGTAGCATGAAAATGTAACATCAACTCATAAAGAATGACTGAAGGAACCCAGATACATGCATGAATTCACAAGATCCCATATTTTTCAATGATCTAATTAGTTTTTGGGTCTTCATCAGAAATGGTCTACATTTTGACCAAGCCCTCATTATCTATAAGATGCCTCATATGCACTCAATCAGGAATTGAACATGTTACGGATAATGATGTAATAAATGGTTTTCCGTTATGTTTTTGAACCATAAAATTAATGTAATAAAATAGTTTCATTAGTTACAACTCATGTAATCTAACCTATTTCCCTGTGTCTTTGACTTTTTGAATCAAATATTTACTGACAATGTTAAAATTACTAGGTTTTTATTCAGTTCAATGTAGAATATGTCTATGTATTTAAGAAATATTTTTTTATTAGATTCAAATAATATATTTTAAGAATATACAAGAGGATTTGGTCATCATTGTACACCAAAAAATTATCTCACATAATGTAATGCCTCCAAAATCTAAATTCAGGTACCATATCTTCTATCATGAAATCATAGATCACAAAATTATGATCATGAGGTCGCAAATGACGAGACTATTTTTCCCTGACATGATCTACCAACATCAAAATGAGTCACAACATGATTCATGAGGAATTAAATTAAATCACACAGCTTACTCTAGGATGATGTAAAATAACTATAGGGGCTAAACTACATCTCTCTTGTAGATAACAATATAAATTCTCACACACATCATAAAATGAAAACATGGCATCTTTATGGTTCAATCATGTGAGTGGAACAAATATATGTCATAAATAATTTATGAAGTATCTATAACATCCATTAATCCCTAAGAAAATCTATATATCAAATACATTCATGTCATTATTGGAATAGATTATTAATATCAATTTATTTCGGGAAAATTAATTCTATTGTATCCGAGATAATGTGAAGCTGGAAGTGGAATATATCAATTTGATTGTGGACATTGGAGAGATTAGAATATATCAGGTTCTCTCATAGTGTACTCAAAGTGATATTATGATCTTTGTAATGTTTTTGTTATGAATGTGAAAAAATTAAGTAGTTTTTGATAAAAAAAATATTATATATGATTCCATTTATGGGTGGGAAAACAAGATTTGATAAAATCATGTATACTATTGATTCATTCCTTAAAAAAATGCATTTAAATAATACTCAATGAATCCATATATACTATAAAATGATACTTGTGACACATACGAGGTTTGAAAATGAACATAATGGTATACAAAAATCAAACTGTCCAGGTATAAAACTCTATATCCTCGGAGTATGTCAAAGTGTTCATATATGCATGGATGTAGTACAAGTTTTTAACCTTCTGATGGTTAACATGATGGTAATACATGAAATTATTTAGGGTTCTGTTGTTTATCCTGTGAAAAAGGGATTCTTTATCCCTTAAGGGAACTGGAAGACTATATAAAACTCTCATCTTCATGTTCACTAGATACCTCTTGATCTGATACTACTCAGTATTAGCAATCCTAAAAGGTGGAATTGATAATAGTTATACTCCTGACACTAACCTAATTGAAAACTGTAATTATATATATTGATGTTTTATAAAAAATGAATAAAATAATATGTCCCTAAAATGATCTACTATAATAGGGTAATCATCCAGATGTGTTCCATGATCATCATTATAATTTCCATTAGTTTGGGTTTTCATCCCTCCAATCCTATAATTCATGGGTCCATATCGACTTAACATGACATCCAATTCAACCTTATGATTTTTTTATCCCCCTATGGTTATACAAATGATACCCTATAGTGATAAAAATCCTCATAGTCATGATAAGAAACCATCCAGGTTGTACATATAATGATCTCAAATTGTTTAATCTTGACGATGAAGAGGTCCTATAAGATAAATTAATATTCAACATGAATGAGAATTCATCTCACTATCATACACATTCTAATAGAATTCTAAATGAGTTTTTTGTTGTCATTTTTCATTATAAATTTTAAATTAAGATCCCATGTATCTCTATAACAACAATGTATATAATGTATGGGGATTCATACTTATAAAACAATGTTATTAATAATGTGATTTATTCTAATATAACACATCTACCAATAGATGGAATTTCACTCTGCTCCATAGGGATATAGTCATTTATATACATCTTGACCAATCTATGGGTGTGAGATGTGTCCTTAGTGTGCTTGGATGGACAACACTACTACAAATATAAGTCATGTGTATTGATACCTTGGCCATGACCATATATTTTTCCTTATTGGGTGGTTGTATTCCAACTTCCTTACGAATGAGGGGTACCTAACCCTACTCTCTCCAGTAGTGTTTGTTTTGATACCATATCCCTATCCACTGGAGGAAAATCTCTTCATTATAGATGATGATAAACCATACTTCAACCCAATTATAACATGACTAGATCAGTGGTATACTATGTCCTTGTATTTAATATCCAACCACAATAATGGAATACCCATGGCCTATATGAGTATACACGCTGGCTATGGATACACCAGTTAGAAGAATCAGAACATGGATTCTTGATACAAGTAAAATATGGTTTGGGTCTATGAGCCAAATGTTCCTATCCCATAACATTATCCACCCTCATAACACATTTAGTAATTAGTTCTTGAATTACTATCCATGATACTATAGTAAAATTTAATAGGTTCACCAATTATCAAATGTTATACCCATGACCATCCTCAAATCTCCATTGAATGTATAACTCATAATCTAGATGGAATAGTGTAAAGTCCAAGAGATCATTGAATTGTGCATACTCCTCCATAACAAATTATGTTTCCTACAATAGATTCATAAAATCACTATCTATGTGATCTCTAGATATCTTGAGATATATGGAACTATATTAGAATATATAGAAATCATAAAAAAACATATCATGAAGTCAATATTCATATGTAATAACAACCCACAAAGTCTTGTCGAAATCAAATACAATATATATTGAGATCTTCACTCTCCTTTAATGATTTTTAGTATGTTCTCCAATATAGATATAATTTACTCTATCCTTGAACCTGCAACCTATATATCGTTATCCACGAGAAACATGGATGGATGCTACTAGGAAACTATTGTGTCATCTCTACAGAAGTAAGGGAACAGTTTAGGGCTCCCTATATGATATGATTGATTTAGGATAATCCCTATTAGAGTTAAATGTTGGAACAAATACCTGGTATTATATAAGGTTCCCCAAGTGGAAATACTAGAGGTAAAACTTGTGGCTAAGTTCCCCAGTCAATAAGATCATGGTATTGACCACCCCCATATCACAATACATGAGGAATTCATTATGGAATAGCACATAAAATTTTAAATTCACACCTATGATATTGTTTTACAATAACAATAATTACTGATATAATAATAGTACAAGTACAAGACTTCCTATATAAGATCCACTCCCCTCTTCATGCTCTTAAATATAGGGTAGGTAAATGTATAATATCAATAAGAACCAAAATAGATACATTATACAGACAAATACTATGGTCATGTCAAGGAGTGTTTTTCATTTCATATTTTTGGACCTAGTATATAGTGCATTTATTTCATATTATTGATGAAAAACCCATTTATGTTGGAATTTGAATAACAAAATAATAATAATAATTTCATTTCATTTCTATGAACAACACATTTATAATACATTATGTATAAAATGGTCCATCAATATAAGTCAACATTTCATAGATATAAAGTACTAAACATTATATGTTACTCTTCGCTCATCATGTATCTGTGACCAGACAATTTAATATGGGATCAGAATTTAACAAGTACATAATCTTAACTCGATTATATGGATATCCATTCCATATATATATATATATGCACATACATATGGTATTTCAATTAAACTCAATTTAATTATATATAACTAACGTTTTATCTCATTTATTAGTAGTTACATAGAAGAAATGGGAAATAATTGACTTAATTAATGTGCCACTAACTTGATATATGGGGAAACACTATTTAAGATGAAAAATACACTCTACCTCATTTTATTTATTAGTTTCCATCCTAAAATGTTAGTGAAATTATATGGATATTTCAATCAAGGTACTAGACATTATGTAGACAATTCACTTGTTAATACAAAATGGAATGGCATGTGGATGAAATATAATTACTCATTTGACTATGGTGACGCATGGGTCAATACGACCATTTTATATTAGGCCTAGGTTTAAAATCAAAAATTATTTAAATATTAAAAATTCAACCCTCATGTGAATCACTTAATGGTCATGTATATACAATTTTAATATCTATGATCCAAAATAGAGACACATATCCCCAATAATTTTGTTTTATTATACATGAGAGACATAATCCAAGAATAATTCTTATTACCAAATACCACTATATTCATTTTATCCATTCTAATAACCCAAATAATTATACCAATGGAATATAGATTCTATGATACCACATTATCACATCCCATACCCATTTCATTCATGGGTAACAAAACATTTTCAACAACATAGACTCAATAACACCTTCTCATATGATAAATATTTTTGTTTAGTAATGATTGTATATGTGCGTACATTGGAAGGACAGAAAAATCATAAAAAGAGTGGATGATAATAGTATAAAATGATAGATAGAGAAAAACATTATTATAAAATGAATAATGAATAATATCCATAAAAATAATAAGCAACCCAATATCATCATAACAATAACAAATCCATATCTATTATCATATACAATATTATGTATTGTTTCTTTAGAAAAAATTATTATACATGGGTTACAATCGAGAAATTATATAAAAACATATATAAAAACATGAAAAAATAGAAATAACTATCCCTAGTATCTTCAAAAGCATAGTATACCTCTTTTTCTATCGTACACTATTTTTAAGTAGATAAAAGATGCATCAAAGGATGGAACCCTCCCTTTCCCATATATTCAATAATGAAATATTTTTTTATAACAATTGATAGTTTGGATTGCATGTTATTTATAAATGGTAGGGAACCATCATCATTATAAAATATCATATAGTGCATGAATATATATAATATAAGTTTGAGGGAAAGAAATGAATGATATAAATGAATTATGTAATCATCAATTCAGTATGAGTTCCCATTTATACACTAGACTAATACCAACTTTTTTACCTTATATCGAAATATCAACTTCTATTTCTTAATCATGATTTAATATTTAAAATTAGATATTGAACTAGATCTTATCCAAGGAATCAACCATTGATCATATTTAGCTTAAGGGATGAATATATATTAAACCATTACAAATGATAATTAAAATATAAAAAATCATTCTATTATTTGAGGCATTGACAAAATCAATTTAGGATTATTAATATTGAATAAAAATCACTTAAATTAATTAATTAGCGAATTTAATGTGAACCAAATACTATATATGGTGTTCCAAATGTGCAAAAGTAATATCACTATAGATGTAGTATAAATCAGTTACACTATAAGAAAATCCCTCGAATTCCTTATAAAATCCTAGATAACACTATTGGAATATTTTAAAGATATATAATTCTTTGATTTCAGTTATAATTCTAGATAAGAAACAAATGTGCCACTCATTAAATATTATATTGAACATTCCACTGACCCATCCTTGGAATAACATACACGGAACTAAACTTTAAATCATGTAGTAACATAATAAACTCATATTGTGTTCTCATCCATGGAATTCATATAAGACCCACGTATAACTGACAACATGAAATATATATATTGATTATTTATTTTAAATCAACAATCCTGAGGAGTATGTCTATGGAATTCTAATTCGAGTGACTTTTATGACTCTAATCATAAAAAAAATTTAATGTCCATGGGATATCTATACAAACAAACAACATAACAAGACACATATGACTAAAGAGACCATAAAACATATGAACAATAAGTCTAACACACCTATAATTGCGTTTAAACATAAAATCATGGTATTATATGACATATCATAGAACTGATATAAATAATTAATTTAATTAAACCCACTTTTTTAATTAGTTATTACAACCCTATCTTAAGGGGTACATAAAATAGCTTATAAGGTAAATCGTATTCCTATGTATCACATAGTAGTTTTCTCTAGCATAGAAACACACCCAACTGGGTAGTTCTATTAGGGTTCTTTAACTATCTCTATTGATTATTATTCACATGGATCATGCAAACATATTATCAAAAATTTATTTCATGAAAAATTCCATTAAAGAGGTGATGCTAAAAAAATATGGTGTTTGGATAAATAGTGGAATATATAGAAAAATATTATTAATGAAATAAATGAGACAACCATCCTTATAAATTTAGTGGATGTTTCCTCTAATTATGGCTTCTAATCCAAGAGAGAATGTTGTAAATTGAATAAAGGGACATACACCCTAAAAATAGACAATATTAGCTTTCCTAAAATAATAATGATGAGGGAGTAACAATTGAGTAAATGATGTATGTTTATTAATTTTTATAATATTATCTATCATAAAACACTTATGGTGTTGAATTTTAGGTCTCATTATTGAATACATCACAAAGCCTAACATTGATAGATTGGGTATATCTCAACATGAGGGAGGAGGTGCTTCCTGATTTGGGGTAAGAATAAAGGGGATAATTATATATATAAGGCATGTGAAAAATGAATTTTCATACATTTTAATAGAATTCATTGTTTTGGGATAATGGTTTCACAACACAAATGAACCATCCACCTTTGTGGAACTTAAGTTGAGAGCATGGAACTTGATTTGGACATACCAGGCATAGCCCATGTTGTAATGACCACATCATTTATCAATGAGAAATACTTTATTATAATTATGTTATAAAATCTCATGAAATCACAAAAAAATGAACTAATACGTACTATATGATGTTTAAACATAATACAATGACTTTTGTGATTTTATGTTCGAAAATCTTGCATACATGGTTGTGATCAGTACGATTTTTGCAGTATAATGGAACCACCTTAATTTTTTGTGAACAGTTACCTACACTTTTGAATATTAACAGACCCTTATGAATTGTAACATGACCATCATGAATAGTAAATCATCAAAAATAATAGTAACCTCACCTATGAATGTATAAATAATATTTAGGCCTTTTATAAGTGATAATAGAAATATAGTAAATGTATTGGTATTTTTGTAAGTCATAAATAATTATTTAAATTTATTTAATTAATTTAAAATATATTTTATTTCAATAAAATGTGTTTATAAATTATCAATATTATTTCTTCTAGTTTAAATATAATTTTATAATACTTTCTATAATTTTTGAGAGCATTACAAAATCGGTTATGGTTTTAAAATCTATAATTTTCAGGTAAATTATGAATTTAATTTAAAATAAAATTTATCATATTTATAATTTTTTTTTTAAAAGTAGAGGTAATTTTTATATTCTATATTTAGATAAATATTAGGGTGAATTTTTGTGACTTTTCTAAAATACTTGAAATTTTTATGAATAGTAAATTACGATAATTCAAAAAAGAATGATAAAAACAGATTTTTTTTGCATCATGCATGGGTCGTGGATAATGTAAATGGCCATTGTTTCAAACTCACATGCAGATATTACTTTTTTTGTCACACAAGTCATTACCATTTCTTTTATTATGGAAAAATAATAAATTAATGATTAAAATATTAAGAAAACCCTCCTCTCATCCACTATATAAACCACCGACACTCCCATATTTACTTCAGTCCTATCAAGAATTGTTCAACCCTTAACTTCTATCCACATATCTCCCTAAGATCCTACCTCGCATATGGGACCCCTTTTATCCTCAAAAGACCAAATCCTCTCCCCTTTATAGAATCTCAAAGGATATAATGTCAAGAGGTAAATTCCACTTTCCAATTATTTTATTTTCTTTCAAGTTCACTTCTTTTCTTCTTTCATTCCACACCACAATTCACACAAATGGTAAGAATTTTTTTGTAAAATACCTGAAATTAAATTTTTTTATGCTAATTTGATAATTAATTATCATCTTTCTATTAAACGAAAGAGATGAATACACTGTTTGAGATGTGTTAATTAATCACATCCAAGGACTACAGTCTATCAATTTCAATTACCATCATCTATCTAGTCATAAAAGAATTTAAATTATCAAACAAGACTATTAAATAATAAATTTATATGATGTGTTGTTCTATAATATTTTTTTCACACTCTATGTAAAATAATATTTCAATACATGTTAATTATAAAAAAATGAACAACTTAATACAAATTTTTAACATTAATTATTCATATAATGATTCACCTTAATCCCAAATAACCAAATGAATTTTATAACCATCTATTCTTCATTATGATCACTATTTTTTTATAATATCAATAATGGAAAACCAAATTCATCATACATGTGTTTTCAAACATTAATCTAAGTGAACCCTTCATTAAAGCCATATAAACAAAAGAAATATAAGAGTGAAATTTAACCTCATAACGAAGAAAATATGTTTTTTAATGAACTCATGAAAGGATATAATAAATCATTTTCATGTTTAATGGGTTCTTTAATTGTTAATTACTATAACGAATTTGATTGTTCATGTCCTTAATATCATGTGCATAACACCATCAATCATTAGGTAAGGGATCCTATCTATTTCACATTTATTCGAGAAGCTCTTTTATGTTATACCATTTTATGTGTAATTATGAATGATGGGGATGGATTTTAAACCTCCCCCACACATACTACATAATTTATAAAAGATGATAAATCCTATTATCTCTAATTAAGACCTACTATGTACACTTGATACTATGCCAATATTTCGCAATGGATTCAACTCGAACCACATTTATTCATTCATGTAGCTATATAATTCTTTTTACCAAAATGATGTTTTAATTTATTTTTATTTAAATCTTACAAATAATTTTTATATGATCCAATTTCATTTTTCAAGATCAATATACCATTATCATTTAGGGATACACATTCTTTTATGTGATTCCCTCATCAATACATCCCAATAAGAAAACTCATTTCAAGAGAACTTCTTGAATTTTTTTCCATATTTCATGTGCATTATAAAATTTGTATTAAGAAACTATTTTTTTATAAAATGATCAATTTTTAATTTAAATATTATATTTTCATATCTGGTTTTATTTAAAAAATTATTCCCATTTTCAATTGTAAAATCTCTATATAATTTTCTTAAAATATCACATAGATGTTTAAAGGGTATAAATTTCCTAAATACTCTCCTACCATGTCATAATATATGTTTCACATCACGTATCATTCAATATTCCTATTTGACCTTATTAATTTCAATGATTAGGACTCCTCATGTGCTAATAATACATTAATAACAATAAATCAATTACATTCTCTAATGCTTATTAATCCTCTTTAATCTGTCTCAAATCATGTGTATAGATGATTGGTTTCTTTATGCATTAAATAAACCTATCCAATATCAAGAATAATACATTTTATTATTTTAATATATTTTTAATATGTGTTATAATTTATTTCCCTGATTAATTATTATGACTAATCTGGTCTATGAATATCATTGTTTATGACTGTATACAAATATTGGGATATGTCTGAGAAATAATGAATCTACCACAAGTTATGTTTTTTTAGGAAAGGACCGAGACAACATGACCTATGCACCAAGACCCAGACACCGTGATCCAAACACCATTATATAGAAACCATGACCAGATATCATGAATTGACACAAGAACCACTTTCAGATATGTTTATGTTTGTTACACTTGTTCAGGGATGAGACACAGTTTGCTGTTTATAAAAGGTCCATACACTATTATCCTAACACCACATCTGTGCTTCTAGTTCCTAACCTATATACAATTGGTTCTTCATAAATGTCTCATTGAACAAATTCAAATATGAAGACACCATTTCATGGATACATCATTTCAAGTGAAAATTGTTTCCATAAATACATGGACATAGTTCTATAATTGGTTTTGTTGTTTTTCCATTCAATTTATAAGTCATATATGTGTCTTTTAAATGAACATGCATAATTAATATTTCTTTATTGACATGTCACCCGATTGTAAAGTAATTTTTTCCTAATACATGAAACCAATCAGATCTAACACATTAACTCCAAAAATAAAAAAAATAAGTGTGGCCCAAAAACAAGTAGAATGCGAGAACAAAAAAAGAACGAGCATTATCGAGAAAAGAACTATCACAAGAAACTCCAAAAATATGATGAACACATGACGCATTCATGAATCAAAAAATCTAAGATACAATAGAGCGGAGTCAAGAAAATATTCTCAATACTAACTTCATGAAGACTACATGCCATATCTAATTGGAAACCAAACCATTAGACATGTGATACTCTGTTTCTTGCTAGATGGCTCGATTCTGACATCTTCTTCAAACTAGATGTCCAGATCTACATAGAATATCTCTCAGAGAACTTCTAACCTTATATCACGTTTTTTCATTTTTTTTTCTGTTCAAACATTTCGAGTGTTGTGTGTGTGTCTGTATAAAAACACATCTTGTCTCCTGCATTAAACAAAAGGATACAAGATATCCTTCCTCTCACATAATTTTACACTTGTTTACTCCCATGGATAACTATGGATGTGGTTTGTGTATGACCTATTAGTTTATAACCACGAAGAAATATGGATGAGGTTGTGTGACCAAGATTTTCCGATGTACTATTTTTACCTTGATACTAGGTGTGGGGTAATTTTATTTATATAAACTTCTTGGTGGTAAGTGATCACCAAGTGTAGCGGATTAAAATAAAAATTATTGTAAATAATTGATATTATGTTTGATGATAATTAATCAATTAGCTAGAGAGTTATTTAATATTTTCAACCTTCATAACTACAATAAATTGATTAAATAGGTTGTATTTATTTTATTGGGGAACTTTTTAATATTACGTTTCAAAAAGAAATTTTTATAGATATTAAATTTACCCCCTCCCTCTTTAATACAATACTCCAACAATCATTTGGTATCAAATGTTGTTGGTAATTCTTGTTAAGACAATGTTTTGACCGTATTGAACTGTGATTTCTGTTGTATATTAAATATCTATAAATTTCTGTTAATTATAAATTTCTATATCTTTCAAAGTATTTCATTATTATGGATAATACACTGGAAGGTTCTACAACCAACAGACCACCATTCTTTAATTGAACCAACTATAAACAAAAGAAAATTTAAATTAAAATTCTCTTAGAAACTATGTGTTTTGAAACATGGTCATCAATTATAGATGAGTATAAATTTCCTTCTAAGGATAGAATAAAATGGGATGACCCAATCAAGTCTTCTTACAATAACAATTGTAATTTGAGGAATTCTTTGTATTTATCTTTAGAAGATGAAGAATTTAACAAAATTTCTATATGTAAAAGTTCCCTTGAAATCTTGGAAACATTTTATATTTCACAAGAAGAAACATCTTGTGTGAATGAAATGAGATATAATAATTATATTATTAAATATGATAACATTAAATTGAATCCCAATGAGCCTATTTCTATCATGTATTTCAGGATCAATGAAACAGTCAACAATCTGATTTTTCTTGGAAGATAAGTCACGACCAAAGAAAAAATTATGAGAATTCTAATAAATCTACAAGACAGATGTTAAATATCCTCTGTCTCTATTAGAAAATCATAAAACATCCAAAATTTACATTTAAAAAGACTCATTGGAAAACTAATGAAGAATATAGAGGAGTTGAAAGTCAAAATGGAAGAAGAGGATTATCCAAAAAGAAAATATGTGTCATTAAAACCACTACCTCTAAACACAAATAGAAAGAGAAATTGGACGTCTTTGTAGAAATCTCTAATATTGAACAATAATCACATGAATGTAATGAGGTGATGGCTTGATTAACCATATAGTTTAAGATATTTTAGAAGAAGAAGAAATTCTTCTGAAAACCTAACATCACGGAAATATATAATAAAAAAGGAAGTGAGAAGAATGATTAGAAAATAAAATATATTTGTTTTGAGACATTATGCTATGAATTTAACCTAAATGAGCATATAAAGGATGATTTTCCTAAGCTAATTTAAAAAAATAAATTTGAGAAAAAATATACAAAGTATAAAAAGGAAATGAAAGAAACATAGAGTTCTTCTATGAAATGTTCAAGTGACTCAAAATATTCACATGATGAACATGTTAACACAGACAATATGTGTTTTATAACAAACACATATAAGGTACCACTGGAATATCATGTAAAAAAATGATCAAAACTAAAATATAAAAAAATAATATTTAAATAAAAATATTTAAAGAAACATCATGATCTTACATAAACTATTAAAATTGTTCTTACTATAAAAAGATAAATAATTCTCAATTACTCAAAGAAAAAATGAACTAAATCTATCTAATGAGAACCTAAAAACGGATCTTGAAATGTTTACTAATGGTAAAGATACATTGCTACAAATCATATGTAAATAGATTTTTCCAAAATATATTACTGTTATTGGCTATCAACATAGTAAACAAAATGTTGGAAGAACTCATTTTGATTATATGTCTAGGACAAACAGCCTCACTTCTAGTTCTAGAAAACATACAGCTAGTTGACGCTATGACAGACTCATTAATTTTTCAAGAATTTTTTTGACACAATATAGTTTATTTATCATTCACATTACATAATTTTTATAGAAATCCTATGAGGCAGATGTGTGTTCTTAATGCACTAGTCACTAATATTATAGGACCCAAACAAATATTGGAACCAAAATCTGTTTTTTTAACTATGTTATAGGAATGATTCTTAAAGATCTCCTATAAAAGCTTATGTTACTTGGAATGTAGATGTCAAAGACACGTGACATGAGGCCATTCATTCTTCAATAATTTAATAAAACATTATTGTGGATATGTCAATTTTGGTGATAATTCTAATGGAATGATTATTGACCCTAGCTAAATCGGTAACTCTAACTCCGTTTTAATTTAAAATTTTCTTGTTGTTGATATATTGAAATATAATATAAATAGTATTTCAAAACTCTATGATGATTAATTTCATGTTAAATTTGAAAATTATTGTTTAAATGCTTTCAATTCTAAAAACGAATTAATATTTTCTTCATTAAAAGATGAAATTATATACCCTATTATCATATATTCTTTAATTTTTCAAAATGCTTCATGTTTAATTGTAATTCAAAAAGATTCTTGAATTTGTAATAGGAGATTAGGATACAATTATATTGACTACCTTATAAATTTAAATAGAAAAGTCTTAGTCTGTGACCTACCTAAACACGAGTTTCCAAATGATAATTTGTTAAAACCTTGTAAAAATAGAAAGCAACACAAAATTTTCATTCAAACCAATGAAAGAAGTGTCAAATTATCAACCACTAGAATTGGTTCACATAGACTTTTTGGACCATCTAGAGTTTCTATTTTATATGGGATGCACTTTTTTTATGTTTTTTTAAATTACCTTTCTAGATATACATGGACATTGTTTTGGCTCATAAAATTGAATCCTGTTCAATTTATCCAAATATGTCAAAACTATAAAAAATAATAATTGAAGTAGAATAAAACCATAAATAAGTGATCATGGAAGTGAGTTTTAAAACACACATATTTATTCATTTTTCTCAAAAAATGGCTATAGTCATAATTTCTCAGCTCCTAGAACTCCTCAGTAGAAAGGAGTTGTAATAAAAAGAAATAGAACCATGCATGAAATTTCTAGAACCAAGCTCAATGAATATTACATAACTATTTTTTTTTGAAGCTGAAAATAAAGCATGCTATATTATCAAAAGAATATTGATTTGACCCATTCTTAAAATAACCCTATAATATTTGTGTAACAATAGAATTCCCAAAGTTAGCTACAATAATGTTTTTCGTTGCAAAGTCTATATCCTTAATACTAATGGAAATCTTGATAAATTTGCATACAAGGGTGATTAATGAGTCATTCTCGAATATTCAATATCTAGTAAATCCTATGGTGATTTTAACCAAAGAACTAAATATGTGGATGAATCTGCCCATGTCGAATTTGATGAACCAGATCCACATGAGCCTAAGACCGAACTCGATAACCTGGAGGATAATGTATCAAATTTGGATGTTAATACAAATTCATTTACCCATATTGTAATGGAATCCATGAAAACATCCAGTTGTATGAAATCTTTATATTCACATTATAAGGAACATGAACATCTTGAAAACCCTAAAATCACTAGTCCTTATTTTTGTAGAGTTGTTATATCTATTAACAATAATCATTTTGATGCTGTTGAAGGATATTTAGATAAATAAATTCAACCTAGATCTTTTCATAGAAATCAGGATGAACATGAAATCTTTTTTTCGCAACATGAACCTAAAAAAATTAATAATTTTATCACTGATGAATTTTGGGTGATGGTAACGCAAGAAGAGCTTAGTTAGTTTGAAAGGAACAAATTTTGGAAACTAGTTAAAAAACTAAATACTCGTTTACCATATAATCTATGTCGGTGTTTAGAAATAATTTATATGAAGCTGGTAACATAGTTAATAACAAGTATAGATTGGTTGGACTAGGATATAGTCAATAAGAAGTAATTGATTACGAAAAGACCTTCCCAACATTATCTAGACATTAAGCCATCATAATTATTCTATATTGTACTACACATTGGAATTTCAAACAATACCAAATGGATGATAAGAGTGTATTCATAAAGTGGTATATATCTAAGGATTTCATTTTTGAGTAACCCGATTGTTTTACAAATCCTCATTTTCCAAATCAAGTTTTTAATTTGTCAAAATCTTTATACGGTTTAAAATATGCTCCAAGAGCTTCATATGATTGATTAACTAATTTTCATATTTCCAAATTTTTTACAAAAGGAATTACTAATCCTACCATTTTTGTAAAATGAATTTTTAATGATGTTTTATTAGTTCAAATTTAAAGACATGGAACTATATATGGATCTTCAAGAAATTTTTTATGTATCAAATTTTTTAAATGATAAAAAACGAATTCGAAATGAGTTTAATGGGTGAACTGAAACTATTTATTGGATTTAAAATAATTAAAAATACTTATTGTGTTATTTTAAATCAATTAAAATATACTATAGAGATTCTAATACGCTTTGGCATAAATAAAACTGAAATTACTGACAATTCAATGTGTTTTAATTATAATTTGGATCTTTATTATGATGGGAAATCCCTTGATCAGACCTCTTATAGAAGAATTGTTGTAAAAATACTCTACAAAACTACTAGTCAACCTGACATTTTGATTAGTGCATGTATTTCTGCTTGTTTCCATGAAAAACCAAAGGAATCATATTTTAATGTTTTTAATATAATTTAAAATACCTCAAGCATACACCCAATCTGGGAATATTATATCCTATAGGGAAATAATTTGGGATATTTAGTTAATCTGATGTAGACTTAACTAGTAGTATGTTATATAGGAAAAATAATCTTGGGAACATGCCACTATTTTGGAAAGTCACTAGTATCATGTTGTAGTAAGAAACACACCATTGTTTCATTATCTACTACAAAAGCCTAATACCTAGTTGGTTGTAGTTTTTGGGAAAACAATTTCTGGATGAATAACACATTAAATGATTATGGATATCAATTGAATCATGTATTTAAAAATTGTTACAATA
This sequence comes from Viscum album, assembly GCA_963277665.1. Classification (NCBI taxonomy): domain Eukaryota; kingdom Viridiplantae; phylum Streptophyta; class Magnoliopsida; order Santalales; family Viscaceae; genus Viscum; species Viscum album. Next base: position 1,707,576,128 of record OY728142.1, read on the forward strand.
AAAGTGCTATTATAATCTCAAAACATCATGTTCACTCTCGAGGAAAAACATATTCAAAAAAGACATCACTTTTTTGAGAGATCATTATCAAAAATTTGATATCACTATGGAATTAAATGGAAATGAATATTAACATGATAATATATTTATAAAACCATTATATTATGAAATAATGGATTACATCTACATGATTTGGGAAAGATAAATATTAAGTAGTTAGTATACTATTTCACAGTTTACAGTTTCAAAAGGCACTATCTCAAGATTACTGTCTAACTCTAACAGTTCTATAGATTTAGTATATTAAACTACCTAGTTTCAGGATTACGGTCTCACAGTTTCTATCTCTTGGATACTATCTAGAATGTACTATCTCAAACAATATGGTCACACAATCTAGAAATCACACGGTTAGAGTCTCACCGTGAAAACCTTATTACGTTCTCTCCGTGAAAGCTAGTTCTGGTCTCACTGTAATTGTTTTTCATAGTCTAACCAAAAAAATCCATCATTATTTTATTTAAGTATTATAACATTTATCACACTAATTAATTATTTTATTCTTTTACATTCCCACACTTTTTATTTTTTGATGCTTGATATCAATAAATGATAAAAAATTAAAGAGGTTTTCCTCCATTCTCCACATGAGCTCCCTTTTCCCAAACTGTAACCCCTCTTTTATTATTTCCCTCTATCAAACCTTAATTTAATTCCAAAAATAAGATTTCTACCTTTATCAACCTCTGAGAAGCGCAGTTCAAAGAAGAAGATGAATATAGAATCGATGTTATCACCCGAATGTCCGTTGAATCTGATCCTTGTGAAAAGAACATTGGTACCTGAAAAGGAAATAGTCCCCAATTTATTGTTACCAAGTAGGTCGTTATTATTTATTCTAATTAAAAGAAAATGGTGGACAGATTGGTTCATGAAGGATGATAAGCCGATATACCCGAATCTAGTTTCACAGTTTTATATGTTCGTTAAATATTCTATTGATATAAAAAGATGGTTTTCTTCTACGATGAATGATCAATGGGAAAATACATAAATTTTCATCCATGTTATGTGATTTATTACTAAGGATACCTCATGAGGGTATTTTCTAGGTCTACCATATAGGTTTTCCACCTCCATGAGAGGTCCTTGTTTTGGAATAATTTTTGAGAAGATTAACAAGAAATTAATCAATGAGAAGATCTATAGCTGTTGGGCTAGTTGGGGAAACCGAAAAATTGTTTATGTTTGTATAGAATCTTATTATCCGCACAAGAGGATTTTTATATGCTCAAGTATCATGATGAATTTTTGATACATCTTATGAAGAATGGACACAAGATCTACTTATTCACGTATTTTATCCTATGTATTTGTGAGTTGAAAACAAAAACCTCCATGTCATCGTCCCTACTCTAGTCAAAGTTAATCTCAGCAACACTTCATGAAAAGGGTTGGTCGGACCAGATGAAAAATTCAATAAGGTACATTTTTTAAAATGTGAATGAATCCAATTTTAAGAGTAAACATTCTAATATTATTTAAAAGGTCGATTAACCGCCTTTTGATGGAGAACCTATTTTAAATCCACTTTTTGATAATTTTATGTGTTCTATTTGACAAAATAATATTCTTCTTTAGAATCAGGACATCAAAATTTACTTTGTGTAAATTTTTGGTATTTTTCCGATAAAGTACATTTTTTAATGAATAGTGAAAAATGTTGTATTTTAATTCATAACCTATTTTTAATCAAATTTATTTATATGATTATATTATATTTTAAATTGGTTTTAAAGTGAAATTAGAATATATTTTTACCATTAAATCAAATGGTGGTCATTGGAATTAATTTCACTTTGAAATTGGACTTAAACTAGTGTCAATCTTTTAATAGATTTTGTTTCTAAAAAACACGCTATTTTTTTGACAGCGGGAATTAATTATTAAATTAATTAATGAAACTTATATGTATTTAATTATGTAAAATAGACATCATTTTTGAATTCGGAATATCAAATATATCCTAGGGTGAAATATTTGGTAATTTTTTGTAAAACTTCAATTTTTGATGAATAGTGAAACCACTAAGTGGTAGTTAAAGAAACTGATTTTTTCGTTTAAATGAAACTTTTCCACCTCTGTGTTTTTAATATCAAATAGTCTACATACATGGTTTTCATTAGGATGTAAAATTTGTTTCAATGGGATTAAAATAATTTTTTGGTGAATAGTTACTTTTATGTTCTTAATCGCAATTAGAGGTAATTGGTGTATTTTAAGTTAAAAATAATGTTTTAATAATGTGAAATGACCTAGACACATGTCCTACCCTCATTGGATGTGTCATGGAAGACCAATAAAATCCATGGGTCAACTTTGGGACCCCATTGAGCCACTTTGGTTGGAAAATGACATAAATAACTTTTTATTTAAAGTAAAAATAAAATGTCACAAGCATGAGATGTTTCACTAAAACAATTTTTAAATGGGGTTATACAAGTCATATTTTTGACTATAAACATTCATTATAAAGATAATAAGGTTTCCTACATAATTTTAGTTTTTTTTATAATTTTTAGAGATTAAATAAATTAAATTATTTATGACATCATGATGATGCAGTGATGACCTCATTATTTAATGATTTAAATAAAATGGAAAGATAATGTAAAATCTAAGACCTACACATGTCCAAATACTATTGGATTGGTGGATTTAGAAACCTTATCACCTTATCCTCGAATTATATCAATGTAAACCTTTTAAATAAGAAACTCATTTTCAAATAATGTAACATTTCTTTACATTCCAAGAGTGCCCCTCCTCTCCTCGTATAAAAGGCCCCCACCTCTACCTCCTTACCCACACTTCAAAATCCTTTGGCTCACCAAAACCCAGCACATTTTAACTCTCCACATCCCTTTCTAACCCTTAGAATCCTCACATTGGTCATATGTCATCCCAAGGAAGCCTTTGAGCTCAAACTAAACGGAGTTACTCGATTTTAAGGTAATGTCTTCACTTGTGTCCTTTTGTTTTATTTTGCTTCTCCACCCCCCTAAACTCTTTTTATTCATTTCTTTTGTAACAAATCCAGTTTATTCAATATACTAGGATGTTTTTATAAGAATATTTCTAGCTACACTTACACACACCTACATCAAATGGTTAAAGAACATACTATTTCTGTGGATGATGAATTTTTGCCTCATGAAACGATGATTGTTCAACACTCATATAACACCTTAAAAGGTGTCCATTATGATGTCACTACATTTATATATGATATATAATATGTTTATATTTTCCTTAATATTCTGTATTTTTCATTTATGGGATACATTTATGGCTTCCATTATGGGTATACACGATATCTTCATTTTAGGAAGTGCGGACTACCGCCCCCTCAAAGTGATTTGATTCGTTAATACCATATGTGGTATGTATAAAGGATATTTTTAATGATATTATATATGATTCAATACTAGAATTAAAATAATATTATGTATCATCATGTTTTAATTCCATAAAATATGAAATAGAAATGGAAGTAGCATTCATGCGTACGTACGGCTTACCGTCTCCATGAACGGTGCATTTCATTTCTTAACTATAAATGATTATGTAATATTATAAATACATGTATATTATGGATATATATGAAATATATGATATCCAAATCATGAATATCATTCTGGATATAATGAACCTTTGACCACACGAACAACACGTAATTATAAGAAGTCCACATTCATCTTAAGAACCAAATATCGACAAAACATACATTATTAACATAAATGATTACATAATGTTTATAACATCAAAATAAGTGATATAAAAGGAATAATGAACTTGAAAAAAGGTTCTTAATAAATTATAAATTAACTCAAGTTTATCATTCAGGACGTTAAAGAATGATCGAGTCAAGTCGGACCCGAGTTAAGGGATCCTACTCCTCTCTTTTCTTTTTAAGTACACTCTTTTTTGTCATTCCTTTTAATCTATTCTTTCTTGTGATTGGGATGTTCTTGTATATTAATCTTACTATAATTTTTATGTTCATATTATGAGAGATACTATTATCTCTCATCAATCCATTTTGGAAGTTTTGAGTGGCACCGTTAGGCTGCCAGATAATCGTAGGAGATCTAACCTCTCTCTTTCTCTTTAAGTACTCTACTTTATGTCACTTAATTTAAGCTCCTCTTTGTTATTATGGGGGATGTTATTTTATATTATTATTTCTATAAATTTAATTTAATATTAATAGAGACCCTATTTGATCTCATCAATTCATTTTTGGAAGTTTTAGGTGGCGTCGTTAGGCTGCCGAGTTTTCATAAGGGATTTTTCATCTCACTTTATTCCAGTGATATTTATGCTACATTTGCCACAATTTCCATTGAGTGGTGTATGTACTGACCCTTATTTTACACATTGTGTAATATAAATTCATTTATGAGTATTTACGTCAATGTTTTATTGTCCTTCTTTCACGGGGTGTATGTTTCTAAAGATACCCATGTCGGTAAGGGAAACTTTCACCCTACTCTTTTTAAAAGACTTATTTTGTTATTCCTTTTAATTCACATAACATTATCTTGGGATATGTTATTTTATATCCTTAGTGATTTATGTTTTATGTCCAAGTGATTAGATACATTTTTTATCTCTCATCAACTCATTTTCTAAATTTTGTAGTGATGCCGTTAGGCTGTCAAATTTTTGCAAGAGAACTTCTTAACCCAATTTTGATTCTTTTGGATAAGCTTTTACTCCTTGAATATGTCGTTATATGAATATGTTTGAATAACACCTGATTGTTTTACACTTAATATACACTTATATTTGGTTTATTAGTTTGTCACACATAATTATGTAATTGATTTATCCTTAATCCAAGGATACCATCTTTGTATGGGACTTCATCTCAATCTCCTTTCATTGAGGTATATTTTGTTTTATACACAACCTTCTTTTATACGGTGTACAAACCCCTTTGACTTTTATGTTTATCCGAAAGGAATATTTTTTATACAAAGCATTTTACTAAACGACAAAAGGGAATGTTTGTGTCGTACGTATGCGGCGACAACGACTTCTCCGCCGCCGTGACCATTTTTTTGAGTTTCGGCTTCCTCTACAAGCCATACCTTTTTTAAAAAGAAAAATAAATACCATGTTTTACTTTTCTTTTATTTTGGTATTGAAAATGGTTTTCATAATGTTTTTATATCAATGTGTTGTATTGATATCTTGTGATTGAAAAGTGGAAATGTTATGTTTCCTTTATGCGTGTTTTATGTGATACGATTATGTTATTGTTCTTGGGAATTATTATGAAGATGGGTGGTTCCATGATAAACTAAGGGTGGGTGAGCCCGATATAGCTATCCAATGCATTGGGTAACGCAAATGAGTGAATCTTAAAGGTTTTTCTGATGATATTTAGGGAATATACTGTGGTGGGTATTCCAAACGTAACCAAGAGGGTTACTCCTTATGTAAGAATGTTATGAATGCCTCAAGTTACCTTTAAGTCTTAGGATTTCTATGATTTATTCATGATTTTATGAGGTATGTTAAACTGCTTATGTTTTATGGGTAGTGTATGGTTTCATTCTTATGTATACATGTACTCATGTTTCCTTTCTATATTTTTATATCTTTTACTGAGATTTTTATGCTCATCCCATGTTTTTGAAATGTTTTTCACAGGTCTAGGGAAGGGTACATGATATGATGATAGTGTCACGGAAGTGTCAAGAAAGAATCCATGTTTTATTTTAAATATGTGTCCGTTGGTGGGAAAAAATGAATACTATCTTTTATGTATCCACATTGTTTAAATATGGAATGTAATGCAAGTTTTATGATCTAATTCTCTAAAACACTAAACCTGAAGAGTTCCTCAACGTGTAATCTTGTAATAACTCAAGATTAAGTAAGGTTTAAGGCTGGGGCCTTACATTGACCAAAAATTTCCACAGCCTTCTTCTACACCTACCTTGGACCCCTTCGCCTTTAAATGACTCCCTATACCTTCTATGTTAGTTGATTCATGTCCCTCTTCCACTTCAAAATCTGGTCCGGTGGATTCATATGCTACTTCTTCTAATGGAATAGATAAGACAGCTGGTGCTAATGCAAAGTAAACACTCTATTTTTATTGGGACACTTCTCATATTTTTTTCTTACTATTTATAATGACACAATTTTTTCCATATAATGCATTTTGAAATCATCTTATCTATTTTTTATTTACTTTTGTAATATTTTTGATCATCTCAATGGAATGTGAGACATGACCATAAAGGATAAGCACATTTCCAAAGATTTTATATCTCACTCACAAGATTTTTTATCATCAAAATGAAAGATATTGTTGGAATCTTCATTTATTAATCATGTTTTAAGGTTCAAAAATCATATACAGTCTATTAATCTTGTTAATAATTTTTAATCTTTCTCAAATCATGGGTACAAATGATTGGTTTATTTATGATTTATATGAAATATCCATGATATTTAGTGATTTTATTGATTATTTTAAACTATTTTTATTTTGTGTTATAATGTATTTACGTGATAAATTATTAAGGGTAATCTATTAAATGAATATCTCTGTTGATGTCTGGATATAAATATTTGGATAATTTTGAGAACCCTTGAGTCTACCACCGATTATGTTTTTCTGGAAAAGGACCTAGATATAGTGACCCAGACACCGTGATCCATACACCGTGAACCTGACACCGAGACCTGGATTCTGTGTCCAAACACTAAGATTAGACAATGAAAAAAGATTCAGATCTGTTTTTGTCTGTGACACTGAATCTGTGGTGAGACAACATTGGAATAATGTAAAAGGACCAGTCACCGTGATCTTAATACCAAATTTGTGATACCAGTTCTAGATATATATATAACTATTCTATCATAACTATGTCACTGCTCAATGGAAATTAATGATACACTATTTCATGGAGACATCGTTTCTAGAAAATTTTTGACAATATTCTTCAATTGGTTTTGCAGTTTTTCAATTTTATCTCTAACAGTCATATTTTATTTTTTATATATACACTAACATAATTAATATTTCTTTTTTACACATGTCACATGATAGGAAAAGGTATGAAGTGTATTATACATGAATGTTATCTACTGTAACACATTAACTCCAGGAATAAAAGTAGAAGTGTGTCCCTGATACAAGTAGTGTGTGAGAAAAAATGTATGACCATTATTGAGAAAAGAACTAACAGATGCAACTCAATACATATGTAGAACATAGAAATCATTATCAAATCAAAAAATCAATGATATAATATATCAGATTCAATAAAATCAATGTTATACCAACTTGACGAAGACCATGAGGTAGATATAAATAAAATCTATAACATTCGACTTGTGATATTCTGTTTCCCTCAAGAGGACTCGATTTTAAAATTTACTTCATTCTAGAAGTCCAGAGCGTCATAGACTATCACTTAGATCACTTATAACCTTATCTTGTAATTTTTTACTATTTTATATTGTTATTAGCTTTTGAAAAGTGTCTATGTCTGTAGAAAAATACACATTGTCTCCAATATTAAACTGGAGGATACAAGATATCCTTCCTCTAACATTTGTTTACACTGGTTTACTACCACATATAAGTGTGAAAGAGGTACATGTTTGACCTGTTAGTTTATAACCATGATGAACTATGTAAGAGGTAATGTGACCTGGATTTTCTTGTACACTATTGTCTACCACCAGTTATGTTTTTATGATTGGTGCGCCTAGATATCACTATAACGCATTGGGTGAAGTTTAGTTTCATGAGATGTTGTATCCAACATTGTCAGTGGTTATATTTGGCTCATGCTGCCTTACACTGCGGTCTTGGTGGTTATCCTTGACTTGTGATCCTCTATGTGCAACAAGCATTGAATCATTCTAAACTCATTATATATGTTTCTTCCCCATTACAATTAATCTGTGTCTATATTATCCCACGTTTATAGGTTGTGATTATATATTCCATTTTAAATAATTATGTCATGATATGTAACCTTGTAATAATGTATTATTCTTATGTTTAATCCCTTACTATCATTTTAGTGCATCCCGTTTGTCTTGTGATCCCCATGGTACACTATGGAGATTTAAGAGCTAAAAAATGTAAGGATAAATTTATGAAGAATGAATAAATAAATGTTTTATTTAGTTCCATGTTTTCTTTTTTACATATCTAGTCTTACACGATACATGTATTTAAAAATCATGGAATGTACTCTCATGTATTATTACTTTTAAATTCAAGTAATGTTATTTTTAAAAAGAGGGCGTTGGTATAGTTGGTATTAAATGATGGAATAGTTATTTTCTGTAGATTAGGAATATAGAGATTTAGTAAGAACATTATGTATGAGTCTCTGTATAGGAAAATACCCCTCAAAATTTGTAAATAAGGATTATGTTTTTTATCAAGAAAATACATCCTTGTTATAATACATTTTGGTAGGGGTGGATCTGGAATAGATGAATCTATGGGTAACACTTGAAAAAGTATCTTTGAGTGAGACTCGAATTAGAACCGGTTCAAAAAAATTGGCCTTGCTGCAGTCTTGTATAACACTTCTAGGGGATATGATTTGGTAAATTCATGAGAATGATATATAACATTACTATTAGAATGAAAAAATGATCCCATAAAAATATATGTTTACAAATAGGTAAAGGATGACATTGAATAAATCATAGGGAATCACATGTTAGTATATACTTGTCATTTATATGGTTATCCTTTATTGTTAAATGTTTCTCTTTTATTCATAATAGCTATGTATTCAAACCCACTAATATTACATTATATTTATTAGTTAATGGCAGTAAATAAGATAAAACTAGCCAACAATCAATGTGACGTATAATTTGAAGATTTCCTTAATGATATGCCTCATATGATGGGAATGGGTTGTCATAACATAATGAAAGTACTAGCCCATATAGCTCATGTTATGAATAATAACATGAATCATACAGAACAACCACCTCCTCCTTGAAAAGAGAATGTTTCCATTGAATAACTCATGTATCAAAGGCCTCCCAGGATTAGTGGATCTTATGATCCCCTCCTCATAGAATAGTATATTATCTACATTAAAAAGATATTATTTTCCCTCCACAGCTTAGAATGAGAGAATGTTGTGCTGGATGTCTATCCTTTATTTTGGGTAATATATTATTTGTGGACACTGATAATTAATTAAAAGTACAAGTGCTAATTGGTTCCATGGTTTGGTAGGAATTCAAGATATTGTTTTTCAATATATATTTTTACAAACCCTCTATCATAGGAAGGAAAGAATGTTCCTTAGACTCAAGTATAAGGAAGTCAAATCCATCTGGGGGAATGAATCAAAAATTTCAAAGCATTAAAGGTGAACCTCTAGTTTTTACATGAACACAAAAGTCAAAGAGGATCACTTCATTTTATGATTAATGAAATCTCTACAAGCATTAATGGAGTTCTGAGAATTTGATAGTTATGAGGAGATTATCTGTTTAACCCTCAAGGTTAAAGATGAGATCAGAGTCACTTAGTTGTGTCATGGGACTAGTGGTTGAAAGATAAAAATAGAATTTATTTTGGTTTGTCCATAAAATATATTCTATAATGAAAAGAAGCGTGATCATCCAATATGTAAATATTGTGGAATGAATCATTCTAATAAATGTGTAAAGAGAACTATTAATTGCTTCAAATGTAAAATTTTGGGACATCTAGATAAAAAACTGCTAATGGGATATGAAGAATAATGTAAATGTGGAAGAAAAATGGAATGTTTTGATATTCACATTTCATATAGAGCACTGATATAATCTCTAGAAGCATGGGCATTATGTGACCAATTTCTCTAAGTCGAGGGTTATCAGAGGCAATCAGCAACACCCCCCATGATAACAAGGACAATACTATACTATCACTACTACTAATGTTGACTCAGAAAATGATGTGGTGATAGTTATTTTAGTTATTCATTCTTTAATAGAATACATACTATTGGATTCGGATTCTAACCATTCATTCATATTTTCCATGATTAGTAGAACTATTCAAGAACCACCTTATAATTTGGAGGATATGTGTAACATCCTAGGTAAAAAATGTATATGAAATTTTCAATTTATTATTATTTAGGAATTAAATATTAATTTTACTTTATTGTTAATGATATGTTTGATAGTGTACCCAACATGAAACAATGATGAGAGATCTGAAGGGTATCTCATCACTTGTACATAACATTTATATCATTAATGATATATAAGAACATATCCAAATATAACAATATATAAATTAAAATACCCTTAAAATAGAATTATTTTAAAAAGAGGAGGGTGAAATGTTCCCTTACCAATTTGGGTAACTTTCGATATGTAACAGCCCAAGATTTTATGAAAAACATTCTTTTTAATTTCACTAATGTCTTGTGTTGTACGCTACACCAAAAGGAGCTTGCACAACACACATCCTTGATTTTCCTTTCATTACACGCAATCGCGACCTTCCTCGATAGCGTGTGTAGTACGCAATAACGAGTTTCACTAAACAACAATATGCTATTAAAATATTACTTAAAATATCCGTTATGAATAGTAATAACCACTTTTTGAAATTTTGTTTTTCAAAATGGGCTTCATTTTTGGATTCGGAATATCGAAATTAGCTTAGGGTGAAATTTTGGTAATTTTCGGATAACTTTCATATTTTGATGAATAGTGGAAATTACTAAATTTTAATTAAAAACAAATTTTTCAATCAAGATAATTAATAGAGATAAATTATTAATTTTAGTGGTTTTAAAGTATATTTAGAATATATTTTTACAATTTAATACAATGTTGGTCATTAGATTTAATTTCACATTTAAACCAGTTATAAACAAGTCTTAATCTTTTGATAGTTATTATCTCTTAAAAACACGCCTTTTGTTTTGACGACGGGAATTAATTTTTAAATTAATTAATTCAAGTGATATGTTTTGAATTTGGTAAAATAGAAATCATTTTTGAGTTTATAATATCAAATATAGCTTAGGACTAATTTTTGGTATTTTTCTGAAAACTTTCAATTTTTGATGAATAGTGAAACCACTAAGTGGTAGTTAAAAAAAACTGAATTTTTCATAAAACATAATTTTACCACTTCTGTGAGGGGAATTTCAAAAATCCGAGAGACACGGTTGATTTCAGTAAGTAAAATGTGGTTCAATGAGATGAAAATAATTTTTGGTGAATATTAACTTTTTACTTTTATTTACAACGGTTAAAAGTAAATAGGGTAATTAAGGGTAGAAATGATATTATTATTACCCTAACACATGTCATAATTCTATTGTACAAGTGTAATTCGACCAAAAAAAACTTAGGAATAAAATATGACAATTTAGTCCCACATGGATTAGATTAGGACATTTATAATTAATTTATTTAAAGAAGGGTTAAAAGAGTTAAAATCAAAGTTTATTTACTACAACATTTTTAATATAGGGTTATACATAAGATAAATTCGATTGTAAATATTAATTAGAAAGATAAAAAGATTTCCTACATAATGATATTTTATTTGTAATTTTTAGACATTAAATAATTTAATTTATTTATGACACAACGATGATGCAATAATTATCTTATTAATGAAATATTGACAAAATTGATGTTATAAATACCCTAATAAACATAATTTGAGACTTTTTATGAATTAAAATAATTTTCTAGGTTACTATGATATATTAGTTTTGATTTAATCAACTTTTTTAGAACATATAATTCTGTTATGACTTTCACAAAAATCATATATCAAATAGTGTGAAAATTGAGACAAAATAGTTTTTAAATAAAATATTATATTAATAATTGTTATTTTATTCCTAAAAATTTAAGGTTCGGAAAAATGACTTAGATAAGGATATATATATTAATAATAAACAATTTGGGGTTCCTTTGTCATGTTATAGTAAGTGTATTAACCATATAGTGTAAGAAATCAAAAAGACATGGTAAAAGTTAAATTATTTAACTTAGAGTTAAATCTAATTGATAAGGTTAAAATAATAACCTAAACTTGTCTAAATCCTATTGGTTGATAGGATTTCGACTCATCCCCACTTTAGATTCGAAATAAGACCCTTTGAACCATTATAAACCGATTTTGACTTTAATCTAAAATAATATTTTGAGATATTCCTAAGGTGCCCCTCTCCTCCCTTATAAAAGGACACCTCCTCCCCCTCCTTCTCACACCAATTTGAGCACTCAAGCTCGGCCAACCCCTACCAAAATCCCTTCTCCACTTCCCTATAAAAATCCTAGAGGTCCTGGTCTTCTTCAAAGACCAATCTTAGTTCCCTAAGTGGAGGATTAAAAGAGGCGTTTCAAAGAAGAGGTAATATCCATTACCGATCTTTTCAATTTCTTTCTTCTTCAACTTCTTCTTCTTTAGTTGTTTCATGAAAAATTAATAACATAAGTTTTACTTACATACTGATATGTTATTATAAATATTAAAAAACCCTAATTCACCTTCTATCCATCCTACGGAAAAATGAAATCACCACGCGTACGTACGTACGGAATACCGTCTCCACGCCGTGGTGTAATCTATTTTCCACCACCAACATAATAGGATGGGTATAATGGTGTAATTAGTAACTATATATGATTATTATAAATTTATATTGATACTGAAATAGTCTACATACACTTCAACACAATTCCACGACCATGGGAACGATATCATCGCTCGTGCGTACGTACGGACTACCGTCTGCACGACGCGATGAGATTCATTCTCAATGATTAACCATCCATGAATGATTATAAAGTATATATAATAAGTACTAATGAAATATATGACATAATAATGATACTGTATTTATGTAAATTTATATGTATGTCATCTACTTAATTCCATTCAATTCAATAAGGAAACGAAAACAGCGTTCATGCGTACGTACGGACTACCGTCTCTATGAACGGTGTATTTCATTCCATTTATAGATATTATATATATATATATATATATTCTGAATATATATTATATATAAATCATGTTTTACATTCTGGATATAAGTAATCATGATCCAAGTAATCATATTAATAATTACAAGTTAAAAACAAGAACGACAAATGAGACGATTTTACCCAAAACGCTACTTTAACATTAATTTACAAAAGAACAGGTAATATAAAGTCATAAGTGGACCATATACGATATAATAACAATTAATATGATTCTGGAATAAGTCAATAACATGATTTAAATCATTATACAGGAGGTTCGGACACTTACAAAGCAAGTCGGACCTAAGGTAAGGGAAATATCACAATCTCATTTTTATCCGAGATTGTTTATACTTTAGTATTTACTGGGGTGTATTTTATCATCCACATACATGTTTCCTGAATATGAAATATTATTTCCATCCACCTACAAATTTTTAAATCCAATTTTACTCTTCGTTGAGTTTTTAGTAAAGAATATGAAAGGAATCTTTTGTCGTTTTTCGTACGAGGTACTTTTTGAATTTTCTGAAAAAAGTACGAAGAATGTTTTTTTAACTTATACGAAATGAATGGATTTTAAAAAATTATTTCCAAGAATCTTACTTTACAAGTTTTCAAGTTTATTTTTAATCAACTTCTTTTAGTTATAATTTTATGACATGTTACGAAATGAAAAGTGTTTTTGAAGTAGAAAGGATATTTTCCTCAAGAATGGAGTTCAAGTGTTTTATCAAAATTATTTTCCATCTAAGATAATAATGGTTTCTATTTCTATCCCTATTATTACATGGATTTGATTATGTTGTGATGGAAATATTTTTTTTATTAATTCCTCTATCTTATATGAATTTTTTTATGATGTCACGATGTTTAAGATTCCCATTTATATTACATGGGTTATGCAATGATGTATGTTTTACGATTTTGTGGCACACATAATAATGTTATCATTATGAGATGGGTGGGACCTATATATCCATCCAATGCATTGGGTAAATATTTTATATATCATGAGATAGACATGGCTGGAACGGTAGGTTATACCGGTTCAGTGAAACAGGACTGAAACGAAGGTGACTCGGTTCAGAAAGGGACTTTGTCCACTAAGATAGTCTTGGCAATGAGTCTTGACTAACAAGAAATGATTCTCTATGATTATGTGTGTATTCCACAAAGTTTCATGTTTTAATTTATGATTATTGTGATTACATTTTGCTGCCATGATTTATCCCATTTATGAAATTATGATCTCTTTTGCAGGTTAAGATTTCCAAAAGTTATGTACTTGTGTATACGATGAGATTTATATTTCTTTTGTTTACCCTTACTAAGCATTGGAGCTCACCCTTTTATGTTTTATTTTCCCTAGGATATAAAGAAAGGTTTTAGGTAAAAAAAAGGTATGATCTTTATGGGAGATATTAGAGATCTTTCACCACGATTAGAAGATTACGTTCCGAGTTTCCAAAGAAACTAAACTATTACGATCCTTGTGTGTGTATTTTTTGTTATGTACTAAGTATTCCGCAAAAGAAATGTTATGTTCATGTACTTTAAGCTTCGGGTCTCTACAGTTGGTATCAGAGGAAAGGTTTAGTCAACCTTTGGAAACTAGGATGCGAAAACGTTAGTGACATCCCTAGAGATATTTCTAAGGTATGTCTAGGGATGTCTCTAAGGTTAAGTATACGTATAGGTTATAGTACTAGAATTACACTAACGATCATAGAATTAAACCTAAGATGTTAGATATTGAAGGTACTCCCCCTTTATTATGTTGTTTTCCACTAGCATGATTTTTTCCTCTCACACTATTCTTTTTGGGTTTTAGAAAATTGCTAGAAACAAGATGATTCACGATAATGGAGAATATGATGGACAATGGAATGATATTATTCATAATGAAATGGGATTTGGAGGTCCAAACATCATTATTATGCCGAATCAGCAAACTCATAATATGATCAATATAGTAAAATTTGGTAAGTTTCTTGACTCGGCTAATAAGAGAAAGATGGAGTTTTATGATGATCATAGAGGAATGAAAGTTCAATTTACCCTATGTAAATCATGTGGGAAGAGGAATCAAGGAGAATGTTTCAAAGGAACTGGAAGATGCTTTGGGTGTGGAAAAGAAGGACACAAAGAAAGTAAGTGCAAAGTAAAAGGATCAGTTAACACCATGGATGATGATAATGGTATTGCTACGACATCAACAATGGTTAAATGTTTTAAATGTGGAATGTACGGGGATTATGCAAACCAATGCCCTAAGGGAAAGTCTCATGAAGAGAATCAGTATGGTCGTATGGGAAGTATTTATGTTGATGATTATGAAGAGACTACAAATGATATGTGAGATGAAAGAATTGTTGAAGCACGGTCAATGGTTTAAGAATGCAGTGGAATGATAACATGTTTATCATGTGTAATGTTGTATAAGTAATCTCATGGTACTATGGAATAAAGAGACATCTAAGGATTGTTACACTATTGTCTTTCCTTGAGATTTGAAAGTGTATGATTAATGGTACAAGTATCCATGAAAGGTTATTCAGATATTTTTAGAATGTAGATGATATGCGCATAATGAAGGGATAAGATGATAATGAGATGTTTGATTGTATTCATGAGCTCATGATTGATATAAGGACTAAGTGATATCATGGTTTGAGTATATGGAATTTCGAGGATTTTGGTATGTGGAAAGTGTTAACTTTTAACTTAATTCATGTTTTCACTAAGGTTCAATGGGTATTCATTCTTCAAGAGAATACATGATTAAGGTATTCAGATGTTTTTAATTTGACCAACAAGATATATCTTATGATATATGGGGGATAAATGATGGCATTCAGGTTATTGTTCTGTGACATTTCAAGAAATCATTTTCTTTATGCTATGATCTTGGACCGAAGTATTTTAGATAAGCCTAAAGATTAGAATGGATTATGTTGGACATAAGTTCGGATAAAACGTTTTTCGATATTATTGATGGGATGTTATAGTAATATAGCTTTAGAAAAAGGACAACCTGCAGGATGGGCGATAGCCCACCGCGTCGGACAAGGCTGTGGGAATCTAACCCACAACCGAAGTGCGACTGGCCTTTATCGCCTACCCCTGGCCTACAGGATGTCCCTGTTTAGTAGAAACTAGTTTTATTATATTAAGCAATATGATATATAAGCCCATTTTAGGAACCATATATGATTAATCTCACTATATAATGACTTCTGTATATTTAATAACTTTTGATATCCTTCTGTTTGAGACAGATGGAATGACCCGTCATTCTATCACATGATCTGCTAACACTTCACGAATAACAAATTCAACTTCATTTATTTAAGAGATGAATTGGAAATTTTTCAAGGAACGAACAACAGTGAGATTATACCAAAATAAAGTAAGTATTTATTCTAATTCAAATTCATCAACATTTGGGAAATGATCTTGAAAACCAAAAATGTTGTCCTAATGCTCATATATCTTATTAATCAGATGGTACCTTAGATCATCACAAATTTATTGATTTGTGATTGCTAGCTTTTCCATATCCATGTTCTCTACCACTCTCCATCAGAACATGATCTTTAGATTTCTGTTCCATATCCATATTTTCACCTATGTGGAAACCCAGAGATTAGTTTATTTGGGTAACCGTTATGTTTCATACTTTCATTTTTAAAGATTGGTTTTGGTATTCCTTTTTACGATGTGGGTCTCTATTAAAGAAACACTGTAATAGTATACTATTTAAAACCCCAACGAATTTCAAGGGAGAAATTCATTTTAAGGAGGGTAGAATGTAATAGCCCAAGATTTTATGAAAAATATTCTTTTTAATTTCACTAATGTCTTGTGTTGTATGCTACACCAAAAGGAGCTTTCATAACACGTATCCTTGATTTTCCTTGCATTACACGCAATCGCGACCTTCCTCGATAGCGTGTGTAGTACGCAATAACGAGTTTCACTAAACAACAATATGCTATCAAAATATTATTAAAACTAGCCGTTATGAATAGTAATAACCACTTTTTGAAATTTTTTTTTCAAAATGGAATTCATTTTTGGATTCGGAATATCGAAATTAGTTTAGGGTGAAATTTTGGTAATTTTCATATAACTTTCATATTTTGATGAATAGTGCAAATTACTAAATTTTAATTTAAAAAAACTTTTTCAGTCGAAATAATTAATAGTTATAAATTATTAATTTTAGTGGTTTTAAAGTATATTTAGAATATATTTTTACAATTTAATACAATGTTGGTCATTGGATGTAATGTCACATTTAAACCAGTTATAAACAAGTGTCAATCTTTTGATAGTTATTATCTCTTAAAAACACGCCTTTTGTTTTGACGACAGGAATTAATTTTTAAATTAATTAATGAAACCGATATGTTTTGAATTTGGTAAAATAGAAATCATTTTTGATTTCATAATATCAAATATAGCTTAGGCCTAATTTTTGGTATTTTTCGGAAAACTTTCAATTTTTGATGAATAGTGAAACCACTAAGTGGTAGTTAAAAAAAACTGAATTTTTCATAAAACATAATTTTACGGCTTCTGTGAGTGGAATTTCAAAAATCTGAGAGACACGGTTGATGTCTGTAAGTAAAATGTGGTTCAATGAGATGAAAATAATTTTTTGTGAATAGTAACTTTTTACTTTTATTTACCACGGTTAAAAGTAAATAGGGAAATTAAGGGTAGAAATGATATTATTATTACCCAAACACATGTCCTAATTCTATTGGACAAGTGTAATTCGACCAAAATCAAACTTAGGAATAAAATATGACCATATAGGCCCACATGGATTATATTAGGACATTTATTATTAATTTATTTAAAGAAGGGTTAAAAGTGTTAAAATCATAGTTTATTTACTACAACATTTTTAATATAGGGTTATACATAAGATAAATTCGATTGTAAATATTCATTAGAAATTTAAAAATATTTCCTACATAATGGTATTTTATTTGTAATTTTTAGACATTAAATAATTTAATTTATTTATGACACAACGATGATGTAGTAATTATCTTATTAATGAAATATTGACATAATTGATGTTATAAATACCCAAATAAATATAATTTGAGACTTTTTATGAATTACACTAATTTTATAGGTTACTTTGATATATTAGTGTTTAGTTAATCAACTTGGTTCGAACATATAATTCTTTTATGACTATCACAGAAATCATATATCAAATAGTGTCAAAATTGACACAAAATAGTTTTTAAATCAAATATTATATTATTAATTGTTACTTTATTCCTAAAAATCTAAGGTCCGGCCAAATGACTTAGATATGGATATATATATATTAATAATAAACAATTTGGGGTTCGTTTGGCATGTTATAGTAAGTGTATTAACCATATAGGGTAAGAAAACAAAAAGACACGGTAAAAGTTAAATTATTTAACTTAGAGTTAAAACTAATTGATAAGGTTAAAATAATAACCTAAACTTGTCTAAATCCTATTGGTTGATAGGATTTAGACTCATACCCACTTTATCTTCGAAATAAGACCATTTGGAACTATTATAAACCGATTTTGACTTTAATATAAAATAATATTTTGAGATATTCCTAAGGTGGCCCTCTCCTCCCTTATAAAAGGACACCTCCTCCACCTCCTCCTCACACCAATTTGAGCACTCAAGATCGGCCAAACCCTTCCAAAATCCCTTCTCCACTTCCCTATAATAATCCTAGAGGTCCTGGTCTTCTTTGAAGACCAATCTTAGTTCCCTAAGTAGAGGATTCAAAGAGGCGTTTCAAAGAAGAGGTAATATCCATTACCGATCTTGTCAATTTCTTTCTTCTTCAACTTCTTCTTCTTTAGTTGTTTCATGACAAAGTAATAACATAAGTATTAATTACATACTGATATGTTATTATAAATATGAAACAACCCTAATTCATCTTCTATCCATCCTACGGAAAAATTAAATCACCGCGCGTGCGTATGTACGGAATACCGTCTCCATGCCGTGGTGTAATTTATTTTCCACCACCACCTTAATAGGATAGGTATAATGGTGTAATGAGTAACTATATATGATTATTATAAAGTGATATTGATACTGAAATAGTCTACATACACTTCAACACAATTCCACGACCATGGGAATGATATCATCGCTCGTGCGTACGTACAGACTACCGTCTCCACGACGCGAAGAGATTCATTCTCAATGATTAACCATTCACGAATGATTATAAAGTATATATAATAAGTACTAATGAAATATATGACATAATAATGATACTGGATTTATGTAAATTTATATGTATGTCATCTACTTAATTCCATTCACTTCAATAAGGAAACGAAAACAGCGTTCATGCGTACGTACGGACTACCGTCTCCATGAACAGTGTATTTCATTCCATTTATCGATATATATATATATATATATTCTGAATATATATTATATATAAATCATGTTTTACATACTGGATATAATTAATCATGATCCAAGTAATCATATTAATAATTACAAGTTAAAAACACGAACGACAAATGAGACGATTTTTCCCAAAACGCTACTTTAACATGAATTTACAAAAGAACGGGTAATATAATGTCATAAGTGGACCATATATTATATAATAACAATGAATATGATTCTGGAATAAGTAAATAACATGATTTAAAACATTATACAGGAGGTTCGGACACTTACAAAGCAAGTCGGACTTAAGGTAAGGGAAATATCACAATCTCATTTTTATCCGAGATTGTTTATACTTTAGTATTTACTGGGGTGTATTTTATCATCCACATCCATGTTTCCTAAATACGAAATATTATTTCCATCCACCTACAAATGTTTAAATCCAATTTTACCCTTCGGTGAGTTTTTAGTAAAGAATATGAAAGGAATCTTTTGTCATTTTTCGTACGAGGTACTTTTTGACTTTTCCGACAATAGTACGAAGAATGTTTTTTTAACTTATACGGAATGAATGGATTTTAAAAAATTATTTCCAAGAATATTCCTTTAAAAGTTCTCAAGTTTATTTTTAATCAACTTCTTTTAGTTATAATTTTATGACATGTTAAGAAATGAAAAGTGTTTTTGAAGTAGAAAGGATATTTTCCTCAAGAATGGAGTTCAAGTGTTTTATCAAAATTATTTTCCATCTAAGATAACAAAGGGTTATGTTTCTATCCCTATTATTACATGGATTTGAATATTTTGTGATGGAAATATTTTTTTTATGAATTCCTTTATCTTATATGAATTGTTTTATGATGTCACGATGTTTATGATTCCCATTTTTATTACATAGGTTATGCAATGATGTATGTTTTAAGATTTTGTGGCACACATAAGAATGGTATCATTATGAGATGGGTGGGAACTATATCTCCCTCCAATGAATTTGGTAAAGATTATATATCTCATGAGATATACATGGCTGGAATGGTAGGTTATACCGGTTCAGTGAAACAGGACTGAAACGAGGGTGACTCGGTTCAGAAAGGGACTTTGTCCACTAAGATAGTCTTGGCAATGAGTCTTGACTAACAAGAAATGATTCTCTATGATTATGTGTGTATGACACAAAGTGTCATGTTTTAAGTTATGATTAATCTGATTACATTTCACTTCCATGATTTATCCCATGTTATAAAATTATGATCTCTTTTGCAGGTTAAGATTTCCAAAAGTTATGTTCTTGTGTATACGATGAGATTTATATTTCTTTTGTTTACCCTTACTGAGCATTTGAGCTCACCCTTTTATGTTTTCTTTTCCCCAGGATATAAATAAAGGTTTTTGGTAAAAAAAAGGGAAGATCTTTATGGGATATATTGGAGATCTTTCACCACGATTAGAAGATTAAGTTCAGAGTTTCCAAAGACACTAATCTATTACGATCCTTGTGTGTGTATTTTTTGTTATGTACTAAGTATTCCACAAAAGTAATGTAATGTTCATGTATGTTAAGCTTCGGGTCTCTACAGTTGGTATCAGAGGAAAGGTTTAGTCAACCTTTGGAAACTAGGATGTGAAAACGTTAGTGAGATCCCTAGAGATATTTCTAAGGTATGTCTAGGGATTTCCCTAAGGATAAGTATACGTATAGGTTACAGTACTAGAATTACGCTAAATATCATAGAATTAAACCTAAGATGTTAGATATTGAAGGTACTCCCCATTTATTATGTTGTTTTCCCCTAGCATGATTTTTGCCTCTCACACTATTCTTTTTGGGATTTAAAAAATGGCAGGAAACAAGATGATTCACGATAATGGGGAATATGATGGACAATGGAATGATATTATTCATAATGAAATGGGATTTCGAAGTCCAAACATCATTATTATTCCGAATCAGCAATCTCATAATATGATCAATAAAGTAAAATTTGGTAATTTTCCTGACTCGGCTAATAAGAGAAAGATGAAGTTTCATGATGATCATAGAGGAAAGAAAGTTCAATTTCCCCTATGTAAATCATGTGGGAAGAGGCATCAAGGAGAATGTTTCAAAGGAACTGGAAGATGCATTGGGTGTGGAAAAGAAGCACACAAAGTATGTAAGTGCAAAGGAAAAGGTTTAGTTAACACCATGGACGAGGATAATGGTATTGCTACGACATCAACAATGGTTAAATGTTTTAAATGTGGAATGTACGTGCATTATGCAAACCAATTCCCTAAGGGAAAGTCTCATGAAGGGAATCAGTATGGTCGTATGGGAAGTATTTATGTTGATGATGATGAAGAGAATACAAATGATATGTTAGATGAAAGAATTGTTGAAGCTCGGTCAATGGTTTAAGAATGCAGTGGAAGGATAACATGTTTATCATGTGTAATGTTGTATAAGTAATCTCACGGTACTATGGAATAAAGAGACATCTAAGGATTGTTACACTATTGTCTTTCCTTGAGTTTTGAAAGTGTATGATCAATGGTACCAGTATCCATGAAAGGTTATTCAGATATTTTTAGAATGTAGATGATATGCACATAATGAAGGGATAAGACGATAATGAGATGTTTGATTGTATTCATGAGCTCATGATTGATATAAGGACTAAGTGAAATCATGGTTTGAGTATATAGAATTTTGATGATTTTGTAAGGTGGAAAGTGTTAACATTTAACTGCAGTCATGTTTTCACTAAGGTTCAATGGGTATTCATTCTTCAAGAGAATACATGATTAAGGTATTCACGTGTTTGTAATTTGACCAACAAGATATATCTTTTGATATATGGGGGATAAATGATTTCATTCACGTGATTGTTCAGTGACATTTCAAGTAATCATTTTCTTTATACTATGATCTTGGACCGAGGTATTTTAGATAAGCCTAAAGATTAGAATGGATTATGTTGGACATAAGTTTGGATAAAACGTTTTTCGATATTATTGATGGGATGTTATAGTAATATAGCTTTAGAAAAAGGACAACCTGCAGGATGGGCGACAACCCACCGCGTCGGACAAGGCTGTGGGAATCGAACCCACAACCGAAGTGTGACTGGCCTTTATCGCCTACCACGGGCCTATAGGAAGTCCATGTTTAGTAGAAACTAGTTTTATTATACTAAGCAGTATGATATATAAGCCCATTTTAGGACCCATATATGATTAATCTCATTATAGAATGACTTATGTATATTTAATAACTTTTTCTAACCTTCTGTTTGAGACAGATGGAATGACACGTCATTCTATCACATGATCTTCTAACACTTCACGAATAACAAATTAAACTTCATTAATTTAAGAGATGAATTGAAAATTGTTCAAGGCACGAACAACAGTGATATTGTACCAAAATAAAGTAAGTATTTATTCTAATTCAAATTCTTCAACTTTAGGGAAACGATCTTGGAAACCAAAAATGTTGTCCTAGTGCTCTTATATCTGATTAATCAGATGGTACCTTAGATCGTCTCAAATTTATGGATTTGTGATTGCTAGCTTTTCCATAGCCATGTTCTCTACCACTCTCCATCAGAACATGATGGTTAGATTTCTCTTCCATATCTATATTTTCACCTATGTGGAAACCCAGTGATTAGTTTATTTGGATAACCGTTACGTTTCATACATTCGTTTTTAAAGATTGGTTTTGGTATTCCTTTTTACGATGTGGGTCTCTATTAAAGAAACTTTCGAATAGTAAACCATTTATAACCCCAACGAATTTCGAGGGCGAAATTAATTTTAAGGGGGGTAGAATGTAACAGCCCAAGATTTTATGAAAAATATTCTTTTTAATTTCACTAATGTCTGGTGTTATACGCTACACCAAAAGGATCTTTCACAACACACATCCTTCATTTTCCTTGCATTACACGCAATCACGACCTTCCTCGATAGCGTGTGTAGTACGCAATAACGAGTTTCACTAAACAACAAAATGCTATTAAAATATTATAAAAACTAGCCGTTATGAATAGTAATAACCACTTTTTGAAATTTTGTTTTTCAAAATGGACTTTATTTTTGGATTCGGAATATCGAAATTAGCTTAGGGTGAAATTTTGGTAATTTTCGGATAACTTTCATATTTTGATGAATAGTGGAAATTACAAAATTTTAATTAAAAACAACTTTTTCAATCGAAATAATTAATAGTGATAAATTATAAATTTTAGTGCTTTTAAAGTATATTTAGAATATATTTTTACAATTTAATACAATGTTGGTCATTGGATGTAATTTCACATTTAGACCAGTTATAAACAAGTGTCAATCTTTTGATAGTTATTATCTCTTAAAAACACGCCTTTTATTTTGACGACGGGAATTAATTTTTAAATTAATTAATGCAACTGATATGTTTTGAATTTGGTAAAATAGAAATCATTTTTGAGTTCATAATATCAAATATAGCTGTGGCCAAATTTTTGGTATTTTTTCTGAAAACGTTCAATTTTTGATGAATAGTGAAACCACTAAGTGGTAGTTAAAAAAAACTGAATTTTTCATAAAACATAATTTTACCGCTTCTGTGAGTGGAATTTAAAACATCCGAGAGACACGGTTGATGTCAGTAAGTAAAATTTTGTTCAATGAGATGAAAATAATTTTTGGTTAATAGTAACTTTTTTACTTTTATTTACCACGGTTAAAAGTAAATAGGTTAATTAAGGGTAGAAATGATATTATTATTACCCTAACACATGTCCTAATTCTATTGGAAAAGTTTAATTCGACCAAAAACAAACTTAGGAATAAAATATGACCATTTAGGCCCACTTGGATTAGATTAGGACATTTATTATTAATTTTTTAAAGAAGGGTTAAAAGAGTTAAAATCAAAGTTTATTTTCTAAAACATTTTTAATATAGAGTAATACATAAGATAAATTCGATTGTAGATATTCATTAGAAAGATAATGATATTTCCTAAATAATGGTATTTTATTTGTAATTTTTATACATTAAATAATTTAATTTATTTATGATACAACGATGATGCAGTAATTATCTTATTAATGAAATATTGACATAATTGATGTTATAAATACCCAAATAAATATAATTTGAGATTTTTTATGAATTCCACTAATTTTATAGGTTACTATTATATATTATTGTTGATTTAATCGACTTGGTTCGAACATATAATTCTGTTATGACTTCCAAAAAAATCATATATCAAATAGTGTCAAAATTGACACAAAATAGTTTTTAAATCAAATATTATATTATTAATTGTTATTTAATTCCTAAAAATCTAAGGTTCGGCCAAATGACTTAGATAAGGATATATATATTAATAATAAACTATTTGGGGTTCGTTTGGCATTTTATAGTAAGTGTATTAACCATATAGTGTATAAAAACAAAAAGACACGGTAAAAGTTAAATTATTTAACTGAGAGTTAAATCTAATTGATAAGGTTAAAATAATAACATAAACTTGTCTAAATCCTATTGGTTGATATCATTTAGACTCATCCCCACTTTAGATTCGAAATAAGACCCTTTGGAACCATTATAAACCGATTTTGACTTTAATATAAAATAATATTTTGAGATATTCCTAAGGTGCCCCTCTCCTCCCTTATAAAAGGACACCTCCTCCCCCTCCTCTTCACACCAATTTGAGCACTCAAGCTCGGCCAACCCCTGAAAAAATCCCTTCTCCACTTCCCTAGAATAATTCTAGAGGTCCTGTTCTTCTACAAAGACCAATATTAGTTCCCTAAGTGGAGGATTCAAAGAGGTGTTTCAAAGAAGAGGTAATATCCATTACCGATCTTTTCAATTTCTTTCTTCTTCAACTTCTTCTTCTTTAGTTGTTTCATGACAAAGTAATAACATCAGTATTACTTACATAATGATATGTTATTATAAATATGAAACAACCATAATTCACCTTCTATCCATCCTACGGAAAAATGAAATCATCACGCGTGCGTACGTACGGAATACCGTCTCCACGCCGTGGTGTAATCTATTTTCCACCACCACCTTAATAGGATGTGTATAATGGTGTAATGAATAACTATATATGATTATTATAAAGTGATATTGATACTAAAATATTCTACAGACACTTCAACACAATTCCACGACCATGGGAATGATATCATAGCTCGTGCGTACGTACGGACTACTGTCTCCACGACGCGATGAGATTCATTCTTAATGATTAACCATTCATGAATGATTATAAAGTATATATAATAAGTACTAATGAAATATATGACATAATAATGATACTGGATTTATGTAAATTTATATGCATGTCATCTACTTAATTCATTTCACTTCAATAAGGAAATGAAAACAACGTTCACGCGTACGTACGGACTACCGTCTCCATGAACGGTGTATTTCATTCCATTTATCGATATATTATATATATATATATATTCTGAATATATATTATATATAAATCATGTTTTACAATCTCATCTTTATCCGAGATTGTTTATACTTTAGTATTTACTGGGGTGTATTTTATCATCCACATCCATGTTTCCTGAATATGAAATATTATTTCCATCCACCTTAAAATGTTAAAATCCAATTTTACCCTTCGGAGAGTTTTTAGTAATGAATATGAAAGGAATCTTTTGTCATTTTTCGTACGAGGTACTTTATGACTTTTCCGACAAAAGAACGAAGAATGTTTTTTTAACTTATACGGCATGAATGGATTTTAAAACATTATTTCCAAGAATCTTCCTTTAAAAGTTTTCATGTTTATTTTTAATCAACTTATTTTAGTTATAATTTTATGAAATGTTAAGAAATGAAAAGTGTTTTTGAAGTAGAAAGGATATTTTCCACAAGAATGGAGTTCAAGTGTTTTATCAAAATTATTTTCCATATAAGATAATAAAGGGTTCTGTTTCTATCCCTATTATTACATGGATTTGATTATGTTGTGATGGAAATATTTTTTTTATGAATTCCTTTATCTTATATGAATTGTTTTATGATGTCACGATGTTTAAGATTCCCATTTTTATTACATGGGTTATGCAATGATGTATGTTTTAAGATTTTGTGGCACACATAATAATGGTATCATTATGAGATGGGTGGGACCTATATCTCCCTCCAATGCATTGGGTAAAGATTTTATATCTCATGAGATATACATGGCTGGAACGGTAGGTTATACCGGTTCAGTGAAACAGGACTGAAACGAGGGTGACTCGGTTCAGAAAGGGACTTTGTACACTAAGAAAGTCTTGGCAATGATTCTTGACTATCAAGAAATTATTCTCTATGATTATGTGTGTATGCCACAAAGTTTCATGTTTTAAGTTATGATTATTGTGATTACATTTCATTGCCATGATTTATCCCATGTTATGAAATTATGATCTCTTTTTCAGGTTAAGATTTCCAAAATTTATGTGCTTGTGTATACGATGAGATTTATATTTCTTTTGTTTACCCTTACTGAGCATTTGAGCTCACCCTTTTATGTTTTCTTTTCCCCAGGATATAAAGAAAGGTTTTAGGTAAAAAAAGGGAAGATCTTTACCTGAGATATTGGAGATCTTTCACCACGATTAGAAGATTAGGTTCCGAGTTTCCAAAGACAC
The DNA here is from genome assembly GCA_963277665.1 of Viscum album. Lineage (NCBI taxonomy): Eukaryota > Viridiplantae > Streptophyta > Magnoliopsida > Santalales > Viscaceae > Viscum > Viscum album. The sequence goes on from OY728142.1 coordinate 1,707,603,280, forward strand.
TAAACTATTACGATCCTTGTGTGTGTATTTTTTTTATGTACTAAGTATTCCGAAAAAGTATTGTAATGTTCATGTAAGTTAAGCTTCGGGTCTCTACACGAAACGTACACCCCATGAAAGAAAAACTATTCAACATTGATTTAAATACCCATAAAAGAAATTATATTACATAAAGAGTAGAATAATTGGCATTACATACACCACATAAAGGATGTGGTGTAAAATGTAGCATAAATCTCATGGGAATAAAAGTGAGATGAAAAACTCCTTACGAAAACTCTACAGCCAAACAGAGCCACATAAAACTTCCAAAAATGGATTTATGAGATCAAATAGGGTCTCTCATAATATGAACATAAAATTTACATAATTAGGAATATAAAATAACATCCCCAAATAGAAGAAATATTATCTTAAATGAAATGACATAAAAGAGAGTACATAAAAATAAAGAGAGAGGTTGGATACCTTACCTCAAGTCCGACTTGTCTTGTTCATTTCTTTATATTCCTGAATAATAAACATTGGGAAATTGATAATTTCATAAGTACCTCTTTTAAAGTTTATTATTCAATTCTTGTCACATATTATAATGTTATAATAATTAGTTAATAATGTGAGTTCATATCAGACGTTTTTGTCAATGTTCGGTACATGAGTCAAAAATGAACATGTTTGAAAAGAATTACCCATTTAGTTATAATTACATCATCTCCAAAATAGTATTAATTATTTAAATATCATATATATCCAGTATATTTTCTTTTTATACTTTTCCATAAAATTTTTATATAAAAAAGAAAAGAAATGCACTGTTCATGGAGACGGTAGGCCGTACGTACACATGTAAGCTACTTTAATTTATTTTTCATATTAATGGAATTAAAATTAGATGATATATATATATATATATATTATAATTAAAATATAAAATATATTTTATATAGGTCAAATAAGTTCATTTATTTAATTATTTCTACATTCCATGTATAGCATGAATGAGTCACATCAAATGAGGTGGCGGTAGTCCACACTTCCTCGTATAAAATTATCGCATTTGCAAAAAAATTAAAAGCATAAAGGATTGTTTTAAATATAAAAGACAGAGGCATATAGAAAACATAAATACCATATATATCATATTATAAATACAATGAAATCATAATGGCCACCATGAAAGGTGTTAAGAGAAGATTGAACAATCATCGTTTCGTGAGGCAGTAATTCGCCATCCACAGAAACAGAATGTTCTTTAACCATTAGACGGAGGTGTGTGTAAGTGTACCTCAAATATTTCTCATTATAATATCCTAGTATATTTAAGATAATAGTGTTGTTACAAAATAAAGGAATAAAAATAGTTTAGGTGGGTGGAGAAGAAAAAATAAAACCAAAGAACATTAGGGAAGACTTTACCATTAAATCGGGTGACTCCTCTTGGTTTGAACCAAAAGGGGTTTCTTGAATTGCTTTCGGCCTAAGGTAAGGCTTCTAGGATGAATAGAGGGATGTAGAGAGATAATATGAGAAGATTTTGGTCGATCTAATGGCTTGAGAGGTGTGGGTAAGGGGGTATAGGTGGGGGCCTTTTATAATAGGGAGGAGGGGCACTCATGGAAAGTCTGGAAAAGTTTCTTTATTATTAAAGGATTTTAGGATATTAAATGTCCCAAAATTATATATTTATAGTATAAGGTGATAAGGGTTCTATATCCACCCATCCAATATGTTTTTGACAAGTGTAAGTCTTATATTTTAACTTATCTTATAATTTTATTTAAATCGTTCATTAATGAGGTAATCACTGCATCATAATGGCGTCATAAATAAATTAATTTATTTAATGTATATAAATTATAAAAATTACTATGATGTAGGGAATATTTTTATTTTTCCAATGAATATTTATAGTCAAAAATATGACTTGTATAACCCCATCTAAATTTTGTTTAGTAAAACAATACATGTTTGTGACATATTTATTTAAACATGAAATAAAAAGTTATTAATGTAATTTTCCTACCAATGTGGCTCCATGGGGTCCCCAAGTTGACAAATGGATTTTATTGGTTGTCCATGACTCATATAAAAGATAAAGACATGTGTCAAGATAATTTCATATTATTATAGCATTATCTTTACCTTAAATTACACTAATTACATTTAATCACGATTAATAAAACTTAGAAGTTACTATTCGCCAAAAAAAATTATTTTAATCCCATTGAACAACATTTTACATACTAATGACAACCATTTATGTTTGATTTTTGAAAATCAAATCACAAAAGTGGTAACGTTTCATTTAAATAAAAAATCAGTTTTTTTAACTACCACTTAGCGGTTTCACTATTCATCAAACATTGAAGTTTTTCAAAAAAATAACAAAAAATAACCCTAATCTATATTTGATATTCCGAATTAAAAAATAATTTCTATTGTAAAAAATTCAAAACATTTAAGTTGCATTAATTAATTTAATAATTAATTCCTGCTATCCAAACAAAAAGCGTGTTTTTATGAAACAATATCTATTAAAAGATTGACACTAGTTTAAGTACAATTTCAATGTGAAATTAATTCCAATGACCACCATTGGATTAAATGGTAAAAATATATTCTAATTTAACTTTAAAAACAACAAAATGATGATGTTATAATATAAATAAATTACAATAAACAGAGGTTTTGAATAAAAATACAACATTTTTCACTTGTTCATTAAAAATGAACATTATCAAAAAAATAACAAAAACATACACAAAGTAAATTTTGATGTCCCAATTCTAAAAAAGGATTTTATTTGGTCCAATATAATATATTAAATTGTCAAAAAGTGTATTTAAAATGTTTTCACCATCAAAAGGCGGTAAATCGACCATTTTAAGAATATTAGAATGTTTACGCTTAAAATTTGATTCATTCGCATTTTTAATAATCTAAAATTTATTGTTAAAAGTAAAAATATTTGACAAACATATAAAATCATTTTTTAGTTAGTTCTTTTCATTCCATCCATTACAACGGCTAGGCATTAACTTCCATTTCAAATAATATTATTTTATTATTATAGTGCAGCGTACGATTTCAAAGAAACTCATTGTTGTGCATTGGGTACGCCATCAAGAATAGTGTTCCCTTTAAATTAATATCAACATTTTATTAACAAATATGGATAAAAATAAAAATTATTATTCTTTATTTAACTGGGGTGGTACATCCTTCCACCCTTTTGGGAATTGCGTACTCGCAATTTTAAAATTGGGCTCGGAAACATCATTGAATGTCCCACATCAGAACAACATTCGGTAAAACTATCACATTAAAGGAAATAATGAGAAGTACAGAGGTCACCCAAGTTAACCCATAATAGGATTCCATGTAGGAAAACATGGATATGGAAGAAAAAAAGGGTCATGTTCTGAGGGATAGTGATAGGAACATGTTTAGGATAAAGTTAACCACCAGAAAATCACAAACTTGTGATGGGTTAAACGGTATTTGATTCCCTAGTAGGAAAAGTTAACAGACAACATTTTAGTTTTAAATTACTTTTCATTGAGGAATTTGTTTATGAGCTTAACTAAATCACAAGGAAACATACTTACTTGTCATGTTGACTTTAAACTTTTACTAGATTTCTTACGCAAAATCATATTTTCTCCAAAAGGCGAGTATTTAGGAAGACATGTACACATTAAGAGTACTATAATCAACTTCTAGAGAATCATCTAATTCACAGAAGAGAAATATATATTTCCCATGTCTCTAGACCCTTACCAAAACTAAAATTGTTAGAAAAATATCAGATAATCCACAAAAGGATAATCCATTATAAAAATAAAATCTATTCTTAACCTCCAAAATTTTTCCAAAAAAACCCAAAGTTCAACAAATATCATTTGATTAAACATTTGTCCATAAATTTTTCAAGGTAAACCAAACTAAGTTTGAAACCCAAATATTTGAAGGATTTAATAACATAGTCTTCCAAGGTAAAAATTAACACTAATCTCCAAATAACATCAGTTTCTCTTAAAGTCTCATATTGAAAAGTAATCAACATAATCATATATCCTCCATGATAGGTCAATATTTTCTTAGATAACCCAAAATCTACTTAGTCTTGATTCATAAAATTATATAACTAAAAATGATTTGTCATACTAACCAGGGACTTCACATAGTCCAGTGGTAGGAGATAAATAACATTAACACTTTGTTTGTGGGTTTGATTCCCACAGTTTGGTCTGACGTGACGGGTTGTCTCATGGTCTGTGTGTTGTCCTTTTTCCAAAACTATTTAATTCTCAAAACATTCCAAAAAAAGAGATAAAATCATGAAAAATAACCTTTAAATAATTTAACCTCAATTTTAGCTCATGCCTTTCATTTTCCATCATAACATATAGTAACCCATAGTTAACTCAAATGTAAGGATCATATAAACCCAAATGGTTCTTCATAACTATGTCCACAAAAGAACAGATTTCTATTCCTTGAATAAAATTTTCATATATCAGGCATCAGGGTTACACATAACATAAATAGTATTCTAATGTAACCCTATCATCAAAAGAGACTTAATAATTTTACGAATTTCACAATCCTAAAATCTACCATAACTCTTGAATCCCTTATATGTTCACTTCTTACTCATTCAACATTCTTCATGATCCATTAACCATTACATTCTAACTTATTCTGAAATACTTATTTCCTACAAACAAAATCATGAATCATATCCTAAGATTCCAAAATAGGAAAGCATAAGATAAGAAATAATCCAAAACATTGACTGGTCATTGTCAGTTTCTTAAGCCTCAATCGGAATGGCATTAGGTTTTGGTAAATGAATATTTTTATGATCTTTGTGATCCCATTCCCGAAACATCTTTGTAGGTCGTGTGTTTTCATAATGACTATGAACACCACATTTAAAACATTAAAATTGATCCCTTAGAAAGAACTTCTTTCCCTTTCCTCGAGTAGACTGGATGATTCCTCTTTCCATGGAAGTTTCTCTCATTATGACCTTCATTTCAACATCTATAGCATATTTGTGTCCCTTTGAACCATTTTCCTAGGTGTTTCTTTCCACATCTTTGACACATAGGTTTTTTAACACACTTACCTTTTTGATTATTAACTGAACTTCCATAGGGATTTTCTTCTCTAATATATTATTCCTTATAAAACTCACCAAGGATTTTGGTGGTAAATCATGGCTCCATTTAGTTGGTTGAGGATAAGGACAAGATTTCTCATTGCAGCTCCCATATAATTCTGTTGCTAACTCAGAATATTTTCACAATTTCCTTCACATCCATTGTTACTTTGGTGCCTACTAGTTCTAGCCATTTACTAAAACCAAAAAGGTCAGTGTGAGCATATCAATAAAATCATAATATAATAATGAAGAAGGTAAACACTACGATATTGTTATCCAAGTTATATGAAACTCATTATAACATTCAAAACAAATGACTCCATCTAATATACTACACATTGTGGTTATACACAACTTTTCACTAATGCTTAAACAACACTCTAACCTCTAAAGTTATCTAAACTAACCTCTTATACCAACTATAAGGACACAACCATAAAAAATTACATAATCATGATTTAAATGAATAATTCACAGAGATGATATTTTCAGGTTTAGAGTTTTAGAGAATTAGGACATAACTATAACATCTCAAAAGATTACAAAGTAGACATTTATTCTAAGTTTCCATTAAAAAAACTCTTAAAAAGAAACATGTCTTGTTTCATGTTTTAGATAACATGTATTTCCTTGAACCTATCCTTGACCCTATTCATCTTCAAGTCTAGTCGAAAACATTTCAAAAACTTGGGATGAGCATCAAAATCATAGTAATGTATACAGAATGAAGGAAAACAATTAGTTTTTCAAAATAACAAATAAACCATGAATACTTTATAAAAGTAACACTTTTAACCTTTACGATGTAGTAAATACTCTTCACTTTATAAAATATCACCACTTATCCTTTGTAATCAAAATATTACCATAAACACATATAAAAAACACATAATATATAAAGGTAACTTGGGACATAAATATACTTAAATGGAATAACCATACGGTCGACTTCCACACATATCACTAAATGGAATAGCCATACCACCAACTTCCATACCCAATGCAATGGAGGTTATAATGTAACCACATGTCCTGGTATTCAGGGCCCCACCTGTCATATGGTTTATCACATAACCACCCATCAAATGTCCAAGTACTATTATAGAATCATAAGACATAAATCAATTTTAAAGGAATGTAAACATTTCCACATTTCAATCACAATATATCACTTAAATATATTTACATAACATTTCAATTACCAAAAATATTTTCAATACCAAAATACATAAAATTGTATATGGTATTTATTTAATTTTAAAAACATTATGTCTTGTTGAGGAAGCCAAAGACCAAATAATACTCGCAGCGGCGGAAAAGGTCGTTGTCACCGTGTACGTTAAAATAAACATTCATTTTTGTCGTTTAGTAAAAAGATTCGTAGAAAAAAATTCTATTTGAATGAAATGAAAAGACAAAGCTGTTTTATACAATGTACAAAAGAAAGTATTGCATTAGAACAAAATATACCTCAATGAAAGGAGATTTAGATGAAGTCCCAAACAAAGTCATTATCCTTAGATTAAGGATAAGTCAATTACATATTTATGTGTGATAAATATAAATACACCATATATAAGAGGATATTATGTTTAAAACAATCAGAGGTAATCCACCTATATTCATAGTATGACATAATCAAGATGTATAGGTTTAACCCAAATAATTGAAATTGGGTTAACAAGTTCCGCTAAAAAAAATCAATAGCCTAATGAAGTCACTTTAAAATCATGAAAATGAGATGATGAGGGATGAGAAGGGTATCTCATCACTTGTACATAACATTAACATCAATAAGGATATATAAGAACATAGCCAAACATAACAATATGTAAAATAAAAGACCCATCAAAAAGAAGTCTTTTAAAAAGAGGATGGTGAACGTCTGCCTTACCGATTTGGGTAACTTTCAAAACGTACACCCCATGAAAGAAGAACTATTAAAAATTGATGTAAATATCCATAAATTAAATTATATTACACAAAGTGTAGAATAATTTTCAGTATATACACCACTCAAAGGAAGTGGTGGAAAATGTAGCATAAATCTCACAGGAATAAAAGTGAGATGAATAACCCCTTAAGAAATCTCGGCAGCCGAACGACGCCACTTAAAACTTATAAAATGGATTAATGAGATAAAATAGGATCTCTCATAATATGAACATAAAATTTATAGAATGAGGAATATAAATAAACATCCCTAAACATAAAAAATATGAGCTTAAAATTAATAACATATAAGATAGTACTTAAAAAGAAAGAGAGAGGTTGAATCCCTTACCTCATGTCCATCTTGTCTGGTTCGTTTCATTATATTCCTGAATAATAATATTTGCTCAATTTATAATTTCTTAAGGACCTAATTTAAAGTTTATTATTCAATTCATGTCACATATTATAATGTTATAGTAATTAGTTAATAATGTGAGTTCATATCAGACGTTTTTGTCGATGTTTGGTACATGAGTCAAGAATGATATATTTTTGAAAAGAATTTCCTATGTAGTAATAAGTACATCATCTAAAGAATATTATTAATGATTTAAATATCATATATATCCAGTATATATTAATTTTTTACTATTCCATAACATTTATAGATAAAAAGAAATGAAATGCACCACCAATGGAGATGGTATGTCGTACGTACACATGAACGCTACTTTCATTTCTTTGTCATATTAATGGAATTAAAACTAGATGATATTTATATATATATTATAATTCAAGTATAATATATACTTTATATAGGACAAATAATTTCATTAATTTCAATATTTATACATTCAATATATTTCATGAATTGGTCACATCACTTTAGGGGGCGGTAGTCCACACTTCCTCGTACGAAATTATCGCATTTGCACAACATGCAAAGCATAAAGCTATTTTTTAAATATAAAATACTAAAGACTATTGAAAACATAAATACCATATATATCATATATAAAATATAGTGAAATCATAATGGACACCAGGAATGGTGTTAAGAGAAGATTGAACAATCATCATTTAGTGAGGCAGTAATTCACCATTCACAGAACAATATGTTCTTTAACCATTAGACGGAGGTGTTTTTAATTATATCAAGAATCCTTCTCATAACACCATACTAGTATATTGAATATACTAGTTTTTTTTACAAAATAAAGGAATAAAAAGAGTTTAGGGGTTGGAGAAGCAAAATAAAACAAAAGCACATTAGGGAAGACTTTACCTTTAAATCGTGTAACTCCTCTTGGTTTGAACCAACAAGGTTTCTTGAAAAGATTTCTGCCTAAGGTAAGGCTTCTAGGATTAATAAGGGATGTGTAGAGATAAAATGATTAGTTTTTGGTCGAGTGAAAGGCTTGAGAAGTGTGGGTAAGGGGGTAGAGGTGGGGCCCTTCTATAAGTGGGAGGAAGTGAACACTTGGAATGTCTTAATTAGTAACTTTATTATTAAATGATTTTGGAATATAAAAGGTCCCAAAATTATATATTTCTAGGATAAGATGATAATGGTTCTAAATACACCAATAAAATATGTTTTTGACTAGTGTATATCTTATATTTTACCTTATATTCTCATTTTATTTAAATCGTTCATTAATGAGGTAATCACTCCATCATCATGGTGTCATAAATAAATTAATTTATTTAATGTATAAAAATTATAAAAAAATAATATGATGTATGGAATCATTTTATATTTCCAATTAATATTTATAGTCAAAAATATGACTTGTATAACCCCATATAAAATATTTTTTAGTAAAACAACACATTTTTGTGACATTTTTATTTTAATCTTAAATAAAAAGTTATTAATATCATTTTCCTACCAATGTGGTTCCATGGGGTACCCAAGTTGACACATGGATTTTAATGGTCGCCCATGACTCATCCAATAATGGTAGGACATGTGTGAAGGTCATTTCATATTATTATAACATTATCTTTACCTTAAATTACACTAATTACCTTTAATCGTGATTAACAAAACATAAAAGATACTATTCACCAAAAAATTATTGTAATCCCATTGAACCAAATTTTACATCCTAATGACAACCATGTATGTCTGATTTTTGAAAATCAAATCACAGAAGTGGTAAAGTTTCATTTAAATGAAAAATCCTTTATTTTAACTACCACGTAGCGGTTTCACTATTCATCAAAATTGACGTTTTTGGGAAAAAATCACCCTAAGCTATATTTGATATTATGAATTCCAAAATGATGTATATTTTAAAAAATTTAAAACATATTAGTTACATTAATTTAATTTATAATTAATTCCCACTGTCAAAATAAATAGCGTGTTTTTAAGAAACAATATCTATTAAATGATTGTCACTAGTTAAGTCCAATTTCATTGTGAAATTAATTCCAATGAACACCATTGGATTATATGCTAAAAATATATTCTAATTTCACTAAAAACCAATTCAAAAGATTATCCAATCATATAAATAAATTAGATTAAAAGAGGTTTTGAATTAAAATACAACATTTTCACATATAAATTAATAATGAACTATATCGAAAAAATAACAAAAATAGACGCAAAGTAAATTTTGATGTCCCGATTCGAATGAATTATGTTATTTGGTCCAATATAATATATCAAAAAGTGGATTTAAAAAGGGTTTTCCATCAAAAGGCAGTTAATCGTCCTTTTAAATAATATTAGAATGTTTACGCGTAAAATTTGATTCATTCTCATTTTTAATCCTCTAAAATTAATTGTAAAAAGTACAAATATTTGACAAACATATATAATCATTTTGTAGTTAGTTATGTTCATTCCCACCATTATAACGACTAGGAATTAAATATCATTTAAAATAATATGAATTTATTATTAGAGTGCAACCTATGATTTCAATGAAACTCATTGTTGTGTATTGGGTACGCCATCGAGCATAACATTCCCTTTAAATTAAAATTAACATTTTATTCAGAAATATGGATAAATATAAAAAGGTCATATTATTTATTTAACTGGGGTGTTACAATTCCTCCAAAAATAAAATTTTCCCCTAAAATTTATTTATAATATACTTGTACAAAAAGTCATAGGTGGTGAAAATATTCACATGCCTCATGATATTTTCTATATTCTTCTATGATCTAAAATATTATATAAAAGACTATAAAACCCTTATTTTTCTAATAATTTCACAGAAATACTTCTTGTAATAAGGTATTAAGTCCTATCTTATGTATTTGGTTTCCTTATTAGATAATTCATAGTATTACATATAGTAATATAAGGCACCATTTATTGAAAATATTTTTTCCCTATTTATGAAATTATTGTGGAGTCAAGGAAATATAAACCAATATATTTAATAAAATAAATTCATTTTATATAGGAGGATGTTATTTTTAAAAAAAATATTATTTCTAACAAAATAAAAATCATATGACTACATTTTTATTACATAAAATCAAAATCACTGGGGGAATTGACATCATACTTTTAGAAAAGAACATTGATGCAATACAGATGATAGAACTTGAATGCATATATTAATTCATGGTTTAGTTAAATAAAACCTAATTATCACTATCTAATTTATTGATATTAATTGTATAGGTTATTTATTTCTCTATCAGTCAAAGAGGTTATGAATTTGTACAACCCTCGGTATTCCTTGGATTAAGGAATTGATTTTAAAAATGCACGATTTCTCAACACATATGAATACTATTCATAGATTTATCGTAGGTTTGTTTCTATCATCAATCTCCATGTTTATAAATCCCTTCATTTTCCTATGATATTTTAATGCATAATGAACCCTTTTTCTACAATTAATGTATCTTCCATATCCCTTAAGGAAATTACCTTGGTTCATATTAAATCATTTTTTTCATATAATAAATTGATCATTTTCCCCTAATCATCATTGTCACTTGATCATTCATGGTACTCCATAATTCCCTTCAATGTTTTATTTGAGACTTCAACATTGAGTTCATTGAAAATTATATTCTTTTATATAATATTTTGAAAAAAAAATCAATTTTTTCATTATATACATAAATAAAATGGGTTTTTTATTGATTTAACTGTAGCATGAACCCCCATAACAATTTATCATTTTTATTTTATCTACTACTACTATTGAGTTAGAGGATATAAGTGACAATCCATTCAATATATGATTATCAGTGAAACAGAATTTAATGTAATTCGTCTATAAAATATATTATTTTTTAAATTTACCATAATAAAATATATTTTCATTACTATAACCCATATAAATTCTATTTTTACCTATGATACCTTATGTTCACTTATCCATCAATTGTCAGTATAATTACTCAATGTAAATATGAACTAATTTTTTCGTATTGGTTGATAATGAGAATATGATTAGACAAAAACTACTTTACCCATAAAATTTATGTGAATATTTTTAATCCAATAATGATAAAATGTTTCTGTTTCTATATGATAAATCCTATGTATTTAATTATTTTATGAAAATAATGGAAAATTTGGATTATACAATGAAAATGATCAAAAATCTAAAGAGTGCATAATTCTATTTTTTTGATATATTTTTACTTCAGGTGCATTTTAGTCATTACATGAAAAATATAATTAAAAATTGAGAGATTATTTTTTAGAGTCCTTATTTTATTCAATTTATATTTTTCATCTAGACAAGGGGATGATTAGAACATATATTGGCCTTCAAAATCAATGAAATTGAAAATTTTTCTTGGGAAGGTAGTGTGGACCCATCCAAAATAAATAAAGTCCATCTATGACTACACAAATTCAATTTATGTTATTACAATTAGAATAGAACAAGGACACATAAAAGCACCACTAAAATTAATTTTTGGGAGATTTGAAATCATTAAGGGATCCATTGGATGTTATAACATTGGAAGAAGCTTCCTAAAACCGTCACCCAGAAAAATAAACATCCTATGAAAAAATAATAAAATATTCATATTATGTCCAATTAACTTGAAATTTGTATATTTATTCTCAAACATATTTATGAAAAACATTCATAATGTGTTCCACACATATATGTTCCAATTAATGTGTAAACAATGCACCAACATTTGTGAGTTGAAATATTCATATAAAAGGAGAAGAGATCCTACCTCTCAAGTCATTCCAATCATCACCATCAAAAATATAAGTCACCAAGGAGGGGAGGAAAAGGGTCCATTGAAATGTTTTTTTATTATTTCTATTTATTTTTTAGTTTTCATTTCGATTGTGATGCATTATTTTTTTAATTAATGTGTTTCTGTTTCATTCTTCGATCTCCCTTGCTATTCTAATCTAATATTTATCTATCTTTTGTATTTCTATCATGATCTAAGTTAATATAGAAATGGAATGTGACTTACCAAAGGCTTGGACATGGGTGAGGTTTTAGGGTGTTTAGTGTTATTTCATTACAATTAAAAATGTTTTAATTGATTTTGTGGTTGATATAGAAGTATTGAAATAGTGTGGTGGTCTTCCACTGTGACAATATTTTGAATTCCATTCCATTACATTGATTCATTATTTTCCCTCCCTTCTATTTAGAAATCCATTAAAATGGAGGAGTTTTTGTTTTTTTGATGGATGAAAATGTCGTATGGGGTAGCCGAGTCTTTTAGGAATAACATTATCGGTTGAGGTGTTACCCTACAGGACTACTAGAGGAGGTAAGGTTTGATCTTCTATATGCATGCTAAAATAAAAAGCTATATAAATAAATATAATTCAATTTAAAAAAAATTAGATTTCAATAAATAATTATCAAATTTAATTTAAATAAAAAATAAATAACAAATGAACTTGTGCTATACAACCCTGGACCAAGACCATTATTTCTAATCATCATTTTATTTGTATCATAATTTAGATTTAAATTATGTACTTTATTATTATATGTTTTCAAAGAATATAATTTTCCTATGTTATATAATAAAACGAAAAATAATTATATTATGTGAATTAAGATTATTTATTGAACCAATTGCCCAACTCCTCAAGTGAGAAGACTGTAGTCAACCTCAATGGTACACAAGGAAAATATAGAAATTTGAGTTTTACATGTACCACAACAGAGCGCATCAATATCATACTTATTTTATAAAAATATTTTTAGTAATTGGTTCCATAATCTTATATAATGGTGATTATCGAGTCAATTATTAACCAACATATTTCTTTTTTATTTTTCAAAGGATTAACATTAATATAGATCCATCCCCTTTCAAACCTCGAAATAACCTTGTATTTCTAGGAAAACCTATTACTCAATAATTATTCAATATTAATGAATATAATAATAAACTAAGACTCAAAAATATGGTTTCTACAATGGTTCTCTATGATTGACACTAAAGGTAACACAACTAATCTATAAAAAAGGAAAATTATCTTTTAAATAACCAAACCCATTATTGATAAAAAATAATGTGGTATAACAAAATCATGAAAATATAAGTCCATGATAAAATGTTTTAATTATTTATCATCAAATAGACTCATAACCCTTGGAAGTAATGGTATAGTTTCATGGATACTAGAATCATATAATATATATTTAATATTGAATTTTAATTTTATCATAATCGAAATCCACTTATTGTGCGCCACCTAAATGAGGGATTCCACCAGTGCTACTCCCTTATATGGAGGAGTTCCCTGCTATCTCCTCCCTTCTTCCAGAGAGCTCCCAGATTATGCATAATCAGCACATGTTCCCTCCCTCTAGTGGCTTCCACTCGAGGTATGTCTTCCTATAGTTTTTCTTTGGGATTATCTTTTTTATCAGTATTGTGGTAAAATTTAGGGTTAAATCTATTTTTTTTCTCTAATTTTGGTATATATGAACATATCATTCCATATATGAAATTTTTATTGGTGAAGATAAGTTTCGGTTGTGATTAAACAACATTTGATTGAAATTTCATCAACTAAGGGAGGGGGTTCTGTGCTATATAAATTTTAGACAATTTTTTTTCTTGATTGAATTTATAAAAGTGTTATTTTTTTAATTATGTCATAAAAATGTTATCTTTTAAGTGGTTATTTTGATAGTGTGATAGAAATGATTTTTCAATATAATGAATAATGTATTTTTTTTATATAATGTATTTTTTATTAAAATGTTTTTTGGTGTTTATTGAAAAATGAAATAATGTTTTTAAAGTCACTGGTGGGGAAGATGAATTTTGGAGGACATATTCAAATTTAAATGTAATAACGTAAAGATTTTGGATTGTTTTCTTATTTCAAATATGAGTTGCCAATTTTTTATATGATTAATTCCCTATTTTTTATAAAACATTGTTTATGTTTGACATTAAAAATGGGGATTGGCCCACATCACTATTTAATTTATTTTTCATTTCTCCACTTTATGTAATATATGAGGTCTGAATTGAGTTTATTGAAAATATTCAGTGTTATTTTGTATTGAAAAATTTATTATTATAGAAAATAAGTGATAATCCATATTATTTTTCACATGTTACATTCTGATTCATGCCTTGAATTTATTTGATACACTGTATTAGTGGACTGAAACCCTCTTTGAAATATTATTGATTTTCCTATGGATTAAAAAGGGGGTTCCAAAAATTAATAGGATTTTGTTCTAGTGTAAACCCTTATGGTTAATGTCGAAGGTCTTTTATAAATTATGAAACATTTTTATTAAATAGTAAAAGGTGTGTGAATCATTTTTTGAAGGATTTTTGGTGTGTTTTTTTCAGTAAATATGGTTTTGGGTTGGTGAAGTCGTATTATAGGTTGTGTGTTACATTTTTTTAATAATATTTTTTCATAAATGGAAAATAATTTCTTATAATAATGTCATATAATCATACGAAATTACAACACAATGAACTACTAAGAACTATGTGACTTTTATACACAATATTATCACTTACATGATTTGAATTTTAAAATATGACATACATTATTGCGGACAAAAATATGTTTGGAGTATAATTTTTGAAACATATTTTTGGGTGAATAGTATCATTCTATAATAAATAATAACCTACCCTTATGAAAATTAATATTACCCTTATTAATAGTAAATCATCCAAAATATTACTAACATCACACATGAATGTAAAAATAAAATTTAGGCATCTTATAAGTGATAAAAAGACCATATAAAATGTATTTTTATTTTTATATGTCGTAAATATTTATTTTAAATTAATTAATTAATTTAAATGAAAATTTATTTTCATCCAATATATTCATAAAATATATTAAAAACTTTTCAAATTTATGTCTTCTGGTTTTAAAATAATTTTATTATACATTGTGTAATTTTTGATAGCATTATAAAATCACTTATAGTATTAAAATCTAAATATTATCAACTAAATTTTGATTTTAATTAATAATTAATATAATTTAATTCAGAAAATTAAATTTCATATATAGTGTTCATTTTTTTGGATTATTAATGTCAAAAATGTCTTAGGGTGATTTTTTTTTTTTAATTTCCAAAATACAAGATTTATTTATGAATTGTAAAATACGGTAATTAAAAATTAATGATAAAACATGAATTTATGCATCATTCATGAGCCATAGAAGATGTAAAGACCATTAATTCAAAACCAAATGCCCATATTACACATTTTGATAACAATAATCATTACTATATTTTTTCTTATGCATGAATAAAAATATAATGATTAAAGTATTGTGAAAACCCTCTTCCATCCACTATAAAAACCACCAACACTACCCTCATCACTTCTCTCTTCATATTCCTTCCTCCTTCCCTAAATTGTACTTAAATACCTTCCCATGATCCTTCCCCATGTCTAGGATCATTTTTCCTCCCAAAAAGACCACATACACTCTTCCTAAGTTCTTGTCAGAGGAGATAAATCGATGATTTGAATTCCGCTTTCATGTTCTTTTATATTCAGTAATGATATTTTAATTTCATTTTTATTTCCTCATAAACCTTCACCAAAATGGTATGATAAATCTATTAACATAAATTTACTATAATATTTTTATTCTAATTTTATTATTATTTATCATCTCTAATTTCTATTTATTTTATGCAAAAGAAATGAAAACACCACCTACGATGTGTTAATTTATCAAATTCAATGATAATAGTTTATCAATATATATGAATATCTTTTATTTCGGTCATGAAACCATTTTAATTTTTCTTCCAGATTATTAAATATATATATAATAATATTTTTTGTTTTAGATTACTTTAGCACTCTTGATGTAAAATAATATTACAACAAAAATTAATTTGGAAAAAAATCCCTGTGTTAATCCACCAGTATAAAATTTATATTTATTATAATGAGTCACCTTCACTAAATATAACAAAATGAAATTTATAACAATGTAATATTCTAAATTATCTTTAATTTATATTATTTAAATACTGTAAAACCACCTTCATCATACATGTGTTTTTGAACAAGAATAATAGAGAACTCATCATTAAATCCAAGGAAACAAACAAAACCAAAATAAGAAATTGATCCTCATAATAAATCAATATTGTTTAGAATGAATTCAAAATAGTTATAATAAATAATTTACAATTAAAATTGTTCCTTGAATTTTTAATTAATAAAATTAATATGATTATTCATGACATAAATATCATGTGCAAAACACCATCATACATAAGGTAAGGTATACTAAGTATTTCACATTTATTTAATAATATCCTCTATGTTATGACATGTAATGTGTAATTAAAAATGATAGGGTATTATGTAACACCTTCCTATAAATCCTTCATAATGTATAAATTATGTGTAATTTATGTCTCTCTCATTAAGACCTCCAATGTACACCTGATTCAATGTCTATATTCTGTAAAGAATTCTACTCAAACCACCTTTATTCCTTCGGGTTTCTCTGTAATTTTTTTAACCCAGATATAGTTGTCTTTTTAATTTTATTTAAAACATGTACATACAATTTAAATGATCCAAACTTATATTTCATAATACATCCCTCATTCCCTTTTAGGGATATTTTTTCTTTTATGTGATTCCCTCCTCGAAAAATCCCAACAAGCAATCTTGATTTTAATTAACATTACAAATATAAATTGAATTTAAATTACATTATACCGTTTTTAAGACACTATTTTTTTAAATAAATATTTTTATTATGAAAACTTTCATGTTTCACTTCTAGTTAAATATCTAATATTATTCCCATTTTCCATTTTAAATTATCTTTATTATATTTCATAAAGAAGCCCTAAAAGGTTTAAATGAAAAGAATTTCAAAAAAAATCCAGTTACATGTTATTACTTTTATTTGACCTCAAATAAAAATCTATATTATTATTTTACCTTATTAATGACCATTTATATTTTAATTCCTTTCTATAATGTACACTTTTATGATACACACACTCATTATGCTTTATGACATGAAAATGATACCCATTTCACTCCATGGTTTCACGTATGTTTAGGTATGATTGATTATATATGATTATTTATGATGAATGAATATTCATGAACATGGTTATATGGGTTTTCCCAGATTTCATTCCATTGAAATGGGTAATTTTTAGTCTCTTAGGACATTATTTACAACATTCTTGGAAGCTAGATTTGACTCCTTCTACCATATATAATGTTCATGGTTGTTAACATTGAATTTTTCTCCCCCTATGGGCAATGATCCTTGAATCATGTTAAAATAATGATTTCTATAGCTGCAAAGTTAATATGAATTCATGTTTATATTTTCACATGATTATATGTAATTATTATATATTCCATTTTATATCATTATTTCATAATCTCTAACCCTTTTCCTAAATCAATATTCTTAGGATTAATCCCTTACACATCTTTTAGCTCATCCCCAAGGTACTACATGAAGATGTATGGGATCAATGAAAAATAGGTCATCATTATGAATATTATATAAATAAATTTTTAGTTTAGTTCCATGATTTCATTTTTATGTACCTATACTTCCAAGACACTATAATTCCCAATCCTTGACTTGTAATTTGATGTATAATTATGATTAAAATCATGTAATGTTATATAAAAACAACTATGGTCTCTATAGTTGTTATTATAGGATGGTCTATTTATTTTCGGATATTAGGAATAGATCACATTAGTATAAACCTTAAGGATGATACTAAGTATAAGAAAACACCCATCAATTTTGGTAAGTACAGAGTAAGTTTTTTATTAAGAAAATACATCTCTATCTAGATACAAATAGGCAGTGGTGTCTCTAGAACATGTGATTCTTGGGGTAAAACCCGGTAACTGCACATTGAGATAGACTCGAATGGTAACTGGTGCATGAAAATGATCCATGATGCACTTAGTGATTTCCACTCCTAGGCGATATGGATTTCTAAATAAATGAGGATATTACAAACCAATATTAATGTTATGAAAATTTTCCAATAAGAATATAAGTTAAGCAATATATCATGGAAAAAATTTAATGAGTAATACAAAATCAAAAGATTGTATATAATTATCCTTTACAAGTTTATACTATTATGTTCAGTGTTTAATATTTATTCATAATTGAAAATTATTAATGGCCACTAATTTTACGTTATATTTCATAGCTAATGACCCGAAATAGAAGATCACATGACACAATCAATGTGATAGAGAATGTAAAGGTTTCCATAATGATACACCTGATATGATAAGAATAGTTAATCAAAACATCATTGATGTACATGCTCAACATGATGAATTTTTGAATAATATATTAAATCATGTGGACCACCCCCCTCCTCTATGAGAAGAGAATATTTCCAATGAATACTTAATTCAAGAAAATTCCTTCCATTTTTAGTGGATCTTCCGATCCCCTCCTTGCGGAATAGTATAATAACTCCAATGATAAGATATTTTATGTTATCTAGTGCACATCAGAAGAGAAATATGTGTTGGAATTATATCATTTTGATGGGGAATTTGATTAGTGTTGGAAACTGTTCACGAATACCATACCAAGTAAGAAATTGGTTCCGTGCATTAGGAGGAATTGAAGATAATGTTTTTTATTAAATATTTTCCCCAAACCATCTTTCTCAAGATAGAAAGAGAATTCCACACACTCACGTAGTAGGAAGATGATTCCATCATGGCATATGAAGAAAAATTCACAAGGCATTCAAGGTACAACTTAGATTTGTCTTGAACTCCAAAATCTTGGTGGATCGCTTCTTTATTTGAATAAATTTGTATAAATGGAAGAAATTGGTGATTGAATACATTGATATTAGTGAAGTGATATTACACAGTTCCCTATTGGTGGAAATGAATATCATAGACTCTTAGTGGTTTCGTTGAACAAGTGATAGAATGGGGAAAAATAACTTAATAAGTTTGGTCTAGCAAATAGATTCCATGATAAAAATATGGTAGATCCTCCCACATGTAAAAATTGTCTGAAGAATCAACATGGGAACTATCTAAAGGAAACAAAAAATTTATTAAAATGTGAAACATAGGGTCATATTGCTAAAACGTCCAATGGGATGTGATGAATCCTGCTAATGGGGAAGAAGAAACAATGGTTCAGATCAACACTCATTATATAATATAGTTCTAAAACTTCATAGAGAATGGAAATTATGTGAAAAATTTCTCTATGCTAAGGTCTCTCATAGGAAATCAATAACAACCAGGAAAGAAAAATGTAAGGAATCATGATATCACTAAAACTGAGGTTGATTTGGTCAATGATGTGGTAAAATTTATGCTATTTATTCATTAAATAATATATAAAATACTATTTGATTATGGTTCTATACATTCCCTCCTCACATGCAGGTTTAGTAGAACAATTCAAGCAACACATCATAATTTTGATGGTAAGATATCTGTGAACATCAAATTGGGAAATTATTTGGTTTTCAGTTTATAAATCCGCCCCATTTAACTTTTGAGGAAAAATATTCCAAAAAATATCATCAAAATATCTTCAGTGGAGTTTGATACTATCTTAGACATGGATTGACTATCTTTATACAAATCCATCATTAGCTTTTGGGAAAGGGAGATCACTCTTCACATATCGAAGCATCCTCATATTCATTATATGTGTACAGAGGAATATGAATCTCCCTTCAAATCAATGTATCATGTATGTATTTTTATTCAACATGAGACAAAATTTCTAGCTTAAATATTTGAGACAAAAGATAGAATCATTCATGAATACTTGCCCATCGTGAGGGATTATCTATTTTATTTATTGATGAGTTTCATGGTCATCATCCTGACCGATTGGTTGAGTTCCAAATTGAATATATTTTTGAATGTTTTCATATATCCCAAAACCTTAGAGAATGGCCACTATAGAGATGTAAGAGCAGAAGAAGCAATAATATGACAATCTAGATAAGGGTTTTGTACGCTCGAGGGCTTCCTCAAGATGGGTGCCCATCCTCTTAGTCAAGAAGAATGATGGATCAATGATCCTATTCATTGATTACAGTGATCTCAATAAAAAACTATAATGAAGAAGTATCCCCTGCAATATATAGATGATTTTTTCGATCAGCTTTGTGGGGTTATTTATTGTTTTAAGGTGGTCATTCGGTCGAGATATCACGAACTAAAGGTAAGGAAAGAAGATATTCCCAAGAAAACCAATATAATGTGGTATAGACACTATTATTTCAATGTGATTCCCTTAAAACCCACTAAAACTCCATCAATTTTCATGCATTTAATGAATAGTGTATTTATATATTTCCTTGATAAATTTTTTGGTTGTCTTTATTGATGATATTTTGATATACTCCATGAGTAAAGAGGAACCTAAAGAGAATTTTAATATTTCGTTATAGACATTTCAAAGGGAGAAGATGTATGATATATACAATAAATTTAATCTCTAGCTGGAAGAGTAATCATTCAGGGGAATGTTATAACCATCAAAGGAATATCTGTGTACAATTCCAAGACAATGGTAATTGAAGAGTGGTCAAGTTAAACATATGTAATGGAGATCCCAAAAATTCTCGATCTCTCCAGGTATTGTTGATGATTTGTGAAAGAAATTTCAGGATTTCAAAACCCAATGAAGAAGCTGACATTTAAGAGAGTGATGTTTTTTGGGACTTAATAATGTGAAGACTAATTAATGGTGTCGAAAAATAGGCTAATACCTATGTGAGTACTCACACTCCCAAAAAGTGAATAACACTTTATCTTGTACAGTGATGGATCAATGAGGCGATTGGAATGTATGAATATGTAAAAATAAAATGTGATATCCTACTACTCAAGGATAATGAAAATCCCTGAGAAAAACATTCATAAACATGATCTATAGTTGGCGACTGTGATCTTTACGTTAAAAATATGGAGGCATAATTAATATGGGGTGAAGTGTGATATATATATTGATAAAAATATCTAAAAAATATAT
Source organism: Viscum album (assembly GCA_963277665.1). Lineage (NCBI taxonomy): Eukaryota > Viridiplantae > Streptophyta > Magnoliopsida > Santalales > Viscaceae > Viscum > Viscum album. Next base: position 1,707,624,873 of record OY728142.1, read on the forward strand.
TCACACAAAAATATGTTAATATGAACTAACTACGCTGGATAGATCTTATCAAGGATTATAAATGCTCAGTCTACTACTGTCTCGGTAAGGAAAACAAGGTGGTAGATTCTCTATGTAGAAAAGATCATGTATCTTTATCCATGACTCTAATTTAAATGGATCAGATCTTATTAGATTTTAAAGCATGGAAATAAGGATCATTATGCTAGTAACATCATCAATAACTTCTCAAATGATCGCTTAACCATCCATGATGGAGAATAAAAAATATTGTCAAAGAAAAGATGTGTAAATTCATAAAATTGTAGAAGTCATTAAAAATGGGAAATCCTATGAGTTCCTAATTAATGGTGAATTATTTGTATGATTTGGGTAAGGATTATGTGTACCATTTGATCAATATATTATTCAGGTGATTCATAATTATGCACATATTCCAACCTTCACTATCAACCCATGATGCACCAAAATGTATCAAGATCCAAAAGAGATTTTTTGTTGGGATAATATGATGATTTCGATTGTTGATTATTCATCAATTCGCATGATATGTCAACTAGTGAGGGATTAAATAATATATTATAAGGGTATGATGAAACCACTACCAACACCAACATGGATGTGGGATAACAGAACCATGGAATTTGTCAATACAGTTCCATGTACATCCAACGGAAACAATTATTTATGGGTCATTGTAGATCATTTTTTAATGCTTGATCACATTATCATGATTTGAGATGACATCAAATTAGATCAACATGCCCATATAAGAATCACTGAAGTGGTAAAAAAGCATGGAGTACCAATATCATCGGTATCAGATAGAGATTTGATATCCTCCTAAATTTTTTGGAAAAGTCTCCAATAAGATCTAAGCACTGAACTGATATTCATCACAGCCTATCATCCGCTAACTAATGGCCAATATAAGAGGACCATCTAGACATTATAAGATATGTTGAGATCATGTTCTATGAAATTTAAAGGAGGATGGGACAAACAACATCCATTGGTTGAATTCTCCTACAATAAAAGTTTCCAGTGGATCATATAAAAGGAAACATATGAAGCCCTTTTATGGGAAAATGAATGAAACACCAATGTGTTGGGATGATTTTGGAGAGAATAAAATAATATGTCCTAAAATGGATTAAGAATTGGTGGAGAAGATGATAAAATTTCATCCACACATCAAGGAATCCAAAAGTCAACCAAATATTTATGCAGATAATCATCAACGAGACCTTGAGTTCAATGTTAGAGACATGGTATTTCTATACATATATCCAATGATGAAGTTTATGATATTTGGGGAAAATGAAATATATGTCTCAGGTACATCGACCCCTTAATGATCCTTGATCGAGTCAGAGTTTTTTTGTATCAAGTAAAAATTCCACTTACCATGTACAATGTACACAATTTCTTCTAGGTATCCCTCTTAAGGATTTACATACTATATATTTCACATGTACTCTCTTTTGATGTGGAACCGTTGGATGAAGAATCTTCATATGAGGAGAAGCCATTGAAGATCTTGTATCATTGAGATAATGTTCTATATAATAGGACTACTAAAATGATAACATTCAATAGCATAACCATAAGTATGTAGAGGCAACATGGGAACTGGAGGAGGAAATTAAGGAAAAGTACCAGCACCTGTTTATGGCATAAAAGTAATACAATAAATTTTTATGAAAAAATTTCATATGTGGGGAATAATGTAATGAACCAATTTTTTATCGATGGAAAATACCTTCTTATAATTATTTTATATAATCACATGAAATCTCAACACAATGAACTACAAAGTATTATGTGTCCTTTAAACATAATATTTTTAGTTATGTGATTTGAATTTCTAAAAAAGGACATAAACTATTGTGATTAGTATGATGTTTGGATTATAATGGATCAAACATATTTTTTTGTGAATAATAACAAACAATTATGAATAGTAACTTACCCTCGAACTTTTAATATGACCCTTATGAGTAGTAAATCATCTAAATGAATAGTAACCTCTTAAAGAATGTGTAAATAACACTTTTATTCATAACTATATTCTCTGATATGCTATTTTATATGTACTTCCTGATGATGGGGTACCGTTTTGATCCTCCCTCATACTTCTTTAATTATTTATAAAATAATTTAAATACCATTATCTCTTATTAAAACCTCCTATGTACCCCTGTTATCTTGCTGATATACTGTTTGGGATATTAGCCGAATGACCTTTATTCCTTCTGGTTTCCCTATATTTCTTTTTTCCCAAATTATGTTGTCTTTTATATTCATGTAAACTTTATACATAACATTTATATGATATAAACTCATGATTCAATATCCATCACTCATCCTCTTTTGGTGATATAAATTAGTATATGTGATTCCCTCCTCGATAATTTTCCACAAGAAAACTCATTTTAGGTAAACTTACAAAGATTTTACCATTATCTTGTGCACTCTACCATTTTATAAGCCACTATTGTTTTTATAAAATATGTTTCTTTATTATGAAAATCTTATTATTTCACATCTGATTTTATATAAAATATAATTCCCATTTTTTATTTTATAATATCTTTAATATTTTCCATTAAACAACAGAAATATGTTTTAATGCTAAAAATATCATTAATAATCTCCTAACATGTTATCACTTCTGTTTGACATCACATACAATTATATTTTACTATTTTAACATAGTAATGACGATGTTGTTTTAATTCTTTTACCTCATCGACCATATAAGGATACACCCATTCCTTATGCTATATGAAATGAATGTGATAACCATTTCTCTCCATGAGTTATATTATGTTTATGTATGATTGATTATGTATGATATTTTAATGTGGAAATCATATTCATGATCATGTTAAGATGAGTTCACATAGACAGTGATCAAAATATTTTCGTAGTGTTAAGCCTCATGATACATTATGTGGGTCAATGTTGGGGGGTTAGCTTTGACTCGCACTACTATTTACAATGTTTATGTCGATTAAAATTGAATTGTTCTCTTCTATGGGAAATTATCCTTGAATCATGTTAAAGGAATGATTTATGTTGCTAGTAAATTACTATGAATTCATGTTTATATTATCCAATTTTTTTATGTTTTGGTTCTATATTCCATTTTATATCATTATGTTAGTATCTTTAACAACCATTGAAAAGAAATTTTCTTATGTTTAATCCCTTACAAATATTTTATTTTATCCCTTTCTTATTCTGATCAACATGGTACCCTATGCAGATGTAAGGGCTTAAAAGAATTTAGGATATTGTTATGAATATTAAATAATGAATTGTTCTATTTAGTTCCATGTTTTTAGTTTTATATACATTTTCATTGATGATATTAAAATTAAAGATTCTTCTATTGTACTCCGATGTATAATTATGCTTAAAATCATGTAATGTTAGGTGTAAAAGGCTAGGGTCGACATACATGAACCCCTATAAAATCCCACTAGATACCATAATATGATTTGGTAAAACCATACATCCATTGTTGGATTGTTAAAACAGACTATGGTTTCCACCCATTTCCACCAAAATTCATGTCTCTAAGAATCAAATGGTTCTTGAAAACTCCTTAAACATTCCCCATTTTTATTGGATCTTCAATAAATTTCAAATGTTATATTTGAAAATAAATTCAAAGGATAAATACTTCATAAAAAAATTAGTTACATGCATTAATTTATGTGGTTGAAGTAAGATCTTACCCCAATTAATTTTCATGAATAATGATGATGTGACAGCCTCCACACCAGATGATAGATCATCCTTGAGATATCTCAAGACACAAAATAAAAAACTATTACAGAAATATAATTTAATTAGAAAGTACAAACATGAAACACCATGATGAAACAAAACACATCATTCTTTTCAGTGGAATATTTTGTTATCCAAATCCGATAGACTCTTATGTTTTATGGGAATATAGAAACATATGAATAAAATACTCCTTCACACTCTGACTAAGCTACTCAAAATGATGACAATCCCAAACCAGCACATCATCCAATATTATATTTTAATCATTCATCCAATCATATCCACCAATCATTGTATACCATGATCCTACATCATTTCAATTTGAACATTAATTACATAGTGTATTTGATCCCAAATTCCATACATGATTCCAAAACATAATATAATTAAAAAAATCATATTTTATTCTAATACCTTAACCAACATGTGGTAATTCAATTTACCAAATCAAAAAAAAATTAATGAGTATATACCATAAAATAACAAAACCACTAAATTCATAGTGTTTTTATAATAATTGATGGATTCAATTCCATTTTTTTATACACCACCTCAATCATTTACAACTAACCAAAATCCAAACTATTAGATGCATTTACTCCATATCGAGTCGTAACCATTTTTGGAGACCTACACCATTACTAGGTATCCCAAAAACCAACTAATCTATTATGTGAAGATTAATCATAACTACTAAAAACCATAATATCTCGTGGATCAACCATAGATGCCATATGTAGTCATGATCCACAGAACATATCCCTTAATGAGTCTATTAACTACCCAACATTAAAAATATAAAATTAATTATAGATCACTGTTACTGTGTAATCATATCTCACTAAAAAATTTCATATCATCTCATACTAATACACATCATGCATTAACCACCTAATGATAGAATATTCGATCTTGAACTATAAACATACTTCTCAGTCTATTTATTTACCCACTTCTAGATAACAAGGGCTCCAATATATACATATTATGTCAATAATGTCTTTCATTGAAAACATGCATCTAGTATATTTCATCATTCTACGGAATCCTAGTTCACTTACTTTAAAAAGTGGTAACCCTATAGTTGACCAAATTTATGATGATTTCAATAGTTAAACAATCATTAAATTTCTATATTTTGGAAAGCATATATCCTGCCAATATCATCAAAAAACCATAGTAAATATATGAAATTACGATATTAATCTTAATATAATTTATCATCATAGGAAAAATTCATTAAATCCATGTTCTTTTTACAAAATCTATATCTATACGTTGATGTTCAAAATAATCATTTCAACAATTTTTATCCACATTATTCCATCATGTCTACCATTATGTACCTATACATCCAACTTGTGTTTTCCTAGGCCCTTAAAAACTCACATAGATATTTTCACCCCAACGCTAGTTGAATCTTAATATTATCAATGATACACTATACCGAATCAATATTATACACCATTTCTAGGGATATTCCTCCTCCTAGTATGGATTATTATTTTTTATTGAAACACTCATGTGTGAGAAATAAATATTTGATCAACACACTATGATCCATGGTGAATATTACGGTTAATTATCACTATTCTCAAAGTAATCAACACATTCCACCTCAGTCCTATGTAAATTAGGTAACATTCATTTTAAAAAATTCACCAATATAGATATAAAAATAATGATAGTGAAAATATGGAATGATGTAGGGGGATACATAACCCACTATAATTAAAAATTGTCCATCGCACAAATTCCTCATGTCAACTAACATCATATCCCCTAGAAGCATGTTCTTTTTAAGTACTATTCATGTTAAATTCCACTTATATCATCATACATATTCAGAAAAATAATATCATACATTGATTTCATCATTTCAATGTTTCCATAATGTTATCTGTAAAAAACCTCATATAGGTTGTAGTAGTCAGATTAAATATATAAACCATATACCTTTCCAAAAACCATGGACAATAACAAGAATAAAACACATTTAATGTGAGACCCTTATGAAAAAACGATTCATCAGTACCTCTTCATTAATCTTGTGGCTAATGTGTTGAAACATAAATCAATAGAATCAAATCCCAATTTATAAAAAACAAATTATTAAATTTTATGAATGAATGTAATAATATCCATGTGTCCATTAAAACATAGGTATCATTCCAAAATTTTGTTTTCTAGGTACACAACATTAAATCCACCCAATTTTATAATATGAATGTGTGTTCAAACAGTTTCTTTATTATCCATCTGACACAACCAAAATAACGTCCAAGAATCACTATAACATCACATTATTACCACCGTAATTTGATACCACTTTATAATTACCAAACCAAGAACACATTATCTTAAATAGGATGAATTGACCCAATACCATAGGATTTTTTCGTCATAGAACAAAATCATTTACATTGTACTGAGGTTCAATGGGGTTATAATAGGAAGACTATACCCATTAAAGATAATACTAATTATAACAAAAACTATTAGACTTGGTAGATTAAATAAAAGTAATGTAAAAGAAATAATATATATGATAAGCATAGTAAAATAGATGAAATTATATTCTAATCATAACGTAGTCAAAATGATATCATAAAGGGAATTCACATATTTATATTAAAAAAGAATAAAAAAAATCCATAATCTAGACACTATGATACCACACTAGACATCCAAAAAAATACATCATGGAGATATTAGAGTATACAAATCATCATATCTACTAGACTTTTATTGATGGTCACATAACCTTATATCTAACATAAGGCATAAAATATAAACACTCTCCATATTTTCTCTTTAATGTGTGAGAATAGACCCAGTAAGACATCACAAATTCTATTTGAATACAACATCCATACGTGTACTAGTGTATATGATGAAAAATAAATTAAGAAAAACCTACAAATATCATTCTCTACTAATGTTCATCCTTATACAAGTGATATTTTAAATTCATCATGTAGTTATAGAGTGTAACAATAATTTCACAGACATTCATATTGGATGCTCCCTCATCATCGTCTATAAGAATATATCACTACACATCACATGATAAAACATAACCTAAATAAATTCCATGACTTCTATAATACCCCAATGCCATATCCACATAACATATCACATGAATGATGGAATTATCAACCATTTAAAAAACACACGATCAACATCCCAATGAATAAAAAAGAATGATAAAATATTTCCTTAACCAATTCTTAAATACATTCTCCGACATATACAATATATATGGAAGTAAAATTATTCTCTATTGGTTGTTTCACACACTATCATCCTTGGAAGAAGACTATGTCCCCTCTATTATATCAATGAGACTGATCATTATCTACTCTATTGTGATCATCTAGGAAGTATACAACCAATAACCTGATGGTGGAAACCACCTCCTGAGACCAATTATGTCTTTACATGATCCCAATAAACTCATGTCCCATGGGTAGAAATATATACAACAAACAAAAACCACAACATTAAAAACCTATATCTCCCCACATAGTAATGGTGAACAAGTTCAACATTAAATTTTCAATCCACCATCAACACACATTATTGATCATCAGCACCACCTATAGTTATATGAGTATCACCCATTACAAATCAATAAGTACCAAAAACCATACAATGTCATGAATAAACACAATTTCACCCATGAAATCGCTCCCATAAAACATTTAAACGTATCAATGAAGCATTTATGGCCATATTAGTCCACAAAAATTATTTTTATTAAGAGAATACAACTAATATTTCCTTACAAAAATTGGAAATTACAAGTGGATTCATTTTAAGAACTGTCACATGACTCTAGTCATGCACATTTCTCAAACAGTTTCTAGGGAAATCCATAACATTAAATATACCATAGAACCACATAAGATAATTTTTTTAGAATCCAAACATCTTGAAAATGAAAAAGTCTATAGGAAATCATATGATAATTAATAATCTACTAAAAACCCAATTATTACATAAATATGAAAATGAACGACATAAAGAGTTAAAAATATAATAAGGTATCAACCTTACCCAAATAAAACCTCATTTAAATAGAAAGATCTATGAACAAATTAAAGTATGTGATGTTAATAAATATTGTTTAAGGGGTTAATGAGAAATACTTTTTGGGTATATTGTATATATTCTGGTAAAAAAACATTACACATCTAATAATTGTTTTCCAGAATAAATTTTTATTATTTATGTTGTGAAATTTTTGGAAAAAAGTCATCATATTAAATATTGAAAAACATAGATACCCATATGTATGGACCCTATAGAATCTAACATATCACCCATGCAGTACATTACATACACCACTTAACTATATTCAAAAACCCCATTACCATTACATAATAATAGGTTCCATAAAATTTCACATAAATATCATCCCTAAAGTCCTTTATATCTATCACAGAACACCCATAATATTTCATGTTTCTAATTTAGTCATATAAATTTACAATAAGAAATACAAAATAATACCCTTACATTCCACACTATCAATAATTAAACTCATACTGGGAGACCCATATGTATGACCACAACTTCACTCTTATATATCCACATTACCAAAAATATACTCTTACATACTCATGGAAGCTTAATAATTACTATTACAAATTCAATACGTAAACATTATTATTGAAAAAACACACACCAATTTACACAAAATAAGTGCACTAGGATGTATGGGTACTCATATATATAATTAAATTTCATATAGGGTGTTTTACAAAAATTATTCATTTCTACCAAACTCATCATATTATTGAACTTATGTATAATACTAAACCAATTTTTTTAATAAAACTATAACCAGTATATATGGTGAAATATAAACATAATAAAATAAATCATAACAATTGATGGTTTCCCATATCTATAAAAATACTTTATAATCACATCATGTCACTTCTACCCTATAACCCACCTGTACCATATAACACATCAAAAACTCATTTTTTAGAATTAATTGAATACATCATAAATTCATTAATGTATATAATATGAATAAATGTCAACCCGAACTCATCCCAAAACATTTTTGATCATGGAAATATAAATATTAAATAAAATCTAATATCACAGTGTATAATAACTCCATAAGCTCATTCTGTGAACTATACTAACACCAATGACACCTTGAGAGGGCCAAAATTAATTTGGTTAATCAATAATCTGGCCCAAAATATTGTTCCAAAATACATTGGGCACCGATGTTCCTTTGATTTAAATTAGAGGAAATATTATCCCTATAACTATTCAATGCCCTACATACTAGTCCACATAATCTAATATCTATATAGGTGCACCTTGATTTTTATGATGAACCAAACATGTGATTCATTATGTGTACCCATGGTGGGATGTTACATTCAATGTCCACCAGTTTGTGGAGAAAATATTTCACATATGACTGAGAATAGATAAGTCATTATTTGTAACTATTTGGGTTGGTTGGTTAAAAGAACTATATAATGGCGATGAAACATATTTTTTTTATAGGTCATTGATGATGTTTCTTTTAATAAATAAATTTTGACACAAATTTTTTTGAGTATTTTTTTATAATTTCATCATAAATTATATATTATATAATTAATTATTGGTTGTTTCTCATTTAATCGGGACAATAATATTTTATTGAAAATTATGTTAGTTTTTTGTTTCATACTTTATGTTAGCATTTGATTATTAATTGAAATATTTATTGATTTTATTTATATTTATTCTATTATAATTAAAATTATATATTTTATTAGTAAATTTTGGTGTTCTCTAAATAATTTTTTTTCTATTTTTAATTTTAATAATATAATTATCATTTTTAAATACTATCTCATATATAAAATGATTAAATAATAAATTAAATTAATTAACTACAAAATATTATTTTAATTTATTCACAATTTTTTCCAGGTAATTATCTAATTTGTAAATAAATGTTGATACAGTTTATGAAAATTTTATGGTTTCCCCAATTTACCTCCCATATGTTTCAAAGGGAAAACATGACAAATATAATTTCCATTTTTAAATGGATCAACAATAATAATTAAATAAATATGGATTTCAGAAAATATAAATGTAATAAATGATTTTATGTAAGGGAAAACATGACATAGACTTTTACTATTACCTAACTTATCTATGAAGGATCAACACATCTGAATTATAATCAATATAAAACTCGTTAGACTATATATGTATTATGATAAATAAATTATTTCTCGCCTAATTATTATCTTCTTTTACTATATGTCGAGATTATGAATAAAATATTCCAAGGGATAGGACCGATATTCGGTATTCAATGACATGAACAACACACAAATAGTGTTGACAGACTTGAAAATTATACTGACCAAATGGGAAATTTCATCAATAGTGTCTATTCCTACATTTGACCATGTGAGATCATGAGAATCCATATATAGGGTTTTTTTTGAAGAAGATGATTAAACTGTTGAAAATGGGATAATATATGATATTTTGATCGAGTTTGATCGTTAAACTGATGATGTTCCAATACACTACTGATACGAGACCTCCCAACTCTATTTGAATCAAGTGATTTCATGCATGGACATGTGATTTTTCATCGAACACTTTCAAAATATTAATAAACTAGTGTACGTTGTAATAAATTGATTGAATATTATTAATCATGTAGTATAATATGATTCATCAATGTGAATAAATTAATGATGATCATACTAAGCTTTTCCCTTGTTTTTCTATCATTGAATCTCTAAACATCAATGATTAATGGACCTAGAATTGTTGTCAAGCTACACAGTTGAAGTTGACCAGTAAGACCATGGAACATTTAGCTCAATCACTAATTGAATATGGTGAATAAATATTGATAAAAAAATTATAAGTAAATAATTTATTTTAAATATTTATCATGTTTTAAATAATTAATATTCTTAAAAAAACACAAGAAAAATGAAATGAATAAGAACTAGTGGAGTGGAATTAATGAGCTGTTATTTTTAATGATGAAAATGATTGATATGTTGGATGATGATAAGTTTTGATCACTATGTGATATTGAATGCGGATGATTATTTTTCAGGGAGGATGTTATTCAGGTCACTGTGAGTCTTTTAAGGGTTTATTGATGTTACTATTCATATAATTAGTCATCTATTTATAGTCTAATTGACTGAAAAAGAGGGTTATTGAATATTAACAAAATCTATGGATGTGAATAGTAAAAAGGATGAAAAATGTTACTAAGTAAAATGTTTTAATTAATATCATGCAAATAGGTGACTTGAGTCCAAATCATGGGAGTTTTCTTTCTATTTATTATCCACTGTGTGTTTATCATCCGTTTATGGATAATATCAGCAGTGCTTATAGAAAACTGAATTTTATGGTTTCACGCTATAATGTGGTAAACTGGTAGAAATACGATTGATGTTACCACCTTTGAATTAACATGATCAAATCAATTGATTATTAGTTTTAAATAAGGATAAATCAAGAAAATTATGTGGTCCATATCAAGATGAATATTATTCTATAATATCAAAATACCTATCATCTATAATCAATGATAAGTTTTTTTTGACATTGAAGAAGATACATAGATTAATTTGGTATTCAATAGGAATCATATAATTTATTCATTTGAACAATATAATCTAAAAACATTTATAGATGAATTTGAAATAGAACACACATTGACCTATTATATTTCTCAGAATGGGAATCTTTGATCATGGTTAGGTGAAATATTGTTTTCAAAAATTACATGTTGATCATGAAAATGTATGAATTGAGCTATGATAGTGGAATGTGGTCTATTTATAACCACAAAACAACATAAATTAATTTCTTGAGTATATGATAATTAGAGAACTAATGGAGTCATTACAGAGATAATTTTCTGATATTTTAAATGAGATCATTTTGTTTTTTTAGTCATTATAAGATTAGTCTTAAATAGACAGGTGAAAATTAGAGATGGAGGGAATAGAGATTGAATTTGAATTATGATTTGTGATTTTTTCTATATATTATGTTTTCATCTATTGTATCAAAATTTATCATGTTTGTGTTTCGATTTTTAAAAACAAACATTACAATTAATTGTCCATTGAATAAATAATTGTCTAATATTATCAATATTTTCTTTTTCTTGATATAATCTTAATCAAATTAAACTATTGTATCTGAATATTTATCTCAAGGTAGTTTGTTTAATATCATGATAATAGCTAAAAATCCCATGTCAGATGAAAATACATATAGAAATTAAAATACATATTGATATGAATTTCATTTTATGAACAAGAATTTTTCTATTATTTTATTAAACACATTTCATATTTATGTTATTACACATATTCATATTCTATTTATACTATATTAGTATGTAAAAATTAAAACATTATTTCACTTCATCATGTTTCATACTACCATTACAATTAGTTCATTATTTTCATTCATTATTCTTTGTACTTATGTCATTTAATAATCCATTTGGCCATTCTACCAATTATAATGGGATAAACCATGCTTTCAACAATTCTATTGATTATTATGAGAAATAAATAAAAAAATTATATATTTGCTAAACATTGACACATTCAATTCACCTAAACATAACTACATCTTTAATGGTGGTACATGATGATCATGATTGTCTACGAATCATAGGTTGTAAAGTCAAATTTTATATTCATATTATTTCTAAGAATAATGAAATTTTTAATGTGTTTCTAATGATATAAATTTTAATTAAATATGTGAAATAAAAATTTAAATAATGGAATTTATTATTAGATTTTCAATGAAAGAAAAAAAAATTGACCACCTGAATAAGTCCACATAGATGATTCTAATCCATTGAATCAATAAAAGAGACAAAAAATAAAGTAAATTATAAAATTAAATAACAATAATAAGAATGAAAAATGGATTATATTTTTCCTAATGATTTCATAAGTGATAAATAGAATAATAAAAATAATGTTTTTGGAAAAAATGTGAAGCATCTATAGAAAAAAATCATTAAGATCAAAAAGAGTTGTGGTATGCACCTATAATGTATTTTAGATGTAACTCAAGAATCATGATATTGAACACCAATTTATTAAATACTAGTCACCTCATCTAAATATTTATACCTAAAGAAGTAATTATTCAAATATTAGAAACTAATTAATATTTTTTTTAATAATGATATACCTATGCGTTTTTAGGCTGAGGAATCATCACATGTGGTGTATCTACTCAATAAAAACTCAAAAAAAATCATGATGTAATTAATTTCGGTGAATCATGGATAACTCCCATCACTATTGTAATTAATATTAGTGTTTTGGCTATTTTTATTATTTATGATTCTAAAAAACACAAGTAAAAAACCATTATTAAAAAAAAGTTAATTTTCTTTTTATAGTATATGAAATTTATAAATCATATTTTTATTTCATTAAATTATCTATTCATGTATAATATAAATCATTAAAGATAAAGTGTCTTCAAAATGCGAGAAAGATAAGGATATAAGTGGGGTAGATGACATTTGTGTAATAAGATAACATATAATATGTACCAATTGTGGAACACTATTTTGAAGAATCAATACTTACATTTCAAAATACATTTACATTATAAGATATTAAACAATAAAAATTACATACATTTTCCCCAAAATGTTTACATTAATGTTGTATTATATAATAACATAGGGTGAATGTAGGTTTTTGTGATAATATATGGCCAATTAGGTACTTTTGATCTAATTATCATTGATGAATTTATCATAAATAAAAATAATTGATAATACGTGGATTAAAAAAATTTACTCCATTGAGAAGAGAAATAAATAGGACTAAATACACCACCAATTAGGGTAAAAAAATAATGTCATCTGGGTTTCAGAAATAAAGGCCAATTCTGAAGGATAATATCCAAGTCACAATGAATGATTCATGTCAAAATTATATATGAATAATGACTAAATTTAACATGGTGATGTTTTTTCACCTATTTCAAATATAGAGACCATAATATTTTTATCTCGATAGATTTCCAACAGAAACAAGAGATCCATATTCTTGTTGTGAAATCATTTTTAATGAAAGGGTATGTAGAAGAGGAAATATATATATTAAGAAACAACATAGTTACACGGTTAAATGTAGTGATGGAAATTTTAATATTTTAAATAATGTATTATTTTGACATAAAAATGAACCACATGAATAGAATACCTTGATTTATTATTACATTAAATTCATTTGATTTTATAAATTTCAATATACAATGAATATATAATTAATGAAACTGTAAAATTGAAATATATTATTATATTTTTTATACTATATGTGATATTATAAAAATATTAAATAATCCATGTTTTCTATTCTTTACTAAGGATAGCATGGATAGAGATTTTGAAAAAACTAATATTATAGATGTGGTTAAATTCCATGACATATGAATTTTTCAATGTGGAACAATGTTTATTTTTAAATAAAATTTTCTAAATAGATGAAAAATATGATCAACATGAAATATTGGAATATAATAAGTAACTTAGTTGAAGAATGATTTGAATTAATAAAAGATAATACATATTATTATACCCATAATTTTAAAATTCTTCTTGGAATTATGAGATATATAACATCCACCTTGATTGATATTCTTTATAGAGAGATAGATATTATAAGAAAGATGGGGACTCTATGATTGTATCATATTAATATAGAAAAATAAATTCAATACAAAATCAATTATTCTATCAATTAATGTATGATATATATATCCTATAAAAAATTAATTCTTTTAGGATATCCAAATAGTTAATGAGGATGTTAAAATGGAGAAATGAAGTGTAAAAATAGATTCACATTATTTATGGGTGGCATTTCATTGACGTGGTTATCCATGAAAAAAATCAATAATGAAAATATAATATATTGTATCATTGTATGATTATTTTAACTCAATTTTGTGTCAAAATATGTGGATAATAAATGTGTTAGATTATATGAGTTATATACAAGTAGATCCTTCTAAATAATTCATTTACAAGCATTCAATTTTTACCTTTGTAAAAAATCCGGTTTTCATAAATGAACAAATAATATTGATATTGATTATCGTTTCCATAGATATGATTTAAACCACAAAAACATTGAACATGTTACTCATATAAAAATGATTTTTTATAAAATCATCATTATTTCATTGAAGAATATTTTATTTTTCTACAGGAGGCAACTATTTCGGATTTATAGAAAACTATTTTTAGTGGTTGTTTAAAAAATATAAACTCATTATTGGAAAACAAGAAAAATAACTATTGTGATGATATTTAGTAAGGCATAGAAATATTTTCCTGATGTGTTTGGTGATGAATTTTCGGATTGAATATATAATGTAAATAATAATGATATTAAATTTTGTTATAAGTTTTAATTTTCCTTTTTTGAAATTTTTAATAATATCATTATTGCATTTTTTGTATAAAATTCATGTAATATGAATTTCTTAAAATAATATATGTGTTGTTTTTCTTTTATTTGGGAACAATTGAATATTTTAATTTTACCACGTAAAGTTATCTTGTTTTGTGTTTTTATTAAAATACACAATCGGTAAATATAAAAGGAAAAACATAAAATATAGAATAATTAATCTGAAGATTTACTAGAATCAAAACATCAAATCCCACTCCTTCATGAAAATAATTTTCTCAGATAATAACTTGTAAGCCTATAACTCTCATATATTTATCTATATTTTCATTCTAAGAATTCTAAAACTTATTCATCATTCAATACTTTCATCTCATAGCAATAAAATGATACATATAAAGAAATATTATGTATTCTCCCCTAAACATATCATTATTAGATGATAATCATTGTGGCTACAATTTACGCACCCTAGTGATCCCAAATTCTAGTCTTATATTAAGATAGAATAGAAATGTATAATAGTTTATGGTATTGATTCATGATATACATATGGATGAATGATTTTCTAATCTATTTTGGTTTGGTGCTTTTTGGAGTCCCATTCTAGGGACCCTGGATTTGAGATTTTAAGACAATATAATAGTTCATTGTTAAATTTTAAGGCTTAAAATATCATTAAACTAAATATACAATTCAAGAAGATACATGCCTAAAAATGGACTTAATGTGTCCCTAAAGATCATTTTATAAATTCATTATTAGGTTGACCAAGATCTCTTACCCATTCTTTTATACTATCATCATATATATAGATATTATATGTAAAGATGGAGTTAATTAAATGAATTCATTTTATAATAAATCAGCCTTTTTGTTTTTCCGGAATGTAACTCTTTTTTTCATAGTTAATTGATGTTGTGATAAATGGTATATGCTCAATCTCATAATTAAAGAATCCTTTAATTTTTTACATTTATAAAATTTGTCGATACAAGAAAATAAAAGGTTAGAAATATCTTCTATATTTATATTTATTAATAAACTCTAATATTCTTATTAAAAAGACAATATTGATATAGGTTTCATTGAAAAATTTGCAAGGATGTGATTTATATAGACTTAACATATAAAATATTTACTCAAATAGTCTGTGAATTTGTATTTGGTGGATACATGTAAACTACTGTAATTCATGGATATGGTATTTTTTGTGAAAAATTTTATTTTGGGGGATTAGGAAAACCTATAATTCCAAAATATAAGCAACATGAAAGATGTATGACTTTATCATTGAATAAAACATTGTTCATCTTGTTTAATGATGAATCCATGTGGTTTATTAAGACTTTTAAAAGAGTTATAGGAATACTCAATTAATCTTCTATTAGTAAATTAATTCATAAAGGATGTATGTGAATTTCTATTGTGTCTATTATAGACCAAATTGTTTTCATGCATGAAATTTTAGACTAACTATTGGTGGTTTCATTATGCTATTGTGGGATCAAAGGTCTGATATTCTAGAATAAAAGTAAATATGGTATCCTTAATTATAACATTAGACCAAGAGGTTTCTAGATGGATTTTTTTTTATTTTAGGATAATTCATTGATTTATGTGTAATTAAATGGCCTAAATTTGGTGTATCTTGATTAAATCAGAAAAAGTATACTACATGGTCATTTTGAAACTTGTATTCGTAATGATGGTAAACCAAAAAAAGTATGGAAATGTGGTAAATATTAAAAATGATTAGTGAGTTTGGTCAGGCCATCTCTAGTTCACATCTTGTAATATTTCATTCATATATTACATAATAGAATATAAAATGTTGAATTTTCTAACAATTCATATTTAAATGAAAATATAATAACATATTTATCTCATAAGGATATGTTGGGATTATAAAATCCATTGATATTTATATATATAATGAATAAATTAGTAGATCAATCCAATGAAAAATATATGAAAATGACATTTTGTCACTATCAATCCCCCACTATGTTATTTATTTTGAAGCATCACATTCCATAGTATTTCAATTTCCCCCCTTTGAAGCACCAAAATCCATGATACTAATATCTCTCCCACATGTTTGATCTCAAATACCTAAATATATTTTATCAAACCATTTTTTTAAAAAATTAATAATATTTAGATTGATAAGACACTCAGACCACAATAGACAAAATAGTCCATTCTGTATATTGTTTTTACAGTCATACTGAATTTATATTCATTCAATATCCTACTCACTCCAAAGCTAGTCATTTATCTTTTTGATATAATATATTAAAATTTTATCAAAACTAAATGCCCTACTATCCCCCTACGCTAACTCAAATTTCTTTTTGGATATTCATTATGAACATTATTTATACTACATTCATGCTCTACATATGACATAATATTTAGTAGAAAGATTTCAAATATTATCATCAGTACATTAGAAAATTACCCCCTTTTTTGTCAAAAATATTTAATATTTACAACCTAATATATTCACATAAAAATAATAACAAATTGTATGTAAAACATCACATGAAATATAACACATTAAAAAAATGATTACATTTATCTATGAATGTGTTCTTGTTGTTTAATTGGGATAATTATCCCATAAAAAAATTATCCTTCTCATAAATTATTCATACCCCCCATGAAATAAAACACATTTTATAGTATTTTAATAATTTTATTCAGGAATACCCAAGAACATTAAATTAAATCATCTGAGGATAATGAATATTCTAAACAACCATATGTTGAGGGGTGTGGTAAAATTCAAAACTCCACCAATGCTTCTAAACTAATTTTATATCATATTGTTTTGGGAATGTATCTTCAACCAATTAAATTGTTCGAATATAATACAACTTGAAAACCTATGACTCCAAATTTACCTTTTTGAAATAATATTGAATCTTAATGTTCATTGTGCTTTTCTATTTTACCTATTAATTTTTTTCACAATATATAAATTTGATTCCTCATTTAATTTCCATGATCTTCAAATTTTAATTAATTTAAAAAATAGGATAGAATATTTATAATGTAACAGTATTTTCCAACATAATCAAAATCACTACATCATATTAACTTTTACTTGTTCTATACGTTGTATAATTTTCTGTATTCTATAGTGTCTATATGATACTTCATTTTAAATCAACATCCAGGAGTTTTCACCCATTTATATTAACTTCCAACCATAATACCAAATATTTTTAAAAAAATATTTCTAATTCGGTTTATTTATATTATTGAAAACATCCATTGTTTAAAAAAGTTATTTTTCAATAATAAATTTTTATATTAAAAATATTATACTTCTTTTGGGGCCGTTGAATATACATGGGAAATAAATAATATAGGTTAGTGTTGAGTTAGACATTCCAATTTTAATTTTTTTTCCGCAATCAAGATTGTTCAACTTGTTATATTTAATGGATGTTCTATAACCAAATTAACACACACATAAGATATTTTATTTTTAAATAAAACAGTAACATAAAATAATATAATTATAATTTACATATTCATATTTGGAATTCTATATACTTTAATGAAATGGTATTATTTTATTAAATTTTAATCCACCCATTCCATAAATCAAATTATATTAGTTTTAATATGGTCTGAAGGACCTTAAATTAATAATGAATCCATTTTATAATATTTTAGTGACTATGTTATAAGGACAACCTATTCATTCCACATGAAATGGTGATTTAATAGTTACTGATGAAATCATCCTTGAATATATCTTATATCCTATGCTATTAGAAAAATATCATTTTGGTTATACGGTTTGAATAGATAAAGCTCAAAAAATGAGAACTAACGATCTATTTCCCAAAATCCGTGAACCGATAGTAATAAAAAATCTATGTTTTTTGATATATATATTTATTTTCATTTTCACTCCCTTCATGTTATGTTGGGTTCTCTTCCTTATTTTATACATAGTAGGTTAAAAAATACATAAGATATTTTTAATTCATATATCTTTCATAAAAATTAATTATTCTTATTATTATTCTTTTCATGTTCTGGGACCACCATTTACAACATGTATTGATAGTTATAATTTGATTAATTTATAATAATGTAATAAATTAGGGAAATATATCCATTTTATTTGACATTTTCAATAAATGATCAAATATATACGACCAAAAAATATATAAAACAGTAATAGATCAAAAAAATATAAAAATATTAATATTCGAAATTATTTTCGTTTTTTTCTCAATAATATATATGATGAACAATGAAATAATGGGGGCATTGAAATTGTGGTTCCTATTTTGTACATTTTTTTCTAATACAAAAATTTTTCACTTGTTTATATGAATTACCCTCTATAACATAATAATCAGACACATGAAAAAAGATATAATTATTTCAAACAATATCAATACACTATAAAATTATAATGACCATATAATTATTTAAAATATTATATCCTCGATAGGAATGGTAATTTTTGAAGAATGGATAATATACATGTTTAATAAATCTAATTACGAAAGGGTAAATATGTTTTAAATTCAAATAAAAAGGTACTGAAATTTTTTATAAAATATTGATGATTATATCAACGAACACCCTTTTATATTTCATTTACAAATATTCCATCAACAGTTTCTAAATATAATCCCCTTGACTATAGTTTTTGTCCCATAAAATTAAAAAATATTTTTTTCTTTTGAAGATATTAATATAGAAATCTCACATTGAATGATAATCACCATTTTCTTCCCTTAATCTATGCATAGATTATCATAAAAATTTTAATGATTGATGAACTCATTATATTTTATCCTTTTCCCTTTATTTATCCTCTATTGAGTTCTCCTTTTTTTCTCTAAAAAATTGGTTATAAAATCCCCATTATATTTATAAATTACCTCTGATACACACAAATTCAATCTTCCACTTATGTTAATTTTTTTCCCAGAACACCGCACAATGTATCGATTGATAACACACAATGTTTTAATTTTATTTTATTTAATAATTCATTTATGTAAAATAATTTTTAATTAACCATAGAAATAAATTTAAAAATATAATCCTAAATACAAAATAAACAGAATTTTAGATTAGAAAATATTCTATTCTCATTCATCATCAGTTCTATTTTTTTGGCCAATGAATGTACATGAGACACAATTAAAATAATTGTTTATAATTGGTGGTTCCCATTATTTAATATTTTTTTTGAAACTGAATAACTAATCATCTTATAATGAATGGAAATTTTATAACCTAATGAAATCACACATGACACATGATATAATAAAATCAAAGACAATAAAAAATATTAATTTTAAAATCACCATTCCCTTTAGGTAGATTGTATCATCATTTGAAATTGTAATTATTTTAATAGTTTCTTATACAATTATTCATTTAATCTTATTAAAAAGGTTTAATATATTCCTAAATAAATAAAAAATCTAATGACACATTTTTTTAAAATTTTGATGATATATTCAATGGATACCTTTGACATTGTTCAATATATATTTCATCATTTATTTCTGATGAAAATATCTGTGATTATATTTTATAACATAGACTATTAAAAAATATTTCTCCCCATATATTTTTCAAATATAAACCTCAATTGAAATTAAAATCACACTTATCTTTCTCTACAATAATGAAGAGAAAATCATAAGTAATTTAAGTTTCAAGAACTCATTCCTTATAATCCTTTTTGATCTTCTAACACCCTATATGGTTTCTTCTTATATTTATCAATCTTAGATAGAATATAGTCAATATATTTATATATTATATATTCGGTTATGAAAATTATATTTCCTCTTATTTTAGATTTTATATTTTTTTCTGAAAAATAACATATGTGTTGACAAATAAGATTTTTTGAATATCAAATCCTATAAGACTACATTGAAATAATTTATTTTTTTTCTAACCTATTAAATAAATGTTTAAACAAACAAATAAAATCTATTTTTATTTTACCCTATATTATGAGTCATAAAATTATGAAATTAACACAATTTTCATATCATATGTTTTTATATTTATATACTAGGAAACGAGCTTCAAAATTAAATATTAAATGGAATGAATGATTATATTCACTCTTATATGAACTATAAAACTATCAGATCTCATGAAAACATCTTGTTAAGCTTAGTTAAATCCATTAAATCATTATTATTTGTTAGGAATGATCAATTTAACAATAAAAGAACCCCATTTAGTAGTTAAAAAGGAATTTAAAATTGAACAATAAATTATAAATCATTCTAACAACTATTATAAAAAATAATATCCAAAATTGTATTTCAATATCCATACAAAAAAATATTAACTAAAAATTTGAAATACCCTAGGTAAAATAATAAAATTATAAAACATTAACTTTTTTTAATAGTGATTGTCTTAGGAAATATTGTGCATAAAAAATTTACGAAATAAGTTTCTTTAAAATTAATCTATTCGATAGCATAAAAAACATGAATACTTGAGTCTAAATGATTTATAATATTATATACCATTAAAATCCTAATATTAAAATATTTTTCAGAAATAGTATGAAATGTTATATAAATTACGGTTTTTTCTTTGTTAGAAATAAAAAATAATTCAATTAAAATCTAAATAATGATTTTCTGAAAAAACATTATTCTTCTAAAAAACAAAGTTCTTAGATTTTCGTGAAATAAACTAAAAATGATATATACCACAATAATAAAATTCCTTCAAGAAAATAAATGTAATTTTTTAATGATGATTTCAAATTTATATTATGATTAATTTTTTTAATCATAAAAGTTCAGTTTTTTAATAATATTTTTAAATAATTGATTTTAATTGAAAACAACCATTTCATTTTATTTTATTATTAGGTGAAAAATTATTATAAATTTGTAAAAATATAATTTTATTTAAATATTAATTCAATTATTCCAGTTTATTTCATTGTAAAATTTTTTTATTGAATTTTGATATTAAAACATTGTAAAAATTAGAACATATTCTCATTCAAACACTGCATTATTACAATGCCAGATGGATTAAATTAAAATTAAAATTTTCCAATTATATGAATTATATTTTGAAAAAAGGATTCTGTATTTTCATTCAAAATAATATATATATTCTAATTAATATAACTTAAATTTCAACCAAAATTAATAGTGAACAATGCAAAAAATTATTAATGTTGGTACGGTAAAAACTGATTTACATGTGGTCAAAAAAAGAAAATAAGAATTTTAAATGACCAATAAACAATTCATAAAACCACTATATAGTCATATAGATAAATTATATTGAATAATTAGAAATAATAATATATTTTGGACACTTCATTTCTAGTGGATAACATGGGAGAAAATTTATTTTCTTAAAATTATTAATATTGTGTCACTTATCACACTTATAAATGGAAATCCTACCCTCTATTCATCATTTTTTATAAAATAATGGATTAGAAAATACAATGTACTTTATATAATTCAAACTCTCATATATGAATAATGGTTTTTATAATAAATACAAACTATCCAGAATTTTGGTAAAAACCTAAGGAGGATATCAATAGAAGAAGTAACTATCTTTAATGAGCAATGATTTTAATCAAACTACTTCAATTAATATTAATAAATGATTATTTACTGATGTATTCATAGTAAATTTATTAATAAATTTTCATTTTATGTTCATGAGCTAGAAGAATTACCAATTCCATTAAAGGGGTTAGGAAATCATCGTTCGTGTGCATAGAGAATTATCACCACACAAATTGGTGTCATTTTTTATTTTATTACCACCTATCATGGTTGTGTATAATGAAAAATACTATATATATATATATGATGTATTAACCTAAACATAACTATAGAGTAATTAGATCATATATATATATATATTTAAACACTTTTCTTTTGAGGATAGAATAAATATTCTCATTTGTTTGGATGACTACTGCCTAACTAAACGATGTGATTCATTTCACAGTATTCATTAAATAAATGTAGATAATAATAATATTAATGAAAATGTTTGACACAAATAAAATAATAATGATATTAGTTACATAATTATAATTAGGATAATTTAATTTATATATTTATCCCTTACATTTACACTCACATAATGATTATAAAATCATTTATACCTATTTGTACTACCTCCGTAACAATGTGATGTGACTATATTTTCATTACGACACCACATGGATGATATATTTACGTATATTTAATCTAAATATATGGTCAGAATTTATTTTTCTATTTATATATAAAACATTACATACAACCTTTTCAAAATGATACTTCAAAAATGGAATGTTACTCACATGTACCTACGACATTCAATCCCCATTATCGTGACATACTTAATTTCACTAAAAAATCATTAATATTTATTAAAATAATGATAGATAAATAAATATAAATATTTTCATGGTTATTATTATATTAACGATCAAACTATATAACAATCATAGAAACATGTACATTAAAATTTTATAATCTAAAAACAAGGAAATTAACACACGAAACAATGAAAATTATGAGATATTTCTGAATTACGAGTGATAAAAATTTATAAATGTTTAATATATTATATTATAATATTTTATATGGCTCTATAACACATTAATTACATGTTTACGATAGATTTACATGAGTTTGAAACATATTCAATGAAATTTATTTATGTGGTAGGGACTTCATCTCAATTTCTCTTTATTGATGAACATTGTGATATTATAAACCATGTTTCATTTATATGGTGGGTATAATTATCCATTACCATGTAATATCAAGTTTATTTAATAGTTTAATGTATTTTTGGATTCAATTAGACATATTTTAGGCTAGGGGATTTTAGTTAAGGGTTACCATGTGGTATGTAGTTTAATAATTAGATTTTTTTTATTTGGTTATATAAAATTTTCACCGTCCTTGATATTGTATGATTATGTGTGTTATAATATTTAACTACATCAGTTTTTTTATTAATTATTTTTTATTAATTGTTAATACACATACTCTCATTTACTAATTATCAAATAATTGTTATGATCATTGTAAGGGTTTATTTCAAAATCTAATTCTCATTTATCCTCATTATTAGTTTATTTTAGTTAAAGGTTTTTATTTTATCATTGTCTAATAAAACCTTTAAAATACCCGTTATTCTTTTTATTCATTATATTCTTGCATTATATTATAAATTTTCCTCTACATGGTATCTAAAACAATTGATAATATTTTTAGGAAAACACAACTTCATTTCTATCTTCAAACAAAAATATGATCGATTCAAAAACAATAATTTTAAAAAATGTCAAAAAATGATATTAATCATTTAAAAATGAATTATTAATGACAAATTTTACATTTTTAACTTTAAAAAATTAAATTAATCACCATGTCATTTTCGAAATATTCACCTTTTTCCATTTTTTTAAAATGATAATGGAATAATTGTTTTAATATTTATGAAATCAGAGGACATATATGACATCATGAACAAACAATTGTTTTTAATAATCATTAATAAGTTTAAATTGTTATTTTAAAAGTAAATTATGTTTAGTGTTGTTGTTTTTGTTTCTATTTTGAAACATGTTTTTAAATTGAATGTGATATTTTTATAAAGAATATTTTAATGATTTTTTATGGTGTTTCTACTCTTTAATGGAAAAAAAAGTTTATTCACGCTCCAAAGGGTATGTAATATTGATACCAATATTATTCATCATATTTATTTATTAAGATAATTTTTACCAAGGAATGTATTGACAGTCACATTATTCATTTATTGTTGTAGTAATTAACATTCCATTGAAATATTAACATTACTGGGATCACTAGACATTAAATACCCCACACATATATATATATTATTTATAATTTATATTATTAATATTCAAATTGAATATCATTTATACAGACACTATTTTATATTTATATTTATTTGATTGTGATGGAAAATATTATGAAATATGTATTCTCTACCCAATGTGTTAATTTGATTGTACGAAAAAATTTCATGGATTAAATTGATTATTCAATATATGAGGAAGGATTTAAACATGAACATACAACTGGGTCCTTTTTATAGATAGGCGCATAATAAATATTTAGTATCATGACTAAAATTTGTATCATATCAAAAAAATATTTTTCCAAAATTAATTGTTTTTTACCAAGTAGTTTTAAATTTTCTAGATGATATATTTTAATATTAGAGTTATCATGTTTTTGATATTTAGTTTCCAAAAATTTATTATTACCATCAATCATATTTATGTTTTTAATATCCGTGATGTTTCAATAATTATATTATGTCTGGTTACATTTCATTCTCTATTATTTATTAATTGGAATTTGTTTTTAGTTATTTACATTACTATATATATTATTCCTTATCCAGTTATAATAAATATTTTATTTTATAAGTGACATGTGTATTTATTTATTTACATAGAAAAATTGATTAATATATATCCAATTATGATATTTATGTAAATTTCATTCATTAATTATCCTTTCTATATGGATTATAATGTATGAGAATTTTAAATTGATTTCATATTTCGATACTCATATATCTCATTTCACAGATTACATGGAATGTATGTTCAATTATTTAACTTTCCATATAAATTATTCTTATTGATTACTTAAATATTTCAGTGTTGTTTACCCTTATAGATAATTTATTCTCACCATTATTTTCAATCTTTTCATATGTATCTAGAATGTTTACTATGAATGATATAAAGGGATATTATATATGTAATAATGATATTCTAAAAATAATTATGCAGAATATTTTGTTTTCAAATGTAATACAAGACTCAAGTATGTATCTAGTTTACTAAGACTACAATAATATTATGTCCATGATGATGGGAAAACATGTAACTTTTTTCAATATTATAATTCATACTATTGACTTAGGTATACTGGGGTAGGGGTGGCCAAATCATGTAATATTGATGCAGTATTTAAAAAACCATATTAAAATCATGCATTTATATTTAATATTAATTATAAAAATACTATTTTCAATAATCATTAATATCCAATTTTACTGTATTCTTGGTTGAGTTATGGCAAATAATTATATATATTGAATCACCATAATGATTTCAAAGCCATGACTATAAGAGACACTAAGAATCACTATGACTACCCTCTAAGGATCACCATATTTCAATGACCATTTAATAAACACTATATGGTTCTCAATTTATGTCTTATATACTCTTCTCCATAGTACTATCTTTCTTTTAAACATTTCTAAATAATATATAAGTGTATTATAATGTTGTAATAATAATAATGAAAAAGAAATAGTCTTTTAATACTAGGTTACATCTGTAATTTCCCACATACCAAAACAACTCAATGTTATATTGAACAGTTGTTGCAACATATACTCATGAATGCCTCTATGTACTAAAGAGTTTTAGGAGTATTAGTGAGGGTATAAGATGTTACCATAGACATATGGTACCCTTATACAAGAATGAATAAAATAATATTTATACATTAAAAATAATCATAGTATATATATCATAGAAAACAAAAATAATATATCCAATGAATTACATAAAAATACATCTATAGGCCACAACATTTCACCCAATATGATGGTCTTTTATAAAAAATAATCTATTTAATAAAAATGTAATGTTATACATTTTAGTTTATCATTAAAACCATATTTTGTGTATTTTTATTAGTATTTGTATGTGATAATTTATCTTGTTGAATAAAAAACATTTTAATAAATTTAAAGGCTTCACTTAGAATTAAAATGGGATTTAATGGAACTTTATATTATTAAAATCAATATAACATGTGTTGTGTATGTGTTATCTAACGTTGATTAATGAAATATGTGATTTTTGTTTTGGTATAAACTAATTTTCAGAATGTAATATTTGTTATCAAATGATATTAAAAGGTATTTGTCTATATGATGGCACAATCATATGGGTACAGTTCTCAGATGAGGGTATTCTGTAAGGGTTCTAGCACACTACATATAGGCACAGACAATAATAAGGGTATTATATAAGGGTAATCCATGTCTTTTATAAGGGTATTTGTCTATGTAATTGAACATTGATAAGGTAAATAGTTTATATTGAAGATAAATGTACAAATATATAAAGACACATGATTTTTTTATGGTAAAATCAATTTACTATTATTCAGTGAATAATGTATACATAGGGGGACTATTTTAAATTGTATTCTCATTTTTATTAATTATTCCTCTTGGAAAATCTTTATTAAATATTATCAATTCCATAAAATGAAAAAAAAAATTATTATTTTAGTCTATTTAAAAATAAATTTATATCTATAGAGGAAATTACCACCCTTTTTATTCATGTAATGAATAAAATAAAAATTAATTTTTAAATTAAATTATTGTTTTAATACCAAAAAATCAATAACTATTTTTTTCTCCGAAATGACCTAACCCTTTTTCACTCCAATTTTTTTCAATAAATTAAATCCCATTATCCTATTATTTAATATAACAATGTTTTGTGAATCATTATACCAAAAATAATACCCCTTCATCCATATTTATGGTGATAAATAACTCTTGCCTCTCTCTCTACTTCCTAGGTGTAACGCCTATATGATGTAATTTAAGGATGGTTTATTTCTTGGTACATTCACTACATTTCATGTGTACCATGAAATAAAAAATAGATATTTGTTGGAAAAAAATCCCTCAACGTAATGTTGCAGCATTTTTGGGTTGATTGTGTTTGTGGACAAAGTAGGTTTCCATGGCGAATTGTCGTGTTCCATAGAAGTTGTTGACAATCCAGGTTGACAAAGAATGATGACAAAAGAATGGACGATTTGGAGGTGGTACAAAAGAGCAGTACAGGTTGGCACGAAAAGTGGATATCAATGAATATCATATTTTAATATTTCAACGACATGAATTTCCTGAAGACTAGCTTCATTGATTGGATTTTGCGAAGAAAAGAAGAATGTTGAAAGTCTTCTTCGTGATTATGTCATGTTTCTGGAACTGTAGAGGATGAAGCGCATCACGGAGGTGAAGGGAATTGTGAGGGAGCATCACGGTGAAGGCATGAAGGGATTGACGGTTATGCTCCGCAATTACGTCAAGCTCCGCGATAGAAAAATTTCTACGGTGCTTCGCGAGATTCAATGATTTTCAGTGGAAATTTCGGAGCTTCGTGATTGGAGATGACGTGGAACTGACTTCGTGTGGAAGGGTATAGGGTCGGTGGAATATCCTATAAATAGAGTTAGACCCCATTTATAGAATTAGAGATATTTTAGCTAAAATATTTTTCTCTCGGTTTGTGAAGGTGGTTCGCGAAGGCAGTGTGCTTTGCGAAAGAGAAGAGCTTCACTACTACTGTTCATGCTCCACAAAAGTTGTGAGCTCCGCGTTGGCTCATTGAGCATCATGAGGGAAGTCTCTCTGCGAATACATGAGCTTTGAGAGAGTGCTTCTCTAGAGTGCTTCACAAAAAGGCAGGAGCTTCGCGATGTCTTGTTTGAGCTTTGCGAAATTGGGATCCCTGATAAGGATGGTGCTTTGAGAAGGAGCTTCCAAAGGTGGATTCCCAGTATTTAGAGGTAAAGGGGTATTCATCATTGGATGAAAATTGAACTTAAATAGAGAATCTATAAACAGTTTAGGATTCATTATTTCATGAAAATGAAGAGGCCTCGGGTCTATAAAATGTGAGTGGATCTTTTGAAAAAGAAGTGAGCTTACTTCAGTTTAGAAAGAAGTGAGTTCCCAAATTGTGATTGGTTGTAAACTAGGAGGGACAGTGAGTCCACTTCGAACTTGTAAACAGTAGTACACATATAGTGGAATTTGTACATCGGCACACTACTGGTGTATGCTCCTTGGACGTATCCCAGTGAGGGTGAACCAAGTAAAAATCATCGTGTTCTTTGAATTCTTTAATTATTATTCATACTCTGCATTGGGAAGGAGAGAGAAGAGGGTTTTGTCTAACAGCAAAAAAAGACCACCAATGGGTAGTTGTTTTTATCTCTCATACCCAGATTTACCCCCCCCCCTCTGGGTATCTTGCCTGGGGGACCTAACAATATTGAATAAATAATTCCTGAACAGTAATAAAAACTTAAATTATTAGGACAATGATATGGTAATATTATCATGTAAATTATTAAAGATAATAAATCACCAACATTCTTGGAATATCAATGAATATTAATTAATAAATTGTCACATTCCCATTGTTTTATATTTATATTATATTTATATATTTGTTTCTATTATTAATCATGAAGAATAAGATCTAGAAAAATTATTTTAATGTTTTGATAGTTATAAATTTTCGAAGAGATAGAAAATATTATCAAATGTGATATTTTATTTTATATTTTCACATAAAATATTTTTTTCTTGTTTTATGATTCATAAAGAACCTTTAATGTAGATGTGTTGGAGAAAATCATAATATGGACCGTAAAGAGGTGTTCTTGGCATTAATTGCTTCTACTCTCTCTTTTGAACCGCACAGGGTGGTTTATCCTTAATGTTGAAATTGAAGACTTTAAGAATGTATTTTACTTACATTAAGGGAACTTATATACACTATTATCAATGATATAACATATGTCATGGAATGGTTTATATCTATAATTAATTATTATTATGTATGGTTCTTGTGAATATCCTAGGATAAACTTATTCAATATTTAATACATGGAGTTCATATATAAATTTTGTATTCATGTTCTTTTTTTATATAATGTATTTAATGATTATACTTTAATTTTTATGATTAATATTATTTATTTTGTATCATAGCATATTATGTGTCCTTTTTTGTATTATTACTAGATTTTAATGGCATAACGACATGAAATTTTAATCCCTTCAACTGGGAGTGAATAAAACAAGAGATGATGCAGACGATTGATATAAGAACATGGTAGTTATTTGAAAATTCATCATGAATGTCACGTGACAAACTAAATAACTAGTATATTATTCAGAGAATGGTACTCAATTACGAATTTATGTTTAGTATAACTTAGTTCATAGTTAATTTTTATTACATGATTTACATGATTCTTATTAAATCAAGAGTTTAACATTCAAATGATCAAATGTATAGTGAATATTATACTAAAGGATTGTCATTTTTAGTACTAATGTATTGATATTTATGAAAACATATATTTGAGATGTTAATGGTAGGGTGTGTTGGAGAGTTGTTAGCACAAACATGGTCCATTTTAATTTCTTTCTATTTAGAGATTTTTATTATTATTTTAGAATACAATCATTAAAGTAGTAAACTTGTTACTAAATCACAGTTTTTTCCACTAATTATTCTATATACACTAAAATTGTTAATTTTAGTGATTATTAAGATGTCAAGACTAGAAATCTATTAATATCTAAAGTAATTTTATTAGACTATTGAATAATGAATAATGGATATGTTTAAAAATAGGGATTATATCAATAGTACACAGTATTATTAAATTTTGTAGACTTATTTCAAAAGATTGGCATGAATATTTTTTATAATTTTATACCAATATATTATATATTAAATTTATTAGTTTCTATAAGTTTTATTTAATATATATTATATATTATTATTTTAATAATATGTCTATGATATGATATTGAGGGTGTAGTCTACCCACTAACATACATAAACCATCTCTACTAGTAAGAATGCACTTCCATTTAGGCTTTCATGTACGATATTGTGCTAGCCTATATATTAGACCTAATGGATTGGGTTAATTTTATACAAAAAGGTATCATCGTAATGTTTCTTTTGTTATCTTGGACAATAATAGGATATTATAGATAGTCTACAGTTATATTGATCTCGGGTATGGGTTTTATATATACCCAAACATATGTTGTATAATATACCTTCTCGTTACCAGGGATGAAAGTTTTTTACTAAATTTATTAGATCTAGGTGTATTAATACCTCATAAGAAGGTAGGATATTCTGTATTCTATACATATGGTTTATTTTATGATGCATATATGTTTATTAATCAATTTCCATTAATTTTCTATTTTATTGGTGTAGTTTCCCAAGTATAGGGATATATCTATTTTATATGATTTTATAGTTTATTCCTATTTTAATTAACTATTTGGATTGATAATGAGGTTTTGTTAGTATATTTATGATGAATATGGAAAAAACATAGGGGAATTGATTGGTGTTACTTCTACGAGGGGTATAAATTTGGTTATGGGAAGAATCATTGGTGAATTTTGTGTCATACTTTACACTGGTGAGTATATATTTATGATTCTTATGTTACATATATTTAATGATATGAAAACTCATAAAAATATGGTGGAGCACCATTTGGTGTAGACGTTGGTCTATGTTTGGTTCTTACACCATCTCCATTGGTGTAGAAAATCAACACACTCCATCCATTATCCATTACACATGGATAAATAGTTAAGAATTACATGTATTTTCAGCTCCATCATTAACTAAAATATTTTAGGAACATATGAATAATATTGTTTTGAAGATTTTCGGGACATAATTATTGTTATCTTTATCTACAGTAGGATATCTATTTACTTGATGTTGAATATGGTTGATTTCATGCTACATGTTTTCTATATGCATTTTATCTGGAGTTCAGGGGAGTGGTTGATGACATGAGGGTCTCACCCAAGTAAAGATGAATAATATTTTAATATAAGAGTTATTTTTAGATATAAAATAAATTTATAGAGAACAATATTTCATGGTGCGATAATATGACTTTATTAAAAATTTTAATTAATTTTTTTTTCACTTAGTATCTTTACTTCTCCAATATCCAAGAAGTGAATGATGCAAATTAGCATAATTTTTTTTTATAAAACCTCAACCAATTATAATTCATTAGGCCTAGATCTTCTTCATAGATTAATTCCCTAGGGATTCACTAGATTGTTTAACAATTGAGATGATCTTAGTGGAATGTCAAGCATATTTTTTTTTCTTTACTTTAATACTCAAACTAGTGGGACTACTATTGCTTACGTGAGTTCAAATTATGATAGTATATTGAGGAATGATATTGGAATATTATACATATTTGTAATATATATGAAGAGTATTTTATTATCATTATATCCATCACAATGTGACCTATTCTGCTTTAAATATGGGATTTTCATGAACTACCATATATTTTAATCAACACATTGAAGAATGTTTTGGATGTTTCATAAGATGATTCATCATAAGTAGTTACTTCATCGACTATTGTGATCAAGCATTCAAAAGGGGTCATGTAATACCTTGATAGGGAAGCATGAAACCATCTAGGTTTATTAGTATTAGAATTAGATAGTACTTTCAATATAGGGGTTTTTATGGGAAATTAAGGTATGCCATGTCTACATAGTATATTTTATTGTAGTAGATGGTGAAAGGGGAAATCTAAAGTTCATGTTTTCGACTTGATCATACCCACATTATTCATTTCCCCATTTGATATGGGTGTATCACATTATTTTATATTTTCACAACTATTTGGTTGAATTGACATAGAAGTCAAGGTATCCTTTGAGTAATTATACTTTCATAAACCATTGGGGATGAAAATCGATCATCTCCATGGATGATTAGAGTTTGCAATAGTTTTTGTCGGATGTATTCATAATTTTGAATCCAAGATTAATTATATGAATATATTTAATGGGATTATAAAAAATGGATTTAATGAACAACATTTGTGTTCATATTTTTATTATTGTAGACGTGTCTACTATATATTTGGATAAGGGATGAAATTTCACGATCAATGTATAATGGTATCTTTGAGGGGGTATTAATAGAAAAAAAATTTCATAACATGGGATATTAGTTAGACCTATAGTATGTTGAGATGACGGAATATATGGATAAAATTGATCTAATACCATGTTAGTGGATGGGTAATGATGATTTTATCCAAATACCTAGGATTATGGTTGTAATTTAATCTATGAGGAAGTTTATAATGGATTTTGATATATCTAGATAGGAATTTCAACTAGGTGAGAAAAATAGGAATCATGAAGTCATATTGTAGATGTAAAAAATAGAAACTTCTATAAAACATCCACTCTATCATAACATGATCGTTAGGTTCTAGCACGCGATGAACCTATAGTTTCCCAAATGTCATGTGGTCCCAAATAGAGATCCCACCTTGGTTATAGAATACACCATTATACTATTTAAAATACCTATATGAAAACACCAATTCTTTCAATTTTTTTCCTCACTCACAGAAACCCCCATCGATAGACCTAGTGTGGGTTATGATAAATGAATAGTTTGGTGGATGAGACATGGTTAGTCATTGGGTGATGATGTTGTGATCCTTATAAATGGGATGATAATATTTCATTGATCCATAAGAGTGGTAGTTTATAATGTAATTTGATAGTTTATGTTGAGAAGTACATCATAGTGAGACTTAGACATATCATGGCTTGAAATGATTGTTGTAATAATTGGGGCCCATTATAGAACATGCACCTCGCCATATCATGGCGGTCATGTCTTTTCCCTCCCGGATCCAATAGTTTCACTAACGGTATGTGGTCTCTTATTAGGGGACCACCCATTAGATTGAAAATTCTTTTGAATAATAAATATCCATAGAATCCAACAAAGAATATTTTTAGTTTTCTACTTCCTCACTCATAGACACCCTTCGAATAAAACCCGAAGGATATCCATCATAGTCAGTAAATTATCCATGTAATTTTTAATATTTATAATCGTGTAATTTTGTTTCCCAAATTAAAAAGATAACCTTATTGAATGGTTTAGTATCATTTATTTTTTTACCCTTTAATATTATGTGGTGTTAAATCCCCCCTCCCACATTAGAGGGAAACATCTTCCCAATGTAAAAATTGAGCCCCACTATAATAATGTAACCCTATTTGAACTTGTTCATCAGGTCCATTCCCACCATGAATGAATTGTTTCAAAAAATTCATGTGGTGGCATACCTTGGACCCAATCATGTCCCATAATGAGTCTACAGGGTAATTATGATCATCACAAGCCATTACATTTTTTTCTAGTATTCTTCCTCCACATAAAATAGTTGAAAGCATCCTAGTAAGACACCCATCATATTCAATTCTCTAGGGAAATCATTATTAACGGTAATTTTATAAATAGTACAATTTAGATATGAAAGGTTCACACAATTGACAAGGAGAATAAAAATTATCCTTTTATCTCATTATACTTATGGGTTGATATAATAGTTTTTGTCACCATTGTTAAAGAGGGCCATTATGTTATTCCTTAGTTAATTCCTGACCTTCCAAGGGATGAAATCAAGCACTTGAATTATCATGGATTTATACATCCACACCTAGTCACAATGTGTAAGGTGGAGAACACATAATACACATTATGATGGGTATAACTAGGACCTTGATGAGTTGTTATAATATCTTATTGATTTTTAATTTAGCGATGATGATTTCCCACTTATTACTGAACAGATTAACTCAATTATTTGTCAAACTCAGAAATTATTTTTACAGTGACATATATAACATACATAGATTTTCCATAATAATTTTATCATATAGATAAATACATTTCATGTTAGAATTTCGGAAAGGATTAAAAAACTATGGAGGAAATTATTTTAGAGATAGTATAATGGACTATCCTCAAATAGATGAACTTTTTTAGAGGGAAATACACATACTAAAGGATATTCATTAGAAATTAATTCTAGAATTCATTGGACCATTGAACGGTCATAAATCATTGGATGAGTTCTTGTACATATACATTTATATGACAACTATTCAAATGAATCCTTTTCAGAAATTTTATGGAAACCCATTTTTTCACTGCATCATTTGATTTAGGTTGGTGTGGATCTACTTGTAGGGACTATATTTCATCAAAATTTCTATGAGAGTATGAAAATAATTCCAAAGTGACTGATCATTTTTATAAGGATGAGATCATATGATCAGTAAATAAAAAGGCCTTTGAATTTTTTTATATGTGATCGGGCATTCATGGGACTGAAACCCTAGTGAGGTCACTAAAATCATATAAAAATGTAATTTTATTATCATATTTTATTAGTACCTTAGACATAATTGAATGGGTTTAGAAAATGGAATAACATCTTGATATTTAATCTCACAACCATGTTAACTATAATATGCATCATTTCTCATATCTAAGAAAATACTTGGCACAAATTAAATTATGAGTATGTTGATTTATATGGAAAATACTCTTACAAGGAGTATCTGGGGTTGATTATGGATGAAATAGATGATGTCTATATGGGGATGATAATACCAAGTGTTCATATTTTGAGGCAATATTAGAAGATCCCAGAGGATCCATGGAAGTGGATATCAGATTCATGACATCAAGACCCATATTTTTATTATAAATATCTCTAGTTACACATATCAATGATGAAATATAATAAGAGTTGGAGAATATTATTTTTATAAAAATAATTTTTTTATTGAAACCCTATTTTTGTTTTAAATTTATATTTATTTTCTTATGATAATTTATTTTGTTCAATCAATGTCTATTTATAATAATTATAATGGACTCATATAAATGTAAACTTTTATCAAAATATTATGTAAGGGTAAAATAATTCTATTATATGCTATAAAATGGTATAATAGCTTTGTGTAAAGGTACGAATGCCTTGACTAAGAGTAGAGAATTAATATAAGTATTTCAAATATTTTTTGTCAATCACTTTTAAATTATAGATAGAAAAATTCAGGTAAATATATATGGGTATGGTTATCAGGTATATTACTAGTGTATGGGTACTCGCAGTCTGTGTTAAGGTGAAAACTCATGTAATGGTACTATGTAAAGGTAAACTAGTCTTATATAAGGGTATACATCCATATATGTGTACTATGTAAAGGAAAACAATAATGTGTAAAGGTATATGGATTACTACATAATAAAATATAATACTAAATAATTCTTATATATGTTATGATTACTCAGCCCAATCACATAAATAATGGTAAACTTATTACCATAATTTTTATGGTATTCCCACTTCTACTTCCTAAAAAGTTTACATAAAAACTTTTCAATGATATAAAAATATAAAAAAATAGTTTTAATAATTTTTTCACCAATAATCAATTTTTATGGAAGAAAATAATCAAAAACTAATTTAAGAAATAATTAAAACATAAATTAAACATATAATTAATTTTTTGTCTCAATAACCTTGAACCTTAATGTAGTTTTTCATGATAAAAATTTCAAACTGGGATAATCTTCATTGTTTTATAATTTATTAAATCTATATAACCTCATGATTTTTTTTTCTGAGTCTGGTGAATAATTTTATTAATAGTGTGACCCATTCATCATGATTCTGAGAGGGGCCCCTATCAATCTCTCATATTACTATGTTTATTGCATGTATTAGGTAGTTAAAAGAATTATTACTTTATTTTTCTCTATTAATATTTCATATATTAAATGGAAGAAACTAATGTAATCAAGTAAATAATTTTTTCATTACAATTATGTTAAAATTAGTCATAAAATATTATGTTAATATTATTCAAGAAAATTAAAAAGTTAAAAATAAATTATATATCAAAGAATATCATTGAAATTTTTTAATGGATCATCAGATGAGTATTATTATATATAGATATTCTATTCTTCCATGTTGTTTTATAATTAATGTTGGAGAATAATTGATAACACTTGTATTGGAAGGTTTTGACAATTTAGAATAATATATGAGAGGGAAAGAGAGAATTTTATTTCATTTGATATTTTATTAATTTTATATATAAAATATTTTTCATTAGGGATAGGATTCTTGATGAAATTTTAACATTAAAATTTAAAAAACCATTATAATAGGGCCTATGATGAAGTGTTATGGGGTATATAGTTCTGCACTCTATCTTTTTAACATCACATAATGTCTTATCATTAACTTTAATGTTGGTTAATTTTATGTAGAAATTTCCTTACATTGTGGACACTAGTTTACATGTTTTACCATGTAATAATAAATTTGCTTTATTAATTGATTTTATTTCTTAATTATGATCACATGTGGGTTTGTGAATAGATCTGGAGATATTTATATGACATTTGATTCCATGAGTGTATATAAAACCTATCAATCCATGTTTGATTTTTATCTCATGTATTTTACGTTGAACCATTTTTTTTGATGATATGATATGTTTGATTATGTGTCATGTGATATTATCTATCAATTTTTGGTATATTTCAAATATCCCAAGATATATGGGATTTTAACAAATTTTTATCCCTTAATGAGGTAGTCTATATGACCGATGATGGTGATGACTGATATAATAACATGATAAGGATACTAATATGCCTCATGAATGTATTTTGATACACTAAATATCTATAGGATTCCAATTAGAATGTTACTCGATGCTTATTAAATGTTGGGATGTTTTTTTATTCTTAGTGATTGTTTATAACATTAATTAACTGATTCCATTTAAATGTTGAGTTTTAATTTAAATGGTGTTAATTAAAATGATTAATAGAATCATGGATAATCTAGTATTACTTTGGATTATAGTATATTTCTTCTGATATTGAGTCCAGGTAATTACATTTAGGGCTTGTAGTGGCTTGGTTAGCTCACAAATGCTCAATTTAGGTTTATTGTGTTACTTTAACATTTAATGGTTTATTTATTTTATATAAACTTCTACTTGAGAACACCTATTTTATTGAAATTAAATATCCTAAATGAATTTCCATTTACTAAGAAAATAAATTCATTGATATATTATCTAGTCCTATAATATACATGAATTATTTTAATTGTTTTGGGTTGTTATTTTCACATTAAAATTTAAAATACAACAATAAATCATAACAATTTATAGTATATATATATCATTCAATGAACATAATTTTCTATATTAAGGGATATGATAAAATAAAAATAACATAAACAAAAGAAACGATGGACTCGATTAGTAATATGATACACTATGAGGCCCATTTACTAATCATCATAAGAAAATTAGAATCACTGTGATTTTTCCTCGAACAATAATGATATAAGAATAAAAAACGTAATCATTATCAATAAAGTTTCTGGGAGAAGTTTATGGACATCAAGATTAAATAATATGTCAAGATAAAACATTGGGTATTTATGTGATGCGAGTAAAATTTTATTTTTTCAAAATCTTTATTTTTGATCAATAGGTTTTTCCAACGAATTCCGAAAAAATTATAATAAATTATATTCTAATAAATTATATTTTTTTTGATAATATTCATTATATATAAATTTTTTAAGTCAAAATTTATATTTATAACGTTTGGAAAACTTATATTATATTTAAAAACTATTATTCTGATATGAAATTTTATTTTTTATTTAAAATTTTAAATTATCCTAATTAAAAAATAATAGTTTTTTAATGAAAATTAATTTATAAATAAGAAAATTTAAATTACCAAATGGGGAACCATTTCAAAATTTCAGGAGACTATTAATTGTTTGGGTAAAAATAAATTTATTATCATTGTATAATTTTTATTTTTTACATCATAAAATCCCCGAATGTGATATTAAATACAATTAAGATCATTCATGGTTGAGATCGTGTTTCCACATTTAATTAATATTTTTTTCATGTTATTTTATAAATTTTAAAAACCATCAATTTTTCTTCTAGCATCTATATTATATGTTTAGCTTTTAGAATTAATTTATCCTAAATATAACTCACAACCACATTAGAAAGGGTATTGTTTTGTTGAGATTGATTGTTTTACTTATAAAAAAATGAATTATAACATTATTTGGATGAAATAATATTCTATAATCCTGGTGTTATATGAGGATCATGGTTTTGATTAATTTATTAATTATTTTTGTTATACCTATGTTTAGATTTTATTAAAAAAATCCCTATCTTTTTTAACAAACCCACACAACCTCTCATTAATATTTACTCAAATCCATTAGATTATGATGTTACTCTAATATTATTACTATACATTTCTATCATGGTTCCCCAATTTTTTCATATGATGCTCCCCTATGTCTTTTATAAGATCCCTCTCATGCTAATTGATCATACCATTATACTCTTTATTCAAAAACTTTCTTTATATTATGAATTTTTCCAACTTTTTCATGTTGGGAAATGTTTTATCACCAATGAATTATCGAAATTATGATTTACAATTGATTATAAAAACCATTTTACTCCTATTAAATCCTTTAATGAATATATATGTACAGTAATTATACTGTCGAAATTACTATTTTTATTTTCCATTCCCGACAATTGTGTTCTGAATACTCAACCGCATTCACGCTCAATGTTATTCATATAGATATAAATATAATTGATTGGTGGGGAAAATATATTTATATGACCCACACTTCTAAAATTTTTTCTTAATATTGATGAAATATGATCTAATATTTATTGATCTCTGTAGAACAGATATATATGTATGTGATATGAATGTGGCAAGTTTTCTATAAATAAATATCATTATATTGAATTTAGTAATGGTTTTATCTCATGAAATTATATGTTTGGATCTTGGGATTTTTTCCTACGAAAAATATATTTTATGATTTCATGGTGATTACCCTTTACATATGTTTATGATGACTTGTTTTATGTTGATTATGCATTATATTATTTCTTTTATGTAATCATCTTGTATCTTGTTTCAATAAT
This sequence comes from Viscum album, assembly GCA_963277665.1. Classification (NCBI taxonomy): domain Eukaryota; kingdom Viridiplantae; phylum Streptophyta; class Magnoliopsida; order Santalales; family Viscaceae; genus Viscum; species Viscum album. The sequence continues at coordinate 1,707,664,967 of OY728142.1, forward strand.
AATGTTTAAGAGTATCACCAATTTTATTCCACATTCATATCCAAATTTATTATCATGTATAACATACATTATATAGTTCTTAAATTATTCCCTTAATATTCTTTATATATAACCACTTTATTATGTATACACCTAGTTTATTGCTGGTAATTTTTGAAGAGAAATATATTTTTTAAGAGCATGATAAAATACATTTATAAAATAATGTTAATTTGTATGATGAATATTGTTATGTAATATAACTAATTACCCAATTTCTTTATACTCGTGATCATATGGGGTTGTTATATGTGTATCATAAAGTAATAAATCATAATATATTGTCTATTAATGTTATGGGTTGACATAGTTGGTATCAAAGAGAATTCATAAATATTTTTCGGTTTTTTTATTATAAAAATATAGTAAAATACATTGGTTTATAATAAATATGGGTAAAAATCCACAAATTATGATATGGCTTATAGAAAGTTGTATCCATGAAAATATGTTCATTTTTGGTTTCTACAAGTGGATGTGAATTTAGCTTAGATAATCCTATGTGTAATGAATATTTAAAGTGGCGTATTAATCTATAATCCATCATCACAATGGAATGGAAAACATGCATTAATATATAACTATTTTGACACTATCAATGACATTCATTGATTAATTATTAATATCATTTTCATATATTATTATGTTGAAAAAACTCCCATCAGATTTCTTGTTTGTGAGTACATTTTGGTTTACTGAAATTGTACCCTATTAATTCATTGGGTTGTGAATATATGTTATTTATGAGTTCCATGTTCCATGTTTAGGGATTCCCATATATGTGTTTCATAGTTACAATAATGTCATCACTATGTTTACATTAAATATTGTATATGATTATAATAAGAATAAAATATTGAGCGGAATACATGCTTATCCATTCATGAACCCTAATATTCCTATGTGAAAATGTTTTTTTCAATTCCATCATATCATTCATGAATAAAAAATATATTCAAACAACCTTAGATAACATTAAATAAGCATTCTTAGGGAAACATAAAATCGATCATCTATTTAATCCAATGTATATAAGTCCTCCATATCAAAATTTGATTCCAGATTTTCTTAATAAACCCTTTAATGATACATTTAGTATAATTATATTTAGTTATATGTATAGATTGAGATTAATTATATAGAGAGAATATAAATTTATCATAGATTAAAATCACCATTTGATACATTTGTATGTGGTGTTTTAGATTTCCTTTGAAATTTGAATCTCAATGATGAGTTTTTCCTTTTTTTGTACTTGTATAGAACTGTGGTGTTTGAGATAATATAAAAAATAATCCATGATTTTGTTCCCATTCTAATGTAATTCATTGATGTGTTCCATGTATAATTTCATATTCTTCAACCAAGATGAAATGAAGATTTCTCAATTTTACTGATAACAATCTAGTTTTCAATAGAAAGGTATCCAAATAGAATGGTCTTTATTGAACATGATGATCTAAAGAAATAGTTATAAAAAATATTTAATGGTTTTATACACCCATGTGGCTCACTATAGTGTAAACTTATCATATTAATTGAGATGAATGATGCATCAATGTGCCTATTAATTTATTATATTGATAGAAAACTGTTATAATAATGTATATGAAACATATACCTTTGATTGATGACTTGTTAATTTAGCTAAACAGATCCAAATACATATTTACGGTTGATATTTTGTCACAATATTTTTATGAAAATGTAAATATGGTTGACATACCAAAGTGTTATTTTTTTAAATGGTATGGGAATTATGATTTCATTGTGTATCCATTTATAAGCATCAATTATCTAGTAATCTTAATTGCCTTCATAAATAGTGTCATTAGGGTTTACCTCAAAAAATATTATCCATTAAAAATAATATTCTTATCTACACAAAATTCAAGGAGGGGCTCGTGGATCTAGTTATTGATGGGTTTAAAACTTTATGCGAAGGAAATACATATTCCATGTATGGTAAATGAACGTTTTTATGAATCGTGCAACATTATAAGGGAATTATACAACTTTTAAATGGATATATATGGATCCTTCATAAAAAGAGACAACCTAATGATTATACTGACCAATTTATATGATTTAGATTCATATATTCCTACCATTATATTGGTACTATCATATATTTGTGATAATAATTTAATGATATCAAATAACACTAACAACAAAAAAAATTGAATTTTTTTTTCCAGAATAATTAATGTGAATAAAGTCTTAAATAGCTACAAAAATGCTAATCATTACCATAGTGTTATCATTATCCTCTATTAGGGAAGGATTTATGATCTATTCTGTTTCACCAAAATATTTATTTGGTTATGAACTTTTACAATAAAATTTTTTATACCAAATAACACCAATAATTTCAATATCCACGAGATGAACTAAAAACAGTTGTTCTTAAAATAGATTTAGTGATCTTCAAAAAAATTAATAATGACATTATATATATATGAATAAATATTCAAAATATTGGTATTATAAAAAACCCCAAGTGTATATTTAAAATTTTTTCACAATTTGGACTATCAATGTTGGTTACAGATTATAATGGATTATGAACATTCAAATCATTACCATCCTAAGAATGAACAAAATGTATTAAATGCTCTGAGTAGAAATTATACCTCAATGAAATACATTATGATGATTATAATATATCTAATATTCATGAACATGAAAAGTATGGAAGTGATAATTATGATATGATATTCATTATACATTTTTAAAAAAATTCATAGTCATCAACTCTTCATGGAATCATGGAATCCTAGAAAGGTGATGAGTTTTAAAAAAAAGGAGGAAATAAATATTTTGATTTTCAAATTTTCTAAAGATACTTTTTAAGGTATTATACACCGATATATATGTCAAAAAAATGATAACTGATGAAGTAGATTATAGATGGTGTACATAGATCATACATTTTAATTCAACCAATATTCATTATAATGTATAGGGATATGATGAAAAAAATTGAGATTAAAAGGAGACTTATTTTTTATAATATTTCCCATCATTTTTATTTTTACAAAAATTAAAAGATGAAAAAATAATTTTTAGGGTATTATTAAACCATTTCACCATCCACTATAGGAAAAATGTATTAATTTCTATTTTATTATAGGGCTCCCCAGAAACACAAATTTAAATAACCTAATCTTCTTGATTGATAATTGACGTACCAACTCAAATCATTTCATTACTATCATGGATGAGTTATCACTTGACCAACTCACCAAGATAATGATAAGAGCCATGGTAATACTATATATAATTTCAATCTCTATTGTATCTGATGATGATTAGAAGTTTACCTTCAGGTTATGGATAATATTTTTCAATCATTGGATATGGATTAGTGTATCAACACTACATATCACAATATATTGATGGTCAGTCTAAAATTACTACTAAAACACTATTGGTTGTGCTAATAAAATGATAAAATTATTTATATGGATGTTAATATAAAAAACATTCCATAGTTTTGTTTTAATATAACTATATGTTAGATTCAACCATCCAAATGGATCCTTATGCAGATCTGTATCTGAATAGGTTTCCATATAAATCATGATGGGATGATATCATAGAGAAGAAGATTATATTAACTGATCTTATTCAAGAAATGATTTATTAGGCTCAAACCAACCAATATAATAAGAAATCTTCATAAAGTCAAGAAGAATGTTATAGAGATAATCTCTTATTTCATATTTATTTTTCGGATATAGATGATGTTTTCATTTGTATATCGCTATGGAAGATAATAATGAGTTTTGGGATAAAGGGAAATCTCATTCCAAGATACATCATTTTCATTTAGATATTTTATTTATTAAAAGTAGTGTCCAATCAATAATAACTCACAAATAACATATCTCATGTACATGATGTGTTCCATGTATACCACTTAAGGTAGTTATAACCAGAAGACATAAATTTTTTGAATCCATAGGTCATACCATTATAGAATTATATTTCAAATGAGGATTATTCTGTTAATATCTTTAATCATATATGCAATGTACTAGGAAACAAAAAAAACTCACTTCTCAAATCATTGTGGTTAAAGACAAAATCAGAGGAAGTGACATTGGAATAGAAGGATTTGTTGAATCAAAAGTACCAATTTCTTCTAAAGTTATAATTTCAAAAATAAATTATTTATTTTGAAAATCATAAAAAACATTATTTAAAAAAAATTCTATTTATAGACCTCCCACATTGTTATATTTTTTGTAGAAAACCATTACATTGTTATAGGCATAGAAAAAATTGTAAATAATATTAGTTTTTTTAAAAACCATTACATTTTTCTACATGAATTTTTTTAATCAACTAAAATTTTTATACATAGATGATATTTTATAGTGGGATGGTATTTTTATCAGAAGATATTTTTTTAAGTATATGCAGTTTGTTATTAGGATGAAAAATTATAATCAGATAAATTTTTAATGTAGTGTGTTAATATTCAATATGATGATTTTTTAAAAAGACAAAAAATTTTAATCAGAAGAAATATTATAATTAGATGCAATTTTATGGTCGAATAAAATTTATTTTATTGTTGATATTTTCCAACTAGATAGATCCTTATAAACCGATAATGGTAAAAAAAAATTAAAAAAGATGGATGAATTGGAATCAGATTATTTTTTAATAGATAACATTAAATTTATTATTATTCATATAAGGATGATGTATCACTTTTTCAAACAGAAATATATTCATAATATATAGGTATTCATACACTCCAGATGATTCTTTGTGATAATATTAAAGGATGTTTTTAATGTTAGAAGACAATGAAATAATATCCCAATAGATAGTAAATATTTATTCAATTTTATAGTAGGTATTATTGCATTGTGATGATTCAAAAAAAATAAACATTTGTTGATCTCTATATAGAATTTTCTAAACTGACATGGAATATTTCATCTATGTCCATTAGAACCTACTCTAGGAACAAAATAATTTATCTATTTATGATTTTACAAGAAATACCTGTTAATCTGAGGAGGATTGAGATGATAAATTTTAAACACAACCCATATTATTATTTCTTAGTTGAATCATATGGTTATTCATACATTATAAATCATTATAGAGTATTTTTCTATAAAATCAAAATGTAGATTATATAAATAATAATTCATTTTCAATTTTTGATTCATTGTTTTTTATCTGGTTTGACAAAGAAAATTTAGAGATATGAATTTCACTTTATCTGATCTGTTGTATTGAAGGATTCTGGTTCTAATATCAGGTAGTATTTTTTATCATAGTATTAATTTTTTCATCGATTACGGGTCCATAACATTCAGTATAGTTAAAACTACTGATACATCAACTTTGAGTTTTAGACATCCAAAATGATAATTATTAAATAAAAGATAGTTATTGTATTATGTACCATATGAATATTTTATGTCATTATAATTTCAGAATTTATTTTACTTTCAATGTTATATTTTTTACTATGTAATTTAATAGAATATTTAAAAATTCATATATGTTTCTATGCACTATTATATAGAAAATACATATTTTTGGTTTATAATTTGTTGGTTTGGATTACAATTATTCATATTTTTACATAGAATGGATAATGAATTAGTAAAATAATTTTATAAACAAATATTTAACCCCCCACCCACTATTGAACAATTTATTATACTCATGGTCCATATATATAGAATCATTGGTTCTTATCCTACGTAAATATGATATTATAATTAAAATATATATATATATATATGAGAAGTATTCTTAGTTTATTAATTATGTTTCTTATAATTTTATATCAATTATTTTTTGCAAGCATTAATGTTAATAATGAAAATTTTACTTTTAAAAAATTGAATTGTTTGAATGATGTGTCTCTTTAGAATACCAAAAGTAATAGTCCCCATATTCTTAAATGGGATTATAATGAATATTGGTGAGATTGTATGAAATACATTTTTATTAATAATTGGTTTGAAATTTTTTTAAAACTTACTATAAATTATCAAATTTGTAGACAATAAGATTATTATTTCACTAGTCAATAGATGCTTGACTATCTAATGATTTATGGAGTTTGAAAAACTTTTTTCTGTAAAATTTTTAAATCATCTACATTCATATATCATTAGGTGATGCAACTAATTGTATGAAGAAAATTTTTAAAATTATACATTTTGGAACATCTAATGTTATTGATACCATAAGATCTATTTTAATAGAATATTACAATGAATTTTGATTTATACATAGAGAATGATTTTTAATGATGCATCAGAGATCAATGATTCTTGTGAATGGTTTAAAATCTCTTAGTGATAAATATTTAACTATTGAATATAAAATATAAATTATTATATATATTAGTTTATGTGAGTGTTATCAAACTAAACTCGTATCGATGAAACCTAACATATAAAAAATAAAACTCTAATTTTTCGTATTGGAAAAATCATTTAGTAAAAGGGATAACTGAAAACATAGGTAGAAAAATATTAAAAAAATTATTATATTATAATTTTAAAATAATTAAAATTTATAAATATTTTCTATATTGGGATGGAAATTTTGGGAATCATCTAAAAATAAGACGGTTCAATATGATAAAGATTATAGTTCATTTTAACTAACTGATAATAAATTAATAAATCATTTTAAGAGGATGAACAATATTGATGTGAAAAGATATTTTCATTAAAATAAATGAAGACCTACAAAGAAATAAATGAGAATAAATATTATTCAATGATGATATGTTCATAATTTATAATGTATGGACTTATAAGAACATTATTGTTCAATAAAAACAAATACGCTTATAGTTAATGTAGTGGATAATTTTTTTCAGATAATTCATCAGATAATTAATGTGAAAATAATGATAATGTTGGATTGTTTTCTAAAATTTGAATGAAAAATGAAATTCATCACTATGGAATCGGTTTTAATCATGAAAAAACTAAAATTAAATGAAAATTATCTATTATAAAATTATTACTATAGTATTTATATATATTTAAAATATATTTTATCAGATGAATATTTTTTATTACCATGATTGGTTAGTGTTTATAATTTATTAAATTTATTATAAGAAAAAAAAATTAATGAATCTAAAAACATAATGTCACTGAATTATATCTTGATAAAAAAATTTAGAATTCCCATAAATAAAATTTAAATATAAAAAATTGTGATAAATTTAGAGAAATATAATCATGAAATATCAAAACATTCAGAATAGTTAGAAAAGTCAAAATCCATTAAATCTAATGATAATAATATTTTAGTTATTGAATAAAATTCCATAATTCTTATTCTGATCAAATAAGTATAAAAATATACTTATTGCTAATTATATTTTTATAATATTTATAGATGAAAAAACCCCATTAGAATGTTATTGGAATATTTTTTACAAATCAAAAACCTATTTTTTAGAATGACTATATTGTTAAAAAAAGTGAACCCATTGGTACTAAATTTCAATGTTATTCATAATGGATGAAAATTTAATTAAATGAAATCCACTCATCAAGATCTCATAAAAAAATTTATAATTAATTAGTAACTATAAAATAAAAATAGTTTATATATATGTGTGAATTATTTATATTATTTAATGTAACCCTGTTGGAACCAATAATGTTTCTATGAAAAAATAATATATTTTTTAATTTCTATCAAACATGAAATTAACCAATAATAACCAAATTTTTTTCATGGATAGTTAATATAAATATCACAATAATGAAAATAATTATTTATTCAATTATATTATAAATATTTAGTGTTATAAATTCACATTAAAAAAATGTTGAAGAACAAATATATGGCATTTTAATAAAATAATTCATGGATAAACATAAATTTCAAATGATATTTATGTTATAGTGATTGTGAAAAACCTCATTGAAGTAAGCACATTATGGGATGAGGATTATAGTGTAAATCTATGGAATGATAAATAAATTTTTCAGTGTTCTTAAGAAAATGATATTCATTCTTATGATATGCCTAATAATGATTATGCATAAAATTATTATGTTATTAAGATTCATGATATACCATACCTTAGTGAATTTGAAGATCAATCATGGTTTTAAAATATAATGTTAGAAAATTACTTTTTTATTACATAAAAAACTATTTAATAATGTAATAGTTATAAGTGTACTAGATATTGTAATTATTGCATCTATATTTTGTGATCATAGTAAGTTTGAAAAGATACATAAGTCGGTTTTTAAATATATTATTGATGAATCAACATATTTTCCATTAAAAATAATTAACATGGTATTATTTGGTCTTATAAAATGTGAAATAATATTTTTCTAATTATAAATATATATTTTAGTTAATGACTTCATTAGATATATTTGGTTACGTTTTCTATAATAAAAACACAAAATCCATTTTCTATTTTAAATCCTTTGATGACCAAGTGAAAAATACCAAAAATATATTTTTGGTATATTTTCCTAGCGATGATAGTAGAGAATTTAATAATTGGATTTTTCAATCTATTTGTAGTAAAACATTTATAATACATAAAATATCCTCAACTGGGGCTCTACAACGAAATGGGGTAGTTTTAGAAGGAAATAAAATTTTTTAGGGTATTACTAGAACTGTGTTGTATGAATACTCAATTGCTACCAATTTTTTTCAATAATGAAATAATTACATTATACTATACTATAAATCTTATTTTTATAAAATACTATTAACTAATATCCTTATAAATTATAGACTTGAATATATCCAATAAATTAATATTCCTCAATGATTTTGGCAGAAAAGTATATCTTTTGAATTCTAAAATATAATCAATGTAAATTCTGTCAAAAATATGATGGATAAATTTTTTATAGTTTGTTAAATAAAAACAAAAAATTATATTGATTATTTCTAAAAATAAAATTAATATTGAGGATACATTGAATGATAAATTTATTAAAGATGATAATTTTTTATTCATACAACCACAATTCACATCTTAAGATGTAACTTGTATAATTTTTGTTATATCCATAATTTAAATTTATTCTTATATTAAAAAATTAATTAAATGTTATTGAACTTATACCAAATGAATAAATTCAATATTTTTTAGAATAACAGAGTTTTACGACACTAAGGAGATAGATGATCATTGGGAATCATCCATGTTATAATATCATTGGGGATGTTGAACATAATGTTATAATGAGAAATTCATTGTGAAATAAAATTTAACATTGTGAATTTTTTTCAATTTTAACTATAGAATATTAATAATGATTCAAGTGATAATGATTTGAAAAAATATATGAAGAATAAAACAAATAAATATAAAATAAATCATATTTTTTATTTTATTGAATTACCTAATGATTCACATTAAATTTTTATAGAATGTGTTTATAAATAAATGTGAATATAACGGAGTCATAGTCAGAAATAATTTTTGAATTGTTATAAAGGATTATAATAAAAATAATGTATATACTATGAAGAATCTTATGATAATGTATCATTGCATTATTATATCTGTATACTTTTTTCTAATGTAACATTTAAAAATTTTATATTTTTTAAAATGTATGTCAATATCTATTATCTAATGGATAGCTACTAGAAGGAGTTTATATAGAACCACACACTATTTTTTTGAAAAAATATACAAATATTTTTTTATAATTACTAAGACACATTTGGTATTTAAAATATCCCTTCTGAAATTGTATGATATATTTAATATATTTTATACAAAACAATTTTCTAGTGGTCCAACAAATCCCACAAATCATACTAAAATTATTTTAAGAACATCACAATTTTACAAATTAATGATAATGATATTATATTTTTATAATCAAAAAAGTTAATATATATTATTTGGATGATCTTATAAAATAAATGTTACAATGTGGTACATTTTTGTACTTTCTTTTTTATTGGTTTTAAAATTTCACAAAAAATAGATGAATCTTTTAAATTAAAATTTATGTATAATAAATATCATTATAATGAAATTGGATATTATATAACTCAAATATTAATTACCCCTATATAAAAATAAATTATTGTTTGTATTGATCAATATAATAAAAAATTTCATCAAAATAATTTTAATGGAATGTTTAGTAGTTTACATTATCTTATAGTTTTTCATATAGTTTTTATGTTTTATGTATTATTATGATCAAGTTATCAAAATAATAAAAATAAGTCACACATTAAGGTAGTAAAATAATTTTCTCATTATCTAAAGCAAATTATAGATCTCCTTTTATTTTAGTCAATGATAAATAAATTTATTAATAAATATAATTCTAATATAATGTTTGGTGGATGTTAAATTTAAGTAAGATTACATATTCAGAAGGGAATTTTCTAGGATATTATTAAAAATATTATTCTTATGAGAAAAGAATTATAAAATTCCAATACCGATGAAAAATAACTACTAATTGGAAGATATTGTGTTCAACTGTTTTGGTTCCAACGTTGAAATAAATAATTTATATAACATATTAAAATTCCTCATAATTGAATAACAATTTAATTATATATTTAAAAATTCAATAAAATTTGATAGATTTGAATTTATTAAACTAAATCTTGGTAGGGTTAACATAATATGATCATTGAAATATTATTAATTTTGTTACAATATCAATATAAGAGTAAACTAATTTCAATAGGATTAGTATGAAATAAATAATTTTTTAAAAATAAATTAGATTTAAAAAAAATTATTTGTTAAAATGTTAGTTTTCCAAAAATATTCTTATTTTTAAAAGAGTTTAGGAGACAATATTTTTGTAAAATTTTTATCAATTAACTGTGTTAGTAATTTTACCAGAAAAAAAATTTCTAAAATATTGATCATCAAATCATTTCTTATAAATAATTTTTTTTTTCATGAAAACCATTTATAATCTTTATTAGAAAAACATTACCATACTCATTTTAAATTTATCTGTAATATGTATTTATTAATAATTTTTTTCAATATATCATATTACATTATATATTATATTTTATGTAAGATTATATTTATATTATTTTCGAAAAAAATTAAAACATTGAGGATTCAATATATGAAATCTTTTTATTCTAATATTTAATTACAAATACAATAAGTTTTTTGAAAATAAATGGAATCTATTGAAGATATGTTACAAATTTGGAACTAAAAAAACATTGTCTTCTAATCTATTGGATCTAATAATGTCTAATAATCTCCCATAGACACCTAAATAAAGGAGTCTGGTTCGATACTTCTCTTCCACTATATCCATGTGAATTTCTCTTGGTTCCCAATTTATAGATTGTTTGATAGTTTCAAATTCGTCCAAACAAGAATAATTCAACAGTTTTAGGGAGATGAAATCATTTTATGATCTATCAAATCAAGATATTTTGATGGTCGATTATATAGAAAAGGTATGGATTTATAGTACTTATTTCATACTAAATAGTAATATTATATTCCATGCTTGGGGAGAAATTTATGTAGTGAAATATGACTTTAATCATTAATATTTTTATTTTTCTCATGTTTTGTTCATCATTTAATTTAGTGATGAAAAAGAGATGAATGCTATAAAATTATACTTATCAGAATATATCGACAAGTTAACTATAAAAAGCTGATAATTTTTTTCGGCTTTATATTTTGGGTGAAGTAAATCTTTTCACTGAAAATATACCTGAAAAGTTTATACAATTAGGAAAATGAAAGGAAGATACATGAAAATTTTCTATTGATGAAAACAAAAATAAGGATTTTTATTTATCACTGGAGACATTATTATTTTCCCTGTGGGTGAAAAACTATCGTATCCCATGTAATGGAGATAGAGACACATTTAATTTTTAGGATATTAATGTATTTTATTTTATCTGTAACATACATATGTTCAATATGGTATTTTATCTATGTTTAACTATTGATGATGCAATGAGAGGAACCATCTCGGTGAAAATTATTATATTACCATATTTATTAAGTAGAATATTTATGTATCTTATAAATTTTCAAAACATTAAAAATTCGTTGATATAAATAAGTATAATTTTTTTATCATAGAAGAGATGATAAATTGGATATTTTTGTATATGTAATTAATTTCAAAAGGATTTATTATTCAATATACAAGTTTACATGAAAAGGGTAATGTTTCACAATTATGTAAAATATATCAATTGAATAGGAAATATGGTTCTAGTCAACCACATCTAAATATGAATATAAAGAATATATCAGATACTAATTATAATGATTTAAAAAAATATAATAATCATAGAAAACAATGATTTCAATTTTTCTATCATCATAATGTATATTACTTATCACTAAATGGTAAAATTTATAAATAATAGAGGAATATTAAATGAAAATAATGAAGAAGAAAATATTAAATGATAATTATGTTTTAATTATCCATATAAATGGAGTGTATCAAGAATGTTGATATTTTAAAGTTACTAATAAAGACGGTATAATATAAATATCTAAATTATTTATGGGTCAAATGATACATCCTTTTTAGATCGAAAGAAATTATATTAGTTAGTCCAGCCTGTAAATGTTATTCTTCAGGTTGTTCTACCAGACCGATAACATGTTTTAACATATTGATATCAATTTCTGCAGAGGAAAGAAAATAAATAAATAATTTTTAAAGGAAAATACTTATAAATTATTTAAATAAAAAAATGTTTCAAATTTACAATTTTTTTTAAGAAAATTGTAGTTCATATACTATTAATATCATAATAATTTGTTTAAAAAATGGTTATTATAAGAATAATATGAATAATTCCCTTATATATCCTCTTTATTTTCATCTCATTCTGAGAAAAAGTTTTATATTTGATTTTTTAGAATGAGATTAATGTTATCATGTTTAAGAAGATGACTAATTTTAAAATTATAGATTTCAAAAAAATCAATGTCTGAAAGAAAAATGGTCAAGTTTTAAATATTTGAAAACATATAAAAATAATGATACTGAATACATTCGGTATTTGAAACCTCATATAGTAGATTTTCCCCACCTTCAACTCATTCAACTACAAGGGACATATATCAATTCTTGAAAAAGATTTCAACCTATGTAGTTATATTTTCAAGAAACATGAATATATAAATCATTATTTTTTAGACAGATAATCCCATTATAAATATTTCAATGTAAGGATGAATGCCTATAAATATTTAATTAATTTAAAACTATAGTACGATAATATTTTCCAAAAAAATGTAGGTTTGAAAGCCATTTAATATAATTTTAATGATTAATAAATAATGGATGAATCAATAAATAATATTGATAAAAAATGAAATTTATTTAAGTTGTCATTATCATAAGATGGAGGGTTTTTTGAAATAAATTTTTGGTGTTACCTATTATTTCTTGGATATATTTTTCTAAACATCTATAACTAATATTTGTAGATAATATAAAAAATAATTATTTATCATAGAAAGACAAATTTAAAAAAAAATTATGATAATTCTCTCGAATAAAAAAAATAATATTTTTTGAGGTTGATGGTGGGGAATTAAAATGTTTGGTTCATAAAAGTTCATTTTTTAATATTAATATTAGAAAACATGAAGATTAATGTTATATAAGATTAAATTTATTGAACGTATACACTTTAGTAAGGTCATATAAAAATAATCTTTAGTTTTATAATATGAATTTCATCATGATTAATTTTAAAAAAAAATGTACAATTTTTTTTTCTAAACCCATGATGATTATTTAAAAATCACTATTTTTCAAATGTTATATGAATGTTTATCCATGTTTTTTTGTTTAATTATATCAAATATTTATTAAAGGTTTGTTATTTAAATATTTTTTTGATTAATGTTCTTAAATATTATTATTTTTCATAGATATGTTTTGTATCATACTTTTCAGGTAAAAATTTGGCCTATCATTTTTTAAATTAGGAAGGTGTAGAATTTGATAAAAAAATATACCTTAAGTATATTGAGAAAAATTAAAAATAATAAAAAATATTTTTATTCTAAGATGGATAAATAATGATATGTTAAATAAATATAGTGGAACAAATATAGATATGATAGAAAATAAATAATAATGATGTACATATTTTATTTTAATAAAAGAATATTTATAAATGATCATAAATGCTTAAATAAAACTAAAGGTAAGTTTTTTAAAAAAAATCCATTTAAGGGTTCATGGTTTTTCTTTTCCAGAAAAGAATATATTTTTTTCGAACATACTAATTTCATAGCTTTCTATCAATTATTTTTAAAATCATAACACACTTTCTTAAATATTATGTTTTAATAAAATTATTGTTCTAAATGTTTTAGAATATTTTAATAGAAAACATATATGTTATACTCGATGAATAAAATTTTATTAATCATATGAAAATTTATAATAAGATAAATTTGATATTTTTATTATATTTTTTAACCAGATTACAATATTTAGTAGTTATTAATTTTATATTCAGAATATATTTAATAACTGGTTAATAATTTAAAAAAGGTTTAATTTTGTTAATAAGATGATTGTTTCTTACCAGATTGTATCACCATGATTTTTTTTAAATATTTTATTTTTAATTTAATTTATTCCCCTTAAGATTTTTCATTTCACGCATCATTGAATATTTCTTCTGTTATATCAATGCACCAAGATATTCCTTCTTTGAATGCAATACTAAGTCGAGCATCGACTACGTGAAACAATTATATTATCAACAAGTATGTAAAATACTATTTTTGGATTTTGTAACGTATAATGCCATGTTTCATTGATATCTTCTCTGAACGGAAAGATCTAGTTTTACCAAACAATATTATAATATTAATATTTTTGTAAAATATTATTAAAGATGTCACATAGGAATTGAAATAGATGTTATAGGTAAGATTATTTAAATTATTATAACATGGATTACAAATGTTTATTAGGGGACTTACCTGGGGGAATGTAATCTATAAATGAATTCAAATCCCATTTGAAAATATAATAAATCTTCTTCTAAAAAACAATATTTTTAAAATCAATCATGTATCACCTCAATGAATTAATTAATATAATTTTGGTAAGTTATTTTAATGATATATATATATATATTATTCATTTAAATATTTGATATTAATAATATGTGTTTTAAATAAAATTGATAAGAATGAATCAAATTTTACCCACAATGATATAGATTTTTCTAGAAGATAATATTTCTGCCTTTTAATTTTTTTCCTAATTTTAATATATATATATTTTACAATATTGAAAATTTTATATGAAAATTTTAAATAATTTTAGATTATGAATTATCTACATTTATGTTCTGTATATATTTTTTTCTTTTTTATGAAGTTTAATTTTTTAATAAAAAGTGAGAAATACCATGTATTAATTGAAATCTACATATTTTTCTAATTTTTTTCATTATAGAAAATATATTTCAAATTTTTTAAATTATACATATATAAATTATAATTATATTAACATAATTATGGTTGGTAAATTTCACATTTAAATTATATATAAAAACATATCAAATTTTTTTTCTTTTTTACATTATAAACCATTTTGCTCATCCTATATATGGGATTTTATTTAAATTAATGTAGCCACTTTTGATATTATAATTTAAAACATTTTATTATATCAATGCAATAATTATAATTTATAATTAATAATAACTCAATTCTATTAAAAAAATTCATTAATGAATGTTGTTTATATTAATTACAATGATTAAGATAAAAATGAATTTACTTTATGACTAAACATTGATTATAAGGTAAAAAACTATTATTCCATTGTGAAATACCCATTAGAATTGAAATTTTTACCATAACTATTAATGAATCAATTTATTATATTTTATGAAAGCCACATGGTTTGTAATAACATGGTTAACACCTAAATTATTCTCAAATATTACATGTGTGACCTTTCCCAACTTTGAAAAGGTTTCCCACCCATTCACTTTGTCACACATCTCAATCCAATTTTCCTTTACAACCCCTATCCAAATAAGATACCAATGTCCTTCCCATCATCCTTGGAGCCTCTATTTTAGATGATACTCAACCACAGACTCCCATTCATGAAAATAAAAATGAGTTACCCAAAGACGAGGATGTTTGAACATGCATAAAGGCAATTTTAAACTAATTATAAAGATTTTATCATATAAAATTTATTTGTATGATATATATTATTTATTCAAAACATAATATTGTTTTTTGGTGTTTATACTTCTATATGGAATGTTATTTCATGAATTTAATCTATTTTTTGATATTTAATGTTTCAATTGATATTATTATTTCATGAATCTCACAAATCAATAATTACTATATATTTATGGGAATTTCTAGTCCCAATTTTCATTTAAGTTATACTTGTTCCATATAAAACACATGATTATTTTATATTTTTTATATACTACCTATGAATGTATTTCATTATTTTGATCAATAATTTTTTTAATTAGTATATTGTTTCTATATATCTATTATTTATGTGTTTTTATTATTAAAAATTACATATGTTTATTCTAAAAATTTTGTTAAGTGTTTCAAATTCTACTTATATGATTCTAGGTGTTCAGGTATTTATCTTGTGAATGCATTATTTCTTTTGAGAATTAATTAACATCATTAGTTACATAGGAATATAAATTAAAAAAAATTATATAGAAATAAGATGTTAAATAAATTTAAATTCCATGTCATATTATATTTTTATGATATACAAGAGATTAATCATATACAGTGTAAAGACTAATTATCATACAAAAGGATTCCTATGTGTAAAAATATGCTTAGTCATAATCCTATGATGTTCATTACTAATAAATGACATGATGACTTTTTTCAAATATCTTGAAAATTCATTCATGCTTATTGAATACATGAAAATAATATTATCCATTTATATAAGGCTCGTCCATAAAAGAATTTAATAAATAAAAGAATTTGAAGTGTGAGAGGATTTATACTCTAAAATAAATTTATTTTTTTGAATGATCATCTATAGGTACTTAATATCTTGTCACATCAAAAAAATATCACATGTCCCGTAACTAATAGAGTAATCTGGTTCTTATGTTATGAACATATATAAAAGGATAAGTAATATTCAAAGCAAAATTATAATGCCAATATCAATAGTAATAAGAAAAAAAATTATTTTTTAGTTTTCTAAATCTAGATATATTAAAATACAGAGAATCATTGCATATACTAATAATATTATCAATTATATCTATTCAAATGAAGGCCATCCCTGGCTATAATTAAAATTTTTCTTTTATCATTATGAATATTCATCTATAAATAGTTTCAGCCTGCAATTAGAAACCCTAAACATTTCCAAATTCTCGTATCTCTTTCATATATTCATTCACTCAGTCTGTGAGCGCGGTTAATACCCTAGTTAGGACCTATAAATGGAGGTTATGTTAGAATTTTCTTGGACCATTGTATTAAGAGACAATTGGTTTTACAAAGGTGGGATACCCATGTAATAGGGTTGTGTAGTGAAAATCACCAATCGTGAAGAGTAGGTAATTTATGGAAGGGATAATGAGATTTCAATTCCATGAACAACTATAAATATCTATTTTGAATTTTTATTATAAATATTTTACATTGAAACATCATATAATCTTATGGATAAAATTTTAACATACATTCTTCAATGTGGGAGGTTTTATTCTGAATAACATTTATAAGAAACCAGTTCACTCCCCTCCCCCTAAATGACATATTCAGTCATTCTTTATATAGAACATCAATCAGTATCCGAGCATATGACTCTCAACTTCATCGACCTCAATTTCTGATGTCCAAATATTTGGTATAAGATGTTTGTTATAAATGATAACTAATATGTAATTTCAATGTTCAGAACTACATATATCAATTGTCAAAACAATGGATATTGAAAATCTCACATGATCATTTATGAGAAGAAACATGGTCATAATGTATACATAAAACTAGTTAAACCCTAATAATTTATTATGTTAAATCTTGAAACATCGAATCCTTCTATTGAAGAATATTTTTATTTAAAATCCAATTATATGAATGGGATCATTTTTGGGTTAGGACCATACAAGTACAATATGAAATCTAAATGTTAGTCTATGAATAAAATATATACTACTATGAAAATTGCATATGAAGGGGCTGACAATCTGAAATTACTCATAAATGATACAACCAAGCTTAATATTGTTAAATTTATTATGGATTAATTAAAACACATTACATAACTAAATTAATTTCTCACTAAGATCGTGAAAAAAATTTCTACACTAGAAACACCTATCGATGATCCTTTACAAAACATAAAATTATTCATAGTATTACCACCATGATGGAATCGAATCCTTGATTCCATTTTCCATTCTTCAAATTCATTAACCTCATGATAAAAGATTTTATTGGGAATAACATGATGTATTAAGATGATATTTATACTAAAAATGATGATCCCAATAAAAATTTTAAAAAAATTGATTCCATACAAGTGTATACCTCTAAAGATAAAATAAAGTGTAGAAGTTCACAATTATCCGAAGAATATATATTATAAGACTCCTCATGAAATGCTGAATCCAATGAGGATATTTCATTTTTTTATGTATTTTCAAAAAATTATATAACATGATATGATAATTATTAAGGACATATGATAAAAATAAAATTAATGACGACAACTCTAAAGTGTTTATATTCTATGCAGTAAAAAATATAGCACACATCACCCCTGACTATTTGAAGATCAATGTCGATAGGAAGATTGTATTGATATACCTTAAAAAGGATAGAGATACTAAATCATTTAATAATAACATGGCAACATTGAGTTAGTGTCAAAATATTAGTGAATCCATGTCATCGGAATCAGAAGTCGAAGCTATAAATAAAAAAGGCCAATATATGTTCTATATCACAATAAGATGAGTTAAATAATTATAAATTTAAGAATTAAATTGACTTTGAAATTAAATATTGATCATATAATGATATAAATGAATACGTTACCACTTATTAAATAAAGAATTAAATACAAAAAAGAATAATAATTCTTTTAAAATGTATTATAATAATAAAATTTGTGGGGTATAAAATAATTACAATAATTTTTATAAATGAAAATTATGTTTGAAATATATACTATGATGCATGAAAATAAGGGAAAAAATAGAAAACATAAATGAGGACTTTAATAATTTAAAATATAATGCATGTGATTTTTAAATTAAAATAATATTTAAAAAAATAATTTCTATAATAAAGCTATATAATAATATCTTGGATTTAAAAGATATGGTTGAAGATATAATCATGGTACAAAATATTATGTGCCCAAATCAAAAAAAAATTATCATTATAAAGTTACATTTTCGGTGTATGGAGACCTGGATTTTTGAAAATATCTGAAATTTAAAAAATCCTTAAGTTTGTTTAATAAAAACAATTCATTCAAAAATATGTTCAATAAAAATTTAATCTTTTCTGGAAAACAAAAGAAATTTTTATTCCTTTATCTTTTCTATATAAATTATCATAACACAAGAAAATGTTTACCAAAAAAATTTGGTTGTCTTGTTTATTTATGTGGGAAACTATTCTTATGAAAAATAATTCAAATTTTTTCATGTATATTTTATCTTATAGAGAAATGAATAGTGATTAATCTAATTCCCATTCACTATTCATGATTATATGGATGATATATCACATTTTGATATAATGAAAAAGGAAGGATAGTTTGAAATGGTTCAGTTGGAAATCCTCAATTAATCCCTATTAATAATGTATGTACTATTTAGGGATTGAAGCACAAACAGATATTGATTTTTCAAAATTTTTATGATGGTTATTCTTCCTATTTTCAAATAATGAGGGAATAGTTTTTAAAGGAACATGTCTTATGTAAAGAAAAATTAAAATAATATTATTAAAACATTAGAAATAATCCCATTATATAGAAAATTGAAATCTTTTTTACATGATGAAATTGATGAATCATGGATTTGGTATAGAAGGATTTTAAATTAAAATGTTCATTCGATGAGAAAATTTTTTAAAATTATTTTTATTTCTAATTTGTTTTATAATAAATTTGATAGAATGTATCTACATTATGCATTCCAAATGAGTCATTACCATAAGTTATCATTCAAACAAATTACATAAGTTGTTTATTCTAGACCTCTTGTGTTTATTCATAAGCTTTTTTTTAGAAAAAATAGAAAATGAAAATCATTCTAGAATATCTATTTTTAATAAGTTAGTTAAATATTTTCATGATTTTAAATGGTTAAAATTTTATGACATAAAATAGAAGGATGTTATATTTTATTAATTTTTTGTAAACAATTGAACATAAGAAAGATGTGAAAATAGAAGCTTGTTATATTTTTATAATATCATGTATCTAGAATTGAGTATCTTAGAATCCTTCTAGAATATGAATCCGATATGAATATTAAATTATATCAAATGGATGTAAAATATTTCTTTTAAAATGGTTTTTAATAGATGATGTTTATGTTGAACAACCTCATATTATTAAATATCCTCATTAAAAAATATATTAAAAATTAAAATGGATATATAGGTATTAAAAAACATCCAAGGGTGTGTTATGAAATATTATTTTATTTTATCTATCGAATTATTTTAACATAGGAATAATAAATTCAATATTATTCAATAAAGCTTATATTTCTGATAATTTTCTAGTAAAAATATATTTAAATAATTTTTTGTGGATCAAAAAATGAGAAACTATGTAATTAATATTTTAAAACATATTGAAATGGTATTTAAAATGATCATGATGGGTGAATTGAACTATTTTCTAGTATTTTAATTCTATAAAAAAATATTTTGAAAAGAAATTAAATTAATAAAAATACATACGCGCCTTAATTATGAATTTTGGAATTGAAAATATTATGATGTAATCAACCCCTTTGAGTTTCAATATATTATACTACTTTGATGAAAGTATAAAACTTATTTAAAAAATGGTTTGTAGATGAATCATTGAATGTCTATTGTACCTTACTTCATGTAGACCATATATTTGGTTTTCAAAAATTATTTGTGAAAAATATTAATCTAAACCCAATGAATAAAATTAAAAATCATAGACAATAATTTTAAAATATTTAAATGGAACCATTAATATTTATATTATTTTTTTCTTAAAAGCTCGAAATTTAATTTAATTTCAAACTAACATGAATTTTTTTAGGTAGATTTGATAAGAAAAGAACCTTAAAAACCAATTACACTCTTGTTAAATCATTGAGTCTTTTTAATTTAAAAATAATAATTCTGTAGCACTGTCAAATAAAAATACTAAATATATTATCATATTATGTTCCAGTTCATAGGTTATTTTGATTAAAAATTCATAATGGATTTTGGATTTAACATTAATTGTGTTTTATTCAGATGTGATAACACCAATGCAATGAAAATATCACAGAAGTGAATAATCCTTTCATGAATATAACACACAGATTTAAGACAATATTTCTTGGGATACCATGAACATAAATATGATTCCTCTTAAAAAATTGATTCCATTGAAAAATAATTTGAAAATAATATCAATATACAATTTCTACAGATACATATGATTTTATTAAATCAAAATTAGGTATTCATAATTATAAAAAATAAATTTGGGTTTTATGTTTGATATATATAAATTAAATAAGTTATATGTTTTATTTTAGTATTATTTATGTAACCTCTTTGAGTAATGAACACATGTGATATACAAACCCAACTATATATAGTAAAAAATTCTCCAATAAAAATATGCAGAACCTTTATTACCGCAAAGAAAAAGGATTTAGCATCAACTCTATATGAGATATTTATCTCAATCACTTATAAACCTTTTTCATTCTCTTTTCTATAACCCCTGTTAATATATCCATCAGAAATTGAATCCATCAACCAATTTTCAAATAGACAAAACCAATGGAGATGATAGTTCTTCATCTAATATGAATAAATATCTAATGATATCGTCAAAAGTATTGAGTAGGAGATCCATCAATTTCAATTTTTTAGGATATAACAAACATGAAGATAAAGAAAAAAATAACCATCAAGGACAGGAATATGATTTTGACACATCATGGAACTAATTAGTTTTTATTAAATAACATCATGATTTCAATGAGCCTGTTTGTTTTCATTATGTTAATGATAATGACATATTCAAAAATAAATTCAACCAAAATGAGTTGTCATTTTCATCGGTCATGATGGATGAAGAGTAGATTGTTCCTAATAAAGGATACTCATTATTATAAAAATCGTATCCACTATGGCAGGTTTAAATTTTATAGAGATCATGAAATCATTTTTTTGGAATTGTCTATATTGATAAAAATTATGTTATAAACAAGAATATAAATAGAAATGTGTTGATTAAGGTCATTCATTTTTGGAATTACCATAGAAATGGTGTGTTTAAGATAATTATTTGTCATGATTTGTCATTAAATTATTTTTTATTTAGTAATATCATTTGAACATGGATTGATATATCAAATGATATATATTTCAAATTAAAAATATGTCTCTATATGTATACCCATATTACATAATTGTAATTCTATTATTTCATAATGTTAGTTATTTTTGGATAAATATGATGTAACAAAATTTGTTTCCATTAAAAAACATTATTCATGTGTCTTAATAAAACATTTCATTCAGTGGAATATTTTATTGAAAAATTTGATCCATTTTTATACAATGTTATAAACAGAACCTTCTCTAGGGGAGGCAAAATCTTATTCTTCTTAAAGAACTAATAATAGTTGATGAGTCGACTCATTATTCAGTGATTTGAGAAAACTATTATGAATAATAAGAAAATAATAATCTAAAAAATAAGATTTTGGGTTGGTGCTCCCTTAGACTACAAGAAGATATTCAAGAGATAACCATTCATATTGTTGTTTATCCACCAGTACGTGATTTGAATGAAATGATATCCACATGTATTTCTCGTTTGTTTTCAATAATTCATGACAAGAAAATCAATTTATGGTCAACACAGCCTCTTATTATATTTAAGTATCACTTGTATAAATTGAAATGATAGTTTGAGAAGAAATTGTTTGTGTTCAATAGGAAAAGGTCTCCAATATTCAATGAAATTGTACAATGATGAAATGGTATAAATTGAAATGATAGTTCCTAAATGTCCTCAGTAAATCCTCTCAAAAAATTTATATGAAGTTGATACCATAATGTATCAAATATATGAATCATACTAAGAAATATGAACTCTATGAAATCATATGTCCACAAAATATAAAATTGAAGAAGTAATTCTATTAGTATTTTTTGTCTTATAAATTTGTCCATAAATAATCCTTCTAGAAAACGTTAATATTTTAGAGGAACTGTTCTAAGTAATATAATAATGTTATGTTTTAAATTCAGTAACCATGTCTATTTATTATCACCAAGTTGATTTTTTTAGAGGAATTGTTTTTTAAAACATCAATTTATTTATTTTTGATAACATTATAATACTATATAATTCAATAAAGGAAGCTATTTTCTCTATGTGTATTGCCAAAAAAATAGATTAGTTCCCTGCTGAACTAGAATATAGAAGAATCTAAAAAAAATTATTTATATGTAAAGGATATTAGTTTCATCATTAAACATCAACAAAAGATTGTTCAAACTATTTCCAACAATTTTATAAACATATAGAAGAAAATTAAAGACTAATATGATTCAATTATGATCATTATTATACAATATTTCATAGATGATAATGAAATTTTTGTTTAATTGTATATAGAATCTTCATAAATTGTGTTGACTTCCATGAAAAAACAAAATCTTGCCGCTCATGTGGATGATAGAGAACTATTTTAATGTTGTATGGAATATGATAGCTAACTTTTTTAATAATAGGGACCTCTAAAATATTTTTTAAAATTTGTGTGAAAGAATATTGAGTGGCCTTAGAAATATCTTAGACATTTCAAGCATGACATGGTTAAATGGATTTATTTGTGTGATTAATCTCTGTATCAAATGTGTGGGGGAGGGATTCTTAGAAAATATATTTCTAATATTTAACTATATTCCTATCACCACAATAAAGAAATAGTTTTCCCATTACATTTCTACGAAACTAAATATCAATGTTTTTTTTAAGGATAAATATTCTTTCTTACATATACTACAATTTATATGTATAGGTTACAATGATTTGGAAAATTCAAATCAAGTGGCTCACATCATTCATTTGTCCTCAGTTAGGTTTTCTTATTATAATCATACGTGTTTTCATGTAACCTCATTGGAATTAGGGAATTTTGTTGTCACAATATCTAATTGTCTTCTATATTCATCATTGTTACATCATAATTATCCCTTATATTTCAAGAAACTCATTATTACAATTTGTTTCAGAAAATCATTTAATATACTTCACCCTTGAATTCAAGAATTTTGTTTCACAATGGTTTGGAATTCTAGAGAATCTTGTATAATAAAATCCTTTATTATATTTGACTATCTTTATATTTTTATTATAATATCTATTTTTGATGATAATTACATATTTAACCTAATTATTTTCTATAAAAAATCTCCAAATACTATTAATATACATTATGATATGTTTCTTATTTTTAATGAAATATTTTTAAATTGTAATTTCTTTTAGTCTGTTAGCCTTATTAGTTTTCTCTATTGAATATGAATATTTCATCATGAAATCATATCATTTCAAAAAATAATACTATTTATCTATTATATGTCTTTTATATATTATTTTTTCACTTATTTTTTATATCACAAAGAGGGGATGTAGAACTTGAAAATAATCAATATCAATTCTATTTAAAAAAATAGTATTTCAAGATGAAATGCAATATAATTAATATCTCATGAATTTAATTTTTTTTCTTATATCAAAAAATGGGGAAAAGGGAAAGGTTTTCTCATATGAAAACGAAAGGAAACATCTTCCTTTATAGAATGTAAAAACCCTTTTTAAGAAAATATTGTCTCTTAGATGTTTAGGGATTCTTAACATTAGAATGGGTGATACTTTTTTACTTAGTTGATTTATTAAATATATAACTTGTTTATATGATTTAATGATAAAAACCCCCAAATTTTATTATAACATGTTTTATTAATTTTTTTGACTATACTAATCTATCTTTGTTTGTTCAAGTATTTATCATACACACGAATATTGTCTTATTATAAATAAGAAACCTATTAAATTACTCACCAAAATATATAAGAAATTTTTTTGTAACTATAAAAAGCATAAGAAACATAAAATCAACATCACATAAAAATTATATCATACGCTGGAGAATTATCTTATAATATATTGAAAATAGATTTTCTTAGAAATGTAGTACTGCGATTAAAAATATGTTCACTCTATATTAAATTATGATATGATAATATATAAATACATGATGTCTTTTTATAATCTCTTTAAAATTAATTTCATTGGATTCATGTAAATTAAAAGAGTATTTTATATTTAAGGAAAGATCATATGTACAATAATTTCATAAATAGAACAATCCAGAGTAAGAGAATATTTATACTCCGAACGAAATGTATATATTTGGAATTTTTTGCTACATTTACTCAATATTTTATTACTCTAAATTATATCTCTATGTCACATGACCATTAGATATATCGTTTTATAATTTTAAACATCACATAAAAGGATAAATATGATTTTCATCAAAAATAGATTATAGTGAAGAGAAAAATGAAGAAATAAAGATTGTATTTTACTTGTCTAATACTGGAGATCTATAAATATTGAGAATCAATGAGACATGTGCTATGGATCTCCATTTTTCCTATTTCACTAATGATGATCCAATTTTATGCTAGATGACTAAATTATTTTAGGATTAATCTTCATCTACAATCAATGTATTCCTACAACATTGTCCAAAAAATATTTCTATCATTATATATATAATAATATTATATTTTTACATATTTTGAGAGATTTGTTGTTAATGTAGATAGTTATTGTATAAGAAAACCCCCATTTTAATGCTAATGGATATTTTTTATTTAGTGATAGCGGTTTATACTCTTCTGGGAACCCAGTATTAAAATGTGTTTTTTTTAAACTCAGCATGACTGACGAATAAATAATTAGTGGTGTAAACATTGGAATTGATATTCCTAGGACCACTATAAATATATAAGTTAAATTTCATTTCATCATAATTTAAATATCATTTATATTTACACTTATGGACAAAAATTGAATCTACACTCTTCAATGAAATAGGTTTTATTCTCAAATATTTTTAAAGAAATAATTTCAACCCCCCTTGTTGAGTTTTTTAGTAAGTCTTTATCATGGAAATCAATTTAGGGGTATTTACATATAAATTTTATGATATCTTATTCATGTGGTTTATTATTTAAAACATTCCAAATAGATAAAATAATTATGTCTAATTCTCCTTCTTTGTAACACATGACATGTTATGAACCTATATATTTTTAAAGTTTTTTATCACACCCATTGATGATATATATCACTAATATCTTTCATTTAAACAACTTGTATTCTTCATTTAATTTTATGTTTACATGAGGCCTATGATTTAATGTTAAAAAAATGGTATGATTGTTTTTCTAGAATCTCATTACTTACCCGAAATTTTTATCATTATTCTCCCATATAAGAAATTGTTGGATCCATATTATAATAATTATATGGAATTTTCTTATCCTCATGTTATCAAGTATATATATAACTAATGATTCCATTTTTACACTATATGGTACATAATCAAAAAAAGGAATGTTTTTAAGAATATCATACTCAATGTATTCATTCGGTCAGTAATATATATTCATTTAAAACCCTATTTTATAAAGAGGTTTTTAAATTTCAATAATTATTCTAATATGATAACTAAAATTCATTTGTAATAATGATATAACTTTTTAGAAAAATGTTTTTTTTATAATTATCTACTTGTCATTTTTCATTTGCGGAATTCTTTTAATCTTTCTATAGTAGAGAAGTAATGATTGGAATGTATGGATTTATCTATGGTCATGACCATCATTTGTTTTTAGATTACATTAAATTTTTATAATTTGGTTTTTATGAAAAATATTTTTCCTAGTTTTTTGAAAATTCATTATTTTTAATGATGTTTTCAAGGAATATGATTTCAAAAAATATTTTCTATAAGTGTATTAAATGATGTTATATGATTTCATTATATTCTTTCGAAAGGATATTTTCAGTTAATATGATTTCAATGATTTAAAATCATCTTTTATAAATTTCCCAAACAATTTTAAGTTAAATATTTTTCCAAATGTTTTGTGTTCTAATGATTTTTTTAGAGAATTTATATTTTCCTATATGAATGATATCAATTATATTAAAATATTAATTTATATGTTTTCATTGTGGTTTTTAGATATATTTTTTTGAAATTTTTTTGATTTTAATATAATATTTTATTATGATAAAAAATAATTAATGTGATCTCTAAAAGTAGCTTTCATTATATGATGATATATTTTTATATTGTTTTTGAATTACTAGGGATATGACCCAAGGAATCCATTATTAATCATTATTTTAATATTTATTGATTAATATTTCTAGATATGTATGAAAATATTTTCACTTTTTTGGGTTATACTATGATATATGATTAGAAAACATGTTTCATTTCGTTGGATATTCAATAATGAAATGATTTTAATACTTTTCGCATTTATATGTGTTATGATTTGAGGAAATAATATTGATACCCATTTCATTTTATAGGTTATAATATAATGTCTATGAAAACCATATTTTTATAATGGGTCATCATATGATGGATTACTTATTATTGTGTTGAACACACATATATGATTATATTATTTGATGGGTGGCACATATATCTCCCTACAATGCATTAGATAATGATATATATTCAATGTGATAAAAGGTTACATGGGTTATCATCTAAATCCCATAACAACATGATATAATGGTGGAAATACAAATACCATAACTAAAGCATATACATGAGGCCACCCCAATACCATAACAGCATTTTATATGGTATAGAATCCCAATCCCAACATAAGAGGGTATGTGGGAGGGTATCCAAATCCTATAATAGGTGGTATATGAGTTTTCATTCCACAACAATAATAAAAGGTTAATGTAGAGGGCATTTCAAGCCTATAACAATTGGGTACATGTGAAGTAATCCCAATACCAAAATATGATTATACACGAAAGGACATCATAATCCCTTAAAAAGTACACAAGTGATTATCCCAAGACTAACAAGTTATAATGATAATTTTATGCACACATTGAATATGATTATATATTCATATAATTATGCAACAGTTTTATGCCTTCTTTTTATTTTATGTTCTCATGGATCATGTCCATTGTTTTCCTTATGATTCATGTATTATGAATTGCCAATTTTATAGAAAAAATCATGTGTATCATGTTTAATAAGAATGGTATGATCAAAATAAATTATGATCATTTTATTATACCTTTATGGTCATGTTATACATAGATATCCCCTTTTCCATCGCTATTGATCATCTAAGTCGACCCTTTATAAGGTATTATTTCATATGGTTATGAAGTAAAATTTTCTGTAGGAGTTCCAAATCAGTTATTTTTGGGTAAAAATTAATATCATTCCCTAAGAGAGAATCATTTTGTCCATGTTTCAAAAGATTGAAAAAAATCAGGCTCCTGAAATTTCATGTTTTTTAATGTGATTAATATTAATCTCAAATGATGTAATATACATGTATAATATGCTTAGGTCGCCATAGCTAGTATTAAAGGAATGATTTAGTAAACCATAGTAGTGTAGGATAATGATTAATTAGTAATATCCATTCATATATTTCTAAGGACATTTCATTATTTCAACAGGGAAAAAACTAAGGATGAGTCCTTGATTAAAAAATATAGTAGAATTATTATAAATGATTGGTGGATTATATTCCATAAAATTAAATAGATTCTAGATTCTATTTATTGATTTCATATGAGAATAAAAATTTGTTTTAACTTTTTAATGGAAGGAATCATAGAATGTAACTAAAAAGGGAAAAAGAAAATTTTAGTTAATACAATGGTTGAGATAAATGGCATTCCAAAGAATTTAATGTTAATTTCCATGAAAATGATAAAGAGGATTCCCCAAGATGAATAAGAAAGGTATTTTTGTCCAAAATATTTATTTATGATCATGACTTAAATGAGTAGATATGAATAATATTCAATATTTAAAAAAATAAGTATTATGGTATAAGAAAATGAATTTTAGGTGAAGGATTAAGTAAGAGGTATGCAAATTGAATTTTTTATGTAATTGAATTAATGTATTATTTTACATGAATCATAATGTATATAAAGAGATTATGTAGAAGTTATTATTTAAGGATTTTAAAATTTATGTTAAATGATGTTGATAATGTATAAATTTTATTTAATAGAATGGGTAAATTATGGAAATGTAACCGTAAATATGTTTAGGAGGATGAGAAAATTATATATATTATGAATAATGACAATATAATTTGGATAATTTAAACTGGATAATATTTATTACTAATGAACCGATAATTTAATTGAAGGAAAAGTACATTA
The DNA here is from genome assembly GCA_963277665.1 of Viscum album. Classification (NCBI taxonomy): domain Eukaryota; kingdom Viridiplantae; phylum Streptophyta; class Magnoliopsida; order Santalales; family Viscaceae; genus Viscum; species Viscum album. Next base: position 1,707,694,771 of record OY728142.1, read on the forward strand.
TGCTATTATTTATGATGGTTAGAATAATTAATAATTTTAAGAATATATCTGTTCATAATTTGAATAAGAATTAATTCATTTTCTATGTTAGAATTTTTTTATTCCGTTTATTAAAATGTTTCAATGGAATAAATAATGAATTGATTCACATGTTTTGAATGTGACATCCAAGAGAGAATTATATATTTATTGAGAATTAATGTTGAGCTATTTTTGAGAAATTTAGTGACCTTATTTCATTTTTTTGGAATTTTTGATATCATAATGATTGTATGGTTAACCACTTATATAATGGTTTATACTAAAAATAGGATAATGTATTATTTCACATATTTCTAATGTATTAACCATTCATAAATTTTAAGGTTTATATGGTTAACCACATATGTAATGGATTATGATATACATAATTGGATGTTTTTAAGATTAATGTATACACTATCCATATGAGGATTTATAACTATTAGATATCTTATTCTCTCATTTTTTTGATAAATACAGATGGAATGACCATCAATGTATTTATAGAACATGGTATATATTAATGCTTCCGAAATGAAAAATTCTACTTCATTTCATGGAATAAAATATGATGTGGAAATTTATCATGGAATAATAATTGGTGGGATTATAATGAAATATATTAAGTTTATATTCTCCTAATAATTCATCATCAATTGGAATAGTGTCTTAAAATAAAATGATTTATAGTTATCATCATGTTGGATGATATCAATGAACTTTCTCAAGCCTATTATGAATATGTATTTTTTATTATTAAATATATAATGTCCATGTTATCTACCACAATCTATTAGAACTTGATTTTTAATATTACTCTTCCATGTCCATTTCTTACATTCCACATATGTTCTCCAATATGGAAACCATGTTATTTGTTACATTGGATAACATATATGTTTCAAAATATAACATTTAGAACAATTTTTTAGTATTATTTTTTTTATGTGGGTTTCTATGAACCGAAAATTCATGCATTAAAACAATGATAACCTTAAAAAAAATCATCTGTGAAATTCATTTTGTGGTAGGACTCATATATCAACAAATATTTTTTTTGAAAAAATAAATAATTTAATATTTTTGATATTATTCATTTTACATACCCCTATAAAAAGTTTTCTAATTATCATATCCACTTTTTGTTTATGTGGTTAACCATACAAGGGTTTTCATGAAATAAATTCCCAATGAGAAAGATCAAAACTCAAATTTTAAAAAATTCACAAAAAATAAAAAATGCAAACAGAAATAATCTTGGTGAGTTAGAAGGAAGTCAACTTGAGATAAGTGCCAATATAATTCCATTGATGTCATCTGGATGTTTGGCCTCAACACGCCATCACAGCCACAAATACATACCTCATAAATAACTAATGTTAATGATAAATTTTCAAAATGTACTTATTTACCATCAAAACAGAATAACAATTTCATTGAGAATCAGACGGACATAAAGAAAATTCTTAAAAAATAACATCATTCAAGTATTTGGAAACTACATAGTCATAAATCTAGATAAAATGACCTCTTAGACCAATAACAATGAATTTCATTATAAACACAATGATTGAATCCTGTAATGGTCCTACCACCTTAAACACCATAAACTACTCAATCTATATATCCCATAACCTGTATGAAAATCATTGAAAATTAATTAATTGTCTTTGGAGAAATTATTATATATTAAGATCATAGTTATAAGCATTCAGGACATTGTCAAAGAGAAAAGATATTCAATAGTAACTGAATCTCCTTCATCAAAAACACCATAGGGACAGTAGAAAATAGATATACAACCCAAAAAAGCCATCATGAAACATATGATAATGAACTCCTTCCTTGATATTGGAAATTTTTAAAATAATAACTCCCCCAACCCCCAAGATCTACAACCATCTACAATGAAATGTTGATGCCCCACATCATCCCTGATTTCCAAACCCCACTAAACCTTTTAACCTAATCAACACCACCATGTTATTGGTGAGGTAAAGGGAATCCCCATATACATTAAAAAACAAAACCCAAATGAAAAATTCTAACTCCATCAACAGAAAGGAAAAAATATGATTCATATGGATTTGTTGACACTTGATGGATATGCCAAAACAGAATGGGTAGGGAGGACCACTACCATGATATAGAAGAACCATAAGGGATTAATCCTAAATTTTAATAGTTTCATTACCTCCATAAAAGAAAATTCCACTAAATTATAAAATGAAAAGGGATAATTGAGAATAGTTGATTCATGAAGTGATGAAAAATCATGAAAGGATGTGTTGTTGAGAACTATTGAGGATTCAGATGAAAAAAAATGTGTATATAAAACCTAAAACAGAACAAGTGTGAAAAAAATTGGGTGGGGGAAATGAGAGGTTGTAAGGGGGATGAAATGGTGATAATGAGAGATGATAACCCCAACATGTTTTCAGAGAGAGCTCTATCAAGGGAGAATGGTGCCATTATCAATTAAATACAACACTGAATATATATTGTTTCATATTAACACACAAAATTATTCTTGAATTTTATGAAAATGAATACCATGATTGCACTAAAAAAGAATATATTACCTAGTGATATGTTAAACAATATGTCAAACATTTTTTATACAATATATTGAGTCCCTCAGATGTCTTGTGTGAAAAGGGAGACCTTATTTTAGCAAAATACAAAGTACTATTAACATTAATTTATAAATATTATTATATATTTCACATATACATTGGAATATAAGTTATAAATAAGATTAATTAAATTATGAAAATAAGTTTTAGATATGTATATATGAAAAATTATTTGGATAAAAATGTACTTGAAATCAAAAGTACCCTTTTAAAAATATAGTTAATAATTTGATGGAAATTTATATTTTTGAAATAAAACTTGATTTCATTATTAAATTAGTTAAACCACTTTTAATAAGTGATTTTATTGATATATATATATATATTATTCCACATATTTAACATTCAACTAATGTGTTTTCTAGAAAAAATATAAGAATAAATTAAATTTTACACATAAATATATATATATAAGATAATTTTAACACATATTAACTGTACACATATTTTAAATATATTTTTTGAAACTTTTAGATAATTATTTGACAAAATAAACAACATTTTTAATGTTTAATATCAAAATTTACCTTGGGTAATGTTTTTTTACTATTTTGATATGTTTCATTATTTTCAATAGTTATAAACATTGAATTTTAATTGATAACTTAATTTTTATCTACATATATTTATTTTAATTTGTGTTTTGGGTAGTCATTAACATTTAAACCTTATTCATTGTCAGAAAAATTATTTATAATAATAATATTATACACTATGTGATGTGTCTCATATTATTGGAATTATTTTTAGAATGCTTAAAATTTTAGATATTATTCTATTTAGTCCTTTAGCTTTATTAATTTTATCTATGGAAATTTGAATAGTTCAGCATGAACTCCTATGATTTCCAAAATTAAGATATTTTTTCTATCATATGTATGTTTTATAAAATGTTTTTTTCTCAGTTATTTTTTATATCACAATGTGGGGAAGTTGAATCCGAATATAAAATATATCAATTTCATTTCAAAATTATTATTATATTGATAAGAAATGGAAACTAAAAAATTTCACATTTATTTCAAAAAAATTTCCTATTTATAAAATGATTGAATATAGAAGGTTTTTTGGAATAAATGAAAATGAAATATCATCCTTTTCGAAAAGTGAAAATAATTATTAAGAAATTTTGGTTTTATAAATGCATGAGTATTTTTGGACATCAGAAAGGGAGAGAATGTTGTAAAGAGTAAATTTATTCAATATATCTTTTCGATATGTGTTTTTATGATTCAAAAAATACCTAATATTATAATAATAGGTTTTATTAATTTTTTAGACAATATTTATCTTACATTTTTACTTCATGTATTTATCTTACATAAGAATTTTGTCTTTTGTAAAATAAGGAACATCCTTAATTATTCCAAAAAGGAAATAAGAATAATTATTTTAGTCATAAAAACCATAAGAAACATAAATTCTACATCACGAAAACATTTATTCCTGCCTAGAAGAATTAATTTATGCTATGATGAAGGAAAATTACCATGGAAAATAAATCATATATTGAAAAATGTTTCCAATCAATATTCAATGATGATCTGATACTACAGAATTACAAGTTGTGTTTGTATATACTTTTAATAGTACATATCATATGTTTCAAGATCATTAAATAAGGATTTTCTGTTTAACAAAAATATCCCATGTACATGACATTCCTAAATAGAACAATATGTTGTAAGAGAATATTTATACTTGAAAATTAGTTTCTATATTTGGAATGTTTAGCTACATGACCTTAATATCCTCTTGAATGAATATATTTTACAATGTCACTTGACCATTAGATTTATCATTATCTAAATTATAAATATCATATAGAAGGATCAATATTCTTTCAATTTAAAAATATATTTTAGTCAAGAAAAATTTTATGAAATAATTATTTCATTACCCTTTTATAATATTGGATATATATAAAAATTGAAAATCCACAATACTGGTACTATGGATTTCAGTTCTACCTATTTTACTAGAGATAATCCTTTTATATTATTTAATTTTATCTTTTTCATGGATTAATCTTCATATTATTTTAGTTTATTCATACAACTTTGTGCTAAAAACTATTAAAAAATTATTTATATCTTCATATTCAGTTTTTAAATAATTTAATAGTGTGGTTGTGACTGTGGATGGTTCTTGTAAAGGTAGGACCCATTTGAAAGATCTACGAAATTTTTATTAAGCGAAATATTCTTATAAATAGCTGGGAGCCCCATGTAAAATTGTTAATATAATGAAAATCACTATGATTGATGATTAGATAATTATTGGAGTAGAAAAAAATTCAGTTTCCCCGGCCTCCATAAATATAAAAGTTCTATTTAATATCCACATGTTTTAAATTTCATCTACATATAATCTTATGAAAGAAAATTGAATGTACATTCATCAATGAAGGAGGTTTTATTCTCATGAATTTTTAAATAACTCAATTCAACCACCCTATTGAGTTATTCAGTCAGTCATTACATTGGTAAAATAGTTATGGGTATTTATATATCAATTTTATGATCTCTAATTCATATGGTATATGGTTCAAAAGGTACCAAATAGGTACAATAATTTTTTCTATTTTTCCTTATTTTCATCACATTTCATATTATGAATCTATACTATTATAAACATTGTATTTCATTTTAGATGAAATTATATGTCATGAATATCATTCATTTAATCATATTTCATTCTTCAATTAAATTTTTTTTTCTTTTGTTGGTATTATGATTCAATGTTACCATCTTTGTAATAGTGTTTTGATAAAAAATCATTATTTATTAGTAATGTTTATCATTATTCCACCATGGATGTTATCATGAAAAACATTTCATAACATTTCTCATGAATATTATTTTCCACATGTTATCAAGGTTAATTATATGTAATGATACCATTTTCCACTGTTTGGAGCTTAATGAAATAATGAATTTTTTTTACTGAAATCCTACTTAATTTATTTTATCTGTCAAATATATGAATTCTTTTAAAACACAGTTTTATAATTTGGTTTTAAAATTATTTTCACTATTCTACTAAGATCATTAAAATTAATTTTTAACAATGTTATAACTTTTTAGATAAAAGGATTTAAAGAGATAATACTCTTTTCATTTTTCGATTTAGGGAATATTTTAAACATTCTATAGTATATAAGTAATTTTTGGTATGTATGGATTTATCTACATTCATAACCATCATTCTTTTACTTCCTTAAAATGTTTATAATTTATTTAATGAGAAAAAAATTCCTCAAATTTAGTAATTTAGTTATTTTAAAAGATGTTTTCAATGTTAATGGTTTTCATAATAATTTTATTATTAAAAAGTGTTTTAAGTGATTTTCAAGGATTTAATTATATTCATTCAAAAGATTATCTTAAATGAAATGGATTTCAAGGATTTTAAAATTTATTGTATATACTTCCTAAATATTTTTCATTGATAAAAGTATTCATTTTTTAAAAAATGTTTTTTTAAAAAAAAATTATGTTAATTATTTCAATAATTTTCACATATTAATTCATATTTATTAAATGTGGTATTAAAAGAAGATGCATTGGAAAATTATTTTTATTTTAAATAAAATTTTATTTACAATGAAAAATTATTTATCTGATATTTAAGAACTATCTCCATATAAGATGATTTATTTTGAAATAGTTTATGAATTACTACAGAGATGATTTAGGGAAAAAATTAATATTCATTTCTATAATTCAGTGATTAATATTTCTGTTTTTTTATAAATATTTTATCTTCTATGGGTTACACCATGATGAATGCTTCTGAAACATATCTCTCTTCATATGTTAATAAAAAAATGAAATTAATTTTATACATGTCTCATTTTCAAACGTTTTGATATGATGAAATGATTATGATACCCGTTCCAGTTCATGGGTTATGATATGATATTTATGAAACCAATAATTTTATAATGGGTCGTCATATGATGAATTATTTATTATATTATAGAACATGAATAAATGATATCATTATGTGATGGGTGAGACATATATATCCCTAAAATGCATTAGATAATTATATATGTTCAATGTGAACAATGGTTACAAGTTAAATAATCCAAAGCCCAGAATAAGAGGATACAAAGGTGGGAATCACATTCCCATAACTAGAGTGTATTCAGAAGGCCATCCCAAAACCCATAACTACAAGGTATATTGGAGGGAATCCCAATACCGTAACAAGAGGGTATTTGGGAGGATATATTAATCCCATGACAAGGGGGTACATTAGTTTTTATCCCAGTCCTGTAACAATTGGGGATAGAAGAGGGAATCCCAAACACATAACAAGAGGGTACATGTGAAGACATCCAATACTGATACAAGAGGGTACACAAAAGCACATCCCAATCCCAAATAACATACAAAGAATATTATCCCAAGAATAACATGTTATAAAGATCTCGGTATGTATGCTTTTTATATGATTATATATTATACTATTTATGCCATAATTTTATGTCTTATACCTATGTTATGTTTTTGCAAATCATGTCCATTGATTCACATATAATTCATGTATTATGAATAATCCATTTTATTCCATGGATCTTGTTTCAAATATATCATGATTCTAAAGTTATCATGTATTATAGGGATATCTAGTCTCAAATTTATTTCGATGATACTTATGGACAATTCACAACATGATTATTTTTTTGGAGTATATACTTATCATAAATTTTTTATTTTTATATTATACTTATCTTCATGGCCATTTACATATCCTTTTTGTCACTATTTCATGGGCTTGACGGTTTAAAATTTACCAAAACATTAAGGTGGGTTTTAGCTTATTTTAATTTATTGGAACCCGTATTATTATGGACACATAAATTTTTTTAAAAGGTTTATATTTTAAACTTTTAAATCATTTATCCTGAATAGGAAACTTTTTATCATATTTTAAGCATTATATAATTTTATAATTTCATGGGGATTTGGATTCGATATTTTCAATGGTTTAAGAGTATATTACTAAAATCTCATATTTTATCAAGATAGAATATGTTTAAACGTAAAAACATGAAATCTTATGATTCATATCTCATTAATTATCATGAATATTATTCCTATATTTATATTTATTATTTTATCAACTAATTGTACCATTTTCCAATCCTTGACACATAAGATAATTAATAAAAATTTTGAAAATTAAACATTATTTAATTTTATTAATGAAATATATTTTATTCCTATAACAAGTTTTGTAAATATTATTTCATAAAAATTAAACTATTATCCTATGTTATTTAATATAATTTTTTTAGAAATTTTTACATTTGAAAAAAAGTTTTTTAAATAGAATATTTCTAATTTTTTTGATCAAAGAACTTTTCAAAAAAAATTATTGATAAAAGGAATATTCATAATGTATGAATTTATTATTCATATTTAATTTTATTTCATTGAATCGTGTTATTCTTATTTTCATGATTAATTATTTTGAGATTTTTTCTCTTCAAATATTATTGACATTATTTTTTTAAATGCAGTTCTTGAATAAAAATATATTCAAAACTATTTATGTTTCAATAAGTCTATTAAATTATTTCCAAATCATATTTTATATGTTATAAAAATTTCAATTTCAAGGAAAATGAATTTAATGATTAAAAATATTAATTTATATATTTCCGAGGATAATTTCAAAGAAATATTCATTCAAAATTTATTATTTTCTTAAAATTGATCATTATTGAGAAAATGATATTTCCCTCAAAAAGATTTAAATGAATTTTAATGAATAATTAATTTGTTTTCTATGATATTTTCATGGAAAATCATATTGGGGATGTTTTATATTTTCAATGCAATTTTTTTTACCTTAATATATGCTCAATGTAATCATTGTTAATTACTTATCAGTATAAGATGTTATCCTTTGATATAGTTCATAATATACTAAGGATATAATCCATAGAATAACTCAAATTAATCATTTTAATTTTTCTTTTAAAAAATATCAACTTTATTAAAAAACACGTTATCTTCCATAGGATATACATTGATAAATGCTGATCAGACCCATTTCTATTCCTGGGTTGTTTTATGATCAAAAGATTATTAAACATATCACTTATCAAAATATTATGAGATAATTAAATATTTATGATACCCATTTTGATTCGTTGGTAATTATATGATTTGTATAAAACCCATAATTTTTTTGGATAATCATATGTCGAATATTTTATTATATTCTTACACATGAATGTATGATTTCATTATGTGATGGGGGGGCCCTATGTCTCCATTTAATATATTGGAAAATGATTAATGTTCAATGATCTCAAAGGGTATATAGTAGGTAATCACAATCATGTGACAAGAAGGTGTGGGGGGGGCACCCAATGCCTAGAAAAATAGGGTATATTGGTGGGAATAAAAACTTCTAATAAAAGGGTTTATATGAGGGAATCATAAACATATAACAATAGGGTATACATGATATCATCCTAATATCATAACAAGAGGGTAACCTTGTTTCCATTCGTAGAATTCAATAATAGAATCCACATAGGGATATGTTAATCCCATAAAAAGTGGTTACAAGGGGGGAATCATAATTCAAAGCAAGGGGTACATAGGAGATCATCCCATGCCTGACATTTGTAGGACTGTGATTATCCCAATATATACAAGTTATGAAGGTGGTGAAAGGTAAACATGATAGAAGACATTATGTAATTATTTTTATTCTATATTTTCATTTCTTATTCCAATATTTTTCACTCATGGATCATGTACTTTCATTCCCTTATGATTCATGTCTTCGAAATATCCAATTTAAGGACCAGAATATTATGTATGATCTTTGATATACTGGGTATGATAATTAAATTTTATTCTCATGATCGCATACCATTATTTTTATGTTATTATTATTTATCTCTATTGTTTTATTTAGAATCTATCCTCTTCCATACATATGTTTCCATCCCCAGATTTTGTAGACACGATTTATATAGGACTACTAAATTGGATGATCTTTATGGGAAACATTGAAGATATTTCTCTAAGTTATATGATTGTGTTCTATGATTCGAAAGACACTAAACTATATCTTTTCACATTTATGTCCTATTTCAATTTTTATAAAATTAATTTAAAATTATTTAATATCCATATATTTTATCTTGGGTTCTCTATATAGATGAAATTTTTTAATCTGATGTGATTTTATAATTAGCTGAATTGTATAATCTTATGATATTTTATTATCATATGAAATTTTTTAATTGGACAACATTTGTATAATGGATGATCCATTATAATTATAGGATACTATATAACTGGTAAATATTTTATATTTGTACTGAACATTATATGAAAAAATAATAATTTTTTACATCTTATAGACAATTTAATGTTTCGTAAAATGTTTTTTATAACATATAATTTAATAAATATAAAAAAGCCTCGCTCGATGCAGTTTCATTTCTTTAAATTGACAGGAATTATTTGTACATACGTCAACCTACTATTTTAATGAATATTTTTAAGTTGTTTAATGATGATTTTCATTTCCCAAGAGGAAAAAAATATATACCAAAAGAAGAAAATTATAATAGGTGAATGATAATGAAAAAAATTATTATTCTATAAAATCAACCATCATAAAAATTACATAGAGTGTTTTATGATATTTCAATTAATAGATCATCAATGAACATATCTACTACCTCTTGGAATCAAATAATATAGACATTGGAGATTTTCCTCTCCATATTGTAGTATTATAGTGGGATTGATCTGATGCATTTAAATCACATCTGGTATAATGTTAAATATATTCTAATATCATATAATAAATTCTTTTTATATATATAGATATTGTTTTATCTAAGGCATTTGAAAAATGATTATTAATGCCTTAAAACAGTACTTTTTTATTAACTCATTCTTCTGTAGTTCAATAATGCAATTTTTGATATATAAATTTGGTTATATCTAAACATTTTGATAAAAGAATTCTAGGTCATGGTTGAATGCCCATTTTAGATCATATTATAATGGGTTTTTTGTATAAGAAAAATAAACCATTCTTGTTTTGTTAAAACTATAGAAAACTAATTTATAGGTTATAGTTTTCCTTAATCCTAATAATTAATTCTTATATAATTATTATATAATGTTTTATATGATTTTATTGGTAGATTTATATTAACATAGTTTATTTGTTATTAAATGTTATTTCAGTCCTTTAGTAATTGTATTAAAAAGGTTTATATTTTTTATTTTTTACTAAACTATGAATTTTATGAGATATATATAAATCTAATATATATACTAGTCCATATGAAAAAAAATTATTTGATAGTTCTCGTTAATGTGGTTAAATTAAATTTTAAACTAAAAATCACCCCTCATTTTCACATTAGAATACATTTCGATCATATATTTCCCTCATTATTTTGAAAGGGTTATAAACTTTTGATGATGACAATTTTGATGTTTTATTATATAACGAGTTATTCATTTATATATGAAATTACATTTATTATTTAATAAATACATTATTCAGAAATATAGTCATGGAAAATAAATTTCGTATATTGGTTCATTTGGAAATTTCAACGGTTTATATATTTATATGTATAATAAAATTCAAAAAATATGATATTATAGTTGTTGTACGGTGACAAATATGATTATTATATGATGATTTTTTTTAAATCATTTTAACAAAAAAAACTAATGTGAAAAACTCAACTAGTAGAATCATACCCTAGGATTTCAATTTATTATCGCTTCCAATGAAGATGGAATCACTGGGATTTTAAAATGTCATATGCCAGTCTCATATTATAAAACTAATCATGATTGATACAATTTTTCATATAAATTTATGAATATTGATATCATGACCTAAACTGTGATATTGAAACCACCTTAATAAAGTTTCACTACTGTAGATTTTATCCATACTGAAAAAATTGTGTAATATGAGATCATCTCTATAGGCCCTAATTTTATTTCTTTTATATTTTTTTATAAAATAATGTAATATTTTTATAAATATAATTATTACATTATATTTTTTAATTAATATGTTAGGTAAACATTATATTTTGATGAGATGAAATATAAATTTTATTTTTATGAAATAAACTATTCAAATCAATGAATAAATTTTAATGAATTCATGAGATTTTTTAATAAATGATATTTAAATAACATATTATTATTAAATACAAATTATTAAATAAAAATTATAATATAGGCTTATGAAAATGAAATTTAAATTTCATAAGGTTCAGAAAAATTTTTTTGTCAATAAAAAGAAGAATTTTTCATCAAATGGATAATTTTATATAAAAGATTACATTATCATATTTATTAATATGTTTTCATAAAAATTATATTCTAGAAATCAAAAAATAAAAATTATCCAATGGTGTATTTTTATAATTTTCTATTATAAGTTAATTCTTTGATAATGACTAATTTTGTTTAAATTATTTGATATTTATTGGGATAACATAAAATCTATAAACGTAAGTAATTAATAATAAAAGTGTATCGATAAACAAGATTATTATTATTGGGAATACTTTTTTCTAGGTTTTTATTTTTAGAATCCATTCATGAATCTTCCAAATCCTAAAATATATTTATATGTTTTAGAATTAGTTATTTATAAACTTGAATCCCATCAACGTCACCAAGGTTAGTTTTTAACGATTTAATTTATTTTCAAACAAAAATTTTTAAATACACATTTATTTCATAAAATAATAGAGAAAAAAATGAAATGGTTTTGTAGATAGAATTAATTTATAAAGTATAGATCATATGATTATAAGTTAATGAATAACTTCCCTTTTGATTAATATAAAAAAAATAAAATCACCATCTACTTTACTCAAAATACATTGAGTTTGATGTTACTATTACCTTAACTCTCTAAATACAACCCAATGTTACGTCATGTAACAACATGATATTTTTTTATTAATATATGTTTGATAGTTTATATGACACACAACGATGAGCCTATACGAACGACAAAAAATTTTTATTTAAATATTGTCATTATAACCATGTTGTTACATTAGATGGTTTTAATAATTTAAAATTAATTGTGTAATATATACAATATAACAACTAATTTAATTATAATTAATTATTCATTTGGATTTAATTACTTTTTTTAGTAATGTTACTTTTTCTTCATATATACATAATCATACAAAAAAATTTCTATTATTTTATATGATAATATATTATAAAAAATTCTTCAACTTATATAACTTTTTTACAATAAAAATAATGCAATTATTGAAATATTAATATTAAAATATGATGGGTTTATTTTATGGATTTTTTTTAAAAATTATTGAATTTAGAGTTTTTGTGACAACCAGGTCCCCGTGACAGCACAACCGCCCCGCCATAACATGGTCATCGGGTCCTAGCCCACCAGGTACCCCCAATTTCCCCGAAAAAACGTAGGGCCCACCCCAGGGTCCACCCACATGCCCGAACGCGTCATCTGACTAATGAAAGTTCCCACTGGCCAACAATTGTCATGTCCAATGTGCTTTGTCTGAACTCAAGAACATAATGGTAAACATCCCAGAAGGGCACCAATCCTGATCACTACTCCAGGCCAAGCATGCTTAACTATAAAGTTCTAATCAGACAGGATCCTAAAAAGGAAGGTTCACCTTGTTGACATGAGTCATATCATTTAGTCATTTGACCCTTTATCATTCGGCGGTGTTATAGTTTTTAGTAAAATTTTTTATTTTTTTAGAAAAACATGTATTTTTGTTTGTGGAATTTAAAATGATACATATTTTTCGTAATTTTTTATAAGAAAAATTAATTTTTTCTATTATTAATATCAAATTATGTTTATTTTAATTATTATTTTATTTTATTTGTAAAACAACCATTTTTACATTAAAAACCATGTTTTAGAAAAACTGTACTTTTCTAAAGACTTATTTCATCAAATTTTAAATATTTATTCAGAAATTAATTTAATAAAGATATAGTTATCGAATTTCCTAAATGAAATTATATATTTAAAATCATGATATTCAAATTTATTAAATTAGTTACATTTATTTTCTTACATTTACTATGGTTAAATTTATCATCTAATTAAAGAGTATATCGATATTCTCTTAGATAAAATAAGTCCAAAGGAACTAATTTTTCATCATAATTATTATTGGATTATTTTGTTTTTATCATTAAATAATTCTTCTAAAAATATATTTTTTAATGCTGATTTATTCATAAAAATATATTTATCATTTATAGTAACCAATGTTTCAATTTTTTACTATTGTAGTTATAACTATCTATTATATGTTTTAAAAAGAAAAAATTCATGTTATGGAGGTATATAGATATATGTCTTCAGCTTAATAAATTTATTTTCATTAAAAAAATTAACATTAATTTGGTTAATTATATAATAAACCAAAATTCTTGTGTAATGCCAATACAACACATATTTAATTAAAATAAAAAACAAAATAAATAATTCTAAAAATATAAAAAGATATATAATATGAATGATTTAATATCTTTCATAAATTTTATAGATATGTATTACATATTATAGTTTTTTGAAATCATTATATTAAAAATATGTGCTTTCATGATGCATTTAAATCAAATTTATGAAATAGTGTTAAAATGTTATTAATTATATTTTATGAAAAAAATATTTTTATAAAATGATTAAAAATAAAAAATTCATTCTAATAAATATAGAAGGATTTGATTTTTATATTGAACAATATTCAATAATTTGCTTGATAGTCAATTTATTCTATCATTTTTATCTCTTATGTTATCATATACAATAATATTGTGGTAGTTAAAAAATGATTAATGATGTCTTTAAAATAAATGATAATTATTAAAAATTTCGTAAAACATGTTCAAATACTATTTTATGACTGTATTTCTACACATATTCATCTAATCATTTTATAATATCAATTTAAAACCATTATCACTTCAAATATATTTTAAATTTATTTCATATTATTACAAATTTTCCTAATTCCCCGTCACTCAACAATAAAAGTACATGTTCCTAATATATTCCATACACCTAATATATACAATTATCATGGATATAAAATATAAAAATAAATTTGGATCATATATCCATTAATTCGAGTGGTTAATTTATTCCTGACAGTTATACCAAACAATACTAAAGAGGTGATAAAATGGAGTAAATACAATGAATTTTGAATCCAATTTATCTATGAATTCTATTTACATGAATAATTATCCTCACATAAATAACTGATATTTTTCTTAATATGGTAAATTTTTCAATGTAAATATACTACTATTCTATATTGATTATTAAACTACCATTATCAGCCCTCTTTCCAATCATATGGAAAGTGAATTGATAACTTCTATTTATGGATGACATATAATCATCATTTAGCTATAAAATTTATTCATTTAACATAATTTATAGAAGATATTTATGTAATGTTTAGTTATTATGTATTATATTTATTAAATAATTATAATTATTAATTTATAATATCTTATCAATCTTTTTACATTAAAACCCATTTGAAAATGGTAACATACCACCTCCCTGAATAGAAGTGATTCATTTTTCATTTATATTTATCATGGATGGTTATGATAATGGATTTTACTAGTATATTGGACTAACCTGATATAATAATTTATCTATAAAGGGGTGTAATTATAAAAATTCCTTTTTCACATATATAAAAAAGTAAACATTTTTCTAGTGTTCCTAAAACATACTGAGTCCATAAAGGGTCTGATTTATTTTTATATTAATAAATTTTAGGGATTAATCAATAAATATATAATGAATAATTATTAACATTATTTATTTGATAAATCATTTATCAATATTAAATGAATAATACTACTGAATCAAAACACACATGCAATATGAAGTAGTTATTACACGAAACTGTAATTTAATAAATAATTATTTCATTATATATTTTCATTAAAATGATGTTATTAATATTTTAATTACACTAAAATTATATAATGATGAAATATTTTTCCCTTGTTTTACTTTTAAGTTAATTGTTTTAAAAAAATAATTGTTCAGATTTTTGAGTGATATACTTTTAAACCTCATTAGAATTGTTTTCGAGGAATTTTTTTGAATGTATATGTAATGAATTGATTTTTCAACAATCATAAATAACATATTAATTGTTGATTAGATTATAATTTTATAGGTTTAATTTAAATGAATAAATTTCCTTTTATATTTTCAATGTTTTTTAATATGTGATTTCAATGTGAAAAGGATATTTTTTTCTTGAAATTTCAAATGTTATTTTTAAACTATTTTCATCACTGAAAAAATTCAATATTGAATCATATTAATATATGTTTTTATATTATTATACAATACAAAAAATATTTATGGATGCAAGATGATATTATTTATTGGGTAATGTATTAATATTTAAAATAATTGTTGTTTTAATATAGATAGTTATTTATTTTATATGTTTATTATGTTGTGTTATTTATTTATGTGGGGAAACCATTAGTGGGATTTATTAATAATTAGGGACTGAAAGTTCATTTCCATTCAATTTTAACTACATATCATGAGACAAACAATCTTGGGTATTTTGTTGAGGCCTTACCCACTTATGCATTATGTGCTATCTTGGGGCTTGGATGGTATATATGTCTAGGCATGAGGCCTTAATTTTATATATGTTCTAGTATAAGTCCTTGATGGTATGTTTTATATGTAAAAATTATGAATTCGATCATTTTGAAAATATTTATTGATTTCCTATATTATTATTTATGTAGATTTGATATCCATAAAATTTTTTTTGTTAATTTAATTATTTATATGGAAATATTTCTTATAATTAATTATTTAATTCCAAATTATTTGTAAAATATTTTTATTCCAAGGTATTTGTACCATTACTTAGAATATATAATCACATATTTCTTATTATTATATTCCCAAATATTCTAGAATGTTTGTGAGTATTAGTATACATATATATTCAATGGGAAATAATGATTTCCCCAAAGAAATATTATGTCATATTTTATTTCTTAAAATGTAATGTGCGGAATAATTAAGTACCCACTTTAGCACCACTAATACACTATTATGTCTATTATTCTGTTATTTCATATATCAACATCCAATTTGAAAAATTATTCAGTGTATATATGTTATAATGGTTTGGGTATTTATAGTTTTCAGAAGAGAAAGTTTCGAAAAAACTATGGAAACTATTGTAGTAGAAAACATAGATTAGTAAATTTATCCCACTTAATAATCATGACAATATTTCCAATAAAACAATGATAATTATTATAATATTAGTAATGAATAAATTTTAACATTTTGTATAATATTTTTTCTAGTTTACATTTCTTAAATTATATTCAAAATATAATGATTTAATTTAACATATTTAATAGTCTAAATATTTTTCATAGTGGACGGAATGGAAACCATATTAATGAATGTTTTCTATTTTTGAACTCCTCTTATTTGAAATATAATGAATCTATAGTTGGATCTGCATTAAATTAAAAAATATAACTATAATGGGGAATATCACTCATGATATAATTAATAACTTTTCATGTATGTTTTACCTAATTTACCCACAATGTGGGGTAACAATTTAGTATTATTAATTATTAAAAAACCTACATCATTTAATGGTACTATAAGTCAAATTATATATATATAATAGAAACTTTATCTTAATAAGATATTTATCTATTTTGGATGCATTGTAATAGAAAAGAATGTAATTTTATATTTTCATTTCTCAAGGGATACTGATCAATGGGGGTATTTTATTCAAAAAACTACCAGTGAAAAAGAAATAATGTGGAAGGAATGGAAATATTTTAAGTAAAACTTCATGAAAAAAATATTTCCTTGTAATGAATGCAATAATATGAAAGAAATTAAGAGTGTCTTAAACCAACGGATAAAACAATATTCTAAAAAATAAATCTAACAATAGAATGTTCTAAATGAAAAATTCCAAATACATATTTAATAAAAATTGTTTGATTTATAATTTAATTCATTGTTTATAGACAACATATAAATGATAATTAGTGTCACAAACATTCTAATCAGTTGATGAAATCATATCATATGATATAAATATGGGGAAAAAATTGTTCATGTGTTACAAAATATAAGGAATATACTATAAGAAAATGATGGTTTTTAAACAAAACGTATAACGGTAAGAATGAAAATAAGTATTTACACACATCTGATAGTTGAAAAAAGAATAATATTTCTACTTAATTAAATGGAATGGGATTTTTCATCACTTGTGGAGGGAATATCCACTATGATTTTCATTTCATAGGAAATAAATAATATAACTATATTCAGTGACTCAAATATTATGATATCAAGAAATAATGAAAATAATTCCCCATTAATAAAAGAAATATTCCATTGAAACAATAAAATAGTTCATGTTATAGATAGTCTATTTTTTTAGAATAATTTTAATTATTTATGAAATTATTCATATTGGTTCAATAAATAACTTTTAGAAATTTTTTTATTAGTGATATTTTAGTCATAAGAATCATTAAATATACATGATTATATGAAATTATTATTTCCTTAATGAATCTGAAATCATATTGTGTAGGGTATTGATAAAAACTAAAATTGATTAGGTGAATGTTGATATTATATAAAATACATGATTTTCAAAATTATAACTTGTAATTTGTTAATTTTTATCAGTTAATAATATTTATATGGGATAAATATAATATTGAAATTGATATGGTCAATAACATATGTGTCGATTACATTGAAAATGGTATTTGGTATGATTAAAATGTAATTTATTGTAGTGTTTACAACATTATTTTTACTTATGGGATATATGGATTAAGGATAATGTTATTAGTGATTCATGTTATTATTTTATTTGATCAAGGTATTCACATGTTTGGAATGTGACAGTATAAACTACATTAAGTTGTCTTGGGATAAATATCGGATAAATTTGTTGTGTTTTTTATATTTATTGTTTTATTTTTTTGAAGTATTATGATTAATAACATATGGAATGGATGATGATAGGATTTTGATAATATTATTTGAGGTTAATATATGGTTTAAATATTTATAACATGTGATATCCATTCTAATTTTGGTAAATATTTAGAGGATGATGGGATGTCATAATGATTTTATGACTTTTTAAAAGTTCTACATACATAAAAAAAAGAAAAATATAAATAATTCATTTCAAATATCCATTTCCAAGCATATGAGATAAATTAAGAATTGAAAAAATCACAACTATGTTATTATAATCATTTTATTATATTGAATGAATTAAATTATTTTTATTTCCACAATACCATTATTTGGATATTTAAATAGTAACATTACATTATAAAAAGGACCATTATATAAAAAAATTGTCCATTTATATTTCACAAAATGAAATTATTAGGTTTTTAAAGTATATTAAATTTATGTCTCTTTGGTGGTTAACATTATTTACCATGTTATATATCACTATATATTTATTATTTTCAATTTTAAATCTCCTCAAGGCCAACATTGTCACTTCCCTCTTGTTTTATCCAACTCAGAGTCCTTGTTTTTTTTATGACTTTAGTATTTTCATTTTCCACTTTTTATGTAGATGATTCATTAACCATTTGTATGATGTTGTTTTCCAATAAAGATATTTGATAATGTCAAAACAATTATCAATAAAATTAAATTTTTATTGTGATGTTTATTAATGTGGTGGAAGATGTAACACCATAAGATTTTAAAATGACACTTTGTTTTATGGTATATACCACACTAAACACCAACACTAAAAGAACCCAGATGTATTATCTTCTAAACATGGACATTATAACATATACATTAAATTAAATGGAATGAATATTATTAATATAATATCAAATATATATAAGAATCCTCTTAATCTAGATTAAATTGGATAATATTATAGAAGTCTATAATAAATATTATGTAAATTTATTTTATGAACAACAATACAATTTCTAAAAAAAGTATTTTATTTCATTTTTTGATAAAATACACTTATTTTTTGTGAATTTTTATAATAATTTTTTTAAAAAAATATCATATTTGAAATTTAAATATCAAAATTGTATGTCGTGATTTTTTTTATTGTTGTAAAGATATATATTTTTTAGTTAATATTAAAAATATAATTTTTTTATCAGATTTTTTTTATTCATGAATTCTGAATAATCAATTTTATATTAAAATTGTATTAATGTATTGTTATGTATATAATATTATTAATATCATGTTTTTAGTAATTTAATTAATTTTATTATTGATTTTTTTATAAAATATTTTTTACATAAAAAGTCATTTTTCAGGAAAATTATATATTTATAAATTTTCATTTAATCACATTTTATGTATATAAATTAAAATTACATTCCACCAATTATAGTTGTTTAATTTGATATAATTTATATCTGATTTTATTATTAATGGGGTCAAATTTTACAAATAGTTTTTTTTAATTATTATGCATTATGAATTTTGACTATGGAATAAAATTTAACTCGATACATGATAAACTGGGTTAATCATGGGTAAAAATAAGTGATAAGGACCTAATATTTCATCTTAATTATTATTTTTTGAATAATATTATACCATTATCATCTTAATAATTATATATTTTTATTTAATATAATCATTTCTGTGGAAATGTCATAAATAATATTTATAGTAAAGAATGCTACAAAGTGTCACTCTCGTAGTTTTAAATAACTATTATGTGTCTAGAGTGTGAAAATCTAGTGACATGTGAATATAAATGTATTGCATGATATTAATAAATTTTTTTTCATTATATAAATTTATTTACAATTTTAATAAATTATAAAATTACAAGAAATTATTTTGCAGTTAATGTAATATTTATTTAACTAACATGAAAAAAAATTATTTTTATAATATAATAGTTTTATAAATTTAATTATTTTATGTGTATAATTAATTTTATATATATATACGAAATATTTTATAGGTTTTCAAATATAATATTTCAAATTACAATTTTTTTGAAGTATTTATATTCAAAACAAATGAATAGAGATAAAAATGACATGAATAAAATTTTATAATATAAAATATTTTATTAAATGACATAAAATTCATAAATATAATTTATTTATTAGGCATAATGGAAAATGGTTTCAAAACAAATGGTCCATTTTTGGTTTGGTTATCAATTTATTATTTCATTATTATCCATTAATGTTGAGAAAATATTTACATTGCATTAATTGTCAAAAGGGTTATCTTCGGTTTAAACAAAATGATAAGTGTGTATATATATTCAAAACATGTAATAATTTAATTCTACAATACAATATTGATGCATTATAATATTAGATTCAAATATGAACAAATTTATACAAATTTTCTTATCAAAATGAATTTATATAAACATATTATTTTAATATATTAAAATAATACTTCTTCCCTAAATTATAAAAAGTCATGTTACTTTCTCTTACATACACATATTTTAGTCTTCTATCTTTATCATACCTAAATAAAATCCATTATAAATATCCATATCCACATTAAATAGGTTATATCCCCCACAAAAGACTAATACTGGGATCCTTAAGAGGAGATCTATATGAGTTCTTCCATAGAAGAAGTAATCACCTTAACTGGTCAGATACTTTTTACATATTTTAAAAAACCTATAAATAAATGGAATTTATAATAAATTAAAAAAATTAATATCATAAATAAACTAAAATTCTATCATTATTATGAAACCACCATTTTCTACCCTCTATCCCATGAAATTCAATGTGAACGTATCATTTTTCTATAGCTATGGCTTACTGTCTCATCATAGTTATGAAATTCATTATATATTACATTATTTTATAAATTAATGTTATGGTGATTTTAACAAATATATATGATATTTATAAAGAAATATAATTCATGAATGATAATATCATATAATACTTCTAAAAATTTATCAAATTTGGAAATGATAGTGTCTCATGGGTGTATGAATTGATGTTTCAATGTAAAAGAAAACAATGAAATTCATTGGGAACCCTCCTAATAAGAAAATGATGGTTTAATGGTAATTTGGAAGTCTATCAATTTTATCCAAAAAAATTATATTCCATCGTTAAATTATTAGGAACTAGGTTCTACATATTTTTTCATTGGAATTATTTGGTTCATTAATTATTTTATATAGTTGAATCTCCCAACAATTCCAACATTCGTAATTGAGAATGTACCTGATTTCTAAAGTCTTGTGGTGATTTTGTGATTCATATCCAATGTATATTTGGAAGAGACATTGGTAGAGAGGATGGTATGCCAGGATTATCACACCATTTTCGGGGGGGGGTGGGTGGGTGGGTTGTGGCCTACTACAATACTATCTTAATTATTTATTATATATCCATAAATCTCTTCTATTTCCTAAAATTTAAATGGTTACCAATATTAAATGACAATATGTTGAACCACCATAATATCTGGATACAGAATTTGTTTCCTCAAAAAATGAACACATGCCAAATCTCTTTTATATAAGAAGTGGTATATTTTATAGAACCATTCTGTATATAGGACTTTTGTACATGAAATTACATTTGAATGTCTAAAATAGAGCCCAGGCCCAAGGAAGGATTCATACATATCACAATTAATGGAAATATTATATTTTTGATTTTTAAATTTACATATCATTTAATTGATGGATGAACATCAATGGCTATCCCATTAGTGTGATTGGGTTTCTATGGCTGAATTGTTGGTCACTAGGTGGGACATACACTGAAGTAGATTCTAATATAAGATTATTCCTTAGGATGTAATCCTAAGTATCCTACTTATATAATGCACCAGTGTTCTCTTAGTTCAAATCACATCTAATTATATTAACGGAAAAATGTAGAATTACCAACCAATTGGAATGATTGGTTCCCGACAGTTGAAATGTTTGAGACAATGTATGAATTATACATATGTGTATTCCTATTTGATATTGGATTGTAATAGTTTTCCTATATATTCTAGTTATAAAAGGATACATATATCTCATATTAATGAGGTTTGGGTCTACATGCTATCATTTCCCTGATATGGAGGATATAAAATGTTATTACTTCATCCCACATCTTCTTGGCATGGAATGATTTCCTTCTACACATGATATATCTTTATACATTTAAGGCCTTATTTTTCATCTTTAAATGTCATAGGATGTCATAATCACATTTCCAAAGGATTTTTTAGGATCTAATTAACTTTTCCAGTGTAAATCACATAATGTAGATGGAATATATTGTTGTCATTCTATGACCAAGGCTGTAATTTCTAAAGGACATCGTATTACATTTAATATAATCCAATAGAGTATCAGATTCTATAAGATTACGTCCTTGTATGGAATTATAAGATCCATGTGACTTCATTGGGTGTCCTCGTGAATGATGGTTGACTCTAATGTTGGGTTTCATTGGAGTCAGTGTGGCAATTGAGAATTAGATTACATGTCTAGAATGACTTATATGGTTTTCATCACAAAAGCTAACTAACATGTCTGATGTACATTTTTTGACCTCACTGGATTGTCTAGAGGATGTCATTAGATCTAGATGGATTATCTAGAGCATATCATAATATCTAGATGAAATGTCATGATTTCAACATGAAACACAGATGACACAAACCATTACTACCATAGAATTTGAGATACATCACTAAAGGCCATCACATGGTATATATGGGGGTCCCTAAGAGTTTCTTTAGATTGGGTTGACTTTCCCAAGATAACTATGTGACTTGATATGACACAACCAATTGGTATTTTAGTTATTTAAGTAGAATAAAAATTATATTGTTTTTATGTAAATAAACTATAATGGATTTATCACATGCCCAGATTGGGTTCTGTGATGTTCATGAGGATCATCGTAGATGATCTTCACATATTTCTACTATGATTTTAATATGTATTATATGATTTTATATGATATTAATTATATTTATTCCTTGTTAGATGGTTTAATTATTTTGTAACGGATCATGTATGTAGGATGTCATTCACATAAAAAACCCATTTTCCATCAGGTCATATAAGAGTGATCATGCAATGTGAATATACATTATTCATTATAAACTAGGTTGTTCCTTGTAATTTACATAATTGTAAACATTTATGATCGTGAGATCATCTGATCTGATAAATTTTAACTGATGTCTGTTTGAATCGGTGTGGGGAGCCAAATATGTTTTTATTCATATCAAGGTGGGGTATTTATAAGATTTCCTATCATAATTAATTGTAACAATACATGGTTGATATTTCCTAATATCATGATGGAGTCAGTTTAGGGATTTAATCCCATGTGTTTCATGAGATCCTGATATATGTCATTTTGTGGGTGTCGCTTACATTTAGTGACTATGATACCATCTTTTCAATTCCGAATTTATGTTATTATCCCGAATTTATGGGATATTTTCATACAATGTGGTAATTATTAGGGGATTTCACAAGGTTAGTCTGATATGTCCAAGGGCCTATGAAAGATTAGGGAGCCTTTTGAATTACCTTTCGTGATCTATGATAAAATGTTTGTGATGTACATTAATTCAATGATATAATTGTAGGGTGCCTTCAATACATCAAGGAATAATGCTAAAGGGATTTTATGACTTCTAGGGGATAGAATGAGTGACTATCGAGAATTTCATAACTGCAATAGGCTCCCACATTTTCACTTTTTATTTAAAAATTAATTTGAAATGGTTCGTGAGTATCTATACTTTTATAGAGTGTTGTTAATTAAAATAAACTACCCTATTGGTGGTGGTTCTTGTGACCAAAAATTTTAACAATGGTGATAGATTAACATTCTAATTGAAAATACCTCATTGTTATATTTCGAGTAAAACTAGAAGTGTTGGACTCGATCAACATTTCAAAATCCATTCCATTGATGAGAGAGCCATGCTTAAGGTCACTTTATGGCATGGAAACCATATCACCATGGGATTTCAGTGGCCCTCTATAAACTAGGGAGACACATGTGATGTTTTTAAATGTATGGGGATCCCTCCATTTGGTTATTTTCCCCTTTTTCTCTATGTATTTTTGGATGGTTTTTCAGGCTTCTATCGATTGATAGGTTGAATTGTCTTGGGGATATTATCTTTAATATACCGCATGATTAGTTAGTTCCCTATATGCCTCCATGAGATATAATGTGTGCTATGTGTTTTGAATGATCATTTCCATTCACTTTTGATGATATTTAAGTCCATTGCCTTATTGAAATTCACATGATATGAATGAACCTATCCACATTCTTCTTCATTGTATTTTCTGAAGGAAATAATACCCATATTTATGTATTTTATCCCTTGTTTATTTTTCAAATATCATTTTGTGTGTGTAAATAAACGTCCTCCCTTAAGATTGATGACTTTATGGGCATGTTATAGGTTCTATGTAATTTAAATTCCCACCTATGGCTTTTTCATTATATCTAGTTAGTGTCTTTGTGGGAAAATTTGTCTGATATTTGATATTTTTATCCTATGAAAGGACCTATAAATAGTGGATTATGGGAAGATCATTCACTTAATTCCCAACTCTTAGGGAAATTGCGAGCTTCAATTGAAACATGATCCTTTCAAAAGACCCTCCATTAATATATGATCTTCATATCCATTTGCAAGAAACATTTTATAAGGACTCATTTGGATGACTTTTTTCCCCATGCTCTTGTACGAATCATCCAGTAATCTATCCTCAGCAATTGGATGTACTTTTTATATAGTAACAATAAGTAAAATTTGAAGGTTTAATAGGATCTCTTAGAATAATAACTAGACCAGCTGACTATTATGCAGATCACCTCACTATTTAGGATCTCTTATTATAAGTTTATGTGTTATTAGTGATCATTGGGATTATGGAGATTCATGATCCTTTTAGGAGATATCAAATCACAATGATGATTTGTTTGATGCATGTGATGAAGTCAGATGTGTTTTCATTCCTTTGATTTTTTTTTGTTTTAATCTCTCACAGCTATAAAACAATTTTTTGTAATATGGCTTCCAAATATCATGATGGTTCCTTATAGGAAACTAACCATCAGATTTTGATTTCCGTGAATCGTAACAGTGACCCTTGTTACTCCATTCTGTCTATA
Source organism: Viscum album (assembly GCA_963277665.1). NCBI lineage: Eukaryota > Viridiplantae > Streptophyta > Magnoliopsida > Santalales > Viscaceae > Viscum > Viscum album. The sequence goes on from OY728142.1 coordinate 1,707,720,722, forward strand.
AATGAGATTCATGAACATATTATAACTATCAAAATCTAGATTTATCTTTTATCACACTATAATCCTCTATACATTTTTTCCTATTGAACACAATGTTCATACCATCCCTAGAGATTAAATATTTTTCTTATCGGGGATTAAATTTCCTCCACTGTATTTAGATAATGGTTTCAATGTGTGTAAAATTAATCATAGAATGTTCTTAATGGATTTATTATAAATTTATTTCTCAACCTTTAGTGCTAATGGTTGGTATTTCACTCACTATGTCATCACACAGATCTATTTGATCATATTATCAAATTCTATAAACATTATGGGAAGTATATAGAGTTTGATGATTTTTTTTTCAATTTAGTATAATCATTTCCAATAAATATACATGAACATTTTGGGTTAGGTAAATCTACTATGAGGATTCTAACTACTTATACAATGACCATATTCATTAAGTATTATGAGTTTATTATTACATTCTCTATCACTAGTATGACTATCATAGAGAATTGGATAATCATTAGTTCCCTAGAACCAACCAATTTATTTTTTACTAGTTTTAGGTAGGAATTAGTCTATGGTATATCATCCATCATATTGGGATCCCCATCTCGCATAGATTTATTATTATTTACATCCTTCTATAAATTTTTGGGAAATACATAAGAAAAATCCAGTCATTGAGAGGGATATAATAAAAATGTGAATGAAATATTAATAAAGGATATTATTATGAAATCTCACATCTCTTTAAAATATTGTTACAAATTATTATATTATAATAGTGGATCTAGAACCAATTCTAATTTCCCTCCTTGGTTCCCTTCTCGATACATTCATGATAGTTTCAGTTTATGTTCGACCATATTATAGGCCATAGATAATGCCACATGGGGTTATTATGTGAGCCATAAATTATCCTTGAGACTGATGTGGGCATGATTTATCAATATGTAATTTTATGGACAAATATTCACTTCTAGGGATTCATGTTTTGGAATCATGGTTTGTAAATATGTTATCGAACTTAGTATAGTAAATATTTGAACACTCAATTTTCTGGTACCGACTCTTACATGCCTATACCATCTAATGGTCCAATTTTAATAGGATAACAAAACATGTACGTTCATAGGTCCTTTCCTGTTTTAATATTTTTGATAGTGGATAATTTTCAATGGTATACATACTACCATACCACTACGGTACCCAGTTCCAAATTTCACCCCATTATATTGAATAAGTATTTGGTTGGGACCTTGTTGTATGGCCTTGATGAGGTTTCATATCTGTTGAGTTGATCTGATGGCTTTGTTTTCAGCCTCTAATCATCTCTATCATTACCAGTCATTAATAATTGTGTTGACACTCTTGATGAAAGGTCATATAAGATCTCCCTTCCAGATGGGTTTTTTTATCTAGTGTGGACAAGCTAATTGTCAGTGATACATATAAACAATATCATTATTCTTTAATGTTCAATTGTACCCAAAGGGCCTCTTTCATTCCGTCAACCCACAAGCAGGGAGATATACACCATGGGATAATCCATTACAAATTAGGATATCTAAACATGTTTAAATTAATTTCCATATTGTAATTCTACATTAATTCACCATCATCTTCATATCATAAGGGTGTTCCCATGCATGGGTGGAGGACTATCAAGGTGGAGCACTAAATATACTGGTATGTCCTATGGAAAAACCATATTACTCACCATCTTTTATGTCCACAATTAATCTAGAATTGATTAAGAACTTGGTTGAGTATTCTAGGAAATGTTCTAATCTGGATGATTATCATAACACTAGTGTAAGATAATTTTTTTGATGATTTTAGTACTTATGTACAAGTATAAGATGACACATCATTTAAGGGATTAGTATGTTGGAATTATAATTTACATCCTTTTCATATCAATAGATTTCCCCATGTTTGAAATACACATTCCATATGCCATAGAATCCCAGAGATGACATAGGCTGATAAGGTAAGGGATTCATACATTGATTTCTGAGACTCGAATTGGATTGTATCATGAACAATAAAAAATTTTCTTTATCTATTTCATTATTTGTGTGTGAGTGGACTCAACCATCAATAATTATTCTATTGTTAAAATCTATTTTGTTTTGAATACATTCTTTGATGGAATCTAAAATGTGCAGATTCCTACTATTACATTATATTGATGAATAAATGTGATATACAATATATGATTCCATACATTTCACATTTATTCATGATATTCATGACATTTATCATGTTGGACTTCATATGAATCATCAATGATAACCAAAATTTTCATAAAATTGGGTAATACTGAATTCATATATCTAGATATTTAAATATAATTTGATTTTAATTGGGAAATAAACAAGAATTTACTCCAACATGAGACACCTCACGGATGTATTAGCTCTAGTTATCTTTAGATTAACTAATTCCAAAATGGAATGTTGGGTAGAATATGAGTCTCAAAAGGATGTAACTCTAGACTTTTCTATACTCAATGAACCTGATGATTATATGTTTATTTTTTGTAAGGCTATATGTAATGACTCAAATGATTTTTTTTCATTCATTCATTCTAAAAAAATAATGTGCTATAGTAAATGGTATTTAGCATTGGCTTTCTAAAATTTTATTTTAGGGATTTTTCTTATACATTATGGTACTATAGATTATTTTCATTTATTTAATAACATCTTTTATTATAGTTTTGGGTCTTCTAGAATATATATTTTATCACTGTATTTTATGGACTTTTTTCTTGGTACATCTGTCACTATAATTTGGAGACATTATTCTAATACATTAGATCTCTATGGTAGAGAGTCTTTTATCATGTACCACATATTTTTTGGGTATAATTTATTTTTTCTCGAACCTTGAGTCATCATGATGTTTAAAGACTTTCTTCTAGGACTTGATCAATGATCATATAATATGGTGTATACATAAAAAATGTCTCAAAACACCCTTTTAATGTTTTGCTTTATTGTGGAGTTTTTAATGATCAAGAATATTATATCTTCTTACTCTCATGGATGACATTCCTCTGGTATATATACCAAGGAACATATGTATCAGTATCATTATCAAATATATATTTCTATTCTCATTTGAAAATTTCCTGGATGATTTATGGATTTGATATAGAATGTAGATGATATACTAGGTATGCTTGTTCCAATTCAGTAGGTGGATGATGGTAAATGTAACTAGTCATTGAAATGTTTTAGTCTATGAATATGTGATGGGGAAGAAATATCATGATTAACCTATTAGACATTAATGTTTTTGATTTGATCATGGTGTTTCTTTGGATCACATTTATCATCGTTCCATTTTAGTGAGGTGGATATTCATTTAGTTTGTATGTCAAATCCCTTATGATTAAATATCATGTTCATGTAAATATGCTCTCAATTATTTTATGAAGTACATGACTAAATTTCAATGAATCAAACATCTAGATAATGTTGGTGGTTAAGGAATGAATGGATATATAAGATATTTTCAAGAACCTTAGGGAAATAGGGCTCCTTAACTGTGTAGCTAGAGCCCTAAAACATATTTTTTTTAAATCACAAGATGGGGTCCATTCAAATATTCATGAATGGTGTGTTTTGTTTTTTATTTGAGAAGGATTATAATTAATAGCGAAATAAAATTGAGGATGTAAAATATAAAAAATAATCTATTTTGAGTATTTTAAATCATGGTATAATGTGATTAGGTCATGAGTGTAATGTTGGAAAATATTTTCGTTATGGGGAAAAACAAATTGGGGTTCCGTACTCTATCATAGTGATGTCATGTCTCAAAAGGATCATAAATATCTTTTGTGTATTGAAACATTTTTTATGGATATCGAGGCATATAAAAAAGCCATATGAAAACATTCATATTTATAGACAGGGTCCTTTATTGTCAAGAATCTTTTTCCAAGGGCCAAGGATGTTTTATGATAATCCGAGATGCTCCAATAATGAGGTTTGATTTATGGAGTATGTAATAGTATTTAATGTTTATAAATTAGTAGATTTTGGGTTTCAACCTAATCAAAATTTTATCACAGTGAGGTGATGTATCAAACCATTAATATACAATTCTCTTGGTCTAGGGTGTCTTGAGAGCATGACATGGCATTTTATAGGTCAATAAAGTAGAACCTATGATATTTTTGACTCATTTTATTAAACCATAATTTGTTCATAAACTCTATAGATTATGTTTTTAGTGAAGACTGTGGTTAAAATTTTCAGAATGATATATTTACAATATAATTTCATGTTTTTATAATGATGCATTCAAGTTAAATATCATGAATTTATGATATATTTTTCAGCATTGTATCATGAAACCAGGAAGTCATTGTGATATTTATTTTCATACAACTAATATGAACTCCAGTATTTTTAAAATCATTTCATCGTGATTTGAAATGAAATATAGTTTAATGGATTTCCTATAAGACATAATTGTGAAGTTTATCATCATGAAACTAGGATAATTTCCTTATAATTTAACATCATGTAGTTATGATAAGATCCCTACCGTTTCATGTCTTTGGGTTATGATGATAGAGGATATTTAGTTTAATGTATTCCTTATTAGAAAATTTTTAGTTTCTTAACATCATGAATACATTCTAATAGACACTTGATGATACCCATGGAATATATTTTATGAGAAATAATGCATCGGTGGATGGTGTTCAATTGTCCCCATCTATTGTAGATGGTGAGAAATATAGATTCTGATATACATTTTGTATGATATATGGTTCATTTAAATGGGGTTAAATCTTTAGAGTCTTACTTTCAAGTATCATTAAAGTCATCAGAACCAAAACTAGTTCTCATTGGAGGAATTAATGGAGGAAGAAATTTTTATCGAATGCTCATGTAATCTGATTCTGATGGCCTACATGAATATGTAATTTCTACAACCAATATTATATAGATTATTAAATTCATATAATCACTTGTATGATTTCTTATAATCTAATTGTTATCTACAAATACAAATTCAGAGTCAAGGATGATAGGACTATATGAAAATCACCTCCTCAGTCTCATATAATAATAATTAGGGAATTTAATATTTAGATGGAAACACGGTGGTATTATAGGCTCTAATAATATGAGGAACTTTTCCATATAGGACCTTATGTCCTCATTCACTGTCATCTAGATTATATTTGAGATAGAGTAATTAAAGCCCATTATCATTCCATTTTAAACTATATCGTAGTTAGATTACTAATTGGACTTAATTATTTACTCCTAATACAAATTATTCCACATTATATAAATTAATTTGGTGTCACTGACTAATAGTATTATTTGAGGTAATTCAAACCAGGTGATGATAGGATTATTTGATAAATTATGATTTTATTCATCTCATCCTATTTAAGGGGTATTTCCTCATCCCATTTGTAGAATCAGTAGGTTGAATTAAAGATATTATAAATCCACTTAGTTCTGTCAGGGGTATATCTCCGCACAACATGAACTCCTCACACTAAAAATATCTAGAAATATTTAGCTATATGTATTAATTATATGTGTTTATGAAAACTATTTTAATACATCGGGATTTCATGAATTTTTTTGGTGAAGTCCACGTAGTCCTATATCATGGTTTTCAAGCAGTTAAACAACCTTCTAATTTGGAGGGAGGCCTCATTCACATATTGTTGAGAACAACAGGAAAACCACGTTGAAATATTCTATGAGGGATGTAATATCTATTTATTTTATACATATGATGAGTATTTAGTAAATTAATCAATTTAAGATTTATGTTTTCCCATTTTGACCATCCCATAAAGAAATGTTCACTACCTGTCAATGAATCTACTCTCATCTAGATCAATATGTTAGGATATTTACATTTTAAGATAACCATTTATGGGTCTATCTATCCATATGTGTATATCAATTCATCATGATCTAGGATGGATTTTCCCATATTTACATCTCTCATATTTATGATGGTGATCGATGAGACCATTTTTTGATACGTGATATGGAATATTGGTTCAACATGATTATGATTTTCCAGGATAGAGGCTCTTTTAGCAAATGTGTCAACAAAAGAACACTGTGATCGTGGAACATGATGTTGTTACTAACCCAATGGGAACTCTTCCATTTGACTGCTATTATAGCCAGTCAGGGTGTACAGTTTTTTCTTCTTGTTGGAATGCTCATTATTGATCTTCTTTATCAATACCTTTAGACCACTATTGATATTATTATAGGCCAGCTGTAAGTCTATGTATTGTTTTGACCCAAATATGAGACCTTGAATTTCATCCCCATTATTTGTATAAAATTGAGATAGTGATAATGTGTACGGAACACATTATTCTTTTCTATAGAGACTATTATAATGCCTAATATATCATTATTATGTTTTACGTTTTCCATTCAGATGCAAATGTGGCTCAATGAGGTGTTATCAAAATTCATATCTTGTGTCTGGGGAGTGTCATGGGATTTTTAAGCCCATTATTTCTATCTTCAGCTTATAATGAATATCTTAATCAAGATGTATGGGCTACAAAAATGATGTCTAGAGAATTCCTATTCATACGGTTCTATAAACAAACTAAATGTTATATTGTTTTTTGAATGACATCGCAATTGAAAAAACACACATTAATATTGGGACTGCAATTTATGTAAATATTTATGTAGATACAGGATAACAATAGGGACTATATACAGATTCACATAATTCTAGAGATTACATATTTAAAATATTAGTTTGAGGAATTTCTTCACAACATCAGAGTATCAGGACATAGTTCTAATAATTGTTTTGATAATGTAGTATACATTATTCATATACTAACTAATTATTCTGTATGAAGAGAGAAACCAATGAGAACTCCATGGATGAAACATATAAGCTGATGTGACTTCCATACAGAAGTGGAATCTACACCACTAGGTGTATTAGGTTATTATTGAGACTCTAGAAGCCTATTAGCAATCCTTGTATCCTTGATATTTGATTCCCATCATTACTATACAAGTGGTGGAAGGGGGTTATTTTATGTCCAATTTTTCTATGAAATGAAAAATGTAGTAAATGTTACCATGGACCCCCCCCCTATGATCACTGATATTTGTATGGTGTGGAATTGGTAAAATAGCACTAGTATTTTATAATTCATCCTCTATTCCATAATTTTATACCCCAAAGCCAATGAACATCCTTGAGTTACTTTGAAATAACATTTCAGTGAATATATATTCAAATTATGCTACCTTATCTTGTAAACGATTGTTTTATGATACATGAAGTTATCACATCATTGATTATAATTGAACACCATGTCATAGAAGTAACATTAAACTATTATTCCTATAAAATTAATATTTATATTACTCATGGATCATCGATTAATTGAGCCTTAATACTTTAAAAAAAAGATAATTACATAATTGAAAATTATCCCATATTTTGATTTGAAGGTACATGGTTCCACATATTCAAGGGTCATATTTATCTTATTGTTCCCTGAATACCAATCTGTGACTAAAATGGTGTCGAAACTAGTACATGAATTTTTCAAGAGTTATGTGATTTTAAATAGGATTTCACCATTCATCAAGATCCAATTATGGTGTAAAAATTGATGTATCACCAAATATTCTCACTATTATTTCCTAATAGGGAAGATTGTGTTGATGAATCATTGGTATTACACTTCTTGGATTTATATTTCACTGATAATTTTTTTATATTATGCCTCTAAAATGTTTTCATGAGAAGCTTCATCCTTATTGATATCTACAAATAGCCTTTAAGGACTTTGAGTAAGATGGTATGGTGAATCATGGAATTATAAAATATTTAAAGCCACCAATATTCATTTATCACATATTTAAGAACCATGGTTCTTAAAATGCTGTAATAATTCCTTCCTCAAATTCTAGAGGGGAATTATTGAGTACATACTTTTCTTCATCCACCTATATGTCTATGGTGTAAATATTTATTGATTTTAGCAATCTGGTAGTATTTCAATCAAAATGATGGTGTGATATTTTATATAAAAATTAATTACCCTACCCTACTACTAGAATCATTTAAGATAAATTCCAAATATGAAACTATTTTACAACATCACTATGAAAATATGGGCCATGTACATTTGGGATCCTGTTTATTAGCTTATGAATATTTATAGAAGTCTCATAACAATTTTAACGATTTGAAAAATTATTTATTGTGTCAGTCCAAAAGCCATTGGGGGATGAAAACTGTATGTAATCATCTACTATTCATTATTTCCCTTCTATTTTTATTATTTGGTTTTTTAAAATGTGCCTTCACATGTCTTGAATGAGAACTATCATCTTGTTGTATATTGACCTTTCCATCGATAGGGTATTTCAAACATAAATTACAATTTTGAGTGAACTACTTATGGATGTGTTTCAAGGTCTATCCAAATAGGTCATTGAATGTTGTATACTATTGGATAATATAAAAACAAAATTAGATTCGAATACCAAAAATAAATATTTTATATTTATCATCCCAAGAGGTTCCCCCCCAATATCAGTCAATTCAATATGTGTCTTTTTGGGAGTCAAATCCCCACCACAATACCCCCGATGTTGATGTGTTCAATTGTGATGGCGTTTATACCAGAACCATTGATAATAAGGCACGTTTATATGTCAACATTATTGATTCTATTTGAAACATATAGGGAAATTATTGTCTCCATATTTCCTCCTTGTATACATAATATTTGAATGATATTGTGTTATAGAACATTGCTGGAATGGTCTACTATCAATAGACCATGGCTGAAATGATTTTCTTCTTCAACCATTTTTGGATTTCTAGGGAATGAAAAAATCAATCATTGAGTTATTTGGAATGATAGAAATAATCCATGATCGAGGGATTGTCTTGGACAATCTCATGATATTTCAAAATGTTTAACATTATTTCTAGAGTTTTACGCCTCCTGCTGTATGATTTATCCCAATTATGTGGCTCATGAAATGAGGTATTTTAGATTGATCATAAATGTTATTGGGTAGAAGTCATCTTGAAATCCCCTTTAAGTGGCGTAGGGCATACAAGCATTCCCCTTTTGTCTGGACTTACTAGATAATCTCACCCTTATAGGTAGTCATATAAGATGACTGTTATAGTATATCGAATAGAGCGATATGGTACACCTCTATGTTTCTTTTGTAAAATTTTGATTGATTCTATTTGAGCCTCAAAGGTATATATTTTCTCTATGATTATATGACCAATATATTTGGTTTGACTACATAAGTAGTGTCCTGTGTACCTTGTGTCCTTCTCATGGGGACTCATGATCCATTGTTATGCGTATGGAACTCAAAATCAAAGGCATAATCATCATTGAAGAAGGGGACAAAAATATAATGACATTGTTATAATATAATATTATCTATTAGTTTAATGAGGTTTCTATTTTTGTTGGTAGTCAAATTGGTTTTCATTTTATATGGATGAAATATACAATTTTATGAGAATATGTTGGAACAAAATATTATTCTTCCTTTTCTATCTCTTCTGTTATTTTATGGTCTCATAAACCATTAGGAAATATATCTGATTTTAACTCCCTACGTGGTGGATGTATTTTAGGACTCTTAATCTATGAACCTGTTATGGAATGAGCTCAGTAAACTATATTTTGATTCATCTATTTTTTAATCATCTTCCCACCCCGATCCAGAACAATTGTCTAACAACCTTTATCTCTTATCTAGGATATGGTTTTGAATTGCCAAAACTCTTGGGTGTTATCCAACATAAAAAATATTTAATATATTATACATTAGATAACATCATTAATGTAAAATAAAGTGTCGATGTTATGACCTATTCTTCAATGTAAAGGGTAGTGGTATGGATGATTAGTGATGTTGACGACATCATGATTCCCAGAACATGGAATCATTAGTCGGTTATTATGCATGGATAAAATGAAATAATTGGAGAATTATTAATTTATAATAGAGTATTATTTAATTATATATTCCTGAAACCCATGGTGACCAATATCTCTTCATGAATATAGCCATGGTTTTTTAAATTTTTGCCGCTCGACTCGAGGCGCTGGTTGATTTGAAACGTACTAATGTTCTTTGATGTGCAGTACAATAATTTTGAGGCTAGGGGTGGTATTTATTTCATGACTTCTTCCATTTAATAAGGTCACATGTTGATATTTGTATTGGGTTCACTAAATTTTGTCTTCTAAACATTCTATATTTTCTGAAATCACAAAAAAAAACTCACAATGAAAATTCATTGGGATCAAATATGTTTGAAATTCATGTTGATGATTCTCATAAAATAGTTCCATTAGTTTATCCTATGACTGAGGGATTCTGGGTGAATAGGTTAAGACATTCCATTTGGATATGAAGTTAATAAGATTCCCATTTTAACATTGTTTAATTTTCATTTGACTTGGAATTGAATTTTCCCTCAACATGGGAAAAAATAATTAATGGAATTGATGATGAATTATTTATCATCTGATAATAGAACATAATGGGAGGATACACTAACAATTATTGTTTGTACCTACTATAGTATCTATAAAATAACACATCATTTTAACCTAATATTTATATCGATGTACCATCACCATCCAACATTTGAATATGTTGTCTGCAAGATATTGGTTAGGGTATCAAATATATTCAAAGTTAGAAAAGCTGGGATTTCAAAAATTGGGTGGATGAAACATTACATCCACTAATTAAAAAAATGAATTATTCTAAGGAATCATCGGTGTGAGTCTCCCTTCTACGGATTCCATTAAAGTTTATTGGGACTCGATGGATTCATGAAATCATGAGTGTTCATCAATTTTTAAATCCACCAATCTATTTGATATGGGAAAGGATTAAAAAGGTGGTATTATTTTTTTATTCCACTTATTATAAACCCTTGTGATAACTGAGTTATCACCCTAATCAGATATAGAATATCAACATAATAGAGTTAATTCATCACTATTTTTTAATTTCTCATTTTTTTGAATGGATTATAAGATATGTAGCCACTCAGTTAGATCAACTGTATAATGACATATAATCTAAAATTATTGGACAAAATACCCAATGAGAATAAATCTATTCAGTAGCTCCCCATTGAGTTATATTAAATATTGAATTTCATTATCCACTTTTTTCTAATGATCCTTAATGGAATGAAACATGGTTCTCTGGGGCGGTGATTGGGATGTATCGAAAACCTTTCCTTTACCGCATAAAAATTCCTCCTTAGAGGTGGAAACTCAATATTTTGATTCTCTAGGTTTATGATATTCCTATTCTTCTTGGTGTGTAAATCCTCAATTAGTGAATCAAGATCACCATCCAAACATGTTATTTATTCATTATTGTGACCCTTTATATTTCTATTTTAATCCAAAATTGGTTCCATGTTAAAGGACATGACATTTATATAGATGTGTTGGGAAATGGTAGTTTTCAAATTAATTTCAAAAAAATTGATAATTAAAAATTATTGAATGTTGAATGTTCAATGATGCCCTGTCCATATTGAGTCATTTTTTATTTCGACCCTAGGTAGGGTTTATTTTCTTTATCATACTCTATTCCCATCTTGTATTAGGGGTAGTGAACTTGATGGAGTTCCCTATCATGATTGTCAATGATTCCTTAAATATAGGGGTGATTCAGCAGGTGAGGTAAATGAATAGGGAATCAAACTCTTATATTTTCCTCCAAATATTTATAAGAAAGAATCCCTTTATTATTATGATAATGGAGAAATTCTCCCATAAATGCATGGTGTTCCTTATCAAATACCATAAATAGAATTTATTGATCTTATTTTGATAATTTAATGATTCTAGTATAGGATGTGATAACTTTTATGAGAGATAATGAAAAATAAATTCCTATAGACTAGTGGTATGGGTATTATCTAGAACCAAATATAATTTTCCTATGACCCTATACTTGGATTATGAACCTGGGGATTGGTATTGATATATAGGTGTACCCAAACATATGGTATGGGGTTTGATTGTTGTTGTTGTTGATATTTTCCTGAATTCACTAATGACCTAATGATTAAATGAATGTAGATAGAGGTAGATATTCCCCTATCAGGGTTGGTTTGGGTCTTCTTTGAGATGGTTGTTAAAATATCTTCTATTGCATTTTTTTATAAGGGGGAGGTTTTTGATTATAGGATCTAGGGGAAATGGTATCTCATGAAATTATTTAGTTTCTATGGGATAATTTTTATTATATCGAACCATCATAAGAATTATCTGATATATATTTCCATTATTTTTAGTGGACTGTTAAAAGATCTATAGGCTCTCCACTTTCTCAACTTCTGACATACTGACACTGTCGATCTGAGAGATTTCTCTGGTTGTGACAAACTAGTCTGATCATTACATGGAACACTAGCTTCTCAAAAAAATATGTCATCACAAGGCTCCATATCTGAGGGGTTCATTCATTTCATGGGGGTGGGTATGTGTAAAAATCCATACATTCCAAATATATGATGGTACATTCCTGACTTCGATTGGGATCATAGCTGTAGAAGAGTTGATATACAACGGTGGAATGTTTTCCCAATATTTGTTCTATGATTTTAAAAAATTTCATCATTGGACTTGGAGATAAGAGTTGGGAGTGGTTTGAAACATATTATATTAATGGTTTGATGGGGACCATTGTATCTTGGATAATAGGAACATCCAGCCATCAATCACTGATGATTTTTTCAAATGTTTTGACATTGATAAATAATACACTCCATCTATATACCATATAATATCGCATAGTCACAAGTATCAAGAGGAAATATCATGGTGGGAGCTTCTTTCTAGTTGAATACTTTTATATATAATTGACATATTCATCTTCATCAGTCATTAATCCTTCGATACAGTCATCCTGCAAAAAATGCTTCTTGGGTCACTAATTTAATTATGTAGAGTTTTTTTGTCAAATGATGGTGTACTATATATGGTTTACACCAATGTTTTGAGCGCCTCTCTATTTTATGGAATCTTTATTTTTAGAAACTCCTTATAAGGATGTGTCTATGAGAAGTTTGAATTTTCTTATCCATGGGATATATCAGCATAGGGAGGATTAAAACAATGGATGTTAGGAACATAGTCCATGGAATCCTTTACAATCTACCCAAAGGAGTATTATCATTGTAATGATCACTATATTCCTTGGTTAATAAGTTAAAAGACCCTTGATGTGTTGATAATTTTTCTCAAAAATATGTCAAGGCCACTATTCCTGAGAATATTATAAGTATGAGTCTCATTCTGTGATGTTTCCAAAATATATCGACATGAATTTGGGGATTTCATAGGTATATGATCCTCTTGTTTTATAGTATTCATAACATATTGAAAATTATCTAGTGCTATGAGAATATGAGGCAAATACTGAGAAGATGATTGAATATTCCAATAAAATTATTTATTATTTGATGTAATATAATCCATCTCGGATGTATATTCTATGCTCTCATAATGAGACTGATATAGAATAGGTATATGAAACCCATCATGGGCCTTTGGAAATTTTTTTTATACTTTCCTGAATGTTATATTTCCATGCCATATGGATTCTTCAACTAACACCTAACTATCCTTCGATGGATTGAGAGTATGATCCCATTTTTCATTTGAATTCCCTATATTAATATGCCTATGAAACTCTATAATTGTATAAGAGATATTATTCTCATTAAATATAGTATCAGATGTATTTTGATGGAGTCGTTCATCAATAATAGTAGGGATATGGTCATGGTATCTATGATAAGATGGAATATTTTCGTCGATTCACTTACCTGAATATGAGTATATCCTGATGCATGTTCCATTATCACTTGGTGATCCCTATACAAAATGAACATATGAACTAATATTATGAATATAGTGTATCTAAAAAGTCTTGTTTGACAAGAATATTTTTATGTCCCATGGAATGTTCCTCCCTCAAATAATGATCCCTGGATAAAATCATGAAATGAGACCAATCCTAGACCATTGGAATATGTTTCTGTTCATTTTTCACTGGCATGTGACATTGTACTGATCCATGTTTATCTATTACAAAGAGATCCTCGATTGGATAGTGAGTATAATCCTAGTCTAATGCCTCTTCCTTTACTGCAATATTTAGATAAATCTACTATTTTTTATTGTGAAATAATGTTTATCTAGAGAAATGATTTATTTAAAAATATCAAAGGGTTTTTCTATCCAAGATATATGGATATGAGTATGTGTCTATAACTATATATTTACTTATGACAAAATATTGATACATAGATCTTCATAAATTGTTGAGAATAACTAACACTTTAGAAAATTGTGTGTAGGAATGCATGCCTTACAATTTTCGAAATCAACTATTTACAAGTAGATATCGTTGATTGAATCAGATATATTATACCAAGTAAATTATTGGGAACCCAAATTTCATTAAATTATATGTACATCATTTTAAAGATAAATACCGTAACAGTTTTACAAAACTAGGATCCAATGGATTGATTTCATTGGAATACTAGGAACAAACATAGCATTTATAAAATAAAACATAAATATTATTTAATTCCTTCTTCCATATCTTCTTAATTACCCACATGAAATACTTCGTACATGTAGTTAACTAAGGATACACACTAACACATGGTTGAGGTAGAATATTATTAAGAGGATATATAAGAACATGAATTAATATATCATGGGTGAGAATAAATATAATGATCATATCATAATCTTGGGACCATCAACAAAATCATTAGAGGAAGCATTCTGTAAGGGCATAGAATGTGTTGATTCTTAATAATTAATCATCATGTCTTAGTGGTCACATGAAAAAAATAGTTTTGAACAATGATAGAATCATTTTCATTTATAAAATATGTTAATCACTATAAAATTGTCATTGAAAAAAAAGATATCACCATGTTCACAAATTTTTCATAATAACATTTATATGATCATGAATTCCACATAGAACGTATAAAAATATTCACCATAAAATAACCCACGAAAAGTGTAACGACCGGAATCTGGAGCCCCTCCACGGGTGCCTCGTTCCTGGTTCACCACATGACCACAATAATGTATCCCTGAATTCCAGAGACTGCCGACTAGAAGCGATGGCCTTGGTGAGTTGGTGGGGAAACTATTCCCTCATTCAGTAAAGTATACAGTGGAAGAACCACAAGTCACAATTGGGGAAACAATAAGAGCATACAACAACTGAACTGAACAGCGGAAGCAATGTGTATACTAATAAATATGCAACATGGTAAATATGTATATGGAAAGCAGTAAACAAACCAACGTGCTGAAATACAACTAAACACATGTATAAAGTAATAGAAAAATAAAAACATAAGAGCAACTCCTCAGCATCACAAGCCTTAGCTCGGTCCCATGCTCTCCATCTCCGGAAAGTCAGGTACCTGAAGTAGAAGGGAGATTTCCCTTATCTATACATACAGCAACATAGTCTACATGAGCCCAAAATCATGGCCCAAACGGGATGTGAGATAAAATCCCATTAGGAAGTCACCCAAAGATTTGTGCCTAACAGTCAATGAATACATGGCAGTAATGAAACAAAAATTAGTAAATAGGAAAGCACAAGCAACTACAATCCATAGTTCTAAAAAACAAGGTACACAAGTAAAATACCACCAACAATGGAGAAAAGGTGGCCCTCTGGGTATCTCTCATAGCCTAACCCCTAAGGATCAACCTATAAGTACTAGCAACCCTCTGACAGGCACACACAGTCTCACCCCTCTGGTTCACCTATGAAAATAAATATACTCTCTAGGGAAGCACTCACTGTCAATTCCCACTATAGTCTCGTATCGTACTAGAGGCTCTCTATGGAAGCACTCAATATCTAGTCCCCCTGTGGCCCATGTCGTGGAACTACAGACTCTCTGAAGAAGCACTCAATTTAAATTCCCCTCATGGTCTCGCATCGTAATTAAAAAACACTCTGGAGAAGCCATTCCTTCAATTATCCCTTTGGCCTACAAATATAGGTTCTCATAGTCGTGAGTGAAAATAAACATGCATAGCGTGCATGTATCGTCCAAGTAAACCTCAATAACTACTTAGATACCATTCAAAGGCTCAATAGTAAAAAAGCAGCAGTTCAACTATCCTCCGACTAGGCATGGAAACTGACAGAATACCAAATAGGCAGAACAATCATGGAAAAGCATACTGAGAACAAAATAAATTACTCTACATACAATCATAAATCTATACTACAGTAATCAAACAAGGAAGGAAAATAGCAGGGGAAAAACAAGAAACCCACAATTCCCCACCCAAGGGAATTTGTGGAATTTCCACAAATTACTCATCGAATTTCAACAGAAAGTCACAAACCACCTACCTCGTTCTTAAAAGATCGATATATGTGAACCATGAAGATTGATTCCCATTAGAATGTCGTAGATCTGAGAAAACACACAAAATGATCAACCCATGATAACTCAGAAACAAAGAAGAATCAGAAAACGAAGCTCAAGTAGAAGGAAGATCTTACCAATGTGATTCCAA
Source organism: Viscum album (assembly GCA_963277665.1). NCBI lineage: Eukaryota > Viridiplantae > Streptophyta > Magnoliopsida > Santalales > Viscaceae > Viscum > Viscum album. Next base: position 1,707,737,379 of record OY728142.1, read on the forward strand.
CACAATCAACCGTGCATGAATCGCAGAACGGACGAAGAGACAGGATCTCGTCAAATATTCGGCTTTATAGGTCACTCGCAAATGAACGAGACCTCGAAGGAGGTGTTTCTGTGCGTCAGGCGCGACCCCGGTTTGTTTAGTGAAAAAAAGTAAAGTACATGGCGTGTATTGGCGTGTATTGTGTTTTTCCGTACTCCACCAAAATCGGCCTCCACGTCATCCCTACACACAGTGTGTGTGGCCCGGGCAGGGCTAGCACACGACTTTGAGCCAGAGAAGAGTACATGGTGTGTACTCAGATAGTACACAGTGAGTACATTGAAAATATCTAGAAAGTTCATTTTTCTTAAAAACACTAGAAAAATGAAAAAATACATGAAAAACAGATCCAGGTTCTTACAAAATTCCCCCCTTAAAGAAATTTGTCCCCGAATTTCCCTAACGTGGTGTAGAAGAAGAATCCCCGAATAGCTCTGGCCACTGCGATCGTACATCGGTCTCCCTTTCCTAGGTCTCGTCCTGTACTCGCCTGTGCGGCCATAGCACCCGTACCAGAGGAACAAACTACATGTAGAGAACCTTCGCACTATGATCGAAGATCCGGGTAGGATGTTCCTCGAATGACGCATCCAATTCAAGTTCAACCTCCTCAGTCAGAAATACGTGACACTGGTCTGAAAAGTAACGTCGGAGCTTAGAGACGTGGAAGACTTCGTGCATGGCCCGATACCTCTATGGTAGCTACAACTGATAGGAGACCGAACCCACTCTCTCCAAGTCCTCAAATGACCCGACATAATGTGGTGAATACTTACCCTATCTCCGAATCCTCTTGTGTCCCAACCTCGGTGCGACATGCAGGAAAACATGATCTCTGACCTCAAACGCCAGAGGTCATCTCCACTGATCAGCATTAGTCTTCTGTCATGACTGTGTTGAATCCATCATCTTCCGGATCAGCTCTACTTTCTCTGAGGTCTCCTGAACGAGGCGAGGTCCTAGAAAAGTTGCATCTCCTACCTCCATACAGCATAAGGGTGATCGGCATGGCCTACAGTACAAAGCCTCATATCATGCTATCTGAATGGTCGTCTAGAAACTGTTTTTGTAGGAGAATTCCACTACAAGAATATGATTCTCCCAAGAACTGTTAAAGTCTAGAATTCAGGCTCAGAGCATATCCTCAAGCACTTGGATCATGTGCTCGGACTGGCCATCAGTCTGGGGTTGGTATGCCATAGTCAAAAGTACCTATGTACCCAAAGCCTTCTGAAGTCCCTTCCAGAACCAGGATGTAAAGCGAGCATCCCTATCTGAAACAATGGAGTGTGGGACTCCATGAAGACGAACGATCTCTCGGATGTAATTTCATCCTATATCATCGACACTAAAGGACTCCTTGATTAGAAAGACGTGGGAAACCTTCATGAGCCTGTCGATGATAACCCAATCAACATCTCTTCCCTGAGCCGATCTCGTCAACCCAGTCACGAAGTCCATCACAACATCATTCTACTTTTAATCCGGACTGGGTAACTGCTGTAAAAGGCATATCAGTCGCTGATGCTCTACCTTATCCTATTAGCATGTAGAATATCTCATGAAAAAAAAGCATCATCTTTCTTCATACCTGGCCACCAGTATTGGTGATGAAGATCCTGATACATCTTGGTGATGCCAGGATGAACTTCCCAAACAGAGGAATGAAAATCCTGCATCAGCTCCTCGCATATGTCTGTTGGAACCCATACGTGTCCATGGAAATTCAATATCTCATCCTCTCCCACTGTCCATCCAGGAAAAGGGTCCTTTCCTGACACACTGTCCTGCAGGACTAAGCCTTCTGAGTATGATAACTGCCTCATCCGAACCAAATTAAGTAGTGTCGAGGTAACAACTACTGATGAATGAAAAGTTTTTCCCTGTCTATCGTGCACCTCTAGATGCATATCATAGAATAGAGTCATAAGATGCCACTCACCTTTATCCTGCTGAACTGCCTGAATCTGAGTTCTCCGACTCAATGCATCTGCCACTGCGTTGGCCTTTCCGAGCGTATAGGCGATCTCGAAATCAAAAGGCTGAAGATACTCAACCCACCGGCGTTGTCTCAGATTCAGATCACACTGAGTGAAGATATACATGAGACTCTTGTGGTCAGTGAAGACCAAAAAGTGCTCTCCCAGTAGATAGTGTCTCCAACTGTGTAAGTCATGAAAAACATCATCTAACTCTAGATCATGAATAGGGTAGTTCTTCTCATGTGGCCTCAACTGCCGAGATCCGTACGCAATGACTCCATGTACCTGCATAAGAACAGCTCCCAGTCGGATAACTGAAGCATCAGAGTAAACAGTGTAGCTCTTTCCTATCTCTAGCAAGACTTGTATCGGCGCTGACTTCAACCTCCCATTCAGCTCCTGAAAGGATGACTCATAAGAATCTGACCATAAGAACATCGACCCCTTCTTGGTCAGACCTGTTAAAGGTGATTCTAGAAGAGAGATGTCCTGAATGAAGAGTCTGTAATATCTAGCCAGCCCTAGAAAACTATGTACCTCAAAGACATTCTTCGGATTCTCCTAGGAAACAATAGCTCTCACATTCTCTGGCTCCACAGATACTCCTACCTCAGAGATGACGTGAACCCAGAAGTGAATCTGATCAATCTTGAAGTGGCACTTCGAGAGTTTAGCATAAATCCGATGCTCTCTAAATGTACTCAAAACGATCTCACGATGGGTAGCATAGTCGTGTCGAGTGTGATAGTACACCAAGATATCATCCAATAAGACCACGAAGTAAAATTCCAAGTAATGATGGATCACTCGGTTCATCAGTGCCATGAAAACTTTTGGCGCATTCGTGAGACCGAACAGCATAATTGTCTACTCGTATAGACCACACATGCTCCTGAAGGTTGTTAGAGGTATATCTGATGGTCTAATGTGAAACTGATGATAGTAGGACCTCAAATAGATCTTCAAGAACACTCGGTCTCCTCTCAGCTGATCGAAAAGGTCATCGATCCTCGGTAAGGGATATCGTTTATTAACTATCAACTGGTTCAGCTTTCGATAATCCACACAAAGCAGAAGGGGACCGTCTGCCTTCTTTGAAAATATGATAGGAGAACCCCAAGGAGAAGTACTGGGTCAGATGAAACTCTTTGCCTGCAACTCCTTCAACTTCTTCATGAGCTCCTACAACTCAGGATTATCCATCCTATAAGGAGGAATGGATACTAATACCGCTCTTGGCACGAGCTCGATCAAAAAGTCTACCTCAGGCTCCAGAGGAAAACCAGAGAAGTCCTCTGGAAAGAAATCCCTGAAGCGATCCACCACTAGAGGAAAGTCCAAATGTGGAGTCCCCTGATCATCTAGATAATGACAGGAAATCTGGGCTATAACCCTTCCTAGCCCATGATTCTCGAGTCTTGGTCGACTTCCCTGGACATCCTATTCGCCTCTATGAAGAAAGGATTCACCCACTGGTGAAACGAAACTCACACTGTGGCCATAACAGTCGACGACTTCCTAGAAGGGAACCAACCAGTCCTTCCCAAGGATGACATCATAGCATGTCATCTTTAGGACATAGAGATCCCATAAGAAACGATACCCTACAACCTCAAGGGGGAACTCTTTACACTGGCATACAGTAGATGTACTTGTCCCCAATGGTGTGTATAGTGTGAACGAGTCGGCAGAAGAAATGATGAAAAGCCTAAGGCCCTCCATGACAACAACATAGATAAATCTATGCATAGCTCTAGTATTGAAAAGGGATGAAGATAAAACTGAGGCTACTAGAACCATACCGCAAACTGTAGAAGGGGTAGGATGCTGCTACTGATAGATTTGTTCCACGACGAAAGACTGAGCTGCACCGCGGCCTTGCGCCCCTGGTTTTCCACTATGAGCTAATCCACCCTACTGATGTTGAGGGACCAGTGGTTGACCGCCATTGCCTCAAAATCCACCTCAGCCTGAATGGCCGGAAGAACTCCATTTCCCTGATGGGTGAGAAACTGGTGGTGCTGCTCCTAAACGAGGTGTCATGGAAGAACCCCAGTCACCCATTACTGGTGAGAAAACCTAGAAGAAACGATGAAGGTGTCCCATCTTGATGCATGATTGGCACACCACGGGGTCCCTCTAGCACTGCGGCCATGTATGCCCTGACCGGCCACACTGTTATCATGTCACCTAGCTACCTAATGATTAATCACGCTTCCTCAGGTCATCGCGCATAGGCTCTCTACGGTTCTTCTTGCTATCATCTGGAGGGAAACTAGCTCTGGAAGTAGAACGACCCTGGATCGCAGCTCGAGAGTCTCTCAGATTGCGCTCCACAATCAGTACCTGGTTGAGGATAGAAGTGATGGAAGTCACCTGGAAGATGTTCACTTGCGAGTGGATCTCCGTCCTGAGGCCATCCTCAAAATTCTTTGTTAAGAACACCCCTCTTCCATCCTGGAGGGATGTGAAGTGATGCAGTATGGTGAACCCAGAGGAATACTCCATGACAGAAAGAGTACCCTGCTCTAAGATCATGATCTCCTAGAATCGATCAGCCCCCAGGGTCTCCGTGTAAAAGTAGTCATAGAACATGAGCTGGAACTCCTCCCAAGTCATAGCCTGATGTTGAACCTACTATGAAATCACATCCCACCTCCGCTTGGAGGAGAATCAGAGCATGTAGGTGGCAAGCTTGAACCACATATCTGGAGGTGTCTCCAGGTGGTCTAAAATGGTCAGCATGGATTCCAGCCACGACTCTGCAGCCTGAGGTCCTCCTTCCCCTGAGAACGTAGGAGGATGCTGCTGCTGAAAAACCCGCATCAAATCTCCCATAGTCGTGGCAGGAGTCGGAACTCCCTGGAAGGCCTACATCATCCTCATGAAACCTTCCCTGAACTTCACAACAGCACTTGTGATTGGTATAACAGTCGGTGCCATGGCTGGCCTGACTGGATGATTGGCAGGAAGTCTATGATCAGTCATATCTGGTGTCTGATCACTACCTGATGATAGACGTACGACCAGAGGACGTCTCGGAGGCATAGCATTGAAATATAAAAAGTAAACTTTAGATCAGGAATACTAGGACATAGAACACATGAGCACAAAATAGAAACATGGGAAAGAAAACACACAAGTTTACAAAACTAGACTACATGGGGTGTATAAAAACTACATGGCATGTTTTCTCAAGCCACTGACATTGGCGTGTACCCCTGCCCTACATGTCGTGTACACCTCAAACTACATGGTGTGTTACTCCCACACACGGAGTGTACTTGAAAATTGTTCCCCAACCCGAGTCTCTTACACGACTATCCCACACGGTTCGACTTAAACCGAGACTACAAGGCGTGTTCCCTACGGACACAGCACGTAGTGGACAAGGCTTCAGAGGCCCGTGATGTTTAACACATGGCCTTTTACACGGCTAAACATTAAATGGCATGCTCCGAACAAACACAACGTGTATAGGCAAGGCGACACCGTCCCGTGTTGTTCGTGACACGGCCGGGTACCTGGCAAGACTACACAGCGTGCTCTAAGAGCAACACGGTGTGTCTGAGTGATGGTCACGCTGAAGCGTGTTTTTCGCGACATGGCTAGGTTCAAAGAAGGGACTACACAGCATGTTCCGTTACAACACGGCGTGCTCCGTTACAACACGGCGTGTGCTACTCGAGCTTCCCCGACCCGTGTTGTTACTGACATGGCCATGTACACAACTCATTTCTACATGGCGTGTACCTACCATACATGGCGTGTTCCTAAAGTTACATTCATGACACCGTGTTCTATTCACATGGTCAGCAACACGGCCTGAAAACTACATGGTGTGTATCCAAAAAGTATACGCCGTGTATTCTGGGTTTTTCTGGGCAGTAGCTCAGAAACTGCACAGAACCCCAGAAACACTAAAAAAATGAAAAGAGGTGCCAAATTTAGATTCGTGAGGGCCCATATTCCCCACAAATCAAAGCTTGGAATCTCATATAGTCACATACAAGGGAAAACAAATAGCTCTCTATCATAAAAGTAGGGATTATATTAAGCATCTATCACAATCGCATGAATAATCTACACAAAGTATATCAAAACAGCATGCAATCTCTAATGCACCCAAGATGGCATGGAAATAATGCATGGAATGTAATTTATAGAAGTCCCTATATGATTCCTGAGATGAAATACCCTCATCTCATCGGGTTGTGATAGAAATAGAACCAAAATATAAAAACAATAACCACACAAGTCATGCGAATCACTCTAGGTGAAAACACATCAACCATAAAAACTCAAAACTAGCAAACTGTAATTAATGAGGTAGTATGGATTTTCCCTATACATGGGTTAGCTACTCATGAGCATAGCTTAACACCAAGTAACAAGTTCATCCAATCCCTGTATAAAGTCTCCAAATAGTAAAGAAATAGAAAAAACACCTCTGATACCACTTTGTAACAAACCAAATCCAGAGCCCCTCCAATGGTGCCTTATACCCGGTTCGCCACATGACCTGAAGCGCATTTCCCCGAACACTAGAGGCTGCTGACTAGCAGAAAGGGCCTTGGTGAGTCAGTGGGGAAATAATGCCCTCATTCGATAAAGTATACAGTGGAAGAACGACAGGTCACAATAGCGGAAACAATAACAGCATACAACAACTTAACAGAACAGCAGAAGCAATCTATAAACTAATAATGATACAACATAGTACATATTTCTATGGAAATAAGTAAACAAAACAATGTGATAAAATAAAACTGAACAAAAGTACTAAAGTAACAACAAAAGAAAAACAGAAGAGAAACTCCTCAGCATCGCAAGCCTCGGCTCGGTCCCATGCTCTCCAGCTCCAGTACGTCAGGTACATGAAGTAGAAGGGAACTTTCCCTTATCTATACCTGTAGCAACGTAGTCTTCTTGGGCCCAAAAGCATGGACAAAATAGGGTGTCAGATTCAATTACATTAGGCAATCACCTAATGATTTGTTCCTAAGGTACACAAGGAAACATCCAGCAACAAAGGAGAAATGGTAACCCTCTAGGTAGCTCTCACATCCTAACCCCTATTGTTCAACATATGTGTACTAGAAACCCTCTGAGAGGAACACACAGTCTCACCCCTCTGGTTCAGCTATGAAAATAAATAGACTCTCTGGGTAAGCACTCACCGTCAATTCCCCCTATAGTCTCGTATCGTGCTAAATGATATCTGGGGAAGCACTTAACGTCCTTTTCCCCTGTGGCCTACATTGAGGAACTACAGACTCTCTGAGGAAGCACTCAATGTCAATTCCCCCTGTGGTCTTGCCTTGAAATTAAAAAACACTCTGGAAATTCCCTTCTGTCAATTCTCCCGTTGGTCTACTACTCTAGGTTCTCACATCCCTAAGTGAAAATAAACAAGCATATCATGCGTGTATCATCCAAGTAAACATCAAGAACTACTTGGCTACCATTCTATGGCTCAACAGTAATAAAACAGCAGTTCCACTATCCTACGGCTAGGCATGGCAACTAGAAGAATGCAAAACAGGAAGAACAAACATGGCAAAGCATCCTGACCACAAAATAAATTACTCTACTTACAAGCATAAACCTCTACTACAACAATCAAGCAAGGCAGTAAAACAGTAAGGGAAAAAAATAATCCCACAATTCCTCGTCTAAGGATATTTGTGGAATTTGCACAAAATACACATCAACATTCAACAGAAAGGCACGAACCACCTACCTCGATTATAGGAGATCGATATACATGATCCACGATGATTGATTACCATTATAATGTCGTAGATATGAAAAAACACAAAAACGCTCAACCTGCGATAACTCGTAAATGAAGAGGAATCAGAAAACGAAGCTCAATCAGAAGGAAGATCTTAATTCTGTAATTCCAACGCAATCGATCGTGCTCAACTCAGATGACGGATGAAGATATGGGAGATCATCGAATATTCGGCTGTATAGGTCTCTCTCAGATGAACGGGGCCTGGAAGGAGGTGTTTTTGTGGGTTAGGTGCAACCCCAGTCCATTTAGTGAAAAAAAGAAAAGTACATGGCATGTATTTTTAAAGTACACTGATTATAGTGGGTTTTTCCATACTCCGCCAAAATCGTCCTCCACCTCATTCCTACACACCATGTGTGTGGCCCGGGTATGGATAGAACATGGCTTCCAGCCTAAGAAGAGTACACATCGTGTACTCAGAAAGTACACGGCGTGTACTTTGAAAATTTCTATAAAGTAAATTTTTCTTAAAAACTCCAGAAAAAGGAAAACATACATGAAAAAAAGATACGGGTTCTTACAAAAAGGAAATGGGCACCATGATAATTTAATAGAGTGTACATTCATGAATAAAAATTTAGTATCCCAATATAAAAAGATAATAAAATTATGATATAAAAAATATCAATCTTGAGTTTAGAATAAATGATCTTAAGAGAAGTAAATGACGTTTTTTCAAAATGAAAATGATCTTTGGATTAACTATTTTCATTTTTCCAAAAAAATTAATTAGAAACATGTATATCATAGATAATAAAATGTTAGAATAATAAAATTATATTTTTTAATATTAAAAGAACACCCAGATTTAAATGTGGTGAGAAATAAGAATTACCAAAAAATGAGATTTTGGATTAGGAATACCCTTACCTTAGGTCTTAATTTTTTCTTCAAAATAATATACTAGATAGAAATGAAAGAAATAAAAATTTATTAATGTTGAAAGAATTATACTTTCATTTGATTTATTATAATTCCATTATGATCATTATTGGACATTAGTATGAGTTATATAGCTGAATTCTATCATATAGAGAGTGTCTGTTTCTTGGATTCTATCACTGGATCACTTGTATACATGTATTTGAGATAGTATAAAATGTGTATAATTAATAATAAAAAAAATATAGGTTATTAATGACTACGAAAATTTGTTATTGGTGTTATATAAAATTAGTATTCTAGATATAAGGATGATTCATTAGATAAAATGTTAATGATAATCATTTAGACTAATATTTGTGGATTTCGAACATAGCGAACTGATTTTATTATTATTTAATATTATGTATATAATTTTTTTCCCGAAAATAAAAAAAGATATATCATAAATTATAAAATATATAGGAACCAATATATTTATTTTATGATACTAATTTAAGGTGATTATTGAAAATGGAAACTTATCGTCCCCGAATGTTATAAATCAAGACCTCATAAGGGATGTTTTATTTTTTTAGAAAAAAATGGATATAAAAAGGAAATTGATGATGGGTTATTAAATTAACATAATAATATTAACAAATATATTATATATTGGGTTTAATATTACCTGTGGATCAGGTGGGGTGAAGATAGAATAATATAATAGAATGATTTTAAAAGAATTTAATAGAAACCAGATGTGGGGTTTACCCATTAAACATCTTCTCTTTGAAAACATCCTTGGGGAAATTATATATGCTCTATTGTTGATAATAATTGCTATTTTATTTGGTGGGTGATTTGGAATAATATTATGTATAACATGGATAATTGTGGTTGCTTTGTGGTTTCTAGGGGTGGGTGAGGGAGTATTTATAGAGGGTGGGGAGAAATTCATTCGATTATTTGATTCACTAGTGTATTATTTTGGCACAAGACTATGAATAGTTTTTATTACCATCATTTATTAAATTAAATATTGAATTATTTTTTAATAATATGATTTTATATCATTCATAAATTATCTATGACTAAAAAATTCATGTAGTTTTTTAATACTGTAAGATTCCATATTTAACTATTCTCAAAAAATTCAACTATTTTTTAAAAATACCAAATTCATTCTATGAACATTATGATATTTATAATTATAAAATTAAATTCAATTTTAAAAATAAATTCTAAATATTAAAAAATTTATATTTAATTAAAATCTTCATAAATTTGAAAAAAATAGATTTTAAATTTAAATCTCATATTATAACAATATACAAATTTTAAAAGGTCCCAAAAAAATTATTATAATACTATAAAAAACATAATAATTTATAAATATATATTTTGAAAATAATTTTTCTTTTTAATAATTTTTAAAAAAATTAAATAAATAACCCTTTATGTATTACAATAGTACCAACATTTAATTTGTCATTTTTAAAGAATTTATTTACTTATACTACGATATAATTATACCATATTTTCATTTATAAGATGTATAAATTATATTTTGTATTTCATGGTAGATTTTATTTTTTAATAGACTAGACTAAATTCCATAATGTTCATGTTATTGTTCTAAAATACATGTTACAGTTCCATTATGATTTGATCCTTAATTACATTGAATGATACTTATTTCATTATTCATTTATTGTAATGATTTTTTTATTTTTCTCTAATGATAACTATTTTTTTTAAAAATAACAAATTTATAATAAGATAAAAACAAACATTGAAAAAAAAATGGTTGTTACCTATTTCATCCTTTTACCACTAGAGTATGAAAGTTGATATTATTGGCAGTGGTATGGATATGACCCTTCCACATGTCTAGTATAGAAATATTACCATATTTTAATTCCAAATGAGCATATATATGGCTGTTATCTCTAGTTACATTAAGAATATATGAGTAAAAATCCTTATTAGTAGTTGGTATATGATCCCAATCTTGATTATCATGGGTCATCTATACCAGAGGTGTCTTCCATGTTGCACACTCATAGGTAGAATAGGTGGTAGTGTGTCAGGAGATACACTTAGTAGGTAATTAAAGGGTACCATTGTGATGGTACTGGTGATGATGGTTGGTTGGATCCCTCCTTTGAAGTCGTTGAACTAGAAGGTAGTTTTAGTTGACTCATTATTCCACCTTCATTCAATACTAAAGGTGTTGGTTGACATTTTTTAATGATAATCACTTGAAGTAGTTAGTTATGGTGGCTAGTTCCACTAGAATTACTTCATCTTTCTTTACATGATGTGAAATTTTCTATTTCAATAGTAGATTACCCTCTTATGAATCTTTATAGTCCAGTATTGTACCATGGTAATCGTACCCTCTGAACCTTTCATTCTCTAACCTTTTATGAATATGTTTGGAGGGTGAGGTCGTTCAAAGGATCGATGGGTGTGTAGTTGTAGCTAACTCTTCTAAAAAATATCGGGATTATGACTTGTCAGGTCAATATTATTGTTTTATTAAAAATGTATCTACAGTTATGATGAAAATTAGGAATAAAGTTTTTCATTAGTGAATTATCATCAGCATGATATTTTGTCTATCATATATGAATGGATAAACAAATAGTCCTCTTATTCTTGGACTACCCATTCTAGTTATCTGGAATTTTTATAAAGAGGATGTGATTATTTAATGATAACCCTAGATAAATATAACAAGATGTAAGATTAATGTTAGGTTTTCCATGTTTTCATTGGAAATACAAGAAAAATGTAATGATTTACAATTGAATTTTTATTCTGTTATTTGACATATTTTTATGTTGTTCACCATTATATGTTTTCATGGATTATGAAAAAAATGGTCTAAAACATGTTCAAAATGCCATTTTGTTATTTTAAACAGTCAAATCACCTTCAACCATTTTGATTACACAGATCAAGAACACAATATATTCTTCAAGATTATTGAATGATTGTTCTATTATTTTAATGATTCAGATTGGGACCAAAATTTTTTATTCAAAAATAAAATGACAAAAAATATATTTGGGAATGCTCATTATTGAAACATGATGGACTAAAAATAACTAGTTAGTATACCCTTTTTATCATGTGATGGATATTCCATGGTTAAATGAATTTTCAGTAGGTTCTTCATCTTCAGTTTCATTAGAAAGAGGTGGTGAATTCATCATTTTTCATAATGGACACTCCCAATAGTTCCCATATCCATAACATTGTGTAGATCTAGTTTTGAATAAAATGTTCTTAATTGGGGTTGCACAACCCAAGGGAATTAGGAAAACATAATGCTTTAAATTATTGGAGGTTAAGATCATCACACTCATGATAGGGGAAATATTTCCCTCAACAGTACTCTCATACAGTTAAAAAAATTCAATCTCTTATTCATATTGATATGGAACTAGATAAAAAATAAAATGACATGTGTTGGACCACCTTTCAATCTTGATACAAAATCTATTTCCCTCAATAATTGGCGGAAAGAAAATATCACTTTATAAAACGGGGAATTATGAAGTGACTCAATATATATGTATATGAGGTACTTAAACCATTTCTACATAGGGGAAGGTACTTTTATATTGATTTTGATTAGTTGGTTCTACATAAAATTCCACCATTCAGGGAGGTGATTAAATTTTTTTTGTTGGGATTGATACACTATAAGGTGTACATCCTATCATTTTTATAGTATGAATAATATTTCAGGGATTTTAATGAACCAATCCATTTTAACCTCATGTGGAAGGAATATATGGGTGGGTATATAGGAATCAGGTATTTGGGAACAATTCTTGATGAGATGTCCTATGTATCCAAGATATATAACGATTCAGATTTATTAACATTTGATCATTCCCATACGAATCATCTAGAGATAGATGTCCAGATATTGTGGGATTTATATTATTCCACTTATCACAGATTACACAATAACGTTTCTATAGATAGTTTATATTTATGATGAAATTGATACAATCATTTTATCTTCCTGAACCCTCATTATACATGCTCATTTTGAGAAACATGGGATGGAATGTACTCAATATCACTATATATGGTCGTGGGACCTATATAATGGGACATGCCACATGAGGTTTAGTATTTATATCATGACGTTGGGAGGTGTTCTGCATATCCATATTATGGTAGGAGTCAAAGTCACCATGGTTCAATTCACATCACCATCCACTGATGGATGAGGTAGAATCATCATTCCATAGGAATGATTGAGTACATATGGTTGAAATGTTAAATAATTATGGTACATACACTTATCCATATTCCAATATTACCTCAAGACTTATGAGTTTTATTAATAATATCATGGTTATAAAATTAATCAATGTTCATAGAGTTCAACTAAATTCATAGTCTATTGATTGATAGGTGAGAATGATTATCCCATGGGATTGATTAGATCTTAATGGATGAAATAATAGAGATATAGTGAATTTATCACGGAAGTGGATTCCCATGTAATCTCATGACATAGGAAAGAATCTTATGTATATTGGTTATATAATGTTTTAGAGTTATGTTTTTTATTACATAAGTTATTATTCACTAATACCTCCCTGATATGGATGCTGGACAAGTGTATCATTTTCCAAGGATTCCTTCATTAATTGGACTACTTGTCTTCCTAACATGCATTGATTTTGTAGCTATACTGCCTTTATTTTATTCATTACATTTCGTATGATATTTAATTATCATTTATAAATAAATTTTCATGATCCATTGGAATTTTTTGAGGCACATCCCGTAATATAGAGGTCATGTTTGGAGGACGCTGCATGACAAAGGATGAAATGTCTCTTCAACATTGTGGGATCTGGTATGCAGGCCTTGGAGTCTACTTTATTGTATCAAATAACAAGAATGGGTGGAATTTAGTTATCCATCTAAATTTCTCTAGTGTCATCATGAATGTTATACAACTGGTTTGTAGGGTTTCATGGGAGTAAGTGTGACATGTCTAGAAGGTGCTTCATGTCCTGGATTACTTATCGTGGGGTTTGGAATATTGTATGCAGACATATCCAAAGTATGTTTCATTATCTGGCTGGGATATAGTACGACTTATTTATATCTAGTTGACTTCTCTAAACGACCTCACAAAATCTATTTATAATGTCATGAGGTCGTTGTGAGACATAGCTGACATGAACTCATGATGCTAAAGGACATGTGATACATGTCTAAAGGACATCATAAGGATTCAATGTTGAGCCCAGTGGGTTTCTTATGTTTTTTGTGGCATTATAGGGAATTCCATGATACGTGATATAACATTTACATTAGAAATTTGATGACCCAAATTGTATACCAAAAGAGTGTCACATGAATGGGGAATGATTTCATGGTGATGATTCATAACATGGATGGATCATTATAATTGTATGAGGATCATAATATATGTTATTCACATAAGTTTCCCATATTTTTATTATTTTTTCCATTAATTGTTTTTTCATATATAGTATTTATCTACTGTTTTTTTATATCTTGAGTGACTGATAAAGTTTGTATTATCTCCTTTTAATAACACACTTGATGTCCTTATTGTTAAATATTAGTGATCACAAGAAGGGCCTATGGATATCACATGATATTATAGATTATTACCTAGATATTATTTTCTTGTAAAACATATTGAACATTATACCATCCAGTTGGATATATTTTCTTTTTTGTTTGGGTATGCCATTACTAGGACCTAAACATGAACTTTTTCATGTGGGGGTGGGGGATTTGTTAGCCTCACCACCCAGATTTTATTCCTCTTTTCATAGAATGTATTGTGAAAATAAAGGTTGGAGTTATAAAAGGTATTTAATGACATGTGATTCATGAGATCATATTTTTGGTCATTCTCAAGGTGCTACATGATTTTCAGTGACCATGAGGTCATCCAATTAATTACCCAATTATTCGATTATAGCCAATTTATGGGGTCTTTACTAATAAAATTGGAAATTTATGGGGCTTTCACATTATCAAGATGATATATTTAAAGGCCATCCCGAGATAATGGTTCCTATTGAAAGGATATCAACAGATCTAAGTAGACATATAAATGATCATTTGTGAGACAAAATGGTTTTCTAGGCGGCCCTTGTGAGATCAATTCATCACGTCGAAAGGACTTTTACGGGACATATAGAACACTTGAGTGTGTGACAAGTTGTTTTTGAACACAACAATCTCCCTAATATTCCATTTTTTACTTAATTTTTTTAAATGGAATGGTTCATGTTATATTTAATTAGTTTAGTTGCAAACAATAACTCATTCCAACAATGGTGTTCCCATAGCTGACAAAAAGTTCTCTAGTTATGAAATATTATTATCAAGAAAAACATGTATAATTATCATTGGAAAAAAAAGTTGGATAAAAGGACTACATGATCATGTTTCTAGCCTTTAATGAGATTATAGTAACATTCTAGAGGTCTCTATTGTATCAATGTGGTCATGTCACCATGGTATTGGTGTGACTTGCGAACTACTTGGTTGAGTCTTCTAAACCTTATAACCAAAATATTATCTATACATTTTGATATTTTTTCCCTATTTTCCACAGTTTTTTGGATAGTTTTCATTGTGTATACCAGTTGAAAATAGGAATGAATTAAGGGATCTTATTTGGCTCCCACAGTTAATTTAGAATGTTCCATAAGTATTTCTTCCCTATATTATTTTTAAATTCTCATTCGGAGGGTGTTAATTTTGGAATGCCTACCCCATGATGCAATTTAATTTGTTTTTCATTAAAATTTAATATAGATGGTAATGGGTATAGATTTTATTAATATATTTTATTTACATGGTAAAATAATTTTTCCATAATGGTAAACTATTATCTACATTTATTTTATTCATCTCTCATAAAATATAATCAACATTCATCTGTATGAATGACCAACCATGTCCTTATATTGTTATAGTCATTTTTATATCTCTAACATCTCTATATTAATATTAAAAAAATATTGAATATATATTTTATTTATATTTTCACTGTATTCTTTATTATTAATAATGATCAATTTATAATCACTAAAAATATAAACCCAAAACATACAAGAAAAACATATTCATTGCGACCTAAAATGGTGTTTATTAAAATTATATCTAATAAACAAGTTGAAACTGATTATATATATATAATATATTTTTTGATATATATGATTATAGTTCAAAATATATTTATATTAAATCAATATTTATTACGAAAGAGTTTTGGACACCTACGAAGGATGTAGAACATAAGGTATTGGTTTCTCACATCACTTGTATTTCTGTGAGACATTTCTGTATTCTTGAAATATGTTATTTTTAGGTGTATTTAATTTACCTTATATATTTAAAATCATGATTTTTTTATCTTTATGGATTTTAACATTTCATTCGATGTTATTTATTTCATACTGTTATGATTAATTTGTTAACCAAAAGAATGGATTTAATTAATAGTCTCATCATTATTTGATATTATTTGGGGTTACGTCCCTACAAGGTGGATATTCTCTTAAATGTCAAAATTTACCTTAAAATATTAATTAATATTTTTATTATCAATGATTAGTTATTAATAATAAATTTTTCAATGTTTATATTGTTCTAATATGTTTTCAAACTGTAATATTCTTATCATTTTCTCGATAAGGTAATTTTAATAATTATTACAATAGTGTGACATAAATTTTTTTAATATAAATTACATGAATATATTTTCCCTCTTTTATAGATAATATATTATTTTATGAATCATTTATATTTTTATGATGTTATTTTCAAATATTCTATTTTCCTCTATATTTATTATTTCTTTTAAACATTTCACTTCAATGTGGAAAGGGGTATTTTCCTCATGAATTTTCCAACAATTTTTGTAAACTATTTTAATCTACTTCCACATATATTTTGTAATAATATTATTAAAAGATGTTATTTATGAATGATAAAATCCACTATATTTTTATGGATGTTTTATGATCATTTTGACTGGGGAAAGTATTGGTATTCTTTATTATATACCTTCTTAAATAAGATGATTTTGATTCTAAGAAATATTTATTTTGTTGTGTTATTTATTAATATGGGTTATTTATTTTAATTTTTATGTTACAAATGGTTAATTGAAGTACCTATCCCCTGTATCCTCAATTGGTATCTTGAGTCAATATATCTTAAGAATTTTATATGTTTCTTATCAAAATTAATGGTGCATTAGCATAATAACATGATGGAATATATGTATTGGAATGAGTCGTTAAATGTATAAGTGTCTTGGAATGATTCTTTTATTTTATGTTATATATTTATAGAATAATAACTTCTATTACATAATAGTATATTGATATCTATGAGATTAGATGAATAGTTTTTATATCCATCCAATACATTTTTGTACGAGTGAAAATGTATATTAAATTGTTTGATCCCAATTTATTTGATGTGATATTATTCATGGATTATAATGATTTTGTTGCATGAAAATACTTATTGAGAATCTGAGCTCACCCAGTTCTTTTTTTCATCATGATATGAGAGTGTTTATTATAATTTAATTGTATTGTTATTTTAGGTAAATAATGGTTTCCTCAAAGAAAATAATTTTTTATTTTTTATTTTTTCAAATGTAATTTGGGAATAATATATTTATCTATTTGAACAAGAATAATGAACTATTTAGTCCATTGGGATGTGATTACATGTATGTAGTTACACATTAATAATGTAATCACCTGATCTATGCTATAAGGGATATATTATTTAAACTCCCAAAATCTTAAGAAGATACTTATATGGGTTTAAATTCACCCACCTATGGTCATACATCCACTCATTCTAATATATAATCAAGTTCCATTTTATAATATTCGTTCGTTTTCTAATTTTTCATTATGGGAAATTACATTAAAATGAATTTTACAATGATATTTATGTCCGACTCATGATAGATGCACATTAACCACTTTGAAACCATCCTTAAATCTATATGTTCACATATTATGCTTATGAAATTATTTTATTATTTTACAGGAAGAAATTTTTTATTGTGGATACGATAACCATTTTCACTAAATGAAATTCATCCAGATTTACCTATCATTAATTGATTAGTAACATCCACATATTTAACCCATATTTTTTCATGTGGTTAATATTTATATACGATATTCTTTTATGGTATGATCTATGTGTCAATGTTTTTTGTGTAGATGAAATTAATTTTCCTACTGGAACCCAAATTATACATCCCTCTAATGCATTGGGTAATGTTCATACCTTGTGAAATATAATGTATGCTTCATGTATAGTTATTATATGAACATGATTTTATGATTGTGTGAGGTTTAACTATGACATAAGCTTATAATTACATGTTTTATGTTATTTCCACATTCCCATATAACAATTATCATAACAAATTATATCATGAATTTATGGACTGTTTTATGATTCTAAAACACTTTATGTCACTTTGATGTTCATATTTACCAATGTGTATTAATTTTACAATTTTATGAATTGATTATTTCATATCTGGTATTTATTTTTTACTCTATTATTATGTTTCTAAAAAGGTTATCAAATGAAATTTTATAAGAGAAACAAATCATTTTAAGAGAATCATGAATGAGTTTTGAATACATTTTTTTTACTATTATGAGTTATGATGTCATATAGTTAGTTATCCGATGATACTAGGGATCGTTAGCTTCTAAAGATGTAATAATTGTATCCTTAGGTAATAAATCATAAAATAATCCATGTTAAAGATATGGGTTTTCAATCATCATATTGTCATTCTATTGGTTTCATATAATGTATTGTACTCACATGCTAATCAACTATTTAAGTGTGTTTGAATAATTTAAGACTAAGGACTAGGTTAAGTGGAAGGTCCAGGTGGTGGATAGTTGATAAGAGGTGCATGGATTTTGTAGTATACAAAGGAATACTCTAGAAGACCCATTTTATTTCTAATCATAACATGTTACTCAAGATTATCTTTCCAATTTGGTAACCTGTTTTTTCATGTTTAACATTCATATAATTAATTAGTTTTCCTTATTAATTGTATTATTTGTTATAATTGTTATGAAAGGATATTGAGGGTATAGTCTACCCCTTTATGGAATTTGAACCTTATAACTATTCAATAGCCTATTCTTTATAGGGAGACTTATATGTGTTCATGTGACCCTCTAAACCAGACCAAAGGGTTTGGGTTGTTGTGTTATAAAAAATATATAATATGAAGTACTACCATCATTGGAACCAACCTCCCCCAACACCCCCATAATCTATCTATCCATTATTGTTTGATTATGCCATATTGGTTCTCTATCCATCTTGAACCTCTAAACATTGAAGTCTACTTATGTACCCATGTTCCAAGTCTACATGTGTAGTATATTAGCATAACCTAATAGGAAAACACTAATGGATTCCTTAAATGTAACCAGAAAATATTTTTTATACTAGTGATATTGAAATAAAATGATAAATATATGAACATAAATAAATAATAATATTGGTCCTATGGTTATAAGGTTGTACCCATGATATACCATCATTACTATTCTTGGGAAAGGGTCTCATATAATGTATGTAATATAATGTGTGAACACTGGATCTAAGTAAAAATCTTACAAAAACATATTGTAGTATATGTAAATACACAATAATAGGGAGTATCCCAATAATCCACATAATAGAGGGATCCTCTATTGATCTAAGATATTGTCCAAGATATTTGTATTAAACATAGAATAATAGTCATGTACTAATCATACAAGTACTAAAATGTGATTATAAGTAACATTTAGATATATTATTTAATAGAGATCCATAGTCAACAAAAATTAATACTAGATACTGGGAATAATAGCCAAATATATTACTTGAAAATAAAATATAGATCCAATGAAAAATATTCACACATAGTCATCATGTGTAACAAAAGGTTCCTAGTAATACAAGGAGTCTATAGTAATTTAGTGTAACTATATGTTAGAGATAAGGAAAATAATTTGAATAATGATAATTCTCCTTACACTTGTAGCACCGAAGAATGGGTGGTGTATTTTTTGTAACATTCCACTATTATCATTTTGAGATAACTTCTTCTCATCACTTCAAAAATCAGATTTTCATTGACCTTACATTAAACACATGAAACATTTACAATACCCCGTAAAAATTTCCATCCATTATCCTTCCCACATATAGTGCATAAATGATAACCATTCTTCATTCTTCCATGTTTTTTAGATTTTATATTGAAGAAAAATTCATTTTCATGTAAAAAACATGATATTGATACAATAATCCAACCTACATTTCATCCTCGATTATGAAAAATAACAATCACTTAATTTCGGATAATTTATCTTATAGTAAACACTGATCTATGAGTAGGATATATGCTACTAAAGAACCTATAAAATTTAAATTCATGTTGGATGATTATTCATTAAGTGAACATTACATGTCTCAAGAAATTATACTCCTAGGTACCCACCGATTCAACTTCTCATTGCATAAACTCAAGAAACTATTTCTTCATCATGGTATACAAAATCTGAGAAAATGATTATTTAAAAAAATTAACGTATCCCAATTCAATGATTTGATCTTATATTTACTCATTATATTCATTATTATAGTCCACCAATAGTATTCTTCCCCTTCGAAATAATAAATAGATGGAATAGTTTTCTCATGCTAATAACACTTAAGAATGGAGAATACCATTTCAGTATTTCTAATCCATTATTCTTCATAAATTTTATTTGAAAACCCTAAAAAATAATGTGAAAATTTCATTATAAAGGACCCAACGAATTTTTGTTCCCTATTTTTTCATTTGTAAGTACACTATTATTAATATCTTGGGAAATTTTGGTTATCCTAGCAATTTGGTTTTTAATTCAAGATCGCGTATCATTTGGTTTCACATATGGATAATTATTTAATTTTTCATTATAATCACCATTATGTTGTTCCTTTGGGTTCCATACATTTACTAATATGAATACTATACAGTAAGAAACAGTTATAACAATAATGTATCACGTTTTCATGAACCAGCTCTTATAGGATGAACAACATATGACACCAACCTTAATCTATGACACCATAGGTTTATCCGGATTTGTTTAAAGAACACGCCTATTTAAATACATCATGATATTTCATGATGTGTTTTAGAATTCCCATGTAATTTCCACCATGAGGGTTAAACCAGATGTGCAGTTAGGCCCGTTATCATGTACCATATCACCCTACATCAGGACCATAACATATTTTCAATGTTTTTACCCCTGGGTACATCTATTCCAATTCTATATGTAATTATAGTATCTAGATAGGTATGTACTTAGAGGAAACCACTCACTCTATAGTTAAAAAAAATTCTAGTACATTTTCACATTCTATTACTAATCCTTATACTCATCCATATACATGTCTTTAGGGTTCTCAGTCATGTATTCTCATCCTTTCCTCCAAAGTATAATTGAATCTTTTATCCAATACAAAATATTGGGATCCTCAATTTTCATACATTATCATTACATATCTTATGTTGAATACTTATGAAAAATATACAAAAAGACACCCAAATACTGATCTAGAAAAGTTCCTTTGGATACATGGAAACATAAATACTATTTCTTTGATGAGATGAATCATTTTTTACAAAGTTCTTCTTCATTATAAACCATTTTATTCACATCAAACCTAATACATTTATTCATAACATTGGGGAGGGAATCCTGAAATTGGGTTAGCTTAAATGATCAATATGGGTAAAAAAGGTAGATACATAAGCTTAATCAGGAAAATGAGGGGTTGATTACACAATCATGATAATATATGATCAAAACCCATATATCTATGATTATAAACCTGAATCATGGCCTAAATCTTGGAATTTCATAATATATGAATCATAAGTATATATAGAACAGAAATCATGAAAATATATCATAGGAACCAAATATTGAATTTCGGTACACATAAGCATATATAATTATTTTCATAGTAGTAAGGGTATTGTTACCAACACCATCTTAGTGGAAAAATACCGCTATTGAATAGGGATACCACTATATTACAATCCTATATTATTGAACTGGTATCACTCTTTATTTTATCCCATTAATAATTAAATGAGTTCATGGATCATTCATTTCATCTCTATGTCACGAGATACCTATATTTACATAATGTAATCGAGGGAGATATATATACCACCCTTCTCATAATTATTGAATATATACAACTGAAAAAAGAGCATAAATAAAAATATCTTATGAATTAAAATGGGTATCATAAAAATTTATGCAGATCATAACCTATTGAAAATATATAGGTTTCATAATCATTTTATAATGTCATAACTTGTTAATGGAATCGGATTTCAAAAGCATATAACACGTAAAAGAGAAAAGAGATTCATAATAAATGATCCATCATAACATAATCCATTTAGAAAAATAATATGAATTGAATCATCGAAAAATTCCCATATAAATATTTCATTAACACTTATAGACATTATCTTAGATGGGAAATAATTTCTAAATGTCATTCAAAAAATTTATTGAATAAAATATCCATTCTACATTAGATAATTATTTTTAAAACATAAAACATTTTAGAAAACACATTTCATTGTAAATATATTTAATGACTTATAAATTAAGAAGAAAAATACATAAATAATAATTCAAATCATATAGTATTTGAAAATTGTCCCTAAGGATCAATTGAAAACATTTTTCTAAACATAGTATTTTATTAAAACATAATCCTAGATGAATACATATATACTGTCAGATTTTTAATAAAAAATACATTTTCTTAATTATAGTAAGTGTAATAGTGTGTAAAAATGGTACTAATACATGAATATTCCTTAAATACATATAGGATGAGAAAACTCATGACTTTTCATGAGCTGGATCTTAAGATTTCAATAAATGACGAATAATTATAAAACAAATCGATAAAAGTTGATATTTTTTAAATCAACTATTACAAAAAGAGAAACCATGTTTCTCAACGATGGAAAATTAAAAGTATAAACATCACAAAAAAAAAGAAAGAGAAAAATAATCAATTGTCTAAAAGAAAAAAATTACATACAAATCATCATTAACTATTTGATAACTTTTGAATCTATAAACCCATAAAATAAATATGTAATGGCTCCTAATTTCCATATAATTTTATTTAAATATATTGAATTATTTCAATATAGTGAAATTTGACAATGTGATATTCTGAGGCCCAGAGTTCCTAGAATAAAATGTTGATGTTTTGTTAATTTATAAATACCACGCATAAACAGTTTTCCTAAAAAATTAGAACAACTATAAAATGGTTTCCCGAATCAGAAATTGGAGGGCATGGTTGCACTAAGGATTGTGGGTTTTCCATAAATGTGACATATGTTTAGTCGGGGCATACCTCTTGTGGGAAAACCAGAAAATGGCATAACAGTTAATGAAATAATGAAATAATGATATTTTATTTTTCAAATGTTTAAAACTCAGGAATGTTTATTTAGATAAAAAATCCAAGACCACTGCTGATCTCGTGAGGCTATTCTCTCATTAGGATGATACTAACATTGTATAGCTTGGGAAAATAGTGCAAGCTAGTTTTTGGATGTAAATAAAATAATTAAGCAACAATTATTTTATTGTTAAAATCTATATCATTTAAACATTAACTATGATTGAAAATCTAGGAGTATGGTTGGGTTTGTTGGGGCATGTTCTCCTTAGAAAGAGCCAAACATCGACCAACACAGGTTGAGGGTGAACATTTTTAATTTACTTATCTTTTTAAGGAACATTCAGCAATCACGTGAGCATCGTTTTCAATCATTTGAACGAGTGAGAGAATTAAAAATCTGAAGGCACGGTTGAACTCACAACGTTGGGATTTTCTTATGGTAGGTTTAACATCGTCCATAGTGGGTCGAGAAAAGATGTTTGTTAATTTGTTTTTCATGGTGTATTAAATAAAATAAATATATTTTATTTTATGTATCCTCCCACCTCTCCATTTAATTTTTGGTGGCGGGAACCATAAGAGGGTGGTCAAATAATTATATTTTGGGCATTAAATGACCAGTTACACAAAATGTGTAACCACCAGTTGCATTAATTAATATGATTCATTAGTTCTAAATAAATTAATCACAACTTATACTATGAGTTATTTTAACTCATCCTTGTGGATGGGTATTTGTTTCTATTTGTGATAGGAGGAGTAGGATTTTGAGGCTCTTGAAGAATAACTGATCTGACAATCGAGAACCGAAGATTAACATTTGAGTAGCATCATCGGATGCCAGTTATAGGAACGAAGAACACTGACCCACCATCAGTCATGAACACTCTGAAACAGATTTACAATGTAGATGGTTTAATTTTAAGTATGATAAATATCTTTTTTTAAATTCCTCTTGTTCTTGATTGTCAATGATGATGGAAAAACAATCATGGCCATCAATATACACATAGACCATAATCTTTTCTATTTTGTTTTTCACGTGTTCTTCATCACCAAAATAATTAAGCATGCTAAAAACATAATGTCTCATTGAGAACAGAATACAAACACGGATATCTTGAACCGAGGATCAGGAATCTGTGATCATCGTGTTATTTTGGCTTCAAATAAAGATGGAGTGGCCCACAGAATGGGTGACATGGTGGTGTGATTTCCATAATGTGTTCCGGGCACGAATCCAGGTGAGGTAGATGGTGCAACATGCGGTGGTGGAGGAAAGTCATGAGGCATCCTCTTGGGGGTGCGCAGTCTGCAGGTGTCATGGGTCGGGTAACCAGTGGTGGAGGGGATAGTCTCATCATGCAAAAGAAGGGAAATTGGGTATGAGAAGGGGGTATTGGAGAGATACAATCTATGATACAAAAATTTAAAAAAAAACAAATGTATGTGTTTGTTTCCGACGGAAATCATGTGGCTCCAAGCATGGATTGATTTTGGAGATAAAGAGAATTAATTAAACAAGTAATTAATATAAAAAATAATAATAATAATAATAATTACAATAATATTGTTATTATTACTTTTGATTATAAAACACCTTTTTGTCCTCAACTTCTTCTTGTGAGCTTGGTATGACGAACCATCTGCAGCAATGCAACCTTGACTCAGAGATGGACATTTTGAGTCCAATATTGGACGTATTATTCCAATCATCCTATTTGGTACCCAAAATGCACATGAAATAATATATTTAATATTATAATAATATATTCGAACCGCCATAACTCATATGTGGGACGTCCGATTGGATTTCCATCAGTGGAGACGTGATCATGTCATTAAGATGGTTGATCTAAGTCTAATCATGAATATTAAAGCCTAGTTCGTGACTTGAGATCATGAAATGACAATAATAATTTTAAAATTACTGCTGAGGAATCTTGCTTATGTCGTAACTCATTCATAAGACATTAGATTGGTGAACCGTAAGTGGTGTTGATATTTTGAAGTTAAAATGGATATTTCATGATTAATTTTAGTTATTTATGTTGAGGATGAGTTGTGGGCCCCATGAGGCCCATTTCACATATTTTGTGGTGAAATGAAAATTTTTCACTGGGTATTTATTTTTGAAAAATGTATAGTCTATCTTGTGTGTTTTTCGGTGAGTATCATAATGGTGAGACCCGTTTGGTTTTCCAGAGTTGTTTGAAGTATGGATGGGTTGGATAGAACACGAATCTAACACAACCTTTCACTAAAATTCATATAACATACTGAACAGTTGTCTGATTGATGTGTCATCTTTTGTGTTGGAACCCTCAGGACAAGGCAGTCCTTTTGAGATACCCCATGAGTGTTTTGGTGAAAGTTAGAGTATGGCCGGGTTGGTCGACTCTGAATGTAACCGGGCACACAGAACCCAAATTCCAATAAAATATAGGCATACCGAGTATGAGTAATCATGTGGATGACTTTAACATGAAGAAATAACAGCGATCCTATGTGGGTCAGTGCTCAGCGATATTTTGTGTGTCAGCGCATACCGATGTTGTGTGGGTTAGATCTTATGTGGTTCAACTCTCAGTGATCTTCTGTGGGTCAGTGCATTCTGATCCTTTGTTGGTCATAGGGTGGTTAGTTACCTATCAATCTTGTGTGAGTATGATCCTATGAGCATCAGCATGGGTTAGTTTCCTATCGATCCTGTGTGGTTCAGAAGTCATGCTACTTAACAGAATAATATTATTTATCCTTAAAACTAATAATATGTACTTATGTACTTAAGTTATAAGTGATTGTGAGTTTAGTCACTTTCATCATCATGTTTTTACCTCTATGTTACTTCTATCATTGAGTCGTTACCTATGTGATACTTCTACGTTTGTGGTGTTGTCTTCCTGGGGTTTAATTTTTTATAATTCTATCTCAGTTGTGCTACTTGTGTGATACTTTTATCTTAGTTTTTATTACCGATGTGGTATCTCTACCTTTATGGTGTTACCTTTGTGGTATTCATCCCTTATGAATGATATGGTTATATCATGATAACTTAGTTATATATATGTGAATATAAGTAAATAGATCTGAAGTCTTGCTTTAGGGTATTTAATTTTTGGAAGTCTAGGAGACCTACGGGGTCATAGGGTCCCTATTACGTGTCGTTATACTCACCCCATCATGGGTTATTCCCGCACCCTGTTGTGTCTTGGTTAGATGACGAACAACATTGAACGAGGCTGATGGAGCTAGGATTGGACAGTACTCAGAGGTTGACAATTTTGTTTGACATGACGTAGGGAATACTAATCATGAGCTTTACCTACCCTTTAGATAAGATCATTGGTGGATAATCTAGGAGTGGTGTTTTTACCTTTTTGGATGTATTTGTACATTTTCATTTAACATCTACTTCTTGTTGGGCTTCAATTCAATCCCCATTACTTTTAGACCCATTTTACTATATCATATTACTTTTCAGTTGCATCTTGTTGCATACTTGTAAGTGTGTTTGTACAGGATAAAATTCAATGCCTTCCCGTTATACGAATATGCCTTTTCGTTCTAGTAATCAGTCCATGGCATATGGAGGGATGGATTGGGGTATTCATGGCATGGGCCTTAAGGAATGGGTCGTGAAAAAGTGATATCTTAGGAGTCATTTCTACTAAAAACCTATGAATCTGATCTTTTCTATATAGAGAAATAGTCGCACGTGTTTTGAGTCTGGTTTTCAATTCTAGAAATCTAGTTTTCATATGGCCACTGACATATCCATAAACCAGGACCAGGAATTATGATTTCTGACTCGATGTACGAAAACATTGATTGCGTGTGTTTTGGAAATGATTTTACTTGTTTTTTTAGTCATATCACCAGTTATTACTTAATGATCGTAGTGCACATGTTCCTCATTAGGATGATACCACATAGACTACCATCTAGGATTCCTTAGAGATTACACGATGATGGACCATCGAGTGATGAGGCTCCTGTGCATGGCCCTCTTGTTGTGTTGGTTGTTCAGGTGGTGTTCCAGCAGCACCACCACCGAATGGGCAGTCGTTACCAGTATCTGCACTGGCAGAAGATGCATTTGGACTGAGCATGTTGAACGAGTTCTAGATGAAGAGGCCTTCGAGGATTCATGGTTAGATAGATCCCCAGGAAGTTGAGGACTTGCAGGAGGCTATGACTAGAGGTTTCAACATTGTTTGGACACCATCAGATTAGAGGGTGAACCTAGCTGCTTGTATTCTACAGTAACTGACCATGGGAATGGTATGCATAGTGATGAGGCTTTGGTACGTAGACCATTTCCCGAGATTGTTCCCTCAGGTAGTTTGTCAACTATATCATTTCTCATTGGTTAGTAGTTACAACAAGCAGTACTGGTAGAGGGAACATATAGGCTTAGTGCCTTACACATGATTCCATATCTGATAACCCCCAGGTTCTGAGGCTATCCTGACACACAGGTGACTGAGGACTATCTTGAAAGGGTGGTCGCGATTCTATCTAGTCAGGTCACCATTCGATCAAATGGTGGTCCTGGTAGTGAGCCTTTAATGTGGCTCAGTTGGACGTTGACTGGGTTTAGATTACCTTGATCTTGTGAAGAGGTGATTGTTTTTCTATGTACAATCTAGATAAATATCCTCAAAGAAGGGGCTCTATTTCCAAAAAGAGCTGAGGGTTAAGAGTTCTAGAGACCTTCTACAGCTTCAGAAGGATGACATATCGGTAGCTAAGTATTCATCAAGGCATATCGACCATCCCAGGTACTTGATAAATACGGCATGGTTAGTGGTTCAGGGCTCATAACTCCGAGTGGGGTTGGTTAAGGGACATCCGAGCAAGCACTATTTATCTTTCTATTTCTATTTATGTTAGGGAGATAGAATGATCCATTGTGGATGATTGTTTATTGGATGAGCGAATGCAGCTAGTGAATGATAACAATGGGAAAGAAGAAAAATAATGTCGGTCTCAGATACATCCACATGTAAAATGTTTTGGAAAGAAGAAGTGTTTTGGAAAAATGAATCTACAATCCTACAGATGTGGAAGAATATCTAGGAGAGCGGCATGAGGTGGAGTACATTTCGAAATGTTACAACCATCATGCCAATGTGGTCCCTACCATGCTTAGGGATCTAAAGGACACGGCATGCATGTAGCTACATGCACTCAGGGAGTGTGACCTAAGGGATCTAGGAATGATTCGAGTTATGGTCTGTGTCTACTACTTGTTGTTTTATCAATAGAAATAGGTACTAATCATTTATACCTTCCACAAATATTGTTCATGACCTAGTATTTCAGGTTAAACTGTTGACAGGGACCTTAATTTGAGAGATTCCATTGGGGGGAGACTCGATAATCACACATAGACCGACAGTGTGATCTAACCCTTTATATGAGAGTTTCGGTTGGAACCTCTTGGTGGAAGCATTGAGGCCTTACAACATTAGTTTGGTTAAAAACTGAACATCCACAATTCATGCTTAGATAGACTATATTAGGGGAAAAGGTTTTGGTTTATTATAAATTTTGGAATGGGGTTTTCCATGGTTGGAGAAAAAGGATACACAGGCAGCAAAGGATAAACTCATGCATAGGAGGGTGAAACCAATCACTCTTGAGTCAGCCATCATTTCCCTCGTTTCAGCATGTGTTTTGTGTTTTTAGTTCCCAATATTAGTGGTAGAGTTTGGGGACAACATTTCAAAAAGATGTTTCTAGGATTACTTTCCGGATGTTAGAGATACTTCTTCTTTGGCTTGGTACTACCAGAGTTTGTAACCAGACTTCTTCAGGGTTGCGGCACCCTTTTCAGCTTTGATGAAGAGAAGGGGGCCTTTCCTATGGATGAATTAGTGTTATAAGATCATTAAAAAGACAATATAGTGAAGATTTCAAGATTTCCTCTAGGAAAATGACTTTGAGGTAGTCTATACTCTTTGGAAGGGGAATGTGGTAGCATATGAACTCAGAATGAGCTATAGTCTACAACCACTATTGATCACATGCGGGTATTATATCTTCAAACATATACTAACATTGGCCCGCGCGGGCCACCATTGAATGTTAGTTTCTGTCATTATATAAAATAATTATTTGACAATTATTTTATTGGTAAAATACATTACTTCTAAACTGTAACTCGGATTAAAAATCCAAGAGTACCAAGCATGTTATCCTTAGAAAGATCCTGACCTTGATGACACGGGTTGATGGTGAACTTTATTAATTTATTGAAATTTTTAAAGGTATTTTTAGTAAACGCACAAGAGGAATATTCTAAATTTTGAACCGGTGATCAGTTTATATATTTGAAGGCACAATTGAACTCGCAGCATCAAGATTTTCTTAGGAATGGTTTATCCTAGATTTCAGTTTGTTGAGAGAAGAAGTTGGTTTTAGAATATTTCCTGGAGGATTAAATAAATAAATATATATTATTTTATGAATCCTCCCACCTCACCTATTAATTTTTAGTGGTAGGGACCACAAGAGGTTGTTCGGGCATTTAAATATTGATCATGAAAGGCCCAGTTACATAAAACATGTAACCACAAATCCATTTAATTAATAGGATTCATTAGTTATAAATAATTGAATCACCACATTATCTAAGAGTTATATTAACTCTTCCTGGGATTCAGTGTTTGTTTCAATTTTCCATTTGAGGAGAAGGATATTGAGGCTCTTGAGGATGAACAGATATCACAATTGATAACAGGCGATTATCGTTCGAGTGGCATCATTAGAGGACTGTTGCTGGAATGATGAACATTGATCCACCATTAATCGCGATCATTCTCCAATGGATTTACGAGGTAGGGGTTTAATTTGAATTACAATAAATATCTATTTGTTTATTCTTCTTGTTCATGATTCACATCGACTATGGCCATGAAAACATGGCTATCGATCCACATATAGACCATGATCCATTCTATTTCATTTTTAAAGCATTCTTCATCGCCAAATAATTATGTGTGATAAAAACATTATGTTTCATAGAGTGAGGAATACAAATGTGGATATCTCAACCTGAGGATCATGAATCTATAGTTGTCATATTTTTCAAGCATAAACTGAATATATGGTGGCCCACGGAAGGGGTGACGCAATGGTGTGATTTCTAGTGTGTATTCAAGGAACGACTCTAGGAGATGTACACAGTGTAACGTGTGGTGGCGGAGGATGGTCGAGAGGCAGCTTATAGGTGTTGAGGCATTCTGGAGTCACCATGGCTCGGGTATCCGGAGGTGGTGGTGACGGTATGTCCATGCGGAAGAAGGAAAATCCTTTATTGTAACGCCCCGACCCCAGCTACCCAGAGTCGGTGCATTACTTCGTAACATTGGCATGATCACAAAAGATCAAGTCTCGAAAGACCGATTAGTTTAGTAGCCTTGGAAACACTAGATACATTCATAAGTCTTTCATTACATCAATATTAAACAAACTACAATAACATGGTCTTCATAGTCCACACTCATATCTTCACTGAACTATCCTTGTAAGTCAGTCATAATACACTTCTTCACATCCTGGAAAATATTTAAACATTGAAAGGGGTGAGCTCAGATGCTCAGTAAGGATAACAATATTGCGGAAGCTTTTATAAGAAAACATAAGCATTTAAGGCAATGTATAACTAAAACAAAAGCCTTATTGAACTTGAACTTCAACATAATATGGCAAAAGTAAAATGAGATAATGCCATTTACTTCTTCACATGGATATTCTACTGGTCGAATAATCACATGTAATAACAATAACCACTTTCATAATGATGGAATGCATAATGCCAGACTATCATAACCACGTAGTCAAGGCCTCGTGCCAAGACCACAAATAAGATTTTGTCAAAGCCTTGTGCCAAGACACTAGTTTGTCTCATGAGACCTGCCGATGCATCGAGGAGCTATAGCGGGCTCCACCCGTCACTTATTAAGTCCAATGCATTCCTCATATGAATAGGTTTAAACATATCATAAACCATAACATAATCGTATCACATAAAACATGCATAAAGGAAACATAACATTTCCATATTTCAATCACAAGATATCAATACAACACATTGATATAATAAAAATTCTTTCAAAACCATTTTCAATACCAAAATAAAAGAATGTTAAAACATTGTATTTATTTTTCTTTTTTAAAAAAAGTATGGCTTGTAAAGGAAGCCGAAACTCAAATAATGTTCACGGCGGTGGAGAATTCGTTGTCGCCGCATAAGTACGGAAAGAAAACATTCCCTTTTTGTCGTTTAGTAAAATGCTTCGTATAAAAAGATTCCTTTTGAATAAACTTAAAAGTCAAAGGGGTTTATACACCGTATAAAAGAATGTTGTGTATAAAACCAAATATGCCTCAATGAAAGGAGATTGAGACGAAGTCCTTAAAAAGATCATTTTTAAAATAAAATAGATATATTATGTGTATTCACTATAGGTACACTTAAAGAAAGTAAAAATACAAAATAAGACATAATAATATCATGACATAATTTGAAAGTAGGAGATTAACCCAAAGAATGGAAGTTGGGTTAAGAAATTCCCTTACAAATATCATTTAAATAAAATATATCTATTATGTGTATTCACTATAATTACACATAAAGAAAGTACAAATACAAGATATGACATAACAATATCATGACATAATTTGAAAGTAGGAGATTAACCCAAAGAATGGAAGTTGGGTTAAGAAATTCCCTTACCTTGTGTCCGACTTGACTCAACCGTTCTTTAACCTCCTCAAAATCGGGTAACTCTTTTTGATTTGAGCCAAAGGCTTCCTTGGGAAGAGTTCTGCCCAATGTGAGGCTTCTATGAGTAAGGGAGGGAAGTTGGGAGAGTATTTGGGCAGAGGTTGGCCGATCCAAATGGCTTGAAAGTGTAAATGAGGTGGGAGAGGTGGGGGCCTTTTATAAGTGGAGAGGAGGGTCACTTTTGGAAAGTAATGAAATGTTATTCAATTATACAATGCTTTTAGGTTTCTAAAGGTCCCACACTTATATAATTCGAGACTAAGGTGATGAGGTTTCGAAATATCTTCATCCAATAGGCTTTGGACAAGTGTAAGCCTTGGATATTTCATTATATTCTCATTTTATTTAAATCGTTAAATAATGAGGTCATCACTGCATCATCATGATGTCATAAATAATTTAATTTATTTAATGTCTAAAAATTATAAAACAAATACTATAATGTATGAAATCTTTTTAGATTTCTAATGAATATTTATAATCAAAATTTGGACTTGTGTAACCCTACATAAAAATTGTTTTAGTAAAACATTTTATGTTTGTGTCATTTTTTACTTTAACATTAAATAAAAGGTGTTTATGTCATTTTCTAACTAAAGTGGCTCCATGGGGTCCCCAAGTTGACCCATGGGTTGTCTTGGTCGGCCATGACTCATCCAATAGGAGTAGGACAAGTGTCAAGCTCATATCATATTATTAAAACATTGTTTTTACCTTAAACTACACTAATTACCTCTAATCGCGATTAAGAACTTAAAAGTTACTATTCACCAAAAATTATTTTAATCTCATTGAACCACATTTTACTTCTTAATGACAACCATGTATGTCGGATTTTTGAAAATCAAATCACAGAAGTGGTAATATTTCATTTAAACGAAAAATCAGTTATTTAACTACCACTTAGTGGTTTCACTATTCTTCAAAAATTGAAGTTTTTCAGAACAAGGCCAAAATTTCACCCTAAGCTATAATTGATATTCCGAATTCAAAAATGATGTCTATTTTACAAAATTCCAAACATATAATCTGTATTAATTAATTTTATAATTAATTCCCGCTGTTACAACAAATAGCGTGTTTTTAAGAAACAATTTATATCAAAAGTTTGGCAACTGTTTATGTCCAATTTCAATGTTAAATTAATTCTAATGACCACCGTTGGATAAAATGGTAAAAATATATTCTAATTATACATTAAAACCAATAAATAGTATAATTTATCATAATAAATTATTTTGATTAAAAAAGTTGTTTTAAGTGTTTTTCACTATTCATAAAAAAATTGGAAGTTCTCAGAAAGTTACAATAAATTCAACTTAGGAAAATTTCGATATTACGAATACAAAAATGAAGTCCATTTTGATATATAAAATTTATATAATTTCAAAAAGTGGGTATTAATATTCATAACGGCTACTTTGATTAGTCGTGGTGTTTTAGAACTCGAAGTTGCGTACAATGCAAGCTATTGCATTTTTGAATGAGAAGCATATCGTGGAAGCTCGGGGTGTTACATTCTCCCCTCCTTCAATAAATTGCGTCCTCGCAATTTGAAATTTTTCTTGGAAAATAAAATGTTGAAAATAGAAAATACCTTTGTGGAAAACCCACATCGGAAATAAGGTTAATAGAATTTAGTCTTAATAAGAGGGAAAGGGAAATGAAAAAGTCACCACCCAATTATGATCTCGATTAGGAGAACATTGGTGGCAATTAAAGACATATAATTGGAGGAAAAACGCAAATATTTGTAGGGAGTGATTGAGGTCATCAATCACAATCAACTGTCAAATTGAGGGCCTCAAAGCCTTCAATCTATGTTGATTTAAAATATCATCAGTTCAACAAGACATAAGGTATTAGGATAACACATTTTTTTTATTTTAATATCCCTTTACTAAAGTTTAAGAATTAATTTATTCATTGAATATGAGATAGGTATATATATATTTATGTTTGACAATTAGAGTTTCAACCTTCAACTCATCTTTCACTCAAAAGATAATAGAACTCAAAAATATTATACTTATCCTAATTGTATAATGTTCAAAATGTTAACACATACTATTTAGATTAGTAAAATTATTTTGTAATAACCAGGGACTTCCTGTAGGCTAGTGGTAGGAAATAAAGGCATGTCGCACTATGATTGTGGGTTTGATTCCTGCAGCTTTGTCCGATGCGACGGGTTATGCCCCACCCTGCAGGTTGTCCTTTTCCTAAAACTATAGTATTATAATATTCCAAAAATAATATTCAAAAATGATTTAACCTTAAAAAATACTATCCAAAGATCAACTTAATCCATTCCAACCTTTATAGTTATCCAAAATACTTTTGTCCAACTCACAGTCCAAATTTTATAAGGAAGGTAAACATAATGAAGATCCTTTTTCCCACGTAACAACATGTGAATACCTTCATCATGTATTCTTTTTAAACATACTGAGTTACCATGATCCCTTATTCCTTATAGAATACTAGATATACTCCTTCTATCCAAAAATGTATACAAAACATCAATCAGTTTCAAGGAAGTTAAGTATATCCAATATAATTTATCCAAATCAATCACGTCTTATTCCAAAATCACAATCTCAGTATCAAAACCATATTATGGTTTATCTTTCTCTCAACCATATATTTTCCAAAAATTTAACCTACTGTG
Organism: Viscum album; assembly: GCA_963277665.1. Lineage (NCBI taxonomy): Eukaryota > Viridiplantae > Streptophyta > Magnoliopsida > Santalales > Viscaceae > Viscum > Viscum album. The sequence goes on from OY728142.1 coordinate 1,707,772,130, forward strand.
GAGTCACTTTTCTTGGTTCCATACAATCTCAAGTCCTTGATGAAATAGTACTGCAGTACAATCCTTATATACTCCATAATTATTATAACCAGTACATCATTGATACAACACTCAAATTAAAAAAAAATCTTTAATAACAACATAAGAACTCTAATCATTACTCCTCATCTGTGGTAGTATCATAACTTGATTATTATCCAATAACATCATTTGGGGCATGCTCTGATGATTTGGACATCGGTTTGCGTAGTGTCCCCAATCCTTGCAGAAGAAGCATTGTACATTTGAAACCATTTTCTTACCCTTGCAGTCACGCACTTTGTGTCCTTTTTCTCTACACTTATAACAAACTCCCATTCCCTTTAGGCAAGTTCCATGATGTTTCTTCCCACAATTACCACATATTGGAAAATTCTTCTTTCCCCTCATCCCTTTATCCATCATTCTCTCTTCCATCCCTTTCGTCTCTTGCTTCGCTTCAAAGCCATAGGACTCAGAGAATTCTTTACTTATCCTATTAACACATGATACTATTTCTTCATATGTTGAGAACACATGGGAGACTATTTCCCTTCGAAATGTTGTCTTAATACCGTGAAAGATACTATCCTTCTTACTCTTTGGATCATACGTACTGCTGGAGTTCACATTCCTTCTACTGGGCGCCATTTCTATACAATGGCATAAACTAGGTTAGTTTATGAATTACAATAAATAATTACAAACTTTTAAAATACTTAAAGTAAATTGAACGGTTTATGGATATAATCCATAATCATAAGAATGTTTTCTTTGAGGAAATATATACTCATAAACCCTACATAGTGGTTTGTAAATAAAATGAGAATTATCCTAAGCATATCCCCCAGGAGTGTCGTAACCAAGAGTGCAGCAAGGCCCGTTGTCGTGCACCAGTTCCCGTTCGAGTCTAGCTCAAAGCGGTGTTTTCGGGTTTTACCCCTAGGTACATCTGTGCCAGAGCCGCCTCTACCTGCTCGTATCCAGACAGGGATGTATTGCTCGGAAAACTCATAACATCTCTATAATACCAAAATTCTAGGAAGTTATTCTATAGTAATCCTCAAAGTCCATCTTCGGGCTATGTGCTCTAATCAGAGTTTATCTAAATCTAGCTTCCAAGGTTAGTACTAAACTGCCTCTGATACCAACTGTAACGCCCCGACCCCAGCTACCCAGAGTCGGTGCATTACTTCGTAACATTGGCATGATCACAAAAGATCAAGTCTCGAAAGACCGATTAGTTTAGTAGCCTTGGAAACACTAGATACATTCATAAGTCTTTCATTACATCAATATTAAACAAACTACAATAACATGGTCTTCATAGTCCACACTCATATCTTCACTGAACTATCCTTGTAAGTCAGTCATAATACACTTCTTCACATCCTGGAAAATATTTAAACATTGAAAGGGGTGAGCTCAGATGCTCAGTAAGGATAACAATATTGCAGAAGCTTTTATAAGAAAACATAAGCATTTAAGGCAATGTATAACTAAAACAAAAGCCTTATTGAACTTGAACTTCAACATAATATGGCAAAAGTAAAATGAGATAATGCCATTTACTTCTTCACATGGATATTCTACTGGTCGAATAATCACATGTAATAACAATAACCACTTTCATAATGATGGAATGCATAATGCCAGACTATCATAACCACGTAGTCAAGGCCTCGTGCCAAGACCACAAATAAGATTTTGTCAAGGCCTTGTGCCAAGACACTAGTTTGTCTCATGAGACCTGCCGATGCATCGAGGAGCTATAGCGGGCTCCACCCGTCACTTATTAAGTCCAATGCATTCCTCATATGAATAGGTTTAAACATTTCATAAACCATAACATAATCGTATCACATAAAACATGCATAAAGGAAACATAACATTTCCATATTTCAATCACAAGATATCAATACAACACATTGATATAATAAAAATTCTTTCAAAACCATTTTCAATACCAAAATAAAAGAATGTTAAAACATTGTATTTATTTTTCTTTTTTAAAAAAAGTATGGCTTGTAAAGGAAGCCGAAACTCAAATAATGTTCACGGCGGCGGAGAAGTCGTTGTCGCCGCATAAGTACGGAAAGAAAACATTCCCTATTTGTCGTTTAGTAAAATGCTTCGTATAAAAAGATTCCTTTTGAATAAACTTAAAAGTCAAAGGGGTTTATACACCGTATAAAAGAAAGTTGTGTATAAAACCAAATATGCCTCAATGAAAGGAGATTGAGACGAAGTCCTTAAAAAGATCATTTTTAAAATAAAATAGATATATTATGTGTATTCACTATAGGTACACTTAAAGAAAGTAAAAATACAAAATAAGACATAATAATATCATGACATAATTTGAAAGTAGGAGATTAACCCAAAGAATGGAAGTTGGGTTAAGAAATTCCCTTACAAATATCATTTAAATAAAATATATCTATTATGTGTATTCACTATAATTACACATAAAGAAAGTACAAATACAAGATATGACATAACAATATCATGACATAATTTGAAAGTAGGAGATTAACCCAAAGAATGGAAGTTGGGTTAAGAAATTCCCTTACCTTGTGTCCGACTTGACTCAACAGTTCTTTAACCTCCTCAAAATCGGGTAACTCTTTTTGATTTGAGCCAAAGGCTTCCTTGGGAAGAGTTCTGCCCAATGTGAGGCTTCTATGAGTAAGGGAGGGAAGTTGGGAGAGTATTTGGGCAGAGGTTGGCCGATCCAAATGGCTTGAAAGTGTAAATTAGGTGGGAGAGGTGGGGGCCTTTTATAAGTGGAGAGGAGGGTCACTTTTGGAAAGTAATGAAATGTTATTCAATTATACAATGCTTTTCGGTTTCTAAAGGTCCCACACTTATATAATTCGAGACTAAGGTGATGAGGTTTCGAAATAACTTCATCCAATAGGCTTTGGACAAGTGTAAGCCTTGGATATTTCATTATATTCTCATTTTATTTAAATCGTTAAATAATGAGGTCATCACTGCATCATCATGATGTCATAAATAATTTAATTTATTTAATGTCTAAAAATTATAAAACAAATACTATAATGTATGAAATCTTTTTAGATTTCTAATGAATATTTATAATCAAAATTTGGACTTGTGTAACCCTACATAAAAATTGTTTTAGTAAAACATTTTATGTTTGTGTCATTTTTTACTTTAACATTAAATAAAAGGTGTTTATGTCATTTTCTAACTAAAGTGGATCCATGGGGTCCCCAAGTTGGCCCATGGGTTGTCTTGGTCGGCCATGACTCATCCAATAGGAGTAGGACAAGTGTTAAGCTCATATCATATTATTAAAACATTGTTTTTACCTTAAACTACACTAATTACCTCTAATCGCGATTAAGAACTTAAAAGTTACTATTCACCAAAAATTATTTTAATCTCATTGAACCACATTTTACTTCTTAATGACAACCATGTATGTCGGATTTTTGAAAATCAAATCACAGAAGTGGTAATATTTCATTTAAACGAAAAATCAGTTATTTAACTACCACTTAGTGGTTTCACTATTCTTCAAAAATTGAAGTTTTTCAGAACAAGGCCAAAATTTCACCCTAAGCTATAATTGATATTCCGAATTCAAAAATGATGTCTATTTTACAAAATTCCAAACATATAATCTGTATTAATTAATTTTATAATTAATTCCCGCTGTTACAACAAATAGCGTGTTTTTAAGAAACAATTTATATCAAAAGTTTGGCAACTGTTTATGTCCAATTTCAATGTTAAATTAATTCTAATGACCACCGTTGGATAAAATGGTAAAAATATATTCTAATTATACATTAAAACCACTAAATAGTATAATTTATCATAATAAATTATTTTGATTAAAAAAGTTGTTTTAAGTGTTTTTCACTATTCATAAAAAAATTGGAAGTTCTCAGAAAGTTACAATAAATTCAACTTAGGATAATTTCGATATTACGAATACAAAAATGAAGTCCATTTTGATATATAAAATTTATATAATTTCAAAAAGTGGGTATTAATATTCATAACGGCTACTTTGATTAGTCGTGGTGTTTTAGAACTCGAAGTTGCGTACAATGCAAGCTATTGCATTTTTGAATGAGAAGCATATCGTGGAAGCTCGGGGTGTTACATTTATGAAGAAGGGGGATTAAAGAGAGATAAACTACAATAAAATAATGTAAATATAATAAAAAGAAAATAAGAAATTGATGTGTCAGTTTCTAGTGAGCAGCAAGAGTTTCCCATCACGGATTGGTTTTGGAGTTAAGGAGATGTAATTAAATAATTAATTAATAATAATAATAAAATACTGTTATTATTACTTTTGATGATAAAACACTTTTTTTCTAGAAACTTCTCCATGCGGACTCTATTTTATGAATAGTCTATGGCAGGGCAACCCTAAACCTGAGACGAAAATTCCATGTCCAATATTAGATGTCTTATTTGTGTTTTCAGATTGGGTACCAGAAGTAATAGAAAATAATAGATTAAATAATATTATTAAATCATTGAACCACTATTACTCCTGGGTGTGCTGTCCAATTGTGCTGCTGTTATTGGAGACGTGATCCTGTCATTAAGATGTTCGATCCAAGTATAATGTATAATATTATATTGTAGATTGTGACTCGAGTTCACAAAAATCCCAATAACGATGTTATTATTATTGTTTTGGAATCTTTTATATGTCATAACTGATTCACACGACATTAGATTATCAAACCAGAAGAAGTGTTGTGATCTTGCAAAAAAGATGGACATTTCAAGAAAAATTTTGAATATTTATGTTGAGGTCATGGAAGGGGCCCCTTGATGCCTGGTTCATGCGTGTTTAGGTGAAATGAAACTTTTCTATTGGGTATCCTTTTTGGACAACTGTGTAGTCAATATCATGGGTTTTATTTATGTGGATCATAATTATGTGACCTTTTTGGTTATCTGGTGTCGTTTGATGTACGACCTGGTTGGATAGAACACGAATCCCCCAGGGCCCTCAGTACTAAAATGTCAATAACATATAGAATGGGCGTCCAATTGATTCTTTGTCTATCATGATGGAACCCTTTGTACGAGGTGGTCCTTTTGAGATACTCGATAATAGTATTGAAAAATGTTGGATCACGCCTGTGTTAGATTGACTCTGAATCAAACCCGGCACTCAGAACTAAAATGTGTATAACATACAGACAGGGTGTTCGGTTGACGTTTTGTCTATTGCGTTGGATCCCGTACAAAATAGATGTCCTTTGGGTTATTTATTTTTAAATCTTAATGGCGGTTGAGTTATGAATAATATCTTGAGGAGAATATTTTACGGTGTTTGAGTACACCAAGTACAAGGAATCCTGAGCCTGGATGAAACTTGATGAAAAAACGTCGATCCTATGTGGGTCGGTGCTTAGATATCCTATGTGGGTCGGTGCATACCGATCCTTTGTAGGTCAGATCCTATGTGGGTTAGTGCTTAGTGACCATGTATGGGTCAGCGCATACAAATCCTGTGTGGGTCAGAGGAGGGCTAGTTAGCTATCGATCTTGTGTGGGACATATCCTTTGTTGGTAAATGGTGGTTAGCTACTAATAGATACTCGGTGGGTGAGAGGCAGTGCAAATTAACAAAATAAGACTATCTAAACTTACATGTAATCTTTTGAACCTAGGTTCATATGTAATACATGATTGTGATCTAATTCACTTCAATTATCGTGGTGTTACATCAATGGTACTACTATTTTCGAGATGTTACCTGTGTTGTACTTCTAATTTTTTGTTGTTAAATGTGTGGTACTTCTATATATGTGGTGTTACATGTGTGTTACTTTTATCTCAGTTTTATTACTTGTGTACTATCTTTTCCTATTTGGTATTCTTCCCTCATGAATGAGATGGGTCTATCTTGATAACATAGTTATATGTATGTGCATAAACCTAAGTAGAGTTGATGTCAGGATTTATGGTATTTACTTGGTAGAACTCTAGGATACCTACACATTCATGGGGTCCCAACTGACTATCATTATAATCACACCTTCACGGGAAAGACACACAACATGTTGTGTATTCTGAAGATGACAGACAACATTGATCGAAGCTAAGGGATACAGGACTGGGCAGTACTCAGAGGGGGACTATTTGGCATGATGTGATGCATGGACTAAGGATCGTGAACTATAACTATCCTTCATGTATGATCCTTTTTGGAAAATCTAAGAGCTATTTTCCACTTTTCAGTTGTATTTATACTTTCCCATTGTACTTGTACTTCTAGTTGGGCATGTATTCCATCCCCTTTACCTTCATCCATCTTTTACTACAAAAGATTACATTGTGGTTTCATCTTATTTCATTCTAGTATGTGTGTTGGTATAGGGTAAAATTAAATTCCATCTCATAATAGGGATACAACTTTCCTATGCTAGTCACCATCCCCTAGCCTATGGAAGGTGGACTTAGGGTTGTCAAGGAATGAGCCCTGAGGGACTGGCCTTAAAAAAATATCATAGAATAGATTTTTAAATAACAACAAATTTAATTATAAAAATAATTTAATTCATCCATGTGTAGTATAAATACCACAAAAATGGAATAGGTTGTGTATAAAGCATGTATTTCATGGAAATAAAAACTAAGATGAATACTCATTAACATGTGTCTTGACACTCACCGTACTGATGCAATCCTAACAAATAACAAATATTAGTTTATTATAAATTGATCAAAATATCATATTCTTATATATAATACATTATATTTTATTATTAAGACTATATATTACCTAATTATTAATTATTCCATGATAAAATTTCACTTTCGGTAATATTTTCTTTTTCGCATATGTATTAATTTGTTAACTATTTTTTCATTATACATATATAAATTCATCCCAAATATTAAACATGATATGAATAAAATGTGTATTATAATAATCAATTTAATATATAGTTATGAAATGGAATTCAATGTTCATGTAGATGGTAGGTCTTACATATACATGGACATTATTTAATTTTATTTATTATATTGAATGAGATAACATAATTGACATATATGTATATATATATGATCTTATATAATTACTCCATTATCATTATTATATCATATATATCATATATTTTCACTAAAACATACATTAATAAATTTCCTGTATTTTGTGAATGAATCAAATTTCATTGAGGGGATGGAAGTCCAAACTTCTTCAATCAAAATTATTGTATTTACATCCAATGGAATGTATAAGGATTAAAGTAGAAAAATGATTAAAAATGAATAAAGAGATAATATATAAAATATATGAAATATGTAATCATATTTTCATTGATATTTTACACCAAGGGATGAGATAATGGAATATTGAATAGTCAACATTTCATGAGGTGGTAGATCTGCATACAAGTAATGAGTATGACTGTTACACATTAGAAATAAATGTATATAAGTTTATGATTAGAAATTAATAAAAATAAAAAATAATATATTTATAAAACAATTTATATTATTCATACATGATATAATAATATTTTAGGTAGTGTACAAGTATATGATAGAAATTTTATTATCGTAAAGTGTTAGTTTTTAAATTTGTTAACTCATTTTTGTTTAAACCAATGGAATTTATTTGATACTTTTCATCCAAATGTGAGGTTTATAGGTACTTTGGAGAGAAATTGAGGAATTTATTAGGTATATCTTGGTTGAAGCTAATTTTTTTATCGGTATGAGGAAGTGGGAGAAAAGGATGTGTTTTCATATTGGATGAGGAGTGTCACTATTGTAAATATTTGAGGAGAATCTCAACCTACATTTAACATCATACAGGGGATCCAATAATGGATTAATTTATAAAAAATTAAGGATAAGGTAGATATATGGAAAAAATTTATATTGGAAATGTTTTTAAGTCATTTTAGTTATTAAAATAAAGGTTTAGTCATTTATTAATCTAATTCTTTTCTTAGTAATCATATTTAATTTAAACCAATTCAACTAATATTTTTTGTAAAAAAATAATTTCAAAATGTTATAAATTAAAAATATTACTAGTAAAAAATATTGAATCCATTTTTCATAATTGCAATCAGATATGTGGTAGAAATTAATTTAAATATAAGCTTACAGTTGGGTAAAAAATGCATGTTTTAGTATAAAAACATTATAATTTATGATATGTTTTTATATTAAAATTGAAATGGAAAATGATTTCAATGACCCAAAATTCATTTATTGACAAAAATATGATCTAAATATAATTTAAACCCAATTTTAAATATAAATTATCCTTATAAATTAATTATATACAATAGTATATTTGAATTAAAATACATTATTTTTCACCATCCATCCAAAAATAATGTTTCTCATAAAAATACATAAATTTTACACTATTAGAATTTTGACATTCTATATTAAAAGGTAAATTTAATTTTATGAAATTAAATGTATAAATTTATCTAATATTAATTTATTTATTTTTCACGTAAAAACATTATATGCACTTCATTTGAGGAAATAATATTTTTAATCATATAACGACTTTACTGAAAATTATATCATTCATTATCAATAGGTAACATTTATTGAAAAATGTCATAGAAAAAATTGGAAAATTATTTATTAATATTATTATTATTATGTTAATGGGACGAGTTATAATTATTACAATTGAAAATTTATAACATTAAAATGATGTTCCATAAAAACTAAATGTTGGGTATAACTTACAACAAATCAGTGATGTGTATAACGTACACCATGTCAATGTTACTTGTAACACACTCTATGTTGGTTCCATTTGAGTGTAATATATGACTTAATGCATTAAAATAAACAAATAAATAAAATTATTTTAGATAAAAAAATGATCATAAAAACTCAATGTGTTTGATAGGGAGAAGATATGAAGAGATTTACATTAAAAATCACGAACAAAACATTAAAAAAATATTAGATATACACCAGAGGAGTGAGTATATATATTTATGAATAAATGGTAGCACCCTGTGCGTCACAATCACCCCAGGAGGTCAAATGGGGTGTTTTGGGTTAAAATCCCAAAATAGGTAGAGTTGGAATTTGAAAAAAAAATATTTGGGTAGTTCATATTGTTGGGTTGAATTTTTACCAAACTATGAATGATCCATGTACCCCATATTGGGCACACCAGGGAACATTAATGATTTTTATACTTGATTTTCAAGTTAGTTTTCAACCATGAATAATGGTTCTATCTCGACATTATCACTTCCCACGTGCTTTATGATTGGTTTGACTGAACATGTGTGGTCGTGGAACCAAACAAAGAATAAATAAAAGGATTAAAAAGTTTCCTCAAGCATACTGAATGTTTTTTCTAGACTATGTGTAGAATGTGATCCAAGAGGAAATCATCCTGAAACTCAAAACAAAAACCTGTTACACATGATACACAAGAGCAATCCCATTGCCAAAATACAACCAGGTTGAATGTTAAAAAACCATCATGTGACCAGAAATATAAAGAAAAATTTAAGATATGTAGAAGGAAAAAAAAATGAATTTAATTTTATATAGAGTGTTATTTTATATTGATCATAATAATGTAAATGATCAGTGGAAGATAATGGCCTCAAATCCATAAATATATGATGATTTAAAGGGACATTGGTTCAATGTAAATTATGGTATTTGGGTATCATTTTGATTCAATATACATTTCTAACAGTTCAATAATGCCTCTACCATCTAGATAGATACTATATGAAAATATACATTCATGACATCTTTCAATTTCATGGCTCAATTTCATCATTAGAAATGCTTCAATAAATTTAATTTAATCACCGCCACTAAGAAATGATTATAAATAATTAAATATTTTGTCCCTAAATCAATAAAAACAAATATAAATATATTTAATTATCTATAAAATAATGTTATGTAATTCCATAAATCTCTTGACATTATTATATTAAAATAATTAGTATATATTATCCAATGTACAAAAATATTCATATGGTTATATAATGCATTAATCTATAAATAATCAAACAATGTTCAACTTAAACCATTTCATAAATGGTTAACCATATGACCATTCCAAAATATTAAGACCCAATTATTTGGAAATAAGTAGTCTTAATTTCAAAAATTATATTATCATTATTCCCAAAAACAATATAAAAATTTCTTAATATCGACATAAAAGTTATGTGAATAACATTAACATGTTTTCTCTATATAATGGGAAAAAATATGAATTACCATAAAAAATAATTCACAACATGGAGGATTAATTTTTCAATAAACAAAATATTTATTACTATGCATGTTCAATAATTCCAAGAATTCCATAAACTAAATCAATGATTGTATAAACCATTTTTCCATAAAATCATTAATAAGTACCAAGGTAGTCAGTAAAATCCAATTCACATTATCTGTATCAATTATATAATTATCCAAAAATATTTATATAAATATATGGAACATTGTAATGGTTTTCTTTGTTTCATTCATGTTTTTTTTGAGATGTTAAACTTTTTATTGAATCATTTTTCAGAGTCATCATAATTTTTCAACATACTCATTCAAATATATAATGAAAAAAATTGTACAATATAATCCTTATAAATTGTATACTTATAATAACAAGGATTTCATTGATAAAATACTCGAAATTTCAGAATTCATTGATTAAACATTAGAAAACATTTCATTCCACTTCATATGTGGAAATATTTCAATAATAGATATGATAAGTAATATACTTTTGAATCATATTCATAAAATACATGAAGAATTTATTTTTTTAGAGACCAATATCCCTGAAATTTAATCATTGGCCCATTGAATCCTTTTTCTTTCACATGAAATAATGATCATGTTGTTATATCTCTCAAAAATTGTTGTAAACTTGCTTTTTATTTAGAAATATCCAAGGTGTTCCTTTCCATAGTTATCCCATATGGGGACATCCTTATTACCAATTTTTCATTTTTCTATATTTTTCACTATTTTCATATTCATATATATTTCGACATAAAATACAGATTTCATATATAATATAATCACTATCTTTTTAGAACATTATATAATGTCCTAATATAATGCAAATTTTTTGGGGATTAGTTATTTTTGAATGATTTTATTAGTAAAATTATTGAATGGATCACTAATACTAATTAGATTATGTTTCTTGATGTGGATTCCATTACTTATGTAGATCCACATATCTAAATGATAGAATAAAAAGTATTATGTCAGATCATTTTTTAAATAATGTATAATCCCATAACTAGTGTTATTATTAACATAAATTGAACTATTTATGCATATCTAATATAATAATGAAATACAATGTTTATTTTTTGATATCATTATTATCTAATCCTTCGTAAAGGTTTCTAATTAAAATGTGAATTATCCAATGAATATATTTTGATATTGTCAATCTAGGTGCCTAGTTAGTCATTTTTAAACCAATTGAAGACCGATTTAATCCTTATATTGACTTTTATGATTTATTACCCTAAGGGAAATCTCTTATATAACCACATCAACTTTTATTATCCAAAAATATATATTTTTTCATCGATAAACCACAAAATATCTTCATTACCAAGGATTTAAGATTTTTATATATTCTTATCCTCAAATTCAATCGTATTAAATTTCATAAAAATTTATTTCTTCATGTATATAGATACAATGTATTCTACTAAAATCTCTCGAATAGAAATTATAACATCGAACCATAGAAGAAATGAATTATTTTCTACATTATCACATTCTCACTAGAACATCGAATCATGTTTGAATGGACAAAATTTATTAATTGTCGGGTTAAACTAGATACAAAAATAAAATTAAAATAATATTTTAAAACATAAAATACATATGGAATTTTGTTTGTTAGTTCCATTATTCCCTTTATTTTATCCTTTAATATAAATAATAATGAACATAATCTTATCATGGTTAAAATAAAACATTAGAAAGGAGTTATTGTTGATACATAGTAAGGGTAAGTGTACAATATATGGTATAAATTAATAAGGAATAATAAAAGTGGAAAAATAAAAAATAGAAACAACATCAATTTATAAAATAACAGAAGAATAATTTGATACAAATAAATTATTGTCAAATAATTCCATATAAATTATCACTTGAACCGGAAATATAAACATGAGTATTCTATAAAATTGAATAATCACATGTAATATCAATAAATTAATTCATAATGATAAAATTCGCAATAGTGGCCATATAAAACATACGTTTGAGTCCATATTCCAATATATATAATACCATTTAGGCCTCAAACAAATACATCCTAATAAATGGGTCAGGACTTGGAAAAACCGAGTATAGTTTGTATCATGATAACTTCCAATGAAACATACCATTATAGAGGATATTTCCCATAACATACAAAATATAATTATTTAATAATAAAAAATGGTACAAACATAATAAAAATAATAACTTATTTTGGATAACATGCTTATGAAATATTAATACATTCCCCAATCAACAAACATTATCATTTAACATCTAGTGAAATATGGTGATTGTTAATTAAAATATACATCATAATCAAAACTAATTAAATTAATAATAATAAGAATTAAGAATGTTATCAATAAAACAAATCTCCTTTGGATCACATGATCAATAAATTGGTGTTATCATTGATGTATAGAAAGACCATAACATGTTCATTAAAAAATCTAGAGGAAAATAATCCTTTCTCATTGAAAATAATTGAAAAATAAAATTGCACAAAATATTTTTTTATAAATTTTATTTTGAAATTAATATAATAAAACCTAATATATAAACAATGGATCATTGATTGGTTATGGTGGGGGAAAATTATGTTCCAGTCATATATGATAATGTAATGTTTCTATTAACAATTTTGGAAAAAACCATAAGTATTATTTTAAAAATTATATAAAGATTCATTTCATTTTTTGAAAAGAAATTATCTTTTAAAAAAATTATTAAATACATAATTTTTTAACTGATAAAACCATTTTTAATACATTTTTATAAAAAGAGTTGTTTTTTAAATAATTTCACACTGAAGAGAGAAATAGAGTTCAATTTTATTAAAAAAAGATCAATCATTTTATGCACAAAAGACTATCTAAAATTGAAATAATTCATTAAAAATTACATTAATAAGTTGATATGAATAATATATATTTATTTTATCTAAGAAATTTTAAATAATTCATCCATGTTAGATAAAAACAATAGTAATCTTAAATAGTTACGAGATTATGAACTAAACCCTACCACATTGGTCACTTCCAAATTGTAGTACACATTAACGAAATGAAAAAAATTAAACCATTAATACCATAAAAATAATATTTTTTATTATATAATGAATTAAAGGGTCATTATATACACCACACTAAATAAATAAGTGGTGAAAATGATGTATGTCTCATAGAAGTAAAGGTGTGATGAGAAACCCTTACATTGAAATTGTATTATCACATATGTTCTTTATATTCCCCAATAATAAGGTAATTTTATTCATTTACATGATTAATAAAATTAATTTTATTTAATATTAATTTTTTTTAATTTATTCCATGATATATATGATTAATTTATTAACTAATTTTTTTTCATATGTTTTGATGATATTTTTCATATATTTTAAAAATGAGGTTAGTATGTTTAATACAAATAATGAGAACAATATTTAAACTTCTAAAGACTAATTATAATGACATAAATACAATGATTATATATTATTTATACATTAAAAACAAATAACTAAATATGTTTATTGAAAATGAACAATGTTACAATCAAGTATGTGGTAAGTCCCGATTACATGTGAGTAGTGTTTCCATTTTTCAATAATAATTAGGGAAAGAAGTTATGTAATATATTATCTACCAAAATGATTATAACATTAAAAATACCATATTATTACTCTATATATACTTATATATATAATACATGTGTTGTGGTGATGAAAATTGAGTCACATTACTTTTTGAATGTGGTTGTCCACACGTACACGAATGATCTTATCTTCATTAAGTGGGTGAAAATGTAGGTAAAAATAATATATTTTTTTTAGAATGATAAATATTTATTAAATATATTTATTATTCATATAATATAACATATAACAATAATAATTATACATATTACCATCCATTTAAAGCATTAGTGAATAAAGAATCACAACATTTCATGAGGCGGTAGTCCACTGTACAAAGGATTGACAATATTGAATCCCCTACTGAATGATAAGTATAAAATATAATTTTTTTATACTGACTAATGAGTTAGAATTAAATTATAAACATCATATATATATAATATTTATCAATCACCATACTCATCCATGAGAAGCGGTAATGGAAAATCAAGTTACATCATTTCATGATGCGGTAGATCTCCATAAACAGGATTGATGATTTCATAAAACATTTGATGGAATTAAGGAAGGATATAAGTGATTATAATAACACAAAAGTGCACTATCTTATGGAATATACATATTTAATTATATAATCATAAACTGTTAACATTTGTATGTGGTGTAATAAGAAATAATGGAAAATTGAATAGTAATTTTCTTTACCTCCTATCAAACCCCCCCATTATCATTGTACTGAATGTATTCCTAGAATATATTTATGAATATAAGAATACATATAGAATGAGTATGTTTAATATTGGAATTATTTCCTAAATATTATATCTATACTATAAGGTTTTTATTTTTTGATGAATCGGAAAGAGGGGTTGACATTTATATGTGTGGTGTGTATAACATATGTATTTTTTGAAAAGAGAAATTTATAACCACGTTTTTGAAATGAAAAAAGACACCAAAATACATTGTTATATATCATTATACATTATAAGGTGTAAATATTTAAATAAAATATATTTCAGAAAAGTTTTTATTTTATTTTAATCAAATTTATTTTCAACCCCCCCCCCCCATTATATAAACATTTAACTTAATCGAAGTAAATAATTATATATTTTTTTAGTATTAATTAAGATGAAAAAATTTATCGTATTACTGAATACTCATTATGATAATAACAAATATTTATTCTATTTTTATAAATTCTATTCAAGTATTTGGTTAAATATACTTTCAAATTAAACCTAGATGTGTGATGATAATGAATGTTTTCGAATATAAATTTTTTCAATAGTTTTCCATGTATTTATATAGAAATTAAATAAGAGAATTATTAAAATGACATGAATTGTAAAAATTTATATATAATTGATCAAATTTTTGTTTAAAACTAATTTTAAATTTATGTTGACATTGTAAAAATTTTATGTGAAACGTATGTTTTCATTTTTATTTCAGTATTGTTAACTATTCATTATAATTGAATCTTTTAAGAAAATTGAAAATTTTCTCACTAAGATAAATATTTGATTATTTTTTTAAACCAATGATATTTATTTTTTAAACTATATTTTATTAAATTTTTATTAATTAATTACAAATTATGTGGGTAAATTGTATGACGCCCCGACCCCGGTAGCCCGGAGCTGGTGCTATGGTTATGGTGTGTAATTTATTTCGTAAAAATGAAACAAATAGGTCACACATCATAACACATCATGAGTAACTTTCTAGTTTAGATCCTGGAGAATCAGAGACAATAGCCTTTCTTCTTTATTTCTGAGCTAAGAACAGACATCCACGACTTGGAAAGGCTCTGTCAACCTATAAAAATTTAACATAAAACATAGGGTGAGCAT
The DNA here is from genome assembly GCA_963277665.1 of Viscum album. Classification (NCBI taxonomy): domain Eukaryota; kingdom Viridiplantae; phylum Streptophyta; class Magnoliopsida; order Santalales; family Viscaceae; genus Viscum; species Viscum album. Next base: position 1,707,787,913 of record OY728142.1, read on the forward strand.
TGAAATACTCAGTAAGGGGTTTTTGAAAATACATAAATACAGACTTTGCAAACTAATTTGAAAATACTTTCCCATAATTGAAACGTTTTCTTAAAGGAAAAACTTCAAAACAAAAAAAATTCTATGTAACACAGTTAAAGCACTTCATATTTACACACTAGAACACTTAGTTGGAACCCACTTAATCGACAAGATAAGCATGCTAATAAAATTACATGGGTTATACCAATTAAAGTGTCCATAAAAAAGAAAGGTGTGCATGAAAAACAAGGTGTAAACATCATCAGAGTCACGCACAAGCGCATTATCTAAAAAACACATCACGACATAATATATGTAGTGAAACATTTGTAATAAAATTATGGAAAAGAAAACTGGACATGCATCAACATTGCCATATCATATGTCTTGTGTTTATTTTTTTTAATCTGATACTCATAGGTAAGGTTCTATCACCAAGGATATTCCTCTAGTCGGAGTAATCACTTGGTTGTACATAAGCTACGAAAAGAATGCTGAAGGACTCATGGTCTCTGTGTCAAGGCCCTGTGCTATAACCTAAGGGTAAAAACCCAATCTGACTGTCTCGAGAACTATTGATGCATCGGGGAGCTTACTTTTACCGGTATCCAACCCGGAGGGCTTACTTTAACCAGTACCCAACCTGGAGGGTTTTCTTTTTACCGGACCCCATTCCGGGTAGTCCCATACATTTCTCACATGATGATAAGGTCATATAATCAAGGTGTCATATACCACTTTGAATATTTAATCTTCATTTCATATTACCCAAGGTGTCCCATACCACATTGGGTAATACCATTTTCATTTCTCATTACCCAAGGTGTCCCATACCACTTTGGGTAATTTAGTTCTTTGTTCATTATCATGTTGATTCATATGCATGAATAATATGAATAAGGTAACAATTATATAATTGGTTTACAAATACATGATATGACATATAAAATTTAAAATATGGAATAAAAGCAGGCATGGTTAAGCAATCATACTATGTGCATAGAACAATTATTTAAGCACATAAAATGATGAAAGTGTGAGATTTTCTCCCAAGGGGAATTAAATGATGAGTTTCTAAAATTCCAGTACATGGAAATGAACTACATGGCATTAACTATTGTTCTTCACAGGTCACAGTACTTGAAACAAATCTTCATCCACTAATAATTACTGTGGCATTCTTGGTATAAAAATAACAAACACTTGCAATCTTTAAAATTACAATACTTGGAAATAAACCACTTTAAATAAAATACTTGTCCTTAATCATTGTTCTTCACTAGTCATATAATTTTCAGTTACACCCTGCTCACTAAAAATCACTGCAGTGAGTTTGGTATAAAAATAATAGAGGATTTGTACATATTATCAGAACCCTTAAATACCTATCCTTTTAATACAAAATAAAAACTGGCATAATCATATCCATTAAAAAACATAAATCATTTCAAGGGAAACATTAGACAAGTTCATTGGTGTTACCTTAAACACAAAAATATAAAACAGCATAGGCAAGCACTAAAATCCTACATGCATAAATATCAATAACCATTTCTTGAAAATTAGGATTCCAAATATTAATCTTAAAAACACATACATACATAGGGATATATATAAACAAAGTATATATATACATAGGGTTTCTCATAAATTAAACATGGTTCACATGAAATCTGATAACCTCTAACAATCTATCATTTATTCAGTTCAAAAATAACAAAACCTTATGGGATTTAAATGTTCATGAAACTATAAATATATAAAACTTTGATTTCAACTATAACATGTTTACACCTAAACCAAAGACCTAGTTCGCACCCATTATGATTCATAGACAATGTATGCATCAAAAACTGATTTGTATTGAAATACATTGCTTATAAAAATATCTAATTATATATATATAAGGCTTACATAAAGATCGTACATGTTAGGAATTTTTTAAAAATAACCCCTTTCAAAAGTATAATTCTTAACATAAAATAATCAATTATAAAGAAATCATAGAAAAATATTTTGTATGGTTGCATGTATATTTATGTGTATACTTGAATACCCGAAAACAAATATAAATAAGATATTTAATGGTTCTGCTTAAAAGAAAAACCTATTTCAACTAATCATGTTTAATTATTTGAAAAAATATATATCAACCTCCTTGGAAACACTTTAGATGGAAGAGTTTTATGTTTATTCCTAAAATTATATCAATACCCCTATTGTATCCCACCGGTTACAAAATAAAGACTCAAAAGAAGGGAAATATTTAAATCATTTAGGGAAACTACCTTTCAAATCTGTACACCCAGTTTTGAAGAAAAGGGGTGAAACGATTCTTATAAAATTTATATATATATATACATATAGCATGTAACCAACTACACACATGGGTTTTCTTCTAGGTTTTCTGTTATATATATATAAGAAAAACGGTATTACCCCACGAAGGCTAACACACTTGGAGTCGTCTGTTTAGAAAAATGGTTTTCATGGAATATATATATATATATAAACCTGTAACTAAGCTGTATATATATATTCATGTATATATAAAAAACCGAGGAGCATGGGTAGGTTTGGAAAAACACTTTAACAGGACACCCTTACCGCTTAAGAGATGATCTCACCAGAGGGACGCTTGCTGGGTTGTCGGAGTTAGTCCAGTGAGGTCGAGGACTCCTGGAAACGCTGCAAGGTAGCAGCGGGGTGACCAGTGGCGTGGCGCCGGCACTGGTGTGATCGTGCACGGGGATTATGGTGCCGAGCCGATGGTGGTTCGTGTGGTGGCGAGGCGACGACGAGGAAGGTGTCGCAGCAGCGCGGGTTGGCACTGGAGGTCCCCGTTTACACTGGGGTTTCTCGGTTCTTAAAGGAAAACGATCCAGGGTTTAGGACGATCCTACGGTGTCCTATAGAGGTGGGTGTGCGAGGTCAACATAGACAGTGGATAGGATAGAATCCTCGACCAACCAGTTGCTGGTTCGTGGGACCCCGACGTGAGGTAGAAGATGACCAAAAACGCGGAGAGAAAAAATAAAAAAAAACAAACGATAGTTGGGATTCAACCATGGCGTGATCGGACGGACGAAAAGAAGAGAATTTTTTAAAACATATCAATGGCCGGGATATATCCTTTGCATGATCGGACGGTCAAGGAAAATGTGCGGCTTTTCCGTGTAGGAATAGTGCGGGAAAAAACAGTTTACTTTTAATAAAAAGTATATAACATTAAAATTAAATTTACACAATTTAACACATATTTTTAAATTAAAGATTCCAAAATAAAAATCCCATTTTAGATTATGTAAAATACCCTAGAATTTGATATATATCTTATAAATTTCATAATTAATATACTAAACATTTATTATGAACTTATATCATTAGAAATCAAAAATCCAATTTTTATCGTACCTCATTATTTGATTCAAAAAGACAAAAAACCAATTAGGTACATTATTGCGGATACCCCTTTGAGACATTTTAAAATACTATGTGTTCCACTATATAAATATCATCATGATCAAAATATATTTATTTCCAAGAATAATATTCTATTTTAATACTTGAGGAAATAATTCTAATATATTGTACTTATTAAAATATCAAAACACCATTATATTATAAAAGCATTATAAAGACCAAATTTTATAAAAAGATGCACTTTATCCATTGGAATCCAAAGGTCAAAAAACGGTCATATTCCCTTAGAGGTACATTATAAAAGCAAGGGGTAGGATGTTTTACATTTTCAAAACACCGGACCCTTGGTGGATGGCTCTCCTCATACCACTGGTGCTGAGTGCATGCACGATGGTTCTAGCGGTTATATTCTTCACACTGATGGACCCTGAATATGACGACTATCTGATTTCCCGTGTTGTGATTCTTAGTAGTCATGTTGTGGCCGTGTTAGGTCTTGTGAACGGAACATTCAATTAGATGACTCTTGTTGTAGTGTAACTTTTAAATATCTAACAGTTTATCATATTATTCATGTTTTACTTCGTTTCAAATTCTTTATCAGCACACAGAGCACAAAATAAAATAAAACAAGAGACATCATTAAAAAGCATAACATCGTTCACTTGGCCCAGTTTATAAAGCCTGGGGCGTCACATTATCCCCCTCTTGAAAGAATTGTGTCCTCGCAATTCAATCGGCGTACATACACTGACATACTCACACAGCACCTCTGACACCTTTGGTGATGTCCCTCTACCTCCATCGCCCATGGAAGAAGTTACTATTCAACTCAATCCCCAGGGCAGAACAAAGTTTGTGGGTCTCCTCTTCCCAAATACATTTTTGGAAAAGTGGATCGTGGTTGAAACAAAGCTCACGTTTGATACAGGTGGTTTTCCAGAGATGGGAACGAGTGATATCAAGATTCACGATATCCTCTTGGATTTGGTTCCTAAAGATCTCTCGAACCAATTCATATCTGAAGGATTCGATGAAAGACCCAAAATCGCAGTGCTCCCCAAGCATGCTGAAGCACAGGATTTGGTACATAATGAATGCGCGGAAGTCCAACTCCTTTGCAGCTTCTCTGAAGGCCGTGAAGGCCAACCATTTATTATTCACGGTGAAACACCGGAAGAGTCCTTCTTATTACTTCCCTTGTTTTATAATTCTCGAACAGCGCACTGTCCATTTGGTTATACAAAACATGTGACCCTCGGAAGATTCGAATGACATTCGAGCTTTTCGATATTTCATAGAGGGTTTTGCATGTGAGTCATAAGTTAACAAAAGGTTGGTAGCTTTTTGAGAAACATTTTGCTACAATAGTCTCTATGATCTCTGTAGGGAGAGTCAAGAGTCTTGGCTTGGTTCGCTGTCTTGCCATCTGAGAAGATTAAGAACAAACCCCACTTAGTAAAACATTAATGTTGTTGTGTTGTCCTAATTTTCCTGGGTTGCCTAATCCATTCTTCTGATACCAACTATGACGCCCCGACCCCGGTAGCCCGGAGCCGGTGCTATGGTTATGGTGTGTAATTTATTTCGTACAAATGAAACAAATAAGTCACACATCATAACAAATCAGGAGGAACTTTCTGGTTAAGATCCTGGAGAAGGAGATACAATAGCCTTGCTTCTTTATTTCTAAGCTATGAACAGTCATCCAAGACTTGGAAAGGCTCTGTCAACCTGTAAAAATTTAACATAAAACATAGGGTGAGCAATGAAATACTCAGTAAGGGGTTTTTGACAATACATAAATACAGCCTTTGAAAACTACTTAAAAAACACGTTCCCATACTTAAAATGTTTTCTTAAAGGAAAAACTTCAAAACAAAACAAAAGTCTATGTAACGCGGTTAAAGCACTTCATATTTACACACTAGAACTCTTAGCTAGAACCCACTTAATAGACAATATAAGCATGATAATAAAATTACATGGGTTATACCAATTAAAGTGTCCATAAACAAGAAACATGTGCATGAAAAACAAGGTGTAATCATCATCAGAGTCACGCACAAGCGCATTATCTAAAAAAACACATCATGACATAATATATGTAGTTCAACATTTGTAATAAAATTCTGGAAAAGAAAACTGGACATGCATCAAAATTGCCATATCATATGTCTTGTGTTTCTTTTTTGTAATCAGATACTCATAGGTAAGGTTCTATCACCAAGGATATTCCTCTAGTCAGAGTAATCACTTGGTTGGTCATAAGCTAAGAAATGAATGCTGAAGGACTCATGGACTCTGTGTCACAACCTTGTGCCATGACCGAAGGGTAAAAACCCAATCTGACTGTCTCGAGAACTATCGATTCATCGAGGAGCTTACTTTTACCGGTCTCCAACCCAGAGGGCTTACTTTAACCAGTCCCCAACCTGGAGGGTTTTCTTTTTACCGGACCCCATTCCGGGTAGTCCCATACATTTCTCACATGTTGATAAGGTCAGATAATCAAGGTGTCCCATACCACTTTCAATATTTAATCTTCATTTCATATTACCCAAGGTGTCCCATACCACTTTGGGTAATACCATTTTCATTTCTCATTACCCAAGGTGTCCCTTACCACTTTGGGTAATTTAGTTCTTTGTTCATTATCATGTTGATTCATATGCATGAATAATATGAATAAGGTAACAATTATATAATTGGTTTACAAATACTTGATATGACAGATAAAATTGAAAATAGGGAATAAAAGCAGGCATGGTTAAGCAAGCATACTATGTGCATAGAATAATTATTTAAGCATATAAAATGATGAATGTGTGAGATTTTCTCTCAAGGGTAATTAAATGATGAGGTTATAAAATTCCAGTACATGGAAATGAACTACTTGGCATTAACTATTATTCTTCACAGGTCATAGTACTTGTAACAAATCTCCATCCACTAATAATTACTGTGGCATGCTTGGTATAAAAATAATAAACACTTGCAATCTTTAAAATTACAATACATGGAAATAAACCACTTTTAATAAAATACTTTTCATTAATCATTGTTCTTCACTAGTCATAGAATATGCAGTTACACCCTTCTCAATAAAAATCACTGCAGCGAGTTTGGTATAAAAATTATATAGGATTTCTACATATTAACATAACCCTTAAATCCCTATCCTTGTAATACAAGTTTAAAACAGGCATAAGAATATCCTTTAAAAAAACATAAATCATTTCAAGGGAAACATTAGACAAGTTCATTGGTGTTCCCTTAGACACAAAAATATAAAACAGCATAGGCAAGCACTAAATTCATACATGCATAAAATATCAATAACCATTTCTTGAAAACTAGGATTCCAGATATTAATCTTAAAAACACATACATACATAGGGATATATATACACAGAGTATATATATATATATGGATTCTCATAAATTAAACATGGTTCACTTGAAATCTGAAAACCTCTAACAATCTATCATTTATTCAGTTTAAAAAGAACAAAACCTTATGGGATTTAAATGTTCATGAAACTATAAATATATAAAACTTTGATATCAACTATAACATGTTTTCACCTAAACCAAAGTCCTAGTTCGCACCCATTATTATTCATAGACAAAGTAAGAATCAAAAATTGATTTTTATTCAAATACATAGCTTATAAAAATATATAATTATATATATATATAAGGCTTACATAAAGATTATACACGTTAGGAATTGTTATAAAATAACCCCTTTCAAAAGTATAATTCTTAACATAAAATAATGAATTATAAAGAAATCTTAGAAACATATTTTGTATGGTTGCATGTATATTTATGTGTATACTTGAATACCCAAAAACACATATAAATAAGATATGTAATGGTTCTTCTTAAAAGAAAAAGCTATTTCAACTAGTCTTGTGTAATTGTTTGAAAAAAATATCAACATCCTTGGAAACCCTTTAGATGGAAGAGTTTTATGTGTATTCCAAAAATTATATCAATACCCCTATTGTATCCCACCGGTTAAAAAATAAACACTCAAAAGAAACGAAATCTTTAAATCATTTAGGGATACACCCTTTCGAATCTGCACACCCAGTTTTGAAGATAAGGGGTGAAACAATTCTTATAAAATTTATATATATATATATATACATATAGCATGTAACCAACTACACACAGGGGGTTTCTTATAGGTTTTCTGTTATATATATATAAGAAAAAAGGGAGTACCCCATGAAGGCTAACACCCTTGGAGTCCTCTGTTTAAAAAAATGGTTTTCATGGAATATATATATATATAAACCTGTAAATAATCCATATATATATTCATGTATATATAAAAAAACCTAGGAGCATGGGTAGGTTTGGAAAAACACTTTAACAGGACACCCTTACCACTTAAGGGAGGAGCTCACCGGAGGGAGGCTTGCAGGGTGGCCGGAGGTAGTCCGGTGAGGTCGAGGACTCCTGGAAACGTTGCAAGGTAGTAGCGAGGTGACCAGTGGCGTGGCGCCGACACTGGTGTGATCATGCATGGGGAGTGTGGTGCGGAGCCGATGGTGGTTCGTGTGGTGGCGAGGTGACGGCGAGGAAGGTGTCGTAGTAGCGCGGGTTGGCTCCAGAGGTCCCCGTTTACACTGGGGTTTCTCGGTTTTTAATGGAAAACAATCCAGGGGTTAGGCCGATCCTACGGTGTCCTATGGAGGTGGGTGCGCGAGGTCAATGTAAACAGTGGAGAGGGTAGCGTCCTCGGCAAACCAATTGCTAGTTCGCGGGACCTCGGCGTGAGGTAGAAGACGACCGAAAATGTGGAGAGAAAAAAGAAAATAAACAAACGACGGTTGGGATTCGACCATGGCGTGATCGTACGGACGAAAAGAAGAGAATGTTTTAAAACTTATCAATGGCAGGGATCTATCCTTGGCATGATCGGACGGTCAAGGAAAACACGCGGCTTCTCCGAGTAGGAATAGTGTGAAAAAAAACAGTTTACATTAAAAAAAAGTATATAACATTAATATTAAATTTACACAATTTAACACATATTTTTAAATTAGAGATTCCAAATTAAAAATCCCATTTTAGATTATGTAAAATAACCTAGCATTTGATATATATCTTATAAATTTCATAATTAATATACTAAAAATTTATTAGGAACTTATATCTTTAGAAATCAAAAATCCAATTTATATCATACCTCATTATTTGATTCAAAAAGATAAAAAACCAATTAGGTACATTATTGCGGATACCCCTTTGAGACATTTTAAAATACTATGTTTTCCACCATATAAATATCATCATGATCAAAATAGATTTATTTCCAAGAATAAAATTATATTTTAATACATGAAGATATAATTCTAATATTTTTTACTTATTAAAATATCGAAACACCATTATATTATGAAAGCATTATAATGACCAAATTTTGTAAAAAGATGCACATTATCCATTGGAACCCAACGGTAAAAAAACGGTCATATTCCCTTAGAGGTCCATTATAAAATAAATGGGTAGGATGTTTTACATTTTCAAAACACCGGACCCTTGGCGAATGGCTCTCCTCATACCACTGGTGCTGAGTGCGTGCGCGGTGGTTCTAGCAGTTATATTTTTCACACTGATGGACCCTGAAGATGACGACTATCTGATTTCCCATGTTGTGATTCTCAGTAGTCTTGTTGTGGAAGTGTTAGGTCTTGTGCATGGTACTTTCAATTAGATGGATCTTGTTGTAATGTAACTTTTAAATATATAACATTTTATCGTATTCTTCATGTTTTACTTCATTTCAAATTCATTATTAGCACACAAAGAAAAAAAATAAAATAAAACAAGAGACATCATTAAAAAGAATAACATCGTTCACTAGGACCAGTTTATAAAACCTGGGGCGTCACAAATTGAAACAAAACCTCCTTTACAAAAATACTATTTTTCAGAAAACATGTCTTCTTTCATTAAATGGTTATAATATTTTCTCTAATAAATAAAAATTTAATTATTTAAATTTATTAAAATTTACACCATATAATATTCATTATTTTTTAACAATTTAAAATAAAATATTTAATTTCTACGTTATAACAGTGTTTTATATTTTAGTTCATTAGACATAGGATTTCGTGTCACACAAGATATTGAAGTGGTTAAATTTTGAAGAAATATATTATGATGGTTGTTTATGCGCTATTTTGTGTATCAAAAATTCAATTGAATTTTTTATTATTTTGGAATGTGCCATATATTTTAATACGATTGAATTTCATGTTGGTTAAAAAACATTCCACCACATGCTTTTTCCTCTTTGATTTTATTTTTTAATAAAATTTAATTGGGTATGAGTTTTTATTACCACTAAAATATTGTGCGTCATTGATCTTTATAAATGAAATAAATTACAATTAAATATACTAACTTTAATTATTTCACTCTATATGATGAATCTATTACATTTGAATGTATAGGTATTGGACACATTGGAGATATCCTAGAAGTTGGAATTACAATGATTCTGGAGAATGTCTGGGATATCTATCAAATTATGATTATCCTAATTAGATGAATCAGCATATAATACATATATGGGATGAATCTTTTTTTATATTTTCTATAATTTCATGAATAAATTTGAATTCCTATTCATTAATATTTTCTAAAACCATCATAGAAGAAGAAGAAGTCTAGAATACCATCAAGATTGAATGAAAAACTAGGAAAAACATAAAATTAAAAAAATAAGTCTTACATTTAAATTTTTCAGTAAAAACTAATTTAACAACATAATTATATTCAAGAATATATCACATTAATAGAAAATTTCAATGTCATATATAAATTTCTCTTTTACATTGATTGAATTAGATTCAAACTCTCCTAAAATAAAAAAGATGAAGTCGTCATAAAAAATATAAAATATCATTGACACATATACCGACATCTCAATTATTATATGTATTATAAATATCTATAAAAACACATGCATTACTCTATAATTTAGAAACTCATGTGGGGTTGTTTTTAATGAAAAAGTTGGAAGAATACCCTAATTATTTTTTTTTGAACTATAGTTCACGAGATAAATTATACAATGAATAACATAATAAAGAATAAATTCATTGATTAATGAAGATATCATGTGGTAATTTCTTATTTTTTTGGTGAAAAATAAATGTTTATAAAAACTATCATAAAATATTACTATGAGTTTTTATTCCAATTGAATATATATTTTTGATATTATAGAATGGAAACGGGGATTAAAATCCAAAAAAATAAACATATTTTCTAGAAACGGAAGTTAAATATGAATTTCTACACGAAATTCACATATATTATTTCATTATAAGAAAATAAACTTAATTTTAGATTTTATATAGAAATTTTAAATATAAATTAAATTATAAAATTAATTAATAAATAATGGAAGCAATTTTTTATGAGGGTGAATTATTTAAAATATGGATATATAAATTTGGACTAGCTAAAACTATAAATGAATAACGTTTTATGGTGCCCCAATAAATACCCACTATCCTTAGAAACAACATTTTATAAACAATGGAATCATTGAAAAATATTTTGAATTGGGAATTCAAACCCAGATTATTGGTGGCTATGGTGGAGATATATTTTTATCAAGATGTAAAAAGTACATGGTTGAGTGATGATTATTTAAATGTTTAATAGTCTATCTAGATAGATAAATAAATTATGAATTATATTTTTATTTAACATTATTTTTTATTATGAAATTTCAATAATTAAAATTTTTTCTAAAAATATTTAATACCAAGGAAATAAAATATGGGAAAAAATTATGATAGTTTATGAAAAAACATAAAAACATTAATGATATATAAGAAGACTTATTTTTGAACCATCAGAAATCTATCTGAAGAATAAATGATTTTAATAAGACCATGGTTTATCATGATAATAAAGAATTTATGAGTTGTATATCAAATTAAAACTTTTTCGGGGTCTAACTAGGATATAGAATATTTATATTTATTATTTTCCTATTTATTTAATTGAATTGTACAATATAAACTATATAATGTATTCTTGTAATCATCATGGACCATAATTTGAAAATATATGCAAAAAAAAATTGAGATAAATGCTCTGACATAAAATCCAGAAAAATAATTTCAATGAAATGTGGGTGTTTTATAAAAGACTTAATATTTATGTTTTTATCATTACAATAGCATGAAACAATAATATATTTCTCTTATTGGGTTGGTTATTATTGAATATTATATTCTAAAATTTTATTTTTTCAATGCACTTATTTATATATCATGCAATGTAGAATTACAAATTTTTAATTATTGATTCAAAAAAACGTGTCTCCATATAAAGGCATTGAAAAAAATAATTTTTTATAACTAATTACATAGTATTTATTTCCATATAATTATTTTCAATATATTTTATCATGTTACTACACTAGTCATCATTTTCTCAATATCCTAATAATATTTCTTTATCCATTTTACTAAGAATTTGAATATTTTTCTAAACATTACATGACTTCAACATTTTGACATCTATTATTGTCATTGTCAGGTAAATTCATGAAACCCATGTCATGATTTATTATTTGGCATTATGGGTATTTTCATCCTAATTTATTTCAATTTCAAAAAAATTATCCATTTCATGCCACTAAACCACCGTGTAATAAATTTTTATGGATTATTCTTCTATTCATATTATATAATGTGGATGATTATTTCTATCATATTTTATTTGTTATACCTATTAAGCATTACACTCTTAATCATGGATCCATGGAATTTTCAAATTCTCATCATTCATAGTGAACCACATCTTCTTTCATCGTCCAAAAGGATCTTGAAATGACAATGTAATGTTCATATAAAATCACTTAGATATTTTCATATGGGTATAATTGATATTAATTAATCATACATATATATATGATAAATGGTGTCATTCCATGTCATAAATACCATAAGAAGTATATAGTCAACATATTTTTATGGTTTTCACCAGCACATCCTCAGATTCGGTGATATTATTGAATAATTTGTACTCCATATTAAGCATAATCATTTGGGGTTAAATAGGGTCTCCACACATAATAAGTAATTTATAATATCACCTATGATTAGAACAAGACATATTATATGACATAAACTCCAATATAAAGTTACATGTTATTTATACACTTGGAATATTATCAGAACTAACATCCTTATGGAGGTCATGGGGATGATAGTCCTAGTGATAATGATGATGATGAACATGAAGATATCGGTGCTCAATATAGTGATAATAGTGATTGTGTTTTTGATGTTATTGATTATTATGATGGTATAAGTAGTGATGTGTGGGGTATTTATATCCTAAATTTTGATTTCATTTTAAGGAGACAAATGGGTATATAGTGTTTAAGGACAAAAACATATCTACTGTGTGGATTATATATGAATGTTATAATATTGTATATGGTTTGAAATCTATTTATAATTCATTAGTTGGTTAAACCATAATTATTAAATATGTATTATACAAGGAATGTATAATATTACCAGATTTTTTTTAACTTGTTGTACTATTGATAATGTAAATGTTTTTGATAGGCTTGTGGGGTTGTTTTGGGGGTGGAAGCTATACCAATGGTTTTCTGAACCATAGGATTAGATATACCTCCACTTTTTTAAATAAAATCATTGGTAAATCCTCTTGGGTTTGCTGGATATGGAGACAAATATATACAAATTTATCTCAAAAACATTGGTATTCATCAATGAAAACAACGTATAAAAAACCATGGGTATTTATAAATTCCAATTTGATATATGGATTTTTTAACAACCCAATGTTCATTAGATAATTTTTATTGTAAATTAAAATGGATTTATGGTCAAAAAAACCGATATAAAACCAATTTTATCTGGTTACATTCTAGTACTTCATTCCATTTCTAATAAATATAATCAAAGGATATCATTTTTTAGGTAAATATTGGGTGACCACCTTTTCCCTTCTCGATCTACTAGTAAGTGATATTGTAAACCAATTTCAAATAGGTCAAGGTTTAAACCCCAATTATATATTATCATCTCAAATAATAACTGAAGTTATCAAAAAATAAATCATACCATGAGTTATCATGTACTATATAGAAAATATTGATAGTTCTAAATGCATGACTAAATGTTTTATTTAGTTTTTAGTTGTATTTTAATGAAATTATCACCAATAAATCATGGTTTTTGTATAAACCACTTTTATTTAGGACTTTTTATTTTTTAAAGGATAGAATCACCCCAAATTATGTAATTTTGTTTATTTAATTTCATATGTTATATTTTAAAACAACAAATATAATATTTTTTAATGATTTATTTATTTATATTTTTTAATAATTAATAATATTTATTCGTAATTATTTTTTATATAGTGTTTAATATTTTTAAGTAAACAATACATTTATTATTAATTACATAGAATTATCATTTATTAATCTTTAAAAAATTACATTTTTATCTGTTTATTATTTATGAACTACTTCAAATTAATTAATTATTGTAAAATTGAAACTATTATTTTTTAATGTTTTATTATTCGAAATAAGTTGGAGTTAGAAATACTATACTGATGAAATAAAAACAATTTCATATGAGGATGGGGTAAAACAAGGAAAAATTATCCCCCTAAAAAACAATCCAACAAAGTATCAGAGTCTATGATCATCAATTATATAGAATTAAAATTATAACTCTATTGTGTTGATCCCTTTAATTAATTCGACTATGGGGATAATGACAACTTCTTTTTGTTTTTTTGGTATTTTATGTGTTATTTTTATCTTTATTGCCTTTTTCCAAAGCATTAATTAATAGCATTTATACCTATCCATTTTAATATCTATATAACCATGGTTGGAGTATGATAGATTTTTAACATGCTTATTTAGATGTACTTCCCAGATAATCTCGAAGTAATTACTTTTTTGAATTGGAAAGACATCTATTCACAATCCCACATGTGATTCAATATCACAATCCATGAAGGATTTAAAAACCATGGATTCCTCTCTAATAATTGAAAAATAACATTTATACTTATGATCCTTATCATATCATTACCCCATTACTGTTTTATATGACTTTGAAAATCCATATCATTCCTTTTCAATGACCTACTATTTCATTGATGAGAATCTCAATTTGGTATTTCATGGTGAACCATCTATATTGAATGATATTAAATTTTTTTATATGAATTCAAGTAACCAAACCTATATGATATAAAATTCATAATGATCATATTCTATAAAAGATTACTCCACGATACTAAAAGTATTCTCATGATTTCATTCCCATTTTTCCTTTCATGAATATTTTTCCCTATGTGGAACTCAATCTACCCTATATAAAACATTATCCTCATTTTTTATTTTCAAAATGAAATGGGGGAGATATTATAATACTAGAAAAAGTATTTGACAACCAAACATAAGATGAAATAAAGTATTTGATAATATATAAAAAGTTAAATGACATTCATCCAAAAATTGAAAACATTCCATAAAATGAAATGTATATGTCAATGGATTTCCATTAGATGATAATGAATAGTAAAATAAATAATTCAAATAATATTCTTTTATTATTATTTTTTATCCATTCACATCTTCATGAGGTTTAATGCAACAATTTTTATTTTCTTGAACTTTTTCATGTACTCCACCATCTTTTCAAGTGATTCATGTTGAGACTATAACATCTCTTAATCATATGAAAGAAATATATATTAGATATGAATAATTTCTTAATTAGATATAAACATCTCTTCAATAGTAAAATTTTTTTCATCCTAAGATGTTATGACTTTTTCTTGATCATCAATTCGATCAACTATCAATTTTTTAGCTCAAAAACTTAATCCTAATAAGAAATAATTATTGAAATCATAGATTGAATGTTATTTGGATTCTTTTGATTCAAATTTAATTCATCTTACTATATTTGATCTATCCCTCTAATTGATTTTAATTTTATAGTTTTGTAACTTTCCATCTTGTTGAATTCCAAAAATAATCAATTCCTAAGCTTTATGATATCTTATATTCTTTTCATGTGATTCAATACATTATATTGATTGAGATACTAAATCGAAAATTTATTACAATCCTTCATGATTTCCCTTATTTTTCCATCCAATAATTTGACATTAGACCTCAGATTCATCAGTGTATTTATTTAAATCATGATAGAGTCATATTTTCAATTTATATTTACTATAAAAAATTCGACATTCCCATTGATTTTTGGTACATATGGAATTGAAATTTCAATTATTCTATGTTCATAAATATTATACTATTCTATTTTAAAATAGATTATTATTAGATTTTTGGTCTTCCTTAAATACTAGATAATTTTCAGAATAAAAAACATCCTTCTCTTCTTCATATTAAACTTGATTCTGGTTTACATCAGATTTTATCTCCTATTATAAATCTAAAATGTGAATTAATTTATGAGGGTTAGTTGTCAGAACATCTTACATTAAGGACACTAATCATGATGATGGAATCATTTGTGTTGTAACTTATTATGATATCATTATAATTATATGAAACAGAGAATTTTGATCCATATCTATATTTTTTATCACCGTACTACTTTTCTTCTATCTCTCCCACTTCATCTCTGTTTTACTCTAAATTTCAATTTCAATTCCTTATTTTTCACCAAAATATTCATTAATTTCTCCAATTTTATTGTATTCTGTTTCTTTGAAATACTTCTTTTGACAATATTTTGGTGATTTCAATTCAATAACATGTTGGTTACATTTTCTTGTTTTTGGGAATGATGTAGTAATTCATTCTTCAAGAATTGGATCCATGATATTTATTTTGGAACATTATTTTTCTAAACCCTTAGTTAACTATTCAATTACTAAATTACCAGCCTTTATCTATATCTAATTATTTTCATTTTCTTATTCATTGAGGGTTTCATCGGTCTAGATCTTTTAGGCATGTTTATCTCTATGAATGAGTCAAACTTGTTAGTGTCCTAATTTCCTTTTATCTAGATCAATTCTCCACCCGATCACTATTTATACACTATAAATACATTTTTGCATTATATTTATAACATTATAGGTTATATAATTATATTATTTCTTCGATGAAATTGGTATATACTATTTTGAATTCCTTTTATTTCGTACAATATCTATTTTTCAATTTTAGGTTCAACATACTTAACAAACATTATAGATTCTGGACTAAAATGAATTTTTTTTACTATTTCCATGCTAGTCCTTGAAATAATAATATTTCTCAAAAGTTACATAGGATGAATTTTTCAATGCTTTAAACATTTATCAATAAACATAATCTTTATTTTTGGAAATACAAAAAATTTCAACTTGATTGAACTATGTTTAGATTATTGATAGTTTTTAAGATGAAACAATTAATGATAGTCTTTCACACATTCACATGATAATTAAGTGTATATACATCTAAGAATTTAGTGTTTCACTATCACCACTGATCTGGATTAAGAAACAATAAATCCATAAGTTGGTTACTTTATTGTTAGCAAAATGATGAGTGTTTTTTATTCTTTTTCCCTGATCCCAAAAATATATTACTCATCCCAATCCTTTTTAATATTTCACATATATTTTGGGATCATATTAGAGAGAGAAAAATAATCCCCTTTAGATGTAATATTATGAATATTTTCTGCTTATCTTTCTGATAAGATGATTTCACATTCTTAAATATGAATGTATACCTTTATTTCATCATCAACCTTCAAAAATTTATAGAAATTAATGAAATTATCCATGGTGATCAGATATTAATTTTTAGGTTTCTACCGACATACTAGCTCCCATCATTAAAACCGAATGTTTCATTTTAGAGAAAAATTTTACATTTTATAAAAATATCTAGTAAGTAATCATTCTTGTATGAACCTAATTATTGAGTAATATTTTAGTGCCATTTCATTTAGGTAAATTGTTTTATTTATACATGTGTATGAATGAATACACTGACTATGGATATCTTTTTTTTTGACTATATGAGGAGAAAAAGATCTTCACAAAAAAATAATATGACAAATGATGTGGGATAGAGATGGGTTACCTTTATATAGGTAAATGAGATAAGATCGTTTAACATCTATGGTTCAGTTTAGACCTAGGAGATCCAATGGTTTATATTAATAAACTCTTGGTGTTTTTAAAAAATATTTTTTTACTAAAATATCATATTCATGGGGATTCTGATAATATTTTAAAATGAATATCAAGAAACATATCTGAATAGACCAATAAGTGAAAATTAAAATGAATTAATACTTTTTGGAATCACAAGATTTATTTTTTAAATTCAATAAAATTTTCCTCAAAATAAAATAAAACATTGTTGACGATGAAAAAATTGTATATGTGAAAAATATATTGTAAAAAATGTTTCTGGTGGTGAAAAAATTTCTGGTGTTGAATAATTTTGTATTTCTGAAAAATGATAAGCTGTCATCAAAATCTTGATGCCGAAAGAATATTGTAAAATTAAAATTCTCTTAAATAGAAATAATGTGTACAATTTCTTTGAAAATGAGTAACATAATGTAAAATGATAGATTAAATAAGAATTATATATGAATAATTACATTATATTGATCATTTCCAAATAATGTTTAATGTATTCAAATGTACCTGTATGTAAATGTTTTGTAACAACATTATCATTATTTTCTTTTATTTCGATAACTTGAGAAATGATATCTCTTTTATGTGTGTGATCCCTATGAAATTGATGCTAGATATATTAATTTTTTTTGAAGGACTTCTGTTCATTTTTTTTACATAATTATATGACACTATTGTAATCACATTGTATTTTATTTTTAGTAAACGTCATTCCATACCTAACGAGGGTGTGTTGCATCCACAACACTTTAGAACAATAATTTCAATCCTCAATTTTTTTCATCAGGAGTGGAAAAGAATTAATTATTTTTCATTATAAGAAGAAGAAATTAAATAGTCACATAATAAATGTAATGTTCTAGATGTACTTTTTCTATCCATTCTATAACCAACAAAGTCAACGTTTGAAAAACATTTCAATTCAAAATTACTTACATATGATTTTAAAAGTCCTAAATTGATAGTTCCCTTTATGAAAAAGAAAAATAACATGTTTAAAATATGATTACTTATGATTTTAATTATAATTTGAACATAATAATCTATAAAATATTATGTTTGGATAAAGAGTTGTTAAATATAGTATACTTCCTGTCATATATTGAATATTGGTTTGATTTATTGGATGTTAGGATTTATCAAATTCTTGCGTATTTGAGGAACCGATTAGAGTACTAATACTATTAGTACTATCATATCCATATTTTTTTAGAATATTTTTATATGAATATAAAAATATATATTATTCCATTCTGGTATTTGAAAAATTTGATAACTATGAATGAATGTTATTTCACTCATCATACTCATCTCAAACTCATATTTCCTAAAATTCCCAAAAGAATTTGTAAAGTATTATTGAGTTAATCTGAATATGATTTCATCAATATGAACTTGTATGATCAAGTTTTTTTTCATTAAATAATTTAATGGATAAATAGTTCTATTAATAATGATTTTATGAATAGAAATCATGTTTATATATTATTTCAGGCTCTAAAAAATACTTTAGATTAATATAATTCATTGGTATTTTTTAAAACATATTGATTATGTTTTTTATCGTGAAAACCCTGAGGTTTTCAACAAAAACTTTGTCATGAACATATTCATTATGAAAATCACACTTCACATCGACTTGAAAATGTTTGATATTAATTAATTCTATAAGGTATAAATGAATCTGTATAGATTCAAGTATAACAACTAGAGCATATGATTATTCATTATGTATTCCATCTTCTAGATTAAAACCAATAGAAAATAATCTTGATTTATTTCTAATTGTTATTGTATTTTCATTACATTTGTTTTTAAAGATCCTTTTTACTCAAATTATATATTTTTAATTAGTTCTTTCAAAAAAGTTTGATACATTATTCCTTTGGAATTATTTTAGTTCATCCTGCATTAATATAATCCAATATTCATCACTTAAATCCTCATGAAGACTTCTATTTTCTCATTAAGAAATAGATGATAGCTGATCTACTTCATTTCTCAAATCACATCTATTCCTTTTAGGTTGATTGACATCAAATACAATACTATCACTGGTATGATTCTTAAGAAATAACTATATTGGATAATGTTAAACTTGTTCATCAAAAAAATATTTAATGCCTCCTATAGAGAATACATCAAAATAAATTTCTGGACTATTTTTCTTATTAGAATATTATTCCATCAATGTATGATAAAAAGTTTTTGAAAACACATCACAAGATATAGGTTGGGTTATCTTAAAAACAAATGGATTAGTTCCATCAAATTTTTGATGTTATTTTTGCTTAATAGTACATGATTTTTTTTTAAAACTATATAATCCTTTGAAATTGATTAATATCCTATGAAAATACAATGATCGTATTTGTTTGTGAATTTAAATAAATTATATTTTGCATTCATAATGAATACTTTGAATCTAGATAATTTAAAGTATGAAAATGTTGGTCTTATACCATTCATCAAATCATAATGTCTTTTATTAATAAAATGTATAAAAACTCAATTGTTAGTATAACAAGAAATTCTCATAGTATCATCCAAAAAATGTTTTTGAAACTATTCATTTAATATAGTTATTTTGATCTCATTAAGAATAATTTTTCATCATTCATGACAATAATTTATTGAAGCGTTTTGGGAGCTAAGAAGTTATATTTAATTCCATATCCACTACAATATGCTTCAAAATAAGAATTTAAAAATTCTTAACAGTGATCAATTTGAAATGTTATCAATTGATTCTTGTTAAATTTTTTACATTTTCTATAAATGAATTAAAATAAAAATAATCTTCAGATTTCATTGCATGAAAATTGACACATATATATCTAGTGTAGTGATAACCTAAAAAAATACATAATACATTCCTCTAATACATCATGTGGTTATATGACCTAATAATTCCATGTTCACTAACTACAATGAATAAAATGTTGAATCATTACTTATTTATTTAATTCTTGGCTTATATTTAATGACATATTGACAAGGACTAAAAAATTTTGAAGAATAAAACATAATTCTTATCAATCATTATGTATATTCTTTTAATATTTATATATATTTGTGAGGTTATAGTTTCCTAACCTTCTATTCAAAAACCATGATTTATCTTCCATCGCACTATGGAAAAGTAATTCATGAATCCTATGATCAAATAAGTTGAGTGTGTAAACACTCTCATGAAAATGAGTAGAAAGAATGAATAAATCCATGGAATTTTTTACTACACATTTATAATTCCTAAAATTAACATGTTATACTTCATCATATAACTAAAATATTATTATAAGGTGTTTATTATCACTAATAAATAATTTTGAAATCAATTATTTACCCATAAAAACATTACCTATACTAAATATTATTCCATGATAATTGTCTCTAAAGGTATATCTTCCACCCATTATTTTAATAATATTTTCAAATACATCTTTTTTACCATCCATGTTCATGGAAAATATATTATCCATCTTTCATTTTTTTCCATTGGTAATTTCATTGATTTCCTGAAAACAAAACTAATTAGATTTTTAAGATCCAATCATTCAATGATCCTGAAAAGATAGAAATAAAATTTTTGTGAAGATGCCATTTTTTTTAAATTAGGAATTATGTAACCCCAATGAGTGAATTTTATTTATATAAAATTTTTATTCCAACTCTCACTTCAATAAAACATCGTAAAAAAGAACAATTTTATGGGAAAAATTGTAATTAATAAAATTATGGTTTTAATAGAGCTAACAATTCCTATAATATTCTTATGTGGATGAATTTACTTATAAATTTTATCCAATTTCTCATTCCCAATACTAATATTCATAAAAGTGTACTTACGGAAAATAATTCTGACATTAGTTTTACAACTATATTTTTAACCTAAAAATATTATTTTTGGAATTGAAATTTCAAAAAATAATTATAATTGTATTTTTAAAGATCCATTGAAATATTATCTTCTTAGAATAAGAATCTTCGAGGTTTTTAGAAATATAATCAATATAAAAAAATCTTAAAAAGATATTTATAAAGATATGATATTTCTTTCGTTAAAATGCTTATTCTAAATTTTTTTTCACATTTCTACTGTATTTTGAATTTTAATAATTAGTAAATATATAAAATATAGAACCCTATTTATATAAATGTAATATATTATTATCACTAGTTGAGAATTATTACTCATCTAGTGACGAATAAATCTTCTCATCCGGATTGTTTTAACATAATGAATTTATTGGAAATGATTCCGAATTGTGAAATTTTACTATGAAACATTGATTTCAATATATATTATTGATTGATAATCCATATTCTTTTATGTATAATTCACATTTTCTGAAGATTCGTTTGAAGTTCCCCCTCCACTAGATCTAAAAGATCCATTTTAATTTAATAATGTCATTCATTTGGTCTTGTAATAATTTGTATCTTTCATCTCAGAATTTATTTCTTTTCTATCATTCTTATCAATTTTTTATTCATAAAATATATCATTATTATATTTATTATCTTTTTTTCCATTATTATATCAATACTAAAAATAATTTATTCCAAAAATATATTTCATCCTTCGAAGAATATTGGACTACCCATTTTCATAATGTTCTTATTCAATTGATTCTGATTGAACTAAAAAATTATTCATAGTGTATTTGACAGTCTTCTCAGGTGTCCTGGAATTCATCTAATTTGAATTATATGTAAAGGCTAATCTGCCATTCTTATTTTTGACCATTTATTCATCTCTTTTAATATTTTTCTAATATTAAATGATAGTTCCAAATAATTCATTAGTAGTTAAATTTTTATCCTTCATTGACTGATGCAATGTTGTTGTTTTCTATTTGTATTCATCTAGAGAGATATCTATGATTTTATAAATTGTGATCTTATTATGTAGTCCTATTTCAACAAAATATTAAAAAATATTCACCATTGTCATGAATATTTATTATACCTAAACTATAGGATACCCATAATGAAATTCAAAATCATCATAATATTCTCCAAGCACGACATTTATTGATTCAACTACAGTTGATATAATGAAATGATAAATTTAGATTTTCTTCCAAATACATTTCACTACATCACAAGTTGAAATAATTATATATATATTTAGATTCATAAAACAAGTTAATGTAATCCATTCCATATAATTCAAAAAATATTTCTATCACTCCTAATTAGTAATGATTCTATATCCTTTGTCAAGAAATTCATATTCTCTTACCAGCCAAAAAATGTTTCCAACTCTTGTGTTGATAAAAAATGTCTTCATTTTCCAATAATTATAATTTCAGCAATCAAATATTGGGGGTCTTGAAGTTTTAATATTCCTAATTGAACCAACATTATGTCCTTACATGTTGATAACAATAAAAATGGTTCACATTACAGAATAGAAATTAGTTAAACAAATATTTATAAACCAAAACATTTATAAAATAATATAATTGACATTCAAAAGTAATGTAGAAATATAAATAAGTATTTAAAAGTTTCATATAATACCAAAAATTTAATAATCATATATATGGATATAGCACTATACAATAGGAAGATGAATTATAGTTTGATGAAAATTTCATTTTTATCCATAAATAAATTTATTTTAATTAATTTACAATAATTAAATTCCTAATACCTCTTAATGTATTAACACATTAATAAAATAGGTTCATGGGTATTATTATAAATGTTTCATAATCTTGATGAATTTGATATTTTAATAACATGTATTAATGATATTAATTGTATTCACAATATAAATGATTTAAACATAGTAATCATGTAATAAATCATAATGCATAATATTACAATGGTTAGATTAACACAATAAAAAGATACAATCATAAAGTTTGTTGAATCATATTGTGAAGTCGAAAAGATCTTATTTACAAAAATTCAAATCAAGAATTAACAAATATAAAATTAATATAAAATACAATTCACTATTGATTATAATGAAATTTAAATGTAAAATAATAAAATTATTTTAACCTAAATTGATGGGTATCCAAAAACATTGGATAGATTTCCCTTGATTTATTCTTTAAATAATGAATCTATTACAAACACCATGGTAATCCATAAATACGATGATTAAATTATTTCCATTCTATCCTAGAAATACCTCAGTTATGAAGCTGATCACTGACTTTTTCTTCTATGATTTAGAATCCATTCATCAACAAAAGATCTACATGTTTTTATTACTATACATAGAAGTAGTTTATCATAATTAACAATGATCGATGTAATACTAGGAAAATAAAAACAATTTAATGTCACAAGTTTTTTGAGTAATAATTTATCATCTTAAACTCTTCAAATATATTCACATAAAGAAAAAAATTTATATTACTGTTGAATTCATCATAAAATCAGAAACACATCAAACTGAATATCATTAAAATGATTTGGTAGTTACGGTCTGATGTCCCAATAGTCATCCTTGATTCCAATGGACAAATATTCTCTTATAAATGTGGAGGGAATTGGTCACATGTCACGACAACAATCATTTTATAACTAATACAATTACTTCATTTTATAATATATATCTAAAAATTATATGACATCATTTTGATTAATTTTTTACATTTGATATGATACAATTATCTGGATATGATAAAATGGGTGTAAAATGTATTTATAAATTTCAATAAATTATAATTTGAAAATTAAATTATTATGATTATTTTAGTTACGATAGTGAGTATATGTTATCTTGTTAGTGTGATAGTAAACAATCTGTACGACATAAATCATAATCGTCAGGTCTGATGAATATCGTAATCAGTCATTATAATGTAAATCATATATATAATCATAATAATTGTAACAACCTGATATTTTAAGAGATATATTATTTTTAATTTCTTAGATTGTATGTGTTTTAGGATAGAACAAAATTATATTGCACTATACACAACAATATTATTGGCTTGTGTTGCACATAATTTAATGTTCATTTGATTGAATTGATTTCACACAATATGATGTATTTAATTTATTCAATTTATAAACTATCTATAATGGTATTATTTTGTACACAACTCCAAAATAATCTTACACTTTATGAAACACTAACATGGCTTTCGTTACAAGCAAGAGAGACCTTCCTCGACAGCTTGGGTTGTACAGGATATCAAGTTTAAATAAACAATGATATATTATTAAAATATATATATTTAATAAGATATAAAATTTCCATTATCAATATTATAAAAATAAATTTGAATATAATATCATTGGAATTAATCCTACAAATTTTAGAACACAATATGAGAAAAAAATAAATTTTCAGTTTAATGAAGTATTTTTTAAAAAAATATATATTTCACAACCATTCAATGGAACATTCATTTTATATCTTGTTTTTTACCCATTAATAAGTTCAATATGAAAAAATAAACATCTTCTTTGGATGTGGGATATAAAATTTTTCTTCGGATTAACTTTTTATAATTTTTTGATAAATTTCATTTTTTTGAATAATGAAAATACGCTAAAATTTAATTGAAAACAACTTTTTTCCTCAAAATAATTTATAGAGTTAAAATTTATTGTTTAATGGTTTGAAATTATAAATAGGATAAATTTATACATTAAAAGACAATTTAAGACATTGTAATTAATTTTCCATTTAATTCATCTGTAAAAACATTTCAATCATTTTCTATGTTTTAACTTTAAAAGAAACTTTTTTACAACAGAATTAATATTAAATTAATTAATACAAATTCAATGCTATAAATATTTAAAAATTGTTTCCATATTTCTAATTAGTAGGTATAAATTATTTTAATGGAAACCATTGATTTTTTGGTGATTAAGAATAGAAACTTTGGTAATTATTTTTATAACCATAGTTAAAAGTAAATCAGGTAAATATGGGTAATAATAAGATTATAAAATTACAATGACACTTTCCAAAACTATATTGGAGGAATAAAAATGTTGAGTAAAATAGCATAAATGTAAGAATAGATTCTTTTAATAGACTTTTGTTTTTGAAAATGATGTAATTATTATTAAAACAAAAGAAAGATACAACATGTCACTCCCTTATATTTTATACGTGTAATTATTTTAATTTAGTGATAAAATTAATAAAACATAGAAAGTCAAATTTTAGTAGTATGTCAATTAAATTTTATAAATCACATTAATTTATTTAAATATTTAAGTGATTAATTAATAATCATTAATGGTGACACAATAGTGATGAAAAAGTTATATTATTATTAGAAATATAATATAAATGGTTTTAAAAATATCAAAATAAATCTCACATGAACTAACTAAATTGCCCAAATATTTATATATATGAATATGAAATGTCAAGATTTTTTTAAATATGTTTTCTTTAATTTTTCATTTGGGAGGATTTTATTGAAAGTCTAATAGTTGAATAGTGTCAAAATTGACACTATTGACATTGTATAAACATAACATTTTATTAAATTATTTTAAAATCAAAATAAATATTTAAAAATTAAAAATAGGTAATTATATGGTCAAATATGTGATAAATTATCCATTAACTGATAATTAAAACCACATTAGTAAATATTAATTACTATTAATTTTTTAGAATGTTATTACCAAAATTAATAATTAATAGAATAACTAAGTGTCAATTAAAAATATAAGCTTTAAATTAAACAAATAATTTGCCCAAAATTTATTAGTTCATGATATTAAAACCCTATCTCATCTCATATTGTAATTTGGTACACATTGGAGGTTTTTTGGAATGGTTATATTATATTATCATTTAATATTATGAGAGTTTCCTAAAGTGCACATATCCTCTCTTATAAAAGGGCACATCCTCCCTCTCTTATTAACTCCATGTTAAGCATTAAATCTCCAAAACCCACTACCCATTTCTCTTTTCAACACATCTAGTAAAATTATAAAGTTTATTTTCTACTTAAAATACCAACTCTAGTGCCCTATAGGGATATTTAAATGAGGCACATCAAGGAAAATGTAATCTCTACTGCTGATTCGTTCCAATTTGATTATTCTTTTAGTTACTAATATTTAGTTGTTTCATTATAAAGTAATATCATAAATATAAACAAATATAATTATTTGTTGTTATAAATATTAAACAAAACAATTTCACATTTTATCCATCATAGTAAAAGCAAAATCATCGTGCGTGCATACATATGACTTACTGTCTCCACACTGTGGTGTAATCTGTTTTTCACCACCACCTCACGTGGATTCGTATAATGGTTTAAATAATCAATATAAATTATTATTATGAAATTATACTAATTATGAGATATTATACATCATCCAATTCAATACCATTCAACAATTGTTGTAATGATATCATTGCCCATGCATATGTATGGCTTACCAACTCCACAACGAGATGATATTTATTCTCCATGTTAACGATTATAGAATATATATAAAGTATATATAAATAATTATGATGAAATATATGTCAT
Organism: Viscum album; assembly: GCA_963277665.1. Lineage (NCBI taxonomy): Eukaryota > Viridiplantae > Streptophyta > Magnoliopsida > Santalales > Viscaceae > Viscum > Viscum album. The sequence continues at coordinate 1,707,815,086 of OY728142.1, forward strand.
AATAAAACTACTATATATATACATATATATTTCATTTAATTACTTCCTTCCAATTCAATAAGGAAACGAAACCAGCGTTCATGCGTACGTATGGCCTACCCTCTCCAACAATGTTGAATTCCATATAATTAATCAATCTATTATAAATATATATATTTATATACTAAATATATAACAAATATATAATTCATGATTTACATCAATATGTATGTAAATAATGATCTATTTAATCATATTAAAAATAACGTGTCCAAACATGTACAATAAATGAAACGATTGTTACCCAAAATGATGCTTTAACGTGGAATTGATAAACCAAATGGTAATATAATGTCATATGTGATTGATATATTTTATCCTAAAAATTATTATGGTTCATTAAAATGTTAATAATATGTGTTAACCCACTAAACAGGCAATTCGGAGACATTTGTATGAAGTTAGATCTATGGTAAGATATAATTTTTCAATCTCATTTTTATTGAAGATTTTTTATACGTATGTTTTTAATGGGGCTATATTTATCATCCATGTTTGTATTTTCTAAATGAAATTCATAAAATTTTTACAAATATTACATTTCTTTTTAATGTAATTTTTTACAATTTTGTACTTTTACTGGCTATTAGGGAAGGAAGCATTCTTTTGTTTTCATTACGAGGTACATTTTTGACTTTTCTTTGAAAAGTATGAGGTCAATTTTTTTGCTTATCTTATACGACATGAATGTATTTTTATGGTTCCATGACACCATATTTCCAAAAATCCTCCTCGACAATTTTTTGTGGTTATTTTCAACTAAATTTCATTCATTAAAAATTTTGCATTAGTTTGAGAAAAGAAATGGTTTTTGATGAAAAACGATATTTTCCTCATGAACTTAGTACATATGTTTTATAAGTATTATTTTCCATATTAGATGACATAGTGTTCAATTTCTACCCCTATTTATTATTATTTTTTGACTGTTTTCATGATGGAATTATTTTTTATAAAGTCCACTAATCTTTTATGGATTAGGTTATGATAAACTTAAGTTATTAAATCCCATTCTATTTCATTGGTTATAATATAATGAATTATTTATGTTATTGTGGAACATGTATGAATGAATTTATTTTGAGATAAGTGTTACCTATTTATACCACCAATTAATTTGATAATAATTTATATCTCATGAGATAGACATGACAGGATGTTTACGTAAATCTGGTTTTTTAATACATGGATAAAATGAAAAGAAAGAACAGTTTAGGAAAAAAATGTCCACTATGATGGTCTTGGAATAAATTCCATCGCAACTATGAAATTCATATTATGTGAATAATGGTTTTCTACAATTACATGTTTTATTACCATGTTATTTTTAATGATTAATGTTCATCTATGATATATTCCCAACATACTACCACGAATATATTCATGAATCATGATTTTGATGTTTAATTTTTATGTTCATGTTTTTACATTCAAATATTAATGGTTTGTTTTATTTTTTCCAGTTAAATCTTACTGAGTATTTGAGCTCATCATTTTTAGTTTTTTTATTCCTCGTGATATATATAATGTTTTAAGGTAGTAAAATAAATAGGGAAGGTATTTAAGAGAGATGTTTAAGATCTTTCACCAAATTAGAATATAATGTTAAGAGTTTCCATGTATAAAAAAACTACCATAGTCTTTGGGCGTCAATTTGTGTCATGTATTAATTGTTCGGAAAATTAAATATAATTTTCATGATTATCAATCCTAGGTGTCTATAGTTGGTATCAGAGAGATGGTTTAGTTATAACATAGAATCTATGATGCTAAAACATTAGTGATATCACAAGAGATATTTATAAAAATACGTCATGGGATCTCCCTATAGATAAGTATAACTATAGGTTTCTATCCTATAAATATTCTAACTATTATGAATAACCATGAATTAAACCAAATATGTTAAATATTTAAAGTACTCCTCCTTGATTATGTTTTTTTCATCAATGAGATGTGTTTTTCACCATGAACTTTTTTATTTTAGCAATGGAGGACACCAGAAGGAATTGGATTAACTATGAGTCTAATGGAAAATATTTTAATTATGAGAAATGATTTTTGATAATGACAGGAAAGAATGATATTGGTTATATTCCAACTTAAATATCATGATAAATGACTAAAAATGTGAACATTTTTGAAATTACAAACACATCAAATATGAGGATGTTGAACATTATGAGGCCTAGAGTATGAAAGATTCACCTTTCTATATGTCATGAAGAATAAAAGATAATCCATGAGGAATAAATCAAATGGATGGGATGACGTTTTCTTTATGGGAAAAAGGGTCAAAGAGTGACGAATTATTGTGGAGTTCAATGTATCATCTATGGAAAACCCGGCCATTACCCAAGTAAATTCCCAAACATAAAAATATACTTCTAATAAAGGTACTGACTGATTCCGTGAATTCCATTAATGTTGATGGATTGAATTATTTATGTATTAGAATCGATGATTGATTGATAGTGAATATAAAAAGATTTATTAGTATATGTTTTTTTATGGATTTTACCAAATATGTTGTATAATTATATTGGATATGAAATCTGATTATATGAAGGATAACCCATAATTTGAGTATGATAAAGAGATAATGAAATTTTTATAATGATATGTGGATGATTTTTATTACATAGGAACATGTTAAGGATTTGTTGACATGTTTGTTATGTTGTTTTCGATAATGTATAAATCTTTATAGGACATAAGGAATATTTCAAATATGTTTTGGAATAAAAAAACATGCATGTTTTCAAAAATGATATATACTAATTTAGTTTATTTCCTTGACTTAAGAGAAGTCATTATGAATCCAATAAATTTATTTAATGTGACCAAAAAGATATATCATATGATAAATTGGGTGTAACATCTCAGGTAAATAAAGAATAATACATTTTCATATTTATTAATATGTGGGAATTAAATATTAATTTTACTTTAAACGGGTTGCTATGTTCGATAGCGTACCTGATATGCAATAAAGAGTTTCTTTGAAAACGTAGGTTGCACACTAGTAATAAAATAATATTATTTTAAATGTTAGTTAATACGTAGCCATTGTACTGGAGGGAATAGATAGAAATAACTAAAATGTGATTATATATGTTTGTTAAATGTTTTTATATATATCTAATAAAGGATAAAGGCTTAAAATACGAAAAGAATTCAATTTTAGGCTTATATACTCTAAATTTCACGAAAGGTCCACTTATCCACTTTTGATGGTGAATAGTCATTAAATATAGTTTTGACCACTCTTATAAATTCTATTGGACCAAATAAAACTCTTCTTTATAATTGGGACATCAAATATTACTTTGTGTAATTTTTTGGTATTTTTCCGATAAAGTTCATTTTTCAATGAATAGTGTAAAATGTTGTATTTTAATTCAAACCCTCTTTTTAATCTAATTTATTTAGATGATTAGATAATCTTTTGAATTGGTTTTTAAGTTAAATTAGGATTTATTTTTACCATTTAATCCAATATTGGTCGTTGGAATTTATTTTGTTTTGAAATTGGACTAAATATGGTGACAATCTTTTGATACTTATTCTTTCATCAAAACATGCTATTTATTTTGCCAGGGGGAATTAATTATTAAATTAATTAATTCAAATTATATGTTTTGAATTTTGTAAAATGGACTTCATTTTTGAATTCGGAATATCAAATATAGCTTAGAGTGATGTTTTGGTTTTTTTTCTGAAAAACTTCAATTTTTGATGAATAGTGAAACTACAAAGTGGTGGTTACAAAATTTGATTTTTCGTTTAAATGGGACTTTACCACTTATATATTTTGAATCTCAAAAATCCAATTTAAATTATTTTCATTATTACGTAAAATGTGGTTCAATGGGATTAAAATAAATTTTGGTGAATAGTAACTTTTATGTTTTATTAATCACGATTAAAGGTAATTAGTGTAATTTAAGGTAAAAATGATATTATAATAAAATGAAAATATCTTGAAACATGTCCTAACCCTATTGGATGAGTTATGGCCTACCAAGACAACCCATGAGTCGATTTTTGGTACACCATGGAGCCAGTTGGGTATGATGATGCCATTTATGCTTTTTATTTGAAGTTAAAGTAAAAAATGACACAAACATGAGATGTTTTACTAAAACAATTTTTACATGGGGTTATACAAGTCATATTTCATACTATAAATATTAATTAGAAAGCTAAAAAAGATTTCATACATCATGATTGTTTTTTTATAATTTTTATACATTAAATAAATAAAATTATTTATGACACCATGATGATGCAGCGATTACCTCATTATTTAATGATTTAAATAAAATGGAAAGATAATGTAAAATCTAAGACCTACACATGTCCAAAACCTATTGGATGGGTACATTTAGAACCCTTATCACCTTATCCTCGAAACACATCAATTTGGAACCATTAATAACCAAAACTCATTCTAAAATAAAATAACATTTCCTTACTTTCCAAGAGTGCCCCTCCTCTCCTCTTATAAAAGGCACCAACCTCTACCTCATTACCTACACATCAAAAGCATTTGGCTCCACCAACCCCTGCTCATTTTGTCTCTCCACATCCATCTCATACTCCTTAAAGCCTCACATTGTGCAGAAGTCTTCCCAGGGATGCCTTTGAGCTCAAACCAAAGGGAGTTACCCGATTATAAGGACATTAAAGAACGATCGAGTCCAGTCGGAACCGAGGCAAGGGACTTCGTCTCAATCTCCTTTCATTGAGGCATATTTCGTTTTATACATAACTATATTTTATACGGTGTATAAAACCCTTTGACTTTTACTTTTATACAAATGGAATCTTTTTCTATGAAGCGCTTCACAAAACTATAGAAAGGAATGTTTCTTTTAACGTACGCGGTGACAACGACCTTTTCTGCCTTCGCGAGTATTGTTTGGTCTTTGGCTTCCTCAAAAAGCCGTAATGTTTTTAAAATATAATAAATACCATATACTATTTTATGTATGTTGGTATTGAAAATGGATTTGAGAAAGGATTCTATTATGTCAATATATTTAAATGATATATTGTGATTGAAATGTGGAAATGTTATCATTCCTTTATATTGGTTTTATGTTTTATGATTTTATCTTGGTGCTTGGACATTTTATGGGTGGTTACGTGAAAACCCATATGACGGGTGGTGCCGTGAATACTAGGATGGGTGGTTACGTTATAACCTCCAATGCATTGGGTATGGAAGTCGGTCATATGTCTATTCCATTAAGTATGTATGGAAGTTGGCCGAATGGCTATTCCATTATGTGATATGTGTGGAAGTCGACAGTATGGTTATTCCACTTACGTATGTTTCTGTCCCAAGTTACCTTTATATGTTATGTATTCTTTATATGGGTTTTATGGTAATCTTTTGGTTACAAAAGGGTAAGTAATGACCTTTTATCCAGTGAAGAGTTTTTACTACTTCATAAAGGTGAACAGTATTACATTGATAAAGTATACATGGTTTACTTTTTGTTTTGATAAACTAAGAGTTTTTATTCTTTGTGTATCCCTTACTGAGCTTTTTATGCTCACCCCAAGTTTCATTGAAATGTTTTTCACAGGACTTAATGTGGAATAGGTTCAAGGATGGGATCAAGGGAATGTCATGCTATATTAAACATGGAACTAGACATGTTTATTTTTAAGTGTTTTTTTATTCTATGGAAACTTAGTAGAAGTGTCTACTTTGTAATATTTTGATATGTAATAGTTATGTTCTAATTCTCTAAAACTCTAAACCTTAAAAGATCCTCAATGTTAATTATTCATTTAATTCAATATTAAGTAAAGTTTAAGGTCGGGGCCTTATAGTTGGTATCAGAGGTCGGTTTAGACAACTCTAGGAGTTAGAAAATTGTTAAATTATAAGTTAATTTATGGTATGACTGAAATGATATAGCATTTACGGATTACCATGTTGCTTCGCCTAAAATATTTCTATGATAAGAATGGTTTTCCCTAGAGGAAACATATCAGCTTTTCTAGGAAGGCATACAGAGTATAATGACCTTTCAAATCAGAAACCAAAGATGGTTGGAATCTTAATTGAGCAGTTTACTACACTGATGGCTCAGTTGAATCAGGTAATAAATGGTTGTTGTGTTTATTGATGATATATTGTTGTTTTCTAAAAGTAATGAGGAGCATTAAAGGCATTTAAGGGTTATTCTGCAAACCTTAAAAGAAAAGAAATTGTATGGGAAATTCAGCAAGTGTGAGATTTGGTTGCAACAAATTTTTTTCCTTGGTCATATTGTTTCAAAAGATGACATAACTGTTGATCCTGCTAAAACCAAAGTTGTTGAAGAATGGCCAAGACCCACAAATGTAACCGAGATCCGTAGTTTCCTTGGTTTGGCAGGTTACAACTGAAGGTTTGTTGAAAATTTTTCACGGTTATCTAGTCCAATGACTAAGCTAACTCGTATGGGTGTTATGTTCATCTGGACAAAAGAATGTGATGATTCTTTTCAGGAGTTGAAAAGAAGATTGGTGAATGCTCCAGTTTTGGCACTTACTTCCAGGAATGGTGAGTTTGTTATATATAATGATGCTTTATTGAAGGTACTTGGATGTGTCCTTAAGCAGAATGATCAGGTAAGCTTATGCTTCACGTTATTTGAAAACTCATGAGGTAAATTACCCTAAACATGATTTGGAATTAGCTGCTGTTGTTTTTGCTTTAAAAATTTGGAGGCATCATTTGTATGAGGTAAAGTGTGAAATATATACTGATCAAAAAAGTTTAAAGTATATATTTACTCAGAAATAATTGAACATGAGAAAGAGGAGATGGCTGGAATTAATCAAGGATTATAATTGTAAAATTCATTACCATCTGGGAAATGTCAATAAAGTTGATGATGCTTTGAGTCGAAAAATTAATGCTTCATTAACGATGTTGCGTTTGGAACTTGATCCATTGGTTTTTGATTTGATGAACGTTGGCATAGAAGTTGTTGGTGCAGGATGTCCTTCTATTTTGTTTCAGGTATCAGTGAAATCTTCTCTATCAGACAGAATCAAGAAAGAACAGAAGCAAGATAGTGAGTTGCAGAAAAAGGTAGAGCTGGTTTAGAAAGGTAAGTTGCATGAAATCAACATTGATAGTGATTGTGTTTTGAGATTTGGGAAGAGATTTTGTGTGCCTTGTGATTCATAGTTGAAGAGAGAGTTGTTATGTTAAGCTCATAGTTCTCCGTTTTCAGTTCATCCTGGCAGTACTAAGATGTACAGAGATCGGCGGGAGTATTACTGGTGGGATGGAATGAAATGAGATATTGCTGATTTTACTTTGAAGTGTTTGGCTTGTCAGCAGGTTAAAGAAGAGCGAAAGTTAACGAAAGGGATGCTTCAGCCTTTACCAGTTCCAGAGTGGAAATGGGAGAATATATCCATGGACTTCATTGTGGGATTACTGAGGACATCTCGAGGTAATAATGCAATCTGGGTTATTGTTGATCGTTTGACTAAATCTTCTCATTTACTTTCCATACGAGATAATTTTTCCCTAGATCAACTTTCCCGTATGTATCTTAAAGAGATAGTCATGTTACATGGATTTCCTCTCTCCATTGTATCTGACCGTGATCCCAGGTTTACTTAAAACTTTTGTAAAAGGCCTTCAGAAGTCGTTGGGTACTGAATTAAATTTTAGTACAGCTTTCCATCCTCAATCAGATGGGCAGTCAGAACGAACAATTCCGACATTGGATGATATGCTATGAGCTTGTTCGATGGATTATCAGGGAAGTTGGGACCAACATCTTTCTTTGGTTGAGTTTTCTTGTAATAACAGTTTTCATTCTAGTATATAGTTGTCACCATTTGAGGAATTATATGGGAAGTAGTGTCGAACTCCAGCATTTTGGGATGAAGTGTGTGAAATGAAGCTGATGGGACCAGAATTGGTAGAAGAGATGGCAGAAAAAGTTCAGTTGATTTAGAAACACATGAAAACAGCTCAGAGCAGACAGAAAAGTTATGCAGATAACCGGAGGAAGGATCTATCTTTTGAGGTAGGTGATTATGTTTTTCTCAAAGTCTCACCATGGAAGATTGTGATGCGATTTGGTAAGAAAGGAAAGCTAAGTCCATGGTTCATTGGACCATATGAAATTCTGGAGAGAGTTGGATCAGTTGCATATAGGGTGGCATTACCTCCGAGTTTATCTCAGGTACACAATGTTTTTCATGTTTCGATGCTGAGAAAGTATATTATAGATCCATATCATGTTTTGAGTCCAAAGGTAGTTCAGTTGGAAGAGAATCTCTCTTATGAAGAACAACCAGTCCAGATTCTTGACCGAAGAGAGCACGTATTACGAAATAATGTGATTCATCAGGTAAAGGTTTTGGGGAAAAACCATATGATTGAAGAGGCAACATGGGAATCTGAAAATTCTATGAGGAATAAATACCCCCACATATTTTGATAAGTGAATAAAATTGTGAGGATGCAATTCCCAAAAGGGGGGAAGGATGTAACATCCCAAGTAAATAAAGAATAATACATTTTCATATTTATTAACATTTGAGAATTAAATATTAATTTTACTTTAAATGGGTTTCTATGTTCGATAGCGTACCCGATACGCAATAAAGAGTTTCTTTGAAAACGCACGTTGCACACTAGTAATAAAATAATATTATTTTAAATGTTAGTAAACACGTAGTCGTTGTACTAGCGGGAATGGATTGAAATAACTAAAATATGATTATATATGTTTTTTAAATGTTTTTACATTTCTCTAATAAAGGATAAAGGCTTAAAATATGAAAAGAATTCAATTTTAGGCTTATATACTCAAAATTTTACGACAGGTCCACTTATCACCATTTGATGGAGAACAGTGATTAAATATAGTTTTGACCACTCTTATACATTCTATTGGACCAAATAAAACACTTCTTTAGAATCGGGACATCAAATATTACTTTGTGTAATTTTTTGGTATTTTTCCAATAAAGTTCATTTTTTAATGAATAGTGTAAATTGTTGTATTTTAATTCAAAACCTTTTTTTAATATAATTTATTAAGATGATTAGATAATATTTTGAATTGTTTTTTAAGTGCAATTAGGATATATTTTTACCATTTAGTCCAATAGTGGTCATTGGAATTAATTTTCCTTTGAAATTGGACTTAAACTGGTGTCAATCTTTTGATACTTATTGTTTCATAAAAACACGCTATTTTTTTTGAAAGCGAGAATTAATTATTAAATTAATTAATTCAACTTATATGTGTTGAATTTTGTAAAATGGAATTCATTTTAGAATTTGGAATATTAAATATAGCTTAGAGTGATGTTTTGGCTTTTTTCTGAAAAACTTCAATGTTTTATGAATAGTGAAACCGTAAAGTGGTGGTTACAAAATTTGATTTTTCGTTTAAATGGGACTTTACCACTTCTATGTTTTGAATCTCAAAAATCCAATTTAAATTATTTTCATTATTAATTAAAATTTGGTTTAGTGGGATTAAAATAAATTTGGGTGAATAGTGACTTCTATGTTTTATTAATCACGATTAAAGGTAATTATTGTAATTTAAGGTAAAACTGATATTATAATAAAATGAAAATATCTTGACACTTTTCTTAAACCTATTGGATGAGTTATGGCCAAATAAAACAACCCATGGATCGATTTTTGGTACCCCATGGATCCACTTGGTTATGATAATGACATTTATGCCTTTTATTTAAAGTTAAAGTAAAAGTGACACAAACATGAGATGTTTTACTAAACCAATTTTTACATGGGGTTATAGAAGTCATATTTCTTACTATAAATATTCATTAGAAAGATAAAAATATTTTCTATATCATGATATTTTTTTTATAATTTTTAGACATTAAATAAATTAAATTATGTATGACACCATGATGATGCAGTGATTACCTCATTATTTAACGATTTAAATAAAATGTAAAGATAATGTAAAATATAAGACCTACACATGTCCAAAACCTATTGGATGGGTATATTTCGTAACCTTATCAACATATCCTCGAAACACATCAATTTGGGACCATTAATAACCGAAACTCATTCTAAAATAAAATAAAATTTCCTTACATTCCAAGAGTGCCCCTTCTCTCCTCTTATAAAAGGCACCAACCTCTACCTCATTATCCACACTTCAAAAGCCTTTGGATCGACCAACCCCTGCTCATTTTGTCTCTCCAAATCCCTATCTTACTCCCTGAATCCTCCCATTGGGCAGAAGTCTTCCCAAGAAATCCTTTGAGCTCAAACCAAAAGGAGTTACCCGATTATAAGGACATTAAAGAAAGATCGAGTCAAGTCGGACCTGAGGTAAGAGACTTCATCTCAATCTCCTTTCATTGAGGCATATTTCATTATATACACAACTATATTTTATACGGTGTATAAAACCCTTTGACTTTTACTTTTATACAAAAGGAATCTTTTTATATGAAGCATTTTACAAAACGACAGAAAGGAATGTTTCTTTTAACGTACGCGGTGACAACGACCTTTTCCGCCGCCGCGATTATTATTTGGTCTTTGGATTACTCAACAAGCCGTAATGTTTTTAAAATATAATAAATAACATATACTCTTTTATGTATTTTTGTATTGAAAATGGTTTTGATAAAATATTCTATTATGTCAATATATTTAAATGATATATTTTGATTGAAATGTAGAAATGTTATCATTCCTTTATATTGGTTTTATGTTTTATGATTTCATATTGGTACTTGGACATTTTACGTGTGGTTACATGATAAACCATATGACGGGTGGTGCCATGAATACCATGATGGGTGGTTACGTTACAACCTTCAATGCATTGGGTATGGAAGTCGGTCGTATGGCTATTCCATTAAGTATGTATGGAAGTTGGCCGAATGGTTATTCAATTAAGTGATATGTGTGGAAGTCAACCGTATGGTTATTCCACTTACGTATGTTTATGTCCCAAGTTACCTTTATATGTTATGTGTTCTTTATATGGGTTTTATGGTAATCTTTTGGTTACAAAAGGGTATGTTATGATCTTTTATTCAGTGAAGAGTTTTTACTTCTTCATAGAGGTGAAAAGTATTAATTTGATAAAGTATACATGGTTTACTTTTTGTTTTGATAAACTAACAGTTTTTAATCTTTGTGTATCCCTTACTGAGCTTTTTATGCTCACCCCATGTTTCTTTGAAATGTTTTTCAAAGCACTTAATGTGGAATAGGTTCAAGGATGGGATCAAGGGAATGTCATGTTATATAAATCATGGAACTAGTCATGTTTCCTTTTAAGAGTTTTTTTATTCTATGGAATCTTAGTAGAAGTGTCTACTTTGTAATCTTTTGAGATGTAATAGTTACGTTCTAATTCTCTAAAACTCTAAACCTGAAAAGATCCTCAATTTGAATTATTCATTTAATTCAATATTAAGTAAGGTTTAAGGCCGGGGCCTTATATTGGGGATAACTAATTGTATTATCATTCTTATTATAAGACATTTCTAGTATTTTTTCTCTTTGTACTGTGGGATTGGATAGATGTATTTTGGATAAGGATAATGGTTGGAATGTATTATGTTGCACATCAAATAGTATTGTTTAAGGTAAAATAATTTATTTATATATTTCATGAAATTTTGTAAATTTATAGTTTTAGAAGTATGACAACCTGTATGATGGGCATAAACCTGTTGCGTCGGACAAGGCTCTGGAAATCGAACCCACAATAGAAGTGGGACATGCCTTTATCGCCTACCACCAGACTACAATAAGTCTATGCTTAGTAGAAATTATTTTTAATTTATTAAGTGGTATGATAGATGATGTATAATCCCCTTTTTGGAACCATATATTATTAATCTCACAATAGATGGACATCTATATGTTTAATTACTTGTGTTATATTTATTATGATTGTGATAAATGGAATGACATTTCATTCTATCGGATGATCTGTTAGCACATCAAGAATTAAAAACGAAACATCAATTTATTAAATAAGAGACGATAGGGAAAATTTTCAAAGCATGAACAATGGTGAGATTGTATAATAATCAAGTAAGTATTACTTTTCATGAAAATCGATCATAAAAACAAATAATGTTATCCTAGTATCGTTTTATCTGAAGAATCATATGGTCCATTTGATCATCAGTGGTTTATGTATTTCTAGGAGTTATCATCTTCCAAACCATATTCACTATCAGTATCCATCAAAACATGGTGTTTATATTTCTCTTCCATATCCATGTTCTCATTTCCCACATATGATTTCTTGTGTGGAATCTGAATGATGAGTTACTTTAGGTAACCGTTAAATTTCTCAATATCCATTTAAAAATTATTTCTTTGAATAAATTTTTAAGAGTTTGGGTCGAATAAAAAAACATTCAATTAGAAAATCATTTATAACGCCGATGAATTTTGAGGGAGAAATTAATTTTAAGGGGTCTATAATGTAAATCCCCAAGATTTAATGAGATAAATTATTTTTAATTTATTTATGTCTTGTGTTGTTTGCTACAAAATGATTATAATTCTCTATATACAACATTTTATTATCTTACAGTATACACAACAATATTCTCAGATTGGGTTGCACACAATTTCATGTTCTTTTGATATAATTAATTTCTCACAATAATAAGTATAGATTTTATTCAATGTATAAATAAATTAAATTTGTATTAAGTTATATGAATTACCAATGGATGCATAAACTACACAAAACATAGAATTTTCTTGTTTTACACGCAAGAGCGACCTTCATTGGTAGCTTGTGTTGTACATGATAATGAGCATTAATAAACAATGATATAATCACATATGTTTTCTATTTAATTGGATATAAACAAGTCATTATGAATACTATTAACAAAATTTTACATTTTATATTATTTTAATTCATCCTAATTATTTTTTTGAAACACAATTTTATAATGAAATAAATTTTTTTCGATAAAAGAAGTATATTAAAAAATGCAGCTTTACCGCCTTTTGATGGATCACCCATATTATATCTTTTTTTTTGACATGTTTATATGTTCAATATAAAATAATAAAAATATTCTTTGGAGTAATGATATAAAATTTTACATTTGATGAATTTTTTATTTTTTTTTTGAGAACATTTATAATTTGATGATCTGTGAAAAAATTGATAAATTATAATTGGAATGAAATTTTTTCATCAAAATAATTTATATGAATAAAATAAATAATGGAAATGATTTGAAGTACAAAGAAAATATATTATTTTAGATTAAGAAAATTTATGTTATTTTTATTAATTTTACGTTGAATATAAATGATAAACATTTAACTCTTTTCAATTGATTTAACTTTTAAACAAAACACTGTTTTTAGACAATGAGATTAACATTAAATTAATTACTTCAAATTCATTGTTTTTAATCTTAAAAAAAGTATTCAATATTTAGAATAACTAGGTCCAAATTATGTTAATTTTAAACTTCTATTTTTTGGGCATTATGAATAGTAACTTTGGTAATTATTTTTATTACTATAGATGATGGTAAATCAGGTTATTATGGGTAAAAATAAGATTATAAAATTACCTAAAACTAACCAAAATTTTATTGTATTAATTGAATTCTAACCACATCTCTTAAAGGTCAGAATAGATTCATCTCATAGTCTTTATTTATGTAAAGACCCGTAAATTTCAAGGAAATTTTTTTCTTAATTTTCTTTGGAATTTTACAAGAGCGCAGTTTCTGACGGAACCTGATTCCGAGGCCCGGTGTGCCCGGAATCATTTTCCGAAGTTTGGCTCGGGTACGTTCAGTGAACGGACGAGCGGGTTTTTCTAACTTTTGAACCGGTGCCCGGAATCGAATTCTGAGGGCACCGATGAAATTTCAGCGCCGATATTCGCTTAGAAACGCCTCTTCCGGAGTTGCGTTTACTCGTGTGTGGTTTTTAATTTTCGAGCTTAAAGTTAAGAAATAAAATAATTTTGCGACAACTTTATTTTATTTCACTTAAGCCACTTGGAAGCCACTTGAAGCCACTTAAAGGCGGCTTGAACTGAGTTGAACTGGATAGGATGCTATCCGTAAATATCCTACCCCCTTGGTAGGATATTTGTGAGGTGGGGCCCGCACGAGCTCCGCCGTTTCTTTCCGCTAAGAAACGCACCTGTGAAAACCCGTCTTAATGAAAGTCAACCGACGCGTTTTCAAAATTCTTATCAAACCATTTAATTGGGATGTTTCTCTCGTGAATTGAATGGGCTGTTTCTTTCGTGAATTAAATGGCCTGTTTCTTTCGTTGAATTAATTCAACGAATTAATTCAATCGTTTCTTAACCTGTTTCGTGTGTTGGCATATTAATAAAATAAGACCAACCCAAATCTTTGGAAAAGGTTTGAGAGGATTCTTGTTCTTCTTCTCCCTCGCGAAGAACACGAAGAACGCGAAGAACGCGAAGAACGCCGAACCCGGAAATCGACGACGCTTCCGTCCGTGACGTTCTTCCACGCTCCGATCTCCGATCACCGACCGTTTGAGGTGAGTGATTTCGGATTTCCTCTCAAAAGTTCCTTTCTTTTGGTTTTTAACGAAACACAGATTTAAATATTAATAATTTAAATCTGTTGTTCTTGGTTCGTTGAGCTCGCCGACTCAACGCCGGATTCCGCGACGACGCGACGCCTCCCCGCGACGATGCGACGATCCCTCTCTTCGGTGACGATCCTTTCCGCGAAGAACGCCCGCGCGCGACGATCGACGAGGTTGGGATTTTATAATTTTGGAATACCCCTCTTTATATTCCCGTGAACGTTCTTTAATAACTTAAGAGCCGGTTTCTAATGAACAATTTTATTTTATTAAAATTCTCGGTTCATGTGTTGAACAATTTCTCCCGTTGTTTTTATCTAACGCGGAGGGTGCGGGTCAAATGAACACGGCCCGACAACCCTCCGCCGTTCTTCGTGTTTTGCGGATTTGGCGGGCGACGACGGAACGTGCCGCAACGGGTGTTTGATGATCCCGCAGTAAAGAACGGAAACTGGGAGGAACAACGGCGCAGACGGGAAGGAAAACGGGTCACCGGAGCGACTCCGGCGGCCCGCGGAAGCCGGTGGTGGCGCGGGTCACCGACGAGTCGGCGTCGGCGGCCGGAGGCGGCGGCACCCCGCGGGTGTCCAGCGCGACACCCCGCGGGTGCCGCGGGTGTCCAGCGCGACACCCCGCGGTTGTCGCGGGGTTGTCACGCGGCACCCCGCAGGTGGCCAGCGCGACACCCCGCGGGTGCCGCGGGTGTCCACCGCGACACCCCGCGGGTGCCGCGGGGTTGTCCCGCGGCACCCCGCGGGTGTCAAGGGCGACACCCCGCGGGTGCCGCGCGGTTGTCACGCGGCACCCCGCGGGTGTCTGGCCGACACCCCGCGGGTGCCGCGGGGGTGTCACGAGGGGCGGCGGCTTTCCCCCGCGTCGGCCGCTCGGCCGCTCGGCCGAGCCGAGCCGGACCGGCCCTGGCCGAGCCGGGCCGGGCCAACCGAGTCGGACCCGACCCGGTTCGGGCCAACCAGGGGGGGTCGGGCTGGGTCGGCCCGGGCCCGGACCCCCCGTCTTCGGACGGACTTCGTTCAAATGGCTGTATCTTGAGCTGTGGGCCTCCAAACGACCCGCCGTCAGCGGAAAAGCGATCCTTGGATCGAGATGGTCGTTTTGGTTTATCACACTCAAAGTTTCGGAATACTTGGGGTTCGGCCGGGTTGGTTTGTACACGAAACCAACAGGGCCCTCGGAGCGGAAACGCTCATATCTTGAGCTACGGACGTCTGATTGACGTGCTGTCAGCTTTGTTGAATTCCTCTAAGTGAGAAGGATCTTTTGGCATACTCCGCCCGAGGTTCGGACGCAGGTGGAGTGCGGTCGGGTTGGTTTTTCCTTAAAAACCAACCGGGCCCCTAGGACGAAAATGCCAATATCTCTCAGACCGGGCGTCCGATTGACGCGCCGTCTGCGACGTTGAGTTCCTGTTGATGATACGGAACTTTTGGATACATCAACTTCGGACTTCGTGTCAGTTTATGTATCAGCCTCTCGGCTCGTGGAGCGGACCCTCCCGAACGAGCTTACTGTGTGCGGGAACCCTAGGCTGGCTGCGACTGCTACTTCGACAGCGACGACCGTGCAGAGATCCTCAGTGGACTGCGGCGACGACTGTGCAGAGATCCTCCGTGGACTCCGACGAGGACCGTGCAGAGATCCTCAGTGGACTGCGGCGACGACTGTGCAGAGATCCTCAGCGGACTGTGACGACTACTGCACTCAGCGATCCTACGTGGATCAGGGCTTTAGGTCCTGCGTGGGCCCGATCCTGTGTGGGTCCGATCCTGTGTGGGTCACTGCAGAGATTAGTTACCTATCGATCCTTTGTGGGTCCGACGACTTATATGGATCAGGGATCATCTTTATCGTCATCCGAAGAAGTATACCTGTGTGAGCTGAATCTTCTGTTTTACTCGATAGAGGTGGTGCGCTTGGTTGTAGTGGCGGACCCGTGATACTGGAGACGAGCGTACAGAGTACGGTGACCGTGTAGCC
Organism: Viscum album; assembly: GCA_963277665.1. Lineage (NCBI taxonomy): Eukaryota > Viridiplantae > Streptophyta > Magnoliopsida > Santalales > Viscaceae > Viscum > Viscum album. The sequence continues at coordinate 1,707,831,734 of OY728142.1, forward strand.
GGCTGAGACCTGAAGACTGCTCGACCGACTCGACTTGGAGTGAGTCGACTAGCCTAGTGGACGGAGCGCCCGGTATTTGGCGGCAGACCCACGGCGGACGGAGCGCCTGGTAGTTGTCAGCAGACCCGCGGTACTCGACTGGAGGAGTACCTCTGTAGGCTATTTGGGTGAGCGCCCGGTATTTGGCAGCAGACCCTCAGCGGACGGAGCGCCCGGTAGTTGGTAGCAGACCCGCAGTACTCGACAGGAAGAGTACCTCAGTAGTCTTAGGTTAGTGAGAAGTACCTCGGAGACGTGATAGGACCACTGTACACTTCAGAGATGGGGCTCTTCAGCAGTTACGTTTTTTATAATGAAAATTCTGGTTTGAGCTGAGTCAATGATCCTTGTGTTTCCTCTTGATTTAGATGGGTTATCTGATAATTTGGATATATGTATGGGCATATACCTATGAGAGTTAGCTGTTGTGTTTTCCTGTGTGGATTACGTTTTCCTCTCCTTTGTGGATTGTGTTGAGCTATCCTGTGCGGATTTACTGTTTACTCTCCTTTGTGGATTGTGTTGTTCTATCCTGCATGGGTATGCGTTTTGCTTTCCTGTGTGGACTGGGTTGTGCTAGGGCTCGGACGTTGGAGCCGATCGGGGAATTGATGACTTAGGTATATGTATGGGCATATACCTAAGCCGTGTCAGATGTTGCTTCGTGATTGTATCTCTTCTTCGTGGTATATCCTTTGTGGATTTCGGGAGACCTTCGGGGGTCTCGGGGTCCCTTCTGAGTAGCTTATACTCACCCCTGCACGGGCTATGCCCGCACTTCGTGGTGTTGGTTGCAGACGACGGACAACGCTGATCGTGGAGGAGGCGTGCGGAGCTGGACAATACCTGGAGGTGGACCACTGGGCGGACGTACTCGGAGCGGTTAGGTGGACCCGAGAAGCAGTGGATGCTATCTGTACCCACCCTTCAGGTGGGACTTCCAGAGGACAGCTCGACGCTGCAGTTTTCCCTTTTTAGTTGCTGTTTTTCCTTTCAGTTGTACTTTACAGTTGGGCTTGTATTTTCGGCCCCTTTTACTTTCAGCACAGCTTGTACAGTGTTTACTTTTCCGCTTGCTTACTCTGTGGTGCTTGTTTACTTTTCAAAGGAAATGCCTTCCCTTTTTGTTGGGATTTACGCCTTGGTGCTAGTCTCCAGCCCCTAGCCTATGGAAGGCGGGCTTGGGGTAGTCACGACACGGGCCCCAAGGACGGGTCGTGACAAATTGGTATCAGAGGCGGTCGGTTCTACCGCAGACTCTGATCTTTATTCTATGTGAAGCAATAGTGTTTAGCATATTGAGTGTGGTTATCAGTCCAGGGAGTCCAGTGTTGGTGCGGCGACCGACGTATCCATACACCAGGACCCTAACTTCTGATTCCAGACTTAATGCACGAAAACATTGATTGCATGTGTGTTTCAAGTTTTCTTTGTGATTACTTGTGTCAGCTCACCAGGTATACTGTTCTGACCATGGTGCACTTGTTTCCTTTTCAGGATGGCACGACGACAGCAGCCAGCTAGGGTTCCTAGAGTAGGGCGCGACGACAGCCCGCCGAGCGACGAGGCCTCGGTACAGGGCCCGTTGACAGCAGAGGCACCGGCGGTACCTTTACCCGTCGAGCCCCCGATGCTTCCAGCACAGGCAGCTGACGACGCACAATGCCTCGGAGCTCTGCACGAGTTCCAGCGCCAGCGACCCCCTAGGTTCCGTGGGGAGTCGGACCCCCAGGCAGCCGAGGACTGGCTGGAGGCGGTCGTCCGAGTTTTCAGGCTAGTGAGGACACCATCAGACCTCATGGTGATCCTCGCGGTGAGCCTACTGCACGCAGCAGCCGGACGATGGTGGAGCCTGATGCTCCAGCTACACGATGAGGACACCCTCATCTGGACGGACTTCGAGAGCCTCTTCCGCTCAGAGTTCGTCCCGGCCACCCTCCGTGTGGTGCGCATCCAGGAGCTTCTTCAGCTGCGGCAGGGCAGCATGACGGTCGCTCAGTACGCGACGAGGTTCACCGACCTTTCTCGGTACTCGACAGACATGGTACGGGACCCCTTCTTTCAGGCCCGGACCTTCGAGCAAGGATTGAGACATGAGATCAGGGCATCGCTGATCTCTCTTAACATCCCGACCCAGGAAGGAGTGCTAGAGAGAGCCCTTCTGATCGAGAGCTTCCTGGCTGAGTCCACAGCGAGACCTGCCGCGGGGCGGCAGATAGCGGATTCATCGGCAGCAGGTAGCCGACGGATGACTCAGGGTTCCAGGCAGACCAGACCTACCGGTGGCCGACTGCACGACTCAGGCTCAGTTGAGCGGGGGAGCCGGGGTGGAGTCAGAGCCAGGCATGCCGAGAGTGGGCAGTGTTACTCCTGTGGCGGGATTGGTCACATGGCTCGTGACTGTCCGACCCGCCATGCTGATGATCAGCAGTTAAGTGAAGAACCTCCGAAGCAGAGGCAGAGGTTCAACTGTGGCGGTCCGCAGGGAGGAGGTGGACGAGGCATAGGAGTTGGCCGCGCAGCAGGAGGTGGGCGACGCTTTGAGGCTCTGCCACCACCACCACCAGGAGTTCCTCCCCGACCACAGGGAGTAGGTGACCATGCGAGAGCTCAGCTTCAGGCAGCCGAGGCCTTCGATCATGGAGCTCTGGGAGCAGATGGACAGGAGCAGAACTAGTGGATACGTCCTTTGTACTTCTTGTTCCTTGTTGCTTTTGTGTAGCGTCTTTTATTATGAGCTGCAATAATAAAAGACGCATACCTTTGTGATATTTTCGTTCCTGTCCACTTTCGTGATGTTACTAAGAGGTTCCAGTTTTGGCTGTTGACTTGACCCTCACTTGTGAGACATCTACTGGAGGAGACCAGTTACCACACACTAAAGCCGACAGTGTGACTCAACCCTTGGAGGCGAGAGTAACGGTTGGATCTCTTGGTAGTAGCGTCGAGGCCTTACGACGTCATCCTTGGTGTTGATTAGTATCATCAATGTCGGGATTGGCCGTATTAGGCGAAGAACGTGGTTTATCCAGGGGGATGAGACCAGATTTCTCTTAACGGCAAGGAAGAAATCGTGGCAGCTCTAGTGGGACCAGAGGTGGTCCGGGCCATGACAGAGAAGGTCCAGGTGAGCACATGGGAGCGGAAGGCTCAGATGCGTGCTCAGTACCGCCTTGTATCCCTAGTTTGTGTTGAAGCTTTACGGGGACGTAAAGCCCTGTGGTGGGAGTAATGTAAAGACCCGTAAATTTCAAGGAAATTTTTTTCTTAATTTTCTTTGGAATTTTACAAGAGCGCAGTTTCTGACGGAACCTGATTCCGAGGCCCGGTGTGCCCGGAATCATTTTCCGAAGTTTGGCTCGGGTACGTTCAGTGAACGGACGAGCGGGTATTTCTAACATTTGAACCAGTGCCCGGAATCGAATTTTGAGGGCACCGATGAAATCGCAGCGCAGGTATTCGCTTAGAAATGCCTCTTCCGGAGTTGCATTTGCTCGGGTGTGGTTTTTAATTTTCGAGCTTAATGTTAAGAAATAAAATAATTTTGCGAAAACTTTATTTTATTTCACCTAAGCCACTTGGAAGCCACTTGAAGCCACTTAAAGGCGGCTTGAACTGAGTTGAACTGGATAGGATGCTATCCGGAAATATCCTACCCCCTTGGTAGGATATTTTTGAGGTGGGGCCCGCACGAGCTCCACCGTTTCTTTCCGCTAAGAAACGCACCCGTGAAAACCCGTCTTAATGAAAGTCAACCGACGCATTTTCTAAATTCTTAATAGACCATTTAATTGGGTTGTTTCTCTCGTGAATTGAATGGGCTGTTTCTTTCGTGAATTAAATGGCCTGTTTCTTTCGTTGAATTAATTCAACGAATTAATTCAATCGTTTCTTAACCTGTTTCGTGTGTTGGCATATTAATAAAATAAGACCAACCCAAATCTTTGGAGAAGGTTTGAGAGGATTCTTGTTCTTCTTCTCCCTCGCGAAGAACACGAAGAACGCAAAGAACGCGAAGAACGCCGAACCCGGAAATCGCGGACGCTTCCGTCCGTGACGTTCTTCCACGCTCTGATCTCCGATCACCGACCGTTTGAGGTGAGTGATTTCGGATTTCCTCTCAAAAGTTCCTTTCTTTTGGTTTTTAACAAAACACAGATTTAAATATTAATAATTTAAATCTGTTGTTCTTGGTTCGTTGAGCTCGCCGACTAAACGCCGGATTCCGCGACGACACGACGCCTTCCCACGACGACGCGACGATCCCTCTCTTCCGCGACGATCCTTTCTGCGAAGAACTCCCGCGCGCGACGATCGACGAGGTAGGGATTTTATAATTTTGGAATACCCCTCTTTATATTCCAGTGAACGTTCTTTAAGAACTTAAAAGCCGGTTTCAAATGAACAAATTTATTTTATTAAAATTGTCGGTTCATGTGTTGAACAATTTCTCCCGTTGTTTTTATCTAACGCGGAGGGTGCAGGTCAAACGAACACGGCCCGACAACCCTCCGCCGTTCTTCGTGTTTTGCGGATTTGGCGGGCGACGACGGAACGTGCCCCAACGGGTGTTTGATGATCCCGCAGTAAAAAACGGAACCCGGGAGGAACAACGGCGCAGACGGGAAGGAAAACGGGTCACCGGAGCGACTCCAGCGGCCGGAGGCGGCGGCACCCCGCGGGTGTCCAGCGGGACACCCAGCGGGTGTCGCGGGGTTGTCACGCGGCACCCCGCGGGTGTCCAGCGCGACACCCCGCCGGTGCCGCGGGGTTGTCACGCGGCACCCCGCGGGTGTCCCGCGCGACACCCCGCGGGTTCCGCGGGGTTGTCACGCGGCACCCCGCGGGTGTCCAGGGCGACACCCCGCATGCGCCGCGGGGTTGTCACGCGGCACCCCGCGGGTGTCTGGCCGACACCCCGCGGGTGCCGCGGGGGTGTCACGCGGGGCGGCGGCTTTCCCCCGCGTCGGCCGCTCGGCCGCTCGGCCGAGCCGAGCCGGACCGGCCCTGGCCGAGCCGGGCCGGGCCCACCGAGTCGGACCCGACCCGGTTCGGGCCAACCAGGGGGGGTCGGGCCGGGTCGGCCCGGGCACGGACCCCCTCGTCTTCGGACGGACTTCGTTCAAATGGTCGTATCATGAGCTACGGGCCTCCAAACGACCCGCCGTTAGCGGCAATGCGATCCTTGAATCGAGACGGTCGTTTTGGATTATCGCAAACAAAGTTTCGAAATACTTGGGGTTCGGCCGGGTTGGTTCGTACACGAAACCAACCGGGCCCTCGGAGCAGAAACGCTCATATCTTGAGCTACAGACGTCCGATTGACGTGCCGTCAGCTTTGTTGAATTCCTCTAAGTGATACGGATCTTTTGACATACTCCGCCCAAGGTTCGGACATAGGTGGAGTGCGGTCGGGTTGGTTTTTCCTTAAAAACCAACTGGGCCCCTGGGACGAAAATGCCAATATCTCTCAGACCGGGCGTCCGATTGACGCGCCGTCTGCGACGTTGAGTTCCTGTTGAAGATACGGAACTTTTGGATACATCAAATTCAGACTTCGTGTCAATTGACGTATCAGCCTCTCGGCTTGTGGAGCGGACCCTCCCGAACGAGCTTGTTGTGTGCGGGAACCCTAGGCTGGCTGCGACTGCTACTTCGACAGCGACGACCGTGCAGAGATCCTCAGTGGACTGCGGAGACGACTGTGCAGAGATCCTCCGTGGACTCCGACGACGACCGTGCAGAGATCCTCAGTGGACTGCGGCGACGACTGTGCAGAGATCCTCAACGGACTACGACGACTACTGCACTCAGCGATCCTACGTGGATCAGGGCTTCAGGTCCTGCGTGGGCCCGATCTTGTGTGGGTCTGATCCTGTGTGGGTCACTGCAGAGATTAGTTACCTATCGATCCTTCGTGGGTCCGACGACTTATATGGATCAGGGATCATCTTTATCGTCATCCGAAGAAGTATACCTGTGTGAGCTGAATCTTCTGTTTTACTCGATAGAGGTGGTGCGCTTGGTTGTAGCGGAAGACCCGCGATACTGGAGACGAGCGTACGGAGTACGGTGACCGTGTAGCCGGCTGAGACCTGAAGACTGCTCGACCGACTCGACTTGGAGTGAGTCGACTAGCCCAGTGGACGGAGCGCCCGGTATTTGGTGGCAGACCCACGGCGGACGGAGCGCCTAGTAGTTGGCAGCAGACCCGCGGTACTCGACTGGAGGAGTACCTCTGTAGGCTATTTGGGTGAGCGCCCTGTATTTGGCAGCAGACCCTCAGCGGACGGAGTGCCCGGTAGTTGGCAGCAGACCCGCGGTACTCGACAGGAGGAGTACCTCAGCAGTCTTAGGGTAGTGAGAAGTACCTCGGAGTCGTGATAGGACCACTGTACACTTCAGAGATGGGGCTCTTCAGCAGTTACGTTTTTGATAATGAAAATCCTGGTTTGAGCTGAGTCAATGATCCTTGTGTTTCCTCTTGATTTAGATGGGTTATCTGATAATTTCGATATATGTATGGGCATATACCTATGAGAGTTATCTGTTGAGTTTTCCTATGTGGATTACGTTTTCCTCTCCTTTGTGGATTGTGTTGAGCTATCCTGTGTGGATTTACTGTTTACTCTCCTTTGTGGATTGTGTTGTTCTATCCTGCGTGGGTATGTGTTTTGCATTCCTGTGTGGACTGGGTTGTGCTAGGGCTCGGACGTTGGAGCCGATCGGGGAATTGATGACTTAGGTATATGTATGGGCATATACCTAAGTCGTGTCAGATGTTGCTTCGTGATTGTATCTCTTCTTCGTGGATTATCCTTTGTGGATTTCGGGAGACCTTCGGGGGTCTCGGGGTCCCTACTGAGTAGCATATACTAACCCCTGCACGGGCTATGCCCGCACTTCGTGGTGTTGGTTGCAGACGACGGACAACGCTGATCGTGGAGGAGGCGTGCGGAGCAGGACAGTACCTGGAGGTGGACCACTGAGCGGACGTACTCGGAGCGGTTAGGTGGACCCAAGGAGCAGTGGAGGCTATCTGTACCCACCCTTCAGGTGGGACTTCCAGAGGACGGCTCGACGCTGCAGTTTTCCCTTTTCAGTTGCTGTTTTTCCTTTCAGTTGTACTTTACAGTTGGGCTTGTATTTTCGGCCCCTTTTACTTTCAGCACAGCTTGTACAGTGTTTACTTTTCCGCTTGCTTACTCTGTGGTGCTTGTTTACTTTTCAATGGCAATGCCTTCCCTTTTTGTTGGGATTTACGCCTTGGTGCTAGTCGCCAGCCCCTGGCCTATGGAAGGCGGGCTTGGGGTAGTCACGACACGGGCCTCGAGGACGGGTCGTGACAATTTATGAAAATTATATAATTATTATTAAATCATATGGAAGTGACAACATGATTCTCTCTTATATTTTATAAGTATAATAATTAATATTTAGTCATAAACCTAAAAAAATAGAAAGTAAATAGTCACTTGAAATCTAATTAAATTTTATATATCATTTTATTTTAATATATTATTTACATATTAATTAATTATTATTAGTTATGACACAATGTCATTGTAAAAATTATTTTGTTATTAGAAATATATAATTAATGGTTTTAAAATTATTAAAAGAAATATCATATGATCAATTTATTGTTATCCTCAAATTTTCTAGGTTACTATGAAAATTTTAGAGTGTATTAAATATTTTTGATATAATTTAACTTTTTTGAGGACTTTATTTAAAGTCTCATAATTGAATACTGTCGAAATTGACACTATTGACATTTTATAAAAATAACAATTTATCAAATTATTTATATATAATATAATATTTAAAAATGAAAAAGCAATACTGATAATTTCCAAAATGTCATATATTATCCATTTATGGTAAATTATCACTATATAATTAAATATTCTTTAACATTGGATTTTTAGAATGTTAATAAAAAATTAGCAAATAATAGAATAACTAAGTGTCAATTTAAAAGATAAGGGTTAAATTGAAAAAGTAAGTAATCCAAAATTTATCAGATGTTGATATTACAACCTTATTTCATCTAATATTAGACTTTTTTTAAAAATACAATTGGTTGTTTGGTTTGGTTTTATTTTATTATAATTTAATATTTTTGATTGTTTCCTAAAGTGAATATCTCCTCTCTAATAAAAGGGAACCTTGTCTCTCTCCTCCTCAATCCATTTTAATCCTTCAATATCAAAAAACGTCATCCCTATTTTCTTCTCAACTTCTCATGATACATTATAGAGGTAATGGTATTATCAAAAGACCATGTCTAGTGTCAAAAAAAGAAATTTAAAAGAGGCACTCCAATTGAAGATATAATCTATTCTATGTATTCTTTCAAATTTATTTCTCTTTTACTTCTTATTTTATAATTGTTTCATTATAAAGTAATAATATGAGTATAAATAATATAAATATATGTATTTATAAATATGAAAAAACACAATTTAAAAATCTATCCCTCCTATGAAAAACGAAATCATCGTGTGTGCATTTATACGAATTACCGTCTCCACACCGTGGGGTAATCTATTTTTCACCACCACCTTACATTGATGGATTTAATTGTGAAAATAATAACTATAAATGATTATTATAACATTATAATCATTCTTAGATTTTATCCACCATCCAAATCAACACCATTAAACAATAATTAGAATGATATCATTGTTTGTGCGTACGCCCAACTTACTGTCTCCACGACGCGATAAGATTCATTCTCCATGTAAACCATTAATGAATGATTAGAAATATCATATAATAAATAATAATGAAATATATGAAATTATAATTTTACTGTATTAATATATATATATATATATATATATATATATTATTTACTTACTTCAATCCAATTCGATAAAGAAAATAAAACAGCATTCATGCATACAGTTGACCAACCATCTCGATAAACTGTTAATTCCATTTCATTTTTATATCTATTAAATATATTTATTTAATGATTATATAAGATATATATAAATCATGTTATATATTCAGGATGTATTTATATCATGATCATTGTAATCATATGAAGAATAATAAGTCCAATCATGTACGATAAATGAATTGATTATTATCTAAAATGATCTTTTGACATGGAATTGACAAATGAATGGGTAATATAAAGTTGTAAGTGAATAATATATCATATCAGAAATACTATTATGGTTATGTAACATGTTTATAATATGTTTAAACCCACTATAAAATTATTTCAAACACATAACAATGAAATTATACCAAATGTAAGTGATAATTTTGCAATATCATTTTTATCAGAGATTGAATATACTTAAAGATTTATTGGGTTTATATTTAACATACACGTCCATTTTTACTAAAAAATTTCTATTAAATTGTTTACTATACTTCCATGTTTTTTTAATTTAAATTATAACCATTATTTAATTTTACTACATGGTATGGAAGGAATATTTCTTTTTTTTACTATATGAGGTACTTTTTGTCTTTTGATGGAAAAGTACGGGGAGAATGTTTTCGTTTTAATTATATGGCATGAATGGATTTTATAGTTTTATGACATATTATTTAAATGGATACTTCTCTACATTATTTCATGTTTATTTTCAGTAAAATTTATTTCTTTTAAAATTGTGTGAATTCTTGAGGCAATAAAATTGTTTTGATGAAGAAAATGATATTTTCCGGAAGATCTAAGTTCATGTTTTTTATCAAAAAAATATTCCATCTAAGAAGACATATAATTATGTTTATAAAACTAATATTACATATATTTTATTGTTTTTATGATGATATTATTTTTTATGAAGTCTATTAATCTTATATGGATAATGTTATGATGACATGATGTTTATGAATCCCATTTTATTTCATGGGTTATGCTATAACGGCTGGTTAATGTTTTTGTTAAATATGTAATAATGAATTCATTATGAGATGGGTGGGACAAATAAATACATCCAATTCATTTGTAAAATATTTCTATCTCATGAGATAGACATGACTGGAATGACAGATAAATCTGGTTTAGTAAATATAGGATGGAACGTCAAGTCTACCCAGTTCAACAATGGACTTTATCCACTATGATGGTCTTGTAAATAATTCCTTTGCTACTATAGAAATAGTATTATATGATTAATGGTTTTCCACTATTCCATGGTTTATTCCCTTGATATATTTTTATGACTAATGTCTCTATATGATCTATTCCTTACGTAATTCCATGATTTATTTCATGACTATTTATTTTTAAATTTAAACAATATGTTCTTGTTTTTACATTAAAATATATATGGTTTGTTCTATTTTAATAAATAATACCCTTAATGAGAATTTAATCCCACCATTTTTATGTTTTTTTCCCATGACATAAAGAATGGTTTTAGATATGAAATCAAAAGGGTAAGTTCTTTATATAAGATATTTAAGATATTCCACCAAGATAGATGATTGTGTTCCTAGTATCCAAAGATACTAAAATAGTACGGTCATTTGGAATCTTTGTGTGTCATGTATTTATCATTCCATGAAAGAAATGTAATTTCCATGTACGTCAATCATGGGTCTCTACAATGATAATAATTTATTATAATAAAACATATGCTTATAATTACTATCATGTTCATTTGAATATATAGTGATCAAGGAAAAAAATTATACAATATAAGAAATTATTTGAAAATGGTGTTTGAGATATCAAAAAAAAAGTAATAGAAAATTCAAAATTAAACATTTTACTCAAGAGCTTACACGTTAAAATAATCTGTATATTGATAGATTAAGAATAAATTCTAACTTCATATACAGATTTTTAAATAAATGATTCACTATTTTTTAAAAATAAATTGATATACATATATGTATATAAATATATATATATATATATCATTATAACATGTACATAAAATGATGTCTTAAAAATACAAGAAATCCCTTTGATCAACAATTTATCTTAAACATATTATCCTAGTGATAAAATTTTAAATAAATAATTTATAAATTATGAAAACCAAAATGTTTTATAGACACATATGTATATGTATATACAATGCATTTTCATTTTTATATCATTTTAACCAATATAATGTTATCAAAATAAAATCAAACCTTTCAATCCATTGATATAGAAATGAAATTTATTATTTAAAACCAGAATCTTATGTGTTATGAATATATATATATATATATATATATATACTCACAGACATAAACACACACCCATAGATATATATACATACATGTATAAATAATTGGAAAATTAGAAAAATAACGATTAAAATAAAATAAACCCTTAGATTCATAAAAATGAATATCTTATAAAGAATCCATTATAAAAAAAATTAAAACATAACATTTGCATAGAAATTCATAGAAGAAAGACATGATTTTTATGTATGTATATTTTTATTTTAATTAATATATATACTTTCCTGGTAATATAATATAAATTAAATCACTTAATTTTTTTGGATGAATTGGGGGAGTGAGGCTTTTGAAATTCTAACAGAAAAGTGGAATAATGAGGTTCATGTGTTCCTGGGTTCAAAGAGAAATTTATATTCTATTATTTTAAATACCACGTTTTAATTATAAATTACTCTAATTAAAATCCAAAATTGACCAATGTAGTAGAAGAAAAAATATAATTAATGAAAATTTATAATCAATCTGGTCAATTGAAAATAAAAATTTATTTATTCGAAACAAACGCGGAAGAAGAAACATGTTATAGGGATTTGGTATGACCGTGTGACTATCAGAGAGGATGTATAAATAATGGTATGTTAGAGATTATCCATGATCGATCGATGTGTTGGGATTAAACCCGACAATGTGGTAGAAATTGTTTCAATGAGGGAGAGAGATGGACGAATCAGAATGATGGGGGCTTCATCAGAGGGTAGAATGAAAACACTCATAGACCTTCCTTAGTGTATTTCTACCCCTCTCAACAACTAAATTCATCTCTTTTGAAAAATCAATAATTTTTATTTTAGTAAAATAATTTTATCATACTAGTATATATGTATAATAATATATAATTAATTTTTTTTATTAAATTAGGTATAAAATTTTAGTTTTATAAAAAATAATATTATAATGGTACTAATTTTTTAATATAATAATAATTATTAAATATAATTTCACACACACATATATACAAGTCATTTTGAAGACCTAAATTTTATTAAGCTGAATTAATTATATTCATATAAGAATTACTGAAATTATTCATTACATTAGATGAAATAAATTATTAACATAATTAGTATTGAAATATGAATATATATTTTTAATAATAATAGAATATAATTTATAATAGACATTATATTTATTGATATTTAGTAATTAATTCATTCAATATATTTTATTAGGTATTCCTTTGGAAAAAAATAATTTCTTTTTTATAAAAAATTAATTTTTTAAATATTTTTTAAACAAATTATATTAACATATAATTTCTAATAAATATGAAAACTATAAATTATATTTATAATTATTAATAGTATTATAATAAAAAAATTAATTTTCAATGTTATTTTCAATGAAATACATCTCAGAAATATTATTAGTTTTGTTTTCAATTTTAATCTAAAATATTTAATAAAATCATAATATATTGAACCTAGGTTTTAGAATTAACGGGATTTTATAATGTGAATCTTTAATTTATTATCCCCTTAACTCATTTTGGATAAATATATATCAATAACCACATTCTAACCTCACATCCGACATTATCTCTCTATTTTTATTTTTTCAAACCAAAAAACATCATAATTTTCCATAAAAAGAATAATATAATAAATCAAATTACCCACCATTACATAAAGTGTTTAAAAAAACTTTATATTCTTAAAAATGGTTTTTATCTTTTAAAAGATCAATCAAATATAAAATAGGAAATTTTATTATGAATTTACAAACAAAATAATTTTTTAGTGAACGTAAAAATTTGAGAAAATTATCATTCTAATAACATTCAATCAATATATCATAAAATTTTATTTTTTTTATCTCATTGAATTAATTATCCATTATATATAATATCGAATGTCATTTGAAATAATATTCATCATATATTTATGTTGTTCTCAAAATTATTAAAAATAGTATTAAAACATATTTTAATGACATCTCAAAATTCTTGAAATCCTAATTTCACCCAATTTATATCAACGACATCAATTTAAATATTGATTACACATATAAATATAAATTTATAAATAATTTCATGTATCAGTATTAATATATTAATAGAAATTTTATATAATTCTATATTAATGTATGAATAACCTCAATCCATAACGTGGTTAGATTGCATTAATATTAGACTATGATTATTTTAACTCCCTAATATTTTGTGAAAAAATTAATTCAAATTAATATAATATTTTTTAAATTTTTTCATGAAACACCATGTTTAAAATTATTTACACAAAACAAATAGTTTATATATCATTTCATGAAATATTTTTTTTATCTTTCATTCTATGTAAGACTTAGTTTATCATTTGTTACAGAGAACACTGATTTTTTCTTGTGTTGCATGCATCAATGAGTTCAGATTGCATTATACAGATCGCTGAGTTATAATGAAATAAATTATTATATTAATAAATTATTATTTAATTTTATTGGTAGAGTCTAATTTTTGAAATCGTGATTATTAATAGGATAAATTTAATTATAAAATATATATTTCACATGTATATCTAATTAATTTTTGGAAGAAAAACTTATTATAAATGAATAAAATATAGTTTGATAATAAATAAAATATTTTTTTGAAAATTAATTTCACTGTCGACAAATTTCATTCTCCAAAATAAAGTAATAAAATAACTTTTAAAGTATTATTCTAATATAATTGTAATACAATGTAATCAATCTATTTTTCAACATTAATTGTATGTGTTTTCAAGACATGAGATAAGAATAAATCTAATTTTACACATAAATAGAATATTATTCTAAAAAATGTTTTTCTCACCGTTTGCAGATTGTATATATGGTTTTTTTCAACATGTATTTTATTTATTTTATAAAATATTGTAAAATTATTAAATAATAATCTAATAAATATGTTTTAGTAAATTTTTTAGAATTTTCAATAATGATAATTTCTTCTATCAATTTTCAATTATACATTATTTCTTTAAGAATTATTATTTCATTTAAATAATTTCAAAACATCAAAAAATTAATGTTGTTAAAAATGTAAAATAATATTAACTATATATATATACAATTTTATTCATTAGTAACATTTTCTTATGAGTTTTTTATATTAAATCCTTTTTATCTTTTGGAAAAAAAATCTTTGGGAGATATGTTTTTCAATTTACCTATTATATTAATTTGAATTTTAATACAAAAACATATGTTAACAGAATTTGAATATTTTATTTCCAAAATTCTAATAAGGATTATTTATATTATCTAGTATGGTTATCTACATTTTTTTGCATTATTAATATAAAAATGAGCTAAAATTAATTTACATTACTGTAATGGTCAGGACCTCTCTAGTCCATTCCATTGTGAAAATGTGGTGCTGGAGGTGTTCTTGGAGGTCAAGGTGACTTGCGGTGCGTTTGGGTGGACTTTTAAGTAAAGATAAAGGGTAATAGCTTTCACATGGTTGGCACATGGTTTGCCTAAACTGTGTGGCCAAACCATGCTTGGCTGGTCTTGGAGGCAGTGGCTAACACACAGTTACCACACAATTTGTCTAACCGTGTGGACTAACCATTCGAAGAGTGTTTTACAAGGAAAGAAGATAATGCATGGTTAGCGCACAGTTTGTTAAACAGTTCAACCTAACTATTAGGGAACATAAAGTTAGATCTTAAAATTGGGGATCTAACTCATTTTTCCTTTAATCACCTCTTCTAAGCCCTTAAGTGTCCATAACATGGGATTACCCTTCCTTGGAGGTAGAATAACCTCTCCCAATCATTTTTAGGTGATATTGAGTCTTCTCTTCATGAATCGAATCCGGTTTCTCAAGGTATGCGAACTTTTTTGTTTGGATTTTTAGATCTACTTAGATCTACTCCTCCTATTCTCTCAGGATCTTAGATCTACGCCTTTTATGGAAAGATTTTTGTGTGTGGATGTCGATTATATTGAGATTTGGTCTTGATCTTGTAAGAGGAGAGATTAAAGGTGTGGTTTTGGAGAATTCACCCAGGTCCCACGAGCGTTCCTCGACCGTTGTGGTTTTTATAAAAAACTGTTGAGGTAGGGGATTCGTGGCTTCTCTAATTGTTTATGTTCAATCATAATGTTATCATTATTTTCCATTTGGATCACAATGGAATTGACCTAATTAAATACATAAACCGGATTACAATAATTGGTCTGATGGTATGTTTTTGCTTCAACCGTGATAACAGTTCGCCTCTTCATTTATTAGATAGTGTGATATCTATGACTTGCTTGTTAACATGTTGTTCTTGATGAAATTGATAAATAAATTAATGACAGAATTAATTGATAATTAATTGGATAAAGATAGAGGGGCATGTAAATGGATCTGGTTATTGTTGTTTTGGATTTTGTTCCAGCTTGATGTTAATCAAATTGAGGCTGATGAAGTGTTTAATTCAGTTGGTTGGTAAACCTGAAACCTGTTGGTGCTTCTTGTTTTATGGATAGATGCCTTGTAAAAGGGCCAAGATCCCAATTTTATGTGATGTTTTTCTTCCTAATACTTGTGTGGTGATGTGACCCTGGGAGGGTGTTGTGATATATAGAGTCATGGAGGCCTTGTGGTTGTGGCACCGGATGACGCCTAGAGTGGCGAGATGCATCGGTTTATACAGGTGGCTGTCGGGGAAGGCAACATGGATGATGGAATGGGATGGATGTGGTTGTTGGTTCATGTGGATTATTTGGTTTTTTATCTGATTTTCTTTTCCCCACTGCTCAAAGAAGATGTTCTTGCATACCCTTCTTCCAAAAGGGGTGATGACACGTGGGGTATGCCATGTGATTTTTGTGTTTAGTCTCTCTAGGGAGAATGGGTCTACGCTCTTTCTCTAGGTGGCACAAACTCGATGGGTAGTATATCTACTCACCTTGTTGAACCCCCTTATGTTTAGTAGCATAGGATACTTTTATAGAATTCCTAGGAATATGGGAATGTAATTATGTAATGAATGTTTGAATCAATTAATTTAACCCATGGGGATGTAATTTGTTGAAAAATAATGATGAGGTTGTAACCTTGAAGGGATAGTGAATTTTGGATGTGATGTTAATGTGGTTTTTATCATGGTTAATTAATGTTGAAAGAATTAATTAATGTACAATGGAACCGATAAAAAGGGAATTAAGTAACCTAATTAGGATCTTTAAATGGTTGTGTGCTCATAGGATACGTAGTCTTAGATGTGGCAGCCCAGAGTTTGAGTGACGTTAGCTGTAGTTGTGTCTAAGAGAAGGTTAATCCCATAGTGTGGTAGAGAGATTAGTATATTTTTATACCTTTGTGTTTCTATATGTTACTCCACCTTGTCAGTAAGGGCAACTGACACCCCATGGATTCTGAGCCATGGGGGGTGTTTTCCCCAACATTCCGATGGGAGGGTGAATGGTTGACTACCCCCTTTGACCCTACTCTCTCTCTTGGTAGATACTAGTGCCATTAGGCACAACTGTTAGTTTTCCCCAAATATATGTTAAGATGGATTTAATAGCTTTCGGTTATTCACACTCAAATATTCTGGATATTGTATCATGTGGACTACTGTAGGTGTAACGTGAATATGTTTTGATGGCTTGAGGATCCTTACTCGGTGTATGGGATTTAATGTCTTGAAGTATAATAGCTGATGTATAATACATGTTATGCGAGCTGTTGTGGCTCCCGAAAACTACCTTGTTACTTTAGGTGGTGAGGATGGTGTTGTGCTTAGCCCAGGTGTCTGCGGGAAAGCCATTGTGGTGCACGTTGTACAGATTGTGGAGCTTAGCCCAGGTGTATTCAGGCAAGCCTTTGGAGCGAGATGCAGAAGGCGTATGTCGTTGGGGAAAAGTGACAAACTAGTGGGAAAGAAGTAGCGGGGTACCCTTGATATTCTTTATTATATGCTATATTTTGTATGTGTTACTTGGTGAGAGTAGCATTGGAAAGGATGGGAACTTAGTATACCTATTTAGGTGGTGAGTTAGTTTCACTTGTTCACTGTGCTTTAGCATGCTTTCTTTGCATTTTAACTAAAGGCGTCGGGGAGGATCATACTGAGTATAGTGTTATACTCACACTACGTATATATAAACTGTTTTTCAGGTCTCTTGGATCATGTTGGAGATAAAGCCGGTTACTACTATCTTGTGCTTGGAGGATCTGTTCGGGCTTCTGTTTGCTGCTGTTACACTTTCTTTTGGGTTATTGTAGTTTTCCAGTTTTATATGTAGTAATTTTTCATAGAATTTCATATATGTACTTGGGTTTCTTCTATATTTCATTTCTGATTTGGAGTTGGTTGGTGTCTATCTTATCTCTCTCTTTCGTATGTGTTCTCTTAGATGGTAATGCCTCCCATTTGTGTGTTTATTATAACCTCTGTGCTAGTTGCCCACTCGGGGCCAACTTTAGGTGGGACTCGGGGGTCATTATATCCTTTTTGACATTGCCTGCATGGAGGGGTTCACTTTGTGGGGAGGGGGTCATGACATAGTGGTATCGTACATCTATTTGAGGGATTGGATGGAGTTTGGAGTTAGGCACATGTGTTGTTTCATGGGTTGGTAGGGAAACGATGTCATTCATGTCTAGCAAGTGAGGTAAACACTAGATACCGGCTGAGAAATTGGTGTTTAGGGCCCCCTATGATCTGATGCACGAACCATTAAGTTTACAATGGAAACTAAACAAGGTGATACTAGTTTCAGGGTAGATACCTAGCAAAATATCTTGCATCATTCATCTTTGTGCATGCGTTTGGATGGGTAGACCTTGGGATTGGATAAACTAAAATGAATAAAAAGAAAACAATCTATTAATAAATGTCGAGTCTTCCCTATTCTAGTCTTAGGAGCTCTATGTTTTATTATTTTGTAGGTATTGCTCCAGGTCGACATCCTTATCAGGTTTGAGTAGAAGATGCCCAGCAGGCCATTCTAGCAGGTCGCCTCATGGTAGGGGTTGACGACGACGACACTTGGAGGAAGACACTCCGAGAGTTTCAGCGCCAAAGTCTACAGAAATACAAGGGATCTGTTTCAGATGAAGTCATGGAATACTGGTTGGAGGAGTTCGAGATAGGCTTCAGTTTGATCCATGCCCAGAATAAGCACTGGGTGTCTTTAGCTGTGACGATGTTGTGAGGAGAAGCAAGGCAGTGGTGGTTTTTGTTCCTCAGGGATCGTGTGGAGTCAGCCTTATCATGGGAGGAGTTTCGAGACAAGTTTACAGTCAATTTCTGTTCATCGACTACAAAGGCGTCCAGTCACCAGTAGATTCTTACCCATCGATAGGGGATCTCCAGTGTTTGTGAGTTTTGGATTTATTTCATGAACCTTTTATGACATGATTCGGACCTGTTACCAGACGAGGAGGCCAGGGTGAGGCATTTCGAGGAGGCTTTGCATCCAGAGATCCAGCGCCATGTCACGCCATTTATGCTGAATGCATATATCGAGGTTCTGGAGAGGGTGTAGGTTATCGAGAGGACTTTGGTCAGGACCGGATAATCACTAGAGGGGAATCAGCATGATTCCTCATGAAGTAGAGCTACAGTCCGTGGTTCACAGTTTTCATGGCAGTGGAGTTTCCATTCAGCCGGGGGTATGTCCCAGCCCTTAAAATATTTTTTCTCTGGAGGCAACAACTGTCAGGCCTCTTCCAAGGGATCAAGCACTTTTTTTCTTGTGGTGGTAATGGCCATCAGTAGTGGTAATGCCTGACCATTCAGAGTGGTCATCGTGCATCGGGCGCTACGCTCCAGGTTCGTCCTTTGAGACAGTTCCAGCCGAGGCAGCAGCAGCTAGTTGGACCACCATTATATCACTATAGGAGAGATGGGGTAGGAAGAGTACACCCTCATGATGCTCCATGTCCTCATAGATAAGAGCACAGTCGTGGTTGTGGTCGTCATCAAGGTCAGAGAGGATATGGAAGAAGTCGTGGTCAGCATCATGCTCAAGCGTTGCCAGCACCAGATGAGCCAGATGTCGTTCGAGGTACCCTTTTACTATTTTCTACCTTGGTGTATGGATTTTTTTGATTCAGGAGCAACACACTCATTCATATCACCTACCCTTGTCCATAAATTGGGATTTGAGGCAGAGAGGTTTCAAGTACCCTTGGCATTGACTACGCCAGTTAGAGTTCATGTTGACTTGTTTGAAGTATGTAGAGACTGTGAGCTAGTGTTGGGGAAACACCGCACTTTGGGAGATTTCCTTTGTTTACAGATACAACCATATAATGTCATCGTTAGAATGGATTTGTGGTATTCGGTGCAGTCTATGGTGGATAGTTTCAGGAAGATGGTTGTTTTCATTGGTGCGGATGGAGAGAAAGTGATGTTTGTTGGTGAGCGAGATCCTCAGATGGGTCATTGGCGTGTTTTATCCTTATTATACATGGTTACTAAGATGATGCTTAGTTCTTCATAGGTTTGATAGTTGAAATTTTCCTAGGGTCGTAGAGGAGTACCCTGATGTATTTCTAAAAGGGGTTGTAGCCTTACCCCCTTGACGAGAGATCGAATTTGGGATCAAGGAACATCTAGGAGCATCTCCAATCTCCATGTGTCCATATATGATGACGCCTTATGAGTTATGAGAGCTATGTATATAGCTTGAGGGTTTGTTGTAGTGCGGTTTTGTTCGACCATGTGTGACTACATGGGGATCACCAGTTCTGTTCGTGAAGAGGGCAGACGACGGTTTGTGGTTGTGTGTCGATTATCATCGCTTAAACAAATTGGCAATAAATAATCTCTATCCTCTTCCACGGATCGATGATTTGTTCAATCTACTAAAGGGTGAAAGTGGGTTCTCAAAGATCTAATTTTGGTCAGGATATCATCAGATGCGTGTGAAGGACAAGGATATCATGAAGATTGTTTCTGTTGTCATCATGGGAATTATCAGTTCGTTGTAATGTTGTTTGGTGTGACGAATGCCTCATCTGTTTTCATGGGGTTGATGAATACTGTGTCCCATGAGTTCCAGGACAAGTTCTTGGTAGTTTTCATTTACAACATCCTTGTGTACTTCACATCTTAAGAGGATCATGTAGAGCATCTACGAGCCGATTTTTGAGTTCTTCGTCGCCATCAGCTATCTAGGATGTTGTCAAAATGTTATTTTTGGGCTAGAGAAGTCCTTTTCATGGGGCATGTTGTGTCCCAATAGGTATTATCTGTGGATCCATCAATGATTGAAGCAGTTGTGTCTTGGGATGCTCCCAAGACAGTGTTAGTGGTGCGATGTTTCCTTAGTCTCGCAGGCTACTACAAGAGGTTCGTAGCCAATTTCTCATGGGTTGTGACTCCTCTGAATGCTTTGAATATGAAATATAAAGAATTCATATGGACTGATCAGTGTCAGGGAGCTTCCGAGTATTTAAAGGAGAAGGTGGTAAGAGCTTCAATCCTTTTTCCTCCAGCTGAGCAAGTATAGTTTGATGTTTAATGGGATGCCTCACATATGGGGATAGGCGGTGTTCTCATGATGAAGAGGTCAGTTGTTTCTTATGGATCTCAGCAATTGTTTCCCCATGAACGCAACTATGCCACCCATGATCTTGAGTTAGCATCCATGTTGTTTTCTCTAAAGTTGGGGAGACATTACCTTATTGGTGAATGCTTTGTGGTTTTCACTCATCATAAGAGTTTGAGGTATGTTTTCTCCCAGTGTGATTTGAACATATGAAGCTGTCGGTGGATGGAGTTATTATAGGAATACGACTTTGAAATATTGTATACACCTAGAAAGGGGAATGTTGAGGATGATGCGCTAAGACGAAAATTATGTAGTGATACTATGCGTGAATCCAATGATTCTAGGAGTTTAATGGAAGAACTTTCAGCATTACATCTTGATATGGGGGAATTTGTGGGTATAGGATGTCTTTTTCATATGATGGTGGAATCATCCCTGGTGCGGAAGGTGGATGTGTCTCAGTTGGGTGATCATGAGGTGGAGGTCTGGAGAGACTAAGTTGTTTGTGGTGAGGCCCATGATGGTTGGTTTGAGGATGAAAAAAATACTATTGCTCTATTTTGGAAGGTTTTTTGTTCCATTGGTGATGCGTGAGATAGTCCTCAGAGAGTTCCAAGGTTCTCCTTTAGCTGCTCATCCTGTTTTGACAAAGATGTGCCGATCCTTGAGGAGTCAGTTGTGGTGGCCTAGGCTGAAGCATGTGGTTGTGGAGATTGTGTCTCGATTCTTAGTCGGCCCGAAGGTGAAGGCCGAACAACGTGTTCCTGGTGGTCTTCTCAAGCCATTAGATATTCCTCAGTGGAAGTGGGAGGACATCTTTATAGACTTTGTTACTAGTTTACCTCGATATCCGGGAGGTTATGATGCTATTTGGGTGGTATTGGATCGTTTAACAAATTCATCCCACATTAGAGCAATCAAGGAGTCAAGCTCAGTGGATATTTTGTCGAGGTAGTATTTGCAGGAGGTGGTGAGACTTCATGGAGTCCCTAGGGAAATTTTTTCTGATCGATATCTTCGTTTTACCTCCAGGGTGTGGAGAGGTCTCCAACATGCTTTCGGTTCTCAGCTATCCCTTTTCACTTCTTTTCATCCTCAAACAGATGGTCATATGGATCGAACTATCTAGACTCTTGTAGACATGTTTCACTCTTGTGTTCTTGATTTTGGAGGTTCATGGATGAGGCACTTACCCTTGGTGAAGATTTCTTACAATAATTGCTTCCACTTCACCATCGGTATGGTGTAGTTTGAATCCTTTTATAGATGGTCATTCTGTTCTATATTTTGCTAGACAGGGGTCAGAGAGTCAGTAATTCTTGGACCAGAACTAGTGAAGAAATCAACAGTGATGGTTCGGGTGATTCATGAGAGGATGAAGGATGTATAAGATCGTCAAAAATCATATGCTAATCAAAAGATGATTCCCTTGGAGTTTAATGTTGGGGATCATGTGTTTCTGAAGATGACTCCCTGTCATCGGCAGCAAAGGGTTGGTTGTGGGAGTAAGCTTTATCCTTGATTTTTTGGGCCTTTCGTGGTGTTAACTCATGTTGGTGATGTGGAGAATCGAGTAGCACTTCCCCCACAGATGAGTCAGATACATGATGTTATCCATGTATCACAGCTACGCCGTTATCTCCATGATGACTCTCACATCATCGATTGGGGAGTGATCGATGTTGATGCTGATGCAACCTTTAAGGAGAAACCTGTGGAGATCCAAGACCGCAAAGATAAGGTGTTTAGCGGGCATTCTATTCCTTTTGGTTGTGTCTTGTGGCGGCACGCTAGCTTGGTGGAGAGTACCTGGGAACGTGAATCACAGATACGTTCTCATTACCAAGATTGGTTTAATGTTTAACTATTTCAATGTATCGTTGTAGTTGATGGGGTTGTGAAATATTCATGTTTATGAGATGGTGCCTTTTGTTTCTTTGGTGGTTTGCTCTCTTTTGAGAGGTATCTCGATGAGTGGTTGTTCAAACCCCGTTCCATTTTCTCTATAGGTGGGTTTTGTATTCTCAAGGACAAAAATGTTTTGAGAGGTATATGAGGTAATTGCTTGAACCTTTCTAGTCCATTCCTTTGTGAAAATGTGGTGCTAGATGTGTTCTGGGAAGTCATGGTGACTTGGGGGGTGAATTTGGGTGGAATTTTAAGGAATGATAAAGCTTATTATCTTTCGAACGGTTGGCGCATGGTTTACCTAAACCATGCAGCCAAAATATGAAAGGCTGGTCTTGGAGGTAGTGGTGAATGCATGTTTAGCACACGGTTTGTCTAACCGTGCGGACTATCCATGTGAGGAGTGTTTTACAAGGCAGAAGCTAACGCACAGTTAGCGCACGGTTTGTTAAACCATGCAGACTAACCGTGAGGGCAATTAAACTTAGATCCTAAAATTTTTTATATAACTTTTTTTCCTTTAATAACCTCTTTTAAGCCCCTAAGTGGCGATAACATGGGATTACCCTTCTATGGAGGTAGAATAACCTCTCCCAAGCATTTTGGAGGTGATCCGGAGGATTCTCTTCATGAATCGAAGCTGGTTTCTCAACGTATGTGATCCTTTTTGTTTGGTTTCATAGATCTACTTAGATCTACTCTTCCTCTTCTCTCGAGATCTTAGATATATGCCTGTTATGGGTATATCTATGTGTGTGGATGTCAATTACGATGAGCATTGTTCATGATCTTTCTAGGTGGAGAGATCTAAGGTACTATTTTGGAGAATCGACCTAGGTCCCTTGATCGTTCCTCGACGGTTGTAGTTTTTGTCAAAAGCTGTTGAGGTAGGGGATTCATGGATTCTCTAATTTTTTATGTGCAGTCGTAGAGTTATCATGGCTTTTAATTTGGATCATAGTAGAATTTGACTAATTGAATACTTAAACTAGATTAAAATAATTTGTTTGATCGCATGTTTATGCTTGTACTATGATAACGGTTCGCCTATTGATTTTCTAGAGAGTGTGATATCTATTCATTGATTGTTAGTTTGTTTTTGTTGATGAAATTTTTAAAGAACATAAATCCCGAATTAATTGATAATTAATTGGCTAAAGATAAAGAGGCACGTAAATGAAACCAGTTTTTGTTGTTGTGGATGTTGTACCAGCTTGATGTAAATCAAATTGAGGCCGATGATGTGTTTAATTCAATTGGTTGGTAAACCTAAAATCTTTAGTTTCTTGTTGTTTGAAGCCTATATGACTTGTAAAAGGGCCAAGAGACCAATTTGATGTGAATTTTGTTTTCATGCTACCTGTGCAGTGATGTGACCCTAAGAGGGTGTTGTGATATGTGGAGGCATGGAGGCCTTGTGGTTGTGGCAGCGGATGATGCCTAGAGTGGAAATATGCATCGGTCTATGCATGCGGGTGTCGAGGAGGACACCAAGGTTGATGGAATGGGATGGATTTGTTTGTTGGATTCTTGTGGATTTTTTGGTTGTTTATCTTCTTTTCTTTTCCCAAATGCTCAAGGCATCATTTCTTTCATACCCTTCTCAGAAAGGGGTGATGAGACGTGGGATATGACATATGCTTTCTGTATTTATACTCTCCAGGGAGAAAGGATTTACTCTCTTGATATAGGTGGAATAGACTCAACGGTAGTACATATACTCACCGTGTTCAGCCCCCTTGTGTTTATTAGTATAGGATTCTTTTCTAGAATGCCTAGGAATATGTGAAAGTAATTCTGTAATGAATGTTTATAAAAATGATGTTAACCCATTGGGATAGAATTCGATGAAACATAATGATGAGGTTGTAACTTTGAAGGGACATTGGATTTTGGATGTGATGTTAATGGAATTTAATGTGGTTTTGCTCATGGTTAATTAATGGGGGAATAATTAATTCACATACTGCATAACTAAGGAAAATGGAATGAAGTAACCTAATAAGGCTCTTTAAATGGTCGTGTTCTTATAGGATACCTAGTCTTAGAAGTGGATTCCCGGAGTCCGAGAGACGTTAGCTACATTTGTGTCTATGAAACGGTTATGCCCATAGAGTGGTTGTGAGATATAGTATATTTTTGTACTTTTTGTGTTTCTATATGCTACTCCACCCTGTCATTAAGGTAAACTGACACCCTAGGGATTCTGAGACATGGGGGGGTGTTTTCCCCTACATTCCGATGGGAGGGTGAATGGCTGACTACCCCCATTGTCCCCGCTCTATTCTCTTGGTAGATACTAGTGTCATTAGGCACCACAGTTATTTTTCCCCATATATGTGTGTAGAGGGATGTAATTTCTTGTGGTTTTCACAAAAAATATATTATAGATATAGTATCCTATGGACTACTATAGGTGTAATGTGTATAGGTTGTGATGGCTTGAGGATCCTTACACGGTGTTTGGGCTGTAATGGATTGAGGTATAATACCCGACATATGATACAGATGATGCGAGCTTTTGGTGGCTCCCGGAAACTACTTGGTTACTTTTGGTTGCCAGGACGGTGTGGTGCTTAGCCCCGGTGTTTGCGTTCAAGCCTTTGTGGTGCACGTGGTGCAGATTGTGGAGCTTAGCCCAGGTGTATTCGGGCAAGCCTTTGGAGAGATATTCACATGACGTATGTCATTGGGGAAAAGTGGAAAACCAGTGGGGATGTAGTAGCGCGTTACCCTTGATATTCTTTATTATATGCTATATTCTTGTATGTGTTACTTGATGAGAGTATCCATGGTGAGGTTGGGAAATTAGTATACCTGTTTAATCGACGAGTTAGTTTCACTTGTTGTTCATTGTACTTTAGCATGCTTTCTTTACCTTTGCACGAGTGGCTACAAGGAGGAACCTACTGAGTATATTCCTATACTCACCCTACATATATATAAACTATTTTTCAGGTCTATTGGAGCAGGTATGAGATAAAGCTGGTTACTATGAGTTTTTGGTTGGAGGAGCTATTTGGGCTTGTGGTCGCTGACGTTTTACATTCTTTTGGGTACTTGTAGTTTTCCCTTTTAGTTGTAGTAATTTTTCATGGAATTTCATATATTTACATGGGTTTCTTCTATATTTCATATCTGAGTTGGATTTGGTTGGTGTCTATCTTATCTCTCTCTTCCACATGTGTTCTCTTAGAGGGAAATGCCTCCCATTTGTGTTTTTATTATATCTTCGGTGCTAGTCTCCAACCCAGGGCCTATATGAGGCAGGACTCGGGGGTCATTATCTGCCTTTTCACATTGCCAGACCAGAGGGGTACACTTTGTGGGGAGGGGGTCGTGACAATTATGTTGGTAGAAATGGGATTACTAGAGGTTTAAAAAAATAATAAGAGGAATATTGACCTTGAATATAGTACCACACCCATTGTCTTGATATATTTGGACATTTAACAACTAAGGTCTGATGATTTTTTATTTTGATTCCTTTTTTCATTTAATACAAATTTTCTCACCATTTTATATCATAAATTACATGTGTTTCACTATCATCACATGTAAATGGAAACCACATCATTTATAATATTAAGCCATATAATACTCACTGGACTAGAAAATACATACCCAAATAACTTCTTTACATTCATATTGTCATCTTATATGACTTTTTTTATCCATAATCCCATCTTAAAAATCCTTTTGTGGTAAACCTAATGCTGTTTTTTGAATTAGAGGAAATGTCCCTAATCGAGTGTATAATGTTATTTATTCCTCAACTTATTTGAATTATGAACATACCATTATGATATAATGAACATAGTAAATTAAATATAATTATATTTTATTATATAAAATCTATTTTATAGTCATGATTTACACCTTTTTTAGACTTTATAATATTTCAACATATATTTGTAGAGATATGTGTTGAGACGGTGTGCAATTCAGAGGCCCGATGTGCTTGGAATAAATTTTATTAAAATAATAACTATTTATATTCTATTCCATGCTAATAAATGTGATAATTCTCAAATGTTAACTTAGATAAAAAAAATCTAAGGCCATTGATTAGTTAAAACTGTTGTTTTTACCATGGGAAGGACATAACTTCTGTCGGTGAGAGACTTCTATCATAAAACTAACCCAATGGAAAAATTGTATATTAAATAATTCAACTTAATTATTTAATATCTAACGCCAAATCAAATAACATTTGAATCAATACTCATATTGGAAATCTGAGACTTCTTTGAGTTTGTAAAGGGATGTTTTACCTAGCTGCGATATAAAAAGAGAAGGTGTGGGTAGTTTCAAATTTTTTGACCATTGGCGAGGGTTTGGGTGTTTTTCTGTAAATAAAAACATTAGATATTATGATTTTGGAAAGATCATATTTCTCTCTCCCCAACAAACTCTCTCTCAACTGTTCTTTTACGGATAAAGGAAGACACTATGAAGAATTTTCATATGATTAATGTGGGATAATGTTGAATGTGTTTTCACGGACTGACGATCGATCAAGTTAATATTATTCCTTTTTCATTATCATGTAATTAAAATTTTTTAATGAAAATCCATCACCATCAATTTTATTCGTGGTTTTGAATACCATAATCGATGGTCAGAATAGCATGATCATAGATCCATACTTTAAAACCGTAGTTTTATTTGAAATATGTATGTTCCTCTTGAATATTCATCATTTAATTTCATACTCATAAATGAACAGTCATATATTCGATTAGAGACTGTTGTTTTGAATGTATCATTGCATGGATTAATGATTTGTTCTCAGAAAAAAAAATTGTGTATTTAGAGGAGTCTTAGTGGTCCATGGAAGGGACCACAAGAGATCCATCGGTGGAAATGTTTGATGGTGGTTCATGGTGGCCACGGTGACATCTGTGGTGGTCATAATTTCAGGCGGTGGTGCGGTAGGGCTTGTCTCTTGTGGTGCGGTTGGCATGTAGGGAGAAGAGAGGACGAAGAAGTATGGGCAGGTGATGATGTCGTTGGGATATGACTAGTAGGTGGAGTCATTTTGTGAGCAAGGTGGGAAGTTGCAGATATGTAGTGGCATTATGTGGCATAGGCACATTTTGGGGTTAGGTGACAGGAGGTTGCATGACCCATGGAGAGACACTATGTTGAGGGGAAATTTGTAGAGTCGATGCATAGCTGGGCAATTCGCTCAGAGGGGATCCTAAGAGGACAACATGTGCATCATTTGGAGGCTAGGTATGTAGTAGGGTCAGCCATGAAGTCCATTGTATAGAAAAAATTAGTGGCAAACCAGTGTTGGCGATGATGGTAGTCTAGAAGAAGCAGGAGAATATGGGAAAAGTACGTTTGTAGTATGAGAATATTTTGGAAAAATGAATATTGGATAGAGAAGAAAAATTAATAAATTAATTAAATAATAATAATAATAAATGGATGGGGGTGGACACACACTACGCGTGGAGTAATGGTAGGGAAACCACATTCTGCTTCACATTTTTTACATAATATTTTTAAAATTAATAAAAAATTAATAATAATAATATTATTATTATTATTAGTATAAAAATTTTATTTCCAGCGTTAGTCCTTAGTTCAATGTCTAAATGATGCAGCTTTTGTGGCAGCATGACCCTAAACTTGATATGGTCATTTCTAAACCGAATCATGACACATAATTTTGACCTTTGTCTCGTGTGAAAAAAATGGAATATAATAATAATATTTTTAATATAATTATTTTTGTTGTTGTTCTCAAATCAACATTATGACATAAATTCTTGGTACGATGTCTGATCGGAGAACATTTAGTTATTTCCTGACCCTGATTTTATGTTGGATTTTTATACCAATTTACTATATATTAATTATGATAGTTTTGTATGTACCATGAGCCTAGTTTGGGTATATTGTGTTGATATGTGTCTTTTTCAAAATGATACTAATTTGGAAAAATGAATATCAATTATATTTGTGTTTTTGTAATGATTGCAATGTCACGATAAAAATAATTTTATTTCATAAGAATGTCTTGGGTCATTGACGACACCATTCATGTGCAATGGAGCAACATACAACTTCTCCATTGAATATCTATTTGTGGAGAATAAATAACCAATCTTGTGAATTTATTCCACAAATATCACAATTATGTTATTCTTTTCGATGTGTAGAGACTTTTTAATGATATCATTAATTGTTGATACAAGATATGATTATTAGAGGAATAAATTATTGTTTTGTTTGAAGAGAACCCTCGTATTTGGTAAAAATTTACTCTTTTAATAGTGGAAAAAATGTATGAAGAGAAGTAGTAAAATGTTTTGGGGCTTTTTAAGGTTGATTTTTAGTGAAATTATGTTTTTATCCCTCCAAACCAATGGCGATTTTCAAGAAACCATCAGTCTTTTTACATTATGTTTTATGTAATCTGGAAGTACACTTGCACGCATAAGGTTACATGTTCAGAGTTTAGTACCCTAGAATTTCTAGTTACATGTCCTGCAGATGAGAGGCGGTCATACATCATGTGGGTCCCACGTGCATCATTAAAAACATTATAAATATTATATTTATCATATCTATTTCTTTTGAACTCTGATTTTGGAATATGGGTAAACCATCCTGAGTGTGATTCCATGTAGTATGCAATGATGACCTCTGTAGTGGTGTTCATGTTGAGATGCGAGATGTACCAGGTGTGATGCTTATCATGGGTGATACCTGATGAGTACGAAAACATTCTATATAGAGGTACCATCCAACATGGATGTCCAATGTTTCATGATGGTCTTCTAAGAGGTACCATCTAGAATGGATGGGCAGTAGTCCACGAAATATTTCCAATAGGTACCATCTGACATGGATGGCTAGAGTTCTTAGATTCTTTTTGAGAGGAACCATTAAATATAGATTGATAGAGAAGTTCTAGGATTATATCGAGCTAGGTTGGGTAGTGGTCCCCGATGGAAAATTATAGTGTAACTTCATAGTTGGGTTGTGTATGGGTCCTCAACTACATTATTGTGGATCCCTCCCACCAGGTTGTGGAGGGGTCCTCAATGAAAATATTGTGGGACTCTCCATCCAGGAATGGTATGGGTATTAAACCTTGTGACCAGACCAATAGAATTTGTTATAGGGACATATCATTGATTCATGTACCTTTAGATTTTGAGAAGAGGGATTATTTTCCACTAACATGCATCCTTGGGATGTGACCAAAAACTATAACATAGATACAATGGCACCCAATGTGGATAGTATCATGGTGTGATGATTTAGTTCCTTTGACTTATATATATCATACCAGGCTTGTGGGATTCCTGGAATCGATGGTGGTTTCTTCAAGGGATGTTAGATAATCACTTTATAATTTTGATATTTGATATGGAGGACCCCTCACTCTCTCTCGTTTAGATTTCCATGATTGAGAATATATATATATATATATATATTCTATTTTGATGTACTGAAACATTTTGTTCAAGATACTCTCATTCGAGGAGAGTTGAATCCATACGGGGAATGCCACTTGCGTTTCATGTCTATATTCTAATGGTTAGGTAAGTATTTTCTCCAACTATAGGTAGCAGTGACTCAATAAGAAGTTCATATTATCATTATTTCAAGAGCCTGGTGTTTGGATGATCCTATTTATTTCTCATTTTGGGATAAGTGACACATATT
The DNA here is from genome assembly GCA_963277665.1 of Viscum album. NCBI lineage: Eukaryota > Viridiplantae > Streptophyta > Magnoliopsida > Santalales > Viscaceae > Viscum > Viscum album. Next base: position 1,707,862,067 of record OY728142.1, read on the forward strand.
TTATGGTACCTTTTACTTTTTACTAATTTCATTTTTAGAACATCTCTCACAACACAACCTTCTCCTTTCATATCTGTCCTACTATGTATTTTTGAACACACCCATTCATGGCCTTTTCCATCACATGTCATTCCATAAGAAAATGACAGACATGTAGATAGTGATATCAATAAAACATGGGGATACTCTATGATGGACCATTTATAATTTTTATTGCTTGAGATCTAGGAGTAGAGCTCTCTCACCTCTTTTAGTATTCCATTTACTACCAAATTGTGGAACATTACTGGTTGGGCATGTATTTTTCACCTTTTTCTCATCCAGTTTACTGTACGGTACTTCAAATGTTTATTGGTTCATGAATTATTGTTTTTTATTTATAGAATTGTTTCATATTTATTTCCATTTCATCTAAATTATTTAATATTTCATCTATATGTGTGAGTACAATATATTAGTCAAGGTCCTCCATCGTTTTTGTTAGGAATTAGGCACTAGTTACCTCCCCAGTCCCACAGATGTGGGATTCGGGTAGTTACAGCTCAATCTTTATCATCAGTCGGGTCCTGAAAAAGTTGCATCAAAAGTGGTTTGACCTCGGGACATTGTTCGGGCAATACCATAAAAAGGACTTGGTTCGATTTAGGGAGTAGTGTTGATGTGTCTCAATAGTGCCTTTGTGGCCATGGAGTCCAGTGATTATATGGGTAGCCAACGTTACCACTCACCAGGTCCCCGATTACCTATCTATCAACTCATATCTAAGATAATAATTTTGTGGGGAACAATGGTACATAGATACAACATAATTGGGTATTTCATTGTCCTTCTTGATTCATCTCCAGTTTTTTAGTTTATATATACATATATACATATATATATATATATGCTAATATTTCCACGGTACTCTTTGATAACATCAAGATTTCTCTGCAATACCAATCAGCCATGATATAGGTTATGGTTCTTAACAACGATCATGTGACCGAAGAGGAAACAATTTAGGATTCATCATGTGATCCCCTTGCACCAGGCGGGAAGGTAAAATCACCACCACCTGTCGAGCAACATTTAACCCCCAACATGGTGGGAAAAGGAAGTGTTCAGGTAGATCGCACTTCACGACATAATGTGATTGATACCGTTGATGCTTCGTAGTGTGCTAGACCCTCATGTAGAAGAATATTGGATATATTTTGTGGTATACCTCTTCAGGATTGTATGGATGCTGACAGATCAAATAGTGGCTTTGAAATCCATCTTTTTCCACAGAGTAGTTTGGCATTGGTTGAGCTTGGTTACATAGACAATTGGTGAGTTGGAAATCCAAGGGAGCACTTCTAATAGTTCCTTCAAGAGGATTACTATCCCTCATAATTCAAATCAATTCAAATTCATGAACTTCTGCAGTTTAAAAATGGATTGATGAAGGTTGCTGAATACGCGACTAGGTTCACAGACCATGCATTGTACATTGTGGCCATGCTTCGTAAGGGATTTCTCTGAGCATGGAGGTTTAATTAGGGACTTTGTATAGTGATTTGTGCTATTATATTACCCTTGTACATCCCCACATATAACTGGGATCCAAAGAAACCATTGCTGACAATGAAATTTCTGTCAGAGGGACACCATACAACTAGTTTTGGTAGTGCGTGCAACAGAGCTGAGGCATCTACAACAATTAGAAGGCATAAGAATACAAGACCTCGATGGAAGATGCCTATCCATAATAGTTATTAGGGATGTATCTTATAATTTATGATAAGTTACATACAGATTTCACTTTAACATTGATGAATATTTATTACACAACTTATCAAAATCCACGCCAGGACCATATTGAATTACTGCCTTTCGAAATTGGGAAACATACACAATGGGTTTATAAAACATCTACACTGTATCCTGCTTATTTCTTCAAAACAAGATTATTTTTTAAAAAATCTTACATATTACCCTTCTTCATGATCTATTGATAAATATCGCGTTAAAGGGGGTGCTCAAATTCTATGTTTGTGTATCCATGGGAAATATCAATGATATCATAATCGTAAGAATATTACATTTGAAAATATTATCCTACATATAAAAGATCATAATATCATTCCATGGGATAAATCATAAAATTGAATTGTAAGTCATATAGTCAACCATAAGACATGAAATCTGGTGGTATTCAATATTACGCATAGAAATCATATCATCTTATACAACTATCATTTCCTAGACCATCATAGTAGACAAAGTCCATTACTGAACCGATTTCAATCCTCATTCCATCCTTGTATTACTAAACAAGATTTACTTTTCATTCCAATAATGTCCATATAATGAGATATAAATAATTATCCAATTAATTGGAGGGAGATATTGGTCCCACCAATCTCATAACAAAACCATTCATATGTGTTCCAAAAAAACATAAAAACATTCACCTTAGTATAACCCATGAAATAAAATGGGTTTCGTAAACATAATTCCAGCATAATTAATATAAAAAATGAGTTTCCAAAGTAAAATTCCCTAATAAACACAATTAAATAATATTTATAACTATTATTGTAATATAACCTTATTTATAGAGTTTAATCATATATGGAATATAATTTTAAAAAACACATGGAATTAATTATTGAGGAAAATATTTGTTATTCTTCAAAAACATTTTTCATCCTCAAACTGCCACACAATTATAAAAGAGATAATCATGTGTGAATATAAATGATGTAATATTTTCAGTGAAGCATAAAGGAAATAATAAATTATGAAGGCATAATAATATATCCATTCCATACACGTTTAAAAACATTCTTCTTGTACTTTTGATTGAAATATAAAAAATTATTTTGTACCAAAAATGAGAAAAGATAACATTCATACAATTTTGTAAAAAATTTCAAATGGATAAAATAAAAATTAAATAAATATATATGGTTATACAGTCTATTTTCAAATACATATTTAGGAAACATGGATATGGATGAAAAATATACCCTTAATAAATAATTAATTATAAAAATTCTCAATAAAATCGTGACAGCGAACTTATCACTTACCTTAGGTCCAATATGTTTCTTTTGAATTTGAACCTCCTTCATATTGATTTAAATAATGTTATTTATTTATATTGAAATAATAATATTTTAAAGATAGTATGTATGATCATATTTTCATTTCTCTGTTAGTAACATTTCATTGTTACTTTTTATTCATGTATTAACCGCTTTATGTTCTTTTGCATGTTTTTTTTAGAAAGGTTCTTGTTAAACATTTTAGGGTATAATTATATCTCTCTAATCATTTTATTAGAATAATATATATGTTATACCTTCAATATATTCATTTATAAAATCACGAGTTAATGAATATTACGTATAATGAATCACATCACATTGTTGATATAATATGTTATACATACACACAAGCGACGATATCATTATCATAATTGTTTAATGGTATTGATGTGTATGGTTTATATAATCTCAGAGTCCATGTAATTTTATATTAATAATATTTATATTTATTTCTTTCATAATTATACAAATCCATGTAAGGTGGTGGTGAATAATGTATTACACCAAGGTGTGGAGATGGTAAGTTGTATGTATTCACCCGTAGTGATTCCATTTTTCATAGGATGGGTATAAGGTTGAATATGCCGAATTTCATTATCAAAATAACATATATGATTTTTAGTACTACTGGAGTTATTACATTATATGGAAACAACTAATGAGGTGGAAGTGGAACCAGAACGATGTTTGAAAGTATCAGTAAATGATGTTACCTCGTTTTCAGCATGCCTCCTCTAAATCTCCTCTTAGAGCATAAGGGATGGTCTTTGAAGAATCTGAGGACCTATATAATGTTTCTAGTGAAATTTATAAAGAACATTGGAATTGGATAGTTGATACTGAAGGCTAAAAAAATGAAGGTTTGAGGGATGAGGTTTCTATTTTATAATTGAGGTGAGGAGAACTTTTGTAAACCTAAAAATTTTTAATTTATAATAAAAATAAAACACCACATTAAATAGACCCAAATGACCAAATTTAAAATATTATATTAGATATGGTATTAATATCAACAACCAATAAATTTTGAACATGTTTTTATATAAATATAAACCGTGTTATTTTAATTCAAAGTTATTTATTACTAATTAATTTTTAAATGGGGTAACATATATTTAAATATAAAAAGGGTGAAATATTTTATTATGTGAATAAAATTAGATCATGAATGAAAAAATTATATTTTTTAGACCATATAGTAATTATTATATATTTCCATAAATGTTTTCTGATTTTTATATAATTTAATATAACAAATGTTTTATAAAATATCAATATTATAACTTTTGATAATATTTATTTCATGCATTTTAAAAATATAAAAATAATAAGTGAACCTAAATCCAAATATTTTATTATATATCTAATTGGTCAAAGTGATATAAAAAATCATTTTATATAATAAATAATAAAAATTATATTTATTTAAATATTTTTAATAACATTTAATTGATCTCTTATCTAATAAAATAAATACTACCTCAATATTGTGTAATTATCTAATTAAAATATATATTAAATAAAAAATAATAAAAAATAATATTATAACTATAAATCCATTATATTTATAAGTAATTATATTATTTATATTTTTCTCTGGAAAAAACATACATAAAAAATGGTATACTCTTTCAAAACATGAATTTGAAAAATTTATCTTCACATTAAATAAAATAATATATGTGTGATAATCTCTTCAATAAGCATCCAAATGGTCAATAACTAGAGTGTTGGATTTTTAAGGTCGATATAAAATCATCTAATATGTTTTTTTTCAAGTGTTTGGGCCTTCTATTGTTGTTAATATTTTAACAAAAAATGTTTTATTGGTATCTTATCAATTAATTAATTTTTACATCATCCATGTGTTTGTCATTAATGTAATTATTTATTTCCTAAAAATTACAAATAAATTTCCATGATAAAGAAAAAAAATTATCTTTAAATTGGGTATTTATAATGTAATTTATATTATTTGTATCCTTATATTAAAAAAATATTATTAAACTTTGAGTGACACATATTTCACATTTCTCTATATAAAATAAATTAAATGTTCTAATCTCATAAAAGTTGGTTAAAATGTATACCATTTTGACCCATTTACAATTCAGGTAGAAAAATAATCATCCATTTATATTAATATAAGGGTTAGGGAAATTCTGTAATATTATTTTTATTATTAAATACACGATTTACCCTTTTATCTTGATAATAAAATTTACCAATGTTTCTATTCATATTATCCAAAAATAAATTAAATATATTTACATAATGTTTTTCTACTGTTTCCAAATATAGTGTCCATTTTTCAAAATTTTAAAAAAATTGTAGTTATTAATTTAAAATTGATCCTGTTTTCGAAATGAAAAAATCTGTTTTAAAAGTTAAAATATACAAAAGATTAAAATAATGATACATCTAAATTCAATGTAAAATTAATTAAAATTGTTTACATTATATTAAATGGTAAAAATATATTTTATCTATACTTCAATATATATTAATATAATTTAACTATATAAATTTTTTTAATGAAAAAAGTTATTTTCCATTATAATTTTCTGTATTTTTACTATTCATTAAAACATGATGGATATCAAAATTTCTCCAAATAAAATATTTATATACCTCTTCCAAATAGCAAGTGTACATTTTCATATTAAAATTATTAATGTATTAGTATCTGAAATAAATTGGGATTCTCCAATCAAATATGTAAAATTAACCTTTTAAAAAAAAAATTTATATATAAAATTGTGTTTTATTCACCCCCTATTATTGAAATAATTGTTGGATGAATATCAAAAAACTTTTATTAAGTATATAACACATAAATATTCCATTACATTCATTAACAAAAATATTTCACTGAAAAATAAAAATATCTAATTTATAAATAATTGATAGCCACTGAATTAACAATTAATTTTCATAAATTAGTTATAATTATTCCTTCTAACGAAATGGCTAGGCTATAATAATACATTATTTATAATGGTGTCTCATAGTTAGTTTGAACTCAAAATTGTGTGGAAGGAAGGTATGTAAGAGTAGAAGTTATTTAAAGAAAAATATTTAATAAAAATATCTAGGGGTTGCATGGTACCCCCTTAAACTGAATTTCACCCTCTAAATTCATCAAAAAAAAATTAGATGATCATACTCTCCCTCATCAAATCCTCACGTTCCAATGTAGATCTTGAAATTTTTTGTTCCTCCCTACAATTTTAACCAAGTGGATGGTCATCATTCATAGGAATTTTTTACTATGATACAAAGTATATATCGGTTGTTCTTCATAGGCAAATTAGTGCTCCTACAGTATGATTTCTGAGTATAGTACATGTGAAGGATCGGGTATGTTCATTATTAAGAGAGATACATGGAACACATCATTCACCTGTGAGTGATTAAGTGTATGTTTCTATTAGTAATCTTCCTTACCAATAATATCTATAATTATAAAAGGACCAATATACCTAGGGCTCAGCTTGCCCAAAATTCTATATCTCTTTACTCTTCTCGAGGTAGATATTTGCAGAATCCCTTTATCACCAACATCAAACTCCATGTCTTTTAACCAGTTGTGAACATAACTTTTTTGCGACTTTGATATGATCTTATGTGTTTCTGAATAAATATGACCTTTTCCTCAACATCATTAACAAGATTAAATCCAAATCGCTCTCTTTCCCCTATATTATTTATGTAAGGTGGAGTCTGCACTTCATTCAATAAAGGGATTCATAAGGAGCCATCTAGATACTAGAGTTAAAGCTATTATTGTATGAAAAATACACCAATGGAAGGTGTTGATCCAATACCACTTTTAAAAACATATATCAGTCTCTTAACATGTTCTCTAGTGTTTAAATTGTCTTTTCAGTCTATCCTTTTGTTTGAGGATAATAATAGGTTCTAAAATATAAATCTTTTTCTATATCCTACTAATGACTTCTCCATAAAATCTACGTAAAACATGGATCCTGATCAAATATAATGTAAATTGATACTTCATGAATTCATACCTCTTAATAACATATATCACATCATGATGATCAAGAGAGATATCCTCATTAATAGAAATTAAGTGTGCTTACATTGTAACGAGATCAACTATATATCGTATATCATTATTTCCATTAGATTTTTTGGGATGTCTGACAAAAAATTTCTTAAAAATGTTTTCCCACATTCATTTCTATATGGTTAATGGTTTTAACATCACCATAAAATTTTGTCTCTCATCCTTACCTTGATGAAAAACCAACCACCGAGAGATATATATAGAAACAACTCTTTTGATGTTACCCCATCCAAAATACTCTTTCAGTTCACTATAAATCCATGTGCTTCTAGGATGAATATAAATTGAAGAATTATGAGTAGTATCCAACATATATATATTTAATTTTCTTATGGGAGGAATTCAAATATTGTTCTTGAACCTTATTATTCTATCACAATCCATGTTGAATTCAATAACATTTCCCACATTCTTTTGAAACACTACATCGTCCTTATACGCATCATTAATATTTACAATCTAGATGGTTGAACATAAATTTTGAGAGAGATAATATTTCTCCCCTTCCATTTAAATTTCATCATCCATCCTATGAAATATATAAATATTGGATCTTTTGTGATCCTCATAATGTATAGTCTATCATGCTGCTTTCAACTCAAAGCAACTTCCACCATGATTTCTTTCACAGAGTGGTATTGTATTGCGTAATCATAATCCATAATCAACACCAACCATCTTCTTTGGAAAAAATAACACACATTTTATTTTGAAAATAAAATTAATCGTTTATGATAAATATAAATATCACACCTTTCCCCCTAGAGATAATTCCTCTAAATCTTTAATGAAATGTTTACCACCGTTAACTCTCAATAATGAGTTGGATAATTTTTCTCATATATTTTTAATTTTGAGAGGAATAATATATGAAATATCATTTTCCCATGAAAACATCCCACCCCATCCTTGGTTAAACCAATATTTATCATAAATAATTCTACACTACATGGTAGTGTGATAATAATTTCACTATATAGCCTTCTTTTTAGCTCATTGAAATACTCTTCACATATGTCCTTCAACATGAACATAAATCATTTGTCAGTAAACATGGTAAGATGAATAGATAATCAAGAAAATTTATTAAAAATTATTATAATATCTTGCTAAACAAATAAATTATTTCTTCTTAGTTACGGTTGTTGGTTTCAACGATCTTTTAATAACATCTGTTTTGACTAGATCCACAGATATTCTCTATCAGGAGATTATGAGACCCAAAAATGAAACATTATGAATCTGAAATTCACACTTGGTAATTGAGGCATTAATCTAACCATTTCCCAAGGTCATTTGTAATATTCTAATCTGATCTTCATGTTCATAATTTATCATTGAATATACATGAATATTGTAAATAAATACTATAACAAACTAATGATGAATGTCTATAATGACTCTATTAATTAAAAAAATTAATATAGATGGAGCATTAGTTTGAACAAAAGTCATCACTATAAATTTTTAATGTCTATACGATGTATGGAATGTTGTCTTTCGAATATCCTCCTTTTTGACCCTTTATTGATTATATACTAAATATTATACAATCAGGGAACGTATTGAGATCCACATATTTGGTCATGTAAGTAATCAATTGAGGGGAAGAGTATATTGTTTCTTGGTATTTATGTTGTTAATTTCACAATGATCATTATAGGGTCTCATTGATCCATCTATCTTCTTAATCAATTGAGCAGGTTCTCAACAAGGTGACCCACTGGGGAATATGAATCCCTTTTCAATATTATATTAGAGTTAATTATTTAATTTATATAACTAAATTGGTGTAATTCGACATTATATATTTTAAATTGGCAGAGCACCAAGTATGATTTCTACTAAAGACTCAACATCATGATTTGGTGGAAGACCTATAAATTCGTCATAAAAGACATCATCAAACTCTTGTACAAAGGGAGTATTATAAATATTTAGTTTCTATCCAACCATTTGAGAAAAATAACATTCATTTATATGAATGATGCCCCATAAGATTTTAAAATTTCTTTTGGAATGTTATATTAATCCTTCGCATTGATAGATTCTTTTATATTAATCAGAAATATGAAATGTGAATTCCATTACATTGAAATTAATATTAGCTCCATATAGTGAAAGACAATACATTCCAAGAAACACATGAAAATTTGATATGAGTAGGTTAATTTTTTTTCAAGAAGTAAATTCCCATAATAATCAACTAGAGAATAATTATAAACTATTTATGTCACCATTTGTGCCATTAGGTGTTGTCATAGCTCACTCAACATCTAATTGTTGCAGTAAAATGAAAATACCCTTAAAAATTATTCATAAATAAATGTGTGAGTGGATCCCAGTTAAAATAAATAATTTTGTACTTTCTAGTGGATGGTAATTGTAGGTTTCACCACTTCATAATCATAATCCACATCACTAACAGTGATTATATGTGTCTTTATTTTGTTTTTTTCTTTATGAGTTTGTTAATGTTGATTATTTCCAAACACCCATTGAATAGGTCATTGGTTGGAATAAATGATCTATTTTCTTGAACTAGTATCATTGAAAATTAGAAGGTGTAATCTATGTAGCCTTATCATTGTCCTCAACATTAGGAATCTTCTTCATATCAAATAGGAATTCAACTACCCAATGACCTTTTTATCCACACATAAAATAAGTACTAGTACCTTTAAGTCAATTCCCTACATTTTTCATTCCATTTTTTGAGCATAAGGGATAATCATATTCATTTTAATGTAGCCTTTATATTTTCCTTTTTAATTCCATGAATCTATTCTTATCCAACCCTTATGACCGATTCTTTACATAAAATTCCATCTCAACGGTGAAAGAACATTGAATTTTTCCCTTATTGTTGATGATGTCCAGAATGGCTAATTACCTTCGGATACATGGTTTTAAGCCACTAAAAAATTTGATCAATTTTACTCTTATGTTGGATAATAATTCCATAAGCATACATTGCTAGTCTATTAAAATTCACATTTTGGGTACAAAATATTCTTTATCCATTTGATTAAGCTCCTGGAAATCTCATTATTTTTAGATGAATAAGAGGAATTTACTTAATAAAAATTGTGTTTTTGATCATGTCTCGTTCCATGTACTCATGTTCATGTCACTGTCTCATATTATTAATAATATTACACCATTGATCAGCTTCACGATATAAACGATATACTTCAAGGATGACTTTATCATGTTCAGTGTATTATATAACTGAAAATATTTATTTAGTTGTATTGATCTATTGTCCAGCCACTAATAGACTATAAGACCTGCTGAATGTAGGTGGACACTACCTCATAATAGATTATAAATAATGTTTATACCATTTTTATCATTTTTAAGTCCTACATGATTCATAGAATAACAATTTTTGTGATAATGGATACAATATTTTTCATTAAAGCTTCGAAAACATGTGGTTTCTTTGGGGGGAAAATCATTTAATTTATCGTCGCATTCACCATTAATGCAGTTCCTTTTTCTCATGGAAATTGACTGAAAGCAATAAAAAATATGTCAGAAATGACAAAAATAATGTGAATACCATATAATAAATAATAAACATTCAATTTAGAACAAATTATATTTTATCCTTCTTTATCCATGAAAATCTATAAAACAATAGGATTGTAACCTATTCTTAGACGTACCCAAAGGGTTCTTAATAATGTTCAATAATCATAGTTTCCAATGATTAATTATACATTTCCTTAGAGACCGACTATAATAGCCCATACATTAAAAATATATTTTACTTTAAAATTGAATAATCATTCTTGTATAACCTTACTAATATCAAACTAGGAGAGTATAGGTTTAGTTTCATTAGAAACTCAGAAACATAAACAACTACTTCATAAAACATGTAAATTGTCCCACACTTATTTCTTCATAACTAGAATCAGTTTTGACATATGTTACATAATATCCCTCTTCATGACCTGAGGATAAAAACAAGTGAAATGGTGAGCTCAAATTCTCATGAAGGGTAAACAATATAAATATCTATCACATAATAATTAGAAGAAAATAACATTTGAAAATAATAACTTTCAAATAAATGATCATAATGTTATGTACAAGGGAAAATACTAAAATTAAAATGTAATCCCAATATTCATAACATAAGACATGAAATTTTATATCATTAACACATAATCATATAAAATTATTTCATATTAGTCAATGGGAATTTCCAAGACCATAAATAGAGAATTTTTTTTACTGAATTGATTCCACTGCTCATTCCATCCCGAGATTACTAAATCAGATTTAGATTTAATTCCATTCATTTCAATATCATTAGATAAAAATAATTTCCTAATGAATTGGAAGGAGTCAAAGGTCCCACCCATCTCATAATGAAACCATTCTTATGTTGTGACACAAAAACATAAAACATTTACCATAGAATAACACAAAAAATAATTGTGTTTCATAAACATAATTCCATTATAATTAATATAAAACATATTGATTTATTGAATAAAATTACATAATAAAAAAATAAAATCATATAAATAATAGGGATATAAATATAACCCTTTTAAAATATTTTCATCTTATATGGAAATTTTTTTTATAAAACAATTGAAAATAATTATTGAGGAAGAAATCATTTATTCATCAAAAAATACTTCATTCGACAAAAAGCAATGAAAGTTTAGAAGAAATCATTTTATGTGAATACATTATTGTATGATTGAAGGGGATGATTATAGGAAATAAGGAATTGTGAAAGAATAAAAATATGTTCATTCTGTAATAGTAAAAAAACATTCTTCTTGTACTTTTCCAAGAAATGTCAAAAAATACCTCGTACAAAGAACTACAAAATATTCCATTCATACCAATTAGTAAAAATTAAAAAATGGTAAAAATTGACCATAAAAATTTATATAAGGTTACAAAGACTATTTTTAAATACATATTATTTAATCATGGACATTGATGATAAATATACCTCTAGTATAATCTTATATATAAAAAATATCGAAAAAATTGATATTGGGAAATTATCCCTTACATTAGGTATGATATGTTTTGTATGTATCCAAAACTAGTATATAATGATTTAAATAATGAAAAATATTTATTCTATAATCATAATAATTTTTATGATAAAAATTATGATCATATTATCATTTTATTTTTACTAACATTTCATTGTTGTTCATTATTTGGGTATTAACTGCATTGTGTTCTTATGCATGTTTTATTAGATAAGATCATATTCCACTTTTTGTTATAGTTTTGTCATTTAAATCATGGAATTATAATAATATATACATCATATTTGTTAATTAAATTTATTTACATAATCATGCGTTAATGATGATTGTGAAGAGTGAATCACATCACTCCGTAGAGACCATAAGTTGTAGGTACGCACGAGCAACAATATCATTCCCATAATTGTTGAATGGTATGGTAGTGTAGAATGTATAATAAATCAAAATAAATATAATTATATATTAATCATGAATATATATATATTAATTTTATAATAATACAAATCTATTTAAGGTGGTGGTGAAAAATGAATTACACCATGACATGGAGATGACATGTCATATGTACACACACGTAGTGATTTCATATTTCATAAATAGGTATAATATGGAAAATGATTCTTTCCTAGTAATAATAGCCACTCAGTACATAATTAAAATCGTAGTTATTATTTGATAATTAAACAACTCATGAGGTGGAAGTTAAAGAATAGTAATGTTTGAATGAATCGTTAAATTATATTAATTTTTCTTCGATGGGCCTCCTTTAATTCCTCTTAAGGAATTGGAGTTGGACTTTTAATAATTCCATGACCAATAAAATATTTTAGGTAACTTGAGATGATAAATGGGTAGGGTATTTTTGAACTTGATGGCTCAAAAATAAGTACAGAGTTGAGGGAGGACGTACCCTTTCAAAATTTTTATAAGGGACACATTTGGAATCCTCATAAATATAAATTTATTGGACAATAAAAATCAACATAAAAGAATAAGAAATTGTTTTAATGTAGAAGATGATATAAGATTGTTTTGTAATCTCATCAGACAATAAATTTTATACATGTTATTATTTCAATTTAATCATTTCCATTTTAGATAACAATTAGTTATTCTATTTAATATTTAACTTGGGTAACAAATATAATAAAATTAAAAGGGTAAAATATTTAGTTATTTTATATCAATTACCCAATAAATTAATTTTTATAAACCTATAATACCATATCATAATAATAAATAATACTTAAAAATGAATTATTATTTATTAATAATTAATGAAATCCTTATTTTTGACAAAATTTCAATATTTTCAATATTAAAACCATTTATTTAATGGATTTTTAAAAATATTAAAATAAAAAGTGAACCACAATACAAATATTTTATCATATATTTATGGGGTCAAGGTAATATAGAAAATCTAATTGATATAATATTTATCCAAAATTATATTTTTTAAATATTTTTTATAACATTGATTTGATCCCTTCATTAATAAAATAAGTACTACCTTAATTTTGTGTAATTATTTTATAACAATATTTCTAGAGTAAAAATTTAAAATAAAATAAAATGTTGAAGATATATTGATTTTATGTTAGAAAAATAATTTTTTTATAATTTATCTTCTAAAAATTCCATCATTAAAAATGCTAAACTATTATAAAACAAGAATGTGACAAATTTATCTTCATATTAAATAAAATTATATAATTTTAATAATATTTTCTATAAGAATCCAAATAGACAATATGTTTACACTTGGATGTTTTTGGTCTATATATACTCAATCAATATGTTTTGTTCAATTTTGTGGGCCTTTTAATGGTTATTAATATTTTAATAAAAACCATATAATTAATTTCAGATGAAATAATCAAATTTCACATCATCGAAGTACAAGGTATTAAGTTAATTATTTATTTCGTAAAAAGTACAAAAAAAATGTGATAAACAAAATTTATATTTCTAATGAATATTTAAAATAATTTACCTTCTGTATAACAATATATTATTTATAATTTAATTATTATATTTTTATTGAGACATATTTCACTTTTCATTAAATTAAATAAATTAAACATCCTAATCTCATTCATTTGGGTTATATTATATACCCTTTTGACTCAAGTTTGATTTAGGGAGAAATATAATCATCTAATTATATTTATACAAGTGTTATGGTAATCTAAAAATAACTACCATTAATAACCTGATTTACCTTTTTATTGTGTCAATAAAATTTAGCAAATTTACTATTAATTTTTTCCAAAAATAAAATATTTCTATTTACATAATTTAGATCCAATGATTCAAAATATGGAATTCATTTTTATAAATTCAATACACATATGTTTTAGTAATTTATTTAAAATTGTTCCCATTGTTGTAATGAGAAAACTGGTTTTAAAAGTTAAAATATTACAAAACTATATAATGTTTTTACATCTGAAATATACATAGAAGTAATTTTAATGATTTTAATTACATTAAATGGTAATAATATATTTTATTTATTCTGTAAAACAATTCATTAATAAAATTTAACCATATAAATAATTTCAATGAAAGAAGTTATTTTAAATTAAATTTTTGTGTATTTTTACTAATCATCAAAACATGATGGTTATAAAAATTCATCCAAAGTAAATATTTAAATCATGATACAAATGAACATGTTTACTATGTCATATTAATATTATTATTGTGTCCAAATCATAAATTAAATTGGAATTTCTCTTCAAATGTGTAAAAATAACCTTAAAAATTGTTTTTTATATATCATACAGGGTTTTATTAATAAAATATAATGAAAATGTACATTGGATGAATGTAAAAATTATTTTATTATGTATACAATTCAAAAATACTTCTTTAATTTAATTACCAAATGTAATTCACTCAAAAATAAAAAAAATGTGTTATAATTTTTGTAAATAATTGGGAGGAAATGAATTAATAATGCATTTCTATAAGTTTGTTATAAATTTTCACGATTGCCTAATTGCTAGGGTATATTCGTTATTTTATAATAGTTGTCTCCTCTGGTTTTTTTAAACATGTGATTTCATGAAAATTATTCTACCTAAGAATACAAATTATTTAATGAAAAATATTTCATAAAAACATCTTGGAGAGTCATAGTTATATCGATATGATGAAAAAAAGAGAGTGATGAGAACCTATGGATGTCCTATTTTATGGTTGTGATAGGAGAGGTCTTGTGTAATGAAATTACCTAACCATACATGGTTTTAATATAATTTCGGTATTAGGTGGGCCACCATAGTAGAGAAAACACTGTGACCAAGGATCTATGATTTGGGGAAAAGGTGCTCCCCCCAGGTGGTGGTCTTGGTATATGAGTAGGATCTAGTGATGGAATATTATGTTTTTAAGACCATTTATAACTACCAAGTTTCCCAGGTTCGGCTCAAAAATCATGCATCTGTGAACATGAAATAACAAATGCTTTGGATTTTTCTGATCCTATAGAGCGTGAGATTTCAATAGGTACACCTAGTGTCATTTATAATTTTTTCTATAAAACATGTTGAACATAGTTTAAATTACTATTTTCTCCAATCTCTTTTATTGATTTTTTATTAGGGGGACATGAGGTGTCGACATATCCCTCTATCAGTATTATTTAACATAACATTGAATGTATGAAGAAGTGGGTAATTCCGCCACCAAGACAAATTTTTGTGACATGAGAAAAACCATGAGGGGTACCCAATTCCACCCAAATAATTCAGTATCGAGTTGTGGTAAAAGGTCCCCTCGAACATGTGTGTTTAGGGAGAGGATTTGAGATGAAGTGTTAGAGATTGTCTTGGAATTACTGGTGAAGATTTTTTCTTGACCACTTTTTTCTTGGAATAATAGTAGTGGGTGTAGAGGACTACCTATTTTTTGGGTTTTCACTCCTTCCATGGGATGTGAAGACAGGTGGGGTATTAAAAATTATTATAGTGTATAAATTATTGAATTTGGATTCTTTTGGTACCTTGTATGCTCAACATCAATCTTGATACTTCCGTTATCTAGTACAAGTTGAGGTGATAGAGTCCCCATGGACAGAACTATGTGACACACTACTATTTGTTGTAAGTGGTAGTATTTTAACATGTTTTTAGGAGAAAATATCTTATTGGTGTGTGATTGGTGGATTTTTTGGACCAATAGAGTTTCAGGTACATCTTCATCTAGAGAGACTTGATCCAGAGGTGGAGTTGTAGGGTGAACTTCTTATTTTAAAGTGAATTTTATATAGTCTCCATGCCCTAAAAAAGATACATTTTAGTATATTCCCTTATAAATATGTCCCATGCTTTCCTAGTGCTAGATATTTTGGACCAGTTTGCTTCCCCACAGTCGAACGTGGTCAAGTAAGAGAGTATTGCTTCTTCAGTTGATGGTGTTGAATCCTTCACTTCATGTGAATGTAAGAGAGTCTTGGTTACGATGCATCGGCTATTAAACATGGTGTGACAATATATACTTAGGTGTTTCACAAGATGGGTACTATAAATGTGGGAATCATGGGATATTGTTCTATGGTAATGAATTGATTCCAATTGTATCATGGGATGTAGAATATTAGCCCAGGATGTCAACTATCCCCCTTGTTCCATTGTGAAATTTTTCACCATATAAATGGATAGATATGTTTCATACCACATTTCCTAATCCCCAATTGTTGGGTTTGGTGAACAATGTATCCCACATGTCATTTCTGAGTAGTTAAAGGAATGTTTCTACAAACATCATGTTCTCGAGCAACAGAGGTCGGTTCAAGCTCAGTATCTCGAGTTTTTTCTCTAGTTTATCTTTTAAGAGATAAAAATATTCATGGAGGTAATGATGAAGATGCCCATTTTTATCCCATTTATAATTATAATTATTTTTCTTACAATTTTCTCTAGATATTCACTATGAAAAAATTCAATTTCGGGATCAATTGTGTATGAAAATTTTTTATATAAATATTATGTATTTTTATAATATGCACAAGAACCAAACAAGATAACACTCAAAATGTATCTCAGTTAAAATATTTATTTTCATGTTAGAGTTTAAAATGTTGAATTTAACCTAGGTGGGGCATAAATTTTGTTGCTGCGGGAAATCTATTAGAAATGTTACCCATGTGTGAAATCCT
Source organism: Viscum album (assembly GCA_963277665.1). Lineage (NCBI taxonomy): Eukaryota > Viridiplantae > Streptophyta > Magnoliopsida > Santalales > Viscaceae > Viscum > Viscum album. The sequence continues at coordinate 1,707,879,434 of OY728142.1, forward strand.
AATTAAAATACTTATAGATAATTATTTTATCTCAAATGCTGAATCAAATAAATTTTGAACAAAGAATCGGATTTGAAATCTAAAATCTCCAATGTGTTCTTAATGTGTAGTTTACATTGGAGAAACATAAAATAAGTGGGAATGATAATTTCTTATTCTATGACCACTAGAGAGGGATTCTATGATTTTATATAAGTAAACACATAATATATCAGTATATTGGTTAGCCCCTAACATGTCCTCTCCACCAAAATCTCTATGATAACGATTCATTATCATATGATAGAGGACCCTTCGAAAAAACATTATAATATTAATGAGTGATCAAATTGAACATGTTGTTAATGGAGGGGGGTCGATTGAGGTTGGATTAATCCTTCTATTCAAGATCCCAATTTTACTTTCTTAATTGTACTTATTTAAATATCAATTTTGATTACTCATTTCCAATACCATATTTTATGGCCAACATAACATGGCCATCAATACATACATTAATACCCATAATATTATCTTAAATCCATTTGTTCGTCATGTATATTCATTTAGAAACTTTAGATGCATCATTGAACCATCAGATCATCAATCATAGACTAGGGTTATAAAGGTCATGTCACAGGAATCACTGATCTCTTCTCATATCTCAAAATTAGGTAAAAAGAGAAGTCATAGGGGTCTGTTGAAGGGACCACTGAAAAAAAGTTGGTGGTGGTGGTACACAGTGGTGGAGATGACATCTAAATGGTCGTAGTTTCAGGTGCCATCATAGATGTGCACAACTCTGGAGTTGTGGCTAGTAAGCTTTCCAACTCAAGGGAGGGGCAACGTGGCTAGGTGAATGTGGTAGCGGAACAAGGCTGGAGATTAGAGTCGGTTGGCGAGCAAGGTGTTAGGATGTGGTCTCGTGGTAGCTATATAGGGATCTTGTGTGGATGGGTATGAAGTGACTAGAGGTCACAAGTCATGGTGAATGTCACATTTAGAAGTGGACAACGAGAGATCTGAGGTGAGCCGATAATACTATCTTAATAGGGATCTAATGAGGTAGTTAGGTGTGCTAGAGGGAGGACATGTTGGTACTAGGGTGGGTGAAAGAAGTTGTGGATTTAGGTGGAAATAATATCATGTCAGAGGCGTCTATAATCCCATGCCTGATGTGGTGCAAATATATGTTTTCATTATGATTTTAGAAGGCCAACATAATTTAAAAAAATATTAGAGAGAGAATGAAAATAAAATAATAAAATTAAGAATTAAAATAAATAAAATGAGGGTGTGTGGTCATGCGTAGCACATGGGGGAATAGGGGGGAACCATGTTCCTCCTCTAAATTTTACATAATTCTGATACATGATAATAAAAAATAATAATAATAATATTAATAATATTATTTACTGTATAAAAATATAGTTTCTATCATATGTCCTTCATATGGTGTCACATTGATGAACTGTCTACAGATACATGAACCAATCATTAAGACAGTCATTTCCAGATCAATGATGGAATGTTAATTGGGGCTATTTGAATCGTGTTCACAAAATAATAATAATTAGTATTATAATAACATAATTATTATTATTATGAAATCGTGTATCTAACATTGCTTCACATAATGTCCTCCTATTGAATACCTATTTATAATTTCATGGCCTTTTATTTGAGGGAGATCTTTTGAAAAATAATATAAGTATTTAAATAATGATTGTGGACCAGCCCCCCATGAAGCCAGATTCTTGTGTATTGTTGTGAAATTTAATTTTTCACTAGGAGTAAAATTTGGAAAAATGAATCGTCAAACTATATATTCCATCATAAGGATCAGAATTGTGTGCTCTGTATAATTTTATTTCATGATCGAGGCATATGTCCCAGAGGATTATTTTCATGCATATTGTGTCGATGTATGGCTTCTCCATTGGATGACCCTTGGGAGGGAAGTAATAATCAATCTTGTCAGCAATACTGCAATGATCATAACAGTGAGAGTAGCTTATCCATGTTATTTTTCATCATAGATTTTGACATGTGAGTAGCCTGTCCATAGTATTTCTCTGTATAACATTCAATAATTCCCTCTATAGTGGTTTCTGAGCGGTGATGCGAGATGTACCAGATGTGACACATATCATGTGTGATACAAGATGGCTAAAATGTCAATTTTCTGAGAAGTACCATCCTGTATGGTCGGCCGGTGTTCCACATCATTTTTTTGAGAGGTATAATCCCGCAAGGATGAGTAGTGTTCGTACACATTTTTTGAGATGTAAAATCCTGTATGGGTGGCCAGAGTTCTTATATTCTTTCTAAGATGTACTATTCAGTTGGGATTACTAGAGAAGTTCCAAGATTACCTCTAGCCGGGATGTGCAGTTGTCCCCGATAGTAGTTCTGAGTGGAACCCACCAGCAGAGTAAGAGATGTGTCACCGATAACCCTAGAGAGGAACCCTCCATAATGGAAGGGGATGGGTCCTTGACAACCCTAGAGATGAAACATCTAGCATGCCTGGGTATTGTCCTCTGTCCATGTGACAAAACATTTATACTTGGTGTTGTTGATGAGGTGTGCTTTTAAGTACTGTTAGAATCACAAGGAAGATGAAATATTTTCTCACCATAATGTGTCCTTGTGACATGTCACAAAATGGTGAGGTCATGACAGTACCTCCCAAAGAAGATAATTTCATGGTTTGGTGATTGAGCCCCTTTTAATTGCAATTCCAATAATGCAAGTGAAATTCTTGGAATCGATGGTGGTTACATATGAGACTATTGGCTACTCACTTTCTTGAACTATGTAGTGAGATAGAGACCCCTTCACTCTCTATCTCAGTTAAATATTTTTGAATGGGAATATAAAATATATATATTATATTTTTCAGTACCCATACCTTGGGGTTGTTAATTAATCTCTCCTAAGAGATGTGAAGACACACAAGGTATGCAACATGTTTTCCATGTCTATCTTGTTGTAGTTGGATGAGTCTATTGCCCTATAACAACTAGAGAAGATTTGATGGAAACTTCATATTCAAATAGTTTCTATATCCTTGTGTTTGGATGAGCCTACTAAATTATATTATTTGATTACACTGGACATATTTTATAATAACATTTCATATCTATATCTTTCCATTTCATAGTTTCTATTATGGCTCCCCTTACCCTTTTCGGGGCGTCCTACTGAGTATTTTAATAATCACCATTGAATGAAATTTTCCGGAATGTTTCATGGAATATAAAGATGAGATATAGGTTGATCATGACATTAGAGGAGATATGGGTCATGGGTTCTTGGACCAGCTATGGTGGTCATATAAGGGAATTATGGAGTAGGTCCCCATCACATGTATTACATTTCTTATTACTTCCATGTTGGGGCCCTTTTCTAGTTGGGGGTATATTTTTTCACAGTTTCTTAATAGTTCACTATATCGTGCTTGTACATTAAAGTGGATCATGAATGTTTTTGGTTTATTTATTGAAATTATTCATATATTGATTCTTTTATTCTACACATTTGAACTGAGTTAACTGCATGTGTGACTACATGTTCTTAGGCAAAGGCCTCCCCATGTTTTTGGTGCTTATGACACTTATCCTCTCACCTGGGCTATGGAAGATGTCTTGGTGTAATTTTTTATCAATCCTAGTAATGGTTTCATTCATTTAATCTATTACCTAAATATTTCTTCTATTCTATTAAATTTTATATGAAATCACCATTAAAGTGTGCGATGGAATACAATCATTCAAACTGATGTTATTTGTTTTCCATCACCACCTCTTAATTAAAAATATAATAATGGGATTAATTATTTATAGTATATTTATGTTATTATTGAACCACTATAATTATAATAAAACATCTACCTTAATAACACCATGTTTTTTGAAATAAACAATAAAGCCCTCATGTATACGACACAAACTACCTTGAGAAACATTATGATGTGTTTTTCATTAATGGTTTATTATTATTTTAATAATGATAGATTAAATAAATATATATGGTTTTTGTAATAAAATTTTACATCAATAATAATTATATCCCATATAATATCATAAATTCCATTGCGTGGGGGGATATGATAACTCAATAGATGTATACGGTGGAATACTGCCTGATGATGTGATGCGATTCATTTTTCACTAACTCTTTGCATAGATGGTATCTATGTTAAATTTAATGAATATATAAAATATATATGTGGTAAAAGATTATATATAATATAAATATAATATTTACTATTATTTAATTTCATCCTATGATAAAATAAATATTAAATTCATGCATATGTAAGGCCTATCATCTCCATGAATAATGAATTCAATTTTCTATATCAAAATATTTTGAAAAACTATATATACAAATATATTTTATATAAATTATATTTATATCATGTATATAATTCTAGATACATTCAATCCATGATCAATGGAATACGAATAATAATGACCATTTCGAACATACAAGAAAAAAAAATCGGTTATTACTAGAAACATGATTTTAACAATGAATTATTTATAAAAGGATAATGAAAATTCATATAAAAATATTATATGGTATATATATATGTATTAATTAATAACATAGATTTAAAATAAACATATATTTATATTATAGTAGGTTATAATGTGTATGAAATAATTAAATATTTATTTTACAGTATTTCATGTCTCTCTGTTTTTTATAAGAGAGGTTTGAAAAATCCCAAATCATTTATCTTGTGTTGTGTATATACAATCCCCATATCATTCAATACAATAAATCTTATTATGTTAATAATATTTAATTAATAGTTTGATTTAATTATTTACCAAGGATTATGATTCAATAAATTGATAATGCGGTAATTTATTTCTATCTCAATATTATTTTTATTGAGGAAACTTCCATATTAACAATGTTTTTCATTGATGTGGTTTATATAATTACCCTAAACATATTTTATGATGATAATACTAAAACATAATTTATTTACATATTGATTTTATTTTCATAATTTCATGTCAATTTTTATTCCATGTGACCTAATTGTTAATGGTTTTGAGATAAATTCTCATTATTTTTCATGATTGTTTATGAATATGTTTCCAGTGATGAAATATTATGATTTTTTCTCATAAAAATTATATATTTTATTATTCTCAATTTAGGGCTTGATAATACATATTTCCCTTAATTTTTATCTTTTTATGTATTGATGAGTTCATGAGAATGATTTTTAAAAAATCATATGTATTTTTCCCTAAGGTAAAAAGGAACTTTTTCTTTTAAAAAAATGTTTTCTGAAAAATATTAAAAAATATTTTAATAATTATCTAAATCATTTATTATAGAATTTATAATTATGATGGTATTTAATAATTCTCAAATTATTCATCATGTTTATTTTGAGAAAATTAATTTTTGTATTTTGAAAAAAGTATTAAAATAATTATTGTTTTAATGTGTATGAATTGATCAGTATTTTCGACCATCATGAACAACTCTTTGATTTAATAGTTATTTTATAAGTATAACTGTTTGTTAAAATAAAATTATTTTAAAAATATTTTTTGGTCTTTTATTTATTTTCAACGTGGAATGTATATTTTTATCTATATTTTTTTAAATAATTTTCAAAACATTGTTTATAAGATGCCATGGTTATTTTCTAAAAATACTAAATTTGAAAATGTATTATGTTATAAAATTTTTTTTTCCCATAGTTGAAAAGTTATTTTCTTCATGAAATGCTCCATGTATTTTTTTCAAATTCATTTTCAATCAAATATTACATTCTATATTATTACATAATATTACAATGTTATAGGATCCAATGATACACTATTTATTATTTCTATGGATGGTTTGAGTTTATGATGATAATATTTTTATGAAACCCATTTCACTTCTTTGGTTATAACATGATAATATTATTATGAAACTCTCTTATTTTTACATAGGTTATTCTGTAATAAAATGATGAAATGGTCATTTATCCTATTTATTTTCCAATGGTTATAATATGGTGAAATGTTTGTTAAACCCATTTAAATAAATGGGTTCTATTATTATGAATTATTTATAATCCAGTGGAACATGTATATATGATTTTAATTCTGTAATTAGGTTTACCTATATCTCCCAACAAATCATCGGTTATAAATAGATAAATAAATAAATAAATATTGTAACTTGAAGCTAATTAAATGTTAAAAATGTTATACAGTTGATCATGTGTTCTATATGTTTTGCATGGTCTAGGATATAATTTACAAAAGATTATTTACTGACTTGTTTCTTGTATGTATGTTTGTGTGAGGAACTAATTTTATTTCCCTAACATAATGAGTTATCTTACTTCTAATTATACATTTCCAAAATGTTATAATCCTATTTTTATATCATAAATCAATTTATTATGCTAATTTTATATTCTCATGGTTCATGTTCTTGGATTCCATTATGATAAATATCTTTATAATTTCAATGAATTAGTCCATGACTCGGGTTTCTGTTCTATGATATGAGAGGTATGATTTTCAAATGTTATTCTCATCTTCTCAAACCCTTAATATAAGGATATTTCTACATATCCTTTGTCGACCTATACTGAGAATTGGATATCTCCCTTTAATATTTTTCCTTAAACTAGGTTTTAATTCAATTTATTATGTAAAATATGTATAAGAAGGGTTCTATTTGAGAATAACATAGTGGCAAATGTCATTTAAACCCTATAGATCAGTTTTTTACATTCCCAAGTTCCCAAAGGCATTAGACATACATGATTATGGAATGGATCAATATGTTATGTAATGAATATTTATATATTAAGATGTATTATCTATGTATAATTTTTTTGGTCATTATAGTTGTAATTAGAGAAAGAATTAGTTAACTTAGAGAATCAAGGTTATGAATACATTAGATATACCATATGGATATTTCTCTTGATTTTTCAACTTATATGTTTAAGGATAAATATAATGATGTGTAAAATAAATGGAAAATTTCAGAGAACTAATAGTAATGGATACAATGAGTTTTTTACTAGAAATTGAATACTTCTTTGGATACTATAAGTGGATAAGGCTCTTGAAAAGATGTATTAAGGGTTAATAACTCTAAAAAAGTGCATATTGATATTGATTTGATCATCACCTCATGCATTACAAATTTCCCTTGATCCAAAAAAGTGTAGACACTCCTCGGGGATATAAATAACCTAGGATATGAATACAATGTCATAGATTTTATATAATCATTCATGATTTAATCCTCCTAAAAGATTTTTTTTAGAATTATGTGGTTTTATATCATAATTTTTCCTTATCAAACTATTTTTTTGGTTTTATTCAATGGTTGGACCAAAATAAACCACGATACTATGGAATTTAATGAATAATGAAGTGATTTTCCCCTATATAAATCAGATGGTAAGAGATCCAAAATATAAAACCTCGTTGATATATTTATAAAACATTACCATGATACTAATCATGTTAAACATCTAAATTGTAAAAGGAGGGAACAATATTATGTTGAGTATTTCATGAAACAATATCCACCCTTTTTATTGGGTCCCTGGATCAACTGGTTATATAGTTTGGATCAGTACCAATGTAATTATATTATCCATTATCTATTATTATATGTATGATAAACTTAATTTCATGTTTATCATTTTGAGGGATAAGAAGATAAATCAAGGAACCCTATTTGTAATATGAGTTGTGATATGTAAATTGACTACATGGAATGTAGTGAGTTTAACATAATAATATCCAGTATGTACATTCTACATATTATATGAAAATGGATGGAAATATATTTCCTGATCTCTAACAGATGGATGGTAGATATGTTAGTACCTAATATGGTAATTTTTCAAGACATTTATGTTATTATTTTGGTATAATAATAAAACCAGGAAAGAAAATTGATGAATAGTTTTATGAATTAAGGTATAAAATTTTAAGGAAAATTGTTCTAAGAGACTTTTGTGTCAATTAAGATTTTATTAAATGTGAACTGAATATTAAAGTGTAAATTAGATATTATAAACACTCCCCTGGTTGTTATAGTAGAAGGAATATCATGTTTCATAATTAATAGAATAAATCGCAATGTGGAATGAAATTTCAATCAACTTCATGCCTCGAATTTCAGAATAATCACTTAGCTGAATGTTTGAATGAAGATCCATGTGTAACATGTGTGGGAAGCCAATAAATTGAAATAAATAATGTATAAATGATTTAAAGGGTGAATTCAATGAAATAATTTAATTTGGACTACAAGAAAATGACACATGCACATAATTAATTTATGTTCAATGTAATGCCCCAGTTCCAGAATCCACAAAGAGGCCCCATTCCCGGTTGGTCACATGGCCTCAAGTGCATTTCCCTGAATGCCAGAGGATTTCGACTAGCAGCGAGGGCCTTCGGTGTGATAGTGGGGAAACTATTCCCTCATATGCAGGGTAACACAAAAGAAGATAAACAAAAACAATGGCGGAAGCAGTACTTATCCAATAATAGTAAACAGTGGAATAATGAAAAAACACAACTGGAGAACATATAGATAATTGAATTCATGATACATATATCTAGGAAAATAGCCAAACACATCACAATGCTGAAATATAGTATTAATGAAATGGACAAAGAAAACAATAAACATCACTATAACTTCGTAAGCCTATGCATGGTCCCTTTCTCTCCAGCTCCAAAGTAGTCAAGTACCTGAAGTAGAAGTGTTATTGCCTTTATCTATACATACAACACTATAATCTATTTCGGCCCAAATTCATGGCCCAAACCGGTTGTGATACTATATCCCAATATGAAACCACCACGAGATCGGCTCCTAACAGTCCTGTAATATACGACCAGTAATATGTAATAAAAGTTGAAAAAAATGATGTACTCAGTTTTATATATCATGTAAACAAATAATCAATGAAGTTAAACACAAATAGGAAACCCTCTGAGAAATACACACAACCTATACCATCTGGTCCTACCTAGAAAGAATATAACAAACAAATAATCTCTATGGAAGAAAACACAGTCAATTCCCCTTATATTATAATATATTTAATGACTCATTAAGGAACTCACATGGACTATTCCCTTTATAGTAAAATATAATTTTAAGACTCTCTAAAAAAATTGCCACTGTCATTTCATCTTATAGTCTAATATAATTGAAGACTATATGAGGATACTCATATATTCAATTCCCCTTATAATCAAACATGTGGTTTTCACAGACCTGTGTAAGTTAATAAAGCATAATAATTCAATATGACCAATGTAAACCTCATAACTATTTGGCTAAACAGTCTAAAACATACCAGCATGTCTGAAAAATCACCCATCCTACAAATAAGCTTGGGAAAACAAACAAGGAAGCCTAATAGGAATACTAGACCTACTATGAATACAAGAAATCATGCATGAGAATAAACCTCCAAATCATAGCAATTCACCTTATTCACAACAATGCAACCTATACTAAAGCATACAAACATAATAGGAAAACTATAGTGCTAAAACAGTAAATGTGTAATACCATATTCATGTGTATTGGAGTATTTTAATATATAACTCAGTGACTCTCAATAGAAAGGTAAAAACCACCTACCTCAATGTCAGGGGATCACTATAAGTGAACCAAAATCCTTGAATCTCCCCAGAATAGTGTAGATCAAGAAAAATGTCTACAACGTTCCACCAAAGATAACATCAGAAAGAAGTGGAATTTGGAAATGAATCTCAAGCAGAAGGAATATCTTACCAAAGTGATTCCAATACTATCGAAGACGGTCAAATTAGAGATTGGATGCATGATTGAGGGCTCAGAGAAGAAATGTGGCCACTTAGATTCTCTCGGGAGAATAAGGTAAAGAATTTTGTGTTTTTGGAGATAAGACGCAAACCTGGTATGTTTAATGAAAAAAAATGAATCTATATGTTGTGTACTTTTGAAATAAATAACATATACTTTCTGTTGCTGTACTCCACTTTAGGTGGCCTCCGAGACACCACAAACGATCGTGTGTGTGGCCATTACATAGACTACTAACTGCTACCTTCGAGAAGAGAGTACATGGTGTGTACTCGGAATTTAAACGTCGTGTAATTAAAAAATTCCAGAAATTCTAGTTTTTCTTAAAAATGACCAGAAAAGGAAATCATTCCTGAAAATAAGATCCAGGATTATACAAACATCCCCCCTAAAAAATTTCTTCCCCGAATTTTTCTAGAAAGGCGACATAAAAGATGAAACCCCGGAAATCTCATTCCACGGTGATCGTACATCGATATCCCTCTCCCAGGTCTCATCTTGTACTATTCCATGCTGCCATAACACTCATACTAGAGGAACAAACTTACCATGGAGAACCTTTATATATCGATCAACATTCTGGATAGGATGCCTCTCTAATGATACATCCACATCCAACTCAACCTCCTCAGGGTGAATGTCATGAGACAACTATGAGAAGTAAATTTGAAGATGGGAAACATGGAAGACGTCGTGCATAGCGACGTACCTCTAAGGTAACTACAAATAATATGCAACCGGTCCAACTCTCTCCAATCCCTCAAACAGCTGCGCATACCCCAATGAAATCTTACCATGTCTCCTAATCCATGTGTGTCCCAACCTCAGTGTGACATGCAATAAAACTTGATCCCCAATATCTAAATCTGGAGGTCATCCATACTGATCGGCATAAGTCATCCGATGAGAATTTGTAGTAGCCGTCCACTTCTGAATGAACTCTATCTAATTTGTGGTCTCCTGAACAAGACAGGGTCCTAGTAAAACTGTCACTCCTTCCTCTAGACAACATAAGGTTGATCGACATGGCCTACCATACGAAGCCTCATTAGGTGCCTTATGAATAGTTTCTTGAATACTATTGTTGTAAGAAAACTCCACAAGAGGTATATACTTCTCCCAAGAACCTCCAAAATCCAGAATGCAAGCTAGGGTCATGTCCTCAAGAACTTGAATCGTATGCTAGGACTAGCCCTCAATCTGTGGATGGTAAGCATTACTCAAAAGTACCTATTTACCCAATGCATTCTATAGCCCCTTCCAAACCCAAGAAGAAAACGAGCATACCTAACTGAAAAAATGATGTCTGGAACGCCATATTGACGTACAATCTCACAGATGTACAACTATCCCAGCTCATCAACATTGAAGGTCTCCTTGATCAACCAGAAGTGATCAAGCTTTGTGGGTCAATAAATAACAACACAAACTGCATCATTCCCTCGAGGTGACCTCGATAAACCTGTCACGAAATCCATCACGACATCTTTCCACATCCACTTAGGAATGGGTAACTGCTGAAAAATACCTTCAAGGTGTTGATTATCCTCCTTCACCAGCTAACAGGTGGAACATCTCATGAAAAACCACCCACATCTATCTTCATACATGTCCACTAATACTGACGATGATGATACTGATACATCTTGGTGACACCAGGATGAACTGCCAAAACTAATGAATGAATGTCATGCGTCATCTATTCGTGTATATCTACTAGTACCCATATGGGACCATGGGAATTTATTATCTCATTCCAACCTATGGTTCATCCAATATTATGGTTCTCTCAAGACCGATTTTCCCATAGAAATAGGCCTTTTGAATTTGATAGCTATCTTATTCGCACTCAATCAAGAAGTGTAGAGATAATACCACAGAATAAATAAAAATATCACCCATGTCTATCTTACACCTCCAAATGCATCTCAATGAATCGATCCATAAGATGCCACTCACTCCTGGCCTACTAAACTACCTAAATCTGAGTTTACCTGCTCAGCCCATCAGTCATTGTGTTTCCATTCCTATGCATGTAGGCAAGATCAAAATCCAAATAGTAGAGGTACTCAACCCACCATCGTCGTCTCAAATTCAGATCATGATGAGTGAATATGTAGTTGAGACTTTTGTGGTCGGTGAAAACCAAAAAATGATCTCCCAGAATATTGTTTCTCCAACAGTATTAGGCATGAACATCTGTAGAAAACTAGAGATTGTGCGTCGGGTAATTCCAACAATCTGGCCTCAATAGCCGAGACACATAAGCAACGACTCTATCTCCATGCATAAGCCCAAATACTAGTATGATACCAGAAGCATCATAGTAAATAGTATAACTCTTTCCACACTCAAGAAAAACTAGTATCTGTGCTAAATTCAGACTCCCTTTCAGCTCTTGAAATGACGAATCACAAGAATATGACCACAAGATATTTTCACCATTCTTAGTCAGACCCATCAGTGGTGCTGCTAATCTTGAAACGTATCGAATGAAATGCATATAGTATCCAGCTAGCCCTAGAAAACATTGCACCTCAAAGCCGTTCTTTAGATGATCCCAGGAAACTACTACTCTCACCTTCTCTGGGTTGACTGATACTCCCGTCGTTGAGGTAACATGACCTGGAAAGTGAATCTGGTCCATCCAAAAGTTTCATTTTGAGAGCATAGCATATAACTAATGTTATCTCTATAACTACCCAAAAATTCATTAATGGAAAACCATATTGATGTAATTAAATGTCTTTTTATTTAAAATGTTCATATTAAATGTAAACTTCTTTGGTTTTATTTTATTATTTGTGACCATTTCTAATATATCCATTTAATAATGGTCAAATAATTAGTACAAATATCGGGTTTTAAAAATTCCAAATTTACTCAGATGAAGGATGTGATGGCCTTATCCAGTAGATGTGCCACATATGAAGCCCATTTGTCAGAGCTTGGAAAGGAGGTTGTGTCTTTGGGCTTATCTCATGACCTATCCCAAGCCGAGCATGAATATATTAAGCTTGAGTGGGACCTCTTTCAAGAGAAGTGGATGTGTATAAAGATTACCACCATAGCAATGTAATCTGAGCCACCCCAAGAGTCTATCACCATCGCTCACCTTACCCTTAGGTCTTTTGCGGTTGTGTTATAAAGGGTTATGTTACAATAACCTAGTACTGTGGTTATAAACATTATTGTTTTATATAATAATGAATATACTTTCATTTTATTATGGTTACCTTGTAAATAGTTTTTAATGCACAAATAATATTTTTAGTTAATGTTCAACTAAAAAAACTATTTTGATGAATTAATGTATATTTTATTTAAATAATATTTAAATAATATAATATTATTATTATTAATTGAATTTTTATTATATATAGATGATCTTATACATTTGTGAATGTAATTTTAATTATTATTATTGTTTGAAAGCCATTTTTATCAAAACCCGTGAATTTTTTATAAATGTTGGTTTTTATTTTAAAAGTAAAAACTAACATATTTATAAAAAATTAGATAAAATTAATATTATTTCTGGGATCAGGATGTCGAAATTACCCAATGGTGAGTTTTTTAAATTAATCTGAGATAGTCAAATGTTTGGGTAAAAATTATATACTGTTAAAATATATAATGTGTTTTGTGTCATCATAATGACACAATAGTGATGTAATAATATAAAATAAACCTTATGTTCGGCCAATATTTGTTTTACCATTAAAATAATGTAATTTTGGGTTTGATTGATTTATTTTACAAAGCATTATTGGACCCTTCAAGAATAATTAAACATTTTGTCTTTTTAAATTGTTTTCCTTGGGAGTGTGACTCACCACCACATAAGCAACCCCATTATTTTAAGAATTTCAGAATGTGGCCTTAAAAAATATTGTTTTCAACTTACCTTTTCCAAAAATCATGGGAAAAATAATGGTCTGGTTTGTGGTTTGGATTACATTAATGTGAGGGTCCAAATCCAAAATAATAAATAATTCCCTCACATTTCCTATATAAACCCAACCAGGCTCCCACATCCTCCTCACATGAAGCCTTTGGAGTTTGTCCATCCTCTTCCTTAATATCACTAGAATCTACCCAAGGTGCCCCAATCTCCCAAGAATCTTCTATAAAGCCTCTCTCATGCCTTTGGATGAATACTTCCACGTAAGGGTTTTTCTTCTATTCTCATTTTATCCAATTTTCATAATGTTGTGATTAGTTTATAATTTCAATTACAAATGATAGGGGATGGTTTTTCAATGACCCTATACATCCCTTTTATGTTTTAATGATGGGATACCACTTTCTATCTCATTAAATTCCTCCCATGTTCAGCTGTTACTATTTGAGCCCCTTACTATCCATGTCATGTAAATATGATGAGACACCGCTTTCTTTCTCATCAACCATTTTTTAAGAATTCTTACATAACGTCATTAAGCAGCAGAAATTGAACCGATTTTCCAAGACAATGCCATTGTATAATGAATACCATGCCCATTTCTCTATCAAGGGTATTCACCTTTATGAAAATGTACTTATTGATTATAATGTTTCATGTATTAATTACTCATTCCTTTATCATGGAATAAATGATGATGTTTTATAAATCCTTGTTATATGATCCAAGTGGCACACTTATGCATAAAATGAAAGGATTAAGAAGGGTGTTCCCATATATCACTATAATGCATTAGGTCAAGTATAGTATCATGATACATTATGTGATATGGTTGTTTACTCATGCTAATTGATGTGTGACGTGGTTATACTCGTACTTCATTTGAAATGATGATTTACTCATGCTCCATGTGTAATGAGACTTGGCTCATGCTAATTCCATGTTAAGTGTTGTTGGCACATTTCCAAGTTATGATTATCATGCTTTATCATGACTTTATGTTAATGCTTCTCTAGTGCTCTATTTATATTCTAATTTCCAAACTTTTATTGTATTCCTCATGTTATTCCATGATTATTCCCTTCACTGGGATTTATACATCACTTTTTTTATGCAAGTCCTTTGGTTATCCCATGAAATGTTATGTATGAGGTAGTGTAGTGGTCATGTAAAAGAATTTTTTAATAAAGATGATGTTTTTTCAGGTTTTAAGTGGCTATTTAATGATCTTAAGCCCCAAATACACAAGACCTATCGATTTTCTGTATGGTATCTACAGAATTTTATGTAATAAATTTTATTTAATTGTGTAATAAAAGAGAAGGGTTGTTATAGTTTGTATCAGAGGACATGTTTAGTTATTTTTGGGATTAGGATTAGAAAACCCTAGTGAATCCTTAGAGACATGAGTTTGTATAATAAAAACATCCCTATGATTTGGTGAGTATTGAGTAAGTGGTTTATCAGGAAAATACATCCCAGTCCGGATACGAGCCGGTAGAGGTGGATCTAGCATAGATGTATCCTAGTGGTAAAACCTGAAAACACTACTTTGAGCTAGACTCGAACAAGAACTGGTGCACGACAATCTTCCTTTCCGCACTCTTGGTAACAACACTCCCATGGGATATTATTTGGAAAATTCACAAGCTTATTAAGAACCATTATTAAGGGACAAAAAAAATTCCCTAAGAATATATGTTAGAAATTAGATCATGCATACCATAGACTAAAGCCAATAGATTCATATGTTATGGAAATAAATGTTATTTATATGTCATCAGTTTTTTCCTGGTATTATCTTTATGTATTAACCCTAACATTGCTTTTATTCCATCCAATGCCTGGTAATTGATGGACTCGGGCTAAAAACTGATGTGAAGATCAGTGTGATGACTATACTAATGAGATTCCCATTCCAATTGGTGCGGGAATCAAGAACATCGTCACGCTTCTCTCTTAGATAACTAATGCTTTGAATAGAAACATGGGTCAATAAGAAAGTTCAACCACCCTATAAAATTATATATCACTATTAAGAGTTTCAGGAGACAAAAGCCTCCTACTTTTAATGGATCATCTGACCCCTCAATCACAGAACAATGGATCAAATCCATTGAAATGTTCTTCTACATCCTTCAATGTTATAAACTTGAGATGGTTCATGTGGATGCTTATCTTATGGAGGGTGAAGAAAATAAATGGTGGACGTTGATAAAAAATATGAAGCATGATATGGAGATCGAGATGTTGGAATGGTAGGATTCCCGGAAGATGTTTTTCAAAAAATATTTTCAGCGCACCGTCAGCCTTAAGATGGAAAGGTACTTCCGTTCCATCAAGAAAAAAGTCTATGAATCTATTGGAGAATGTGAGAAAAAAATCACATGGCTTTCAAGATACGCTTCCAGATTTGTTGTTACCCTCAAATGCAAGGTTGATAGCTTCATTGGTTGGCTGAAACCTATCCGTTAGAATGCATTGGTGATATGTGACTTCGACAACTATGAGGAAATTGTCTGATGTGCCGTCAATGTTTAAATGGTGATCATAGAATCTCAGGGGTATCATATTGATAAGTTGCGTAAGGTGGAATTCAATGCTGGTGGTCCGTTGGATAAATACAATGGTGATAAGAAGATCCATAGCCCCACATGAAAGGTGTGGAAAGAGTCACAGCATAGACTACATGAAGGGGATGATGAAATTATTTAGGTGTGGAAGATAAGGGAACCTAGATGTTAACTGTCAGCAAGAATGACACGTGGCTGCGATAGATGAGAGGGATGCTCTATTAGAATCTCAAAATGTCTTTCATTAATACAATTGCAAAGAACCATGGCATCTTGAAAATCAGTTCCATAAGACAAGGGTCTTCAGAATCAACCAACAACCCCAAAGGTAGAAACGGTGAGCTTTTTCCATCAGTAATGTTGAATTAAACCCCGAAAAAAGTGGTGATAGGTACACTAGTTATTCATTCAATAATAGTGAATGTAGTTTTTGATTCATGATCAAAAAATTATTTTATATCTCGATTGTTTAGTAGAACAATCACAACACCATCAAAAATAATTGAAGTGAAGATGTCAGTGGGTATGGAAAATAGGGCAATCATTGCGTCCCATGAATATAACTCCTCCCCGAATATAATCTGTGGATTGAAAATATCGAAAAACCCCATCAAACTACATCTGGTGGAATTTGATGGAATTCATGTAATTTATTGGATTTTTTTATTTAGAGCTAACATAAATTTCCATGGGAGGGAAATATCTCTCCTTGTGGAGATTCGACCACTGAATCTTTACAAGTGAAATGAAGAAGATGAATCTTATTTACTTCCATAATCTCATGTGTGGATATTACTACACTAAGAGCACATGCGTCTTACTCAGATTATTGAGTCTAAGGAGGAAACCTTCCTAGAATACATGCCTATTGTGAGGGTATTCGCTGAAGTGTTTCCAGAGGAATTTCATGGTCTTTCTCCTAGAAGAGATGTTGAATTATCAATTGATCTTATACCTAGTGCATTTCCAATATCCAAGACTCCATATAGAATAGTTGTTGTGGATCATGAGGAGCTAAAGAAAAAATTACAGGAGATTTTTGGATAATGGGTTTACACGCCCAAGTGCTTCTTCATGATGTGCATCGGTCCTCTTCGTCAAGAAGAATGATGGGTCAATGAACCTTTAAATCGATTATCGTGAGATTATAAAAATCATGATAAAGAACATGTATCCTATCCCATGAATTGATGACTTCTCGATCACCTATGTGGAGAATAATACATCTCTATGGTGGACATGCAGTCACGATATTATCAAGTAATGGTGAAGAAGGAAGATATCCCCAAGACTGCTTCTCGTACAAGATACGGGCATTATGAAACCATAGTAATGACTTTCAGACTCAATAATTCTCCAAAAATATTCATGAAATTTATGAACAGAGTCTTTAGAGATTACCTAAAAAAATTTGTGGTAGTCTTTATAAATGATATTATGATATACTTCAAAACCAAGGAGGATCACGAGGAGCATTTAAGAACTATACTATAGACCATGCAGAAGGAGAAGCTCTATGCAAAGTACATAAAGTGTGAGTTATAGTTGAAAGTGGTCTCATTCATGGGACATATCATCACAAGAAATTGGATATTAGTGGATCCCTCCAAAATAGATGAAATTGAGGGATGGAAGAGGCCAACATTGGTAACAGATATCCATAGCATTTTGGGATTTGATGGATATAATAGATTATTTCTGAGAAAATTTCTTACAATTGTATAACCCTCTTAACAAGAAATCTCAGAATGGAGTAAATTTTTCATGGATTGATGAATGTGAAGATAGTTTCAAAGAGTTGAAAAAGAGGTTTATCACTGTGCCCGTTCTCACTTTACCAAATAGTGGAGATCTTTTTGTGGTATTCAGTGATTCTTCAAAGAAGGGCCTGAGATGTGTGTTGATGAAAAATTACAAGGAATTTTCTAAATATTCAAGGCAATTGAATTTTCATGAATAGAACTATGCAACACATGACCTCGAGTTGGTTGTAGTGAACTTCTCTTTGAAAATTTGGTGGTAATTATCTCTTTGTGGAGAATTGTAAAAAATATACGGACCACAAAAGCCTCATGTATATATTCACACAGAAAGAGTTGACCTTGTGCCAAAGAAGATGTTTAGAGATGATCGAATACTGTAGCTACTCAATCCATTACCATCATGGGAAAGCGATCATGGTGGCAAATTCCCTATGTAGAAAGGACCCAGTGATTCTATCATTGATGAGAATTGAAAAGGATCCAATCTATTTAGATTTGATGAATATGGACATGAGAATCAAAAATAATGGAAAATCATCTATCCTTTGACAAATTATTCCAAAACCATCTCCATTGGAATGTTTAAAGCTTTCCCAAAAGGATGGTGTGGGAATTTTGAAAAAAGTTTAAGCTATAAAAAAGGTAAATCCTCATAGTTTAATGTTAATAAAGAAGGAAGTTTGATATTTGGGAAAAGACTATATGTTCTATCACGTCTGGAGCTTAAGAAGGATCTTTTGGATGATGCACATAGTTCAAATTTCACTATTCATCCTAGAAACACAAAGATGTATTGAGAACTCTGGGAGAACTATTCGTGGGATAAAATGAAGAATGAGATCGATGAATATACATCAATGATCCGGGTGTGTCTACAAGTGAAGGCAGAGAGGAGGAAGTCTAATGGGATGATGCCACCATTGCCCATACCTGAATGGAAATCAGGGAACATCACCATAGACATTGTCAATGGAAGTCCAAAGACATCCGAAGGCATCAATGCAATCTGGTTTGTTGTGGATCATCTTACAGAGGTTTCAAACATCTATGTTAATTGGCAGGATTTCTTATTGGATCAACATGAATGGATATATATCAGGGAAGTGGAAAGGGTACATGGAGTACCACAATCTATAGTGTCTGATCGAGATCCAAGATTCACCTCCATGTTTGGGAATAGTCTTCAACATGCATTGAATACTGATCTAAACTTTAATACGGCCTATCATCCTTAAGATGGTGGCCAATCCGAGCAGACTATCCAAACACTTGACGACATGTTCAGAGCATGCTCAATGGAAATTTGAGGATGGGATCAACATCTTACTATGGTTGAGTTATCTTATAATAACAGTTTCCACTCGAGCATCCAAATGGAACCATATGTACCCCTTTATAGGAAAATGGGTATAACACTTGCGTGTTGGAATGAGGTTGGTGATCGTAAGCTGCTTGGACCAGAAATGGTTGATGAAATTGTGGAGAAAGTGAAAACCATTTAGCACCATATCAAGGCAGCCCAAAGCGAATAGATGAGTTATATAGATAACCGTTGATGAAACCTTGAGTTTAATGATGGAGATATTGTATTTCTACACATATCTCCAGGGAATAAGATCATGAGGTTTGATAATAAATGGATGTTATGTCTATGGTACATTGGCCCCATCAATATTCATGTTCATTTGGGGTTTGTGGCCTATCGACTAGAACATTCACCTACCATGGAGAAAGTACATGATGTCTTTCATGTATCTTTCTTATGGAATTATATATTGGACCATTCAGATGTACTCTCTTTAGAGGTCATACAGTTAGAGGATGATCATTCTTTTGAGGAGCAACCCTTGAAGTTCGTAGATCGTTGAGAAAAAGTTCTACGAAATAATACAGTTTCCCTTATCAAGCAGTTTTGGAAAAACCACAAGTTCGAAGAAGTGATGTGGGAAATGATGAAGTAGAGTTACACACAGTTTTTTTATAGTGGGAAATGGAAATTTCTAGGGAATCTTTTCTTAAGGGGGGATGATTGTAATGACCCAAACATTAATTAATGAAAATCCCTCTTAATCTAATTAAATGTCTCTATATGTAAAATGTTTAAATAAATTTACAAATAATTTGGTTTTATTTTTAGAATTGTGAATTTATCTTATTTAGTCGTTGAACAGTGATCACATGATTAGTATAAATATAGGGTTTTAACAAATCCAAATTTACTCTGACAAAGGATGTGATGGCCACATCTAGTAGACGTAGCCCATACAAAGCCCATTTGTCAGAACATTGAAAGGTGGTTGTGTCTTTAGTCTTTGCTCTTGAACATGCCTAAGCTGAGCTTGATATGTTAATCTTGAGTAGGACCGCCTACAAGAGAAGTGGATGTTGATAGATATTACCACCCGAGCAATGTTATCTGAGCCTCCCCAAGAGTCTTTCACAATCACAAACATTAACCATATCTATTATACGGCTGTGTTATAAGGGGTTATGTTACAAGACACTAGTACTATAGTTAGGTACATTTTTTATATATACTAATGAATATACTTTCATTTTATTATGGTTACCTTGTAAATTATTTTTAAAGCACAAATAGTATTTTTAGTTAATGTCCAACTAAGAAATCCATTTTGTTGAATTAATGTATTTTTTATTAAATAATATTTTCATAAGATTTTATTATTATTATTAAATTAATTTTTATTATACATAAATGATCATATAATTTTTTGAATGAAATATTAATTTTTATTAAGGTTTGAAGCCATTTTTTATCAAAACCCCGAAATTTTTGAAAAATGCCAGTTTTATTATTTTAAAATTGAAAAATAAAATATTTAAAAATTATTTAGATAAAATAATTATTAATTCTGAAATTTTCAGAGATAGTAAATTTTTTGTGTTAAAATTAAATCTTGTTTAAATATATAATGTCTTTTATGACAGAATTATGACCCAATAGTGACGTAATAAAAACTAAAAACCTTATGTTAGGAAAATATATGTTTTTCCATTGAAATAATATGATTTTAATATGATTAATTTATTTTACAAATCTTTAGTGGACCCTACAAGACTTATTAAGGATTCAGTCTTTTTAAATTGTTTTCCTTGGTAGGATGACTCATGTCCACATAAGAAACAACATTATTTTATGATGTTCAAACTTTATCTACATATTTTTTCCACTTTCTTTTCCCAATATCCTTGGGAAAATCCATGGTATGGTCTGTTTTTTGGATTAGTTTAATGTGACGGTCCCAAACCTAAATTATTAACAATTCCCTCACCTTTCAATTATAAACCCACCCAAACACCCACATCCTCCTCACACAATGACTTTGATTTTTTACAACGTCTTCCATTATCTATATAGAATCCTTCCAAGGTTCCCCAATCTCCAAATAAGCCTCTCTCTAGCCTCCCTCAAGCGTCTAAAAGCATACATCCATGTAAGGGTTATATTCCTTTCTCATTTTTGTCCAATTTTCATAATGTTGATATTCCATTTTAAATTCAATTCTAAATGTTGGGGTCTGGTTTCTAACCTCCCCCATACTACCCTATCTATGTTTAAATTATGGTAGACCCCTTTTTTATTATTAAATTCCTCCCATGTACATCTGTTACAATCCTGAAATTCTGAAATAAATTTTTCTCTCCTCATATACAGTAATGTAATTATTTTGTATCATGAATCTTATTTCCATTAAATTTTTTTGGGGCATGTATCTATATGACCTCATACTTCCCATGTCATGTTAATATGATAAGACACCCCTTCCTTTCTCATAAACCATTTTATATGAATTCTTATGTCACACCATTACGCTTCCGAAATTGCACCGATTTTCTAAGTCAATGCCATTGTGTAGTGAATACCATGCCCATTTATCCATAAAAGGTATCCAAATTTATTCAAATTTATATATTGATTATAACTATTCATCTAAAAATTTTACATTCCTTTATGGTTGAATAAATGATGATGTTTTATGAATCTATCTTATACAATCCACGTGGCACACTTATGCCTAAAATGAGTGTTTTAAGAAGGGAGTGCCCTTATAACACTCCAATGCATTGGGTAATGTATAGTATCATGATAATTCATGTCAAAAGGGTTTTGACTCATGAAAATTATAGTTCAATGAGTTTTTACTCATGAATCATGAGGAATGTGGATTTACTCATGATCCATGTGCAATGAGCCTTGGATCATGCTAATTCTATGTTAAGTGTTATTTCCACATTTCTCTGTTATGATTATCATGATTTATCATGCCTTTATGTTTATGATTTTCTTTTCCTCTATTGAGTTGCCTATTTTTTAACATGTATTTTATATTTCATGTTATTCCATGATAATTTCTTTACTGGGCTTTATATCTCACCCTTTTTATGCATGTCATTATGTTATCCCATGAAATGCTATGTATGAGGGAATGTCGTGGAATGTAAAAGTGGTTTTCAATAAAGATGTTGTTTTTCATGTTTTAAGAGGTTATGTAATTATCCTAATCCTCTAAGACATTAGAAATCTCGATCTTCTATGTTGTATCATGTGAAGTTTCTATAATAAATTAAATTTAATTGTGTAATAAAATAACAGAGCTGTTATACACTCAGTGTTCTTAGAACGATCTCAAGATAGGTAGCTTGGTCATGTCATGTTTTAGAGTACCTAAAGATATCATCTATGAAGACCACCATGAATGAATCCATGTATGGATAGAACAAATGGTAAATCAGTTCCCTGAAAACTGTAGGCACGTTCATGAGACCGATCATCATAACCACATACTCGTATAGACCATACCGGCTCCAGAAGGCTGTTAGATGTACATCAGATTGTCTAACGTGAAACTGATGGTAACAGGACCTCAAGTCAATAATTGAGGGCACTCAGGATACTTGAAGCTAATCAATGAGATCAACTACTATAGGAAAGGGATATTATTTCTTGACCATCAAATAGTTTAGCTTCCGATAATCCACAAAAAACATGATGGTTCCATCTATCTTCATCACAAACAAGACTGGAAAACCCCACAGATAAGTATGGGGTCAGATGAAACCCTTTACCAGCAACCCCAACATCTTATTGATCTCTTGTAACTCTAGTGTAGCCATCCTTTTTTATTCCGGTTCTCTACATTCTTTTATATCTTTAATGTCTTGTATAATTATCCCAACACCCCCACAAATCGTGGATGTGAAGATGTCTATGAGTACGATAAATGGGGATCTCATTGCATCCCATGAATATATGTAATCCCCTGTCATAATATGTTTATTATACATTCCAGAGAACCATTTCATACTCCCTCTTGTAGGATTTGATGAAATTCAGGGCATGGATTGTCTTTCCTTATTTGGAGACAACATAAATTTTAGTGAGAGGGAAATCACTCTCCATGTGGAGAATCGACCCCCGATTATTAACAAGTGCAAGGAGTAAGAAAAACCCTCTTTAGCTCCATCATCTCAAGAATGGATATTAGTACCCTATGAGAACAGGTATCTGGCTCAAATGATTGAGTCTAAAGAGGCAACCATCCTAGAAGACATATCTATTGTTATGGAAGTCGCTGAAGTGTTTCCCGAGGAATCTCATGTCTTCCTCCTAGAAGAGATGTTGAATTATCAATTGATCTTATTATGTGGGTCATTACCAATATCCAAGACTCCATATAGAATGGATTTTTTAGAGCGTGGGGAGTTGACGAAACAACTACAAGAGAATATTGATGAAGTTTTTATATTCCCAAGTTCGTCACGATAGGGTGAACCAATCCTCTTATTCAAGAATAAGGATGTGTCAATGCCCGTTTTCCTCAATTATAATGAGCTTTAAAAAATCATGATAAAGAAAAATTATCCACTCTCACAAATTGATGACTTGTTCAATTAGCTTCACAGAGCACAACACTTCTCCAAGGTAGATTTGTTGTTGGGATATGATCAAGTAATGGTTATGAAAGAAGATATCCCCAAGACAACATTTCATAAAAGATACGGGAACTATGAATTCATAGTAAATAGTTTTGGATACAGAAATGCTCCAGAAATATTCATGGATATGATGAATAGAGTCTTTAGAAATTACCTTGTCAAATTATTGGTTATCTATATAGATGATATTCTGATATACACCAAAACCAAGGAGGATCATGTGGAGCATCTAAGAACTATACTAGAGACATTGTGGATGCAGAAGCTCAAGACAAAGTACAAAAAGTGTGAGTTATTATTGAAGTAGGTCTCATTGTTGTTCCATATCATCACAAGAAATGGGATATCAGTGGATCCATCCAAAACTGATGTAATTGAGGGATGGTCGAGGCCACCATTGGTAATAGATATCTGTATATTTTTGGGATTACATGGATGTTATCGACAATTTGTGATAAATTTCTCAGGATTTTCCAACCCTATTACCTAGATACCTCGAAAGGGGGTAATGTTTTCTTGGTGTGATGAATGAAAATAATGATTCAATGAGTTGAAAAGGCGTCTCATCGCCACACCTGTGATCAATTTACCCACATGTGTATAACTTTTTGTGGTATTCAGTGATTCTTCAAAGAAGGACATGGGATGTGTGTTGATACAAATTGAAAAAGTCTTTTCCAATTCTTTTCGTCAATTTAAAGTTCATGAACCGAACTATCAAACACATGACATCATGTTGGTTGCAGTGATCTTCGATTTGAAAATTTGGCGGCATTATCTCATTGGGGAGAAGTGTGAAATATAAACTGAACACAAACGACTAATAAATATATTAACATAGAAAGTGTTGAACATGATCCAATGAAGATGGTTATATATGAAAAATGACTATGACTACTCAATCCATTTACACCCTGGGAAAGCGAACTTAGGGGCGGATGCCCTATGTATAAAGGACCCAATGACTCTATCATTTATGTGAATTGAAAATGATCTAATCTTTTTAAATTGGATAAATATAGACATGGAAATCATAAATTATGGAACATCATCAATCATTTCACAAATGATTGTTCAACTGTCACTTTTGTAATTGTTAATGGACACTCAAAAGAATGATTTTGGAATTTAAGAAAAAATAGAGATCTATATGAAAAGGGAAATCCACGATGTTTAATGTTAATGAAGAAGGAATTTTGAGATTTGGAATTACAATATGTGTTCCATAAAGTTAGGATCTGAATAATGATAATTGGGATGATGCACACAGTTCAAATTTCTCTATTTACCTAGGAAACATAGAGATATATCGAGATTTCTGAGAGCATTATTGGTGGGATAATATGAATAAAGTGATCAATGGAAATACATTAAAGTTATTGGTGTGTCAACAAGTGATGGCACAGGGGAAGAAGACTTAAGGGATGATGTAACCATTGCCCATACTAGAATGGAAGTGGAAGAACATCACCAAGGACATTGTCACTGGAATTCCAAAGACATCCAAAGGAAACAATGCAATTTGTGTTGTTGTGGATCATCTTACAAAGGGATCACACTTTATTTCAATTTTGGAGGATTTATCATTGGATCAACTGGCACAGCTATGTATTAGTGAATTGGTAGGGAATCATGGAGTTCCACAATATGTTGTGTCTGATCAAGATCAAACATTCAGCTCTAGGTTTTGGAAGAGTCTTCAACATGCTATGAATACTAAACAGACCTTCATTATGGCCTATCATCCTCAAACTAATGGCCAATCCAATATGACTATCCAAACCCATGAGGAAATGTTGAGAGAGAGCTCAATAGACATTAAAGGTGGATGACATCAACATATTCCACTTGTTGAGTTCTCTAATATTAATCATTTCCACTCGAGCATCCAAATGGAACCATATGAACCCATTTATGGGAAAAGGTGTAGAACACCAAAGTGTTGGGATGAGGTCGGTGAGAGTAAGCTTTTTGGAGCAGAAATGGTAAATGAAATAGTGGAGAAGGTGAAAACCATTTAGTACCATATCAAGGAAGCCCATAGCCTACATAAGAGTTAGGAAGATAATCATCGAAGATACCTCGAGTTTAAAGTATGAGATATGGTATTTCTATGAATATTTTTGTAGAAGAAGTTCAAGAGGTTTGGAAAGAAAGGGATGTTAAATCAATGGTACATTATCCCCTTCGAGATATTTGATCCTATCAGGGTTCTGGAATATCAACTAGCACATCCACCTACCATGGACAATGTACATGGTGCCATTCATGTGTCCCTCTTATGTAAGTACAAACTGGACCCTTCACATGTACTATCTTCGGAGGTTGTACAGTTAGAGGATGATCTTTTTTATGAGGAGTAAATAGTGAATATCTTATATCGTAGAGAAAAAGTTCTATGAAATAATACAATTTCACTCATCAAGGTGTTTTGGATAAACCAAAAGTTTTAAGAAGCAACATTGGAATCAGAGGAAATGATGAAGCAGAGTTACCCACATCTATTTTAGTGTGGGAAAAGGAAATTTCAAGGGAGAAATTTCTAAAGGGGTGACGATTGTAATGACCCAAAGTATTATTAATGGAAATCCCTATTGATCTAATTAAATGTCTCATTATGTAAAATGTTTATATAAAATGACAAATTCATGGTTTTATTTAAGGAATTGTGACCGTTGCTAATATAGCAGTTGAACAGTGACCACATGATTAGTATAAATATAAGGGTTTTACATTTCCAAATTTACTCATACAAAGGAAGCGATGGCCTCCTCCAGTAGATGTTCCCCAATCGAGTCCCATTTTTCCATGCTCAGAAAGAAGTTTGTATCATTGGGATTCACTCTTGATTAAGCCCAAGCTGAGCATGAATATCTTCTCCTCGGGCGAGACCATCAATGAGGGATGTGAATGTGGATAGATATTACAACCTGAGCAATGTTATATGAGCCACACCAAGATTCATTCACCTTCGTGCACCTTAACCACAAGTCTAATGCAGATGTGTTATATGGGGTTATGTAATAAGACCCTATTACTATGCTTATTTACATTATTATTGTATATAATAATGAATATAATTTCATTTTATAATGGTCACCTTGTAAATAGTTTTTAAATAAAAAATTGAATTTATTGGTAATGTTCAACTAAGAAAACTATTTTGATGAATTAATGAATTTTTGAATTAAATAAAATTTTAATAAAATATTATTATTATTATTAAATTAATTTTTATTAAATATTAATTATTGAATAATTTTATAAATGCAATTGTCGAAACGATTTAATTTTATATAAATGTCAGTTTTTAGATTAAAATTGAAAATTAAAATATTTAGAAAATTATTTAGATAAAATTAATACCCTTTCTGGAATCAGGATGTTGAAATTATCCAATGGTGAATTTTTCATAATTTTAAGAGATAGTCAAATTTTTAGCTAAAAATTAAATATTGTTTAAATATATAATGTGTTTTATGACATCATAATGACACAATAGTTATTTAATAAAATAATATAAACCTTATTTTCAGAAAATATATATATTAACATTAAAATAATTTGATTATGGGTTTGTTTGATTTATTTTACAAAGCTTCAGTGGACCCTTCAAAACTTATAAAACATTTTGACTTTTTAAATTGTTTTCCTTGGGAGTGTGACTTAGCTCCACATAAGAAACCCTATTATTTTATGATATTTGGAATTTGGACTTATGAAATATTGGTGTCCAATTCCTTTTTCCAAAAACCAGCGGCACAAACTAAGGGCTTGTTTGTGCTTTTGATTAGTTTAATTTGAGGATCCCAAACCTAAATAATTAATAATTCCCTCACCTTTCCTATATAAACCCACCCATGCTCCCACATATTCCTCACTCAATGCCTTTGGGGATAGACCAACCTCTTCCCTCCTATCTCTAGAATCCTCCCATGTTTTCCAAATCTCCCAATAAGCCTCTCTCAAGCCTCTTTTAAGCCTTTAGAAGCATACATCCAAGTACGGGTTTTTCTTCCTTTCTAATTTTTGTCCAATTTTCATAATGTTGGTATGCCCTATTAATTTCAATTATAAATGTTGGGGTATGGTTTAGTACCTCTCTTATAATTCCCACTTTATGTTCGAATGATGGTAGACCCCTTCATCTCTCATTAAATGTCTCCCACGTAAACCTGTTACTATGCCAAAATTCCAAAAGAAATTTCTCTTTGCTCATTTACATTCAAGAAATTCTATTGTATCAGGAATATAATTTCCATTACATATGTTGGGACATGTATCTATATAACCACCTTATTTTCCATGTCATTTAAATATTATTATACACCCCTTTCTTTCTCATCAACCATTTTTTTATTAATTATTACGTCACACCGTTACGCAGCCAAAATTGGCCCGATTTTCCAAGAAAATGCCATTTTGTTGTGAATATCTTGTTCATTTCTATATCAAGTGTATTCCCATTTATGAACATTTACTTATTGATTATAATGTTTCATGTATTAATTCCACATTCCTTTATATTGGAATAAATGAAGATGTTTTATGAATCCATATATATGATCCATGTGGCACACCTATCCATGAAATGAATGTTTTAATAAGGGTGCACCCTTATTGAACTCCAATGCATTAGGTAAAGTATAGTATCATGA
The DNA here is from genome assembly GCA_963277665.1 of Viscum album. Taxonomy (NCBI): domain Eukaryota; kingdom Viridiplantae; phylum Streptophyta; class Magnoliopsida; order Santalales; family Viscaceae; genus Viscum; species Viscum album. Next base: position 1,707,908,139 of record OY728142.1, read on the forward strand.
TACATCATGTGAAATGGATTTTGACTCATTATAATTCATGTGAAACAAGGTTTTACTCATGATTCATGTGCAATGAGTATTTACTTATGCTCCATGGGCAATGATCCTTGGCTCATGCTAATTCCTTATTAAGTGTTGTTTCCACATTTCCATTTTATGATTCTCATACTTTATAGTTCCATTATGTTTATGATCCTCTTGAGATCTATTGATATGCCTATTTTCTAAAATGTATTTTATTACTCATGTTATTCCATGATTAATCCCATTTCTAGGATTTATATTTCACAGTTTTTTTATTCATGTCCTCACGTTATCCCATGATATGATAAGTATGAGGGCTTGTAGTTGTAATGTAAAGGAAGTTTTCAATAAATTTGTTGTTTTCTCATGTTTATTGTGGTTATGAAATGATTCTAACCTTGAAAAACACTTTAAATTTTGATCTTATATGTTGTATCAGGTGAAGTTTATGTAATAAATTATATATAATTGTGTAATAAAAGAGTAAGTCTGTTATACTCTCAATGTAATCAGAATGATATCAATATGGGTAGCATGGTCGTGTCGTGTGTGAGAGTACACCAAGATATCATCTACGAAGGACATAATGAAATAATCCTAGTATGGATGGAACACATGGTTAATCAGTTCCATGAAAACTGCAGGCACGTTCATGAGACCGAACGACATAACCACAGACTCGTATAGTCCATACCTGCTCTAGGAGGCTGTGAGAGGTATATCATATGGTCTAACGTGCAACTAATGGTAACCGGACCTCAGATTAATCATCAAGAACACTCGGACTCCTTGAAGTTGATCAAAGAGATCATCGATCCTAGGCAATGGATATTAGTATTTGGCTTCTAACTGGTTCAGCTTCTGATAATCCACAAAAAACCTGAGGGTACCATCTACCTTCATCGCAAATAAGACAGCCAAACCCCACAGAGATGTAATCACTTGAATGAAACCATTTACCAGAAAATCATCCAACTTCTTATTGAGCTCATATAAATCTGGTGTAGCCATCCTTTTTTATATAGGTTCTACACATTCTTTTATATCTCTAATGTTTAGTAGAACAATCCCAGCACCACCACAAATAATGGAAGTGAAGATGTCGGTGAGTACAAAAAATGTGTAAATCATTTCTTCCCAAGAATAAAACTTGTCTCTTATCATAATATGTGGATTGAACTTTCCCGTGACCCTCATCATACTATATCTGGTGGAATTTGATGCAATTCATGGCATGGATTGGCTTTCTTTATATAGAGCCAACATAAATTTCCACGAGAGTGAAATCACACTCCATGTAGAGAATCGACACCTGATTCTTAACAATTGAAAAGAGGAATATGATCCTTCTTAGCTCCATCATCTCATGTGTAGATATTACTTCCCTACTATCTCCTATATCTGGATCAGATGATTTTATTTAAGGTGGAAACCATCCTAGAAGACATGCCTATTGTGAGATAATTCGCTGAAGTGTTTCCCAAGCAATTGTGTGGTCTTCCTCCCAGAAGAGATGTTGAATTCTCAATTGATCTTATACCAGGGGAGTTACCAATATCTAGGACTCCATATAAAAAGGATATTTTTTATCTTGAGGAGCTAAAAAAATTACAGGAGAATATGTATAAAGGGTTTATACGCATAAGTGCTTCACCATGGGGTGCACCAGTCCTCTTTGTTAAGAAGAAGGATGGGTCAATGCGCCTTTGCATCGATTATCATGAGACTATCAAAATCACGATAAAGAAAAAATACCCACTCCCAAGAATTGATGAATTATTAGATCAGCTTTGTGGATCACAATACTTATCCAAGGTGGACTTGCGGTTGGGATATTATCAAATAAGGTTGAAAAAGGAAGATACCCCCAAGACTTCTTTTCGTACAATATAAGGGCACTATGAATTCATAATAAAGCCTTTAGGACTCAATAATTATCTAGAAATCTTCATGGACATGATTAATAAAGTATTTAGAGATTACCTTGAAAAATTGGTGGTAGTATTTATAGATAATATTATAATATACTCCAAAACCAAGGAGGATCACGAGCAGCATCTAAGAACTGTACTAGAGACAATTTGGACAGATTAGATCTATGAAAAATATAGTAAGTGTGATTTCTGGGTGAAGGATGTCTCATTCTTGGGCCATATCATCACAAGAAATGGGATATCTCTGGATCCCTCCAAAACTGATGCAATTGGGGGATGGCTGAGGCCAACATCAGTAACTAATATCCCCATATTTTTTGTATTAGATGGATATTATTGAAGATTTGAGAGAAATTTCTCATTTTTTCCCAGCCCTCTTGCCTTTCTAACTCTTAATGGATTAATGTTTCCATGGAGATATGAATGTGAAAAAGAATCATGGAGTTGAAAAGGAAGATTATTACTGTGTCTGTGCTCACATTACCCACATGTGGAGAACTTTTCGTGGTATTCAGTGATGCTTCAAAGAAGTGGCTGGGATGTTTGTTGATGAATAATGAAAATTCAATGCTTTTACATTGACGAAATTTAATGTTCTTGAACTAAACTATCCAACACATGACCTCTAGTTGGATGTAGTGATCTTCACTTTGAAAATTTGGTGACATTATCTCTTTGGGGATAAGTGTAAATTATAAATGGACCACAAAAGCCTCATGTATATATTCACATAGAAAAAGATGAGCATTCACTGACGAAGATGGTTAGAGCAGTTCAAAGACTATTAATTCTCAATCCATTACCACCCTGGGATAGAGAACAAAGTGGCGGATTCCCTATGTAGAAAGGACCCAGCGATTTTATCATTGATGAGAATTTAAAAGGAACTAATCATTTTAGATTGGATGAAGATGGACAAGGGAACCATAAAGAATGGATCATCATCAATCCTTTCACAAATGATTGCTCAACCTTAACTTTTGGTAAGGCTAATGGATGCTTAAACGGATAATGTGGTAATTTAGGAAAAACTGGAAGCTATCAGAAAAGGTAAATCTTCATATTTTAATGTTAATGAAAAAAGAATTGTGAGATTTGGGAAAGGGCTATGTGTTCCATTAAATCCAGAGCTGAAAAAGGAACATTTGGATGATGCACATAGTATAATTTTCTATATTCATCTAGGAAACACAACGATGTATTGAGATCTCCAAGAGCATTATTGGTGGGATAATATGATGAAGAAGATCACTAAATATACATCCAAGTGCATGGTGTGTCAGTAAGTGATGTCTGAGAGGAAGAAGTCTAAAGGGATGATGCAACCATTGCCCATTGCATAATGGAAGTGGGGGAACATCACCATGGACTTTGTCACTGGAATTCTAAAGACATCCAATGGCGACAATGAAATCGGGTTGTTGTGGATAGTCTTACAAAGGATGCACACTTCCTTGCTATACAAGAGGATTTCTCATTGAATCAAATGGCACAAATATATATCATAGAAGTGGTAAGGTTGCATGGTGTTCCACTATCTGTTGTGACTGATCGAGATCCATGATTCACCTCCGTGATTTGGAAGAGTCTTCAACATACTCTAAATAATGAACTATACTTCAGTACAACCTATCATCCACCAACTAATGGAAAATCCATGCTAACTATCCAAACACTTGAGGACATGTTGATAGCCTGATCAATGGACATTAAAGGAATATGGGATCAACATCTTCCTATGGTAGATTTCTCTTATAAAAACAATTTCCAATCAGGCATCCAAATGGCCCCCATATGAATCCCTTTATGGGAAAAAGTGCAGAACACCAACGCGTTGGGATGAGGTTGGTGTGCATAATCTTTTTGGACTACAAATGGTCGAATAAATGGTGGAGAAGGGGAAAAACAATCAACAACATATAAAGGTAGCCCATAGCTGACACGAAGATATATTAAGATAACCGTCGATGAGTATTTGAGTTAAATGTTTGAGACATGGTATTTCTATGCATATCTCCATGGAGGAAGGACATGAGGTTTCGAAAGAAAGGGATGTTAAGTCCAATGTACATAGACCCATTTGATATTCTTGATCGTGTTGGGGTTGTGGCTTATCAACTGGCACTTCCACCTACCCTGGCCAAAGTACATGAAGTCATTCATGTATCCCTCTTAAGTAATTATATACCAGGCCCTTCACATGTATTCTTTTCAGAGGTGGTACAATTTTAGGATGATATTTCTTATGAAGTGCAACTAATGATGAACGTAGACTATAGAGAAAATATTATATGAAATAAGACAATGCACCTCATCAAGGATTTTCGGAAAAACCACAAGTTTGAAGAAGCGACGTGGGAATTAGAGAAAATGATGAAGTAGAGTTACCAACATTTGTTTTAGTGTGGGAAAAATAAATTTTGATGGAGGAATTTGTTAAGGGGGAAGGATTCTAACGACCCTAAATTTCATTAATGGAAATCCCTATTGATCTAATTAAATGTGTCTTTTTGTAAAATGATTATATAAAATGTCAACTTCTTTGGTTTTATTTTATGAACTGTGACTCTTTCTAATAGAGTCATTGAATAGTGATCACGTGATTTGTATAAATATTGGGATTAAACAAATACAATTTTACTCAGACAAAGTATGTGTTGGCCTCATCCAGTAGAAGTTCCCCTTACATAGCCCATTTGTCAGAGCTCAAAAAAAGGTTTCATCTTTGGGCTTCGCTCTTGAACATGCCCATACCGAGCTTGAATATGTTAATCTTGAGCGGAACCACATACGAGAGATGTGGATGTTGATAGATATTACCACTTGAGCAGGGTTATCCTAGCCACCCCAAGTGTCTTTCACCATTGTTCCCTGTACCATTAGGTCTTATGTGGTTGTGTTATAAGGGTTTATATAACAAGACCCTAGTACTATGGTTATGTACATTTTTTGGTATATATTAATGTATATACTTTCATCTAATTATGGATACCTACGAAATATTTTTTAAATAAGAAATAGAATTTTTAGTTAATGTTCAACTAAGAAATCAATTTTGATGAATTAATGGATTTTTGAATTAAATAATATTTTATTAAAATATTATTATTCTTATTAAATTATTTTTTATTATATATAATGGATTGTAAAATTTTAGGAATACAATTGTAATTTTTATTAAGGTATGGAACCCATTTTTGTCAAAATCCATTAATTTTTTATAAATGTCAGTTTTTATTATAAAAGTTAAAATTAACATATTTAGAAATTTATTTAGATAAAATGAATATTATTTCTTGAATTAGGATAAAGAAATTATCCAATAGAAATTTTTTCTTTATTTTCTGAGAGAATCATATTTTGGGGTTAAAATTAAATACTGTTTAAATATATAATTTGTTTTATGATATCATAATGACCAAATAGTGATTTAATAAAATACTAAAAACATTTTATTCGGCCAATATATGATATAAAATTAAAATAATGTGATTTTGGGTCTGTTTTATTTATTTTAAAAAGCATTAGTGAACCCTTCAAGTCTTATTAATGATTTTGCCTTTTTAAATTTTTTTCGTTGGGAGTGTGACTCACTTCCACATAAGAACCAAAATGATTTTAAGAAGTTCAAAATTTGGCCTTATAAAATATTTTTCTCTACGTCCCTTTTCCAAAAACCTTGGGCAAACCCATGGGCTGGTTTGTGGTTTTAATTAGTTTAATTTGAGGGTCCCAAACCAAAATAATTAAAAATTCCATCTACTTTCCTATATGAACCAACCCAAGCTCAAACATCCTCCTCTTTAAAAGGCTTTGGAGTTTGTCCAACCTCTTCCCTCCTATCTCTAGAATCCTCCCAAGGTGCCTCAATCTCCCAATATTCCTCTCTCAATCCTCTCTCAAGACTTTGGAAGCATACTTCCAAGAAAGGTCTTTTCTTCCTTTCTCATTTTGTCCAATTTTCTTAATGTATTTATGACCTTTTAATTTCAATTATAAATATTGGGGTATGGATTCTCACCTCCCCTATACTTCTCTATTTATGTTTTAATTTTTGTATAACCCTTTTTCTCTCATTAAATTCATCCCATGTACACCCGTTACTATGCCAAAAATTCCGAATTTTTTTTATCTCTCCTCATTTATATTCAAGAAATTATTTTGTATCATGAATATAATTTCCATTAAATATGTTGGGACATGTATCTGTAGTACCCCTATACTATCTATGTGATGTAAATATGAATAGACACCCCCTTCTTTCTCATCAACAATTTTTTATTAATTCTTATGTCATGCCATTACGTTGCCGAAATTGCATAGATTTTCCAAGCCAATTCCATAGTGTAGTGAATACCATTACATTTCTATATCAAGGGGTTTCAACATTATTCACATTTACATATTGAATATAATGTTTCATGTATGAATTCCACATTATTTTATTGTGGAATAAATGATGATGTTTTATGAATCCATGTTATATGATCCATGTGGCACACTTATTCATGAAATGAAAGGTTTAAGAAGGGTGTGCCCTTATAGAACTCCAATGAATTAGGTATAGTATAGTATCATGATAAATCATATGGAATGGGTGTTGACTCATTATAATTCTATTGAAATTAGGTTTTACTCGTTATTAATGTGTGATGGGGATTTACTCATGCTCCATGTGCAATGAGCCTTGACTCATGATAATTCCATGTTAAGTGTTGTTGCCACGTTACCATGTTATTATTATCAAGCTTTATAATGACATTATTCTTATTCTTATATTGTGATCTATTGATATTCCTATTGTCTTGCATGTATTGTATTTATCATGTAATTCCATTATTATTCCCTTTGTAGGATTTATAGCTCACCCTTTTTATGATTGTTATTAGGTTATCCCATGAAATGCTATGTACGAGTGAATGTAGTGGTCATGTAAAGACTGTTTTCAATATAGATGTTGTTTTTTCATATTTTATGTTGTTATGTAATGATCATGAACCCAAAAGAGGTTGGACCACACAATTTTATATTTTTTATCAAGTGATTTTTATTTAATAAATTATCTTTAATTGTGTAATAAAAGAGCTGGGTTGTTATACTCACAGTGTACTTAGAATGATCTCAATATGGGTAGCATGGTCGTGTCGTGTGTGAGAGTACACCAAGATATCATCTACATAGCCCACCATGAAATAATGCATGTATGGATGGAACACTCAGTTAATCAGTTCCATGAAAACTGCAGGCACATTTTCAGACCGAACATCATAACCACATACTCTTACAGACCATACCTACTCCGGAAGGCTGTGAGAGATATATAAGATGTTATAATGTGAAGTCAATGGTAACCAGGCCTCAAGTAAATCCTCGAGAACACCTATACTCCTTGAAGATGATCAAAGAGAGCATCGATCCTAGGAAGGTGATATTGGTTCTTGACCATCAACTAATTCAACATCTGATAATCCACAAAAAACATTAGGGTACCAACTTCCTTTTTCGCAAACAAGATAGGTAAAACCCATGGAGAAGTAATGGGTCGGATGAAACCCTTTACCTATAACACTTCCAACTGCTTATTACGATCTTGTAACTATTGTGTAGCCATCCTATATAGAGGAATGCACAATGGTGCCTCTCCTCACATGAGCTCAAGAGAAAATTCATCCTATCTTTCTGTAAAAAAACCCCGAAAAGTCCTTTGGAAAGACATCCCTGAAACAATCCAGCACCGGAAGAATGTGTAACTACGAACTCCCCCGATCATCCTGATATAGACTTAAAATCTAGGTTGTAACTCCTCTAAAACCATAATTCTCGGGTCCCTCTCTTCTGACTAGGAAATCACATTCTCCCTTATGATGAAACGATATGCCTTCTGGTGATGTGGAACTCACCCTATGGTTATAAATGTCATAAACATCAAGGAAGGGAACTAACCAGTCCCTTTTGAGAATGAAATCATATCCTACCATATGTAGGATGTGGAGGTCCAAAATGATGTTACAACCACAAATATCTATAGGGAACTCCTTGCACTAACATACACTATTTGTTATTTTCCCCAACATAGTGTTTAAAATCAAGTTATCAACAGAATAAAAGATACAGAGCCCATGGATTTCTATAAAAGAAATAGATATAAAGCTATCAGAAGCCCCTATGTCGAAAAGAGCTGAAGCTAAAACTAAGGATACTAAAATCATACCTCGAACTGTAAAGGTTCTGGGATCCTGCTCCTGATGGGTCTGCTCCACTACAAAGGTCTCACCTGTATCACGGCCCTGTGACCCTGCCTGACCACTCCGAGATAATCCTCTATAATGTTTCATGTAACAGAGTGAATGGATGCCACACCCACGACCTCCACCAAGGCCTGAATGACCAGAAGAACTCCAGTTCTTAGACTGATGTGAAAGAGGTGGTGGTACTATCAAATGAGGAGTCTTTGAAGAACACCTTTCATTAGCTATTGGTGAAATGATCTGATAGAAATGCTGAAGATGACACATCATTCCACAAGATCAGCACTCCTCTGGGTCTCTTGGGCAAAGTGACCTTGTATGAACATCATTCCCACACTGGTAGAATACCACATGGATTGCTAAAGGTACATACCGCCTATATAAGATCTCCACGTGCAGTCTCTCGATGGTGCATCCTTCTATTATCTAGAGGAGCAGTAACCATGGATGCCAAACCACCCAGGATCACGAATCAAGAATCCCTTAGATTATGCTCTGTTATCAGCACCTGGTTGAAAATAGAGGATTTGAAATTCAACCTAAATATGTTCACCTATTATAAAATGTTGTGCCTCATACCATCCTCGAACATCCTAGATAGGAACAACTCATCTCCCCTTATAAAGAGTGTAAGTTGTTGTAACTCGGTGAAACATTAATAATAATCCAAGACTGAGAGAGTACCCTACTCAAAACTCATGAATTATCAGTCTTGATCTTCCCTCAATGTCTCTGGGTTGATATAGTCATATAAGATACAATAAAACTCATCCTAAACCATGAATTGTTGGTGTCCCGCATGTGAGATCACATCTAACCACCTCTTGGAGGTGTCTTGAATCATGTAAGTAGAGAGATTTACCCTATACTCTGGAGGTATCTTTAGATTCTTTAAGATCATCATCGTGGCTTCCAGTCATTAATCTGCAGCCTAGGGTCCTCCATCCCAGGAGAATGTTATATGATGCTGCTGCTGAATGACCCATGTATAATCTGCAATCGACGGGGCAAGAGGCAGTACTCCCTGAATGGTTTGCATCATCTGCATAAATCCTTCCTTGATATGTTCATCAGAACCTATGAACGGTATAACTACTGGTACCATGACTGGCATGACTATAGAATCTACTGGCAGTCTCCGATCAGCCATGTCCAGTGTCTTATCACCACTTGGAAACTGGCTTAAAATGGACGAAATCACAGAGGCATGACTCTGCAAGGTCCAGAGCACACCGTGGATCATGAATATCAAGGACTGGAAGTTATAATCACAATAAGGGAATAGGAGAAATAAAGAATTCCAGTTTAAAAAAACATGGAAACACGGTTGTATCACCAATACACAACGTGTACATGAATCCTCTACCACTTCCAGATTCCTTCTACACGGCTAGGCCACACGGTTCTCCTGACCCACGACTACACGGTGTGTTTGTGTCAGACACGGCGTGTACTAGAAAAGCTTCACCAACCTGGGTTGTTAGTGACACGGATGAATACACGGTTGACACTAAATGACATGTTCCAAACAAACACAAAATGTACTAGGAATGAAATCACCAACATATGTTTTAGTTGCACGACTGGACTTCAGGATCACACTATAGGTCGTTCATATACGGTACACGACATGTTCACCCAATAATTTCTCTATCACGTGTCTCTACCCACGTGACCTATGACATGGTTAGAGACTACACAGCTTGTATATAAGAAAAATTTATTCTTCTCGAACAGATGAACACATGGAATGTAGTAAAAACTACACTTCATGTATTCTGGGTTTTTCCAGATAGTATGCCTCGGAAACTACTCTAGAGCCAAGAAAAAAACTAAAACGAACATCAAACTGAAAAATTCTGATTCATGAGGGCCCACTCAACCCAAGAATCAAATAATGACATCTTATAAATGTTATAACATGTATAAACAAGGCAATGATCCAAAAAATTCATGTATGTGAGGGCCCATAACACCTCATGATCTAATTCATGGCGTTCATTCAAACAAAACCTTTCACCAAGAATTCCCTAGAAAAACAAGGTATTATATCAAGGAATCTATCAATACAACATGAATATATAGCACAACATCTATCATAAGAACATGCAGCTACTAATGCACCTTAATGGCATTGAATGATTGCATGACAAGTGATTTCTAGTAAGTTCCTATTCGAGGCATGAGGTGGCATACCATCATCTTATCTAGTTAAAATAGAAATAAAACCTCAATAACATCAACAATAACAACACAAATACATGTGTCTCTCCCAACGATGAAAATAAAATCAATAGTAAAATTAATAAAATAGGAAAATTGAAAAATTAGGTAAATTATATTTTCCATGTACACGGGTTAGCTACTACCAAGCATAGATTATTACAATGTACTTTGTCCATCTTATCCCTATCTAAAGGCTCCAAATGTTATGTCAAGATGATAATAATTACTCTAATACCACTTTGTAATGCCCCGATTCTGAAAGCTACCAACGAAAACTTGAACCCGGTTGGTCACATGGCATCAGTGCATTTACCAGAACCCTAGAGGATTCCGACTAGAAGCGAGGGCCTTGGGTGTGATATTGGGTAAACTATCCCCTCATTGGAAGAGTAACACAGTGGAAGAGAAACAAATATAATGGTGGAAGTAGTAAATATACAACAATAGTAAACAATGGAATACTGATAAAAGAAACAATTAGGGAATATACAGATAAATTATTGCATGGTACCTATATCTTGGAAAACATCCAAACATATCACAATACTGAAATACAGCACTAAAACAAAATAATAAGTACACAATAAACAGTTCTACATCATTGAAAGCCTATGAATGCTCCCATTCTATCAAGATATAAAGAATTCAAGTACCTAAAGTAAAAGGGTGCTTTCTCTTATCTATACCTACAACAATATAATCTGTTTGGGCCCAAAATCATGGCCCAAACAGGGTGTGAGACTAAATCCAAATTGGGAACGACCACGATATCTGTCCCTAATAGTGAATGAATATGTGGCTAGATATAAGTAATAAAAGTATTAAATAAAGATGTATTGAATTTCATATATCATGTAAATAGCTAATCAAAGAAGGTAAACACAAACATGTGACCCCCCAGAGAAGTACACACTACCTATCCCATCTGATCCTACCTATCATGAATATAACCCCAAAGACTCTCTGATGAATCCCACAAAATCAATTCCCATTATAGTATAATATATATAATGACACTCTGAGGAATCTCTCACAGTCAATTCCCTTTATAGTCGATTAAAAATATAAGACTCACAGAGGAAGATTTCATGGTAAATTCCACTTATAGTGAAATATAATTAATGACTCTCTAAGTAAGCTTACATGGTCAATTCCCCTTATAGTAAAACAGAAGTTTCTCAGGGACCTTTGTAAGTCAATCGAGCCTAGTCATGCAATACAAGCTATGTAAATCTCATAACTACTTGGATAAATAGTTTACAACATACCAGCATGTTAGAATAATCACACCATCCAACAACTAGGCATGGGAAAACAAACATGGAAGCCTAATAGGAAAACAAGACCAACTGTCATAACAAGCAATCATGCATGGGAAAAAACCTCTAAAGAATAGAAATTCACTCTATTCACAACAATCCAACCTATACTACAGCATTCAAGAATAGCAGGCATACAAAATGGAAAAAACCATAAACGTGCAATACCTCATTCATGTGTATTGGATCATTTTCACATATAACTCAAATGTATAAATAGAATGGCCCAAACCACCTACCTCAGTTTCTGGGGATCTCTATAAGTGAACCACAAGCCTTGAATCACCCAAGAACACTATAGTTCTAAAAAAACATCTAAAACGTTCAACCAGAAATAACATGAGAATGAAGAATAATTTGGAAATGATGCTCATGAAGAAGGAATGTCATACTGAGGTGATTACAATGAAATTAACAGCAATTGAATAGGAGATTAGACGCTTTATTGGGGGCTCAGAGAAGAAATGTGGCAGCTCGGATGCTCTCATATGAACTAGGTAGAGAATGAGGTGTTTCTGGCCATTATACGTGACCTCGATAAGTTTAATGATAAAAAAGTACAACACATGTACTTTTGAAGTACATGTGATGTACTTTCCATTTCAATACTCCACGTTAGGCGGCATCCGAGACACCACACATGTCTATGTGTGTGACCATTACACATCCTACCCACGACATTCTCTGAAAACTGACTAAACGATGTTTACACATAAAGTACATGGTGTGTACTTCGAATATTTATAGACATTCAACTTTTTCTAAAAAATGAAAAAAAGGAAAACATAATTGAAAAGAAGATTCGGGTTCTTACATTCACAGAGTTTGGGAATTCTAAAAATCAAATCCCCAATCCAATGGCTATTCTAGATGATAAGAAACAGAATCCTCTAATTAAAAAATGCGTAATTCATAACAAAACCAATGGATATAGTGAATCGTGAAAATTATGTCACTCATATCCTCACCCCATAGTTAGGAATTTCATATTTGATTTTGTATGAATTATCACAAAAATATTCCTATATTTCATGCTTTACTGATTTTTCAATTTATTATCACTTTGTAAACAAATTATAGAATAATGAAATCACATATGACATTGATTCAGAATATTTATAAAACAAATAATCAATGGAAAATGTTTTTAATAAAGATAAGATCTCATAAAATATACAAATAATGAAATTACATTTGGAAGTGTATATATCCCTATGTAATATAAACAAAACTGTTACAGATACCATCATGGGTTTTTTAGTTTAAGTAGGATAATATTATAAAAGTCATTTACACCCATTTTAGGTTTTATGATTTTTATTTTTATCAAGAGCAATGATATTTTATGACACATTTATAATAATACCACCGACTCATTTTTTATGTTTTGCGAAAAAATTTATTTGAGGAGAATGATTTTACACTTTCTGAAAAATTATCTAAGATAATGTTATCAATTAGGGTATATCATGTAGTTGATGTTGAAGTAATATTTGGTTTCATTTGATCAACATAAAATGATAGAAATTTTTTTATTATAGAATATTTATATATCGATCCACTTTTCTGAATATACAATTTTTATGTGGTAATGTTTCATAGAGTGCAAAATTATATTGTTTTTGATCTTGATATAATGGTTACCTATATGTTTTGGTGAATAGTATGATCTTAATATGGATTTTAGTTTCATCACTATGTCTCACCCAAAGATAGAAAGTCATTTTGATAAAATAATTAAAACCCTAGATGATATCATATGATCGTATCCTTTTGATTTCGTATGTGACTAGGGTCAAAAATTAAACTAATTGGGTTTTCATACAATAATATAATTAACATTAGAATTTAAATGCATCCTTATGACTCCATTTATTATAAATATTATTATAAAAAAATATAGTATAATGATGTTTCACGAACATGTATATTAGGACCATATCATGCAAATAAAATGGTAGAAAAGATTATATCCACACCCTTTATTATAAATATTATTACAGAGATGGTCCTTCTTTGAATTTTTTTTGAATAATGTAGGGAGAAAAAATCCCAAGGTATATCGAGTCCTTTGAAATTCTTAATTTTATCGAGACCATATATTATCACATGACTCTTCCACTGAACCACTCTTTGGATCATAATGTGTTTCATGTAACACTTTTTAGGAAGTATATACGAGATAAATCGTATATACAATAAAGATATTTTGTACAAGCAGATAATGATCCTTCATATGAGGAACAACAGATGGATATTCTATAATAGAGAATGTTCTACCAAACAAGACTACTCACCCAGTCATTATTTTATGAATAAACCACTATATTGATGAAGTTATAAGGGAACATGAGGGTTTAATGAGCTAAAATTGTCCTAATTGTTTTGTTAAAAACATGATTCATTTTGGGATATAATTTTATTTTCATGAGGGTGGAATGTAACATGAATAAATTTTGTGACTTTGTTTTCTCAAATTAATTTATTCTATTTTTTATTTTTTATTATAGAAAAAATGATGTTTACTTAATTTTATATACAACATTGACAGTAATATTATTTAAATAAACACTATTTTTATTTGGAGTTACATTAAACACTATGTTTTTCTTGTGTTATATCCAACACAATGTTTACCTTTTTTAATGCACACAACACCATGTTTAAAAAAAACATGACATACGATTAAAATATTTTTATATAATATAATTGTTTACTCATACTATTAGGAGTGTAATGTAAAAATATTATTGAATAAATCCTGATAATATATTTTTCTACATTTATATATAAAAAATACATTAATATATAATAAATAATAATTAAAAATGACATCTTTTTTAAAATATATTAAATCTTTTTATGGAAAATATTTTTCTTAACACAAATGTGTTTCACATCAATTAATAATGAAATAAAATTTGGATAATTATTTGAATCAAATATTTATATTAAATATCTAATGAAAATTTTCATGTTAATATTATGTTATTTTTATATATGATATTAAAATAAACCTACTGTTACAATTAAAGATGTATTTTTTTCATAACGTAGTTTGGTTTCCTTTTACAGATTGAACATAAAATTAGTATTCAAATTATTAGAATTAGAATTTTTAAATAAAATTATTTATTAATTTAATCATGTAAAAATTACATTGGTTTTATATTTTTATCATTTATGAAATTTTTTATTTTTTCAATGAACAGTGAATAATTATAGTTTTTATTATGAATATTCATTTCTATTAAATCATTTAAAAATATTCATATTATTTTAATATGTTTCTCAATGTAAATTTATGGAAAATATAAATCTATTGATCCAATTAATTTAAAATTAATCTTTTTTATATTGTTATTATATGTAAATATTTTTATGACTTTTGAAACTTTTTCTTTGGAAAAAAACATTTTCATCTCTGTTGTTGGATTAGATATAAATAATAATTTTCCTAATATAATATTGGGATTTGGATATATGGATTGAATATTAATATTAATAATAATTTGTACTATTTAATATCATCAACATAATTTGTTAGAGTTTTAAATAGTAATATAAGTAAAAAATTTAATTATCACAGTTTAAGTGAAAATGGGTTTACCGAGAGTTAATCTAAATAAATAAGTTGTAAAATGACATATAATCTTATCCAAAACCAATTTTTTGTCATTTATAAACTTTATCACATATAATGATTGATTATAACCCATTTTTAGTCATGTGTCATGTAGAAAACATCATTTCAAATTTTTTAAATTCTAATATTACATGTTTTCAACTGACCTCGCATATAAATGACCACTCGATATCATTTCCAATTCACACAAAAAAAACTATTTTGTTCAGCCAATAAATACCGAAATAACATATTTTATTACCTTTTATCTTCCTATATTACTTTTTAATCAAAAATTTAACCTAATAATCCTTTTAGTGCAATGAAAACATTTTTTCTGTAGAAGTGTTAACATCCCAAACCGAGAGTTTTATTTTATTTTTTCACCATCTCCAAATATTATTTTTAAAACATGATGATATAATATCTTGAATATAAAAAATTTAATATAATTTTATCATTTTTATTGTATAAACTAAATACATTTCTACTTCAATCAAATGAGATACCCAATCATTATTCGTGTGTATGGAGGACTACCGACTCGTGAACGGATTATATTGATTTTCCATAAACACATATCATTGATGAATATAATGATGGAATATATATTTATATATGATGATAATAATAATTTTATACCTATATAATTATAATATCATATCTCTCGAAATATCTCCACCCATGTTGGGAAAACAATTATGTCGCCCATGTGTATATCAGACTACAACCTCAAAAGAAAATGTGATCTCTTTTTAATTTATTATTGACTAGGATATTAATAAGGATATATTATAAGAAAATATATTCTATCTGTAATGTAATATTTATTATTTAATAATTATATATTATATAAATCCTTACATTCTATTTTGTGGATGATCTGATAATATTGTTCGTGTGTATGGTGGACTATCGCTGCATCATATGATTTGATTTGTTTTTCACTAATGTTATTATTTTAATCTTATTAGGGGTTTTTAATAAATATATGGGATATATGTGACAAAACTTATTTTATAATGGTAATATATTATTAAATATTCATTTATTTTCCCCATCAATAAAATGGAAACAATGGTCATGCGTATTCACGACCCACCATCTCCATGAACAATGGTACTCGTTAAATACATATAAATTTTATGGGTAACAAGGAGAAAATATAATCCAAATATATATGAACTTTATATAACCGTTATTATCATATATATTTTGTAATGATGATCAGTGTAAGGGTACCCATGACATCAAATTCAAACAAACACACAAAACTAAGAAGTTATTACCTCAAAATGGGTTTTATACGGAATTGCTAATAAATCAATAATAAAAGTACCTAATTACATAATTTTTTTTTTTGATATTTATATTTATATTTTTCTGAAATATATTTATAATAAACATATTTCTTTATATATTAGGTTTTATAATTTATAATGAAAATTTAAACATAATATAAGTGTTCTTTTATCTCTCTTTCATCAATAGAATACATAATGAAATATATCACTCGTTTATTTTTGTTGGATAGTATACTTCCAATTTTACTTGATTAAAAATTAATATAATTAATTTTGTTATATATAATGTTTAGTTTTATTTTATTATTTATTGTGTATTATGATTCAATAGACAACTAAATCGTTAATTTATTTCTATCTCACATTTAATATTCGTGACAAATACTCCATATTCGTCATGTGTTTATTTTATGTGGTGTATATACTAACAATGAATTTATTTCATTAATATCCTTCCAAATATTATTTTCATTTACATATCTTTTTTATGATAATAATTTTAAAGGATATATGATTCAATGTTACCAATGTTATATTGGTTTTATCATATAATCTCACAGTTTATTTTTATTTTTTTGGGATATGTTTCCGATGATGAATATAATTATTCCAACAATCATGAAAACCGTGAGATTATATATATTGTATTTTTTTGTTAAAATAAATGTTCTCCATAATTTTACTCACTTTATATACTCTGTATTTTAAAAAAAATCATTAAGATACAATGTCTTTATTTCTCTACTCAGTCTAAATCACATGGAATTGGAAGAAATAAATAGAAATAATTTCAACATTTATTGGTATTCTTGTTGAAGATATCTTCATATGATGATGTTATATATAGATCACTGATGATTAAGATGGAATTTTTTTGGTAAGTCATGGATGACAGGAGTTTTGTTCCCCTAAGAGGTACTATAAGTTTTTTATGAGGATTCAATATGTATCATAATTCAAGACGTGGTTTTCTAAATCAGTGTCATTATATACCCAATACTATGCTTGGGAAAGGGAATTTGATTTTATACAAGTTTGTGATGATATGAAATTTTTTGTTTCATTGAATGGGGGAATCGATGTTATGTAGTAGTTGCAGATGCTCATGACCCTTGAAAAAGTTCTTATTTAACAAATCCACTCAGTATAGTGTCACTAGATCATCATCACCATCAAATACACTAGGAAAATATGATTTTTCATGGTAAAATGGGTTCCAGACCTAGGAATTCAGAATATAGATTCTTTATGTAGTGGATGATTCTTCATAAGAATCAGATTTGGGTCCCGTTACTGTGATGGGTACTCTCACTATAGCCTCATCATTACTGACAACATTATTTTATACCGGTTAATCCTAATCATTCATTTAAATATATATTATATATAATCTAAATCTTCTCAAAGAGTATCTATCTTTGGTAATGGGTATTACTACACCCCTTGGAATGAATTGAGGGAAGAATATTTATATTCTAGATTGTGTTTCCTCTTTATTATATGTCGATATTTCTTGGAATATTATAGTTCTCAATGTGTAACCTATTAACATCTTATTCACAATATATTTACACATTGAAAATAAATATTATATTGATTTTTATCTATGATGGTTATCCGTTAATTCACTCGATGTGGTTAGCTGAATATTTTATGAAGAATGGGTCCCAATGTCAAGTTAAGTCAGACTATCTTATAAAGAGTTGGGGAAAGTAATATCTTTTCTCTATTTAGATCTAGATCTTGATTCATTCTGCAGGGATCTTCCTCTTATTTCTGTAAAGTTTTCTGATGTTTTTTTTCTCTTCAATGGTTTTCCATCAGTATGAGTGGTAGAGTTTTCTATCGACTTAATGCCTAGTATGAATAAAAAAATATATTATACAACATAATATATAATATAAAAAATATTTTAGGAAAATATATTATTCAAATAAATTATCAAAATATTCTATATAAATATATTATATAACTATATTATAAAAATATATATTATAAAAACATGTCATACAAATATATAACACATATTTATATGTTTATGAAAAATAAATTTGAATTTGTTATATATTTACATATATTAAATTTATACATAAATTAATATATATTATATATAATATAATTATATATTATATAAAAATATTATATAAATATACATATTATAGAGTCAGTAATATATATTCTATTACAAGAATATATATTATTAAAATATATATTATACAAATATAGTCATATATTACACCAATTAAAATTACAATATATATATATATATATATTATGAAATAAAAAAATTATATAAAAAAATTATTTATTAAACCAGTATATTATTAAACATTAATGTAAAAAACAATTATACAAATATATTATAGAAATATATTATAAAAATATATAATACCTATATATTTCAATAGAATTCATTAAATGGATTAAATTCATTATCTAATTTTTCTTATGAGGATTCCCCTCACTATTAAACAATTTTCCTAAGAGTGGGTCATATCTTATTAAACATAAAATTTCAATATCTCCCATATCTACTATTATTTATTTCATTAAGCCAAAAAAATTATAAAATGTTCCCAAAAATACTATAAAACCCAAATTTCCAGGAAATTTAAATTTTCATATATATCCTACTATTTTTAAACTGTAAAATAATATGTATTTTAATCCAATATAGACATAATTCATGAAATAATAATTCAACTATATATTATTCGAATACTACAACCATTATAATGATTAGGTATCTTCTTTTCCAGAAATTATTTTTCTATTCCATATCGATTATTAATAGAAAATTTATTTTTGAAATGTCTTAAAATAGTTAATACACCATTAATATGAGATAGAATAATTCCTTTGGTTGATACATCACTTGTTACAATAAAATGGGTTTATCAGATTCAATATATGTTGGAATAATTTGTAGATACCATGTTTAAGTATTTTTAATTTTAAGTCCACATTTATTATTTCCACTCCTAAGAGTATCTAATTACCATCCATGTATATTCAATAACTCATTATGTATTAAAAAAATTTGTCAACCCATTTTTTATCTTCTATTTGATCGAACCATTGTTTATTATTCTTGATTATCATATTTGGGTTTTTATTACTCCTAAATTACCAACATTATATTTTCATTTGATTTAGTGATTTATTACTAACATTATGGAAAATATTAAACAATATTGGACCGATGATAGATAGAGTTTTTGAAGTATAATAATTTCATTTTCCCGTATAATAATTGAATTAAAAGGGGCCCTAAAGAATTATATATCATTACATGTCTTGAATGAGACCATGTAAATCACATATAAGAATGTTTATGCAACCCAAGTCTCTCTATAAATTGGTCACATTTTAATAAGTAGTTAAAATGATATAATTAAATCAAATTGGAGGAATTATATTATTCATAGAACATAATCAACTAATTGTTTCTTCTTCACCAGCTTCATCTATTCAATAGTTATTACTATATTTTGTTTTTTGAGACTCATCCCCCCGTCTATTTTAGGATTATTATACTAATTTGTGAATTAGTCATCCCATGGATGACTATTACTTATTTAATTAAAATAAACATAATTTCATGTCTCCAATATATGAAGGATGAAAGTCAAACTACAAAATGCAAGGATTAATTTTTGATAGATAATATAAGGATGGAGATAGTTGTCTATAAAATTAACCATTTAACATATTCAGAGTATAAATGATTATACATTCCTAATGGTCATTTTGATGGTAAATTTTAGTTTGTAAGAGGAAAATGATGAATCATTCATTATATAAACACAAGTGTGGTATCTATTTTATGTCTTAGAACCAGAAAACAATAATCGGACGATTGTAATTATGGGGACTAATACAAATGTTGGTTCAGATGAAAGTTTTATTATGGATGTACCATTCGTTGGGAGATTACAATAATTTCATATCAATCCCAACATAGTTCATTTATTTTTTAGTAGAGAGGACTAAAAAGAGTGGATTTGGATTCTCGATAGATGAACCATATTCATAAATCCTTAAAAAAATTATTGTTCAATGATGTCTTAAAATGTTTTTAATATACCATTTTTTCTGCATAATATTATATGTTCTATCAATTGCAATAACATTATATAAAGAAAATGTTTAACCACTCTTGTAGACATTTTCTTATAAACATAAGGATGTTACCGATCCCATGATGGAATATACTATAACAAATGAAACTATTATTTTAATATGTAATAGTCATGTTACGATATAAAATATCTATCTTACCAAAAAATTATATAATAAAATTTTTATTTAATTATCATTATTCTTAATAGAAATAATTAATTTTTGAATATTTTTATCCATATTTCATGAATTTATGAACCGAAAAATACATCTAATTATTATCCCTCAAAATATTTTCACCCCTATAATGCTTCATTTATAATATTAATTCTTCTTCCATTTACATCTTCTACAAGAATAGAATTGATGTAACCTCTGCTCAATAACAAAGGTAATGTTGATTTTAACCTAGTAAAATCATTGTTTGTATAATTAATTTATTATTAAATATATATGTTTATCTTTTATATTTTTAGTATTACTCAAATATGAAATGTTTTCATATCTTGGTGGGTTCATTTTTTGAGTTGTGGTGGTCAGTACACCTTATATGAATTTCTGTACCAAAACAAACATAGGGTAATTCTTCCTCAAAAAAATTCCCCACTCTAGTGTTTCATTAATCAGTGTCCTTCATTATCCCTCCAAAGCCTCTACAAGAAGGAAGACTTATCTTCCTCTACTCAATAAAAAAGGAAATCATGATAATTTAATAGTAAAATAATTGTCTATAGAATTAATTTGTTATTTAATATTTCTATTCTATTAATTTAAATTTAGTTTTTCTCACATTTTTTTTTCATATAAAAGTTAATTTTTTAAATTTTGTGTGGTCTTTACATCACTCATGCTTTTCTACACTTAAAAGTTCACAGTAATTCTCTCCCTCAATTACTTTTCACCCATGCAGTGTTGAATTTATCACAATCTTCATGTTCCCTCCACTTCCCAATAATAGAGGTAATATTAATGATTCCACAGTAAAATTATTTTCCATATAATTAATGTATTATTTATATTATTTATGATTAATTTATAACATTAATTATTACTCACATAATAAAAGTTATCTTATACATGTGGATTCTTTTGTTTGATTTGGTTGGTCTACCCAACAATCATTACTTTTTTGTAGCAAAACATAATCTCCCTCAAAACAATTTCACACATGTATTGTTGGAATTGATCACATTCCTTTATGTTCCCCAACTTCTCAATCACAATGGTATTATTTATGTTTTTTTCATTAAGATCATTGTCCATATAATTAATGTATTTTTTGATCATTAATTTTAAATTACATACTTTTAGTACTAAATATATAATATTTTTTTCCTTAAAAAATTTGATGATTTTTTACATATAGGGGTGCTTTCTTAGAATATTATCATTCTCACGAGGAAACAGAATTTGAGCATTAAAATAAGATACTGAATAAAATGCACCATAACGAAAAAACCCATCAAGAAATGGTGACTTGCGAATACATATTTAACTAATTTTGCATACATTTTATATAATATTTTAAATTTAATTTCCTATAATTATTATCATTTTATATTTTAGTGTTTTTTTCATTTCTATTGTAAAGTCTTATAGTTATTTTAACTATATATAGAAATACACAAAATAGATAGAACACTTGTTTCTTTCAATGATACAAGGATTTAAATTTCCAATATCTTCCTTTATCAAAATTCCAAAACTACATATTGACATGATGTTCTAATATGAAAAAAATTATTATTATTAACTTCATTAATAGTATAGAAATATTAGTTTCCTAATTTTGATGAAATATCATCATATAATGGGCACACAAGCTTCCTTGTTCCATTAGATTTCAACAATGTTGATTTTTTTTATTAATGAACATCATTTCAATAATCAATGTTTGAGGATTCACAAAAATATCAATTAAAATGACGTTAATATTTGTATTTATGAAATTATTGAGACATTGGAACATATTGGAATCCACCGTGCATCAATCTGACACGTTGTGTTGCCAGTATGACTGCACGTACATCTTTTTTATATTAAATAGACTATAATTTTATTACAAAAATAACTTACATACTCAAAAAAATAAAAAAAAAATAAGATTCATTTTTACATTAAAACAATAAGTTATGATTCATTTTGGATGTGTAAAGATCAACAACACCATAATCTGATACATGATGTGCCTCGAATGACTCAAAGAGTCTCTCTTCAGTTTAAAATCTAAATTTCAAAGAGTATCAGTAATTGGTAACTATGAAAATGGTCTACTATTTATATGATAAATTTGGAAAGTGATAAATATTTCTTTTTTGACATTTAAAAATAATTCTCACATTGATCTGACACATTATGATGTCAGTATAATTTAATGTGTGTCTTTTAAATTTACTTTAAAAAGTTTGTAAAAACTAATAATAGAGTACAAAAAAATGAGAAAACACATTTTGTTTGTTTTAATACATTATAAAAAATGTCCACATGTCATTTTAGAGTTGTATGAGACATATTAACCTCAATCTGGTACACGTGGTAATAGGTATGACTCGATGTTCTTAATATTATTTAAAAATGGAATTATTTTTTTAAAAAAGAGAAAAAATACAATACTCAATATTGAGAAAAAAAAACCGATTCTTTTGAAACATTTGTAAAATGTGCCATATTTTCCTTCATACATGTATAATTCATCCAAACCTTAATTTGATGCGTTGTTTGACCAATTTGACTACCGATGTGTCTTTTTATTTAAAAATTTCCTCAATTTTACTGAAAATGATCGCTAACCAACTAAAAAATGTGAAAATTAATATGGATTATTTTTATATTTTTTTGGAAATGATCCATATGTAATTTATGAATTTTATTAATCATCCTCAATGTAATATGATACATTATGTGAATGGTATAACTCATGGTGTCTGTTATTAATTTAAAATGGTCATTTTAGTTCAAAAAATATCACTCACTGAAAACCAATAAGACATGGTCATATATTATTGTTAATTTTTAAAATATATTCATCAGTAATTTTTATAGTTTTTAATTATGATCACATCATACTAACACATGATGTGGTCATTATGAATCTAAGTTCATGTTTCCAATTTAAAATTATATTTATGTAAAATATATTTGTTTACCGAAAAGTGAGTAAAAAATTATGAATAGATTTAAATATTATTAAAATGATGAAGATGATATTTCAGAAATGCAGGAATCATCTTCACCTCAATCTGACAATCAGTGTGTACTATATAACTCCAACAATGTATTTTTCATTAATATTGACATCAATTTTTGAAAAAAGTACAATTATCCTATACAAATCATATAAAACACATTAATATTATTTTGATATATTAGAAAAAGTATTCATATAAAATTTATTACATGTATGAATTAGTCACACCTCAATTTGACACACGATGTTCCATTTCGAACTCAATGTGTCTGTTATCAGTTTAAAATTGGAATTTTAGTTCAAAAAGTAACTCATTGAAAACAAATAAAACACATTCAGATTATATTTATAATTCTTAATATTTATTTTTAAGAAATTTTTTATAATTATTTGTTTCATCATGTAAAACTGATACACAATGTAATCTATATGATTCAAATCGCGTGATTCTAGTTAAAAATGAAATATTTAAAAAAAGATAAATTACATACTCAATAATTGGTAAATGTGTTTGAATAAATTGTGTACCTTATAAAAACGTTATATATGTCATTTGGCATCTATATGATTCCTCTAACTCACATCATTACCCACAAGGGGACCAATATCACTCAAACTGCTACTTTTTATTTAAAGTTGACATCAATTTTTATAAAAGAGAAAACATGCCTACTCAAAACAGAGAAAAAAATTCAAATAGTTTTCATTCATTAATAAAATGATTAATAATAAATTTTGGATGTGTAGGAATTGACCTCACCTCAATCAGATGCACGGTGTCACAAGAATGACTCCATGTCAGACTATTTATTTAAAATTAATGTCAATTTCTGTAAAATGGTTAACAAACATACTCAAAACTAATCCGACACAGTCATATTATATTAATACATAATGAAAATAAACCATAAGTAATTTTTTATGTGTAAGAATAAACATCAACTCATTATAAAACATGATATACCATGTATTATTAAATGAGTATGTTATCAGTTTGAGATCAATATTTTTGATCAAAAAGTATCACTCAATAAAATCCAAGTTAAAACTCTAATTTTATTTATAAATTTGAAAAATGATTCAGAAGTAATTTTCTATGTTAATGAATTGGTCTCATTTCACACCTAAAAAAATGTGATCTTTATTAGTGAACATACATGTTCTAGATTAAAATGACATTTTTGTAGAAATGACTTGTGATGTACACAAAATTGGGAAACCACATTAATTTTTTTATACATTAGAAAAAAAAAATATTATTTGAGAATTTTACGAATCATTTTTATGCCAATTGGATGTGTGGTGAGACTTGTATGACTCAATGTGATTATTTTTAATATATATGTTTCATTTTAATTAGAAATGTGCATCACATCACCTAAACTGAGAAAACAAGCTTACGTTGTTTTCTCATAATTATATCTTATATTATTTAAAAAAATTCTTTGTAATTTTTATCTTAAACTATTGTTGTTAATTTTCGCAGAGAAAATTCATGAAGTCGATCAACAAATGTTGTAAAGTGGAACAATCAACTACAACTCTATTTTCAACACAGTGTTCCAAGTATAACACCATTTTTGATTTAAAATTAACACTTTCTGTAAACTAATTTCATTATTTTATTACATAAAGATGTTTTTTCTAATATAGGTTTATTTTTCTGTGACCAGGGATTAGGATAAAAATATAACCCTGATGTATTTATATCAATGTAATAATTTGTAAATATGCAATTGTATAAACTAATGATTGAGATGTCTATATTATAGTGTTAATATCATATATTTTTGTTTCAAACTGTATTTCATTTATATTATATATTGGTACATGATATTACAGTTTTAATGGGTTTCAAGTGTTATATATTTATATTTAAGAACAATACAGTAGTGCTATAGTGTGATGTTGAATCACACTATAGCTTTCCCCTTTATCAATGCTTCTAAAAGAACAGATAAAGGATCCATGTATCAGCAATTTTAGAAGTGCCGATAAATATTCTTATTAGGAGTTCTTTTTAACAAGTAATAAATGTTACATTAATTGATTCTTTTAGAAGTGTTGATGCATGGATAAAATACCCCATTATGATATCAACTAATATAAATAATAAATAAAGGCTTTATAAACCCATTTTTAACAATGAAAAAAGAATATGTCTTTTAATATCACTCTGGTAGTTGGCAATTTTAAGTAAAGATAAGGGAAATTTATAGCACTATTAGAAATAAATTTTGTAGTATTGTTACTCATCGACTGTGTTTTTGTTGACACGTCTGACTGGAAATAGTGACCCTTGATAATCTTTTGTATTGTGTTAATATTTTTGATGGTAGGTGATGGGGTGCTCATTGTATTTTGTCTCACTAATCAATTATGGGATTCACCTTTCCATTTTGGTTGGAGCCGGTGCCCTAGACCCAACTTCTATATACTATATGATAACTTTTATTCATGGAACTTAATATTATTTTTCTACTTATCACACAATTATTGTTCTTCTATGTAGCATAATATGTATTAATATCTGAAGAGTATCTATCACACTAAATGGTTACAGTGGTTCTCCTCTATGATTTGAATTAAGTAGTCCTACGAAAACATTCCAGATTATATTTTTTGTTACTAGAAGATAACATTTGGATGGCCACAAATGATACCAAATATTTGGGTTGGTGACTTGTAGGAAATTGAGGCACATTCTGTTGGTGTAATCCCTTTTTTATATTGAGCAGTAAATTATAAGAATTATACCCAGTAGTAATAAATAAACAATTATATGTTTTATAATATGTTCTTATCTATGATTGGTTGTGTTGGTCCTTCAACAATAATATTATTATTAATGAGTATTTAGACTCTAATACTTTTATGTATTGATGAAATATATGGAAAAAGATGTTCATTGTGAGGAAGGATACATTGGGTGTCTCATGATTAATATTTCATTAATGAATAATGTAAGAAAATAATTGTCTATAATATTCTCTAATTGAGGATGATATCTTAGGCCCAATTATGGAAATTATATATAATAAATAAATCTATTGGTATGGCGCTCTATTAGAAACATCAATTTCAGATAAGTCAAATTAAGAGTAATCGAGCAGATACATTATTGTATTTGACATGGAACCTACATGATTATAGATGTCATGATTAAGGGTTAATATTACAATGTAAGTATTTGTATGAGATATAATATCTTTGTGGGATTAACATCTTTCTAGATGGTTAAATGGAATGTTTCTAAATGATATCCTTGGATAGTAGGCAGCTTTTCTAAATTAAACTAAGAATGAGTCACCTAGGGTAACACAAAAAGTGTATCAAAAATATCGTTTAAAAATTATGTTACCATTTATTATTTAACATTTTGAATTAATTTTATTCCCAATCATGGTTTAATAATAACTCATGTATTCCTGATTTAATTTATTCAATCACTAGTTTTTCAAGTGAATATATTGTGGGTGGAATATTTAATAACCACTTCCATTTTATTTTTTGATATAATATTTATTTAT
This sequence comes from Viscum album, assembly GCA_963277665.1. Classification (NCBI taxonomy): domain Eukaryota; kingdom Viridiplantae; phylum Streptophyta; class Magnoliopsida; order Santalales; family Viscaceae; genus Viscum; species Viscum album. The sequence goes on from OY728142.1 coordinate 1,707,935,658, forward strand.
TTATTTTTGAATAGTGAAATGAATATATTTAAAAATATAAATAATTACTATTAAAGGCCTAATAAATATGGATTAATGTCAAACTAAGTATTTTGGTCTGTTGAGAAATATTAAATAATGAGTATTATTTAAATAAATAATATTTTAATTAATTTTCATTCAATGATAATGTCCAGAATTAATAGAATTATTTTTCATATTTGATATGGGAATCTGTTGAGAATAAATAAATAATGAAGCGAACCTATTTATTATTTTATTTTTCCCCAGGTGATATATAAACCCATTTATATTATTTTCTCAAATGGAAAATTCCTTTTTCATAGTTGTGCAAAACAAAATTAAAGAATCCACTAAATCCCAGATAGCCCATTTCACCAAAAACTCTCCCATAAATGGAGATAGATATTCTTCCACCAACCACTGTCAAGTCAAGAGAGATCTATTTGAATGCATAGCAAGAAATTGTTGAGGATATTAGATATAAATGACAGATGTTATAGGAAATTTTGTTTTAGAACCAAAATAATCATATTGCAATGTCGTGAGACATGTGGATCATATATTGATCACATATCGAGGGAATATTCATTGATTTATTCAATGTAAAGAATGTGAAACACGAATTCTTCACTATATTCATCAATAAAGAAATAACTCTAACATCGATAATTCGTTAATTAATTGAATTAATTATAAATAATATGTGTTGATCCTTCCTCTAGTTCTAGAATAATTTCTATTTTAATATTATTTAATTTAATTCCATTGATAACAATGTTCAACGTTGTGTTAAATATTTTATTAGTCATCAGTCCTAGAAAAAATTAAATTTCAGCACTCCCATTGCATGCTTCCACTACACATGGATCCTATAAGTGATATCAAATAACAAAAACATTTCTTTATAATTATTAAATTATCATTAGTGATTTAATATTATATAATTCAGTATTTGAATTCTATATGAATCTTTCTTTTAATATAATATATGACTTAAGAGTATTCCTCATTATTTTCATATAGATGAAGTCTAAATAAATAATTTTATGAATAATACTATATATAGGAACTCATCTGAATGTGAAAAGGTTTATGGACAGACAACATTCGATTAAAACCCACATAACTGAAGATACACATTCTGTACTTGTATTCTATGCACCAATAGTTAATTCGAAAATTACTCGATCTCTATGAATTAACAACATGTTGTGTAGTTAATTATGAAACCACTTGCTGGATAGGTAATAGTTACACATGTTCAGTTGGGTTACATGTCGTATAGCACACATAAATGGCGTGTAATCCCTTTTACTCACATATGGGTCATTTATTTCATACAGGGTCAACCTGTCCATGAACCATTTAATTTGGAGATCAAAAAGTGTATATCCCATTAGACACATTATGGGGTCTAGTTTTTGAGTGATGATTTTCTTACTGTGGTTAGGTGTGTAACTCAGATATACAGTGAGGGCTATACTTGGAATGTTCTCAGATGTGTATGTCGTGTACTTATACAAAACTAAGATGGATAAAAATTTATTTATTATATTAGGTAAACAACGAGACACATTATTGTGTGTGGACATTAAGTTTATAGGGAAAAGCCATGTGACAGGTTTAAATATATATATATATATATGATTTACGAATATGTACATCAAATTCATATATTCATTATATGTCTATGTCATATTATAGTAGTAATATTTTCATGTATTAAATCAAAACAGGTGACCAAAATGTCTTGTAATTCATTTGTTTTTTCACATCATGGAAGTATTTGATAATTCATCTATGTCATATGTCACAAAATTAAAACTATATTTGAGTATAAAACATGTTGGGTATATTCCAATGGGTATTCACCATGTTGCCTCCCGGGTACATTTATGTTCACATGAAATATTATATAAATTTGTTAAATTTGTTTAAAATTATATAGGATTAAAATGTCAAGGAAATATAAAAAAGATTGAACATTAAATAATTCATTAACTAAATATAATAATTAATTGATACGAGATAGATTTATCATATGTAATGACAATTATAAATTGTAAAGGAGTCTTATTCAAATCATAATTAATTCCATGCTTATGGATGATATTGAGAAAGAACCGACATTATTAGGTTTTTGGTTTCAAATAATTTATTATTAAATTAAATGTTTGGCATGTCTATCTTTTAAACTATTATTATATATGGAATGGGTATCCATGTTTTCTTTTATATAAACCCCATATCCCCTCAATAGTGTGTTAGTAAATGGAATATGTAATTGACTTATATGCAAATATAGTAGATGTAGTTCATGTTTTGAGCCATAGAGAAACCAATCCATAGAGATTCAATGGATGATATGTGGATATATATTAAATGAACCATAATCAGTTCAAGGATCTTTTTTACCTTGGTCGGCCATTGTTTTTTCAACTAATAGATATTATAACTGTTATTATAAGCTCATGAGCACCCTACATTATTATTTTATTTCTCTCATGGTTAGTAGTTATTTCCAAGTGACTATTTTTTTCATGACCACAAAATTTAATTAAATTAATGAGCATGAAAGATATAACTAAAATAAATTCTTATATGTGTACAAATTATAAAATACATGGTTAATAAGTTAGGGAAATTAAATAAATAATAAAATTATTATTTTAAAGATACTAATTCCAAATTTATTCAAAAAATTATAAAATCTCTTAATAAAATATTATTTCGGTATATCCTTCCATTACAAAAGTTTAAATTATACCATATCTCATAGTGATTGAACAACAAATGTTGTGGTGAATTCAATTATGGGAGAATACTAAATTGATTCTCTAGGTTTATTTAACATTGTACACATCCATGGTTTAATTATAAAGTAGGACATGGTCTAATTGAAAGGAAAATGTTTTGGAAATCTACATAAGTGATTTTACGATTCAGGAGTCTTCTCACCATATTAAGGAACCGTGAGTTAATGCAGATTGAATTTGGAATGCCTACTTAAATAATACAAGAATCATGACCAACAATTATTGGGGTATTGAGATGTAGAATATTGATCTTTTTAACTAGAATTCCCATGGAATGGGATATTCTAAATCCAATGGTGTTGGATATTGTGTTTCAATAGAACAGTTGGAGGATAATTAATTTTATATTTATTTATTTGTCTAAATATAATTATAATGTAACAATAATTTGCTCATATTATTTTAGAAATGATAATAAAATGATATTGGACATATCATTGTAATCTATAATTGATATGAAAAACTATCTAACAAATAAATAATAATAATAATAATGGAAAAGGAACCAAATTGTAATCATTCCCCATTAAAAGAAAACTATACATCTGGATGAACCATTTCCTGTTGTGACTAATAATGGGGCATGTTATGAAGATATACATATCAGTGAGAAACATATGAATGATGTTACATATGTATAATGATTTATAATATCATCCATGTCTAATAAGATATTTTAGAAACATGAGGATATAGAAGCCTATAAGATGATGTCTCACCATTACGGTCTCTTTCATGTTAAGGTGGGACAAGGGAGGTTTGAGATATCCAATGCTTTCTTTGCAACCATGCATGGAGAGTCTCCTCCAGCGGTTCCATTGGTAATCAAATTTATCAGCTAATTTGAATGCATGTACATTATAGGAACTAAATTCTTATATGTGGTCTGTTTAAATATAATACATTCATCACATCCTAATACCTTCTCCATTATTATCATTAATTTCATTATGAGAAATAACGAGAAGATCCTTTCAGAACATCATAAATTGATTATTCAGGTTGATAAGTACATGGTCATAATAAATCTAGAATCCATTATCGTGAAAGAGAAGGAAGATCGAGGAAAATGTTACTAAGAGATATAAATAGTCTAAAGGACATGAGAACTATCCTTCCATGAATAATAAGATTCATATGAAGGGAATTTAAAATGAGGTATTATATTTTATATGTTGAATTTCATACCACTATAAGATGAAGTGAACCTTGAATCAATGGATAGATAATAGTTCGTTTTTTATCTAGTGTAATATTTCAATACGACCGCATAGGTCATTATATACATATTTTGTGGTCCACATATGCATCCATATGCTAGAAAAAATAATATTCTAAAATATTACTAGAGTATAGATGGATATGAAAGCTATTAATGGATCATATATTGTTGTTATAGTTTTTGGTGACTACCACCACTCCCTTCTAATAAGAATTATTTTAGTTTGTAATGATTTGTATTATGTAACTACAGCTCAAAGAACATAATTTCTGTATCATTATTATATAAAGATGTTTTGAATTTCTAATTTTATGTTAAATGTTTCTTTCATTTATAAGGAAAACTATTTTTATGGTATGTAACATTTAAATAACTTCAATTATGCATTAAATTGTGAAAACCAACTGTTAGAATATTATAAAGAATCATGTTCACATAAATCATATAACAACCAACTAATTCATCACTAACATGGTCAATGTAAAGGTTAATTGATATATAATGACCTAAAAATATGGTTTTTTAGACACTTTTGAGCTAAAATCACATTATATATTTCATTATTGTTTACAATGGAAATTGACCAAACAACTGTTTTGTGTTTGATTGAGAGGGCTACATATCTTCTAGGATTGGTACACACTAATATATGTGGACCATTTATAGTAATAGCTACATGTGTCTATTATTACCTAATATATTTTACTGATCACTTGATTTTATATGTCTACATGTACATAATTTGGTATAAGTTTCAATCCTTTGATATATTCAATAATTCATGAATGGTGTAGAAAAACTACACGGTAAGTAGGTAACAAAGCATATAACTAGTCATGGTGTTCAATATATTAACCAACAATTCATTTAATTTATACTCGATTTTGGGATTCTATTTCAACCCAATCCACCGTATACAACATAGTAATGTTTTTTTACTAAAATTATTAATCATACCTTGTTACAAATGGTATGGTTGATGATGGGTCATACAGATATTCCATTATCCTTTTGGGGTTATGAATTAAAAGATTTCCACATACACATTAAACTATGTTCTATCTAATGTCTAAATTATAATTACATTAGAGTTATGTAGTGGAATTAAACTCATTCTTTTGGAAACACATGTATATTATTCTAATGAATTCATTAAGGCCTTGTTAGAAAAAACCTAGCACCATGTGTCATAATCTATAACTTTATAGAGTATCCTATATAAAAAAAGGTATAATACCTATACAAACCCTCATAAATAAATGTGAATTTCAGCAATGTGGCCTTTTTTATTTAGAGCTATCACATCCTCAAAAATAATAGTGTGATAAATATTAACATTGATGAATTTTATGCTGATGATATAGAGGAGTTGGAGAAGTAAAAGGTTCCAAAGGTCCATATGGAATAAATATTTCATGTAAATTTTTATTTCTAAAAAAGATTCCATGTATCAGAATAATGATTGGGATTTGGTCAATATGCTAGATGATGTAAAAAATGTTGTATTCCATTGGGTATTACATAAGAACCTAGACATTGATGGTATATTAAGTACCTATAATGCACATCTAGTGTATCATATGATTAAATAGTTTATAACAATTACATATTATGAAACACTTTTTCCATTTTCTATTTATACATCATACATTATACTACATGATAAAGCATGTTACCATGACTACAGGATATGGACGATGGATGTAAAAAAGTAATTCCTTAATGGGAACCTTCAGGGAGATTATTATATATTACAACCCGAATGGTTGGATAATAAAAATGATGCCAAGAATATTTTCAAGATGCATATATTTAATTACGGATTGATGAATTCTTCTAGGTCATAGAACATTCACTTTTATGATTCTATAAAAAAATTTGTTAAATTAATAATTAATGTTATCCACGTGTTTAAAACAGATATAGTGTAAATGGATTCATTATATTAGTAGTATATATTAATGACATATTAATTATTGGAAATGATATTCTAGTCCTAGAATCATGTATGGACATGCTAGAAAAATATTTATCTATGAAGAAATTCTGTGAAAAAACCTATATTCAGTGGATCAAGATCATTATTGATAGATCCAAGATCCTTATTCGACTAGGTCAGTGTAAATATATAGATACGACACCCATGAGATATATTCTCGAACAATCCATGATGGGATTGGTTGTAGTTTCAAATGGTTTACGTCCATCTATGAAAATGTTTCCTCAAACACAATATGAGAAATAATGAATGAGTATGATCCAATATTCATCATAGATTGGATAAATAATGTGAGTAATGTTATGAAGTATACATGATGATTATCTATCATTGGGAATATTTGGAGTATATCATGTGGATCCAAGAGAACAATATTTGAAAATGTTAAGGCATTCATTAATTATCTGAGATAAAATAATTATATGTTCCTACAGTACGGATGAGACAAGTAGTTTGTCATCCGTGGTTATTCAGATTTTATTTTTTAGACATATTTGAATTATATGATGTTCCAATATGGATATTATTTATATTTCAATATAAGATATGTGAGTAAGAGGTGTTCAATGAAACCAGTTTTCCCAAATTCTATAATAGAGCCTAAGAATTTATAGGCTTCTTATGGATACAAGGAAGCAATTAGATTCATAAATTAACTACAAAGATTGATGAGGTACATATAAGTAATGAACCAGTCACTATTTATTATCATAATATTGATGCTTTGGATCTTTCAAAATAGGTGAGGTCACACCAACAAACAAGGAACATGCACCAGATGTATCATCTATTAACGTATTTTTTTAATAGTGGTGAAGTTGTAGTAAGAATTGTACCCTTTAAAGAGAAAATAGAGGACCCATTAAATAAAGAAATATCTCAACAAAAACATGAAAAATATTTGATAGATATCAGACTGATGGTTGTTACGTGTTGTGTCTAGTGAATGTGGGTGTCTGTTGGAGTTATATCCCTAGAATAAACTTTTTTTGCATTATGATAACTTGTATTCATGTTTTATAATATTAATAAACCACTTATAACATCATTATAGTTCGTAAATTTAATATAGTATATGATAGTGTCCTAAGAATTGCTGTCACATGAAAATGATGTAGCATTTCAACAAAATTATGAGAACATGGAATTTATCTGACAATACTCTTAAATATATTTTAAATAGCCCAATGATATTGTTTGAGGGACTCACATTATACAAGGTATCAGGGATAGAGACTCAACGGACTTTGAGGAACCTTTAAATGGTGTGTTCCCTTGGTAATATCCAATAGGATATAATGAGAACAATCTCCACAAGTAGGCAATCCACATTTATACATGTCATTGGATGTTCCTCTATGTGTATTTTTGTATCGGTTCATAGACTTTAAGATGATTATTAATGAGTGTTATGAGTTATGTATTTTTATGTACTAATAAGAAGCATGACAGTAGATCTACATAAAGATGTAGGATACATTTGGTCTGTCACGATTAGTATTACAATAATGACTAATAATAGAAAGAATTTTAACACTTTGTTCTTTAATAGATGTTCATAAATAAGGCCCTTTACTAGAAATGATATAGCCTAATGAATCCATGCCCATGGTGTTTTATAGGAAATTGAAATTTTTATATTGAGAACATTGGTTGATGGCACCCTCATGAAACCTTCTTAATTTGAGATATCATGATAAGTAGATTATATTACATAGTAACCTTATGTATGAGATATCATGTTCTTGATACATTATCTTCATTCCCTATGGGTTCCTTTATGTGTCTCTAGATTCTATCTTTGTAATCTAGTCTACATTGACAAATTCTACTAAGAAATATGGCTATAGGGTCACATACTATGTTTATCCATAATAACAGTTGAATAATAATTTATTATTTATTATTTTAAAATTTTAATAAATATTATTCTCGTACGTGGTTTATTAATAATTCTAATATTCTTGATTTTATTTATTCTATCCCCAGATATTCAAGATAGATCAATGTGAGAGGAAAATTTAATAAAAATTTATTCTTTATTTAATGTATATAATATTTATTTATTTATTTTCTAAAAATTTATTGGAATTTATTTAATAATGAAATAGGAATTCTTCAAGACATGATAAATATAGAGGATTGGCCGACCTCTTTTTTAGGTCTGGTGATAAAAAATTATTATTTAATATTATTAAACTAAATTATTATAAATATTATTATCAACTTAAGAAAATTATAGGAAATAATAATAATAATAATAATAATATTTAACATGGGGTTCTACAATGACTAAATAAATATTGAATGGAACTTCTGTTATTAATATGATTTATCCCTATAAAATATAAAACCATTTGAATTTTTTCTCAAATATCTAATTCATTTTTCATCATTGTACATAGTGGATTTAGTGAATCATCTCAATTCTAGACTGCTTCTTTCTCCCAAAACACATCCATGAATGGGGAGAAATCTTATTCCACCACCCACTCTCTAATTAACAGTGTTCTAAGTGAACTCTTTGGATGTAGTTATTGAGGCAATAAAATGTGGATGACACAAGATCTAGGATCTAACGTTATACCATAATGATATTCATACAATGAACACCACATATTTGTGGATGACATATAGATCATTGATAGTGTAAATCTTCATCGACTCTTGCAATTCATTAATGTTTCAACAAAATGATTTCACTAGAATCATCTATAATAAAATAACACCAACAATAGAAATTACATAATTAATAAAAATAATAATTTAATATGTAATATTCCTTCCTCTAGTTCAAGCATAATTGATATTATCTAGTTCTTTGATTTAATATTTGTATCGAGGATGTTCAATGTTGTGTTAAATCTAGGATTAATCATCAACCATGGATGAAATAAACATTGGGCACCACTCTTTACATGCTTACACAACGCGCTAATCCTAAACATTCATTATCTAAACCATTTTATATGTTCATTATTAGTATAGTAATTGTTGTGATGTTATGATTTTTTAGTCATATACATTTTTATATTCATCATCTTATAAATTATGATAATTTTTATACATTTTATTGACTTTGGGGTAGAATGTAATAGTTTTTTTGTTTTAATTTTTTCATTTTTATGACAGTTATGAAGTGGGAACATAAAATTTAATAGCATTGTAGCGACCACGTAAAACACCAATAATTTTTAAAATAAATCACTTTCATGTTTTCCGTATAGTTATTATGACATTGTAGTCTGATTATTAAACTCATAGATCAATCAAGGATAGTTTTTTAATGTTTTATAAACTTGGTGATCTACCCCAATAGAACATCTATATTTAAAAAAAAATTAAATTCTATAATTTTCCATTGTAATTAAAAAACATTATTTGTGTAACACCCTTTTCCTTCTTCGTGTGACACATGATAAGTATTCAAGAAGGTCCTCTAAGATTACTCCCCTTCCCCAGGAATTACAATCATCTCCTCTCCCTTTATCTACATACAACCATGTCAATTTCATAGAGGACCACTTTTCTTTTAGGTTTCCTAATCATCTATTCTTCTTATCCAAGTCATTTTTGACCCATCTTTTCTCTAAATTTCCCTTGGAAGAAACCCTATATAGGTGATAATTCATAATTTGAAACTGGATAATAATGTTATGGTTTTTTATGATTACATGGGCATTATTTTATCATATTCGATGAAATGAAAGAAACATCACATTATATTGTATATTTTACGGCTTTCCATATGTATTATATATAGTAATAATTAATTTAAGATTAATTAAATCAATTAAATTGTTACTAAATATTAGTATTAATTATTTATAAAAAAATATTTGAGAAGAAAACTGGGCTATAATTTGGGTTCCCCTGAATGTGTAGTGTTTTAATATTATAAGTATATAGTCTAAATCTATTTATTACTAACAATGCATTACAATAGATAGATTAATTACAAAAATAAAATTAATAATGGGATGTTGAATATTAATGTTTTTTAGTCTTTAAATTTATTTTCGAATTGATGGTTTGAGTCTTAATGTTGTTATTGTTTCAAAAGAAAAATATTTTAAAACAATACTGAAATTATTAATACAATTAATAAATCATTTTAATTGGTTATAAAGATAGTTTAATTAATTATAATTCTAAAATAATGATTATGAGGCCTTTTAAGATCTTCATAATTAGTTTTTAAATCATATATCAATTTTTAATTAAAATATACTTGGTTCTCAAAGTAATTTAATTACAAAATTATCGTATAAATGGTTTGAATATACTACTAGTTGTTAATAAATTTTTATATGTTTATGTTATTTTAATAATTTCTTTGTTATGTTTTAAATTATCTTTTATTGTTGTTTTTATTTTTCAAACATCACGAGAATCCTTTTTTAATTGTTTATAGAAACCAAAAATATATATGTTCTATGACACAAGTTATGTGTGTCACCCTGACTACTAAAATTGTTTTGTGTAGAACCCAATATCTTTTTTATGTAGATAATTAATTCTCCATGTAAAGCTGATATATCATCATTACATTAATTTTTGGTCACACAATTTTGGGACGAAAAATTATTATATTCATCATTTATATGAAATCATGTTTTGTTTATTCCATATCTTATGTCTTAAAATATTAATTTTTGGGTCTATTTTACATTTTAATTATTTATATTACATAATATTATATATAAATACCTATGAATTCCATTCGAATTATGTATTAAATTTTCTTCCATTATTTCTTATTCATTTATTCATTTACTATATTCTATTTTCCTTGGTTAGTAATTTATTAAGGTATTCATTTTTTTAAATTCATGATATTATTTTGGGATACATTATTATGAAACGTTTCTTTTATGTATTATATTAATGATCCTTACAAATTAATTCTTATTAAATTGATAGTTTTATAAAAATCCAAAATTTATTTTAAATTTTTCTTAAAAGGATTTATCAAAATGAATTTTTAATAAATTTAGAATGATCACTAGTTATTTTAACGAAGTTCATTTTATGTTCGGAAAAATAAAATATTATTCATTATAAAAGAATTAGATAACATGTATTTTCATTTCTATTGTTATGAATATAAAAATTTTATTAATATTTTTGTTTCAAACTAATATTAATAATATCATTATAAAAAGTCTAAAAATGGGATGTGGTTTTATAATGTCCATACCTACAATGACTTATTTAAATCCCTAATATAAATCATTTATAAGGAATTGATTCAGAGGTCTTCTATTCTATAAAATAATTTTTAAAGACAGTTTTTCAGAGGGTTCATTCTTATGATGGAGAGGAAACATGAATCACATGAAGTTCCATCATTTTGAAGGATTTATTTATATTAATTTCCTAAAATATACACAAACCCACATATATCCTATTTTTTATTTTTCTTCTATAGATATAATTTTTTATATTGTTGCTATTTTTCCATTTTGTTTTGAATTTATGTTAATTTCATTTTCTATAGACTTCCAATGTAAAAATGTGACATGAATGATTTTTTAGAATATTAAAATACTAAATAAACATGACTTATATAGTTCAAAAAATTCACACACATCGATACATTGACTAACTGGTTCTAGTCATATTTAAAAAATGATTGGGAATATACCTTGGGTGTTTTCACTGATTTTTTTGGGTGCCTGAGGTTTGATATTATGGTCCAGTTCAGGATATTTCATTTTACTAAGAATAAAATATTCATTGGATTAAAATGTAATAATATTATAATAATTTAGTAGTTAAATTAAATAATCAGGGAAATTTATCTTTCAACCCTTCATTCATGTGTCAATCTTAAAACTATAGCGGTGAAACTTATTTTTAGAAATAAATAAATCCTAGACTCAATGTCAATTAATCAAATGAATAAACATATGAATTGATTCTAGGTCAGTAAATATGATTATATATTAATATTTGTATGTATTGTTAATAAAAATCATCCAAAAAATTCATAATAATATCCATTAATGATACAAAATTATTAATATATCATTTCAAAAAAATCAACTCAATTTAGACTCAATGATAAATCACGTTTATCAATATAATACCACATTAATGTAGATATTACAATGTCATGTATCTTATTCTAGAACCTATATTTTATAAAAAAATAAGAAATTTATTATTTTAAATAAAACAAATGAACCATTATAATAATGAAATCATCATTGAGTCAATTAATAAAAAAATTGAGGGTTTGTGGTTGTTTGGGAAAAATATATAATATAAAATTATTTCATACCTTAATAGTTTTTATCCTCAAAATTAAAACAAACAATAACAACCATGATTATTACATCCACTCAGCCAAATAGTTTTTAAGATGATAATATTACTCATCTATCATCCCATGGTTGTATAATATCAATCCAACAATGATGATTGATGAATCGTACAATAAATCATTCTACAATCTAGTAAAAAAAACATAATAAAATATGTCACCAGTTAAAATTAAGAATTATAAGGGTCTTGATCCTATTGATACCTATATTCTCATTAATAGTAAAGAGACATTCATAGAAGCATAACCATTCATTTTGATTCAAATAAAAACCAATTTTACAAAAAAGGAGATAATTAAAAAAAATTACATAGTTGTACATTATAAAATTGATATAGTATTCCTGAATTAAACATAGTTTAAAACCAACATTATCATACTTTGAACTTAAAATTAAATAATAATAATTAATGTTCACACAACCAAAAATCATTTCATACATACACATCCCTATGGTCATAAAAGTATAAATTTTATTAGTATCTCAATATAAAACTATCTCATCATTTACATAGGATAAAATAAATATTGAACCATCAATATGATGAACAGTAAGGGTGATAAATGAATATGTCATTATATAACAATACAAAAGTTATAAAAACACATAAATTTTGAATCCAAAATCATATATTAAAAAAATTAATAATTTCATTATGTTAAAGGGTGAGAAATGTATAGTATATACCATATTTATTCAGTATATTTTATATTTATCATATAACTGGGAGTTTTTTCTCCCCAACCATCATTAAATGAAATATTAATGTGTATTACAACAAGATTCTCATGACACCAAATCTAATCAATGCCTGATTCTTAAAATATTTTTATAACTCAACATTATATACAACTAGTCATAGGTCTACCAAAAAACCACATAAACCATTCAATCACATAACCTTTGGAAAAAAAAATTTTATCCATCAATCTGAGTAAATTAAATAAAATTTTGAATTTTAGAAGATTGTAATTATTTTTTAGCATAATATCTGATTATATTTAATTTACAACATAAAAATTGCATCCCATCTTCTATTTCCTAACCAAATACAATGTATGAATAGATCCAATGCCATATAATTTTATTAATTTTTTATAATTAAATTTTTTCTAATTTTATAGGGATTCATTTCATTCCCATACCCCAAAATTCATAGGTCATAATATATGTCCGGATATCCTATACGCACTACGCCGAATACCTAACCTGAAGGACCAAATACACGAATATAATGGAACATAACCTCTGAAAAATCTATTTCATTTTTATTTTTATATGACCACCTTACATATATAATAAGATAGAATTTATCCATGCTGATATAAATGGTGTCTTCTTCCAATGATGACTAATATACACTCATATTCATCCAATATATTTAGCCCTACTCTAGTGGATACTATTTTCAATAATCCACGTTTGTATTATGATCCTTATTGGCCCAACCTGACTTCATATATATCCCAAAGACCTCTATATGGAATTACTGAGGGTTCAGTAAGGCCATGTGACCAGAATTCTAATTGTGGCATGAATTCCCAAATTTCATAAGCATATTGGGTTGTCACAACATAATAAAGACAATTTCAAATTAAAAATACATTTGATTGGAGAAAATGGTATAAATTAACTTTTCAATAGAATCATGTAATATAGATATTTGGATAGTAGGTATGTTGATCCATTTTTAACAATATCATATCCTATCAAATGTGGAAGATAATTAAATTATGCCAAACGAAGTTTATAAATATAATTTATAAACATTACTATGATTACTTTATCATTATTTATACACTCTATGCAAAGAAACATTGGTTTCATGGGCATCAACATTTCTATAATTTAATATTTTTTATACTATTATAAAAAAACATGATATAAACATGTAATATAAATGATTTTGTCTATCTAAAAAACATCAATGACATCTAATAACTAATAGAGGACATGAATATAGAAAAATTACACAATATGTTATATTATTTAATAAAATACATTATCTAAAATTATTTATGTATCATTATTGTCAGTATTCAGTTAAATAATATATTACCTCATAATTCCACTTATTTCTTGAAACACTTTTAATAACCAATTATTTAAAATTATTCCATTAATCCACTATGATTCCTTTAATTCTATTAACTTAATTTATTTGTGATTATATCAACCACATAGTAACATATCTGTCAAATTTTTACCTATAGATTATGTATGTTATACTCATGTATATCATATATTATTTACACATACTACAACCAATGAATACTGTAAAGAAGTGTTGACAAACCAACCATGTACACATACCTGTATGTCTGAAAGAAGGCCCTAAAAATGTATATTTAACAACATTTAGTATCCACCCACCCCTATTATAATACCAAAAAACACATAGTAACTCAAGTACCATTCATCTCATCCCTATTCAGTAATTTATAACTACATCTTAATTATTTGATCTTGTATATATTTCCCACATTCTGATCATGAGAAAAAAATTTCTATGTCAAATAATTATTTAATTTTCATAGAATGAATTTATTTCAATATTAATGATCCTCAAAAAGTATCTTTCATCATATTTCAATGTTTTATTTTGAATTCCCACTTTTACATTAATATTAACTACATATTTTCATATAAGAGAAATATATAGGATTGATGTAAAATGTTCCAAAATATTCCATTAGGTGTCCCATAATCTAGATACCATGGGTTAATATTTCAAAAATATGATATTTTTTAACATTCTATTCTTCATTGGTATTCTTATTTTTAATTAATTCAGAAACGTCTGTTAAATGCAACATCAAGTTTGTGCACTCTATGAGTTAAAAAACTAGTCGCATAAAATTCGATAATGATTTGTATTAACAAAATAATGAAATAGTGAAATTTTATTTTTTAAATTATACTTCATTTTTTAATTCAAAATATCAATATTATATTAGGATTAAATTTTTGTAACATTATAAATGTTTATATTTTTTATGAATATTGAAAAGAACTAAATTGTTTCTAAAAACCAAATTTTTCATTTAAATAAATATTTTTACTATAATTTTATTTTTTTGTAATAATAGATAATTAATACATATATTTATATAATATAGTTCATTTGAATTATTTTATAATATAATTTGATATTAATATTTGTTAAACTTTTTAATGTCTCTTTTATATGCCTTCTAGCCACATCTAATAGATTTTCATTGAACATAATTTTACTTATTTTGTGAATTATATTTTGAAAAATAAAAATACATGTTTTTAATCAGTATGAGAAATGTTTTCTAATCATATCATACTTTTATTCAACGAATAGAATCATTTGAATTTTATTTACCACAGTTAAAGGTAAATTGGGTAAACAAATGTAAAATTAATATTATAATAATATAATTTTACCTTAACATATGACCTATATTAAATTTATAATTGTGTTTATATAGGACCAAATTTAAGTATAAATTATTACTTTTATGCCACTATTTTTAGGTTTGTACAATTTTTATTTTTTATTTAAAGAATAGATAAAAATGTAAAATTCAAAATTTATTAACTATAATATAATTAATATGAGGGTATATAAGTTATATGGTAAACTATAAATTGTAATTAGAAATATATAATTATTATTAACAAAATGGTAACTTATTTATTATTTTAAGAAAAAATAGTTCAATTAAATGGTGACATAATAACAATGTAGTAATATAATTACTGAAGAAAGAATCAATTAAATGATATTCAAAATATAAAAATAAATATAATTTTACATAATTAAATAAAATCATGAATTATTTAGATAAGAAATAATTTTTCGGGACATATTATATGTATTGTTTTGATGTTAAATTGTTTCATTGATATTCTTCGAAATGAAAATGTTGAATAGTGTCAAAAATTAAAATAAATGAGAGTATCAAATAAATAGTATTTAAATAAATGTTCTAAAATTAATAAAAACAATTTTGCGGCGAAAAAAACTTATTTAGTGTTAAATATGTCTTAAATGATCCATTTGGGGTAATTTTTTATATTATATTAACTATATTAAACCTATAGTGTAAAAGTACAAGAAAAAACAATAAGAGTTTAACTGTTTAATTAATGGTTAATACCAAATGATAATGTTAATTTTTAGACCAAAAAATTTATAATAATAATTTAATGAGTGTATTTATACCCATAATCATATTTGACTATAAATAAATCTCAATGGATCAATTTGAAACTGAAAATAAATTTATAATAAATAAATATATTATGACCCTCCAAAAGTTCCTTTAACCTATCTTACAAAAGGTGAATTCTACTTACCTTTAATTAAAACCTCAAATACATATTTCATGGCCATTCCCTACCCAATTCTTCTTAAAACATATTAAATTAATCTTAGAGGCTACACATTGGGTAGAAATCCATCGTATGGAGTCCTTTTGTGCAAACCAAAATGAGAATCCTAAAAAAGGGATAACTGTTTTATCGCTTCGTTCAATGTTCTATTCTTCTTATACATCATCTTTATATGTAGTTTCAATATCAAAATAATCACTCCAGTATCATACGTGTTCTAGGATGTTATTATAATCATTTTAAAACTGTATTCTTCATTTTATCCATCTTATTAATAATAATATCACCATGTGTGCGTACGTATGACATACCATCTCCCCATTGAGGTGTAATTTAGTATTCAACACTAAATTATTATTATGAGTATAATTATGAGTATAATGGATATCATAAATCAATATATCATTATAACTATTTCTTATAAATAATAGAAAATCTAATTCTATACCATTTAACAATAAAATGAATTATAATATCTCTCATACGTACTTTGGCCTTCCATCTGCATTATGCGGTGTCATTCATTCACCACGTTAACCATTCAAGAATGATTATATAAATTATATGAAGAGTAAAAATAGTAATTATGATCTTAATTTCATTCCATATATGAATATAATATATCCAATGCATTAAAAACATGACTTACATAACAAAACATGAATAGAAATATGAAGCAGTTTACACCCAAAACAACGATAATACTAATATATTACTACCAAAATGATATAATATGATCATATATGATATAATATATATTTATGTCCATAGAATAATTTAATAAAATTATTTAACCAATATATAGGAGGATAAATCACCCTCTACTAAAGTAAAGTATATGATAAAGGTTAACTATACAATCTCTTTATTATCAAAGATTTCTTATACATATGTATCTACAAAGTCATCCTTATTAGTTAAGTCCATGTTACATAAAATGTAATTAAAAATATTTTCAATAATTTTGTTATGGAAATGTCCACTGATGTTTTACTGTTTACAAAATGTTTTGAATTGAATATTTTTATCATTTTTTTAATGAGGTACATTATATCCATTTCAATAAATTAAGTAATGAATGTTTTTTCTCATATATAGATCATACAACTATTTTATATTGTTATGATACCATAATATTTTGAAGCTAAGTTTACATTATTTTAATGTTATTTTCAAAATAATGGTTATATTTTTATATTCTTTGGCTTCTAAATGATTTCAATGTTAAAAAGGATATTTTCCACAATGATTATTATTTAATATTTTATATTATTATATTCTATGTCATCATGCTTTTTCAGATTTTATGATTATTTGAGTTTAACATATTAGGATAGAATCATCCTTATTTTATTGAATTGTTTATGATATATTTCCATTTTTATGTGCTATGTTTATACCATTCATGGTTTATTGTTTATGTATTAACATTTCATATGCTTGTTTTAATATAAATGTTTATGAATCGTTTCACCCTTTCCATAACAATAATGCATTAGACATAGTCTGTGATGCCTTGGGACCACTATACCCCCTTGATACATTGGTGCATGTCATGAGAAAAAATAGTTTAATAGAACATGGCTTTAATGTTTTGCTAATGTACTTGGCATGAGGCCTTTAGGGTGTAGATATGATTGCTGATATAATGAATTTCATTCATATTATATTAGATATTGTTATTTTTATTGATTATTCAACTATTTTAATATCCATGTGAAAGTTTAAATGGATTTATTTGATTTATTATAACTATATTAAGTTGTATATTATTTTTAAAAGGATTTCATTTCAGTTTTATACCTTTCCTAAAAAGTTTATGATTATTTATGATATATTCCACTATATTGTTTATCATTTATTGACATTCGAGCACACCAATTTGGTATGTTTTATTTTTCACTATGATGTTAAGATTTATATTTTGATTCAGCTACACTGATAGTCTACTATATATTAGATTTTTCAAAGGGGTTAATATGTGGTTATTTATTTCCTAAAGTAATGTAAATCTTATGTTTGTATCTAGTTTTTCCAAGGCTATTAAACTAATTGGTACATTGAGAATATAATATCTGGTGACCATGCCTGTGAAATAAAATAATGAATTTCTTTTGGAAACTAGGTTCATGAAATTATAGTTAGTGTCATTTTATAGTTAGTACAAACACAGGAAACAAGATTTAAAGAATACATTTATTAGCGAACATAACACTAAGATAAATATTACTGATAAGTATATAAGAACATAATTGAATATTTTATTATATATATTATGGGGATATTTATTTAAAATACATCCATATATCAATGGTAAATATGGGTATAGTTATGAAATATATATACATAAGAGAAAAAACTCCATCAAGGGGTTTAGGGCTTGACTCGGAGTATGATAGTACACAAAAACAGATCATTTTTCACCCCTTTTTGGACACACCTATGGGCTATGCATTGGAATATTCATATTTTTATACAAACCAATATTTAGGATTTGTGATAAACTATATACTCAACGAAACAATTTTTATGATTATGGATTACATATGATTATATTTTTCAATTTATCTTAACTTTATTATTATTTTTGAATTATGAATTGTGATACATAACCTTATCTAGTGTCTGTCAATGTTTAGAAATTGAACATAGTGGAAGTAATGGAGATTTTATCATCACATACAGTCAATATAGGTATTTCCCTTCTATACATGATAATGGTTGTGGGGATGGAGATACAACTGGTGCTAAACATTTTATATCTATATTAGGACAGCTAACATAAGTTATGAATAATAACATTACCCATATAGAGAACCCTAATCTGCAATGTATAGGTTCAATGTTACAACTCCCAATGAGTTAATATCCTCCATAATTAAACGGGTATACAAATAAATTTTTATATTTGAAATGGATAAGTTTCGTAGGGAAAATATTTCCTTCATTCAGGAATCCCAAAATGGAAAATGTCAAAATGGATGTTTATTATTTCTTAGGTGATGCAGATCAATCATGGTAATTTATTCAAAACCTGATGGAGGATGAATAATTACCAACTATTTAATAGAGGGAATTTAAAAAAATTACATGAAAAATACATTCCCCGTGAATAGTGTGTTGATATGGAAAATAAATTTTTGAGTTTTGGAAAAAAAGAGGATGATAATGTTCTATGGTATATGCCTAGAATCACAATATAAGCATGGAATATTCCTGAATATATTTGAAATTTACAAATTAATATTGGTCAATTCATTAATGTGTTAAAAACACTCCTTTGACAGACATTTGTAGAAAATATTTCCCGCCATTTGACGATATATTTTCTTGTGATATCAAGAATGAAAAATAATTCTCTTAGATTATTGATATTTAAGGTAATTAGAGAAGAATAGGGATTTTGAACACATTGGGATATAAAATAAGTGATATAAAGGGAAAATATGACTATCCACCCAATGGTAATTATGGGGTGAATCATCCTTGGAATTTTCTAAAGAGTCTGGGAGTTTGTTACAAGTTTGGAGAAAAAGGCCACCATGTTCCTGATTGTGTGGGGGAATAATGAAGATCTCAATGTCAAATGATTTTGTTGTAATGAAATTTGATATTTTTTTTATTATTGTTATAGGAACTAATGAAACAATCCTAAGAAATGGAAAACAAAGAATGTCCAGGAATATTCAATGAAATCATCTAAGGTTGAAAATCATAATTATATTTTGGCAGGTACTATAATCATCTCCTCCAATTTAGTCAAATCCTTATTTTATTCTAGGACCTTCAATTCACTTATATTATCTAAATTTATATTAAAAATAAGAAGTTTATAATTCAAATTTAGAAGATATTTTTTCTTTCAAAACCTCTAAATGAAGTCTCATTTCACCAATGATAGTTCACGTAGTTCTCATTATGGAATATAAACATGAATTATATTCTGACATTATATTATTCTTATGGTCAGTATTGATTTAATCCACAGTATATATTTGATATCAAAATATGATGTGAAAATTTACTTCAAGAAGAATGATTTTTTGATTTTTGTGGATTATATAAAATCCATTATCATTAGAGAAGAAATTTCATCACATAATTCTAATCAAAATCCACTCTTAGTATCTTAACTAAATTAGAGTCATAGGAAGGAAGTGGAAATAACATATTGGGATAAATAATGAAATATTAAAATTCACGATATAGCAATTGTAATGGAATACATCGATTTTTTTCTAAAAGATTAACTTGGACTCACAATAGATAATTTAGTTGAGTTTTCAAAATATTTAATGACTAATACAAGATTAATACCAAATAATCCATATAGAATGGCTGCATTTGTATTTTTAAATCTATATAAACAAATAAAGGATTTATGTAATAGGGTATTTTTTCACACTAGTGTTTCTCATAGGGGAACCACAAATCATTTATTAAGAATAAATACAGATCAATGAGGCTATACATTCACTATAGAGAAATCAATGCAATTAAAATATCTAACATATATCTCATGCCCCACATGGATGATTTTTTTTATCAACATCCTATAGATCAATTTTTTTTTGAAAAATGACCTTCGTTCTGGATATCATAAATTGTTTGTGAAAAAGGAATACATTCCCAAGACATTATTCTAAACTAGGTAATTTCATTACACATTTACAGTAATGACATTTTGATTGACTAATGTGCACTATGTTTTCATGGATCTATTTAAAAATGTTTTCAAGGAATATGTTGTTTATTTTCTGTAAGTATTTATTGATGATATCTTGGTATACTCCAAAAGCTACTAAGACCATGATAACTAGTTCATTTTGTTCTGAAGACTATTAGATAATCAGAACTATATGAAGGTTATGTAATGTGGGATTTTTGGCTTAAATACATTTATTATCTGTTCCATAATGGATCCAAATATGGAATCTTTGTTGATCTTGGAAAAACGTAATCCAAGAACGAATAAAATCAATGATTATAACTATGGTAAATAGTTTTATTGGTTTAGCATGTTACTATTGTTGTTTCATCTAGAATCTTTCACAATTAGAAAACCCATTAACAAATATAACATGTAAATGGGTAATATTCGCTTAAAAATAACTGAAGACTATTTTGAAGAATTGAAGAGATGGTTATTCGATGATCCTATCATGATTATAACATATCGGAATGATAGTCTTGTGATTTAAAGTGATATATAATGTAAAATACTCAGTTTTTTACTAATGAAAAATGATAGGGTTATTTTTTATGCTTCAATGAAATTAAATTTTTTTTCAGAAAATCTACCCAAATCATGATTTGGAGATAGAATTAGTAATCATTATTTTATTGATTTGGATATAATATATATATAGTGAAAGATGTGATATACAAACAGATAAAAATATTTTGAATTATTTTTTCTCACATAATGAACTCAACATTAGTCAAAGGGAATGTCCTGAGCTACTCAAGGATTATGATTTCACAATACACTACCACACAGGGGAGGAAAATAAGGTGGTATATTCATTGAATAGAAAAGACCATGGAGTTCCAATCAAAATGAGAGTTGAATGGGTTACTATGTTTGTATATTAAAAGAAAATGGATATGAAAATTAACATGGAAGATAAAATATCACTTCATTTTCAATTGGTTTACAATTATTATTTACTAGAAATGATAATGATTTCATAGTATGATGATGAGGTGTTTAAAACGAAAGTTAATAATATGAATGATGTCAGAATAATATATTTTTTATTTGAAGACGATACATTAATATTTGGGAAGGGAATTTCTATTCTTATTATACATGAGTTAAAGTGGAATTATTTTTTATGGAACCATGGTCATCTATGAATGAATCAGATTATGATTTGTGTTTGTTGTCAGTCCTCTGAGGAAGTTCAGAATGTGTTCCAGTAGAGTTCTCATACAGACTTGTGTGTCATATATGGGTCATGCAAGTGACTTGCGCACTGAGAAATGACTTGTGTGTCGGTGCTGGGGAGAATTAGAAAGTTGCACGCCTTATGTATTTGTAGACCAGAACATAAAAATATGGCAAAGGAAGGAGGGTTGCAAAAGTATTGGTTTGGTCACGCAAGTGAGTAGTGTGACAGAGCATTGGGGGGTTGGACCTGCGCACTGGAAAATGCATGCCAAGAAGTGGCTTGCGCGTCACCGCACAGGGTGTCACGTTTTCCTATAAAAAGAGGACTCCCCTCCTCATTTATAATGAAGATCGAGACTTGGAGAAATTCAGTGCTCCCATCACGTAGGTGAAGTGGTCAAGAAAGTGGTTGTGGGTCGCGGAAATATAAGCTGGGCAACAGTTGTATGTTGCATGCCAAAAAAGGTTTTTGTGAAAAAGAATGTGAGCCGCACATGTTTGGTATTGAAGAATGTTGAGTCACACAAGTGTTGGAGGTGGACTTTCATGACCGTTATAACTTGCAATCCATCCTTGAATCTTGCACACCGGCCTGGGGAAACACGCCAGGTGTTGTCAAAGTACGCCCGTCCTTTTATTGAAGCTGAACAAAAGAAGGTAGATTGCCTGGTACCCTCAGCCCAAAGTGAGATTCATCTACTGGTGAGAGTTGGACTTCAATAATGAATCTACATATAATTGAGGATGCATTCTTTTACAATGATGAAGAGACCTTCATGTCTATAAACTGAGTAGGACTTAACCAACGTCAGTGAGCTAGGGGGAGTCAATGGGAGTGACCTGAGGGACACAATGAGCTCTCCCTGAACCATTGTAAAGGCATTGATCCTGGGATAAAGTGAATGTGCCCGAACCGTGGTAATATAGAGAAACTAATGTTTAGTAGAATATGGAACGACCGACAACCTGTTGGCGTATGATCCTTGGACATAGTCCTAAGTGGTGAACCAAGTTAAAGTGTTGTGTCATCTCTCTGCATGTGATTTTCAGCTTTCTGATCATTTTCATCATACAGGTTTAACAAGTTCCTACCCACATGGGAACAAGATCTATCAAATTAAAAGAAAAAATTGTCACCCTGATTCACCCCTCCCATATCTGGGTGTCCCGAGGTCCAAAAACGGGTATAATAGGGTAAAGGTTACTAGTGTTATATCTATCATTTTTCGTCATGGAAAATATAGTAAATACATGGGGTGTACCTCTCTTCGATGGAAGAAATTTTAAGATTTGGAAGAACAGAATGCAATCTCATTTAAGGACCCTCAGAATGGAAGTCCACTTTACTACCATGCATGGAATACAAGTTACCAATCCAACAGGGCTTTCTATGACTGATATAGACTGGAATGTTTTTGACGTTGATGCTAAAGCTCAGAATGCTATCACTGCAGCTCTTTTAGATCAGATCTACCTAATGGTGAGGAGTTTCACCAAAGAAAAGTCTATCTGGGATAAACATGAAAACATTTAATAAGGAAACCACAAAGTGAATGAGGAAAAACTTCATGTCATACAAAACAGGTTGGATGATTTAATGAATCGTTCTAATGAGAATGAAGATTCATTATTCAATCAAATTACTGAAGTTGTAGGAGAAATTAGATGTCGTGGAGAGAAAATCAAAGACATTGATATCATAAAGAAAATCATGAGAATATATCATCCTTTGTATAATAAAATGGTGTGATCCCTTGAAGAAATATATCTTTCAATGCTATCTCAGGATGATCTGTTAAGTAGTATTGTGGAATATGAGATAAGAGTCAAACCCGAAGATGTTAAGACTATTGTAAGAAATGAAATGGAACTCAAAGCCATGTACAAATTAAAAATTTCAAAAGATATAAATGGTGAGTATGAAGAGAAAAAATAAATTCTTTCTCTCATCTCCAACAATCTAAAGAAGGGAAAATGCATTTTTAAAGGTAAGAAACCCCTAACATGTTTTTGTTGTGGAGGATTTGGGCACATTGCCTCTCAGTGCCAAAGAGAGCTTGATGATGATGAAAGCCAAAGCTAAAGACATCGAGGAGCCTCAGAAAAGTTTTTTCGAAATGGGAGACTTCAAATCTGGAAAGAAAATAAAGAAGAAGAGTTTTTTCTGTGAAGAAGAAGATGAGGATATTGAATTTGGTGAAGGAGAAGAACCATAATTTAAAATAGTAAATTATGATTCAATGACTGATACCACTGAAAATTCATAACCCTTGATCAATAAAGGTAGAGATAATAAGATTACTCTTAATAGTGATATAATGAATAAAATTACGTATTCTTTTTCCAAGATTGAGAATAAATGTAAGGGATGCAATAAGTTGAAGGAAATGGTGGAAGAGTCATCAGAATATGTTTATGAGCTTCATGCATAAATTGAATGACTCAAAGAACAAGTGAGAGTTCATTCTTTGATCCTTGATAGCACAGATGACGTTCTGGAACTAATGCTTAGAATTGAAGAATAAGAAAATGTCATAAATGACCTTCCATCTAGACTAGAATAGATGTCCAAGACCATTGATAGTCTTAAATAAGAAGTTGTAACTCTTATGAGTAAAATTGAATTTCAATCAACCACAAATAAGGGTAAGAAGAAAATTCATTTTGGAAGATTCTCAAAAGAAAAATTACTGGCAAAATCCATGTGTGGTTCAGATGGGGTTGGAAAAATCATGAGTGATCAAAGACTCGCTTTCATGGGAATGAGTGGAATTGGATGTGAAGCTGAGACATCAACTACTGGAAGTGGAGAGAGCCAAAATAAATACAATATAAAAGTAGGACATGTTGAAACATTGCCTGATGTGCTGAAAAAGAAACCCTAAATCTAAACTAAAAGTAGAATTAAAAATTGTTCTCAAACATTTAGAAATGACAGGCAGTACCAATACTCTCCCAATGTAGAAGTCATGATGAGAAATTCCAATGGGAAGACATTTCCTCTAATGAAGTTTCAGTTCTGTGGCTATCTGGGACATACAATGAAATATTGCGAAGAGTGAGGACTCTAATTGAATGGGGAAGATATGGGACATCAACATGGTGGACTGACTTCATATCCTCCTTCTTATAGAATAAAAGTATCTATGGATACTGTTTTCATTGTTCAAACATTTTCCATAAATCTATGTATTACAGGTAGAGATTCAATAGGATAGATTCATAAAACTCTCAAAGACAGTTAAATATCCACCATCCCGATTGTGTTGCTCTCACAATCAGGTTTTATTCTCTAGAAGAAGATTATGGGTATGAATAATCTGATTATGTGGAAGAAATAATTAGAAGGCAATCAATATGTTATACTCAATCATATATCACTTGGAATGAAAAGAAGAAGATCGAGAAATCCAACCTTGCAGAGGTGGCACTTAAAGCTACAAAAAGCAACAGTACATGGATTCTGGATAGCGGTTGTTTATCTCATATGAAAGGTAATGCTAGCCTGTTAACAGATATAAAAATAAAGGTTGATGGTGTAGAATGATTTGGTAATGATGGAGCTCTGAAAATCAAAGGCATTGGAAGTACATCTTTAGCTAATGAAGGGCTAAAGAAGACTGATGTTATTTATGTATATGGATTACGTCATAATCTACTCAGCCTGAGTCAACTCTATGACTCAGGAATCATAGTTACTTTTAATCAAATAGGCTGCACTATCAAGGGAACGATAGGCAATTCACTAATGAAGGGATTCAGAATAGAAGGCAACTTGTATCAGGTTGATATTAAAGAAAATATTTGCTACAAGACTGTTGAAGAAGAAAACAATTTGTGGAATCAGAGACTGGGACATATCAATCAACATGACATGGATAAAATATCAAAACTAATTATTTTAATGGACATTCCCAACCTGAGGTGTGAGCGTGAAAAGTCTTGTGATGCTTGCATTCATTGAAAGATGGTTTGCAGTTCATATTGGCCAAAGAAGAGAAGAGAAACTCATCTTCTTGATCTAATTCATACAGATGTATGTGTGCCGATAAATGTTTCTAGAACTCATGGAGATAGGTACATTGTTCTATTATTATATTATTACAGTAGAATGTCATGTGTTATGGTCATTCACAAGAAACGACTAGTTCTGGACAGCATGATAACATATCGGCGAATCACCAAGAATGATACTGGACGATAATCAAAGTGTTACGATATGACAATGGAGGGGAATATATGTCCATTGAAGTTGAAAATTACCTGGAGAAGCATTGGATACAAAATGAGGTAACTGCTATGAGAACTCCATAACAAAATTGAGTTTTTGAACTTAGGAATCGATAGTTGAAGAACATGGAACGAACTATGCTGATTCAGATTTGTATTCCATGACATTTTTGGAAGGAGACTGTTCAAGATGTAGTGTAAATTTAAAATCGAACAGGACTTCATATGGGTGATATGAAAACACCATATGAATTATGGCATTGAAGGAAGCCCTAGTTGAAATATATTCCTATTTTTGGAAGTAAATGCTTCATCAGGTAGAAAGGTGGAAATCAAGGGATGTTTGGTGACGATCCAGATGAAGGAATATTCCTTGGATACTCAATGAACAACAAAGCTTACAATTGTTTCAACCAACGATTAGGAAGTATTGTGGAAATCAGTGATGTTAATATAATTGAAGAGAAGACCACAACTTCTTAAATGGCATCATATGATGATGCGATAGAAAGTGAAAAAGATAGTGAACATGGAGAAAGTAAAAATACAAAAATAGAGGAAGCTATAAAAAAAACTCAACAGTCACAACATGATGTTGACTCAGAAAATGAATCTGGACAAGAAACTATGGCTGGAGAGAATTCCACTGAATAACATAGGAGAAATCCTAGAGCTGATATTGCTCTATCTAACAGAATTGGCGATAGCAGTTCTCCCACTCTAAAAAGGAGGATTAGAAATAACATGCTATCCGTATTTCTGTCAGTTGTAGAGCCATCTTCATTTGAAGAAGCTGCAATGGGTCAATCATGGGTGAAAGCCAAGAATAAAGAGTTAGAACAGATTGAAAAGAATCAGACATGAGATTTTGTCCAGAGAACAGAAGGCATTAATGTGGTTAGTACAAAATAGTTCTTCATGAACAAGTTTTATGGGCATGGAAGTGTTATAAAAAAAAGGCACAACTAGTTTGTACATGATATTACCAGATTAATGGTGTTGATGATGAAGAATCCTTAGCTCCGGTGGATAGAATGGAGTCATTCATTATGTTCCTTACCCTGACACTCTAAAGAGGATATATATTATATCAAATGGATGTCAAAAAAACATTCCTAAATGGTGTACTCCAATAAGAAGTCTACATTGAACAACTTGTGGGTGTTGTTCTTGGTACTGATGAAACAAAGGGCTGCAAACTGAAGAAAGCTCTATATGGTTTGAAGCAGGAACCACAGGCGTGGTACTCACGACTGGATTCATGTCTCAATAAGCTGGAATTCAAAATAGGAGGATTAGCACACAATCTATATGTGATGAATCCTCCAAAATATCAATTCATGATTCTTGTCTACGTTGATGATATCATATATGGTGGCAGCATGATGAAATTAGTTGATGAATTTTCCAATTACATTAAATCAGAATTTCAAATTTCTATGATTTGGGAGATCACATGTTTCATGGGTCTACAGATGATTCAAAAGAAGGATTAGACTTTCATTTCTCAAGAAAAGTATGCATGAGAGCTACTGAAGAAGTTTAATATGCTAGTCTCCAAACCAATGTCAACTGTGATTGAAGCTGGAACAAAACTTATAAATCATGAGGATGGGACCTCTATAGATCCAACCATGTACAGGAGGATCATTGGAAGCATACTGTAGCTGGTAGTGACACAGCCAAATATTGTCTTCGTCACATGTCTTGCATCCCGCTTTCCAAGTAATCCAAAAGTGGAACATATTGTAGCAGTAAAAAGAATCATGAGGTATATTCAAGGTAATCACAATTGTGGCTTATACTTTCATGCTAGAACGAACATTGAATTATCAGCATTTTTTAATGCTAACTGGGCTGGTGATGTTTTGGACAGAAAGTCCAACCGTGGTGGAGAATTCTATATTGTAAATTAATGTGATGGGTGGTTGAGAAAGAAAAAAGAAATTACATCTCTTAGTACTGCTGAAGCTGATTATATCTCTGACACAAAGGCATGCACTCAACTATTATGGATGAAGAATCAATTAATAGATATTAGTGATGAGGTGGATCAATCGATGGTGATTTACCGTGATAACAAGAGCACAATTGATCTTATGAATAATATAGTTCATCATTCTCATACAAAACATATTGAAATTCGGTATCATTTTATCAAAGAGAAAGTTGAAAAAGGTTTGATTAGAATGTATCATGTGGGAATTGATGAGAAAGTGGCTAATATCTTGACCAACCCACTGTCAATGGCTGTATTTGTGAAATATCAGTTGAACCTCGGTGTTCAGCAACTTCGCAGTGCATATAGAGGTTATGGAAATCCCCTCTCCCTAGTTATGTTTATTGATATTTATCTGTTTATGGATGCGATGTAGGTTTATGGGGGAGATACTATCCAGGGGGAGTGTGGTTTGAGCTGATCAATGAACAAATCCCGGTATTTGTATTTATTTTCAAAGGGGGAGAGAAGAATAAATTTAGGGTGATAAGGAAATGAGAACCCAATTCACTCTTTCTCTCTTGTTTTCTACACCGAGCATTGCTCACGTAGACTTAGATTGATGGCTGAGTTGATTCTTTCATTTTTTGATTACATATGGATGGAGATCTATTGAATTTATTCACGAGTTACCAAAAAACCAAAAGGGGGAGATTTGTTTCAACCATGGTCATCAATTCATAAATTGGAGTATGATTTCTGTTTGTTGTCAATCCTCATAGGATGTTGAAAATGAGTTCAAGTAGAGTACACATATAGTTTACGAAAATAATAGTATTAAAGGTGGCATCATTTTCCAGTGTTTTTCAAATTTCTGGTTCTCAAAACTGAAAAAAGAAGAAATCAATGTTTTTTGGAAAAGAGACATGCGCGCTATATGTGTGTCCCGCAAGTGACATATGCGCTGAGAAAGGAATTGTGCACTGGTGCTGAGGAGGATTGGAAAGTTGGGCTCCATATTTTTTTGTAGATCAGAACATCAATATATTGTAAACGAAAAAGGGTCGTGCATGTATTGGTTTAGTCGCGTAAGTGTGTTGCACGATAAAGGCGTGGGTGGAAGGAGCGGCGCCCCGGAACATGCGTGCCGAGAGGAGACTTGCGCTCCATCGTGCATGGTGTCAATTTTTCCTATAAATAGAGGACCCCCCTCCTCATTTCTAATGAAGTTCAAGATGTGGAGAAATTTAGTGCTACCATCACGTAGATGAAGTGGTCGTGTAACTGTTTATTGGTTGACCAAGTATAAGCTGCAAAAAAGTTGTTTGCTACGCTCCAAAAATGGTTTTGGTGGAATATAATGTGAGTCACGCATGTTTGGTATTGAATAAGGTTGAGTCGCACTATTGTTGGAGGTGGACTTGTGCGCCAGTTATAACCTGCGTGTCATCCTTGAAACTTGCACGCCGGCTTGGGGAAGCGTTCTAGTAGTTGCCGAAGTACGCCCATCCTTTTTTGAAGCTGCATGAAATCTGGATGATTTCCCAGTGCCCTTATCAAAAAGATAGATTCATCTACTGGTGATAGTTGGACTTAGAAAGACCATCTATATATAATTGAGGATGCATTCTTTTGCAATGATGAAGAGACCTTCACGTTTATAAACTGAGTAGGACTTCATCAACGGTAGTTAGCCAGGGGGAGTCAATGGGAGTGACACGAGGGACGCAGTAAGATATCCTTGAACCTTTGTAAAGGAAGTTAGATTTGGACAGAGTGACTGTTCCCAACCCTTTGTAATACAAAGCTAGTGATGTTTAGTGGAATTTGGTATGACAGACAACATGTCAGTGTATGATCCTTGGAAGTATCCCTTAGTGGTGAACCAAGTAAAAACTGATGTTTCATCTCTCTACATGTGATTTTCATCTTTCTGATCATTTTCATCATATAGGTTTAACAAGTTCTTACCAACGTGGGAAAAAGATCCTTCACATTAAAAGAAAAATTTGTCACCCTGATTCATCCCTCCCCAATTAGGGTTTCCCGGTATCCAAAAATTTTATTATTCTCATAACTCCAATTTATCTATACAACCTAGTGGAACATAAATTTATAATGATTTTATGAAACATTTATCATGGGAAAAATTAAATATGGATATTTTTTATTTTGTATATGGAAGTTTGGTTTTTCCACAATTTAAGGATATAAGACAACATCCTAGAGGGGTCATAAAACCTCTACATATACCAATGTCATGATAGGATGATATTATATTAAACATTTTCAAGGGGATATCAATGACTCTATGAATAAATGGCGTGATATGGGTGATTGTGGGCCATATTTCCTAATCAACACATTTTCGTGCTAGAAGAGAAGATTTAACACATGAAGGATTAGAATGACTAAATATTAATGAAGTTTAAATATATTTTGGTGTTCCTATATCGATTGTTTCTGACCATAACACTTTTTTTACTTCACAAATATATAAAGGTCTTCTGAAGTCCCTATATACTGAGCTTCGATTTAGCACTGCATCCCATACTCAAACTGATGGAAAATCACAATAGACTTTTCAAACCATAAAAGAAATGTTGATATCTTTTTCTTTTGACATTCATGGTATGTGGGATTAGTATTTACCTCTAGTATAATTTTACTATAAAAATATAATCCATTAATGTATACAGATAGCACCATATGAAGCTCTATATTGAAATATATTTCTTACACCAACTTGTTGGGATGATGTTGGTGAACGAAAACTCAAAGGCCCTGAACATATTGAGGAAACAATAGAAAAGTTAAAAACTATCTATATCCATATCAGAATAGAATAAATTATCAAAAATAACTATGTCAATAACCAAATGACGGATTTGTAATTTAATGTGGGTGCTTCAGTTATATTGAAAGTATATCCATTGAAGGGTGTTATACAATTCTTTTATAAGGGTTAATTTTTTCCCAAGTACATCATACATTTTATAATTGTTGAACGAAATTGAGTTATAGCATACCATTTGGAAATAATTCCATTCCTCTCAAAAGTTCAGGACATCATCAATGTATCATTGTTAAGGAAATACAGTCCATAACCGACAAATGTTCTCACCTATGATGATATAGAATTGGAAACCAATATACCTTATTTTAAATATCTTATCATTATTCCTGATACCTGAGAACAAGTGTTGAGAATGATGATGAATCATCTAGAAATCGTTCTTCTGAGAAATCATAAAACGGAAGTGGATATGTGGGATCCTAAAAATCTATTGATTAAGAACCACACAATTAATTTAATGATGTGGTATTCTTGAAATTTCGAGGATGAAATTATTTGAAGGTGGAAATAATTATACATCAAAAGATTCAACAGTATGTTTCTTTCTAACTAATTCAATAGCTTTTGCTGCATGCAAAATTGAGTTTGATTGTACCATGACATTTCAATCTAGAAATTTCAAAATCCTTTATGAATAGTATTAAAAAAATGAATAATGAATAATTTTATTTTTTCAAAACATACTTCATTTTTGAATTAATAATAACAAAATTATCATAGGGAGAAATTTTGGAAATTTTAGGAAATGATTCAATTTTATATTAATAGTGAAAAATACTGCATTGCTCTTAAAATGAAGCTATTTCATTTATATATATATATATATTAGTGTAAATTTATTTTAATTTATGAATATATAAATAATATATTTATTAATAGAGTATAGTTAAATGGATTCATTTTATAATATAATTAGATATAATAATTTGTTAAACTGTTGAAAATATCTTATAACAGCCTTCTAGCCACAACTATGGGAATTGGATTAAATTTAATTTTACTGAGTTTGTGGATTGAATTTTAGAAAATAAATATACATGGTAATAATCAATAAGAAAAATTTTGTATAATAGAATAAAAATATTTTTTTGTGAAACGTAACTGTTGGATTTTATTATCCATGATTAAAGTTAAATATAATAAATAGAGGTGAAATTAATATTATAATTGTATACTTTTTCAATAACACATGTCATAATTTAACTTTATAACTTTTTTTCGACCAAAATAATCCTTCAGTTGAAATTATGATATTTTTTCCACTTTTGATAGTTTAGGACACATATTATTTTTTTAACGAAGAGTTAAAAATTACTTATTCAAATGCTATTATCTATATCATTTTTAATATGATGATATTTAAGTTATATGTTAAACAATAAGTACTATTTAGAAAGGCAAGATGATTATTGACCTGATTTTATATTATTTATAATTTCTAGGAAGTATATAAATAAATTAAATGTTTAAAAAATAATGATGTAGTAATTGAATTTTTAAAGAAAGATTCAATTAATTGATATTAAAAATGTTAAAATATATATAAATTTTTGTTAATAATGATGTAAAAACATTAATATATAACAATTAAATATTAGTTAAATATTATAAATATTTCCTTGAAGATATCATGTTGGTTTGATATGTTTAGAAATGATATATTTGAATAGTATTATGATTGACATAAATGATACATTTAAAAAAATAATTGTTAATAAAATTTCAAAAAATAAATGAAAACTTAAGGATTAGAAATATAACTGGGATAATGTTTAATATGTCATTAATGATCCCATTGGGGGTTTAAATGAATTTTATATTATATATATTAACCCTATTGTGTAAAAATACAAAAATACAAGGATAGAGTAAAACTGTATAACTATGGGTGAAAACCAAAAGATAAAGATAATTTTGAGATCTCAACATGTCTAAAAATCATTGAATTAAAGGATTTAGACTCATATTCTTATAATAATAGAAATAAATAACATTGTATTTCTTTAAAATAGAATATAAATTAATAATAAATTATTATTTTAAGACAGTCCAAAAGAGTCCATCCCTTCTCTTATAAAAGAGATAATCTCCTTATATTATATTCACACCTCTAAATCCATTTTTCTCAGCCCAAAACTAACCAAATCATTCCCCATGTTTTATCACTTCATCATAGAGGACACACATTTTGTACAAATACATCATATTGAGTTATTTTTTGAATACCAAAAGGATACACGTGAAAAAGATGTAATTGTTTTATCACCTCTTTTAGTGTTCATTTCATATTATAATTATACATTATACGATGAATCCAAAAAAATACATCCAATATAATAAAAATATTTATTTTTAATTATAATCATGGGACAACCATATTCTTTATTACATCTCTCATAAGAATAATAATATCACTATGTGTGCGTAGATACGACTTATATTCTCCATTCCAGGGTGTAATATTTTATTCAACACTACATTATATTAGTGGTTATAATGATGAGTATTATGGATATAAATAATTTATATATCATTATAATGATTTTATATTATTCATATACCATTAATTTACATACCAATTTACCATAAAAAATGATACCATTGCTCGTGCATATGTACGGGCTACCATCTCCCTGACAAGCTGATATTAATTTTTTATGTAAAAAATTATAGAATGATTATAGAATTTATACGATGAGTAAAAATAATAATTATAATGTTAATGTAATTAAGGATATGAATAAAATATATCCTAGTCATATGAATCATTACTTGAATGAGAAAATATAAATGGGAATAAAGAACTTTGGACATAAAACAACGGTAATAATAAAATATTATTATCAAAATGATATAACATGACCATATATGATATCATAAATATGGATATGATCTTCAAATAATTTAATAAAAAGTTTTCAAAAATTTAATGGAGTATAACTCAACCTAAAATAATGAAAATTATATGTTAATTGTTAATTTCACAATCTCTTTATTATTAGAGATTTCTTATACGCAACTATCTACTAGGACATCCTTATAAACCAAGTCCTTATTTCAAAAAATGTAATTCAAAATATTATAAAAAATGATTAAATTTATTTCATTCCAGTTTTTATATTTTCTAAAAACGTTTAAAAATAATTTTTCCATCTTTTTCAAAATATCATACTTTATTACAACTTCAATAAAATAAAGAAAGATTTTTTTAACATATATAGAAGAAGAATCTATTTTAAACTGTTGTGAAACATTAAATTTTTGAAGTATTCTTGAAATGATTATATGTTTATTTTTAAAATAGATTTTTTCGATTATAATTTTCCAACATCTAAATGATTTCAATGTAAAAAATAGATGTTAACATCAAGTTGTTTTAATGATTTTTTTAAATAATTTTCATCTATATCAGCACTCATTATAAGATTTAATTATTAATTGATTATGAATAATTATGAGACAATATTACATATTATATTGAAGGTTTATTATAAATTTTAATATCAATGTGCTATGTTTATAAAATTCATGGTTTATGGATAAATTATTAACATTTCATATGATAGTTTTAATTCAAATGTTTATAGTAGGTTTGAGGATTTTCATAATAATAATG
Source organism: Viscum album (assembly GCA_963277665.1). Lineage (NCBI taxonomy): Eukaryota > Viridiplantae > Streptophyta > Magnoliopsida > Santalales > Viscaceae > Viscum > Viscum album. The sequence goes on from OY728142.1 coordinate 1,707,970,927, forward strand.
AATGTAAATATGCACATGAAGGTTTTAGATCTTTATAGCCCCTCTATTCATTAGTAGGTATCATGAGACAAACTTGTTTCGTCAAAAAATCCATTGACGGTAGGGTTATGGTCTTGGCATGAGGCCTTGATGCTATGGTTATGATATCTGATATTTCACTTTTCCTTGTTATATGATTAGTTATTGATATTGAATGTGATTATTCAACTATTATAATATCCATTTAAAAATTTAAATAGAATTATCTAATTTATTCATGTGACATTATGCTGAAGAATATATTTAGAAAGCTTGGTTTTAAATCTTGTACCATTCCATAAAAGCATATGCTTATTTATGATAGGTTTTTCTATATTTTTTATCCTTTCTAACCATCTGAGCTCACCCCTTTAATAGGTTTAATATTTCTCTAGGATGAGAACATGTATATTACAATTTTCCTATAGGTATTCTCTTTGTAATATGATAGATTTCGAATTTTGTTTTTTATATTTTATTTCAATGGATCTAAAAGTGATTACTACTTCATGAGTTGATTTCATTGTTACAATGACATTGAAGTAAAATAATTCACTGACTCTTGGAAACTAGGGTTCGGGTGTTACATATTTCTCAATATATTCTCTTTAAATAAATTTGAATTATTTTATAGCATTATTTATAACGAACAACAATCATAGAGAAATCAGGGCATACTATAATTTATTATTATTTTATCATAACCACTATAACGTATTGATTTCATTGGTAGTATGAATATATGTATTGTAATTTAAAAATAAATTTATATTGTATTTCCAAAATCAAATTTTTTTAATTTATTCTATGAAAATATGCACAGAATTTTCAGTGATCTAATTTTATACTTCAAAAAATGTTCTCCCTTCAAAAACATATTTTTTGTATTTAGTTCTATGAAATTAAAATTAATCCATTAATGTTTAATAAAATGTATTTTATAAATATAACATAATATTTTCAGTCATCATAAGAAAATTATATATGTGTGAATATTTGTAATTTTTCTGAAAATTTTGTTTATAGTGAATAGCGAAACTTGATAATTTTTTTATATTGTCAACTTTTTTCATTAAATTAAGGGGAAAACATCCCATTTATTTTTTGGTATAGAAAATATGGGAAATAAATTAAATTTAATTTAACATATTCAAATTAATTTCATTTGAATAAATAATTTTGATTATTTTTATATATGTCAATTTTTATCATTAAAAATGCATTTTCTCTAAATAATATTTCTCAGTTGAATCTTAAACATTTATATAAAATTTAAAAACATGAAATTAGAAAAACTTAATAATGAAATATGGATTCTATACTTTAAAATTTGAATATGAAATTTGTATTTTGGACAGTATTATTTATGGTCATTTTTAATAGATACTTTTGTAAAAATGGTATCACTGTAGTAAGGATAAAACAAGTAAAACTAGATGAATGGATTTAAGATAAGAATTTAATATAACCCTAAAAATTACATTTATAAACTTTTTTTATATGAATGGAATAATCCTCATTTATAACAATATTTTTTGAAAACAATTCTATATTTCCTTGAAATGACAAATAAATTATTTTATGTAATAAAAAAATTAATAATATCACATTCCGTTCATTTTAAAAAAATAATTAATTTTCATTGAGATATTAATAGTTTATAAATAATTATAAATAATATTTTATAATATTTTTATTTTTTTATTATAGTAATTTATTTTTAATTTATAGGGGTCATATAATTACTTTAAATTCATAGATAATACTAATACAATTCTAGTCTAATATGTATAAATGTTTAATATATAATTTTGGAATCATTTAAATAAATTTTTCGTGGGTGAATTTTTGTCTGAATAAAATTTCTGGGATAATTATTGTGTATAAGTTATTATCAATGTTTCTATATTCTAAAATATTTATTTTCTACATAACATTAATGTTATAGTAAATAAATAGTCCATAAATTCCATTAATCTTATTTAATGTCAAATAATATTTTATTAAACGAGATAAAAATAAAAAGAATATTGAAATCATATATTTGGAATGAAAAATAGTCTAAAATTTTATCTACATAACATTTATAAAAAACATTTCACCATATAAGTAAACTTATTACTATGAATGATTGAATAATTTGTAGTTATTATTTAATATAAAAACCACTAATTTGGGTGACACTAATGTGATAATAGTGAATATTCACTATTATCATATTTAAGTAAAATTTTATAAGTTTATTTTACCAGTATATCATATTTATTGAAAAATTAATCCAATTTGAAAACAATTTTCCCTTAATGATAATTTTTATTATTTTAATTTTTTTTTAAGATACAATAGTTTCCCTACCCTCATAATTAAATGAAAACTCATATTCTCAACTCCAAATATATTATTTAGTCCTTTGTCTCTTCTAAAACCAACATAACTCTATTAAAAACAACATTCTACACGTTTTGGATGTTCTTTTATTGTTAAAATACCATCTATGTAGTCTTTAAGAAGAGATCTAAAGGATGCCCAAAAAATAGTTTAAGTTCTTACCGGTACTTTTTATGTCTACCTTTACACCTTATCTAAATTATTTATAACCATAATAACATGAATAATAATTATAATTAATATACTAATATGTATATATATTAATGTTATATAAATATTTAATCTAATTCACAAAAAATGGAAGATGAAAACGATGCTTGCATGTGCGTGTGGACTATTACCTCCACAACATGATATGAATCCCTATTCATTTTTACATTAGATTTAACACATAATTGATTTATTTTATGATTTAATCTAATATATATATATATGATATAATAAATTTTATATAACATTTTATTATTATTTTATATTTTCTTATTTCATCAATTAAAAATTTAAAACATTGTTTCTGTATACGTAAACACAAACTTATCCATGATGTGATATACATTAGCATTAATCACCTCCATATACAGTTTGTCATAAGATTATATATAATATATAAATATTTATTTTATAACATTATTGTGTCTATTTATAATACTAAACCTTGAACAATCTCATGGACTAGAATTATCAAATTGAAACATAGATAGAAAATAGACTAATTTTCACCCAAAAATGATTTTAATGAATAATTGTTAATAGATAAATAAATTTAAATTATATATCAATGATGTATAGTATAATATTACTGAATAATTATCTATAGAATATTTATAAATATCTATATTTATTATACATTAATTTTTAAAGCATTTGATGAAAGATGATACTCGGGGTAAGGGTTTCTTGTCTCAGTTTTACCTCATTGCAACCTATTCCATATCCACCACTTTATTTTAAGATGATGCTTATAATTACCGGTAATTTAATTTAAAACTCTTATAATATAAAATAGGAGTATTTTAAAATAAATCTGATGATATAAATTTCATAAGGCTTTTCATTTGGGGACTAACGAACCAATAAGGGATTTACGTTACAATATCATCTCTTTTCAGGAATATCTTTGACAACTATTCAATGAATGATATTATAAAAATATTATCCTATTAAAAATTAATCATCCACTACTATTATTATTCATCTAATGGTCATGTGAGATTACAATTTTCCTAGCTTTGGTATATACAATTATCATGATAATTTTTATGAAAATAATGAATTTATTTCATATTTAGTGGGAAATGGTATTGTAAATTTTTAATATTCTCTCTTAAATGATCTAAATAATGTTATAACCATTATATATTGATATATTAAATTCAATTTTACCCATATTTTAAATACGAAAATTATTTAAATTAAATAATATTTTGATTTTCTAAAAGAGATATTTTAACTAAATGCGTGAATGAAATCATTATTTTCAAATATATCACACGAAACATTTTCCTAACATCATGAATTATAATTTTATTTAAGATTATATTGAAATATATATATTTTTAATTTTCAATGAATTTTTTTCCATGTTATTATATAAATTTATTATATTTATAATATGTTATTTCGAAATAAATAGGTATTTTCCCCAAAAAATGTTCATGATATATATATGAAGTTTTAACCTATGAAAACAACCTTTAATGTTATATATTACTCACTAGGGTCATCATCTAATGACATAATCCTTTTTATTTCTCTATATGTATTTTTAATATGATGATTTAATTAGGATGAAACCAAATTTCATCATGTGAATGATATGAAAATATTATAATTGAATTCAAGACCATATGGAATATATAAAAACGAAATATGATTATATGATTGTTGGGTTCATAATAGACCTATAATTCATTGGCTAAAATGATAGCTATATCTCTTGAAATGATTTTGATATTTGTGGACATTATTGTTATATTTTTTTTATATTTTGTTTTGTTGTTATAATTTCTTCTTTTTATGCATATAAGATTATTCATATACACGATTTAAAATGGAAATATTGAAATTTTGATGTGTATGTATGATAGATTTTTTATATTCTCATATTATTATGCATTATAATTATTGTTAATATATGTTTCCCCATTTTTATGAGTGATTATTATTTTCTTATAGATATTCTCACCGGATTTTGTGCAGAAATGATTACAATTAGCTCTGTTCACAAGATTATGATTTCCCATGACTATGATACTAAATGCCTTTTTTGTTATTGTTGACTGATGATTAATTTTTGGAAATCGTTTTTGATCATGAATCTTGATGTAACATTATCATGGAGTTTTGGATTTAATAATTATTTGATATGATTTGTTTTATTTAAAATATGCATATATTATATTATTATACTCTTATAATCATGTTATACTCTTTTATGATTAATGTATCCCATTTTTAACCATCTTAATCATCGAATATAACCTTTTATTATGTTTTTTTCTAACATGTTTTAATTGAATTTTTATTATATGATATTTCATAAATAGTACTAATATTTTGATCATTGTATGACATGATGAATATATTTTAGGAAATATGATTATTATGAATATAGTATTGAATTACACTAAACAATTATGGTCCATGGGTTTAGTTATATGTGTTATTTATTGAATATTTATCTATAATGATATAGTTTTTATATTCATTATTCTTTTTTGACCTCAATTTTTATCAGATTAATGTTTAGTAATTTTTTAGACAAGTATGACAAAAATTTCACAGGAACTGTAAGGATAATCCAATGTATTGGATAAAAGTATTTTCTATAGTAGATAATGGAGTGTGTTTTATCATAAAAATAAATCACTTTACAGATTTTTTATATTTGATGTGGGTGAGGAAGAGATACACCTAGGGGTAATTACTATGGATGTGTTGGATTGGGTATTAATTTAGTCCTCACCAAAGCACGATGAGTGTGCCAAAGACTGTACACATAGGATAGTCACTCAAAAGGTATATTCATGGATTATATTATTTTTTGGTAAAACAGTATGATTTATTTTAATAGAAAATGATCATGGATTAGTGTGTTTTTACCTAAGGTTTCATATATTTAATGATGGTTGCATAATTTTCCCATCTTATTATTTCATAATTAAATTATAGATCACTCTAATTATTACATCTCATTCAGGATTGTTAGTTTCAGTTAATAGATGGAACATGATGGAGCGAAGTTGAAAACAGATTTGTAGGAAACTATTATTGTTTTCTAAATTAATAAATAATAACAATAAAGATGGAGTGATTAATATTATTGTTATAAATAACCAGATATCTAAATTAGTTATTAATATCATGATATTATGATATATTCCCAACACCCTGATTTAGGTAAAAATAGAGTTTTATGAAAGTCCATTTTATAAATTCCATAGAATATATGTCATTTATTTCCACTTATTTCAATAATCTATTTCGATGAAGAAATTTAATTTTTAAAATAGTTTGAATATGTCTTATATATGGTAAATGATGGAATAGATCAATATGTTTCTAAATAAAAATTAATATTTCAGTTACATATATGGAATAAAATTATGCTCTCCCTGATGTATCAATAGAATGATTTAATTTTTGAGAGTGTGGTCATTTTGAAAATATATTCCCTATTTAGAAATCACATGAATTTATTCACCATAATAGTATTAATAAATATTTATCAATATTATATGCTAGTGTTGAAAAATTTACAAACAACATATAAAAGGTAAAAATGTTTTAATTTATTGTCTTTAATGTAGATGATGTAATTATATTGAGACTGATGTGTCTTAGGAAATGAATTTTATATTTTATTATAGGAATATCATTGAATGGTTAAAATATATATATTCTATGTTTTTAGTTTGTTAATTTTTTTAAATTATTTATATGGATTAAAATTTAGAATAATTTGAAGGCATTGATACCCATTTGAATTTTAATGCAATTAGCTATAAATATTACTTAGGATAATTTGGAAAAAATTTGCTGTGTTTATGTATATGTTTAAATCATATATAACCCTTAAAATTTTAATTTGAAAAATAGTTTTTTAGAAACAAAGAAATACAATTTTGTGTAAAAAAGATAAATTGTTTTGATATCCTTTAATGTTAATTGGAAATTGGAAGACATTATATATAAATGGTGATTTCATTTTGAGAACATTTTTTGTTGTATAGATATGTATAGGATAAAGAATTAAATTTTCAACTATCTAATGAATTTAATTTTTAAGGTTTTTCCTTATACTAAGAACATTGAAAGATTCTTTTAAACAGCATATTATAACAAAAACATTGCAAGGTATTTGAAGACTATGGTTTGAGATAACTATTGAATAACTAAATGATTTTATATCTTAATTATGTTGATTTAATTTAGAAATTTTGTTTATTTCAGAATATATATTTTTGATATGATATCTTAAGAGTGTCTCATATTGTTTTGGAAAAAATGATATATTTATTTTAAAATAATATGTAATTAAATCATTAATCTTCAATTTGGTCCCACATAATTTTAAATAACAAAATATTAATTACTTATAAATTAATTTATGTTCAACATTTTGGGTTGTTATTATGGAAATGGTTTGACATTTGTTTTTTTCATATTCAATATTATCTAAACATATGATAACTACTTCTATTTTTAATTAAATATATGGATAATAAGGATTACATATCATCATTCTGTGGATCTTATTATCTACTAAATGAAAATTTTAGTTCTTTAGGAATTAAATATTCACCATGGTTCAGTATTATATTTAATATTAGATAAATTATAGAGGAAAAACTATTAAAAATAAAATCAAATGATGTAATTATTGATTAAAATCATTTAAACGTATTATTTCATATTGTATATATTTATAGTGAAATAATTCATCCACATAAAAAATAGGAATAATGTCCAGTAATTTCTTTAATTAGTTGTAGACAAATTTTTTTTGGTAAATTATTTCTTATGTATGAAACTAATTATGATACATGTGAGTGTTTATATTTTTTTTAGTTTTATTGTCTTTCCAAAGATAGTAATGTTGATATTTCATAAGAAACTATATATTTACTCAACACTATGTTTTTTGATCCCATCGATATTTTCCAGAAAAATTGTTAATTAAAAATTTTGAGGGTAAAAATATTTCAAGTATTGTATAATATACTTAATGGATATTTTAGAATATATAATTTTTTTAGAAAAATATGTAATTTTGATTATACTTATTTATAAAAAATTCATTCTTAATTAAACTATGATATATAATAATATATTATTAATTTTAATAGATGTTATAAACTAGTAACAATGTTAGAAGATATGGGTAATAGTAATCACATTAGGGAATATATGAATAAGGTCTTTCCCAAAAGCAAAATTTCTAATTGATTACTAGTCAATACAATGTAAATTTATTTAAATCAATTTTATTCATGAAGAAAGAGTATTATTGTAAATTTAATTTTAATAAATTTTGATAGTTTATATATTTATTAATATCATTAAATACAAGAAATTATAATTAATAAAATAAAAATTCTTTTTGATTTAAGAATCCAAAATATATATTACAGTGAAATTTCAAAAAAAAATTAATATGATTGATCATTCAATGAACTATGATGATACAAATAATTCTAAAGTAAATTTCTTTTCATTCAATAAATAAACATATAATTCTAATTAATGTTTTATCTAGTCTTAAAGTGGCATAGAAAATATTTTATTTTGAATAATGCAATTATTAATTTTTTAAAAAATATTCAATACTTTTAAATAAGTTCATTTTTCGGATTTAAATTAATTTTTAAAAAAATATCCTTTGATATTATATATTTTTTAAAAATAAATAAATAATCCACATATTAATATTATATCATGGAAAATGGATTCCATATTTAGAATATAGATTTTAAAATTAGGTAAATAAGAACCATTTTTTGTTATAAGGAAAAGTATACATGCAAAGAAATTTTATCACCGTGATAAGGGGAAATGAGACAAATAAAGCTATCACTATGGTATATAATGCTAAAATAACACTAACACCTCAAAATATTCAATTTTAGGAATGGGGTTTGACAGTCACACATAGACTTTGGAAATTAGTTTTATTTTATTCTTTTCATGATCATTAAACATTTTTTCATGGATTGTGTTGAGCCGTAATATAAATTTATAATTTATGGATGTCGTGGGTTAGTTATTATCAGCATTTCAGTTAGATCTTGGTTAGGGTAAATTTTGTGGCTTACCTGAATTAACCATGTGGCTTGGGTCAAATGTATAGTCTTGAGGCATATGGGTTGTGCATGGTCTGGGAATCCATGAAAAAATCATTTGGTTTTGATAAGAAAAAGGAAAAATATGTTTATCGCAATTAAAATACAACTTGGAAACTATGAAATGAGCTCACAATATGTGTTCATATTGTCTTGTAGTGGGAGAAAATTTGTCTCATGACATAAAAAAATATGTGATCTTCCCATATTTGTAAAACATTCAAAATCTATAATCTACCAGCACCTATGTTTTATCAAAATTGAGACTCATCCCCTTGGGTCTTTTTTATAGATAATGGGGGTCCCAAAATATATCTCTCATTCATTATCCTCCACCATGGATGCGTCTTGTGTTTTTAAGTTGAGTTAATAAGGTTATTTTTCAATTTTTTCCATTCCTTTATCATATACTCTACCTCCTATCTCATGCACATTTTCATTTTCGGTGGGTTCTTTTATTTTCTGAAACCTTGGGTTAGGGTTGGATGATTTTTTTAAATTTTTAATCTAAAGTGTGTGGTTGGTCTTCTGGGTATGGCAATTATTTCCAAAGATTTTATGTCACAATGGAACTATTTTGAGGTATATGTTTCCATTATTTTCCTTATCAAATAATTAAATTATGGTTTATGTATTTTGAAATTGTGTAAAAATGTTTATTAGATGTTTTTATTGTGATTTCAATTCTTGATATGATGTTTTCAGGTTTCCAAAAACATTTTTATGTTCGGTAAAATAGTGGTTTCTTAGAATATGTTAATATAGTTAACCAAATTGGTTATTATATAAAATGATATTTAATTTTATAAGATAATTAGAAAAAACGAGGCGTTATGTGACCTATATTATGTTTTAATAACATAAGTGAAATTATAAATTGGGGTCGAAGTGTTTTTTGGATGCCTCTTTATGATATTTTTTTGGGAAATGCTTTGAATGGAATCTCCTGGTTTTTTAATTCTAACTATTTACATAGTGGTTTAATGACTTTTTGTGTTGGTTTGAAAGCATATGTTGTTCAATTAATAGAGTTTTGGTGAACTTTAATGTATACATGGGGTGTTCCATTGGATGTGGCCACATCTACATGTTCTCTAGGTGCACATATGTATTGGCACACTAATAATAATAGACTTGTATAATATTTATCAACATAAAAATTTGGATTTTTATAAAAGTAATCTTGTATTCTGATTAATTTCTTATTCAATATCCTAATTCTTTATTAATGGTCGATTTGTTCTCAAATGAAATAAAATTGTTTTGTCTCTATTTTAAATTTATGGTCACTTTGGAACCTTGATTAATTCTTGGAATATATGTTCTATGAAATCCATTTTAGAATATTGAGTTATTTTGTTAGTTTTAAATTTGGTTTTAAAGTGGGTTTGGTATTTAGAACATAATGTCCTATTTAGTTTTTTTAAATAATTGTTTTTTGGATTTTTTTTGTAAATAACTACGAATCAGTTTAAGAATATATTAGAATTTACTGTGTTTATGTCAATCATTGTACTTTATAATGATTTTGAAAGGAATCATAATTTCTAATGAATAATTGATCAGTTGGAATATTATCATGCTTCAAAAATGTTTTGAAATTATATGTTATATTAGAGTCTAATTATCACTTGTGAATGGGTTATTTTTGGAATGAAACACCCATGTGTGATTTCACTATGAGGGTTGTCATGTTGGTGGAGTTGGTGATTAGCTTTGATAAATTTATTTAATGAAGGTTAGTCGAGTCACACATTCAAGGGACTTTGCTTTCTTTGATTATCATTACTATTAAAATATACTTTGTAGGATTCTATTAGAGAGTAATGTTATGGTTTCTTTTCAATATTGATTAGAATGTTTTATACTCGCCTTAAATTTAGAGTGATTGGTGGTATGTGCCACTAGATTGGCTGTTAGAATGGATAGTTGATTGTATACTATGGAGATACGCCATAAATTGGATGGTGACTCCAACCTGAGTTGGATTCGTTAACTCTTAATGGATGTTTTTTAAATTCTATTGGTTAAAATTTATATATTCTCGTTTATTTTTAGCCTATCATTGTGTAGTATGGTTAGAGTGTTTTTTTTGTGATTTTTTTAAAATTTTATTCCCCTTTAAAAAAATTTCATATTTTTATGGAATTTTAAAAAGGAAACTCTTTTTTTTAATATGAGAAAAAATATCTTTATATTTTCTTTCTAAATTTTTTATGGTATGTCTTTATGAATAGAAATGAATAGATTTTGGGTTGGTTTGCTACTGATATGTTAATATCACAACCAACAAGTGTCATTCAATATCGTTAGAGAAAAGCTATTTTGTATGTTCGGGTTCTAAGATATGTATCTCAATTTTAGACCTGAATGGCTAGGAGGATGGTTGTTACCATGATGAAACATGTAGGTATTTTTGTCACATATTTTTGGTGTGACCTAGGTTTAGTTTTTATTAATTTTGGATTTTTATCATTAGTTTTATTTAAAAAAATTCATTTATTCTTATTCAATTATTTATAATTCATATATATGTATAGTATATTTATATGTTGGATCCAGGTTTATCTGAGAAAAAATCATTCCAATGGTGATTACATGGATTCTTTGCACTAGTTTACATCTTTAGTGGAATGAGAACAGATATCAGTATATGTAACGAATCGGGATGGATGATGGGTTGGATAGAACTCCTAGAATGGGTTTTTCCAAAATGATTTCAAGTTATGACCTAATTGGTCGGGGTGTGAGGTAGTTGAATATTATGACTATTGATACTCGAGAGGCAGGTTAGGGAAGGACATCAGGAATTTTTTCACATTCTGATTCTCAATATTTTTTTGGTAGTCTAAGATTTGGACATTTTTTCATTGTTCTCGATTGAGGGATGAAAATGGAAGCAACCATGAGACATTTCAGTATCTGATAGAGAGTATTGACCCATGGGGAGTAAAAATTAAACATTTAAGGTCCGCTTTGATATAGATTTCTTTCATTGGGAACAATCAGATAACCATGTCATTGGCTGATGAATGGCTACTAGTTTTTCATTCCTGATCATTCATTTGAATTTTTCATTTGGATTCATTTTTGGATTATGTGAATGGATTTTTGAGAATAATATAATCTTTGGGAAATATAATTTTCAAAAAGAAAAATTATTTTTGGCATGGGTTTTATTATAAAAGTGATTTTTTCTTTCTGTTGGGTTGGAAAATTTTTATTAAAAGACAATGTGACTCAAAATTATGAAATGATTTAAATAATTATTGAATTTGATTATGGGATGGAATCTGTGAGCCATTGTACTCTATAGAAATTTTCCCATGTGTGTTGGAATGTTTCAAATTATAACATTGGCACATGTGTTTGTATGAGGTGTTCTTAAGTCTATTTACACATATGTGATAGCTCATTTGATATTTTGGGTGAGTGTGTGGAACCAAAACATTGGCTTGGATCTTCAAAAAATAATTTTATTGAAGTAAATGAACATGGGGAATGTTTTTAAGGAAATTTTTGTTCTTATTTTGTAGAAATTGATTTCAATTTTAGAAAATGGTATATGGAAGAATGTAATTTTGGGAATGAAATGAAATGGTGGTTTCTGGTAATAGATTTTTCTTGTTTGTTTATAATGTATTGATTGTGTTCTAGTTGTGTAGGTTTATTATGGACTCTTTTTTGTGTTTTATGTTGTTTATTATTTTGGATTTGTGATTTTATATTAAAAAGATTATGCCTCCAAAAATTATACCAATGGTTTCTAGAGGATATAGTTAATTTCTCTCACTTTATGGTTGTTGCACATCTTTCGCAGTTATCAAGATCCAATTTTGGACACGGAGTTTCATGAGGGTGTTGACTGTGTATAAATATCATTGGGAACTCCAAAGGATGATAGAGTTTTTGTTGTCCTGATTTGGTTGGATGGACCATTTTCAGGATTCTGGAAAGTTATTTCTACATTAGTGATGCATGTTGTGATAATGAGGGATGTGTTCAAATTATTTTTCATCAAATGTATTATATGTGAAGGGTATAAAATGAAAAACATTTATGAGCTAAGGGATTTTCAAAATCAATATATGATAGTAATATCCTCTGTTTACCACTTCAAGAAGTTGGTTTCCTTCTCTATGGAAGTTACATCATAGGATCTGTTAAAATCACCTATTTTATGGGATTTCATCTTAAGATCATAAAAAATGTACAATCATCTGGTTATGTACATTTTGAGAATTTTGTGGATGTTTAATTATTAGCTATGTTGGTTCTTGTGATGTATTCATAGGTGGTTGGCTCTGATGGTGGTTCCTCAGCTGGTGAGGGGTGTTTGGAAAAAAACTAATCTTTGTGAAGTCTCATTTGTTGTATTCATCTTCCGACAAGTCAGAACATTAACTCATCTATTTTTAGTAAGGTTCATTCAGGCATTCAATGTCATTGTGTTGTAATTATCCGATGAATTTTCATTGTTTTGTCAATTTGTTTCATTTCGATATGTTTTCAAGGATGTGTTTTTTCATGAATGTATTTTCATAGGAGGTTATCAAATCATGATAATGAGGTGGTGGATGCTTCTATCATGATTTCTCTATCAATATGATTCAAAGTGAAGCTCACACACAGTAAAGAATTACTAGGGGAGCTGGGGAAAACATGGATTCATTTTTCATCAGTGTAAAACTATAGATGGTTTAAATTTATGTTGTATATACTTTCTTATGGTGATATTTTTTGTCATTTAAAGAGCCTCAGTGGTTTTATTTCCATGATATATTTTTCAATGTTGTTTGATTATCATATTTCTATAGTGAAACATTGAAAATTCCATATTATCACTATTTGAGTAATTATTATTATCTAAATATGTGTATTAAATTTATTTTTTAGTATTTGCTGTGATCAAAACATGAGGGGTTTAGTTATATTTTTAGTTTCTATTTTATCTTATAGGAGATATATGTGCTCGTGTAAAATCAATTTTGTAGTTTTTGATTGTGTTCAATAATTTGGATTGGATTCTCATATTTGTTTCCCCATGTGTTTGGGTATATATTATATATATTTTTCAATTCTAGGAGAATTTTTATTAAGTTATAACAGATAAATTAATAGCTTTGGGATCCATTATGGTGTTCCCATTTATGTGCCATTGTGTTTTGGGTTTAACTGTTTATCATGTTAGTAGGACTGTAATGGTGGAGAGAACACAATAATGTTCTCCCAATATTACCTATGTTTTGTATTTCTATAGAATCAATTGGTTGTGACATGTAGAGTGTGTTGTCACTATATGATTCATTGTTTCTTTTCATTGTGTCTTGGGTATATATTTATGTTTTGTATTCATTTTTATTTTGAGGCTTTTTATATATTTAAATTGATAGTGGTGGGTAAAATATCCAGACACAGACCATTGAAATTATTTTATTTTATTAATTTATTTATCATAGATCAATATTTTGAGGATATGGTAGAGCTCCAGTTTATATTTTTTAATTATTGAAGTCCTATGTGAGATTTTAGTTTGGTCATGGTTAGGGAATAGTTTGGGTAAACCATGAGGCATAGCCTTTCTAACTGTGTCACATATGGTGGGGGGCTAGTCGTGAGGTGCTTGGGATGCATAAAATTTGGGACACTATGTGATAACCATTGGTTTTGGTCCTATAACTAGATTGAGGCTTATTTAAGAGTTGAAAAATATTGTTGAAATTTTGTGTCTTGGAATTTAATGTTCCCGTAATTCCTAGTAGAGGGATTATGGTGTGTGAAATTTGTATCAAACCTTGCTGCCTAACTGTACAATATATTAATGTTTTTAAAAATATTAAAATCCTGAATCTAACCTCAAATATTTTAACCCGAATCAATACCCATTCCCTTTGGGTTTTCTTTTCACATGAAGGTGTCCCAAAACCCCCTCCCATTGTTTCTAATCCCTCCATAGATTTATCTCCATATTTACAAGGTGTGTTTCTTTGATTTTTTTTCAATTTATCCCTTGATTTCTGTTCTCATATCGGTCATCTCCAATGTTCTTGGTTATTATTAGTGGGTTCAACCCTTGAATGAATCCAATGTTTAGTGTTTTACGATTTTATTTTTATTTCTTTATATCTAAGGTTGGATGATTGTTTATTGGGAACGATTCTTAATTCCCCAGCAGTTTTATTCCATCTGCACTCTGTTGAGGAAGGATTTTCTGTTATTTTATTTAAATAAAAATAACATTGTTTCTTATATATTATTTTAATGTGTGAACATATATTTACATTACTTTAATATTATTTCCATTATTAATATTTTTATTTCTTGTTTGTAAAATATTTGTGAATGTTATATAAAAAGTTGATTTCTTTGAATATGTTATACAGTTATGAACATAGGTTGTTTTTCAAAATTCTAATTATGTATTAATTTGAATTATAGAAAAAGTGGTCATATGTGTCCTTGAATATTGTTTGATTAATTGGTTAAATTTATAAATTTTACTTGATGAGTTCTTTGAATACCTCTTTATGATACCGTGATTTGGGGTAAATTTTTTTCCCAAGGATGTATCAGTTTTAGAATTCTTATTAGAGTCATTGTAATATTATGACATGTTTTATTGGTTATAATTAATGTTTTATATAAATAAATATGGGAATGGAGAAATTTAATGGACACATGTGGTGTTCTATTGGATGTGGGAACATCCATGTGTTCTATAGGTGCACACATGGATGGGATCATAAAAGATAAAGGCCTTTAATAAACATACTCAACTTAAGAACATGTGTTTTTAAAACACTTATCTTCTGTATTTATTTTTCTTCTTCTTTATACTCTTAATTATTTACTAATATTACTTTCGTTCTAAAATTACACAACCATTGATTTAGATATATTTCAAATGTTTTCCCATTTGAAACCACAAGAAGTAGTTGGATTTTAAGTGGAATGTAATCCCATTGGGAATCAATTGTCCTTTTCATAAATTATTATCTAGGATTAAAATGTGTTTTTCAGAATTGGCACAAAAAGACCCATTTGGAATGTTTTACATAATGGTGGTGTTTCTATTGTTTTGGGAATAGTTTGGAATCATTTTTTTAAAATATTAGAATTAATAGTGCAGAGGGCATAGTTGGAACTATATACTTTTTGAAACAAAATTTTTTATTTTAATGTATAAATTCTCCATTGTCATCATTGCATGTTTGAGAATGTTTTTGAAATCATGTGTGATATAACAGCTAATTTGGAATTTGTTAATAGTGTATTGTAATATGGAAACCCAATAGATTATTTCCCTATGTGGGTTATTGTATTGGTGGTCTCAGTGACTTGAGTAGGAACATGCGATGGAAATATATATATTGAGTAACATGTTTGAGGGAGTGCATTTATCATTTATACTACAATTGGTTTCTAATGATTCATCTTTTCGGGATAGTTAAGAGTTTTTTGACCCCTATTATACATATTGATACCCTCTTAGCTTCATAGGGCTTGGTGGGATGTGTCCCCAGACATGCAGTTAGAATAGACATCTTGTTATTGGTAATGGAGTATATCTATTTATTGGTAGTTGAGTCTGACCAAAGATTCTACAAGGATCACATCATGGATATTTAGAAAATTCCTATGGTTATTATATGTATTTCCTTATTTATTTTTATCATTGATTAGTGTAGAATATTTAGAGATTTGTTTGAGGATTTCATTTTTAAAATGGTAATCCACATTGAAAAATAATGATGTGGTGTGTAGAATTTTAATATGGAAAATCTATGTTTTTTAAAATGAGGAAAACCTATTATTATATATTTATTTCCAAACTAGTGATTATAGAATATTTTATGTAATGGAAATGTTGGGATTTTGTGGTGTAGGCCTAATGAGATGTTAATCTCACACCCTACTTGTGTTCATTCGGTGTCAGTAGACTTGTGTTTTTTATTAGGTTTATGTTCCTGGTATATTTTCTCTCCATTGGAGAAGATCAACCTTGGCGATATTGGTGACCAAGTGGTCACTTTGTGTTTTGGTTAAAATGGTCTATTTTTGGTTTTATTCATTTCTTTATTTATTTTTTCTTTTTTATTTGGAATTGTTTTGTTATTTAATACTCTCCATTTATTTTTAGTTCTTGGGAAATTTCAATTTATTTAATTATTGGATCCCTATTAATTTGGGAAACAATTATTCCATTGGTGATCTATTTGATGCTCGACACAATTTTTCAGCCTGTGAGGATCTGGTATGACTTTCGAGCCATGTCACAGACCAGGTCAGATGTTGGGTTGGATGGAACTATATGCTTGGATCATGAAACATACCATCCCTATAAATTATTCTACGTTGGTAAAATTTTGTGCCATTTGTTTGATAAACGATTATTTATTTTTTTGTTTCATGAAATATACAAATTTTCTGAATCTTTTATTTTCAAAACAACAATAATTTTTTCATGGGGATAAAATGTTATTGTTCCCATGTATAGATTTATTATTTTTTAATATTTATAAAAATTATGGATGTAATTTTGTTTTTAATTTTATTTATTGAATTGTTAATTTAAAATATTTCACAAAACCGACACTTTTCATGTTATATTAGAAGATAATTCTATTTTTTTATATTAAAATGATTCGAATAAATATATTATTCTTAAATTATTTACTTCCAAGAATATCCTACGTAATTATATAATATATGTGTTAGTTATATTTTCTATATTAGAAATAAATTTTAATTATTCAATAATTAAAATCTAATAGAATGAAAATTAAAAAAAAACTCTTTAATTATATTTTATATTATATAAAATTTTAAAAAGTGATTCAATATAAAAAAAATATTGAAATAATACAAGTGGAATGATAAATGTTAGAAAATGTCATTCTTGGACCATTTATTAACAAATTAATACAGTATATATAAATTTATTACAATTATTTATTGACTAACGTGTTACCCAATAAAGGATAAAAAGGGATAATACATGTATACTAAAGATATTATCATTAATTTGACCTAAAAACTCTTATAAATCCTATTGTATGAGATTATTTATAACTAATGACATTTTTTTAAAACATTTTCCAATATGAAACATATTTTTCAAGAATGTTCCAATATTATATTTTAATGTTTTAAAATTTTTAAAAGTCTCTTTCCCCAAACATATTTAAGTGAATATCTTCTCCTCTTTATGACACACCACATACACTTATCCCAACTAAAAAATACTATTTATATTCAAAACATCTATAGAATAATTTTCATGAGCTTCAATGATTAAAATTCCATCATTATGGTACGTAAGAAGAGATCTTACGGAGTCACCCAGAGAAGATGAATGGGTTTTGCTAGTCATTTTCAGGTAAATTTCTCTTCGAAACTTCTCTGAATGTCATATAAACATTATAAAATGTGGGAATAAATATCCTCAAAATACTGGTCTGTTTAAATTTTAATGGTATATAAATTATATTTCCTTCCCATCTATATAAAAATGATAACATTACTCATTTGTACATGTGTGCTACCACTACTAAGACACAATGTGTTTTGTTTTATGTTTCTTCACTAAATGACTAGTTACAATAATATATTTAATTAGTGTATATGAGATATATGATATTATCATTATTATATTATGTTGATTTATTATTAAACATTATTTTATTTAATCCATCGAAATATGGAAGCAACATTTGTTTGTATATACATATTACTTACTCTAGGATGTGATATAACTCATTTTTCAAGTACGTATTATATATATATTTATAAAAATAGTATTTAATCAGTATATATTAAAATTGTAACATTATTATGATGCTATAGATGTCTAGAACATAAACATGATTCATGTATTAGATATATCAAATCAAAACATTCAAATTAAATAAACTAGTTTTCATCCAAAAAATTCATTTTAATAAATAATTATTGACAATGTGGTTATTATAAATTTTAATATAATGTTATATATTGTTTAGATGTATAAATCTAGTAATATAATTGATTTATAATGAATATAATTTTATTATTAATGTGTTTTTAATATGAAAGAAGTTGGATGAGACTCCAGGAAAGGCATTCCTATCTCACTTTTATTTATGTTGTGAATATTCAATTTTCACTAATTTTTTTTATGTGATATATAGAATTTCCATGAATGTATGATCATAATTTTTTTTGATTCGTATAAAGTGTGATTATAGGTACTCTTTTTTCATATATTGATTAATTTTCATTTCAGTTTTATATTATGGTGTAATTGGGTGCATTTTCAGAAAAATTAAACTACGATTGTGCATTGTTGGAAGACGTTTAGAGAAAACCATATTACCCAACCTAAGAATCCATAAAACATTGGATAATAGAGAGATTAATAGTAGCAATATTTTTCTATGATATATTTTTGAAAAGGAGAATCCATGAAGCCCCTAAATAATAGGATCAAAGTTTTATTTCACATTTATAGAAAATTGTTTTCTTATGCTCAATAAATCATGTGTGAATTTTAATGTGGCCCAAATATTAAATTTTAATTTTTCAGAACCCCTAAACTCACCCTTTTCAGAAAAAACAATAATCCTTGTGATTTTTTATTATATCATATTTTTTAGTAGGTATTGAAGGTTAGTTTTTCTTTCGTTCATTATGATTCAAAGCCCAAAACAATGATCTCCACCTTTTCTAAAAAAAGGATTCTATCCTACATTACGTCTGATTAATATCTCATCATTCTTCATTCCATTTTTATAAGTTATAATATATTTCATGTTAGATATATACAAAATATTATTGATCAATATATAGTGTTTAAGATCTAGGTCTATATTAATGAAATAATGAATTTTTAATCATTAATTATGTTTCATATCTGGAACCCATTCTATGTTGTTGTGTGGCTCATATTTTTATATTTCTATTGGTCGACCGTTAATTAATGAATTTAACTAGTTCGTATACTATTTTAATACCGTAGTATGGATAAAAAATACTTATATGTGATTTTTGAATTTATAGGGTTCACATAAAAAAAGAAATTATTAAATAAGATTTTTTAATGTGGTCATTTAATGAATTGAGAAATTGGGGATTTAATAGAAATATGCGATTGAGGAATTGGTATAATTTCATGATGAATTAATTATCACTGAAATGAATTGGGGAATTAGGGAAAATTAATTATAGATATAATAATATTATTTTTCAATTATTAAATATTATATTTAGAATAATTAATTATGGAATATAGTATTATATGTTATGATTGGGATATGATTATTTTTTGTTGAATTAATTATTGTACTTACTGTGGTTAATAAATTTGTAAATTAATTAATTTGGATGATATAGTCAATTAATTTTAACATTAATTTCTTTATATTGACTAATTAATCTATGAATTAATTAATTGATGTATTTAGATGTTAATTTTGATAAGATGATTAATGTGGATTAATAATGGTTGACATGAAAATGTGGAATCAAATGATGATGAGATACATGTGACAATGTGACATGTTATGATATATATATACATATATATATATGAATTTGAATTACTACTAATCTGGGAGATAATGAAGACATTATAAACCAGTGAAAAATTTGCATGAATGGGTATTGGGTGGATTAACACGATTTTCTACACTATTGATATACATGTATGATTTGGAACTGGGGTTCTAGACATTATGTTCTCTACCCATGATATATATCTATGATGGGTAATGGGGGTGCTAGAGATGATGTGTTATGCCAATGATAGATATATTTGATTGTGAATTGGGGTGATGGAAATAGTTTTATTCCCATGATATACATGCATTACTAATAAATTGAGTACAATGCATGGAGTTTTACACCATTAACATTAGCATTGGACTATGGTTGTAATGCTCCGAGTTTTTATGAACCATTTTCACAAATAAATTAACATTTAATTTATATATTGAAATTAACAACATAAATAAATTTCATTTCAAATGGATGAGAAATGGAAAACATTAAACATAACTGACCCATTGGATGATACACAAAAAATTACTCATTGTACATTACAAGAAACATCTACTTGACGTACATTACACGCAACACTAGTGTTTCTATGAAACATTATTTTACAATTATAATTATTTAATTGATATAATTATAACATATCCATTACTAATAGTTATAATAATAGTAATAAATACTTTTTAAATATTTTTTATAATTTTTGTGATATAAACAAAGCATACTGAGAATGAAATATATAATTTTTTTGTAATGTCCTTCTATGATTAAAAATTCCATTATCTCAAAGGAACTACTTTTAGTGTTCTATGTAAATTAAAAACATTCATATCATATAAATATACAAATTTAATTTTATAAAATATCTTTTATTTTTAATTAAAAATTTCAATGTTATTTAGGGTGATTTTTTGGGAATTTTTTTGACAAACATCATTTCTGGTTAAATAGTGAAAAATACCAAATTTTAATTCAAAATGAAATTTTCATTTAAATTTTTATTATGATTAAATTTTTTTAATAATTGGGTTAAAAGTATAATTTGATTATATTCTTACAAATAGAACCAATTGGGTTCAATGGAAATAATTTCACACTGATATTAGATATAAAAAGAGAGTAATATTTTGAATGTTTTTACCATAGAAGCCTCCATTGTCAACCTGAATGCCAGATTAATATTAAATTCCCTTACAAAATTTTTTGTATATAATTTAGAAAAATGAATTATATTTTTTTAATCATAATAATTTAAAAATTCTAGTTTTGTCTTTTGTTTTTGAGGTCAAATATTTTTGAATGTGATTAAATTTTTTTCTAAAATTAAGATAAAATATAGGATTACATAAAATTGAAGACCCAAAACAACATAGAAACTTATAAAACCCATTTTATGGAAATTAATCATTAATGAACCTTCCATTATTTGTTTTTTTCTTTTTTATTAATTTTTTAAGCCAAAATGTGGGTGAACCTTTTTGTTTTATAAAATGCCAATGGTGGGCTTTCCCATCACAATAAATGGCCACCATCTCTCCCCCTTCTTGGAAATTATCAACCCAAATAGGCTCAGAAAATGACTTCCAAATACACATCCCAAATTCCTTACCATCATTTTAAACACATCCATTTGGTTATAAATATATCCAAGGAAGAGTTTTTTCACAACCCAAAAGGAATTAACCAGTTAAGAAGCAGCATATTAGCTCAATCTCTTTTATTTTATATTATTTATCCACCCCTAAACTATAATTATTTTACACAAGTATAACAAAACTACTATCTCTAATACTACGGTATTATTTTTTGCTAATTTTTTGACTGTTATTTATTCACCCATCCATCTAAATGGTAACAAATATATTTTTTATGTGTATGGAAATATACCACCTCAATAAATGATAATTATTATTTTTTTCATTACCACCAATCATAGTGAACATTATAATGGAAAACGTATTTATATATTTCATATATTATATTTATTATTTATTAAATATTATTTATTCATTTAAAAACGTATACCCTTATACATTCTATTTGGTGTAAATACTATAAATTCATTTGTGGAAGTATGGACTACTAATCCATCAATGTGATGTGATTCATCAAACACTACAACAAATGTTTTAAGGATGGTTTTAGTCAATATGTATGATATATATTATATAATAATGATACTATAAGAATAATATTCAGATATATATCGTTTACATTCTTTCTTTCAACACGATAATTGAATGGAAATTGCGTTCATGCGTATATATGACTTTTTATCACCATGAATGGTGTATTTTATTTCATAATTCTATATTAAAAAGAATGGTATAATACACATAAACTAGGTTTAAATTATATTATTATCATGGATTGAATTTTGACCATTATTTTATTATAGGAACTGATGATATAAATATTAAGACACATGTGGAAAACAAAGCAGATATTACCCAAAGTGAAATCATAACATAATATTGCAAACAAGAGCATAATATAAGGTCATGATCAATCCATATATCATATAATATATACAATTTTTGATCTCCAATATATTAATAATAAATTAAAATTTATTATACAGCTTTTTCGAATGAGTTTGATGAGATTCAAGACACATTGTACGAGGATTTCCTCATACTTTTTATTTCAATGAGATATATGTTATATTCCCCAACCATTCCATTTGTGTGGTGTGTATACTATACAGAAATTTATTAAATTATTCATATACATAAATTTATAGTTATTTTCATTTAAATTTTATTATCTTTATTTCATTGGGTTTATGATTCAAATGTAACAAAATCAGTATGAAAGTTTTGCGTCAATTTTCATTCATTGAGACAAATGTTTTGTTATAAAAATACATTTTTTAGGTTTATATACTTAAATTTGAAATTTTATATCACAAATATACTTTAATTCATGTTATTTTATGAATCTTGTAATATCCTTTTCATACACACAGACTATTATGCCATGTTACCATGTGATAATAGTTTATTGAAACAATCTCATCACTTTTCAACATTATTTATGATTATGGTTCATTTAATGAAATATCCTTGTTTATATCTCAAGAAAACTCATTAATTTTAATATCCTAATGTTATTCAAGATTTCTCCATGTATTATTAAAAATTTTCCACACATTTGTAATTATGATAATAATGTAATATCTGAATTTCTATCTATTTGATAAAATATTATTTGTATTCAAAACCTATGTTTTCAAAAATGGATTCAAAAATGTTTTCAAAATATAATTGAAGAATATTTTTATTTAAAAAATTATTAAAATACGTTTTAACTTTTTTATTTATTTATTTTAATTTCTAAAATCTATTCTCAAATAAAAATGTTTCAATAGCTTTAATTTTTTAAAAAGTGGTTTTCAATGAAAAAAGATATTTTTCATCATTAATGTTTTTAAAAAAATAAATTTAGATCATATTTCCAATCTATGATGAAAATACATTAGTGTTACTCACACCTCTATTTAGAGATTATTCAATCTTTTCTTTTATATTATTTCTAAAAACTAAATTTTTTTATGGATTGATGTTTATGAAACACAAATATCATTCATGGGTTATAATCTTCTTAAAGACAATTCTATTAATGGGTTATTTTTATAATGAAATTATTATGAAACCATTATTTTCTATATGATATGATATGATGTGAAAACTTGTTTACTATACCAATTTCATTATATGGGTTATTGTTTGAAATTTAATGATCTATTGGATTAGGTATGTATTCTTTTATTAGGAGATGGGTGAGACCTATATCTCATTCTAATTAATTGGGTAATGATTTATATCTCATTAGATAGACTAAGATGGTCATGGAAGTGATCCCTGACAACTGTGATGGCCATGGGAGTGATCCATGACTACCAATATGATGTGAAGAGTGAACTCATGACAGTAATATGGTCAAGGGAGTGAAAAATGTCTTCAAAGATGGCATTGAGAGTGAACCACTAATACCATGATTATCTTGGAAATGATTCCTTGTCTAATATTGGAATCATATTATGTTCTTATATTTCTATAAGAATTGAATTTTTTATCTCAACATTAAGCATTCATGGATTATTGTCATTATTTTATAATTATTATTGTATTTTAAAATTCCATGATATATATAAAGATTCATGTATATATTTCTTGATATGCAAGGTATGGTCTTAAATCTTCCATATCATGTTCTAATACACTTATTAACATGATAATGATTGCATATCTCCCTTTTATACATTTAATGAGATTTTGAGATCACCAATTTTTAACGTTTCCTTCTGTAGGTTGTGAAGTTATGTATTATGTTAGATATTTCGATGAAGTACTATAGTAAAAAATAACATTGGGTGAGATAATGTATCTCACTTATGTATTAGTGTTTGTTGAATCCATGTTTCCAATGTCACTAGACTAGTATTTCCATTGGGTGTATATTTGTATAATGTATTTGTTATTTTGAAAAATTTATGTAATGTTAATTAAAAAATTGGGGGATGCGTTGTAGGTATTTGAGAAATGTTTTAGATAAAATTTAGAATCTAGTATTTTTAAACCATATTAGAAACCCAAAGGTCATGACTATCATCATGTTTAAGGATAAGTAAATGAATAGAAAAATGTCTTGAAATTATGGTGAAGGGTTGATTGAGAGGTTTCATAGATATACATCGATGTTTGGATAATAAATATGGATGTAGATCGTGTATAGATGTGTCGTGGGGTAAAAACTCCGACAAGATTTTATGTTCCTAAATCGGGGTAATTTGGTATATGACAATGAGCCATGTATTACACACAGTTTTACATTCTCGATAGATATGCTTTGTGAATTTAGAAGCTAACTAGAAGCCATCGTGAATGATTTAAAAATATATTGACTAGGAATAACCTAAAATAAATTTATGGATTCATATATTATAGAAGGTTTCATAAATTATACTTAATATAGGTTAATTTTGATTATTATTATTTTCCTGGATATGGTAATTATTTGTCACAATATCTTTTTGTTTTAGTCAATGGATGGAACACAATGGTACTATGTTATTGGTGATTTTGATAGAAAATGAAAGTATATTTTACCTCCAAAACATAATTCTATAGGAGATGGAATAATAAATCATGTTCAAAATCATATGAAAATTTTTTAAGCTATGAGTAATGGTGGAATATCAAATAATAAAATTTACGAGCTACATTCTATTTTTTCCTTCATGAGGAAAAATCCACATTCCTTCTGAGATTCTTCTAATCAACTTGTTTCTGAATAATGGATTAGTACGACTAAATTTATATTACTCATTATACAGTGTTTGAATCTTGAAAATTTCATTCTAGCTGTCTATTAATTAGAAGGCGTAGCAGACTAGTGTTTTTATTTAATCAAGAATATGTGGCAGTATGATGATATTGAATCCACATATTGAGTTGAGTTCAAGAAAATTATTTTCTAATAATACAATTTCCTAGGATTCTTTAAACTAGGATTCGGAAACACTTCCTCGATTTCAAAAGAAGTGATGATGAATCAATTGGTTCCAATTAGGATATTTTCATGATACTTGTGAGATAAGATTCAAAAAGTATCATCCATCACGAAATTAATTTAGATCGATTCATTAGTGGAATAAAACAACATTTAAGAATGGAACTGTCCAAAACTAAATTTAGTAGCTAAGAATAGATAGTTCATTGTGATATCACACTTTAAATGGAGGTTCGAGTCACAAATTAATCTCATGTTTTTGACATGAAAATCAATACGTATTTTAAATGAAAATATAAAAACCATGAAGAAACAATGATGAGCATAATTTATGAACTAGGCATGGGAGAATGTGTAAATGAAATTTCCTTAAGGGGTCAAATAAATTATTTATGTATGTAATAGAATGGAATCATGGATTTAATTTCAAAAGAGAAACCAAGAAGATATCTAACATCTCAAATTGGTAAAAATTAGAACAAAATTCCCCTACCATGATTCAATGATACAAGTGTAAAGAGAATGTGAATTATGCTAGTCAGTTCTCATAAGTAATGGAAGAAGATGGTGAATGCTGTCAAAAACCTCTTAAGCTAAGGGATAAAGGGAAATATCATATAATTTTAATTTATGATAAAGGGTGTGATAATGGTGTGATGAAAGGTAAAAGTGTAATCCACAATTGGATTTTTTTTGATATATTTGATTCTAGATCAACCAACTCTTTCATATCTAATGAATATTATATGGGTTTTATGATTATTCTAAAACAATTTGATATGGAATTAGTTGTGAAACCCCATAATGGATTAATTATTTAATCTCATGTCTATGATTCAAATATATCTAATGGTTATTGTAATTTGGATCATGCAAATCAAGTCATTATTCCATTGGTTGAATTTGATGTCATCTTTCGAATTAATTGCCTCCCTATAAATAAATCCGAAACAGTTTTTTGGGATTTAAAGTAACATTTGATATTTGAAACCCTCATATGATCATCCATAAATATAATGATATGTATGAAATTACATTAGATATTAGAAATAGTTTGTGGGTAATAATTTTTATTCAAAAGATTTTTTTATCTCAAACGTTTGGGGAAAAAATCAACATCAGTGATATACTAATATATTAGGATTTATAAGATGTCTTTTAAAAAAACATGGACTTCCACCAAAACGTGATGTTGGGGTTTCAATATAACTCATAAATAGATTGACATAAATTTCAAATACTTTTATATATTTTAACCCTTTGAATTGCATCAATGGGATAAGAAACACAATTAAAACATTGATAAGGGGTTTATTTGGCCAAGTGTGTCACACTAGGATTCACTTGTTTTTTTATGAATTATAAATTAATGAGACTCGTCGTAGATTATCTGGAGTTGAATAAGATTGTAATCAAGAAAAATTATCATCATCACAACATTGATTACTTGTTTGTTCAACTATGTGGAGGTCAATACTCTTCCAAGATTGACCTTCATTCTAGATATCATCAGTTGATGGTCAAGAAAGAGGATATACCCAATATAACATTCTTTATAGGGTGTTCACATCATGAATATATGGTGATGACTTTTGGTCTTACTAATTCCATGTATATATTCATGAATATAATAAAATGATTATTTTTAAATTTTATCAATTAGATTTTATTTTCTTTAATGATGATATTCTTATACATTCAAAGGGTATATAAGAGCATGAATATCACATGAGAATTATTCTAAAGACCAAATTGATGGAGATTATATATGAAAAATTTACAATGTGAAAATTTTGGATGCATAAGGTTTCATTTCTGGGTCCCATAAACGCATTATGTTATATATTAGTAGATCAATCAAAGAAAAAGGCCAATAAATGTTGACCTGGACCAACCATAGTAATTTAGATTCATATATCTGTAGGTTTAGCTTGTTATTATTGATTGATTGTAGAGATTGCATCACAACTATGATATCCTATGACCAAGTTAACATTGAAGGATTTAAAGTTCCACTTTATAGATGAATGTGAGGAAAACTTCAAGAAACTAAATCAATGTTTAGTGAAGAAACCTATGCATAAATTACCCTATTGCGGGAAAGTATTTATAATATAGATTGAGGCATCATTTAATGTATTAAAATGTGTACTTGTACTGAATAACATGGTTATCATTTATACCTCATGACAAATAACAATTTATTAGAAAAATTATCCGACTCGTGATTTGGATTTTCCAATTTTAATATTTTTATTATATATATTGAGGAATTATATTTATGGTGAAAATAGTGATATATATAAAGATAATAAATGTATGAAAATATATATTAACATATATGGATTTCAACATTCACTTGAGATGATAGTTAGGGTTGATAAAGTATTATTCCTTCTCAATAAATTACCACTATAGGAATGTGAAGAAGTTGTTAGATTATTTATTTTTGAAGGATCATTCTAAATTATCAATGGTGATGATAAAAATAGATCTATTATTTCATGATTTTAAATGGATTGTTCTATAAATTCATTAGGAAGGGTAATAATAATATCTTTCTCATTTGAATATTTAACCCTTATCAAATTAATGATTACTGAGGTTCATAAGGAAAATATAGAGATGCAAAATAAATATATAAGTTTTACTCTGTCTAACATTGATTGAGATGGAATGATATGGTTTAGGAACCAAATATGTGTTCATTCCATTCCTGATTTGATGAATGAGATATTAGAGGAAGCCCTTAGTTCATCAATATATATTCATCATGGATGTATGAATATG
Source organism: Viscum album (assembly GCA_963277665.1). NCBI lineage: Eukaryota > Viridiplantae > Streptophyta > Magnoliopsida > Santalales > Viscaceae > Viscum > Viscum album. The sequence goes on from OY728142.1 coordinate 1,707,999,510, forward strand.
TACAGGGACATGAAGTAATACCACTATTGGGATGACATGATTAGGGAAATCCCATTGTTTGTATATTTGTGATTAATATAAAAATATATTAAGTCTAAAAGTCAAAAGTCAAATGGTATGTTGAATCTGTTTCCCCAAAAAAAATAGAAATTGTAGAACATCACTATGGATTATGTCGTTAGACTACCAAAACCCTTTAAAAGATTTAATTTTATATGGTTGCAGTCAATCACCTAACAAAGTCATCACACCTCATCACTATCACATAATACTTCCCTCTAGATAATGTTTTTAGTATATAAATTAAATAAGTGTTAAGGTTTCATTGAGTGGCACATTTTTCTGCATATGATTGTGATATATGGTTTATCTGATTGTTCCATCGATGTATTAAGATTACAAATTATAAAGATTTCAGTTTTTTCAGCACTTATCACTCCCATAATGACAGTCATTTAGAATGAATAATTCAAACCCTAGAAGATATTTTGTGATTTTGTTATTTCAATCTCAATGGTGGATGGGATCAACACCTTCCCCTAGTTGTGTTTTCTTAAAACAATATCATTCAATCAATAACTCAATTTTCGCCTTGTGAATATCTATGAGGGATGAAATGCAGTGATCCAATGTCCTAAAACGAGGTTTGTGAAATAAAGCTATTGTGATCTGAGATTTCAGAAGAAATGATCGAGAAGTCAAGAACCATTAAAAATAATATCAAGCCAACTCAATGCTTTAATATAATTTATGTTGAAAACAGATTCTGTGATATAGAATTTTATGTAGGAAAAAATGTGTTTTTGTGAATCCCACTTTGTATGATGTTTATGATATTTGGAATGAATGGGAACATAAGATGTAGGTATAACAGTTCCTTATATATTTTTAATTGTATGAGAATGATATCATATAGCCCGGAACTTCTTCCAAATATACAACAGGTAAAATATGTGTTCCATGTATCTCTCTAGAGAAATTTCATACCAAAACCTTTATATCTAGGGGACTCTGATTTTATAATGTGGGATTTGGATCGTTCTTACAAGTAACTTCCAGTACAAATTTTGGATCGTACATAAAATTTTCAAGGAAAGCATACCACTAAACTGGCCATTTTTTTGGGAAATTACAAATTATATAAATATATTTTGGAATTTGAGGATTTTATATATATGAATTATACACATTTTTTAAATCACTAAGGAATTTATATTATAAAATTCATTCCAAGTGGGTATAGGGTTACACCTAATGTTTTTATGGAAATTTTATCAAATAAATAAAAAAAATTATGTATAATGAACTTTGTAAAAAAATCATTTCATATGGAACTATCATGGGGTACTTTACATGAAACCATGTTGACATATGATACACAAAACATTTACTTAGTGTATATTAGACGCCACACCCACTCGACATACATTACATGCAACACTTATGTTTCAACAAAATATCATTTGATTGTTGTAATTATTCAAAATTAAATAATTATAAAAATTTCATTAAACATAGTTATATGAGAAGAAATTATGTCAATTTAAATATTTTTTATAATGATTTTATAGAACTGAGACATATTGATATAGAAATATATAATTTTTGGTAAAGTCCTTATATATTTTAAAAGACCATTTTATCAAATAAACTCTTTTTAATGTCATTTTATGAAGATAATAATTTTTTTTAGAAAAATATATATATTTAATATGATTAAATATAATTCATTATTGATCTTTTAATCTAGAAAATAGCTTATGATTATTTTTTGTGATTTTTCTGATAAACTATGTTGCTTAACGAATAGTGAAAAATACCATATTTAATTCCAAATAGTTTTTTCTTCTGATTTATTTATAAAGAAAAATTTTATATTAATTTTGTTTAAATCTTTAATTAGATAATATTTTTATCAAAAAACCAATTTTTGTCATTATAATATATTTAAAATCTTAAATGGATATAAATACAAAAAAAAATTGAATGATTTTACATTAAAAACTTATATTCTCAACTCGATAGAAGGATTAATTTTAAATTAATTTCCACCAATTATTTAATTATAAATTAGAGACATTTATTCCATTTTTGAAATAATAATATTTTAAATTTTATTATAAGTTCATCAGTATTTTTTATCAATAAATATTAGTGAGATTAATTAATATTAATTAAAACAATTAATAGAATAAATATGTTCACATTAAATTTATGATCCAAATTGACATAGAAACTTTTCTAAATACACATTTTTTGAGTATTATTCATCCAAAAATATTTCATTATTAGTTTTGGATGGTGTTTTATTACATGGATTTTTTAAAAACGTGGGTACACCTAAAATGATTTCAAAAATACGATGTGTGTCCTTTCTCGTGTATATAAAATGCCACCACCTCTCCCTCTTCAACACATATCTAAAACCACTTTGTTTTAAACGAATAAAAATCCAATACACATCCTATTACAACACACGTACTCCAAGAATCCTATAATTGTGATGAAAGAAGTCCAATTAATAAATTTGTCACAAAACAAAAAGAGTTTCTCGATTAAGAGGTTAAGTCTTCTCTCAAGCTCTTTTATTTTATATTACCCCCCCCCCCCCCACATACTCATATTCATTAAAAAATGTATAAAAATATACTATATTAAATATACTAGGATTTTGTATGCGTATGGGTTTACCTAAACAAACACATACTTCCATCTAATTGGTAATTAAAATACTATTTATGTGTATGTTGAACTACTACATCACTAAATGATGATTGTTCATTTTTTTATTACCACCCATTATTGAGGAAATTATGGTGTAAAATATGTTAATATATATAATATATTGTATTTATTATTTATTTAATATTAATTATTATTTAAAAAAATTATATTATTATTTTTCATTTGAGGAAAATTTGATAATTGGGTTTGAGAAAGTCTGGACTACCACACCCTCAATGTGATTTGATTCAGTCATACACTACATAGAATGTTTTAATAATGTGATTAGTTAATATATATTGTAAATGTGAGATAATAACTCTATTTTAATAATATTATATACTTATATATATTTATATACAAATAGTTATTTTTCAATAATTCATTCGACATGATAATTAAAAAATGGCTTTATTGCGTACATACGGACTACCATCTCCCTAAATAGTGTATTCCATTTCATAATTATATATAATATATATTGTTATAATAAAAATATAATAAATATAAATTATATTTATATCATTTTATAAATTCTAGAATAATTTTATATATAAGGTCCAATGATATAATAAATTCCGTCCCATTCAAAGAACACATCCGCAATTACCCAAAGTGAAACATTAACATCATATATTTAACAAGAGTGTAATATAATATCATGATAAGAAAATACATGGTATTATATATAATAATATAGTTCAATAAAATATCAAGTAAAAATTTATATATATTATAGAGGTGGTTGGAATGAGTACGACTTATTTTAAGACACAAGGTTAGAGAATTTCTTCTCACTTTTTTATTTTTCTGAGATTCATGATTTATTCACCACTCATTCTTTTTGTGTGGTGTGTATAAAAATAATGTATGTATTTAATTATTCATCTAATTAAATAGATCATTATTTACACATCCATGATATGATATTTATTTCCTGGGGTTTATGTTTAAAAAATATAAAAAATTGATAAGACATTTCTCTCCCACTTTTCCACTTTTTAGACAAAGGTTTTGTAATACACCTATATTATTATTCTACATGTATATAATTTAATTTTTCATGTTATATCATTAATATAATTATTTTCATGATATGATATGATTAATTTAATTTCATTTTATTATATGGATAGTATGATCCCACGTTAACATATAATAATAGTTTATTGGAACAATATCATCACTTTTCGAGCTCAATTATGATTATTCATTAATTAAAGAAATATATCAATCAATATCTAAATATTGATAATTATTTTTTATAGAAATTTTAATTCTTTTAATCCTCCAATATTATTGCAATTATTCTTCACTTTGGTACTTATGATTCTGTATTAAGTAAAACAATACACACAGTCTCTCTCTTTGGTCAGAAATACATGATCTTCAAAACCATGTTTTCAAAACAAATTTTAGATCATTATCAAGGAAAAGGTATTTAAAAAACATTCCATAGTTTTAAATTTTTCGTTTCAAAAATATAAAATCTATTTTTAATGAAAATCGTTTATAGAATGTTTTATATTTGAATATGATTTTTCAATGTAGAAATTATATTTTCCTGAACAATTTTTCATAAATATATTTCAATATTATTTCCTGTATAAGATAACATCTATTGATGTTACTCATGCCTTTATAAATAAATTGTTATGAGTTTATCGTAGTATTATTTTTCTAATGGATTAAATTTTTATTGCATGATTTTTATGAAACATGATTCTATTTCCCAGGTTATATGCCAATGAAACTCAAATATTTTCACAGGTTATATTCATTATGAAATGAATATAAAACATATGTATTACTATAGTTTATGATAATATTAAACATTTATAATATCCATATCATTTAATGGGTTATGATATTATTTTTAAAGATCTTTTGGCACATGTACATGTGGTTTCAATATCACATGGGTGGTGCCGATATCTTCATCCAATGCGTTGAAATATAATTTATATCTCATGATATAGACTATTATGGTATTATGGGTGAGCCGAGATTACTAATATTGTCATGGGAGTGAACCATGAAACTAAGAATTTATGATTATTGAAATCATGATTCTATGATTGCCAGGGAAGTGAACCCGGACTAACAAGATGGTGTGGGGGTTGATTCCGCACTATCAAGAGGGTTTATAAAAAGATTCAATGAGTTATATGTAAATCATATTATATTATTATTTGCCTAAAAAATTCAATGTCTTATTCAAATGATATGCTTTTATAGATTATGGTGTTTATTTCATTATGCTTCTTGTACTATGAGCCTCCATGCCGTTTGAAATTATTCATGTCTATGAACTTTGATATGTAGGGTATGATCCTATATTTTCTAGAAAATGTTCTCATAACATAATACTAATGATTATCCCCTTTGATTAACCTTACTAAGAATTCGAGCTACCCAGTTTTTTTGTTTCCTTCCCCTAGTTATGAAAATATGTATTATGTTTGTTGTTTCTAAGAATATTGATAGTCAAAATGAATAAAGTGGTATAAAATATGACGTTCTTTTTATACCTTTTTATATTTCTATGATTCTAATGGCACTAGACTAGTATGATTTTTGGGTGTTGGTTTGTTTAATGTTTTATGTATTATTCAAAATTTATGTAATGTTAATTCATGAAAACAGGGGTTTCTATAGAGGTTCCAAGTGAGAATAATAATTAAATTTAAGTTACATGGATAATGTAAATCTATGTACTAAAATAAAATGGGAATTGAATATATGACATCATTCATACCAAGCATGTTCCAGAGTCGGAAATCAGGAATGGGTGTCTTCAATAACCTAATTACTTATGAGTTTTCATAATGATTAATTGATAATGTGATTGTTGTTTACATATTAATTATAATTATTTATATATACAATTTTACATAATATTATTCTGAATAGAATAGTTTTAGACACCGTTGGGGTGGCCAATTAAGTTGTACTCACAATCTAACTGGACTTCCTCATTGATACCTAAACATATTTCACATATGCAAGAAATGTTAGGGTAAATTTCTATGTGTTAGATGACCGGTTCATGATTGAACATGATTAAGTAAAACACCAATGGTTTGGGACCTAATGTGAGTCAAAATTTGATTATTTTTGGATTTCGTTTTTTACCCATGACATTTGAATTAGCATGGACTTTTTATTACTTTAATTTGGATATTGTATGTCATGATGTTTTTATCTTTATATATTGGTATTATTTATTATGATATGTTATTCCAATGTTTATTATTTATTTCCAATGATTTATTAGTCTGATTAAAGAAGTTATAATCCCTACAAGATCACCTTATCAGTTTATCACTTCTAATCATAAGCCTCTAAAATACGAGAAGTTATGCATGAGGTCAAGTCATTGACTGACTTGAGAACTAGTTTGTAGAACCCTGGACAGGATGTTATAGAGTGGCTTCAAATCCCATTTTTCATTTCTTTTTATTATCTCTTTATATTTATAAATTCATACAAGATATTGGGAAGATTCCAGCCTTGGTAAAGAGTTAAATTATGGGACTTCCAAACAATCATATGGGGGGAAAACACTAATACCTAGGGTGGGATTATTGTTATTTTTTTTGTTGTTATTATTGAATATATCTATTCTAAAATGTATGACACACATGTTCTGTGACATCATTATTTTGTAAGGAATTTTTAGGAATTTTCAGGAATTTAATTTTGTCATAGTATGTCATGAGATCTTACTATACACGCATCATTCCAGGCACTCAGGATTGTATTTTGATATGAATATTTTTAGGAACGCATGGGAAAAAGTTTTATGTGTAAGTGGATGAACTTGAAATAATCTTATTTTCTTGTATAATTTATTTGAAAATGTTTTTATCATGAAATGAATTTTCAAATTTTGCAATATGAGAATAATGATGGTCTAAATGATAAAATTGTACAATTATATGTGTTTAATCATTAAAATAAAGACCTTCTTGATTGATGGTTTATGTAGGTGATAACTCTCTGGTTCTGACATCATGGTGAGGCTTAGGGAAAATAAATTTGGTTACATTTGTGATTCTAGTATTATATAATTTGATAACATTATTTTTTTATTCTTAATATGTGTGTTTTGGAATTGTAGAGATATTCTTCTATGATGATGATTGTATAGTGGACTATAAGAGGATTTCGATGAGGGTACTCCACATATTGTGGATCATAATCCTCTAATAGTTTCTTTTGATGAATTATGGGAGGTGTTCCATGATAACAAAAAAATTTTGATGAAATTCGTGGGAAAAAGATTCAGGGTAGGCAGTGAAGAGATTTTTTGACTTGGCGTATGACTTATAAATATTGCTCCCTCTAAATTTTACGGTATATAGCAGACCTAAAGGTTCTATATTCTAGATCGAGACTATCTAGACTATATTTGATCACATGGAGACTCATGTTGAGAAGAATGTCAAAGTGGTTTCTTATATGCTATGAGGATCAATGAAGTGTTGATGGGAAATCCATGTTCAGACTGTACAAGATTATGGAATGTTGTGTGAGTAATTCTTAGAGTGGATCTTAGAAAAAATCAGTTGTGAGATGTTTAGTCCAGATAGAATAACTAATTCATATTTTTGAATCTAGGTATTATATTCATTATGGACTATGCTGGATGCTTTCATGTTTTAGAGAAGACTGTTCAAGGGTTGGAAAGAGATGAGGCTACATCAGTATAATCGTTCCAAGATGGGAATATGTGTAAAAGAATGTCCCAAATTAATTTTATTGGGATTAATAAGGCTGAATATGTTGTAAATCGGGATCTCATATCTGATGATAACATGAACGAATCCTTTAGTGTCCAGTAGGTGGATTTATATGGACATTATGGATGTTTGTGTTGGGAGAATAGAAAGTGTCTTTATTATTATATTAGTCCGATCAATGTAAAGAATAGTGGCTATTAAAGGGGATCAGCTACTGCGGATCATAGTCAACCACTTTTCTCCTAGGTCTGTAATCTAGGAAATAATCATTAAAATTATCCACAACCACCAATTGGGTGTAGATCATATGGAAATATGGAACATCTTTAAAGGTTCATTATGAAACACATATAAATTATTAGTGATAGAGGAGGAAGAAAAACACATAGTGAGGGAATAGGGGTTTCAACCACATATTAATATAGTAGAAGGAGTTCAACTAATCAATGATTTATTTTAAGTGGACATGGGTCTTCAAATAAAGAGATACTATGTCATCAGGGTGTTACAACTCAGGGGAGTCAGAGGACATCACAAGGAAGACGGAATGAATAGTTACAATCAGTGTAGCCAACAACATGAGAATAAAGATGTTGGTCCATTGACAATAAGATTTATTTTTGTTGTATTTTCTATATTAAATAGTTCCTTATTTCATACTAGTCCCTATAATTCCTTTATGTCTTTAAAACATATTAATATTTTGATCTTAGAGTTGTTTTTTGTGAGTATATTGATGACTATAGATACACTATTTGGACTACTATTTTTTTTAGAAAAGTGATGACATGAACTATATTCCCAGCTCATGTCATATTATAATATTTGGACTACTATCAAGAGTCATGTATTTGTGAAATGCATGATCTCATGAGACTGGGTAGTACCATTTTTTTTGGACCTCTATATTTGAAATATGTCATGCATCGACCAAATTACAGTCTTTGACTGGATAGTCTCATACCATGCCCACATTTATTGTTATTATAAAAAAATAACATTTATGTCTTATAAGGGTGAACCTATATTAACTATGGTTAGTGGAATATCTATAAATACAAATCATGGGATAATACATAGAAACTGTGATAGCTCAGAACCAAGTTTTCTAGTCTTCTACTGGATGATTGAGGAGAAAATAATGACATCCTTCCACCAGTGGTGGATGAATCTTAGGATGTCCTTTCTAGAAAACATATATAGGATAACACATGAGGGAGATGTTGACATCAATATTAATTAAATTTTAGGAGTTGAGTGAGTTTCAAGACCACCATAAAGAATTGCACCAATATAGCTTCATGAACTCAAAACTCAAAAAGAGAAATGATATTTTAATAGATTTGTACATCCAATATCATTATGTTGGGGTTCTTTATTATTTATTCCAATGAAAGATAATGGGATTCAATGTTTGTGTTTTTATTCATAGATGATGAACTAGATGACTATGAATAACTTTTATCTACTTCTACATATTGAAGACATATTTGACCAGTTAAGAGGAGAACTTATTTTCTAAATGATTGACTTGATAATGATCTATCATCATTTGAGAGTTCATACTTCTAAAATATTGAGTATTTCATTAAAAAATTGGTATAGTCTATTTGATTTCATTGTATTTTTTATTATTTCAACTAATTCTCCATCTATGATTATGGACATGATAAATATAATCTTTTATCCTTTCCTAGATCTTTTTGTTGTTGTATTCATTTATGAAATCATGGTGTACTCTAAGTCTCATGATGATCATTCCCAACACCTTTATATCATTCTGAGTACAATGAATGAGAATCATCCATAACCCAACATATCAATCTGTTAATTTTGGATCAAATAGGTAAACTTCTTAGACTCATTGTCTAATAGGATTCAATGTCTATGGGCCTAGAAATGGTTCATGGATTGGTTTCATGGGAAGAGAAAAAATAATAATTTTTTATCATTATATTTCATGGGTATGAGAGTTATTATTAGTGATTCATCTCATATAATTCCTATATTGTTGCACCATGTTCCGGCCTTCCCAAAAAGGGATAATGTTTTATTGTTAAAAATAATTTGAGAAGGCCTTCTAGGAGTTAATGAACATATTGACATTAGCATTGATCTTCAGTATACCAATGTCGAGTGAGGAGTACACTATGAATTTTGATTCTTTTAGTATGAGTCAAGTAACTGTGTTGATGTAGGGATATTGAGATGTGGGATATGGTTGTCAGTTATTGAGGCCACATGAATGGAACTACCGTATGAATGACTTTAATCTAAAAGATTTTTTTATTTAATGTTTTAATGAAATTATTTTTTAGGTTAAAATATTATTGTATAAACAAATTTTAATATATTTATGTATTTCTTATTGTATGGGGGTGCTATAAATTTGAAAATATTGATGGGATATGTATATATAGTATTGATATTTTTAGATTGAAAATATGAAAAAAATGGGGAATAGTGTTCCTAATGCTCTAAGAAGGAAAAAACAGACTCAGGTAGTTCACGAGTCTACTATAGAGTGGAAGATGATTACTCTACAGCTGATATACATTTTGTTATTTATGAGATTCAAGAGCATGTGACTTTTATATTGATTTTTTTGTCAGCTTCAATTTTGAGCGGGATTAGAGATAGGTATCTTAAGGAGATGGAGGGTTGACCATGAGGGAAATCCTTGATGGTGAGGAGTCACATATAGGTTGGACGATAATTAATGATTATATCATCTATATCATGAATCGATTTTTTGTACATAAGAGAAAGCCAACAGATCTCATAAGAGAATTTCATTCCTTAATTATACGAAGTACATACTGAAGTGACAAAAAACGGGCCATGACCTATGAATAAAATGTTGTTATAATGCATTACAAAAGAAGGCTTCATAGTTTATGACAAGATTTTACACCTAGAATTATGTGATGGTCAGGAATCAATGTCCTCAGGCATTTCTATATTCAATTCCTATTCTATAATGGAAATATAATGACATGACTATGCGATTCTTGGAGGGTATTCTGAATACGCTAAGGAAATATAATATTATTTGGGTTGTTGTGGATAAATTGACAACAGTATCAAATTTCATACATATATTGGTGAATTTATTAGTGGAGCAGTTGGAATTTTTTTATATACATGAGATAGTCTATTTCTGTTGGTTTCCATGGACTATATATTTAGATTGCAACTCACTCATTAATTCCAAATTATAGATGTGCAAATATGAGGCCCTTGGTATATATGATTTTTTTAGAAAAACATTCCTCCCACAACCACATGAAATGTCAGAGTATACTATAAAATCTCTTGAGAAAAAGATCTAGATATTTGTTAATGAATTCGGTGTGTATTAGGAGAACTATTTGGCATTAGTGTAGTTTTTAGATAACAATATTATTCATGAAACTATATAGATGGAACCATATGAGGCTATTTATGGAAGGCAAGGTAGATCAACATCATATATGATGGAGGAAGGTGAGTTAGAGTGGATGGGACAGAGACTTATGCATGTGTAATCATAACATGTTAAGCTGAAATAGAAGCATATGGCTACAACTCAGAGTATACATCTTTCATATGAAGATATATATCGATTACCAATAGAGCATCTAGTGTGTGATAATTTATTCTTTTGAGTGTTTCCTATGTTATTTAACCATAAGATCTAGAGATAGGGATTGTTAGAGCAAATGTTTTTTTTACCATTTGTGGTTATGGAGAGAATTCGGTTAATGGAATACCAATTGGATCTTCCATAGAAGTACATTTTTATGAATAATGTTGCCTATGTCTCCAAATTATGACAGTATCATCTATAACCTCTTGATGTGATCATTGTGTCTAATGATGGGCTAGATATGGATGCGTCCTTGGGGAGGATCATCTGATTTGTGTGTTAGATCATAGTGAGATATTTTTTCAAGAAAATATCATAATCACATATCGTATATTTTGGAAACATGGACATGTATATGATGACACTCTGGAAACATAAGATGAAATAAGTATCAATGGACTAATATTTTTTATTTGGAATCGTCGATAAACAATGGAGTGAATTTGGAGGATGAGATGTTATAAGGTGGTGAGATTGTAATATCATAGTCATTTTTATATTATTCTCCTCCTTGTTTATAGTAATATATGTCCTTGGGTTGAGTACATTTTTAAGGTTTTACCATGTGGTCTGTTTGGGTGAATTTTGAGAATAATATAATGATAGAGGTATGTGAATGGCTGGCATGTGATTAGAGAAAATATTGTTCCACGACCCAAAAATCCTTGAAACCATGGATAGTGGGTAGTTTCACTACTGATACATAGTTTGTCAAAATGTGATCCTTAAAAAGATTAAATTTCAAACCTATTAAACAATATTTTCATGGTTACGGTGAATGGTTAAGGTGCATGGTTAGGGAAAACTGTTCACCCCTTCAATGGAAACCATGTGTTATTTTTAAGGTGGGATGAAAATTAGTTTTAAATTCCACCGAAACACAAAACTCACACATTTTGACCCAAAATCATAACCTTATTTTTTTGAAGAATTGGAATATTTTCCAAAGAATTCTTTGTCAATCTGCCATCATTTCAACATTATTCGATGACCGTATAGAATATATTCACCTCTCCTGGAAACAATATCTTATCTCATTTTCCTTCTCGTTCATCTTCCATATTTTTTCATTTTAATTAATTTACATTATCCAATATTTTTTAAATCAAAATCAAATATTTTTGACCAAGATCTATAATTTTAGATCTACATATTAATTAAGTGAATATTTAATTTCTTAATCTAGATGTCAATTTTAGATTTGGAACCTGTTATAAGGTATTGCACCGTTCAATTTTAGTTGATTATTGGGGCGATATTCTGTCAAAGAATTGAGGTAGGTGGTCTATTATTAAAATCTCATAGTATAGATATCAAATATAGGTTTTTGAATATCGAATTTATTTCCATTTTTATCAATTTAAATTCCAAAATTTTATTAATTAATGTGGTCAAATATTGAAATGGTTAATAAGGGATTTTATTGAAATATGTAAATGTGGAATTGGGATATATAATTGTGGAATTAATTATTGAGGTGTTGAATTTTAGAATTGTGGATAATTAATGGTAATTATTGTTTTTAAATTCTTCAATTATTGAATTGTGAATTGAGAATAATTAATTAGTGAATTAATTATTAGACGTTATTATTTTGGAAGGTGTAATTAATTGTTTAATTAATTAATGGAATTACTATGTATAATTAATTAATGAATTAATTAATCATATAGATATGGATAATTAATATTCTAATTACTTATTTTAATTGGATTAATTAATTTAATAATTAGTTAATTGATTTCTTTGGTGGTTCATTTTGTTATGAATATTAATGTTAATTAATCCTAGATAACTTGACAAAGTGAAAACATAAGTTAATGACATATACATGCAAAATGAAATTATATAATATATAAATGCATGATTGATATGTTGGGTGCTATAAATAACATTCTACGCCCATGACACATATATATGATTGGGAATTGGTGTGATAGACATGAAATTATATAAGAATTATATTCATGTATGATTGGGAATTATGGAGAAAGAATTGAAGTTATACGACAATGATATGTATGTATGATTAGTAATTTGGGTTGATTGAAATTAATTTCTATATCGATAAAAAAATATATGATTGTTAATTGGGGTTCCAGACATGACATTATATTCCATTGTTATACATACATGGAAAACAATGTAGTTCTAAACATGTCGTTCTATACCCAAAACATTGGAATTGGACTATGGTTCCATGTGACCGTAATAGTTAAATTTCAGTGACATAGATAAAATAATCTCATCTTAAATAATCGAATGTGAATTGAATATATGATGTGGTCTGGAATCAATGCTAGCCAATGTAGGTAAAGCGGTACAGGAGTCCTTGGAAACCAAATGGTCATTGTGGTTTTATAAAGATAAATTTTTTATGTTGTAAAGGATTACTTCTTAATTGTAATTATTTATTTATAAAACTACTTGGAATTTTTATTGATTGGATTTTTTAAAACTACATTGATGGTGGCCTACTACGTTATACTCACAACCTACTCAGGATATATTATTAGAACATTGATAGATTTATTTTATGTTGGACAAGTTAAGGGAAAAGTATCTATTTTGGATGGTCGAGTATAGATGGAGCATGGTTTGTGGAACCATGCATAGATTAGGGCCCACTAGTATTCATCAATGATTAACTATTGGGTTTTCATTTTAGACACATGACATGCACATTAGCATGGGATGTTTTTTATTTTTTGATATTGTATATCCTAAATTTTCTATCCCGATATATTCTTATTTCATATGGTTATTTGTTCTTATTATGTTCATTATTTATTTAACCTAGTGTATTACTCATATAGAAGTGTCTATATTCTCCCTAATATACAATTATTTATCCCTCTATACCAGTCGACAGCCTCTGGCATATAGTGTAACGCCCCGACCCTAGTTACCCAGAGTCGGTGCATTATTACATAACATTGGCATGATCACAAGAAAGATCAAATCTCGAAAGACCGATTGGTTTAGTAGCCTTGGAAACACTAGATATATTCATAAGTTTTACATTACATCATAAAATGAAAAACTACTACGACAACATAATGTCTCCATAATCCACACTCATATCCCCACATAATATCCCTGCAGGTCATTCATAATTTAATTCTTCACTTCCTAGGAAAAATAAAACATAGAAAATGGGTGAGCTCAAATGTCCAGTAAGGATAACAATATAGCGGAAAATTTCATAAATAAGAATAAACATTTAAGGCAATGTATAACTAAAACAATAGCCTTTCAAACTTGAACTTTCAACTTTGTATGGCATACATAAAATGAAATAATGTCGTTTACTCATTCACATAGATATTCTACTAATCTAATAATCACATGAAAAATCACTAACCACTTTCATAATGATGGAATTCAAAATGCCAGAATATCATAACCACATAGCCAAGGCCTCGTGCCAAGACTACAAATAAGATTTTTTCAAGGCCTTGTGCCAAGACACTAGTTTGTCTCATGAGACCTACCGATGCATCGAGGAGCTATAGCGGGATCCACCCGTCACATATTAAGTCTAATGCATTCCCATATGAAAATAATTAAACATAACATAAACATTCGTATTAAAACTAGCATACGAAATGTCAATAATTTCACCATAAACTATGAATGGTATAAAAATTGCACATCCACAGTCAAACATATCACAAAACCTTCAATACAATATAGATGTTTTGTATCATAATAAATCAACTTCAAATAAGCGTAAAATCCATCAAAGGATGTTGACATAGATGAAATCAAAACACTTTTTAGAGAAATATCTCTTTCTATTTTTGAAATCATTTAAGAGCCATATAAAATAAAACATTTTCTTGAAAATATTCTTATAATCTTGTAAGGAAAGATTTGAAGATTTTATAATGGCGGAAAATAACCGCACCCGCCGTATAAATTAAAAAAACATTCTTACCTTAATTCTGTCGAAATGGTTAAAAAGGACCTTGTTTTGAAAACGACGGAAAGATTTCTTTTATAAAAAGTCAAACAAGGGTATAAATGACTTTAACCCATATTCTTGTAAATAATAAAAATGTTTTGAAATACATTTTGAAGAAACATGGATTTGGATGATAAAGATATCCTAGTAGATTATTATGTATAAACAACCTCGGATAATGAAGAGATTGTGAAATAACCCTTACCTTGTACTTTTCCTTGGTTGAGGTAGGTTAACCTCCTCTTCTTCGGGTTCTTCCTTTTGATTTGATCAAAAGGGCTCCTTAGGTTGGCTTTCTGATCAAACTAAGGCCCCTAGGTTGTAGTGAGGGATGTTGGGAGAGTGTTTTGGCAGAGTTTGTCCGAACCAAAAGGCTTTGAAGGTTTGAAGAAATGAGAAGGAGGAGTGCCCTTTTATAAGAGGGGTGAGGGGCACCTTTGGAAAAGCTAGAAATATTAATTTATAATAAATTCATATTCGGTTTCTAATGGCTCCAAAGTTGATTATTCAAAGGTTAAGGTGGGGATAGGTCGAAAACCACTCAACCAATAGAATTTATACAGGTTTGGGTACTTATATTAACCTTATCTTTAAGTATTAACTCTAAGTTAATTAGTTTCACATTTACCATGTCTCTTTGTATTTTTATATAATATGGTTAATAAACTTACTATATATATCCAAGAGACCCCCAAGTGGTACATTAATGATGTACCTATCACTATATAAGTCTCTTGGCCGAACCTTAGATTTTTAGGAATTTAATATCAATTAATAATATAATATTTGTTTTAAGAACTCTTTTATATCAATTTTGACACTATTCAATAGTTGATTTTTTTGAAACTCATAAAAGATTGATTAATTCGAAAAAATTCAATTAAATCAATCCTAATATATCATATTATCCTAGACAATTATTTTAATTCATTAAAAGTTTCATATTATATTTATTTGGTTATTTATAATATCAATTATTTTAATTTTTCACTATTATAGTAATTACTGCATCATCATTGTCTCATAAATACAATAAATTATTTAATGTCTAAAAATTATAAATAAAATATAATTATGTAGGAAATCATTTTATCTTTCTAATTAATATTTATAATCTAAAATCCAACATATATAACCCTATGTAACAACTGTTTTTCTAAAAGTGTATGCTTGTGTCATTTTTGTATTCATTTTAACTTAATTAAAATAAAGTGTCATTATCACTTACAAGTGGATCCATGGGGTCCCAAAATCGACCCAAAGATGCCCATGGTCGACCATGTATCAACCAATAGGGTTAAGACACGTTTTAGGGTAATTTAGTATTATTATAATATTATTTTGTAACCCTTATTTACCAGATTTACCCTTAACCATGGTAAATAAAATATTTACCGCAGTAATTATTCAAAATGTCTAAAAATAAAAGTTGCCTATTTACACAATTTGAACATACTGATTCCAAATATGGAATCCATTTTCCTAAATTCAAAACACAGAAGTGGCAGAAATTAATTTAAAATTAATTCCCGCTGTCAAAACAAAAAGCGTGTTTTTAAGAGATAATAACTATCAAAAGATTGACACTTGTTTATGTTCGGTTTAATTGTAAAATTATGTACAATGACCAACATTATATTAAATGGTAAAAATATATTCTAAATATACTTTAAAACAACTCAAATTCATAATTTATCACTATTAATTATTTTGATTAAAAAAGTTGTTTTTAATTAAAATTTAGTAATTTTCATTATTCATCAAAATATGAAAGTAATCCGAAAAGTACCAAAATTTAACCTTAGGCTAAATTCGATATTCTGAATCCAGAAATGAAGTCCATTTTAAAATATAAAATATATATAATTTCGAAAAGTAGGTATTACTATTCATAACGACTAGTTTGATTGGTTATGGTGTGTGTTAAAACTCAAGGTTGCGTACAACACACGCTACTATATTATTCAAAGAAAGCATACCGTGGAAGCTTGGGATGTTTCATTTTAAATTTTTGATGTCCCCATTTAGTCAAAAAGTTTAAAATATTGTATTTAAAAAGGGTTCACTATTAAAAGATGATAAAAGTGAAATACTGAAAATGAATTTGTTCTTGCATTATGTCTAAGATACTCATAATAAGGAAAAATTATAAGGATTATATAAAGTTTAAAATTTAGTTAATACTATTCATAACCTCTTTTGAATGGATTTTTGGTAAGTCATGGTGCAATTGAACTCGCTGTTGCGTGTAGTGAATGTTATTGAATTATTTTGAAGAAATAACACATTATGAATTTTTGGGGTGTTTCATTCTCCCCTCCTTCAATAAATTGCTTCCTCGCAATTTGAAATTGTTCTTCGAAAATAAAAGGTTGAAAGTAGATAATATATTTGTGGGAAAACCCACATCAGAAATTGGGTTACTAAAATTTAGTCTTAATATGAGGAAAAGTGAAATCAAAGGGTCACCACAAAATTATGATCTCAATTAGGAGAACATTGGTGGCAATTAGAGACATATAATTGGAGGAAAACGTAAATATCTATAGGTAGTGATTGATGTCATAAATCACAAACAATTATAAAATTGAGGTCCTTAAATTCATCAATCTATGATGATTTTAAATACCATCGGTTCAACAAAACATAGGGTATTAGGATAACACATTTTTGACGTTTCAAAATATCTTAGTTGAAATCCCACATCGAAAAATGAATTAATGAGGCCTCTATTTAAAATAAAGAGTCAAAAGTATGAAGATTACCGAAAATAACACATTCTAGGGTTCCATGTAGGAAAATATGGATATGGAAGAAAAATATAACCATCAATTATCTGATGGAGAGTGGTAGAGAACATGGCTATGAAAAGGCCAACAATCCCAAAGCCATAATGTAGTGATGATTTAAGGTATCATCTAGGAAAACATTTTTGTTCTAAGTTTCTTTTCTTAATGTTGAGGAATTTATTTATGAGATTGGCTAAGATCATAAGGAGATATACTTACTTTATAATTAATGTTTTATCCATTAATAAATTTCTACCACAAACTCATCTTTCACTCTAAAAGATAATAGAATGTAAAAAAAATCTATTTACACTATTCGTATAGGGTTCCAAAATAAACGAATTTATAATTCATCTAGAAGATCTTTTAATAAAAACTACATTTTTTAATCCAGGACATCTCGTGGGCCAGTGGTAGGTGATACACCCTTGTCGCCCTTCGGTTGCGGGTTCAAGTCTCGCAGCCTTGCCGGACGCGACGGGTTGCCGCCCGACCTCCGGGTTGTCCTTTTATTGCAATCCAAAATAATCCAAACTAGAACTATCCAAAATACTTCTATACAAACTCACAGTCCAACATTCATAAGGAAGGTAAACATAATATAGATCCTTTTTACCCCGTAATAGCATATGAATACCTTCATCATGTATTACCATATTCTGTATTGATTACATTCATGCTCCCTTATTCCATATAGAATGCTGGATATACTTCATTAATCCAAAAATGTTTTAAACCCCAACAATGATGGAATATACAAATCATTAATCAGTTCCAAGGTAGTCAATAATATCCAATATAATTTATCCAAAACTATCACATATTATTCCAAAATCACTACCTCAGTATCAGAACTATATTATGATTGATCATTCTCTCAACCATATATTTTCCAAAAATTTATCCTGCTATTGAGTCACATTTCATTGTTCCACACAATCTCAAGTCCTTAATGAAATAGTACTGCAGTACAATACTTATATACTCCATAATTATTATAACAAGTACATTGTTGATACAACACTCAATTGACATAATAAACATAAGAACTCTAATCATTCCTCTTCATCTGTGGTAGTATCATAACTTGATTATTATCCAATAACATCATTTGCGTCATAGTCTGATGACTGGGACATAGGTTCGTGTAGTGTCCAAACTCTTTGCAAATGAAGCATTGTACATTTGAAACCATTTTCTTACCCTCTCAGTCACGTACTTTGTACCCTTTTCCTCCACACTTATAACAAACTCCCATTCCTTTCAGGCAAGTTCAAGGGTGTTTCTTTCCACAGTTACCACATATGAGAAAATTCTTCTTTTCCCTCTTCCCTTTATCCATCTTTCTCTCTTCCATCCTTTTATTATCTTTCTTCCCTTCAAAGCCATATGACTCATTAAACTCTTTACTTATCTTATCTACACATGATATTATTTCTTCATATGATGATAATACATGGGAACAATTTCTCTTATAAATTCTAGCTTAAGACCATGAAAGATATGATCCTTCCTTCTCTTTGGATCATGTGCATTGTTGGAGTTCTCATTCCTTCTACTAGGCACCATTTCTAAACAATGGCATACACTGGATTAGTTTATGAATCAAAATACATAATCCCATACTTATAAAACACTTAACATAAATTGAACTATTTATGGATATAATCCATAATCATAAAAAATATTTTATTTGAGGAAGTATATACTCATAAACCCTTCATAATGATTTGTAAAGAAAATGAGAGTTATCTTAATCATATCCCACAGGAGTGTCGTAACCAAGAGTGCAGCAAGGCCCGTTGTCGTGCACCATTTCCCGTTCGAGTCTAGCTCAAAGCGGTGTTTTCGGGTTTTACCCCTAGGTACATCTGTGCCAGAGCCGCCTCTACCTGCTCGTATCCAGACAGGGATGTATTTCTCAGAAAACTCACAAAATCCCTACAATACCAACATTCTAGGATGTTCTTCTATACTAATCCTCAAAGTTCATCTTAGGTCTACGTGTTGTAATCATAGTTTATCTAAATCTAGTTTCCAAGGTTTGTACTAAACTTCCTCTGATACCAACTGTAACGCCCCAACCCTAGTTACCCAGAGTCGGTGCATTATTACATAACATTGGCATGATCACAAGAAATATCAAATCTCGAATGACCGAATGGTTTAGTAGCCTTGGAAACACTAGATATATTCATAAGTTTTACATTACATCATAAAATGAAAAACTACTACAACAACATAATGTCTCCATAATCCACACTCATATCCCCACATAATATCCCTACAGGTCATTCATAATTTACTTTTCACTTCCTGAGAAAAATAAAACATAGAAAAGGGGTGAGCTCAAATGCCCAGTAAGGATAACAATATAGCGGAAACTTTCATAAATAAGAATAAACATTTAAGGCAATGTATATCTAAAACAACAGCCTTTCAAACTTGAACATTCAACTTTGTATGGAATAAATAAAATGAAATACTTCCATTTACTCATTCACATGGATATTCTACTAATCGAATAATCACATGCAAAATCACTAACAACTTTCATAATGATGTAATGCATAATGCAAGACTATCATAACCACATAGCCAAGGCCTCGTGCCAAGACTATAAATAAGATTTTGTCAAGGCCTTGTGCCAAGACACTAGTTTGTCTCATGAGACCTACCGATGCATCGAGGAGCTATATCGGGCTCCACCCGTCACATATTAAGTCCAATGCATTCCCATATGAATAGGTTTAAACATAACATTAACATTCGTATTAAAACTAGCATACGAAATGTCAATAATTTCACTATAAACTATGAATGGTATAAAAATTGCACATCCACAGTCAAACATATCACAAAACCTTCAATACAATATAGAAGTTTTGTATCATAATAAATCAACTTCAAATAAGCGTAAAATCCATCAAAGGGTGTTTTCATAGATGAAATCAAAACACTTTTTAGAGAAATATCTCTTTCTATTTTTGAAATCATTTAAGAGCCATATAAAATAAAACATTTTCTTGAAAATATTCTTATAAGATTGTAAGGAAAGCTTTGAAGATTTTATAATGGCGGAAAATAACCGCACCCACCGTATAAGTTAAAAATAACATTCTTACCATTATTCTGTCGAAAAGGTTAAAAAGGACCGTGTTTTGAAAACGATGGAAAGATTCCTCTTATAAAAATTCAAACAAGGGTATAAATGACTTTAACCCATATTCTTGTAAATAAAAAAAATGTTTTGAAATACATTTTGAAGAAACAGGGATGTGGAAGATAAAGAGATCCCAGTAGATTATTACGTATAAACAACCTCGGATAATGAAAAGATTGTGAAATAACCCTTACCTTGTACTTTTCCTTGGTTGAGGTAGGTTAACCTCCTCTTCTTCAGGTTCTTCCTTTTGATTTGTTCAAAAGGGCTCCTTAGGTTGGCTTTCTGATCAAACTAATGCCCCTAGGTTGTAGTGAGGGAAGTTGGGAGACTATTTGGGCAGATTTTGGCCGAACCAAAAGGCTTTGAAGGTGTGAAGAAATGAGAAGGAGGAATGCCCATTTATAAGAGGGGTGAGGGGCACCTTTGGAAAAGATAGAAATATTAATTTATAATAAATTCATATTCGGCTTCTAATGGCTTAAAAGTTGATTATTCAAATGTTAAGGTGGGGATAGGTCTAAAACCACTCAACCAATAGAATTTAGACAGGTTTGGGTACTTATATTAACCTTATCTTTAAGTATTAACGCTAAGTTAATTAGTTTCACTTTTACAATGTCTCTTTGTATTTTTATATAATATGGTTAATAAACCTACAATATACATCCAAGAGACCCCCAAGTGGTCCATTAATGATGAACCTATCATGATATAAGTCTCTTGGCCGAACCTTAGATTTCTAGGAATTTAATATCAATTAATAATATAATATTTGTTTTAAGAACTCTTTTATGTCAATTTTGACACTATTCAATAGTTGATTTTTGTGAAACTCATAACAGATTGATTACTTCGAACAAAGTCAATTAAATAAATCCTAATATATCATATTATCCTAGAAATATAGTTTAATTCATTAAAAGTTTTATATTATATTTATTTGGGTATTTATAATATCAATTATTTTAATTTTTCACTATTATAGTAATTACTGCATCATCATTGTGTCATAAATAAAATAAATTATTTAATGTCTAAAAATTATAAATAAAATATAATTATGTAGGAAATCTTTTTATATTTATAATGAATATTTATAATCTAAAATCCAACATATATAACCCTATGTATCAATTGTTTTTCTAAAAGATATATGCTTGTGTCATTTTTGTATTCATTTTAACTTAATTAAAATAAAGTGTCATTATCACTTACAAGTAGATCCATGGGGTCCCAAAATCGACCCAAAGATGCCCATGGTCGACCATGTATCAACCAATAGGGTTAATACACGTTTTAGGGTAATTTAGTATTATTATAATATTATTTTTTAACCCTTATTTACCAGATTTACCCTTAACCATGGTAAATAAAATATTTACCGCCGTAATTATTCAAAATGTCTAAAAATAAAAGTTACCTATTTACAAAAATTTGAACATCCTAATTCCAAATATGGAATCCATTTTCCTAAATTCAAAACACATATGTGGCAGAAATTAATTTAAAATTAATTCTCGTTGTCAAAACAAAAAGCGTGTTTTTAAGAGATAATAACTATCAAAAGATTGACACTTGTTTATGTTCGGTTTAATTGTAAAATTATGTCCAATGACCAACATTATATTAAATGGTAAAAATTTATTCTAAATATACTTTAAAACCACACAAATTCATAATTTATCACTATTAATTATTTTGATTAAAAACGTTGTTTTTAATTAAAATTTAGTAATTTTCACTATTCATCAAAATATGAAAGTTATCCGAAAAGTACCAAAATTTCACCTTAGGCTAAATTCGATATTCCGAATCCAGAAATGAAGTCCATTTTAAAATATAAAATATATATAATTTCGAAAAGTAGGTATTACTATTCATAACGGCTAGTTTGATTGGTTATGGTGTGTGTTAAAACTCAAGGTTGCGTAAAACACACGCTACTGTATTATTCAAAGAAAGCGTACCGTGGAAGCTTGGGATGTTTCATTTTAAATTTTTGATGTCCCCATTTAGTCATAAAGTTTAAAATATTGTATATAAAAAGGGTTCAGTATTATAAGTTGATAAAAGTGCAATACTGAAATTGAATTTGTTCTTGCATTATGTCTAAGATACTCATAATATGGAAAAATTATAAGGATTATATAAAGTTTAAAATATAGTTAATACTATTCATAACCTCTTTTGAATGGCTTTTTGGTAAGTCATGGTGCAATTGAACTCGGTGTTGTGTGTAGTGCAAGTTATTGAATTATTTTGAAGAAATAACACATTATGAATTCTTGGGGTGTTTCGTATAGGGTAGGCACACATTAGGTAAGGAGACTGACTGGCTCAAGGAACTTGTGTGTGGAACCCAAGAAAGGATATTATAATGAATATTCATTAAGATTACATTATTGATGAAAATGGGTTCAAAAAATATTTCTATGGTTCTCCCACTAATGAGGTTTTTCATTTATATATTACCAAAGAAGTAAGATATTTATTTAAGAGTGTCATTTCATTACAGGCATGTCTATGATCAATTTACATTGATAGATATTATTTGGATATTAACATAAAACCCCAATATATTATATTTTCTTCTGTTTTATAATGGAATTTTAAATTTATAGTTCTATTTTCCACACTTCGGTACATAAAATGTTTGATATTTTATTGATAAAATGTTAATTTATTTCATCTTTGGTATGGATTATTTTTCTTACAAGTCAATTTTATCATAAAAATGTTATTAAGAATTATTTTATATTCTCCAATGATGGACATAATTCATTTTCATCCATATTTTACTATCATAAATAATTCAATTAGTGTAAAGACACGGAAATTTTGAGGAAATTTATTTAAAACATGCATTTAAATTTGATGAGTCTGTGGCTTCTGACGGAACTTGATTCCAAGGCCCGATGTGTCTAAAATCAATTTTCGAAATTTATCTCAGGTACATTCAATGAACAAACAAGTGGGTTTTTGTATCTTTGGAACTGGTGCTTAGAATTAAAATCTGAGGGAACCGATGAACTCGCAAATCCGGTAATTTCATAACGTGATCCTTACCGTAGTTTCATTCTCAATGGAGGAGAAGATAATTTTTGGGGGTTTATTTAAGAATAAATAAAAATTGTCAGAAATTTTTTTATTATATAAGGTGGTCATTCCCTCCCATGGGTAGTTAAGGGTGGGGCCCAAAATAACTTAACTACCCAAGTGTGGATGTTATAGAGGTGGGGCCCACACAAGCCCCACCATTTAATTTCATCTAATCTCATTAAGAACCTCCCCACATTAAATTGGCAACCCCCCCCCCATTTAATTACCAACGCATCTAATTAATGGGGACCATCCCTCTCCCTTCCTTTAAATCAATGACCAACACGTTATTAAATGTGTTGATTTAATTCTGAGAGTTTATTTGCAAGTGTAATTAAATACTAGGAGGAACATGTTATTTTATTAAGGGGGAGAGCTTCATTGCGCAGGGGAGAACGAGAGAGCTCTTGAGGTTTTGGAAGAACACCGACCTCTGACGAATAATGATGAAGAATGCCGGTTCCTAGAAGAATGACGATGCGCCACCCATTCTCTTCTCCGCGATAAGAGTGGAGACTTCGCTTCCTCCTCAGGCGCACTCCGACGAAACCCATGCACCCATTCCCGATGATGTCGTCTACCGGGACGCCGTCTACCGTGACACCATCAATTGAAATTCCGACGTTCATCTTCATTTGTTGAGGTAGGGTAATTTTTATATATTTCGTTATGTGATTTATACCCTCAACATGGCGTGTTATTGTTAGATGATGTTTTGAACCACTAACGTGGTGGGTGCGGACTAACGAAACTGCTATTTTGTTCTTGAAGCGCAGAATATGTGGTGACGACGAAGCATGACTGGAATGGCGATCGGAGGCCTTCCTAGTGATGTACAGGTCCCGAGGTGACCACATGCGCATACGAGAACAAAATCGGACCACCAGAATGACTCTGGTGGCCCGCAGAATTCCTCGGTGGTGCCCTGGCATGCCACCCGAAAAAGCCGTGGTGGTGAGGGATGGATCCCGTGACCGTGTGAGATCCAAGGGGAAACTGCGATGCCAACATGGCTCCGCGTTCGTGGAATAGAGGGGGGCCGTGTCCCCCCCCCCTCTCAGCTCGCTGGCCAGGCTAGTGTCCCCCCCCCCCCCGCTGGGCCGGGGCGGGTCACATGGATCGGGCCGCGCCCATCCGGGCCGGGCCACACCGAGCTGGGACGGACCCAGACCCAGGTCGGGTCGTCCCAGTTCGGACCGACCTAGGGGGGTTTTGTCGGACCGGACCGGGCCCAGACCCTCACTTCGGTCTGTTTTCTGTCTTTTTCCCATAACTTGATCTACAGACCTCTGATCAATGAACCTTTAAATTTGTAGGAATACATGGACCGAGATGGTCGTTTCGGTATATTACACTTGGGGTTTTGGCAATGTTGGTTACAACTGGGTTGGTTCGAACCTGAAACCAACCGGGCCCTTGGAGTAGAAATTCTAATTTCTTAAGGATCGAATGTCTGTTTGACGTACCATCATATGCGTTGAAATAATTTTTTTGAGATGGTTTTTTTGTATTACTCCTCATTAGGTTTGGACACAGTTGGGGTACGGTCTGGTTGATTTAGATTAAAAACCAACCGGGCCACTGCGACGGAAAAGCCAATAACTCTCAGACTGAGCATCTGATTGACGCACCGTCTATTGCGTTGGGTTTTATTTTAAGAGACGGAACATTGGGATACATAAACACTGGACATAGTGACATTTTATGTATTTACTCATTTTCTCGAGGAGCGAACCCTCCTGGACTCGAGCATTCTTTGTGAGGGAACCCTAGAGCTGGCGTTGACTGCATCAACTACTGTATTGGAATCCCCTGTGGGTTCGACAGTAACGACCACCATACTGGGATCCTCCATGGGTTTGACGGTGATGGATACTGTTATTGTATCTTTTATGGGTCCAGCTATATTGACCTCTGTACTTTTATCCTGTGTGGGTCCGGCAGAGTAGCTGGTCTTGTATCCTATGTGGGTCCGACAGCATAGTTGGTCTGGTATCATGTGTGGGTGCTACAGCATAGATGAATCAGTGACTACATTTGATCATCTCTATCGCTATAAAAAATGTGTATACCTGTATGAGCTATGTCTTGACCTAAAGCATTATCATCGATGTGATTGACATGTTTTCCTGTGTGGAATGGGTTGTGTATTCCTGTGTGGACTGAGTTGTGCATTCCTATGTGGAATGGGTTGTTCTTACCATTGTGGACGAGGTTTTTCATGGGATCGAAAGATGGAGCTGATTTTAAATGATGACTTAGGTATATTTATGGGCATATACCTAGGTAGATTCGGTTGATATTTCATGATTGTATCTTTACTTTGTGGTTTAGCCATCATGGATCCTGAGAGACCATGGGGGTTCTCGGGGTCCCTACTGAGTATGTATACTCACCCTTGCATGGGCTAACCCCGCACTACATTTTTCTGGATGCAAACAATGTATAGAACTGATCGAGGTGGAGGCTTGTGGAGCTGGATGGTTCCTGGAGGAGGACCACTTGGCGGGACATACACAGAGCGGACAACCGGACCCGAGGAGCTGAGGAGGCTATCTGTACCCACCATTATGGTCGGATTTACAAAGAATGACTCGGTGTTGCTGTTTTACATACTGCTGTTGTAATTTCTTTTCAGATTTACTGTACATTCAGATGGGTTTGTATAGTGGCCCATTTACTTTCAACACTTACAGTGTACATAGTTTTACTTAGTTCTTACTTCACTTGCATACTCTGTTGTGTTTTTTTTACTTCAATAAAAATAAATTCCTTCCCTTTTAATATAATTGTGCCTTTGGTGCTAGTCTCCAGCCCCTGGCCTATGGAAGGTGGGTTTGGGGTAGTCACAACACGGGCCCCGTGGATGGGTCGTGACAAATTGGTATCATAGTAATCATTTCTACCGCAGAACGTAGGACTCTGATCATTCCTTTCTATGAAGCAATAGTGTTAATTGTATTGAGTGTGGTTTTTCAGTCCAGGGAGTCCAGTGTTGGTGCGACAGCTGACATATCAATACACCAGGACCTTGACTTCTTATTTCCGACGGAGTGCACGAAATCACTAATTGCGTGTGTGTTTCCTTTCAAAAGATTTCTTTGTGATTAATTTGTGTCTGCTCACCAGGTATACTGTTTGATTATGGCGCACCTATTTCTTTTCAAGATGGCCCCACGAATGCAGCCTTCCAGGGTTCCTAGTTACATGTGGGATGGCAGCCCACCGAGGGATGAGGCCTCAGTGCAGGGCCCCATTACAGCGGAGGCACCAGTGGGACCACTACATGTGGAGCCACCGATGCTACCAACCCCCGCAGCGGAGAGTGCATTCCTCCTGAGTGCATTTCATGAGGTACAGAGGCCGAGGCCGCCCATGTTCTGTAGAAAGACGGATCCTCAGGCATCCAAGGATTGGATGGATACTATCGTCTGAGTCTTTAGATTGTTAGGGACACCAGTAGACCATATGGTGATCCTTTATGCAAGTCTCCTGCACGCATAAATAGGTTGATGGTGGAGCCTGGTGCTCCATGTGCACAATGAGGAATCTCTACATTGGACGGAATTTGAGAGCCTCTTCTGCTTGGGGTTTGTTCCAGCAACCCTTCGTGCGGTACACATCGAGTAGTTACTACAGCTGCGGCAGGGAAGCATGTTAGTATCCCAGTACTCGGAGATATTTACCGACCTCTCATGCCACACCATGGACATGGTACGAGAACCATTCTTCTGGGCCCAGACCTTTCAGCATGGACTGAGGCATGAGATCAGAGCTTCGACGATTCCCCTCAGTATCCCAACGCCAGCGGGGGTGCTGGAGCGAGCCCTGTTAGTGGAGAGCTTTCTCGCCAAGCAGTCATCAGCAGCGAGACCCCCCGCGGGACAGCACAGAGCAGAGTCTTCTACGGCCGAAAGTTGACAGATGTTGCAGGGGTCCAAGAAGACCAGGCCGTCAGGTGGGCGACCTCAGGATACAAGTTCAGCTATCTGGGGAACACTGCGCAGATCCAGCCTTACGAAGAGCAGACAATGCTATGCATGCAGTGGGTTGGGCCACTTCACTCGTGACTGCCCAAACCGCCTTGCAGATGAGCAGCAAACAGTGGAGGTACCTCCCAGGTAGAGGCATGCTCAGCTCTAGGTAGTAGAGGCTTACGAACACGGTGCACCTGAGATGATTCGAGGTACTATCTGTGTCTACTCCACCCTTTCTGCAGTTCTTATAGACACAAGTGTGAGTCATTCTTTTATTTTCGCTGCCCTTTTTCGGAGCTCAAAGATTTCGACCGAGTTGTTGGCCTGATCCTTACGGCTAGAGACTCCTGCATGAGGAGACTCAATGATTACGCACTGGTTCCAGCAGTGTGAGCTTACTATATTAGGCGATAGCTTCAGTTGGGATCTTCTTGTAGTAGTGTCGTGGCCTTACGACGTCATCTTGGGTATATGCTGGTTATCTACAGTCCATTCTCAGATCGACTGTATTAGGCACAAGGTGCGGTGTGTCTACATGGATGGGACCAGGTTCACCTTCACCGGTGAGAAAAGAACATTTGCAGCACAGGATGAACTTATGCAGATGGTAGGTCAGCCGATCACAAATCAGTTGGCTAGTCTCATCCCTAGAGCAGTTGATGTGTGGAGTTCAAGTTTCCTTGTTGTGGTTGATCAGTATGCCGACATTTTCCCTGGAAATGTTCTAGGATTACCTCCTCATAGGGAGGTATATTTTTACATATACATGTACCCCGGGACATCACTGATATCTACTCCATCATATCGGATGTCTCTAGTCGAGCTTAGTGAGCTACAGGTGCAGCTGCAGGACTTACTGGGGGAAGGTTTCATCCGACCTAGTGTGTCACCCGGGGCTTCTCTGATTCTATTTTCCAAGAAGGTGTATGGGAGATTAAAACTGTGTGCTGACTGCCTTCTCTTGTACCAGGTGACCGTGAGGAACAATTATATGCTTTTGAGGATTCACGACCTCTTTGATCAGCTCAAGAGAGCTTGTTGGTTCTTGAAGATAGACCTCGTGTCATGTTATCATCAGCTCTGAGTTCGGGACGAGGATATGTAGAAGACAGACATCAGGTGTCGGTATGGCCACTATGAGTTCTTTTTCATGCCCTTCGATGTAACCAATGCTCCAGTAGTGTACATGAGTTTCATGAAAAGGATCTTCCATCCCTATTTCGATCGGTTTGTCATAGTCTTCATTGACAACATAATGACTTACTCGACAACCGAGGGGGAGCACGCCCACTACTTATGGGTTGTACTGGATACACTCTGAGTGAACCAAATTTATGGTAAGCTCTCTAAGATCCAGTTCTGGCTTTGAGAGGGTCACTTCTTGGGGCACATCATCTCCTAGGTGGGAGTTGCAGTGGATCCTGCGAAGGTCGAGGCGGTACTTTCTTGGGAGCCACCCAGGAGTGTGACGGAGGGGCGACGTTTCCTAGGTAAGGCTAGGTACTATTGAAGATTTGTTCCAAACTACTCCAGAGTTGTGGAACTGCTTACAGACATGATGAAGAAGGGGAAACCATTCGTGTGGTCAGAGAGATGTCAGCAGAGCTTCCAATAGCTGAGGCAAAGATTGACCAGTGCACCCATCTTGAGGCTGTCGGAGGAGGGCGTAGGGTACGTAGTTTACTACAACGCATCAGGGACTGTAATAGGGTGTTTCTTGATGTAGGAGTGAGTAGTTATTGATTAAGGGTCATGGAAGGTGAGGCAGCATGAGCAGAACTACGCTACCCATGACCTGGAGTTAGAAGTAGTGGTCTTCACCCTGAAGATGTGGCGGCACTATCTCATGGGAGATCGCTTTACAGTCTACTCTGACAACCAGAGTCTCAGGTACATTTTCTCGTAGAAGGAATTGAACCAGAGACAGTGGCATTAGCTCGGGTTCCTCTAGGATTATGACTTTTAGATTGTCTATACTCCTTGGAAGGGGAACATTGTGAATGATTCTCTTAGTAGAAGACTTTGCATTCAGCTACTTGGGGAGGAAACAGAGCAGTTATATGCATTGAAGATATCCTTCCTGGATAGAGATAGGGAAGCCTATCTTTAGTCCCTCACATTCACTCCTACACTACTTATGCGGGTCAGAGAGGCACAACGTGGGGATGCTGACTGTGAGGCGCGACGTGCTCATATATCCTCAGGGATGGCACCCGATGGATTTTCTGATGGTGGGGAGCACGCCATCCTTTTCTGGGGACGTACCATTGTACCAGTTTCACTGTAATAGGAGGTGATGAGGGAGGTCCACACTTCCCCTCTAGTGGTACATCCAGGTGTAGCGAAGAATTATCAGGACCTCAGATGTCAGCACTGGTCGTCGGGTATGAAGAAGGTCGTGGAAGAGTTCCTTTCTCGGTACCTCACATGTCAACAAGTGAAGGCAGATCACCATGTACTTGTAGGCTTCGTACAACCCTTATAGGTTCCAGAGTGGAAGTGGGATGGGATATCCATGTATTTCATGATAGGAAACCCTCATACTTCTAGAGGACATGACACCATCTGGGAGATCATAGACCGACTCACCAAGTCGGCCTGTATCCTACCGATCAGAGAGCATGGCTCGGTAGTGAGATTGGTACGCCTCTGTGTTCAATAGATCGTACGGATTGATGGTGTTCCATCACCTATCATCTCTGATCAAGATTCTCTCTTTACTTCTTGGCTTTGGAAGGGGTTGTAGGAGGCTTTTGGGATGCAGCTACGCCTGAGCACTGCATTTCACCCTCAGACGGATGGCCAGATGGAGAGGACCATTCAGACAATCGAGGACATGCTCCGTGCATGTTTCCATGTCTTTGTTTTCTGTTGGAAGGATCACCTACCCCTGGTGGAGTTTTCATAAAACAACACCTACCACTCCACCATCCGGATTCACCATACGAGGTACTATACGACTGAACTTGGAGATCACCTCTATGCTGGACTAACCCAGGGGAGTATGCACTCGTAGGACCAGAGATGGTTCAAGCTATGAGGGAGAAGGTGCAGATCATCTAGGAGTGGATTAGGACTTCACATAGCAGACATAAGTCCTATGCTGATAGGAGGTGGAGACCACTGGAGTTTGAGGATGGAGACCACGTTTTCTTACGGGTCTCACCTCGACATGGATTGCGGAGATTTTCCTGGGGCGGCAAGTTATCTCCGCGCTTCATCGGACGATTAAAGGTCCTCAATAGAGTGGGCGAGGTGGCATATCACCTGACCCTTCCACCTTAGCTACACCGGGTGCATGACGTCTTCCAGGTATCTCAGCTGAGGAGATATGTGTACGACCCGATGAATATCATCGACAACAAGGAGTTGGACATCGATGACGGGGTGAATTTTGCGGTGGTCTCGGTGGAGATCGAGGATCAATTGGATTGGTTCCTACATGGGTGATTAATTCTTCTTATTTGAATTCGTTGGAAGCACAGGAACCTCCAGGAGAGCACATGTGAGCGGGAGGCTCAGATGCATGCTCAGTACCCCCATTTATTTACGTAGTTTATGTTGTAGCTTTATGGGGATGAAAATTATTGAGGTGGGAGTAATGTAAAGGCTCGGAAATTTCAAGGAAATTTTTTTGAAAAAAACTTTGGAATTTTATGAGTATGTGGCTTATAACGGAACTTGATTCTGAGACAGTGTGTGCCCAAAATCAATTTATGAAGATTATCTATAGTATGTTTAGTGAACGAACGAGTGGGTTTTTTTATCTTTTGAACCGGTGATCAGAATTAAAATCTAAGGGCACCGATGAACTCGCAACGCCGGTAATTGCTTAACACGATCCATACCGTAGATGTGTTCTCAATGGAGGAGAAGATAATTTTTGAGGGTTTATTTAAGATGAAAAACAATGGTCGGAACAATTTTTATTTAATAAGGTGGTTATTCTCTCCCATGGGTAGTTAAGGGTGGGGCCCACATCCACTTAACTACCCAAGTGTGGATGTTAGATAGGTGGGGCCCATACAATCCCCACTATTTAATTTCCTCTAATCTCATTAAGAACCCCTCATTTAATTTGAAAACCCCACCCCTATTTAATCGCCAACGCGTCCAATTAATGGGGACCATCCCTCTCCCTTCCTTAAAATCAATCGTCAACACGTTATTAAATGTGGTGATTTTCTTTTGAGAGTTTCTTTGCGTTTGTTATTAAATAATAGGAGGAACCTATTATTTTATTAAGGAGAAGAGCTTTGTTGTGTGGGGGAGAAAGGGAGAACTTTTGAGGTTTTGGAAGAACTCCGACCTTCGACGAAGAATGACGAAGAATGCTGGTTCCTCGAAGATTGATGACACGCCACCCATTCTCTTCTCAGCGACTAGAGAGGATACACCACTTCCTCCTCGGGTTCACTCTGACGACGCCCATGACACCTTTCTCCGCGACATCGTCTACCGTGCCGCCGGCGTTCGTCTTCATTTTCTGAGGTAGGGGAATTTTTATATATTTCTTTATGTGATTTATACCCTTATCATGGAATGTTATTGTTAGATGATGTTTTGAACCACTAATGCAGTGCTTGCAGACTAACAAACATGTCTGAACCCACCTCTATTTTGTTCTTGATGCGCAAAATACTTGGAGACGACGAAGTGGGACCAAAATGGTGATTGGATTCCTTCAAAGTGATGTACAGGTCACGAGGCGACCGCATGTGCTGACATGAGCAAAATTGGACCATCAGAATGACTCTGGTGGCCCGCGGAAGTCCTCGGCGACGTGGGTCTTCGGCACGACGGAAGTTGGGGCCGGAGGCAGCTGCTGGCACTGGCCGACCACCTGGAGGTTGTGGCGCCCCGGCGCGCTGCTCGCAGAAGCCCGCCGCGGCTTAATCCGCGGTATCGAGAGATGGATCCTGCATCCGCGTAGAATCAAGGGGGAAACTACGGTGCCAACCTGGCATCGCGACTGCAGAATATAGGGGGGCTGCGTCCCCCCCCCCCTCGCCCGACTCGCGGGCCAGGTCTGCGTTCCCCCCGGTCCAGGCCGTGGCGGGTCACACGAACCGGGCCGCGCCCTGCCGGGCAGGGCCGCGCCCTACCGGGCCGGACCCGGGTTAGTTCACCCCAGTTCGGGCTGACCCACGGGTGGACCCGGGTCAGGTCGCCCCAGTTCGGGCTGACCCGGCAGCGGGGTAGGCCCAGACCCCCACTTCAGACCTTTTTTGGTCTTTTTCCCATAACATTATCTACGGACCTCCGATAAATTCATCGTCAGTTGATTAGGAATCCTTGGACAGATATGGTTGTTTCGGTATATTACACTAAATGATTAAGCAATTTTTGGGTACGACCTTGTTGGTTCGAACCCGAAACCAACTGGGCCTTTGAAGTGGAAAAACTGATATCTTAAGGACTAGACGTTCATTTGAAATACCTTTGTATGCGTTGAAATCATTTTGTTGAGACAGATCATTTGGCTTAATCCACTCGAGTTTTGGAGGCAGTTGGGGTACGATCGGGTTGGTTATATCCTAAAAACCAACCGGGACCCTAGGATGGAAAATCCAATATCTCTCAGACCGGGCATCTGATTGACGCACCATCTATCGCGTAGTGTTTCGTTATATGAGACAAAAATTTGGGATACATCAACTCTGGAAATCATGACAGTTGATGTATTGAAACTTTTTCACAAGCGGACCCTCTCGGAATTGAGCATGTTGTGTGCGAGAACCCTAGAGTTGGTTGCAACAGCATCGACTATTGTACTGGAATCATCTGTGGGTTCGACAACAATGACTACCGTACTAGGATCCTCCGTGGGATCGAAGGAGATGGATACTATTCTTATTTCATGTGTGGTTCCGGTAGTATTGACCTCTGTACGTGTATCATGTGTGGGTCCGGTAGAGTAGCCTGTCTTTTATCATTAGTGGGTCTAACAGCATAGCTAGTCTTGTAACCTGTGTGGGTTTGATAGCTTAAATGAATCAATGACTACATTTGATCATTTCTATTACTATACAAAAGTTGTATACATGTGTGAGCTATGTCTTGACCGCATTAATTATCATCTATGTGATTGAATTGTTTTCCTGTGGGGACTGGGTTGTGTTTTCTTATGTGGACTGAGTTGTGCTTTCCTTTGGGGAATGGGTTGTTCTTACCTCTGTGGACTGGGATGTGCTTGACTTCAAAAGTTGGAACCGATTGTAAATAATGACTTAGGTATATGTATGGGAATATACCTAAGTAGAGTCGGTTGATACTTAGTGATTGTATCTTTCCATTGTGGTTTATCCTTCGTGGATTCTGAGAGATCTTCAGGGGTCCCAGGGTCCCTATTGAGTATCGTATACTCACCCCTACATGGGCTATGCCCGCACAATATTGTTTTGGATGTAGATGACAGACAACAATGATCGAGTTGGAGGCTTGTGGAGCTAGACATTACCTGGAGGTGGACCACTTGGAGGGACGTACACTGAGTGGAAGACTCAACCAGAGAAGATGAGGAGGCTATCTGTACCAACCCATCAGGTGGGATTTCTGGAGGACAACTCGGTGTTGTTGTTTTACTTACTGATGTTGTAATTTCCTTTCAGTTGTACTGTACTTTCAGTTGGGATTGTATACTGGCCCATTTACATTCAACACTTACCTTATACTCAGTTTTACTTAGTGATTACTTCACTTGCGTACTCTATTTGGTTTCTATTTACTTTATAAAAGGCAATGGCTTCCCTTTTATCGGGATTACACCATTGGTGCTACTTGCCATTCCCTGGCCTATGGAAGGTAGGCTTGGGGTAGTCATGGCATGATCCCCATGGATGGGTCGTGACAATTAGTATCATCTAATAATTTCTTAAACCTATTATTTTTACCAGATGTTTGAATGAAATCATTATTTTATTGAATAATGAAAAAATATTTTTCTCAATATAATTGTAACACTTTTTAATAAATGATTCCTAATTTCTTATAAAAGAACCCTATACTCCTAATATTTTGGTCTTTTTTTAGATTTTGAATAAGTTATTTCAAAATTAATTGGGTATTTTTCTAAATATATTTTCTAGTAATATGTTAGTGTATTTTCATCATTGACAACATCCTTTTATATAAAATATTCTTAATTGGGGACATGAAACCATGATAGAATCCATATTCATTCTCTGTATAATATTTTATTATGATTATAAAATCGTGATAGGCCATGTTTTGTTTTCAAATGTTAATCAACAAAAAAGTGATAAATTTTTTCAATATATTATATCATACATTTGAATAGATTATGATACTGTAATGGTGTCTTATGACCTAGTACTTCAATATATTTTTCAATGTGATTCGTGTATCTCATGATATGTTGATAGTAATAATTGAAATTATTTGAATAATATTTTTCAAAAATTGACACATGAGTATGAATGTTTTATAATAACATCAAATGATTATCAATGGAAATGAATAGTAATGGATATTTTCTCATTTTAAAGTATTATTATTATTGGTTCTAATTATGTTTACATGATTATGGAAGGACATGATAATGAATAGAAACCTTCAAAATTTGATGTGTGTTTATGATTTCATTCTTTCTATGATCACATGATTCTGTATGAACATGATAGTTATTAGGTATGTACAAAAAAATTATTATTTCTTATGATTCTTATTCTACATGCTTATGTTTTGACTATTTAATTATCAATAATTTTTTGATACCCTTACTGATCCTTCTTCAAGACATAACATGATTTTGGATTTTGTGCCCTATGATTTCTTTGTTATGAGTCTTGTATGTTAACAAAATGAACTATATAATGTTATCACAACCATGGGGTCGTATTATTGTTGGGATCGATAGATAAAATAGATATGATACAGATTTTATTATGAAACTCTGATGCAGATACTCAAATACAAGAGGGGGTGAATTGTATAGTTTAAAATTACCTAAGGAAATTTAGAGTAACCAAAATTCACACAACCTCTATGTTCAAAAAACATAATTGGTTTCGGAAAAGTGATTCTGGAAATGAAATGTAAAAAGAGTATATAACAAAAAAGATTCTACCTAAATCTGTATATAATCTGAATAAATTAGAGTACAAGTATAATGAAGTATAATAATGTTATACTTTCCTCAAAAATACAAATGCAGCCATAATCTTGTAACAAAGAAAGTAACAAGTAGTAAGTCTTTTAAGCCAAATAAAATGGTATCCAACAACCGTGGATAATGGTTCCTTGATTTATACGTTAAGGAACATCTTTCATACCCACACCAGGGTAATCCCTCAATAAGAAGATCAGAGTCTATCTTGTTATCCCTACAAGCCCTCAACAACAATGTAGTTGGAACCTCTGTCTTCCTCAGCAAGGAAGTACTCAACTTCAAGGTAGTTGGAACCTCAGTCTTACTATCCCTGAAAGCCCTTGATTGTACATAGAAACATTGATACTCGCATGAAGAAAATCTTAACAATTAGTTTAGTATGCACAAATCAATTAATTTCTATCTGTAGAAATCACTTCAACAACATGTTGTCTCTAGTGTTATAGAACATTGTTGAGGTCTTTTCAAATGTGATCCAATTTATTGGCATGGCATCAATCGTCGGATCCCACCTCAAAGAGTCATATTTTTCCTTGAATTTCGATGGGACCTATACATCTGTCACTCAAACAACAGTTAGTTAGAAACTAAAAGCACGAAATCATTTTATAAAAAAACAAGTGTAAGAAAAATAAGGTTTCATAACTAAAATCCAATATTAGTAATGTAAGTAAATAAGTGTTCCTAGTCTTAACAAAATTGAATTCAGAGTCTATAATACATGTATATTAAAATTCTGTTTTGTAGCAATTAGGATCCTAAATTCAATAGAATTCCGGAGTCTGAATTTCAAGGAAATTCAGAGTCTGGATTCAAAAGAATTCAGAACCTGAACATGAAAAGTTCGGATTCGGAGTTCATGAGAATTTAGAGTCAGAACTCATAAGAGTTCAGAGTATGAATTCAGAGAACACGAAGTCAGAACTTGGATATGTTCGTAACCAGATTTTGTATTCAGAATTTGGAGTCAGAACATAGAAAGTTTGTTTCAAGAATTCGTATTCAGAATTCGAAATTAGAACATTAAAAGTTCGTATCCAGAATTCATATACAGAATTCGGAGTCAGAACATAGAAAGATCGTAACCAAAATTCTAATTCAGAATTCAATGTCAGAACTATGGAAGTTTGTATCCAGAATTCATATTCAAAATTCGGATTCTGAGCTCAGAAAAGTACGTAACCAGAATTCTGAGAATTTGGACCCTAAAACAGAATGCTTCATATCTAGGTATTTATATAGATCTGAGGTTTTGGTTTCAATCGGATTTTGACACTTAGAAAAATTAAGTTATTGATAATGAAACATGGTTAGGATAAATATTCTTGGGGAAGAGAATTTTCCTTAAATATGTAAAACACAGGGTAAAAATAGATTTTCCTTGAGATAAGGTGTTTTTGATTTTCAAAATAAGGGAAATGATAATGTCATAAAGAAACCTTAATGACTCAATAATATCCCCCATGAATGAAGGAATGGAAATGTCATAATGAAAACCTTATTGACTCAACAATCTCCCCCTTTTGGAAAGCACAAACAACCATATAAAAAAGAATATATGGACATAGAAAAAATCATGAGTTTGAAATAAAGATAATCTCCCTTTTCTCATTTGTAATGATGAATACGACTAACTCCCCCATAGGCTTTGGAACTCTAAGGATCACATTTTAGATTTCCAGAATTAGAAATTTCATTATCTTGAGAATGGAAATCCTCATAATTAGAACTCCCCCTTAGATAAGCTCGCCCTTACATGGGGATCACTACTGGAAATGGAAATTTTCCCAACAGTTCAGAACCATTGGAAAAGCATGCAGAACTATTTTTATATCTTATACCAACGGTTCTGCAAACTATGGGTAAGTAAGCCATTGGGAAGGCATTCCCCAACGGATTACACAGAACCGTTGGGATAGCTTAGAAAATTGAATCAATCCCAATAGTTATACCAAATCATTTGAAAAAACTATCCCAATGGTTTGGCTTGAACTGTTGGGAGAATGAACAACATGACTTCTTACCAAATGGTTTAGAAACCATTGGAAATGTTTTTTTTTGCAACGGTTCTCTTTTAACCATTGGTAAAAACAATACTCAGAATCCTATTCCAATGGTTTGAAATCGTTGACATAGCCTATGCTGTTCAAATTGCACATCAGCCTCCAATTTGCACAGCTTCCTGCAATTTTCACAGCAGGCTGCAATTTCCACAACAACCTCAAATTCCCTCTCATTTACAGTTATTGTACCTTCATTAATCAAATAACACATACATATACAATTACTATACCTGCAGTAGACAACAAACACATACATATACAGAACAAATTCATACACATTTAACATATAATGCATCCTGGAACTATACACATCAAGAATTAAATCAGAATTCATAACGTAATTATAAACATACATAATTCAATTATTATTCAATTTAAAATTTAGAATACAATTATATGTGGAATCCAAAATTCAATTCATAATTTGATCGGTTTTTTGCATACAAGATTTTTTACTAGAAATGATGTTCATTTTATACAAAATATATACACCTGGAGGGATACCGGCCACACCGTGCCTCAGATTGAGGCGAGGGTAACTCGTACACATCACAAATTACCCATGGATCATTGTTTTAAAGTATCAACATATTCTGAAAGCGTTTGGTCACATTTCCATATATCATTTGTGGTTCTCACGTAAAATGTAGTTCTTTTTATAAAAAATAGAGACACTTTGAGTGGTGTCGGCCACACCGCGCCTCTGATTGAGGCGGGGTTTACTAGTACACGTCACAAATGATCAATGGATATTTGTGTTAAAGGATCAACCCAATAAGAATCCATTTGGTAGGTTTTCCATATGTACATAAAATGTTATCTAGTTTAAACATAAGAGAGACACATTGGGTGGTGCCGACAACACCGCAACTAGGATTGAGGCATGGTTGACTCGTACATGTCACATATGACAGATTGATCTTTTACCTAATCTTTCAACAAATTATGAATGTGTTTGGTTGGTTTTTCATATGCCAGTTGTTATTTTCACTTATAATCCTATACATTTTAAACAAAAGAGACACAGTTAGAGTTGTACCATCCACACCACTCCTCGGATTTAGATGAGGTTTACTGATACACGTCTCAAATGACCCATGGATCATTTTCCTAAAGTATCAACACAATCTGAATGCATTTTCTCAGTTTTCCATATGCCAGTTGATGTTTTCACTTAAAATGATGTCCTTTTGAAACAAAAGTGTGACAGTTTTAGTGGTTCTGGACACATCATACATCTGATTGAGGTGGGGAAGATTCGTAGAAGTCACATGTGACACATGGATCATTGTACTCAACTATCAACACAATCAGAATTTGTTTGGTCAGTTTTCCATATGTACTTGAAATGTTTTCCATTTTTAAAAAAATAAAGACACATTGAGTGGTGTTGGCCACACCATGCCATGGTTTGAGGCGGGGTATACTCGTACACATCATATATGACCCGTGAATCGTTTTCCTAAATCATCAACACATTCTGAATGTGTTTGGTTGGTTTTTCGTATGTCAGTTGTTGTTTTCACTTAAAATGAAGTTCTTTTTATATAAAAGAGATACACTTTTTGAGTTGTCGGCCACACCGCGCCTCAAATTGAGGTAGGGTTGACTCGTACACACCACATATGACGCATGGATCGTTTTTCTAAAGTATCAACACAATCAGAATCCTTTTGGTCGGATTTTCGTATGTCAAATGTGGTTTTCACATTAAATGAAGTGCTTTTTAAATAAAAGAGAGACACTTTGAGTGGTGTCAGCCACACCGTTCCTCATATTGAGTCGGGGTTGACTCATAGACATAAAAAACCCCCTGGATCGTTTTGATAAAGTATCAATAGAAACTGAATGTGTTTGTTTGGTTTTCCATATGTACATAAACTTTTGTCCACTTTAAAGATGAGAGACACTTTGGGTGGTGTCGGCCACACCACAACTCAGATTGAGGTGTGGTTGATTCGTACAGGTCACATATGACCCATGGATCATTTTCATAATGTTTCAACATATTCTAAATGCATTTGATCAGTTTTTGTGATGTCATTTGTTCTTTTCACTTATAATCTTGTCCATTTTTAACAGAAGAGACATAGTTAGAGTGGTACCGGCTAAAACCTGCCTCAGATTTAGACTTGTTTGACTCATACACGTCTCAAATGACCCAGGGATCATTTTCGTTAAGTATCAACACAATCCGAATGAGTTTTGTCATTTTTTCGTATGTCAGTTGATGTTTTCACTTAAAATGATGTCCCTTTGAAACAAAAGAGAGACACTTTGAGTGGTACCAGCCACACCATGCCTCATATTGAGGTGGGGTTGATTCCCCCATGTCACATATGACCTATGGATCGTTGTTCTAGAGTATAAACACAATCACAATCTTTTTGTTATCTTTTCCGTATGTACATAAAATGTTGTCAATTTTAAACAAAATAGAGTCACATTGAGTGGTTTCGGCCACACCATGGTCAGATTGCGGCGGGGTTTACTCGTACATGTCAAATATGACCCATGGATCATTGTTCCAAAGAATCAGCACATTCTGAATGCGTTTGGTCATCTTTTGTGTATGTCAGGTTTTTTTCACTTGAAATGATTTTCATTTTAAACAAAAGGGAGACACTATGACATGTCCCACCCACACCGTGCCTCGGATTAAGGTGGGATTGACTTGTACATGTCACATATGACCACTGGATTGTTGTGCTAAAGTATCAACACAATCAGAATCTGTTTGGTGAGTTTTCCGTATGTCAGTTGTTGTTTTCACTTAATATGAAGTGCATTTCAAACAAAAGAGCGACACATTGAGTGGTGTTGGCCACACAGCGCCTCAGATTGAGGCGAGGTTGACTCGTACACGTCACTTATGACCCATAGATCATTGTGTTAAAGTATCAATAGAAATCGAATGTGTTTCTTGGTTTTCCGTATATACTTAACATTTTGTCCATTTTAACCATAAGAGAGAGATTTTGGATGGTGTCGGCCACACCAAGACTCAGATTGAGGATTGGTTGACTCTTACACATCACAAATGACCCATGGATAGTTTTCTTAATGTTTAAACAGATTCCAAATGCATTTGGTTGGTTATTCGTTTGCCAGTTGATATTTTCACTTAAAATGTAACACCCGATACTTTTATGTTATATAAATCATCAAAGGAATATTTTTCTACACAACACTTTCTTGGCTTTCATTACACGAAATCGCGACCTTCCTCGATAGCTTGCATCGTACGCAATACCGAGTTTCACTAAACAACGATATGCTATTAAAATATTATTAAAACTAGCCGTTATGAATAGTAATAACCACTTTTTTAAATTTTATAAATTTTATTTTTCAAAATGGACTTCATTTTTGGATTCAGAATATTGAAATTAGTCTAGGGTGAAATTTTTGTATTTTTATGAAAACTTTCAATTTTTGATGAATAGTGAAACCACTAAGTGTTAGTTAAAAAACTGAATTTTTCATAAAACATAATTTTACTGCTTCTGTGAATGAAATTTCAAAAATCCGAGAGACACGGTTAACATCAAGGACTAAAATGTGGTTCAATGAGATGAAAATAATTTTTGGTGAATAGTAACTTTTTACTTTTTTTTACCGCGGTTAATAGTAAATAGGGTAACTAAGGGTAAATATGATATTACTATTACCCTAACACATGTCCTAATTCTATTGGATAAGTGTAATTAGACTAAAAACAACCTTATGAATATAATATGACCATTTAGGTCCACTTTGATTAGATTATGACATTTAATATTATTTTATTAATGAATAGTTAAAGTAGTTAAAATCAATGTTTAATAACTAAAACATTTTTAATATGGGGTTATACATAAGATAAATTCGACTATAAATATTCATTAGAAATCTAAAAATATTTCCTACATAATGTTATTTTATTTGTAATTTTTAGACATTAAATAATTTAATTTATTTATGACACAATGATGATGCAGTAATTATTTTATTAATAAAATATTGACATAATTTATGTTATGAACACCAAAATAAATGTAATTTGAGACTTTTTATGAATTCCACTAATTTTCTAGGTTAATATGACATGTTATCATTGATTTAATTAACTTTTTTTGAACTAATCATTCTGTTATGATTTTCACAAAAATAAATTACTAAATAGTGTCAAAATTGATATAATATAGTTTTTAAAACAAATATTATATTATTAATTGTTATTTAATTCCTAAAAATCTAAGGTTCTGCCAAATGACATAGATAAGGTTATATATATTAATAATATGAAAATTGCGGTTCGTTTGGCTGCTTATAGTAAGTTTATTAACCTTAGAGTATAAGAACACAAGAAGACATGGTAAAAGTAAAATTATTTAACTTAATGTTAAATCTAAATGATAAGGTTAAAATAGGAACCTAAACTTGTCTAAATTCTATTGGATGAGATTAATTCGACCCATCCCCACCTTAGCTTCTAAATATATCAATTTGGAGCTATTTAAAACTGAACATGACTTTATAATAAAATAATATTTTTAGTTATTCCAAAGGTGCCCCTCTCCTCCCTTATAAAAGGGCACCTCCTCCCCCTCTTCCTCACACCAGTTGGAGCCTTCATTCTCGGACAACCCCTGCCACTTTCTCCTCTCCACTTCCCTAGAGACATCCTAGAGGTCCTGGTCTTCTTCAAAGACCAATTTTAGTACCCTAAAAGAAGGTCTCAAAGAAGCACTTCAAAGAAGAGGTAATGTCCGTTACCGATTCTTTCATATTTATTTCTTCATCCACTTATTCTTATTTAGTTGTTTCATTATGAAGTAATAACATCAGTATCACTCATATACGGATATGTTATTATAAGTATGAAACAACCCTATTTCAGCATCTATCCATCCTACGAAAAAAGAAATCACTGCGCGTGCGTACGTACGGAATACCGTCTCCACGCCGTGGTGTAATCTATTTTCCACCCCCACCTTACTTGGATGTGTATAATGGTGTAAATAATGACCATATATGACTAT
The DNA here is from genome assembly GCA_963277665.1 of Viscum album. Classification (NCBI taxonomy): domain Eukaryota; kingdom Viridiplantae; phylum Streptophyta; class Magnoliopsida; order Santalales; family Viscaceae; genus Viscum; species Viscum album. Next base: position 1,708,042,823 of record OY728142.1, read on the forward strand.
TATAAAGTGATATTGATTCTGAAATAGTATACATATACTCCAATACAATTCCACGATCATTGGAACGATATCATCACTCATGCGTACGTACGGAATACCGTCTCCATGATGTGATGCGACTCGTTCTACATGATATTCATTTCATAATGATTATATAACTGAATTGAATGAATTAATATGATATATATTACACTAATACCATTCTGTAAATGAAGTATCTATAACATAAAGAAAAGAATAAGAATTTATTCGACAAAACACGCATAAGAACAAAAAGTTATAAACACCCGAATAACAAGTAGCAATGAAATATTACTACTAAGAATCTAAGAATATGACAATATATGATATCATAAAAATAAGTATGATTATGGATTAAGTCAATAACATTATTTAAATCATTATACAGGAGGTTCGGACACTTACAAAGAAAGTCGGACCTAAGGTAAGGGAAATATCACAATCTCAATTTTATCCAAGATTGTTTGTACTTTGGTATTTACTGGGGTGTATTTTATCATCCAAATCCCTGTTTACTCAATATGTAATATTATTTCAATACACCTAAAATTGTTTAGATCCATTTTTAACCTTTGATGAGTTTATAGTGAATGATATGAAAGGAATCTTTTGTCGTTTTTCGTACGAGGTACTTTTTGACTTTTTCGACAAAATTACGAAGAATGTTTTTTTAACTTATACGGCATGAATGGATTTTTAAAACATTATTTCCAAGAAGCTTCCTTTACAAGTTTTCAAGTTTATTTTAAATCAACTTATTTTAGTTTAAAATTGTATGACATGTTAAGAAACGAAAAAAAGATTTGAAGTAAAAAGGATATTTTCCTCAAGAATGGAGTTCAAGAGTTTTATAAAAATTATTTCCATCTAAGATAATAAAGGGTTCTGTATCTATCCCTATAATTACATTAATTATATTATGTTGTGATGTAAATATTTTATTGAATTACTTTATCTTATATTAATTATTTTATGATGTCACGATGTTTATGATTCCCATTTTTATTACATGGGTTATGCTAGGATGTATGGTTTATGATTTTGTGGCACACATAAGAATGGTATCATTATGAGATGGGTGGGACCTAAATCTCCCTCCAATGAATTGGGTAATTATTTTATATCTCATGAGATAGACATGGCTGGAACGGTAGGTTATACCGGTTCAGTGAAACAGGACTGAAACGAGGGTGACTCGGTTCAGAAAGGGACTTTGTCCACTAAGATAGTCTTGGCAATGAGTCTTGACTAACAAGAAATGATTCTCTATGATTATGTGTGTATTCCACAAAGTTTCATGTTTTAATTTATGATTATTGTGATTACATTTCATTTCCATGATTTATCCCATGTTATGAAATTATGATCTCTTTTGCAGGGTAAGATTTCCAAAAGTTATGTGCTTATGTATAAAATGTGATTGATCTTTATTTTGTTTACACTTACTGAGCATTTGAGCTCACCCTTTTGTATGTTTTATTTCCCCAGGTCAGGAATAAGGTTATTACATATGATATGCCAAAAAGGGACTCTAGATATGATGAAATAAGTGGGAGGCAAATTTGATGCTTTATGAACCAATTGTTTATGTTTCCCAGTTTCTAAAGACACTATACCTATACGGTCCTTTCGTGGTTTTGTTATATGTTGTAATAAGTGTGCTTAAATTTTTATGTATTAACAATGTATGTAAAGTATGGGTCGTTATAGTTGGTATCAGAGGAAAGGTATAGTCAACCTTTGTAAACTACGATGTGAAAGCCTTAGTAAGAACCCTAAGGATAAGTCTAAGCATAGAACACAATCTTAGTGTTTTAAAAATGGAAATGAATAACCTAGGATAAGACCTTAAGTGTGAAATTTTATTCTTGATTATGTGGTTTTCCTATTATAATTACTGTTGCTCACACTATTCTTCTTGGTTTTAGTCAATGGCTGGAACCCGAAGGAACCGTGTTAATGCAGAATGCGACGGGAAATGCAATGATTGTCCCCCTGAGCAACCAAACGTTATGGGAGATGGAATGAAAAATCTTGTATCCATTCTCTCACAACTTTCTCAGGCTATGAATCATGCAAGACTTCCAAACGAGCAAAGGAAGGAACAACATTCTATTGAATCCTTCATGAGGTAGCATCCACCTTCTTTCAGCGGGTCTACTGATCCATTAGTTGCTGAACAATGGATTAGTACTACTGAAAAGATATTTTCAGTTCTTCAATGTCATGAACATGATAAAGTCATCCTAGCAGTGTATCATTTGGAAGGAGATGCTGATCAATGGTGGAATCTTATTAAGAATACGAGGCAAATAGATGAAATTGATTCCATGGAATGGGACGAGTTCAAGAACTTATTTTTCAATAAGTACTTCCCTCGTATTCTCCGAACAAAGATGGAGAATGAGATTCTAGAACTGAAGCAAAAGGATGATGAATCTGTTGGTACCTATGAAGCAAATTTTACAAGACTTGCAAGGTACGCTTCTGGTATTATTATCCAACCTGAGAGTAAGATCGATCAGTTCTTTAGTGTCTTAAAACCAAGTCTTCGAAGGGCGTTAGCCATAAGGGACTTCAATAGCTACGAGGAAATCGTTCGATGTTCTCTCAAAGTCGAGATGGATAGTGGAGTAACCCATCAGTCATATGGGTTTGATAAGAAAAGGAAAATGGAATTCAAAGGAAAATCTAAAGAGCACACTGAAAAGAAGACGAGCTTTCCCTTATGCTCAAAGTGTGGAAAGAAACATGTAGGGAGTTGTCTTAAAGGGACAAGTAAATGTTTCAAATGTGGAAAGTAAGGTCATCGGGCATTTTAATGCCACGATGATGGGAAGAAGATGTCTAATGATGTAAACAAAGGAAGGGATACACAGAATGAACCTACTACACTTCAATGTTTCAAGTGCAAGGAGATGGGTCATTATGCCAATAAATGCCCTAATCCAAGGGTTGATGATGATGGTCGATGTCAACAAACTTTTAAAGCTAAAGACAAAGGAAAATCACATGAAATTTATACCAGCGATGTGGAGTACGATAACGATGTGGTGAAAGGTACACTTACCACCCACTCTAATGTAGCAAATGTTTTATTTGATTATGGATCCACCCACTCTTTTATTTCTGAAAAATTTTCTAAGGGTATCACCGTATTACCTCAAAAATTAGATGTTGAGTTAGCTGTGACAACACCAAATGGCACAACAGTCGCATCAAAAGTTTATAATTATTCTCCGATCGAAGTTTGTGGGAATGTGCTTCCTGAAAATCTTGTGATCCTTCCTATAGTGGAATTTGATGTGATTCTGGGCATGGATTGGCTTTCTTTATATGGATCTCATATCAATTACCAAAGAAGGGAAGTCACATTTCATATTCCAGCTCAATCTATGATCGTCTATCAATGCATGGATGAACATAACCTTCCAGTGGAAATTTCTTCCATCTTATGGGTCTTGATTACACTAAATGAAGGTTATTTATCTCAAATGGTTGGTGAGAAACTCATGATTAAGAATATTACCATTGTACGGGAGTTTGATGATGTCTTTCTGGAGGAATTACCGGGACTTCCACCAAATCGCGAAGTTGAGTTCTCAATAGAACTCGTATCGGGTGCTTTGCCTATTTCAAAGACACCTTATAGAATGGCCCCAACTGAGTTGCAGGAATTGAAGAAGCAACTCCAAGAGAATCTTGATAAGCGATTCATACGCCCTAGTGCGTCACCTTGGGGAGCACCTGTTCTATTTGTTAAGAAGAGAGATTGATCAATTAGACTCTGCAATGATTATCGAGAACTTAACAAGATCACTATCAAGAAAAAATATCCTCTCCCATGCATTGATGACTTATTTGACGAACTACGCGGAGCTCAATAATTTTCCAAGATTGATCTTCGTTTAGTGTATCATCAATTAAGGGTCAAAAGGGAGGATATACCAAAGACGGCTTTCCGTACAAGGTATGGACACTATGAATTTATAGTGATGCCATTTGGTCGTACTAATGCCCCTTCTATCTTCATGGATCTGATTTATAGAGTCTTTAGAGACTATCTTGAACAATTTGTGGTGGTCTTTATAGATGATATTCTTTTCTATTCAAAGAGAAAAGAAGAACATGAAGATCACTTGATAATTATATTGAAGACCCTGAGAAATGAGAAGCTTTATGCCAAATTTACCAAGTGTGAATTTTGGCTTCAAAAAGTTGCATTTTTGGGTCACATAATCTCAAAAGAGGGGATATCTGTGGATCCAGCAAAAACAAAGGTTATCGAATGATGGTCGAGACCAACAACAGTAATTGAGATCCGAAGTTTTCTTGGTTTGGCTGGATATTATCGACGTTTTGTGAAATATTTTTCACGATTATCTAATCCACTCACCAAGTTGACTCGGAAAGGAGTTAAGTTTGTTTGGACGGAGGAATGTGAAGAGAATTTCAAGGAGTTGAAAAGAAGGTTATCCAGTGCACCTGTGCTCACACTGCCCTATAGTGGAGAAAGGTTTGTGATCTACAGTGATGCATCCATGAAGCGATTGGGGTGTGTTCTTATGCAAAATGATATGGTGATAGCTTATGCCTCACGACAGTTGAAAATCCATGAGCAAAATTACCCAACACAAGATTTGGAGTTAGCTGCGGTAATCTTTGCATTAAAGATTTGGAGGCATTACCTTTATGGTGAAAGGTGTGATATTTATACTGATCATAAAAGTATAAAGTATATTGTCACACAAAAGGAGCTGAATATGCGTCAAAGAAGATGGTTGGAGCTGATTAAGGATTACGAATGCTCAATCCATTACCTCCCTGGGAAAGCAAACAAGGCGGCAGATGCATTAAGTCGACAAGACCATGCTAGTTTATCAATGATGAGGATCACAAAAGATCCAATATTTATGGATTTACAAAGGATGGATCTTGGAATTATAATGAAAGGGGAAAAATATTATCTTTCTCAAATGAATGTTCAACCATCTATACATGTGAACATTAAAGAGGCACAAAAAGAAGATGTCGAGTTACAAAAGAAGGTGAGAAATGTTCCTGAGTTCAACCTTGATTGTGATGGGATAATAATGTTCCGGAATCGGGTTTGTGTTCCTCCCATCCCTGAATTAAAGAAGGAGCTGCTGGATGAGGCTCATAGTTCTTCATTCTCAATTCATCCTGGAAGCAAGAAGATGTATAGGGATCTGAAAGAGTACTTCTGGTGGGATGGCATGAAAAGAGATGTTGCTGAATATGTCTCTCGATGCATGGTTTGTCAACAAGTTAAAGCTGAGAGACAGAAGTCTAAGGGGATGTTACAACCATTACCCATACCCGAATGGAAGTGGGAAAACATCACTATGGACTTTGTCACAGGACTTCCTAAAACATCCAAATGAAATAATGCTATATGGGTCATAGTTGATCGTCTTACAAAGTCTGCACACTTCATTGCTATTAGAGAGGATTTCTCTCTGGATCATCTTGCCAGGATATATGTAAAGGAAGTGGTAAGATTGCATGGATTACCACTTTCTATTATATCTGATCGGGATCCGAGATTTTCCTCGAAGTTCTGGAGAAATCTTCAGCATACTCTGGACACAGAGTTGAGTTTCAGCACTGCTTATCATCCTTAGACAGACGGTCAGTCTGAGAGAACAATTCAAACTCTAGAAGATATATTGAGAGCTTGCTCTATGGATTTCAAAGGAGGTTGGGATCAACACCTACCTTTGGTGGAATTTTCTTATAATAATAGCTTTCACTCCAGTATTCAGATGGCTCCTTATGAAGCTCTCTATGAAAAGAAATTCAGGACTCCAAATTGATGGGATGAAGTTGGGGAAAGAAAGCTATTAGGACCTGATCTCGTTGATGAAATGACAGAAAAGGTCAGATCTATTCAACAACACATAAGAGCAGCTCAGAGTCGACAGAAAAGCTATGCCGACAACCGAAGAAAAGACCTAGAGTTTGAAGTGGGTGATAAAGTGTTCTTACGAATATCTCCCTGGAAGAGGGTTATGAGATTTGGAAAGAAGGGGAAGTTGAGCCCTAGATATATCGTTCCATTCGAAATACTGGATCGTGTTGGGAAGGTAGTTTACCGATTGGCGCTTCCAACGAATCTCTCTCATGTTCACGATGTGTTTCATGTATCTCTCCTGAGAAAGTACATACCTGATCCTTCACATATACTCAGCTCAGAAGTTGTACCGCTAGAGCAAGATCTTTCTTATGAAGAACAACCTATAGAGATTCTGGATCGTAGCGAAAAAGTCCTACGAAACAAGACCTCTCGATTTGTGAATGTTTTATGGATGAACCACCAATTAGAAGAAGCTACATGAGATCTTGAGGATATGATTAGGGAGAGGTATCCTCATCTGTTTGTTACAAAGTGACGAATTTCGAGGGTGAAATTCATTTTAAGGGGGGTAGAATGTAACACCCGAAACTTTTATGTTATATAAATCATCAAAGGAATCTTTTTCTACACAACAATTTCTTGGCTTGCTTTACACGAAATCGCGACCTTCCTCGATAGCTTGATTCGTACGCAATACCGAGTTTCACTAAACAACGATTTGCTATTAAAATATTATTAGAACTAGCCGTTATGAATAGTAATAACCACTTTTTGAAATTTTATAAATTTTATTTTTCAAAATGGACTTCATTTTTTGATTCAGAATATCGAAATTAGTCTAGGGTGAAATTTTGGTATTTTTCTGAAAACTTTCAATTTTTGATGAATAGTGAAACCACTAAGTGGTAGTTAAAAAACTGAATTTTTCATAAAACGTAATTTTACCGCTTTGTGAATAGAATTTAGAAAATCCGAGAGACACGATTAATATCAAGGACTAAAATGTGGTTCAATGAGATGAAAATAATTTTTTTTGAATAGTAACTTTTTACTTTTTTTTACCGCGGTTAATAGTAAATAGTGTAAATAAGGGTAAATATGATATTACTATTACCCTAACACATGTCCTAATTCAATTGGATAAGTTTATTTCGACCCAAAACAACCTTATGAATATAATATGACCATTTAGGTCCACTTCGATTAGATTATGACATTTAATATTATTTTATATAATGAATAGTTAAAATAGTTAAAATCAAAGTTTAATAACTAAAACATTTTTAAAATGGGGTTATACATAAGATAAATTCGACTATAAAATATTCATTAGAAAGAAAAAATGATTTCCTACATAATGGTATTTTATTTTTAATTTTTAGACCTTAAATAATTTAATTTATTTATGACACAATAATGATGCAGTAATTATTTTATTAATAAAATATTGACATAATTGATGTTATGAACACCAAAATAAATGTAATTTGAAACTTTTTATGAATTCCGCTAATTTTCTAGGTTAATATGACATGTTATTAATTATTTAATTAACTTTTTTTGAACTAATCATTCTGTTAAGATTTTCACAAAAATAAATTACTAAATAGTGTCAAAATTGACATAAAAAAGTTTTTAAAACAAATATTATATTAGTAATTGTTATTTTATTCCTAAAAATATGAGGTTTGGAAAAATGAATTAGATAAGGTTATATATATTAATAATAAACAAATTGGGGTTCGTTTGGCTGCTTATAGTATGTTTATTAACCTTATAGTATAAGAACACAAGAAGACATGGTAAAAGTAAAATTATTTAACTTAATGTTAAATCTAAATGATAAGGTTAAAATAGGAACCTAAACTTGTATAAATTCTATTGGATGAGAGAATTTAGACCCATCCCCACCTTAGCTTCTAAATATATCAATTTGGAGCTATTTAAAACCAAACTTGACTTTATAATTAAATAATATTTTTTGTTATTCCAAAGGTGCCCCTCTCCTCCCTTATAAAAGGTAACCTCCTCTCCCTCTTCCTCACACCACTTGGAGCCTTCAAGCTCGACAAAACCCTGCCAATTTCTCCTCTACACTTCCCTAGAGACATCCTAGAGGTCCTGGTCTTCTTCAAAGACCAATTTTAGTAACCTAAAAGAAGGTCTCAAAGAAGCACTTCAGAGAAGAGGTAATGTCCGTTACCCATTCTTTCATCTTTATTTCTTCTTCCACTTCTTCTTCTTTAGTTGTTTCATTATGAAGTAATAACATAAGTATCACTCATATACTGATATGTTATTATAAGTATGAAACAACCCTATTTCACCATCTATCCATCCTACGGAAAAAGAAATCACCGCGCGTGCGTACATACGGAATACCGTCTCCACGCCGTGGTGTAATCTATTTTCCACCACCACCTTACTTGGATGGGTATAATGGTGTAAATAATGACCATATATGACTATTATAAAGTTATATTGATTCTGAAATAGTATACATATACTCCAATACAATTCCACGATCATAGGAATGATATCATCACTCGTGCGTACGTACGGAATACCGTCTCCACGATGTGATGTGACTCGTTCTACATGATCTTCATTTCATAATGATTATATAAATGAATTGAATGAATGAATATGATATATATTACACTAATACAATTCTGTAAATGAGGTATCTATAACATAAAGAAAAGAATAAGAATTTATTCGACAAAACACGCATAAGAACAAAAAGTTATAAACACCCGAATAACAAGTAGCAATGAAATATTACTACTAAGAAGCTAAGAATATGACCATATATGATATCATAAAAATAAGTATGATTCTGTATTAAGTCAAAAACATTATTTAAATCATTATATAGGAGGTTCTGACACTTACAAAGAAAGTCGGACCTAAGGTAAGGGAAATATCACAATCTCATTTTTATCCGAGATTGTTTGTACTTTGGTATTTATTGGGGTGTATTTTATCATCCAAATCCATGTTTCCTCAATATGTAATATTATTTCAATCCACCTACAATTGTTTAGATCCATTTTTAACCTTTGGTGAGTTTATAGTAAAAGATATGAAAGGAATCTTTTTTCGTTTTTCGTACGAGGTACTTTTTGAGTTTTCCGACAAAAGTACGAAGACTGTTTTTTTAACTTATACGGCATGAATGGATATTTAAAACATTATTTCCAAGAAGATTCCTTTACAAGTTTTCAAGTTTATTTTAAATCAACTTCTTTTAGTTTAAAATTTTATGACATGTTATGAAAGGAAAAAAGTTTTTGAAGTAAAAAGGATATTTTCCTCAAGAATGGAGTTCAAGAGTTTTATAAAAATTATTTCCATCTACGATAATAAAGGGTTATGTATATATCCATATAATTACATTGATTTGATTATTTTGTGTTGGAAATATTTTTATGAATTACTTTATCTTATATGAATTGTTTTATGATGTCACGATGTTTAAGATTCCCATTTTTTATTACATGGGTTATGCTATGATGTATGGTTTATGATTTTGTGGCACACATAAGAATGGTATCATTATGAGATGGGTGGGACCTATATCTCCCTCCAATGCATTGGGTAAAGATTTTATATCTCATTAGATAGACATGGACGGAACGGTAGGTTATACCGGTTCAGTGAAACAGGACTGAAACGAGGGTGACTCGGTTCCGAAAGGGACTTTGTCCACTAAGATAGTCTTGGAAATGAGTCTTGACTAACAAGAAATGATTCTCTATGATTATGTGTGTATGACACAAAGTTTCATGTTTTAAGTTATGATTATTGTGATTACATTTCACTGCCATGATTTATCCCATGTTATGAAATTATGATCTCTTTTGCATAGTAAGATTTCCAAATGTTATGTGATTATGTATACAATGTGATTGATCTCTCCTTTGTTTACCCTTACTGAGAATTTGAGCTCACCCTTTTGTATGTTTTATTTCCCTAGGTCAGGAAGAAGGTTATTAAGTAGTATATGCCAAAAAGGGACTCTAGATATGATGAAAGAAGTGGGAGAAACATTTGTTGCTTTATGAATCAGTTGTTTATGTTTCCCAGTTTCTAAAGACCCTATACCTATACGGTACTTTCGTGGTTTTGTTATATGTTGTAATAAGTATGCTTCAATTTTGAAGTATTAACAATATATGTAAAGTATGGTTCGTTATATAAAATAATGTCCTTTTGAAATAAAATAGAGACACTTTGAGTGGTTCCAGCCACACCGCACCACGGATTGAGGCGGGGTTGACACGTACACGTGACACATGACCCATGGATCATTGTGCTAAAGTATCAACACAATCAGAATTCGTTGGTTGGATTTCTGTATGTCTGTTTTTGTTTTCACTTAAAATGATTTACTTTGTAAATAAAAGAGAGACACTTTGAGTGGTGTCGGCCACACCGCACCTCGGATTGAGGCGAGGATGACTTATACACGTCACAAATGACCCATGGATTTTTGTGATAAAGTATCAATAGAAACTGAATGTGTTTGGTCAGTTTTTCGTATGTACTTAAAATATTGTCCATTTTAAACAGAAGATAGACACTATGGGTGGTTCCAGCCACACCGTGACTTGGATTTAGGCGTGATTGACACGTACACATCACATATGACACATGGGTAATTTTCCTATAGTTTCAACGGATTCTAAATGTGTTTTGTCAGTTTTTTGTACGCAAGTTGTTCTTTTCACTTATACTACTGTCCATTTTAAACAAAAGAGACACAATTAGAGTGGTACCGGTCATACCACGCCTCAAATTTAAACACAGTTGACTCGTACACGTCATATATGAACCATGGTCATTTTCCAAAAGCATCAACACATTCCAAATGTTTTTGGTTGGTTTTTCGTATGCCGGTTGGTATTTTCACTTAAAATGATATCCTTTGGAAAAAAAAAGAGAGACACTTTGAGTGGTTTCGACCACACCACGCCTCAGATTGAGGTAGGGTTGATTCTCATACGACACAAATGACACATGGTTCGTTGTGCTAAAGTATCAACACAATCAGAATTTGTTTGGTCAGTTTTCCATATGTACATAAAATGTTGTCCATTTTAAACAAAAGAGAGACACTTTGAGTGGTGTCGGGCACACCGTGCCTCAGATTGAGACGGGGTTGACACGTACACATCAAAATGACCTATGGATCATTTTCATAATGTAGCAACACATTCCAAATGCGTTTGGTTTCTTTTTTGTATGTTGGTTTTCGTTTTCCCTTGAAATGATTTCCATTTGAAACAAAAGAGAGACACTATGAATATTGTTGTCCATACTGCACCACAGATTGAGGCGGGGATGACTCGTACACGTAACATATGACCCATGGATCATTTTTATAAAGTATTAACACAATCAAAATCCATTTGGTTGGTTTTCTGTATGTCATTTGTTGTTTTCAATTAAAAAGTAGTGGTTTTTAAATAAAGAAGAGACACTTTGAGTTGTTTCGGCCACACCACACCTCGGATTGAGGCGGGGTTCACTTGTATACGTCACATATGACCCATTTATCATTTTACTAATGTTTCAAAATAAACCGAGTGTTTTTGGTAAGTTTTCCATATGTACTTAAAATGTTTTCCATTGTAAAACAAAAAAAATACACTTAGAGTGATCTCAGACACACTGAGGCTCGGATTGAGCCCGGGTAGACTCGTAAACATCACATATGACCCATGGATCATAGAAAAGCACTGTGGATTTTGTCGTTAGAATACCAAAATCCTTTAATGGGTTTACTTTTATATTGGTGTACTCAATCACCTTACAAATTCATCACACCTCATCGCTATCACATAATACATCCCTCTAGATTATGTTTTTAGTATATACATTAAATAAGTGCTAAGGTTTAATTGAGTGGAACATTTTAATGCATATGATTGTGATCTATGGTTTATAACAATGTTCTATAGATGTATTAATAAAACAAATTATACAGATTTCAGTTTTTTCACCACTTATCATTCCCATATTGAAGGTCATTCAGAATGAATAATTCAAACCCTAGAGGATATTTTTTGATTTTGTTATTTTTATCTCAATGGTGGATGGGATCAACACCTTCCACTAGTTGTGTTTTTATAAAACAATATCATTCAATCAATTACTCAATTATAAACTTATCAATCCTTCTGTGGGAAGAATTGTAGTGATCCAATGTGCTGGGATGAGGTTTGTGAAATAAAGCTATTGTGACCTGAGATTTCATAAGAAATGTTTGAAAAGGCATGAACCATTAAGAATAATATCAATCCAGCTTAATGCTTTAATATAATTTATGCTGAAAACGGATTGTTGGATATAGGATTTTATGTTGGAAAAAATGTGTTTCTGTGTATCCCACCTTGTAAGATGTTTATGAGATTTGGAATGAATGGGAACCTAAGATGTAGGTATAACGGTCCCTTAGAGATTCATAATTGTATCATAATGATATCTTATAGCATGGAACTTCTTCCAAATATAACACAGGTAAAATATGTGTTCCATGTATCTCTCTATAAAAATTACATACCAAAACCTTTATATCTATGGAACTCTGATTTTATAATATGGGATTAGGATCTTTCTTAAAAGTAACTACTGGTACAAATTTTGGATCATACAAAAAATGTTCAAGGAAACAAGACCACTAAACTGGCCATTGTTTTTTTAAGAAATTACTAATTATATAAATCTAAATTGGATGATGAGGATTTGATATATATGAATTATCCTCCTTTTTTACATCATTATTGAATTTCGAGTATAAAATTCATTCCAAGGGGGTATAGGGTTACACCTAAATTTTTTATGGATGTTTTATCGAATAAATAAAATTTTTATTTATGTATAATGAACTGTGTAAAAAAATCATTTCATATGGAACTATCATGGGGTACTTTACATGACACAAAATTAACATATGATACATAGAACATCTACTTATTCTATGTTAGACTCCACACCCACTCGACATACATTACATGCAGCACTGATGTTTCAAAAATATATCATTTGATAGTTGTAATTATTTAAAATTAAATATTTTTAAAAATTCCATTAAACATAGTTATATGACAAAAATTAAATCATTTTAAATATTTTCTATAATTATTTTGTATAACTAAGACATATTTATAATGAAATATGTAATTTATGGTAATGTCCTTATATATTTTAAATGACCATTTTCTCAAATAAACTCCTTTTAATGTCATTTTATGAAGATAATAAATTTTTTTTAGAAAAATATATATATTTAATATGATTAAATATAAATAATTATTGAACTTTTAATCTATAAAATAGCTTATGGTTATTTTTTGTGATTTTTCTGATAAACTCTGTTACTTAACGAATAGTGAAAAATACCATATTTAATTCCAAATAGTTTTTTTCTGATTTATTTATAAAGAAAAATTTTATTTTAATTTGGTTTAAATATTTAATTAGATATTATTTTTATCAACAACCCAATATTTTTTATTCTAATATATTTAAAATCTAAAATGGATATAAGAACTTAGGAATATTTTTAATGATTTTACATTAAAAACTTATATTATCAACCCGATAGAAGGATTAATTTTAAATTAATTGCCACAAATTATTTAATTATAATTTAGAGAAATTTATCCCATTTTTGAAATAACAATATTTGAAATTTTATTTTAATTTATCAATATTTTTTACCACAGAATATTAGTGAGAGCAATTAATATTAATTACAACAATTAATAGAAAAAATATGTTCACATTAAATTTATGATCCAAAACGACATAGAAAATTTTCTAGAAACACATTGTCTGAGTATTATTCATCCAAAAATATATCATTATTAATTTTGGATGGTTTTTTATTACTTGGATTTTGTAAAAACGTGAGTACACCTAATATGATTTCAAAAATATGATGTGTGCCCTTTCCCATGTATATAAAATGCCACCACCTCTCCCTCTTCAACACATATCTGAAACCACATTGTTTAGAAAAAATAACAATCCAATACTCATCCTATTTCAACACATGTCCTTCAAGAATCCTATAATTGTGATGAAAGAAGTCCAATTAATCAATTTTTCACAAAACAAGATGAGTTTCCTGATTAAGAGGTTAAGTCTTCTCTCAAGCTCCTTTATTTTATATTATTCCCCCCATACTCACGTTCTTCAAAAAATGTATATCAAATATACTATATTAAATATACTAGGATTTTGTATGCTTATGGGTTTACCTAAACATACACATACTTCCATCTAATGGGTAATGAAAATATTATTTATGTGTATGGTGAACTACTACATCACTAAATGATGATTGTTCATTTTTTCAATACCACCCATCTTTGTGGAAATTATGGTGTAAAATATGTTAATATATATAATTTATTGTGTTTATTATATATTTAATTTTATTTATTATTTAAAAAAAATATTTATTATTAGTTTTTATTTGAGGTAAATTTGATAATTGTGTTTGAGAAAGTCTGGATTACCGCACCCTCAATGTGATTTGATTCATTCATACACTACATGGAATGTTTTAATAATGTGATTAGTTATTATATATTGTGTAGGTGAGAAAATAATTCTATTTTAATAATATTATATATTTATATATATTTATATACAAATAGATATTTTTCATTCATTCATTCAACATGACAATTAATAAATTGCATTATTGCATATATACGGACTACCATCTCCCTAAATATTGTATTCCATTTCATGATTATATATAATATAGATTGTTATAATAGAAATATAATAAATATACATTATATTTATATCATGGTTTAAATTCTAGAATCATTTTATATATAAGGTCCAATGATATAATAAATTACGTCCCATTCGAAGAACACATCATCAATTACCCAAAGTGAAACATTAACAGCATATATTTAACAAGAGTGTAATATAAGATCATGATAAGAAAATAAATGGTATTATATATAATAATATATTTCTATAAAATATCTACAAAAAAATTATATATATTATACAGTAGGTTGGAATGAGTACGACTTATGTTTAGACACATGGTTAGAGAATTTCATCTCAGTTTTTTATTTTTCTGAGATTCATGATTTATTCACCACTCATACCTTTTGTGTGGTGTGTATAAAAACAATTTATTTATTTATTTATTCATATAATTAAATAGATCATTATTTAAACATCTTTGTGATGATATTTCTTTCATGGGGTTTATGTTTAAAAAATATAAAAAATTGATAAGACATATCTGTCTCACTTTTACACTTTTTAGACACATGTTTTGTAATACACCTATATTATTATTCAACATGTATATAATTTAATTTGTCATGTTATATCATTAATATAATTATTTTAATGATATTATATGATTCATTTAATTTCCTTTTATTATATGGAGAGTATGTTCCCATGTTATTATATAGTAATAGTTTATTGAAACAGTCTCATCCCTTTTCAAGATCAATTACGATTATTCATTATTTAAAGAAATATATCAATCAATATCTAAATATTTATAATTATTTTTTTTAGAAATGTTAATTCTTTCCATCCTCCAATATTATTTCAATTATTCTTCACTTTGGTACTTATGATACTGTTTTAAGTAAAACAATACACACACTCTCTCTCTTCGGTCAGAAATATATGATCTTCAAAACCATGTTTTCAAAACACATTTAAAGCACTTTATCAAGGAAAAAGGATTTAAAAAACGTTTTATAGTTCTAAATAATTCGTTTAAATAATTTAACATCTATTTTTAATGAAAATGGTTTATAGAATGTTTTATATTTGAATATGATTTCTCTATGTAGAAATTATATTTTCCTGAACAATTTTACTTAAATATATTTCAATATTATTTCCCATATATGATAACATCTATTGATGTTATTTATGCCTTTTTGAATAAATTGTTATGAGTATATAGTAGTATTATTTTTCTAATGGATTAAATTTTTATTACATGATTTATATGAAACATGTTTCTCTTTCCCGGGTTATATGCCAATGAAACTCACTTATTTTCACAGGTTCTATTCAATATGAAATGAATATAAAACATATTTATTACTATAGTTTATGATAATATTAAACATTTATAATACCCATATCATTTAACGGGTTATGATATTATTTTTAATGATCTTTTGGCATATGTACGTGTGATTTCATTATCACATGGGTGGTGCCGATATCTTCATACAATGCATTGAAATATGATTTATATCTCATTATATAGACTATTATGGTCTTAATCGTGAGCCTAGTTTACTAATAAGGTCATGGTAGTGAACCATGACAACTATGATTTTATGATTATTGAAATCATGCTTCTATGATTTCCATGGAAGTGAACCCTGACTACCATGATGGGGTGGGGATTGATCCCACCCTATCAATAAGGTTTTTAACAAGATTCAATGAGTACTAGGTAAATAATATTATATTATTATTTTTCTAAAAAATCTAATGTTTTATTGAAATGTTACGCCTTTATAGATTATGGTGTTTATTTCATTATATTTCAAGTACAATGAGCCTCCATGACTTTTTAAATTATTCATGTCTACGAACTTTGATATGTAGGGTATGATCCTATATTTTCTTGGTCATGTCCTCATAACGTAATACTAATGATCATCCCCTTTGATTAACCTTACTATGAATTTGAGCTACCCTGTTTTTTTGTTTTCATTCCCTAGTTACGAAGATATTTATTATGTTTGTTGTTTCAAAGAATGTTGATATTCGAGATGAATAAAGTGGGACAAAATACGAGGTTACTTTTATAACTTTTTATATTTCTATGATTCTAATGGAACTAGACTAGTATGATCATTGGGTGTTGGATTGTTTAATGTTTTATGTATTCTGCATAAATTTATGTAATGTTAATTATTGAAAACAGGGGTTTCTAAAGCGGTTCCAAGTGAGATTAATAAATAAATTTATGTTACATGGATAATATAAATCTATGTACTAAAATAAAATTGGAATTGATTATATTACATCATTCATACCAAGCATGTGCCAGAGCCGGTAATCAGGAATGGGTGTCCTC
Organism: Viscum album; assembly: GCA_963277665.1. Lineage (NCBI taxonomy): Eukaryota > Viridiplantae > Streptophyta > Magnoliopsida > Santalales > Viscaceae > Viscum > Viscum album. Next base: position 1,708,059,829 of record OY728142.1, read on the forward strand.
AATATCCTAAATACCTATGAGTTTTCATAATGATTAATTGATAATGTGATTATTGTTTACATAATAATTATGACTATTTATATATAAATATTTACACAATACTATTCTGAATAGAATTGTTTTAGACACCGTTGGGGTGGCCTATTGTGTTGGACTCACAATCTAACTGGGCTTCCGCATTGATACCCAAATATATTTCACATATGTAGGAAATGTTAAGGTAAATTTCTATGTGTTAGATGACCGGTTCATGAATGAACTAGATTAATTGAACCACCTATGGTTTGGGGCCTAATGTGAGTCATATTTTTCTTTCATTTTGGATTTCGTTTTATACCAATGACATTTTAATTAGCATGGATTTTTTATTACATTAATTTGGATATTGTATGTCATGATTTTGTTATCATTATATATTGGAATTATTTATTATGATTTCTTATTCCAATGTTTATTATTTATTTTTACTGAAGTATTAGTCTAATAAAAGAAGGTATAATCCCTAAAATATCACCATTTTAGTTTATCCCTTATAATCATAATCCTCTGGAATACGAGAAGTTATGCATGAGGTCAAGTGATTGACTGACTTGAGAACCAGTTTGTAGAACCCTGGACAGGATGTTACAGAGTGGCTTCAAATCCCAGTTTTCATTTCTTTTTATATTATCTTTATATTTAGAAATTCATTCAAGATACTGGGGAGATTCCAGCCTTGGTAAAGAGTTAAAGTATTGGAATTCCAAAACCTCATATGGAGGAAAAACCTAATACCTAGGGTGGGATTATTGTTATTATTGAATATAACTATTTTAAAATGGAAGACACACATGTTGTGTGACATTATTTTTTTTTGAAATTTTTTTATGAGTGGTCAGGAATTTAATTTTGTCTTAGTATGTCATGAGATCTTACTATACACGCATCATTCCAGGCACTCAGGATAGTATTTTGATTTGAATATTTTTAGGAACGCGTGGAAAAAATATTTATGTGTAAGTTGATGAACTTGAAATAATTTTATTTTCTTGTATAATTTATTGGAAAATATTTTTATCATGAAATAAATTTTTAAATTATGAAATATGAGAATAATAAGGGTCTAAATGTTAAAATTGTACAATATTATGTGTTTAATCATTTAAATAAAGACCTAATTGTATTATGGTTTATGTAGGTGATAGCTCTTTTGTTATGACATCGTGGTGAGGCTTAGGGAAAATAAATTTGGTTACTTTTGTGATTCTAGTATTATATAATTTGATAACATACTTTTTTTATTCTTAATATGTGTGTTTTGGAATTGTAGAGAAATTCTTCAATGATGATGCATGTATAGTGGACGATAGGATGATTTGGATGAATGTACTCCACATATTGTGGATCATGGTCCCCTAATAGTTCCATCTGAAGTATTAGGGGAGGTGTTCCAAGATAACATTAATTGTTTGATGAAATTCATGGAAAAAATATTCAGGGTAGGTAGTGAAGAGATTTTTTGACTTGGTGTACGACTTACAGATATTTCTCCCTCCAAATTTTACGGTATATAGCAGACCTGAAGGTGCTATATTCTGGATCGAGACAATGTAGACTATATTTGATCACATGGAGACTCATGTTGAGAAGAAGGTCAAAGTGGTTTCTTATATGCTATGAGGATCAATGAAGTGTTGATGGGAAATCCATGTTCAGACTGTACAAGATTATGGAATGTGGTGTGAGGAATTCTTGGAGTGGATATTAGAAAAAATCAACCGTGAGACGTTTAGTCCAGAGAGAATAACTAAGTCATATTTTTTAGTCTATGATGTATATTCATGATGGACTATGCTGGATGATTTCATGATTTGGAGGACATTTTTCTAGGGTTGGAAAGAGATGAGTCTACATTAGTAAAATCATTCCAAGATGGGAATATGTGTAAAAGTATGTCCCAAATGAATTTTATTAGGATTAATAAGTCTTAATATGTAGTAAATCGGGATCTCATATCTGATGGGAACATGAAAGAATCTTCTAGTGGCAAATAGGTGGATTTATATGGACGTTCTAGATGATTGTGTTGGGAGAATAGAAAGTGTCTTTATGATCACATTAGTCTGATCAATGTGAAGATTAGTGTCCACTCAAGGGGATCAGATACTCCAGATCATAGTCAACCACATTTCCCCTAGGTCTATAATCTTGGAAATAATAATTAAAATTACCACAACCACCAATTGGGTATAGATCATATGGAAATATGGAACAACTTCAAAGGTTCATTATGAAACACATATAGATTATTAGTGATGGAGGAGAAAGAAAAACCCATAGTGAGGGAATAGGGGTTTCAACCACATATTAATCTTGTAAAAGGAGTTCTACTAATCAATGATTTAGTTGAGGTGGACATGGGTCTTCAAAGAAAGAGATACTACGTCATCAGGGTGTTACAACTAAGGGGAGTCAGACGACATCACAAGGAAGAGGGTATGAATAGTTATATGTAGTGTAGCCTACAACATGAGTATAAAGATGTTGGTCCATTGAAAATAATATTTATTATTGTTGTATTTTCTATATTAGATAGTTCCTTATTTCATAATATTCCCTATAATTCCTTTATATCATTAAAACATATTAATAGTTTGATCCTATAGGTGGATTTTGTGAGTATATTGATGACTATAGATACTCTATTTGGACTACTATCAAGATTCATGTATTTTTGAAATATATGATCTCATTATATAGGGTAGTACCATTTTTGTTGGAACTCTATATTTTTAATATGTCATTCATCGACCAAATTATAGTCTTCGACTGGATAGTATCATACCATTCCCACATTTATTGTTATAATAAAAAATAACATTTCTCTCTTATAAGGGAGAATCTATATTAACAATGGTTAGTGGAATATCTATAAATACCAATCATGGGATATTACATAGAAATTGTGATATCTCAGAACCCAGTTTTCTAGTCTTCTACCGGATGATTGAGGAGAAAAGCATGAAATCCTTCCACCAGTGGTGGATGAATTTTAGGATGTCCTTTCTAGAAAACATCTATAGGATAACACCTGAGAGAGATGTTGACATCAATATTAATTTAATTTTAGGAGTTGAGTGAGTTTCCAGACCACCATAATGAATTGAACAAATATAGCTTCATGAACTCAAAACTCAACAAGAGAAATGAGAATATAATAGATTTATACATCCAATTACATTATGTAGGGGTTCTTTATTATTTATTCCTATGAATTATAATGGGACTCAACATTTTTGTTTTTATTCATAGATGATGAACTAGATGACTATGAAGAACTTGTATATACTTATACATATTGAAGACAAATTTGACCAGTTAATTGGAGAAATTATTTTCTAAATTATTGACTTGATAATGATATATCATCATTTGAGAGTTGAGACTTCTAAAATATTGAGTATTTCATTAAAAAAAATAGGTATAGTCTATTTGATTTCGTTTTATTTATTATTATTTCAATTAATTCACCATCAATGATTATGGACATGATTAATATAATCTTTTATCCTTTCCTATATCTTTTTTGTCGTTGTATTCATTGATGAAATCATGGTGTACTCTATGTCTCATGATGATCATTCCCAACACCTTTATATCATCCTGAGTACAATGAATGAGAATCATCCATAACCCAACATATCAATATGTTAATTTTGGATCAAATAGGTAAACTTCATAGACTCATTGTCTAAGAGGATTCCATGTCTGTGTTCTTAGAAATGGTTCATGGATTGGTTTCATGGGAAGAGACCAAAAAATAATTTGATATCTTTATATTTCACGGATATGATAGTTATTATTATTGATTCATCTCATATTATTCTTATATTGTTCCACCACGTTCCAGCCTTCCCAAAAAAATGATATTGTTTTACTGTTAACATTAATGTGAGAAGGCCTTCTAGGAGTTAATGAACATTTTAACATTAGCATTGATCTTGAGCATACCAATGTCGAGTGAGGAGTACACAGGTAATTGTGATTCTTTTAGTATGAGTCAAGTAATTATGTTGATGTAGGGATATCGAGATGTGGAATATGGTTCTCAGTTGTTGAGGCCACATGAATGGAACTACCGTATGAATGACTTTGATCTAGAAGCTGTTTTTTTAATTAATGTTTTTATGAAATTATTTTTTGGGTGAAAATATAATTGTATAAACAAATTATAATATATTAAGGTATTTCTTATTGTATGGGGGAGATATAAATTTGACAATATTGATGGGATATGTATATATAGTATTTATATTTTCAGATTTCAAATATGAAAAAAAGGGAAATAGTGTTCTTGATGCTCTAAGTAGGAAGAAACGACTCAGGCAATTCACTAGTCTACTACTAAGTGGAAGATGATTACTCTACAGCTGATATACATTTTGGTTTTTAGAAGATTCAAGAGCATATGACATTCATATCTATTTTTTTGTTAGCTACAATTTTGAGCGGGATTAGAGATAGGTATTTTGAGGAGATGGAGGGCTTAACCATGAGGGAAATCCTTGAAGGTGAGGAGTCACATTTAGGTTGGAGGAGAATTAATGATTATATCATCTATATCATGAATCGATTTGTTGTACATAAGAGAAATCGAGCAGATATCATAATAAAATCTCAATACATAATTGTAGGTTGTACATATAAGAGTGACAAAAATGTGCCATGACATATAAAGAAAATGTTGTTAGAATTCATTACAAAGGAGGTTTCATATTTTATGACATGATTTTACACCTATCAGCATGTTATGGTTGGGCATCAATGTCCTCAGGAATTTATATATTCAATTCCTATTCTATAATGGAACTATAATGACATGGCTATGCAATTCATGGAAGGTATTCTGAATACGCTAAGGAATAATGATTTTATTTGGGTTGTTGTGGATCGACTGACAATAGTATCAAATTTCTTACATATATTGGTGAATTTATTAGTGGAGCAGTTGGGATTTTTTTATATACATAAGATAGTCTATTTGTGTGGGATGCCATAGACTATAGATTCAGATTGAAACTCACTCATTAATTCCAAATTATAGAAGTGAAAATATAAGTCCCTTGGTATAGAAGATTTTTTGAGAAAAACATTCCACCCACAACCACATGCAATGTTGGAGTATACTATAAAATCTATTGAGAAAAAGATCTAGATGTGTGTTCATGAATTTTGTGTGTATTAGGAGAACAATTTGGCTTTAGTAGAGTTTTAATATAACAATATGAATCATGAAACTATATAGATTGAACCATATGAGGCTCTTTATGGAAGGAAAGGCACATCAACATCTTATATTATGGAGGAAGGTGAGTCAGTGTGGTTGGGACTGAGAATTATGCAAGTGTTATCATAACATGTTAAGCTGAAATATAAGAATATGGCTACAACTCAGAGTATAAATCTATCATATGAAGATATATATCGATTACCAATAGAGCATCTAGTGTGTGAAATAGTATTATTTTGAGTGTTTCCTATGTTAGTTAACCATTCGATCTAGAGAAAGGGAATTTTAGAGGAAATGTTTTTTTACCTTTTGAGGTTATGGAGAGAATTTGGTCAATGGAATACCAATTGGATCTTCCATAGAAGTACATTTTTATGCATAATGATGCTTATGAATCTAAATTATGACAGTATCATCTGGAACCTTTTGATGTGATCATTGTGGCTAATGATGAGCTATATATGGATGCTTCCTTGTGGAGGATCATCTTATCGGTGTGTTAGATCACAGTGATATATTTTTCCAAGAAAATATCATAATATATATCCTATATTTTGGAAACGTGGAAATGTGTATGATGACACACTGGAAACATAAGATGAAAGAAGGTTCAATGGACTAATATTTTTTATTTGGAAACGTTGAGAATCATTGGAGTGCAGTTGGAGGATGAGCTGTTATAAGGTGGTTAGATTATATGATCATGGTCATTTTTGGAGTTTTCTCCTCCTTGTTTATATGTAATATATGTCCTGGGGTTGAGTACATTTGTTATGTTTTACCATTTGGTATGTTTGGGTGAATTTTGAGAATAATATAATGATATAGGTATATGAATGGTTGGCAAGTGGTCTAGGAAAATATTGTTCCACAACCCAGAAATCCTTGTAACCATGGATAGTGGGTAGCTTCACTACTGATATATAGTTTGTCAAAATCTGAGCCTTAAAAAGATAAAATTGTAAAACCATTAAACAATATTTTCGTGGTTATGATGAATGGTTAAGGTGCATGGTTTTGGAAAACTGTTCACCCCATCAATAGAAACCATGTGTTATTTTTAAGGTGGGATGAAAATTAGTTTTAAATTCCACTGAAACCCCAAACTCACCCATTTTGACCCAAAATCATAACCTTATGTTTGTTGAAGAATTGGAATATTTTCCAAGGAATTATTGGTCAATCTTCCATCATTTCAACATTATTTGATGACCGTATAGAATATATTCACATATCCTAGAAACAATATCTTATCTCACTTTCCTTCTCGTTCATCTTCCATATTTTTTCTTTTTAATTTAATTACATTATCCAATATTTTTTAAATCTATTTCAAATATTTTTCACCAAGATATAAAATTTTAGATCTACATATATATTAAGTGAATATTTATTTTCTTAATCCAGATGTCAATTTTAGATTTGGAACCTGTTATACGGTATTGCACCGCTCAATTTTAGTTGATTTCTGGGGCGATCGTCTGTCAAAGAATTGAGGTAGGTGGTCTATTATTAAAATCCTATAGTATAGATATCAAATATAGGTTTTTGAATATCTAATTTATTTTCATTTTTATAAATTTAAATTCCAAAATTATATTAATTAATGTGGTCAAATAATGAAATGATTAATTTGGGATTTGATTGAAATATGTAAATGTGGAATTGGGATATATAATTGTGGAATTAATTACTGAGGTGTTGAATTTTATAATTGTTGATAACTAATGGTAGAGTTATTTTTTAAATTTTTCAATTAATGAATTGTGAATTGACAATAATTAATTAGTGAACTATTTATTAGACGTTAATATTTAGGAAGGTGTAATTAATTGTTTAATTAATTAAATTAATTAATATGGTTAATTAATTAGTGAATTAATTAATCATATAGATATTGATAATTAATTATCTAATTACTTATTGGAATTAGATTAATTAATATAATAATTATTTAATTGATGTCTTTGGTGGTTAATTTTGTTTTGAATATTAATGTTAATTAATCCTAGATCACTTAACAAAGTGAAAACATGTGTTAATGACATATACATGAAAAAAAGAAATTTTATAATATATAAATGCATGATTGATATGTCGGGTCATATAAATCACATTCTATGCCCATGACACATATATATGATTTGGAATTGGTGTTCTAGACATGAAATTATATGCTAATTATATTCATGTATGATTGGGAATTCTGGAGAAAGAATTGAAGTTATACGATAATGATATATATGTATGATTTTTAATTTAGGTTGATAGAAATTAATTTAATTGTCCATAAAAATATATTATTGTTAATTGGGGTTGCAGACATGACTTTATATTCCATTGTTATACATGCATGGAAAAAAATGGAGTTCTAAACATGTCGTTCTATACCCAAAACATTGGAATTGGAATATGGTTCCATGTGACCGTAATAGTGAAATTTCAATGACATAGATAATATAATCCCTTGTTAAATAATCAAATGTGAATTGATTATGTGATGTTGTCTAGAGTCAGTGCTAGCCAAAGTAGGTAAAGAGGTACAGGTGTCCTTGAGAACCTAATGGTCATTGTGGTTTTATAAAGATAAATTATTTATGTTATAAAAGATTACTTCTTAATTGTAAATATTTATTTATTAAAATACTTTGAATTTTTATTGATTGGATTTTTTAAAACTACATTGGTGGTGGCCTAATAGGTTATACTCACAACCTATTCAGGATACATTATTAGAACTTGGATAGTTCTATTTGACGTTGGACAAGTTAAGGGAAAAGTCACTATATTTAATGGTCGAGTCTAGATGGAGCTTGGTTGGTGGAACTATGAATAGATTAGGGCCGACTAGTATTCATCAATGCTTATCTATTTGGTTTTCATTTTAGACACATGACATGAACATTAGGAAGGGATGTTTTTTTGTTTGGTTATTATATATCCTAAATTTTCTATCACGAGATATTCATATTTCATATGGTTATTTTTTCTTATTATGTACATTATTTATTTAATCTACTGTATTAATCATATAGAAGTGGCTATATTCTCCCTAATATCCAATTATTTATCCCTCTATACTAGTCGACAGCCTCTAGCATATGGGGAGTCACACATTAGGTCATGAGACTGACCGGCTCAGGGAACTAGTTTGTGGAACCCAAGAAACGATATTTTAATGAATATTCATTAAGATTACATTATTGATGAACATGGGTACAAAAAATATTTCTATGGTTCTCCCATTAATGAGGTTTTTCATTTATATATTACCAAAGAAGTAAGATATTTATTTTACAGTGTCATTTCATTACAGGAATGTCTATGAACAATATACCTTGATAGATCTTATTTGGATATTTACATTAAAACCCAATATATTATATTTTCTTCTGTTTTATCATGGAATTTTAAATTTATAGTTCCATTTTCCACACTTTGGTACACAAAATGTCTGATATTGTTTTGATAAAATGTTAATTTATTTCATCTTTGTTATGGATTATTTTTCTTACAAGTCATTTTTATCATAAACATGTTATTAATAATGATTTTATATTCTCCAATGATGTACATAATTCATTTTCATCCATATTTTACTATTATAAATAATTCAATTAGTTTAAAGACCTGGAAGTTTTGAGGAAATTTTTTTAAAAAATGCTTTGGAATTTTATGAGTCTGTGGCTTCTAACGGAACTTGATTCCATGGCCCGGTGTTCCCGAAATCAATTTTTGAAGTTTATCTCGGGTACGTTCAGTGAACGAACGAGTGGGTTTTCTATCTTTTGAACTGATTCTCAGAATTAAGATCTTAGGGAACCGATGAATTCGCAAATCCGGTAATTTCTTAACGCAATCCTTACCGTAGTTGCGTTCGCAATGGATGAGAAGATAATTTTTGGGGGTCTATTTAAGAAGTAAATAAAAATTGTCAGAACAATTTTTATTTTATAAGGTGGTCATTCTCTCCCATGGGTAGTTAACGGTGGGGCCCACAGCCACTTAACTACGCAAGTATGGATGTTAGAGAGGTGGGACCCACTCAAGCACCACCATTAAATTTCATCTATTCTTATTAAGAACCCCTCATTAAATTGGGAACCCCCCCCCCCATTTAATTGCCAACGCGTCTAATTAATGGGGACCTTCCATCTCCCTTCCTTTAAATCAATGGTCAACACGTTATTAAATGTGTTGATTTAATTCTAGGAGTTTATTTGTGTGTGTAATTAAATAATAGGAGGAACCTTTTATTTTATTAAGGGGGAGAGCATCGTTGCGTGGGGGAGAATGAGATAACTCTTGAGGTTTTGGATGAATGCCTACCTCTGACGAAGAACGATGAAGAACACTGGTTCCTTGAAAAATGACGACATGCCCCACATTCTCTTATTCGTGATAAGAGTGGAGATGCTGCTTCCTCCTCGGGCGCACTCCGACGACACCCATGAACCCATTCCCCATGACGCCGTCTACCATGACGCCGACGTTCGTCTTCATTTGTTGAGGTAGGGGAATTTGTATATATTTCATTATGTGATTTATACCCTTGTCCTGGCGTGTTATTGTTAGATGATGTTTTGAACCACTAATGTGGTGGGTGCGGACTAACGAACAAGTCTGAACCCACCAGTATTTTGTTCTTGATTCGTAGAATACTGGTAGACGACGAAGCATGACTGGAATGGCGATTGGAGGCCTTCGCAGTGATGTACGGGTCCCGAGGCGACTGCAGTCGCATACGAGAGAAAAATCGGACCACCGAAATGACTCTGGTAGCCCGCGGAAGTCCTCAGTGGTGCCCTGGCATACCTCCGGCAAAAGCCACGGTATACAGAAATGGATCCCGTGGTCGTGCGGGATCCAGGGGGAAACCGCGATGCCATCCTGGTGCCGTATCCGCGGAATAGAGTGGGGCCACGTCCCCACCCCCCGGCTCGCTGGTCGGGCCAGCATGTCCCCCCCCCCCCCCGGCCGGGCCGGGGCAGGACACACGGATTGGGACGCACCCCGCCGTGTTGGGCTGCACCCAGCCAGGCCGGACCCGGACCCGGGTCGGGTCGTCCCGGTTCGGACCGACCCAGGGGGGGTTGTGTCGGAACGGACCGGGCCCAGACCCCCACTTCGAACCGTTTTCGGTCTTTTGGCGATAACTTTATCTACAGAACTCTGATCGATGCACCTTTAATTGTGTAGGAATACTTGGACTGAGACTGTCATTTCGGTATTTTGCACTCGAGGTTTTGTCAATGTTGGGTAAAGCCGGGTTGGTTCGATCCCGAAACCAACCGGGCCCTTGGAGTAGAATTGATTATTTCTTAAGGATCAAACATTTGTTTGATGTGTCATCATATGAGTTGAAATATTTTTGTTGAGACAGTTATTTTGTATTACTCCACATGGTGTTTGGACACAGTTGGGGTACGGTCGAGTTGGTTTTAGCTTAAAAACCAACTAGGCCATCAGAACGAAAAAGCCAATAACTATCAGACCGAACGTCTGATTAATGCACCGTCTATTGCTTTGGGTTCGTTTTGATGATACAAAACATTGGGATACATATAATCTGATTTTCGTGATAGTTTATGTATCGACTCTTTTGCTCAAGGAGAGGACCCTCATTGAATCGAGCATTCTTTGTGCGGGAACCCAAGAGCTGGTTGCGACTGCATCGACTACGGTACTGGAATCCTCCGTGGGTTCGATAGTGACGACTACAGTACTGGGATCCTCCGTGGATTCGATGGTAATGGATACTATTCTTGTATCCTTTATGGGTCTGGAAGTATTGAACTCTGTACATGTATCCTGTGTGTGTCCGACAAAGTAGCTGGTCTTGTATCATGTGTGGGTCCGACAATATAGTTTCTCTTGTATCCTATGTGGGTCTGACAACATAGATGAATCAGTGACTACATCTAATCATCTCTATCGTTATACAAAAGGTGTAGACCTATGTGAGCTAAGTCTTGACTTCAATCATTATCATCGATGTAATTGACATGTTTTCCTATGTGGACTGGGTTGTGTTTTCCTGTGTGGACTGAGTGGTGCATTCCTTTGTGGACTGGGTTGTGCATGGGATCAAAAGTTGGAGCCAATTGTAAATGCTAACTTAGGTATATGTATGGGCATATACCTAAGTAGATTCGGTTGATACTTCATGATTGTATATTTCCTTTGTGGTTTAGCCTTCGTGGAGTCTGAGAGACCTTCGGGGGTCTCAGGGTCCCTACTGAGTATCGTATACACACCCTTGCATGGGCTAAGCCCTTACTACGTTGTGTTGGATGCAGAAAACGTAGAACTGATCTAGGTGGAGGCTTGTGGAGCTGGATGGTTCTTGGAGGGGAACCACTTTGCGGGACATACACGGAGCGGACGGCCGGACCATAGGAGATGAGGAGACTATCTATACCCACCCTTAGGGTCGGATTTCCGGATGATATAGAAGGAACATGTATAACACATGAAAAATATGATAAAATACCACATGAATATTCTACCATAGTAGGTATTCACGAATCCGTACATTAAATTTTAATGAATTTTAATGAAATTGTATTAAGAATTAATCATTATGGAACCTATGACGCATCCATTTGTTTCAAAGGTCCTAGATATGTAACTGATAAAGTCCCAGATATGTAACTTCTCAAGACATTATTTCACCACATTCTGTGGAAATCATCGATAATACACAATATATTTCTAGTTTGACAGAAAATATTTATTTTTGTATTAGATTACAAATTCAGAGGAATCGCGAATATCGTATACAAACGCCAAAAAACATTCAAGACATAAATTTTACAATAGAAGCAATATTTACATACTACTGTTGTAATTTATTTTCAGTTGTACTGTACTTTTAGTTGGGTTTGTATAGTGGCCCATTTACTTTCAGCACTTACCTTGTACATAGTTTTACTTAGTTCTTAATTCACTTTCGTACTGTGTTATGTTTTTTTACTTTATAAAAGGAAATTCCTTCCCTTTTATCATGATTACGCATTTGGTGCTACTCACCAGACCCTGGCCAATGGAAGGCGGGTTTGGGGTAGTCACGACACGGTCCCTGTGGAAGGGTCGTGATAAATTGGTATCAGAGGAGTTAGTTCTACCATAGAACGCATGACTCTGATCTTTACTTTCTGTGAATAAATAGTGTTAAGTGTATTGATTGTGGTTTCTCAGTCTAGTGAGTCTAGTGTTGGTGTGACGGTTGACGTATTCATACACCAGGACCCTAACTTTTGATTTCCGACTCAGTGCACGAATACACTGATTGCATGTGTGTTTCAATTCAAAAGTTTTCTTTGTGATTACTTTCTGTCTGCTCACCAGGTATACTATTTGACTGTGGTGCACCTGTTTCTTTTCTGGATGGCCCCATGAAGGCAGCCGTCTAGGGTTCCTTGTTACGTGTGGGATGGCAGCCCACCAAGGGTCGAGGCATCGGTGTAGGGCCGCATTACAGTGAAGGCACCAGCGGGACCACTATTGGCTGAGCCACCGATACTACCATCCCCAGCGGCGGAGAGTGCAAGCTGCCTGAGTGCGTTGCAAGAGTTATAGCGGCAGAGGTCGCCCATGTTCTACGGAGAGACGGATCCTCATGCATCCGAGGATTGGATGGAGACTATCATCAGAGTCTTCAGATTGGTTGGGAAACCAGTAGACCATATGGTGATCCTTTCCGCAAGTCTCCTGCACACAACAATATGTAGATGCTGGAGCCTGATGCCCTAGGTTCACAATGAGGAATCATTACTTTAGACGGACTTTGGGAGCCTCTTCCATTTGTATTTTGTCCTAGCCATCCTCCTTGTGGTATGCATCCAAATGTTACTACAGCTGCAGCATGGAATAAATGTCAGTACCCAGTACTCGATGAGATTTACCGACCATTCATGCTACTCCACGGACATGGTACGAGACCCATTATTCTAGGCCCAGACCATTGAGAAGGGACTGAGTCATGAGATCAGAGATTCGATGATTCCCCTCAGTATCCCAATGTAGGCAGGGGTACTGGAGCGAGCCCTGTTAGTGTAGAGCTTTCTCGCCGAGCTGTCATCAGCCGCGAGGCCCACCGAAGGATGGCACAGAGCGGGGACTTCTATGGCCGGCAGTTGACAGATGTCGTAGGGGTCCAAGAAGACCAGACCATCAGGTGGTCGACCTCAGGATACAAGTTCAGCTCTGCAGGGAACACATCACAGATCCAGCCATACGAGGAGCAGACAATGCTATTCATGCAGCGCGTAGGGCCACATGGTTTGTGACTGCCCAACCCGCCATGCAGACGAGCAGCAGACATTGGAAGTACCTCCGAGGTAGAGGCAGGCTCTGCTCTAGGTAGTAGAGTCTTATGACCATGGCGCACCTGAGATGATTTGAGGTACTATCTGTGTCTACTCCACCATTTCTTCCGTTCTTATAGACATAAGTGCAATTCATTCATTTATTTCCGCTACCCTTTTTCTAAGCTCAGAGATTCTGACCGAGTCGTTGGCTGTATTCTTACAGCTAGAGACTCATACGGGACCAGAAACGATGATTATGCACTAGTTCCGGTAGTGTGAGCTTACCCTAGGAGGTGAGAGATTTGGCTGGGATCTTCTTGTAGCGGCGTCAAGGCCTTACGACGTCATCTTGGGTATGGACTAGTTATCTACAGTCCATTCTCAGATCGACTGTATTAGGCACAAGGTGTGGTGTGTCTACACAGATGGGACCATGTTCACCTTCACCGGAGAGAAATGAACCTTTTCAGAACAGGATGAACTTATGCGGAGGATAGGGAAGCCACTCACAAATCAGTTGGCTAGTCTCATCCTCGGAGTAGTTGATGTGTGGAGTCTGAGTTTCCCTGTTGTGATGGATTAGTATGCAGACATTTTCCCTGACAATGTTCTCGGATTAGCTCCTCGCAGGGAGGTATATTTCTACATAGACATGTGCCCTGGGACAACATTGATATCTACTACAACATATCGGATGGCTCCCGTCGAGAATAGTGAGCTGCGGGTATAGCTGCAGGATTTACAGGGGAAAGGTTTCATCCGACCCAGAGTGTCACCCAGGGCTTCTCTGATTCTATACGCCGAAAAGATGGATGGGAGCTTGCGACGGTGTGTTGACTACCGTCGCCTGAACCAGGTGACTGTGATGAACAAGTATCCATTTTCGAGGATTGACGAACTCTTTGACTGCTCAAGGGAGCACGTTGGTTCCCGAAGATAGACCCCATGTCATTTTATCATCAGCTCCGAGTTCGGGACGAGGATGTGTAGAAGACGACCTTCAGGTTTCGGTATGGCCACTATGAGTTCTTTTTCATGCCCTTCGGTGTGACCAATGCTCCATCAGTGTTCATGAATCTCATGAATATGATCTTTCAACCCTACATCGATCGGTTTGTCCTAGTCTTCATTGACAACTTAATGACTTACTCGACCACCGAGGGGGAGCACGCCTACTACTTACGGGTTATGCTGGATACACTCTGAGAGCACCAGTTTTATGGTAATATCTCGAAGTTCCATTTCTAGATTTGATAGGTTCACTTATTGGGGCACATCATCTCCTAGGCGGGAGTCGCAGTGGATCCTGCGAAGGTCGAGGAAGTACTTTCTTGGGAGCCACCCAAGAGTGCGACAGAGGTGCAGAGATTCCTAGGTAAGGCTAGGTACTATTGGAGATTTTTTCCAGACTACTCCAGAGTTGTAGCACTGCTTACAGCCTTGACAAAGAAGGGGAAACCATTTGTGTGGTCAGACAGATGTCAGTAGAGCTTCCAGGAGCTGAGGCGGAGATTGACCAGTGCACCCATCTTGAGGTTGCCGGAGGAGGGCATAGGATACGTAGAATACTGTGACGCATCAGGGAATGGAATCAGGAGTGTACTGATGCAGGAGTGAGTAGTGATTGTATACGGGTCGTGGAAGGTGATGCAGTACGAGCAGAACTACGCTACCCATGACCTGGAGTTAGAAGCAGTGGTCTTCGCCCTGAAGATGTGGCAGCACTATCTCATGGGAGAGCGCTTTACAGGCTATTCTGACCACCAGAGTCTTATGTGCATTTTCTCGCAGAAGGAATTGAACCTGAGATACTGGTGTTGGCTCAAGATCCTCTAGGATTGTGACATTGAGATTGTCTATACTCATGGGAAGGGGAACGTTGTGGATGATTCTCTCAGTAGGAGATTGGGAATTCAACTACTTAGGGAGGAAACCGAGTAGTTTTCCTCTTTGAAGATATCCTTTGTGGATAGAGATAGGGAAGCCTATCGTCAGTCCCTCATAGTCACTCCTACACTACTTCAGCGGGTCAGAGAGGCACAACATGGGGATGTTGACTGTGAGGCGTGACGTGCTCAGTTATCCTCAGGGATGGCACCCGGTGGATTTTCTGAAGGTGGGGAGCGCGTCATCCTTTTTCGGGGACGTACCATTATACAAGTTTCACTATAGGAGGAGGTGATGAGGGAGTTCCACACTTCCCCTCTAGTGGTACATCCAGGAGTAGAGAAGATGTATCAGCACCTGAGACGTCAGCACTGGTGGGCGGGTATGAAGAATGTTGTGGCAGTGTTCATTTCTTGGTGCCTCACATATTAGCAAGTGAAGGCAGGGTACCAGGTACTTGTAGGCTTGTAACAGCCCTTAGAGGTTCCAGAGTGGATGTGGGATAGGATATCAACAAATTTCTTGATGGGAATCCCTCGTACTTCCAGAGGACATGACACCATCTGGGGGATCATAGACCAACTCACCAAGTCGGCCCACTTTCTACCAATCAGAGAGAAGGGATCAATAGAGAGCATGGTAAGCCTCTACGTTCAAAATATCATATGGATTCATGGTTTTCTATCATCTATCATATCCGATCGAGACGCTCTCTTTACTTCTTGGATTTGGAAGGGGTTGTAGGAGGCTTTTGGGACGCAACTACGCCTGAGCACTACCTTTCACCCTCAGACGGATAGCCAGAAGGATAGGACCATTCAAACACTCGAGGACAATATTTGTGGATGTTTCCTTGACTTTGGTCACAGCTGGGAGGATCACCTACCCCTGGTGCAGTTTGCGTAAAACAAAAGCTACCACTCCACCATCGGGATGCACCATACGAGGCACTGTACGACCGACCTTGCAGATCACCTCTGTGCTAGACTACCCCATGGGAGTCAGCACTCGTAGGACCAGAGATGGTTCAGGCTATGAAGGAGAAGGTGAAGATCATCCAGGAGTGGATGAGGACTGCACAGAGTAGATAGAAGTCCTATGCTGATTGGAGGTGGAGACCACTAGAGTTCGAGGATGTCGACCACGTTTTCTTATGGGTCTCACCTCAACTCGGATTGAGGATATTTGGCTGGGGCGGCAATATATCTTTGCGCTTCATCAGACCATTACTGATCCTCAGCGGAGTGGGCGAGGTGGCTTACCACCTGACCCTTTCACCTCAACTGCACCGGGTGCATGACGTCTTCCGGGTATCTCAGTTGAAGAGATATGTGCATGACCTGATGAATATCGTCGACAACAAGGAGCTAAACATCGATGATAGGGAGACATTTGCAGAGGTCATGGTGGAGATCGAGGATCGATAGGATCAGGTCCAACATGGGAAGTCGATTACTCTTGTGGACATTCATTTGCAGCACAGGAACCTCCTGGAGAGCACAATGTAGCGGGAGGCTCAGATGCGTGCTCAGTAACCCCATTTATTTCCCTAGTTTATGTTGTAGCTTTATGGGGATGCAAATTCTTGAGGTGGGAGTAATGTAAACACAAGAAAATTTCAAGGAATTTTTTTGTAAAATACTTTGGAATTTTACGAGTCTGTGGATTCTGACGACACTTGATTCTGAGACCCTGTGTGATCGAAATCAATTTACGAAGTTTAGCTCAGGTACGTTTAGTGAACGAACGAGCATGTTTATTTATCTTTTGAACCGGTGATCGGAATTAAAATCTGAGGGCACCGATGAACTCGCAATGCCAGTAATTTATTAACACGATCCTTACCATAGATGCATTCGCAATGGAGGGGAAGATAATTTTGGGGGGTTTATTTAAGAAGAAAATAAAAAATTTCAGAACAATTTTTATTTTATAAGGTTTTTATTTTCTCCCATGGGTAGTTAAGGGTGAGGCCCACATCCACATAACTACCGAAGTGTGGATGTTAGAGAGGTGGGGCCCATACACTCCCCACCATTTAATTTCCTCTAATCTCATTAAGAACCCCTCATTAAATTGACAAACACTGCCCCCATTTAAGGGGGAGAGCTTCGTTGTGTGGGGGAGAACGGGATAAATTTTGAGGATATGGAAGAACTCCGACCTCCGACGAAGAATGACGAAGAACGCTGGTTCCTCAAAGAATGATGATGCGCCACCCATTCTCTTCCCTGCGATAAGAGAGGAGACACTGCTTCCTCCTTGGACACACTCCGACGACGCCCATGAATCCTTTCCCCGTGACGTCTTCTACCACGACGCCAACGCTCGTCTTCATTTTTTGAGGTAGGGGAATTTGTATATATTTATTTATGTGATTTATACCCTTTCCATGGCATGTTATTGTTAGATGTTGTTTTGATCCACTAACGAGGTGGGTGTAGATTATCGAACAAGGCCGAACCCACCACCATTTTTTTCATGATGCGTGGAATACTTGGTGCTGGCGAAACGGGACCGAAATGGCAATTGGATGCCTTCACAGAGATGTACAGGTCAGGAAGAGACCGCACACGCATACAAGAGCAAAATCGGACAACTGGAATGACTCTGGTGGCCTGCGGAAGTCCTTATAGGCGTGGGACGCCGGTGCGGCAGCACTAGCGGCCGGAGGTGGCTGCCGCCACCGGACGACCGCCTGGAGGCGGCGCTGCCCTGGCTCACCACCGGTAGAAGCCCACCGCAGCTTATGCCGCTGTAGGGAGAGATGGATCCCGCAGCCACGCGGAATCAAGGGGGAAACCGTGGTGCCAACCTGGAACTGTGACCGTGGAACAGAGGGGGGCCACATCCCCCCCTTGGCCAGGCCGGGGTGGGTCACGGGGCCGCACTCTACTGGGCCGGACCCGAACCCGGACCCGGGTCAGGTCGCCCCGGTTCGGGTCGACCAGGGGGGGTGGGCCCTACCGGACGGGGCCCAGACACCCACTTCAGACTATTTTCGTTCTTTTCCCATAACACTAGCTATGAACCTCTGATCAATGCACCATTAGTTGAGTAGGAATTCGATGACAGAGACGGTCATTTCGGTATATTACACTCAATGATTAGGGAATGTTCGGGTATGGGCTCGTTGGTTCGAACCTGAAACCAGCTGTGCCCTTGGAGAGGAAAAACTTATATCATAAGGACCATACGTCTGTTTGACGTTCCGTCATATGCGTTGAAATCCTATTGTTGAGATGGTTCTTTTGGCTTAATCCACTTGAGGTTTGGACGCAGTTGGGGTACACTCGGGTTGGTTTTACCTTAAAAACCAATCGGGCCCCTGGGACGGAAAAGCCAATAACTCTCAGACTAGGCGTCAGATTGATCCACCGTCTGTCGCGTTGTGTTTCGTATGAAAAGACAGAACTTTGGGATACATCAACTATGGACATCATGATCGTTTATGTATCAATACTTTTTCTCGAGGAGCGGACCCTCCCAGAATCGAGAATGATGAGTGCGGGTACCCTAGAGTTGGTTGTGACAGCATCGACTACTGTACTGGAATCCTCCGTGGGTTCGACAGCAAAGTCTACCATAATGGGATCCTCCATGGGTTTGATGGTGATGGCTAATGTTCTTCTATCCTGTGTGGGTCCGGTAGTATTGACCTCTGTACTTGTATCCTATGTGGGTCCGGTAGAGTAGTTGTTCTTGTATCTTGTGTGGGTCTGACAGCTTAGCTAGTCTTGTATCCTATGTGGGTCTGATATCTTCGATGAATTAGTGACTACATCTGATCATCTCTATCGCTATACGAAATGTGTATACCTGTGTGAGTTGTGTCTTGACCTCAATCATTATCATCGATTTGATTGACTTTTTTTCATGTGTGGTATGGGTTGTGTTTTCCTGTCTGGACTGAGTTGTGCTTTCCTTTATGGATAGGGTTGTGCTGACCTTTGTGGACTGGGTTGTGCTTGACATCAAAAGTTGTAGCCGATTGTATATGATGACATAGGTATATGGATGGGAATATACCTATGTAGAGTCGTTTTATACTTCATGGTTGTATCTTTCCTTTGTGGTTTATCCTTCGTGGATTTTGAGAGACTATATGGGGTCTCGGGGTCCCTACTGAGTATCGTATACTCACCCATGCATGGGCTATGCCTGCACAATGATGTGTTGGATGCAGACGACAGACAACACAGATCGAGGTGGAGGCTTGTGGAGCTGGACGGTACCCGGAGGTGGACCACTTGGAGGGACGTACATGGAGCGGACGACCGAACCAAAGGAGATGAGGAGGCTATCTGTACCCACACATTAGGTGGGATTTTCAAAGGACGACTTGGTGTTGCGGTTTTACTTACTGTTGTGGTACTTTCCTTTCTGTTGTATAGTACTTTCAGTTGGGTTTGTATACCGGACCATTTACTTTCATCACATACCTTGTACTCAGTTTTACTTAGTGCTTACTACACGTGCATACTCTATTGTGTTTTTGATTACTTTATACACTGAAATGGCTTCCCTTTTATCAGGATTACTCCTTTGGTGTTAGTCGCCAGCCCCTGGCCTATGGATGGCGGGCTTGGGGTAGTCATGGAATGGGCCCCGTGGACGGGTCGTGACAATTAGTATCATCTAATAATTTCTTAAACCCGTTGTTTTTAGCAGTTGTTTGAATGAAATCATTATTTTTTTGAATACTGAACAAATATTGTTCTCAATATAATGGTAACACTTTTCAATAAATTATTTCTCAGTTCTTATAAAAGAACCCTATATTCCTAATATTTTGGTCTTTTTATAGAATTTGAATAAGTTATTTCAAAATTAATTGGGTATTTTTATAAATAGATTTTCTAGTAATTTGTTAGTGTATTATCATAATTGAGAACATCCTTTGATATATCATATTCTTAATGGGGGACATGAAACCGTGATATCAACAATATTCATTCTCTGTATAATATTTGATTATGATTATAAAATATTGATAGGCTATGTTTTATTTTCAAATGTTAATCAACGAAAAAATGATAATTTTTTTCAATATATTATATCATACATTTGAATATATTATGATTATGTAATGGTGTCTTATGACCTAGTACTTCAATATATTTTTCAATGTGATTCTGGTATCTCATGATTTGTTGATAGTACGAATTGAAATTATTTGTATACTATTTTTCAAAAAATGACACATGAGTATGATGTTTTTCTAATAACTTCAATAGTTTATGTGTGGAAATGATTAGTAATGGATATGTTCTCCTTTTAATGTTTTATTATGATTGGTTCCAATGATGTTTACATGATTATGGAAGGACATGATAATGAATGGAATCCTTCAAAATTTTATGTGTGTTTATGATTTCATTCTTTCTATGGTCACATGATTCTGTATGAACAAGATATTTATCAGGTATGTACATAAAATTATTATTTCTTATGATTATTATTCTACATGCTTATGTTTTGACTATTTAATTATCAATATTTTTTTGATACCCTTAATGATCCTTCTTCAATACATAAGATGATTTTGGATTTTGTGTCCTATGATTTCTTAGTTATGAGTCTTGTATGTTAACAAAATGAACTATATAATGTTATCACAACCATGGGGTCATGTTATTGTTGGGATCGATAGATATAGTATATATGATACAGATTGTATTACCAAAATATGATGCAGATACTCAAATAAAAGAGGAAGGTGAATTATATATTTTAAAAATCCCTAAAAAAAATTTGAGTAACCAAAATTCACACAACCTCTATGTTCAAAAAACATACTTGATTCCGGAAAAGTTATTCTGGAAATGAAATGTAAAAATAGTATATAACAAAAAAGATTCTACCTTAAATTGTATAGAATCTAACTAAATCAGAGTGCAAGTATAATGAAGTATAAGAATGTCATACTTTCCTCAAAAATACAAATGCAGCCATAAACTTGTAAAAAAGCAAGTAATAAGTAGTAAGTCTTTTAACCCAAATAAAAGGCTATCCAACAACCTTGGATAAAGGTCCCTTGATTTATACATTCAGGAATGTCTATCTTACCCATACCAGAGAAATCCCTTAATACGAAGATCAGAGTCTGTCTTGTTAGCCCCGCATGCCCTCAACTTCAAGGTAGTTGGAACCACTGTCTTCCTCAGCAAAGAAGTACTCAACTTCAAGGTAGTGGGATCCTCGGTCTTCCTATCTCCGGAAGCCCTCAATTGGACACAGAAACATTCGGAGTCACATGAAGAAAATCTGAACAAGTAGTTCAGTATACACAAATCAATGAATGTCTATCTGTAGAAATCACATCAACAACATGTTGTCTCTAGAGTTATAGAACATTATTGAGCTCTTTTCAAGTGAGACCCTATTTATAGGCACAGATTCAACGGTCGAATCCCTCCACAAACAATAATATTTTTCCTTGAATTTTAAAGTGACCTGTACATGTGTCAATCAAACAACAGTTAGTTAGTAACTAAAAGCACAACATTGTTTTATAAAAAAACAGGTGTAAGATAAACATGGTTTTATAACTAAAATCCAATATTCATAATGTATGGAAATAAATGTTCAGAGTCTATCCAAAAATGAATTTAGATCTATAATACATGTGTATTCTGATTCTATTTTGTAGGAATTCAGAACCTGAATTCTATAGAATTACGGAGTCTGAATTTCAAGGAAATTCAGAGTCTGGATTCAAAATAATTCGGAACCTGAAAATGAAAAGTTCGGAGTCGGAGTTCATGAGAATTCAGAGTCAGAACTCATAAGAGTTAGGAGTCTGAATTCAGAGAACTAGAAGTCAGAGCATATATTTGTTTGTAACCATAATTCGTATTCCGAATTTAGTGTCAGAACTTAAAAAGTTTGTATCGATAATTTGTATTCAGAATTTGAAGTCAGAACATTGAAAGTTCGTATCCAGAATTTGTATACAGAATTCGGAGTCATAACATAGAATGTTCGTAACCATAATTCTGATTCAGCATTCAGAGTAAAAACTCAAAAAGTTTGTATCCAGATTTCATATTTAGAATTCAGAGTCAGAGCTCAGAAAAGTACGTAACCAGAATTCTGAGAATTTGGATCCTAAAACAGAATGCTTCATATCTAGGAATTTATATAGATCTGAGATTGTGGTTTCAATCTGAATTTTACACATAGAAAAATTATTTTATGGATAATGAAACAAGGTAAGGATAAATTTTCATGGGGAAGGGAATTTTCCTTAAATAAGTAAAACACAGGTTAAAAATAGATTTTCCTTGAGATAAGGTGTTTTTGATTTTCAAAACAAGGGAAATGATAATGTCATAAGGAAACCTTAATGACTCAACAATCTCCCCCTTTAATGAAGGAATGTAAATTTCACAAGGAAAACCTTATTGACTCAACAATCTCCCCCTTTTGGAAAACACAAACATCCTTATGAAAAAATATATATGGACATAGAAAAAATCTAGAGTTTGAAATAAGGATTATCTCCCTTTTCTCATTGGTAAAGATGAATATGACTAACACCCCCTTAGGCTTTAGAACTCTAATTATCTAATTTTAGATTTCCAGAATTAGAATTTTCATTATCCTGAGAATGGAAATCTTTGTAATTAGAACTCCCCATTAGATAAAATCTCCCTTATTGAGGGATCACAACTGGAAATGGACATTTTCCCAACGGTTCAGAACCGTTGGATAAGCCTGCAGAACTATTGTTATATCTTATACCAATGGTTCTGCAAACTGTGTGTATATAAGCCTTTGGGAAGGCTTTTTACAACGGTTTACACAGAACCATTGGGATAGCTTAGAAAAATGAAGCTATCCCAACAGTTATACCAAATAGTTTGGAAAATCTATCCCAATGGTTTGGCTTGAACCGTTGGGAAAACAAATGACATGACTTCTTACCAAATGGTTTAGAAACCATTGGAACAATTTTCTTCCAACGGTTCACTTTAAACCCTTGGTAAAAACAATACTCAGAATCCTATGCCAATGGTTTGAAACTGTTGGCATAGCCTATGCTGTGAAAATTGCACAGCAGCCTGCAATTTGCACAGCAAGCTGCAATTTCTACAAAAGCCTCCAATTCCCTCCCATTTACAGTTATTGTACCTGCACTAATCAAATAACGCATACATATAAAATTAATATACCTACAATAACCAACAAACACATACATATACAGAACAAATTCATACACATTAAACATATAATTCATCCTGGAACTATACACTTCAATAAATAAATCATAATTCATAACATAATTATAAACATACATAATTCATATATTATTCAATTTAATATTTAGATGAAAATTATATGTGGAATCCGGAATTCAATTCATAATTTGATCGGTTTGTCGCATACAAGATTTTTTACTAGAAATGATGATCATTTTAAACATAATACAAACACCTAGAGGGATACCGACCACACCATGCCACGGATTGAGGCGAGGTTACTCATATACATCACAAATGACCCATGGATCGTTGTCTGAAGTTATCAACATATTCCGAAAGCATTTGGTCAGATTTCCATATGTCATTTATTTTTTCCACGTAAAATGAAGTTCTTTTTAAATAAAAGAGTGAAACTTTGAGTGTTCTCAGCCACACCATGCCTCGGATTGAGGAGGGATTGACTAGTACACGTCACAAATGATCAATGGATCTTTGTTCTAAAGTATCAACCCAATCATATTTTGTTTGTTCAGGTTTCCTTATGTACTTAAAATGCTATCCAGTTTAAACATAAGAGTGTAACACCCCAAGATTTCATAGTGTGTTATTTCTTCAAAATAATTCAATAACTTGCACTACACGCAACATAGAGTTCAATCACACCATGACTTACAAAAAAAAGCCATTCAAAAGAGGTTATGAATAGTATTATCTAAATTTTATACATTATATAATCCTTATAATTTTAGAATCCATATTATGAGTTTCTTAGATATAATGCAAGAACAAATTCATTTTCAGTATTGCACTTTTATCAACTTTTAATAGTGAACCCTTTTTAAATACAATATTTTAAACTTTTTGACTAAATGGGGACATCAAAAATTTAAAATGAAACATCCCAAGCTTCCACGATACGTTTTCTTTGAATAATACAATAGCGTGTGTTGTACGCAACCTTGATTTTTAACACCCACCACAATCAATCAAACTAGCCGTTATGAATAGTAATACCTACTTTTCAAAATTATATATATTTTATATTTTAAAATGGACTTCATTTCTGGATTCGGAATATCGAATTTAGCCTAAGGTGAAATTTTGGTACTTTTCGGATAACTTTCATATTTTTATGAATAGTGAAAATTACTAAATTTTAATTAAAAACAACTTTTCTAATCAAAATAATTAATAGTGATAAATTATGAATTTTAGTAGTTTTAAAGTATATTTAGAATATATTTTTACCATTTAATATAATGTTGGTCATTGGACCTAATTTTACAATTAAACCGAACATAAACAAGTGTCAATCTTTTGATAGTTATTATCTCTTAAAAACACGCTTTTTGTTTTGACAGCGAGAATTAATTTTAAATTAATTTCTGCCACTTCTGTGTTTTGAATTTAGGAAAATGGATTCCATATTTGGAATCAGGATGTTCAAATTGTGTAAATAGGTAACTTTTATTTTTAGTCATTTTGAATAATTACTGCGGTAAATATTTTATTTACCATGGTTAAGGGTAAATCCGGTAAATAAGGGTTAAAAAATAATATTATAATAATACTAAATTACCCTAAAACGTGTCTTAACCCTATTGGTTGATACATGTTCGACCATGGACATCTGTGGGTCGATTTTGGGACCCCATGGATCCACTTGTAAGTGATAATGACACTTTATTTTAATTAAGTTAAAATGAATACAAAAATGACACAAGCATATATATTTTAGAAAAACAATTGTTACATAGGGTTATATGTGTTGGATTTTAGATTATAAATATTCATTAGAAAGATAAAATGATTTCCTACATAATGATATTTTATTTATAATTTTTAGACATTAAATAATATATTTTATTTATGACACAATGATGATACAGTAATTACTATAATAGTGCAAAATTAAAATAATTGATATTATAAATACCCAAATAAATATAATATGAAACTTTTAATGAATTAAACTAATTTTATAGGATAATATGATATATTAGGATTTATTTAGTTGACTTTGTTCGAAGTAATCAATCTGTTATGAGTTTCAAAAAAATCAACTATTGAATAGTGTCAAAATTGACATAAAAGAGTTCTTAAAACAAATATTATATTATTAATTGATATTAAATTCCTAAAAATCTAAGGTTCGGCCAAGAGACTTATATCATGATAGGTTCATCATTAATGGACCACTTGGGGGTCGCTTGGATTTATATAGTAAGTTTATTAACCATATTATATAAAAATACAAAGAGACATTGTAAAAGTGAAACTAATTAACTTAGAGTTAATACTTAAAGATAAGGTTAATATAAGTACCCAAACCTGTCTATATTCTAATTTTTGAGTTGTTTTCGACCCATCCCCACCTTAACCTTTGAATAGTCAGCTTTGGAGCCATTGGAAACCGATTATGAATTTATTATAAATTAATATTTCTAGCTTTTCCAAAGGTGACCCTCAACCCTCTTATAAAAGGGAACTCCTCCTTCTCATTTCTTCACACCTTCAAAGCCTTTTGGTTCGGCCATACTCTGATCAAATACGCTCCCAACATCCCTCACTACAACCTAGAGGCCTTTGTTTGATCAGAAAGCCAACCTAATGAGCCCTTTTGATCAAATCAAAAGGAAGAACCCGAAGAAGAGGTAATGTTTTCACCACCCCTTTTCAAGTTCCTTTCTTCTTCCACTTCTTATTTCATTGTTCTTACCATTCTAAAATAATAACTACAGTATCTTAAATATACTGTGATGATATTATAAATATGGTACAACCATATTCAGTATTCTATCCACCCTTTGAATAACATGTCACCATACGTGCGTACGTACGACTTACCGTCTCCACGTCGTGGTGTAATTGTTATTCAATATATTATTATTTGGATGGGTATAATAATGATGTGTAACTCATGTAAATAATAAATATAGCATGTTAATGATTCTGTATATATGATATACCATCCATTTATATATTATTTTAATAACAAAATAATGATATTGTCGCTCGTGCGTACGTACGGTCTACCGTCTCCACAAACGCGATGAGATTCATTCTCAATCGTATCCATTCAAGTATAATTATCATTTGATGATTTAAAGAATGATGTTTAAGGACTTGATATCATTCTGGATATGAATAATATACAACCTATCCTTTACAAACATGTCTTACGTAACAAAACATATAAAAGAAAAGAAGTAAGTTAACACCTGAAACAACGATAATACTAAGATATTAATATCAAATCAATATTAAAAGATCATATATGATATCATATAAATATATATGATTCTTGTATAATTTAATAACAATTATTTAACCATTATACAGGAGGTTAACCTACCCCAATCAAGGAAAAGTACAAGGTAAAGGGTTTTCATATCACTCCTTATTTCCGTGAGATTCATGCCATATTGCCACCATCACCTTTTGTGTGGTGTATGTACTGCCCCTAATTATATTCTTTGTGTAATACACTCTAATTTATGTGTATTTACATATTCATTGTATGATACCTCTTTCATGGGTTGTATGTTTCATAAGTTACCAAATTGGTAAGGGTTATATCACAATCTCTTCATTATCTGAGGTTGTTTATTCGTAATAATCTACTGGGATCTCGTTATCATCCACATCCATGTTTCTTCAAAATGTATTTCAAAACATTTTTACAATAATATGGGTTAAATTCATTTATACCCTTTTTTTACTTTTTATAAATGGAATATTTCCATCGTTATCAAAACAAGGTCCTTTTTAACCTTTTCGACAGAATTAAGGTAAGAATGTTTTTTTAACTTATACGGTGGGTGCGGTTATTTTCTGCCATTATAAAATATTCAAAGCTTTCCTTACAAGATTATAATAATATTTTCAAAGAAAATGTTTTATTTTATATGGATCTTAAATGATTTCAAAATAAAAGGAGATATTTCTTTAAAAAGAATATTGATTTCATCTATGTCAACATCCTTTGATGGATTTTAAGATTATTTGAAGTTGATTTATTATGATACAAAACTTCTATATTGTATTGAAGGTTTTGTGATATTTTTGACTGTGGATGTGCTATTTTTATACCATTCATAGTTTATGGTGAAATTATTGACATTTCATATGCTATTTTTAATACGAATGTTTATGTTATGTTTAAACCTTTTCATATGGGAATTCATTGGACTTAGTAAGTGAAGGGTGGAGCCCGCTATAGCTCCTCGATGCATCGGTAGGTCTCATGAGACAAACTACTGTCTTGGCACAAGGACTTGAAAAAATCTTATTTATAGTCTTGGCATGAGGCCTTGACTATGTGGTTATGATAGTCTGGCATTATGCATTCCAACATTATGAAAGTGGTTATTTATTTTGCATGTGATTATTCGATTAGTAGAATATCCATGTGAATAAGTAAATGTCATTATTTCATTTTATTTATGCCATACCATGTTGAAAGTTCAAGTTTTAAAGGCTTTTTTTAGTTATACATTGCCTTAAATGTTTATTCTTATTTATGAAAGTTTTTGCTATATTGTTATCCTTACTGGGCATTTGAGCTCACCCCTTTTTTATGTTTTATTTCTCCCAGGAAGTGAAGAAGTAAATTATGAATGACCTGCAGGGATATTATGTGGGGATATGAGTGTGGATTATGGAGACATTATATTGTTGTAGTATTTTTTCATTTTATGATGTAATGTAAAACTTATGAATATATCTAGTGTTTCCAAGGCTACTAAACCAATCGGTCTTTCGAGATTTGATCTTTCTTGTGATCATGCCAATGTTATGTAATAATGCACCGACTCTGGGTTACTAGGGTCGGGGCGTTACAGTTGGTATCAGAGGAAGTTTAGTACAAACCTTGGAAGCTAGATTTAGATAAACTTTGATTAGAGCACGTAGACCTAAGATGAACTTTTAGGATTAATATAAAAGATCTTCCTAGAATTTTGGTATTGTAGAGATTTTGTGAGTTTTCCGAGCAATACATCCCTGTCTGGATACGAGTAGGTAGAGGCGGCTCTGGCACAGATGTACCTAGGGGTAAAACCCGAAAACACCGCTTTGAACTAGACTCGAACGGGAACTGGTGCACGACAACGGGCCTTGCTGCACTCTTGGTTACGACACTCCCGGGGGATATTCTTAGGATAATTCTCATTTTCTTTACAAACCATTGTGAAGGGTTTATGAGTATATACATCCTCAAAGGAAACATTTTTATTATTATGGATTATATCCATAAATAGTTCAATTTATGCTAAGTTTGTTATAAGTATGGGATTATGTATTTTGATTCATAAACTGATCTAGTTTATGCCATTGTTTAGAAATGGCGCCTAGTATAAGGAATGAGAACTCCAGAAATGCACATGATACAAAGAGAAAGAAGGATCATATATTTCATGGTCTTAAGCCAGAATTTATAAGAGAAATAGTCTCGCATGTATTATCATCATATGAATAAATAATATCATGTGTTGATAAGATAAGTAAAGAGTTTACTGAGTCCTATGGATTTGAAGGGAATCACGAGAAGAAAACGATGGAAGAGAGAAAGATGGATAAAGGGAAGAGGAAAAAGATGAATTTTCCCATATGTGATAACTGTGGGAAGAAACACCCTGGAACTTTCCTGAAAGGAATGAGAGTTTGTTATAAGTGTGGAGGAAAAGGGTACAAAGTACGTGACTGCAAGGGTAATAAAATGGTTTCAAATGTACAATGCTTCATTTGCAAGGAGTTTGGACACTACGCGAACCTATGTCACAGTCATCATACTATGCCGCAAATGATGCTATTGGATAATAATCAAGTTATGATACTACCACAGATGAAGAGGAATGATTAGAGTTCTTATGTTGATTTTGTCAATTGAGTGTTGTATCAACAATGTACTTGTTATAATAATTATAGAGTATATAAGGATTGTACTGAAATAATATTTCATTAAGGACTTTAGATTGTGTGGAACAATGAAAAGTGACTCAATAGAAGGATAAATTTTTGGAAAATATATGGTTGAGAGAATGATAAATCATAATATAGTTCTGATACTGAGGTAGTGATTTTGGAATAATATGTGATTGTTTTGGATAAATTATATTGGATATTCTGGACTACCTTGGAACTGATTAATGATTTGTATATTCCATCATTGTTGGGGTTTAAAACATTTTTGGATTAATGAAGTATATCCAGCATTCTATATGGAATAAGGGAGCATTAATGTAATCAATAAGAATATGGTAATACATGATGAAGGTATTCATATGCTATTATGGTGTAAAAATGATCTATATTATGTTTACCTTCCTTATAAATGTTGGACTGTGAGTTTGGACAGAAGTATTTTGGATAGTTCTAGTTTGGATTATTTTGGATTTCCATAAAAGGACAACCCGGAGGTCGGGCGGCAACCCGTCGCGTCCGGCAAGGCTGCGAGACTTGAACCCGCAACCGAAGGGAGACAAGGGTTTATCACCTACCACTGGCCCACGAGATGTCCTGGATTAAATAATGTAGTTTTTATTAAAACATCTTGTAGATAAATTATAAATTCGTTTATTTTGGAACCCTATACGAATAGTGTAAATAGAATTTTTTTACATTCTATTATCTTTTAGAGTGAAAGATGAGTTTGTGGTAGAAATTTATTAATGGATAAAACTATAATTATAAAGTAAGTATATCTCCTTATGATCTTAGCCAATCTCATTAATAAATTCCTCAATACTAAGAAAAGAAACTTAGAATAAAAATGTTTTCCTAGATGGTACCTTAAATCATCACTAATTTATGGCTTTGGGATTGTTGGCCTTTTCATAGCCCTGTTCTCTACCACTCTCCATCAGATAATTGATGGTTATATTTTTCTTCCATATCCATATTTTCCTACATGGAACCCTAGTATGTGTTATTTTCGGTAATCTTCATACTTTCGACTCTTTATTTTAAATAGAGGCCTCATTAATTCATTTTTCGATGTGGGATTTCAACTAAGATATTTTGAAATGTCAAAAATGTGTTATCCTAATACCCTATGTTTTGTTGAACCGATGGTATTTCAAATCATCATAGATTGATGAATTTAAGGACCTCAATTTTATAATTGTTTGTGATTGATGACCTCAATCACTACCTATAAATATTTACGTTTTTCCTCCAATTATATTTCTCTAATTGCCACCAATGTTCTCCTAATCGAGATCATAATTTGGTGCTGACCCTTTCATTTCTCTTTTCCTCATATTAAAACTAAATTTTAGTAACCCAATTTCCATTGTGGGTTTTCCCACAAATATATTTTCTATTTCCAACCTTTTATTTTCGAAGAACAATTTCAAATTGCGAGGATGCAATTTATTGAAGGAGGGGAGAATGTAACACCCCAAGATTTCATAATGTGTTATTTCTTCAAAATAATTCAATAACTTTCACTACACGCAACATCGAATTCAATCACACCATGACTTACAAAAAAAAATCCATTCAAAAGAGGTTATGAATAGTATTATCTAAATTTTAAACTTTATATAATCCTTATAATTTTAGAATCCATATTATGAGTTTCTTAGATATAATGCAAGAACAAATTCATTTTCAGTATTGCACTTTTATCAACTTTTAATAGTGAAGCCTTTTTAAATACAATATTTTAAACTTTTTGACTAAATGGGGACATCAAAAATTTAAAATGAAACATCCCAAGCTTCCACGATACGCTTTTTTTGAATAATACAGTAGCGTGTGTTGTACGCAACCTTGAGTTTTAACACACACCACAACCAATCAAACTAGCCGTTATGAATAGTAATACCAACTTTTCGAAAATATATATATTTTTTTTATTTTAAAATGGACTTCATTTCTGGATTCGGAATATCGAATTTATCCTAAGGTGAAATTTTGGTACTTTTCGGATAACTTTCATATTTTGATGAATAGTGAAAATTACTAAATTTTAATTAAAAACAACTTTTTTAATCAAAATAATTAATAGTGATAAATTATGAATTTTAGTAGTTTTAAAGTATATTTAGAATATATTTTTACCATTTAATATAATGTTGGTCATTGGACATAATTTTGCAATTAAACCGAACATAAACAAGTGTCAATCTTTTGATAGTTATTATCTCTTAAAAACACGCTTTTTGTTTTGACAGCGGTAATTAATTTTAAATTAATTTCTGCAACTTCTGTGTTATGAATTTAGGAAAATGGATTCCATATTTGGAATCAGGATGTTCAAATTGTGTAAATAGGTAACTTTTATTTTTAGACATTTTGAATAATTACTGCGGTAAATATTTTATTTACCATGGTTAAGGGTAAATCCGGTAAATAAGGGTTAAAAAATAATATTATAATAATACTAAATTACCCTAAAACGTGTATTAACCCTATTGGTGGATACATGGTCGACCATGGACATCTTTGGGTCGATTTTGGGACCCCATGGATCCACTTGTAAGTGATAATGACACTTTATTTTAATTAAGTTAAAATGAATACAAAAATGACACAAGCATATATCTTTTTGAAAAACAATTGTTACATAGGGTTATCTATGTTGGATTTCAGATTATAAATATTCATTATAAAGATAAAAATATTTCCTAAATAATTATATTTTATTTATAATTTTTAGACATTAAATAATATATTTTATTTATGACACAATGATGATGCAGTAATTACTATAATAGTGAAAAATTAAAATAATTGATATTATAAATACCCAAATAAATATAATATGAAACTTTTAATGAATTAAACTAATTTTATAGGATAATATGATATATTAGGATTGATTTAATTGACTTTTTTCGAAGTAATCAATCTGTTATGAGTTTCACAAAAATCAACTATTGAATAGTGTCAAAATTGACATAAAAGAGTTCTTAAAACAAATATTATATTATTAATTGATATTAAATTCCTAAAAATCTAAGGTTCGGCCAAGAGACTTATATCATGATAGTTTAATCATTAATGGACCACTTGGGGGTCGATTTGATGTATATAGTATGTTTATTAACCATACTATATAAAAATACAAAGACACATTGTAAAAGTGAAACTAATTAACTTAGAGTTAATACTTAATGATAATGTTAATATAAGTACCCAAACCTGTATAAATTCTATTTTTTGAGTTGTTTTCGACCCATACCCACCTTAACCTTTGAATAGTCAACTTTTGAGATATTGGAAACCGATTATGAATTTATTATAAATTAATATTTCTAGCTTTTCCAAAGGTTCCCCTCACCCCTCTTATAAAAGGGCACTCCTCCTTCTCATTTCTTCACACCTTCAAAGCCTTTTGGTTCGGCAAAACTCTGCCCAAATACCCTCCCAACATCACTCACTATAACCTAGAGGCCTTAGTTTGATCAGAAAGCCAACCTAAGGAGCCATTTTGATCAAATGAAAAGGAAGAACCCGAAGAAGAGGTAATGTTTTCACCACCCCTTTTCAAGTTCCTTTCTTCTTCCACTTCTTCTTTCATTGTTCTTACCATTCTAAAATAATAACTCCAATATCTTACATATACTTTGATGTTATTATAAATATTGTACAACCATATTCAGTATTCTATCCACCCTTCGAATAACATGTCACCATACGTGCGTACGTACGGCTTACCGTCTCCACGTCGTGGTGTAATTGTTATTCAATATATTATTATTTGGATGGGTATAATAATGATGTGTAACTCATGTAAATAATAAATATAACATGTTAATGATTCTATATATATGATATACCATCCATTTATATATTATTTTAATATCAAAAAAATGATATTATCGCTCGTGCGTACGTACGGACTACCGTCTCCACGAACGCGATGAGATTCATTCTCCATCGTATCCATTCAAGTATAATTATCATTTGATGATTTAAAAAAATGATGTTTAAGGACTTGATATCATTCTGGATATGAATAATATACAACCTATCCTTTACAAACATGTATTACGTAACAAAACATATAAAAGAAAAGAAGTAAGTTAACACCCGAAACAACGATAATACTAAGATATTATTATCAAATCAATATTAAAAGATCATATATGATATCATATTAATATATATGATTCTTTTATAATTTAATAACAATTATTTCACCATTATATAGGAGGTTAACCTACCCCAATCAAGGAAAAGTAAAAGGTAAGGGGTTTTCATCTCACTCCTTATTTCCATGAGATTCATGCCATATTGCCACCATCACCTTTTGTGTGGTGTATGTATTGACCATAATTATAGTCTTTGTGTAATACACTCTAATTTATGTGTATTTACATATTCATTGTATGATACCTCTTTCATGGGTTGTATGTTTCATAAGTTACCAAATTGGTAAGGGTTATTTCACAATCTCTTCATTATCCGAGGTTGTTTATACGTAATAATCTACTGGGATCTCGTTATCATCCACATCCATGTTTCTTCAAAATGTATTTCAAAACATTTTTACAATAATATGGGTTAAAGTCATTTATACCCTTTTTTTACTTTTTATAAAAGGAATATTTCCGTCGTTATCAAAACAAGGTCCTTTTTAACCTTTTCGACAGAATTAAGGTAAGAATGTTTTTTTAACTTATACGGAGGGTGCGGTTATTTTCTGCCGTTATAAAATATTCAAAGCTTTCCGTACAAGCTTATAAGAATATTTTCAAAGAAAATGTTTTATTTTATATGGATCTTAAATGATTTCAAAATAAAAGGAGATATTTCTTTAAAAAGAATATTGATTTCATCTATGTCAACATCCTTTGATGGATTTTAAGATTATTTGAAGTTGATTTATTATGATACAAAACTTCTATATTTTATTGAAGGTTTTGTGATATGTTTGACTGTGGATGTGCTATTTTTATACCATTCATAGTTTATGGTGAAATTATTGACATTTCGTATGCTAGTTTTAATACGAATGTTTATGTTATGTTTAAACCTTTTCATATGGGAATGCATTGGACTTAGTAAGTGACGGGTGGAGCCCGCTATAGCTCCTCGATGCATCGGTAGGTCTCATGAGACAAACTAGTGTCTTGGCACAAGGCCTTGACAAAATCTTATTTGTAGTCTTGGCACGAGGGCTTGACTATGTGGTTATGATAGTCTGGCATTATGCATTCCAACATTATGAAAGTGGTTATTGATTTTTCATGTGATTATTCGATTAGTAGAATATCCATGTGAATAAGTAAATGGCATTATTTCATTTTATTTATGCCATACCATGTTGAAAGTTCAAGTTTTAAAGGCTTTTGTTTTAGTTATACATTTCCTTAAATGTTTATTCTTATTTATGACAGTTTCCGCTATATTGTTATCCTTACTGGGCATTTGAGCTCACCCATTTTTTATGTTTTATTTCTCCCAGGAAGTGAAGAAGTAAATTATGAATGACCTGCAGGGATATTATGTGGGGATATGAGTGTGGATTATGGAGACATTATATTGTTGTAGTAGTTTATCATTTTATGATGTAATGTAAAACTTATGAATATATCTAATGTTTCCAAGGCTACTAAACCAATCGGTCTTTCGAGATTTGATCTTTCTTGTGATCATGCCAATGTTATGTAATAATGCACCGACTCTGGGTAACGAGGGTCGGGGCGTTACAAAGAGAGAAACATTGGATGGTTCCAGCAACACCGCAACTAGGATTTAGGTGTGGTCGACTAGTACACGTCACATATGACCCATGGATCTTTGTCCTAATATTTCAACAGATTATGAATGTGTTTGGTCAGTTTTTCATATGCCAGTTGTTCTTTTCACTTATAATCTTGTACATTTTAATCAAAAGAGACACAATTAGAGTGGTACCAGCCACACAATGCCTTAGATTTAGACGAGGTTGACTCGTACATGTCTCAAATGTCCCATGGATAACTTTCCTAAAGTATCCACACGATATGAATGTGTTCGCTCCGTTTTCCATATGCTAGTTGATGTTTTCACTTTAAATGATGTCCTTTTGATATAAAAGAGTGACAGTTTTAGTGGTTCTGGTCACACCGCACATCAGATTGAGGTGGGGATGATTCATACACGTGACATATGACACATGCATCATTGTGCTAATGTATCAACACAATCAGAATCAGTTTGGTCCGTTTTCTGTATGTACTTTAAATGTTTTCCATTTAAAAAAAATAGAGACACTTTGAGTGGTGTCGGCCACACCATGCCTTGGATAGAGACTAGGTTTACTCGTACACATCAAAAATGACCCATGGATCATTTTCCTAAAGCATCAACACATTATGAATGTGTTTGGTTGCTTTTTCGTATGTCAGTTGTTGTTTTCACTTAAATTGAAGTGATTTTTAAATAAAAGAGATACACTTTGAGTGTTGTCGGCCACATCGTGCCTCTGATTGAGGTGGTGTGGACTCATACACATCACATATGACCCATGGATCGTTTTTCTAAAGTATAAACACAATCAGAATCCTTTTCGTTAGATTTTCGTCTGTCAATTGTTGTTTTCACTTAATATGAAGTGCTTTTTAAATAAAAGACAGACACTTTGAGTGGTGTCGGCCACAACGT
The DNA here is from genome assembly GCA_963277665.1 of Viscum album. Lineage (NCBI taxonomy): Eukaryota > Viridiplantae > Streptophyta > Magnoliopsida > Santalales > Viscaceae > Viscum > Viscum album. The sequence goes on from OY728142.1 coordinate 1,708,096,104, forward strand.
GCCTCATATTGAGGTGGGGTTAACTCGTAGACATCAAAAATAACCCATGGATCATTGTGCTAATGTATCAATAGAAACCGAATGAGTTTGGTTGGTTTTCCATATGTACTTAAAATGTTGTCCATTTTAAAGATGAGAAACACTTTGGGTGGTTTCAGCCACACCGCGACTCAGATTGACATGTGGTTGACTCGTACATGTCACATATGATCCATTGATATTTTTCCTAAAGTTTCAACATATTCTGACTGCATTTGGTCAGTTTTTCGCATGTTAGTTGTTCTTTTCACTTATAATCTTGTCTATTTTTAACAAAAGAGACGCAGTTAGAGTGGTACCAGCCAAACCGTGCCTCATATTTAGACTCGGTTGACTCATAAACGTCTCAAATGACCCAGGGATCATTTTCCTAAAGTATCAACACAATCCGAATGCGTTTGGTTAGTTTTTCGTATGCTAGTTGATGTTTTCACTTAAAATGATGTCCTTTTGAAACAAAAGAGAGAAACTTTGAGTGGTACCGGCCACAAAATGCCTCATATTGAGGGGGGCTGATTCGTACACATCACATATGACCTATGGATCGTTTTTCTAAAGTATCAACACAATCAGAATCTTTTTGTTATGTTTTCCATATGTACTTAAAATGTTGTCAATTTTAAACAAAATAGAGACACATTGAGTGGTTCCGGCCACACCGTGCCGCGGAATGAGGCGGGGTTTACTCGTACATGTCGAATATGACCCATGGATCTTTGTTCCAATGCATCAACACATTCCGAATGCATTTGGACATCTTTTTTGTATGTCAGTTATTGTTTTCACTTAAAATGATGTTCATTTTGAACAAAAGGGAGACACTATTACTGGTCCTGGCCACACCGCTCCTCATATTGAGGAGGGATTGACATGTACACATCAAATTTGACCAATGGATTGTTGTGCTAAAGTATCAACACAATCAGAATATGTTTGGTTGGTTTTATGTATGTCAGCTGTTCTTTTCACTTAATATGAAGTGAATTTTAAATAAAAGAGAGACACTTTGAGTGGTGTCACCACACCGCGCCTCGGATTGAGGAGAGGTTGACTCATACACATCACATATGACCCATAGATTGTTGTGCTAATGTATCAATAGAAACAGAATGTGTTTCATGGTTTTCCGTATGTACTTAAACTGTTGTCCATTTTAATCATAAGAGAGACATTTTTGGTGGTGTCGGCCACAACAATACTCATATTGAGGAGAGTTTCACTCGTACACATCAAAAATGATCCATGGATCGCGTTCTTAAAGTTTCAACAAATTCATAATGCGTTTGTTTGGTTTTTCATTGTGAATTTGATATTTCCACTCAAAATGATGTCCTTTTGAAACAAAAGAGAGACACTTTGAGTGGTGGCAGCCACACCGCACCTCGGATTGAGGCAGGGATGACTCGTACATATCACATATGACCCATGGATCATTGTTCTAAAGTATCAACATAATCAGAATGTGTTTGGTTGGATTTCCGTATGGCAGTTGTTGTTTTCACTTAAAATGAAGTTATTTTTAAATAAAAAAGATACACATTAAGTGGTGCCGGCCACACCGCACCTCGGATTGAAACAAGGTTGACTCTTACACGTCAAAAATGACGCATGGATTTTTGTGATAAAGTATCAATATAAACCGAATGTGAAAGGTTTGTTTTTCATATGTACTTAAAATGTTGTCCATTGTAAACATAAGATAGACACATTGGGTGGTTCCACCCACACCGCAACTCGAATTTAGGTGCAGTTGACTCGTACACATCACATGTGACCCATGGATCGTTTTCCTAAAGTTTCAATAGATTATGAATGCGTTTGTAAGGTTTTTCATATGCAAGTTGTTCTTTTCACTTATACTGTTGTCCATTTTAAACAAAAGAGACACAGTTAGAGTGGTACCAGCCACACCATGCCTCAAATTTAGACACGGATGACTCTAACACATCAAATATGACCCATGGATCGGTTCCCTAAAGCATAAACACATTCCAAATGTGTTTGGTTGGTTTTTCATACGCCAGTTGATGTTTTCACTTTAAATGATGTCCTTTGGAAACAATAGAGAGACACTTTGAGTGGTGTCGGCCACACCACACCTCATATTGAGGCAGGGTTGATTCCTACACATCTCATATGACCCATGGATCATTGTTCTAAAGTATCAACACAATCAGAAATTCTTTGGTCGATTTTCCGTATGTAATAAAATGTTGTCCATTTTAAACAAAAGAGAGACACTTTGAGTGGTTTTAGCTACACCGTGGCTCAGATTGAGGCGGGGTTGACTCATACACTTAAAAAATGACCTATGGATCGTTTTTTTAAAGCATCAACACATTCCAAATGCGTTTGGTCAGTTTCTCATATGTTAGTTTTAGTTTTCACTTAAAATGATTTCCATTTTAAACAAAAGAGAGACACTATGAATAGTGTTGGCCATACCGCGCCACGGATTGAGGCGGGGATGACTTGTACACATAATATATGACCCATGGATCATTGTGATAAAGTATTAACACAATCAGAATCCATTTGGTCAGTTTTCTGTATGTTATTTGTTGTTTTCACTTAATAGAAGTGATTTTTAAACAAAAGAGAGACACTTTTAGTGGTTTCGGCTACAGCGCACCTCATATTGCGGTGGGGTTCACTTTTATACATCACATATGACCCATTGATCATTCTCCTAATGTTTCAAAAGAAACCGATTGCTTTTGGTCAGTTTTCTATATGTATCTAAAATGTTGTCCATTTTAAACAAAAGAGAGACACATAGAGTGATCTCAGCCACACTGAGACTCGGATTGAGCCAGGGTTGGCTCGTACACATCAAATATGACCTATTGATCTTTGTGATAATGTATAAACAGAATCTGAATGTGTTTGTTCATTTTTACGTATGCCATTTTTTCTTTTCACTTATAATCCCTTCCAATTTAAACAAAAGAGAAACATTTAGAGTGGTATCGGCCACACCATATCTAGGATTCAGATGGGATTGAGTCGTACTTGTCTTAAATGACCCATATATCCTTGTCCTAAAGAATCAAAACAATCTGAATGCATTTGGTTGGTTTTTCGTATACCGGTTTTTCTTTTCACTTAAAATCACGGCAACACGGTGCATCGGATTTTCACGGGGTTGACTCGTACACGTCACTTTGAGTGGTGTCAACCACACCACGCCTCAGATTTAGGCAGTCTTGTTTGACAAGTATCTCACATAGGGGACCGGGTATCACCTGAGGCAAGTTATTAACATCTTTCAAAACAAACATGTCCTGGGTTTATCTTAAAGGAACCAATATCAATCATGAGTAATAGATACCATCCTAGAATCCAACACCTAGAAACCAAAGCATTCTTCCTGGAATTTCATGTCTAAATTCCCTGAGCATGACGAGTCCATCCATGAGTCCTTAACATGTAACCCATGTCTTATCCTATAATTGACAAGTAAACCAAATCAAACAAAGAAAAATTCACATAAAAAGTAGAATGTACAACAAGACTTTGTATTCAATTTAATGTATATCATCACATGCATTTGATGAGAATGAGCTAATAAGCTTACCAAGACACTCATATAATTCAATACATACAAAAATGTAATATTCCTAAATAACATTTCATGGTCAGAGAAATAAAAAAAGGCATGTGAAATCAAGGAGGAGGGTGGGGGGATGTCTGGGGGTCTAGGGAGGAGGGTGGGGGGGTTGTCCCCGGGGGTTGTTCGGGGGGTTGTTTGGGGGTGTCTGGGGGCTGTCCGGGGGGCTGCATGGGGAGTTCCCAAACACAAAAAACACTATAAACATGCTCAAGATACACCACAACCACTAAAAGACATCAACATCCATGAAAACTGACAATATATGAAAATAACTCAACTCCAATACTGTACTACGGGTGTAGATAAAACCACCAACTATAATAGATTAAACATCAAATCTTGGTAATAATAGTAAAAAATGTAATAGATCAACTTTCCCTACATAACCATCACCATCATCACCATAATAATCATCCTCATCCTCATCCTATCTATCCTCAACGCCCTCCTCTTTGCCCTCCTCCTCGCCCTCACCATCCGCATCTCCCTCTTCCTCGCCCTCCTCTTCCACATCAAACTCCTCGCCATCATCATCGTCAATATGAACATCATACTGAACACCACTAGAACTCCCACCTGGAGAACAATATATATAGAACATATCGATGACATATATTAATCAAAAGCTGGTCTGGCCTCTGGTGGAATTGTTGGACGTAGAACTTCAATAAATTTTATAAATGCATTGTTTTCCCTAGCAGGCTATTCAGCCATCTCTATGGCCCTTTTGTTATCATGTTCTGCCTGTTCCATAACATTCTGCAGCTCAGTGGAACTACAACTCGTACCGGAGGAGGGCCAATACCTCTTCAGGGATATCCTAGGTCGGCACCTTACTCTGCCAGGATGCTCCTTTCCCAACACCTGATGTAAGTGATCAGTTGGCCCAAAATGGTCTGGTTCTTGGACATCAAGGAACTATAAAGAATCATGTTATAAATATAAATGTATTTTTAAGTTACAAAATAGATATTAAAATATAAAATCAACATATTAAAACATACAATCTGTTGCTGAGTCGCTTCGTTTGCGGCACTTCCATCCATTTTCCATCTACTAAAGAAAAACTATTTTGCTCGAGGTACATTTCATTAAATATTCTATATTTTCCTCTTCAATGACTTTGAAAACTAAAGTAATATGAAAACATTAGAAAATGATTAAATAATTGAGCAATGAAAAAAGAATGTGTAAGTTGTAAAGAAAACATATAAACAATTGTCATACCTTCTTCCTCTCATGATGTAGCATCGTAGTACGTCCTAGTGTGTGGAGGTACTTTTTTCCATCAATGTTTTTTTATTTTTTCCAGATGATTCCTAAATTAAATTTGAAAATGAAAAATATATTATTAATGAAAACCATGAATGTTTTTATTTAAATACATCAAGTGTAATTAATACCTTAAACTGGGTAGTCATCCAATGAGTAATCATCTGACGATACTACTCTATAGAATAATCATCCATGATTGGTACTGCCTCTAACTTAGTGCCAACTCTAGAACTCCATCCAATATACAAATCATGCTTATAGGCTCTCTAAAGCTCACCTAAATCCTTTAGATGTTCCGGTCATGAACCCTCACCATCGGGATAATTAAATCGAAGCTGGCATCAAAATATTAATTCATATAAATATAAAAATAATTCATGGAATTAAATACAACAAGATTTTTTTTCCATATCGCTGCCAAAGCTCTATTTTGACCTCATGTGGAAAATGTCTCCATGATAGCGGGATGACGTGAATGATTTCGGAGTATTTGGCATGCGTCGCCAAAAAATTCCGATATTGCTGCCCGGTTTTCTCAACTATTTTGTTGTCTTCATTGTAATCCACTATAACCTGTGTGCGGCGGTTCTACACCGCACGCATGCGTGTACTCCCCCCTCTTATCTGTATATGTATCTTTCTTAAAATAAAAACAAATATTTTATCAAAATATGTTATAATTAAAATAAATATTGATAATAAAAATTCTTAGGGTTCTATAAATATACATGTGCCATTCTGATCGCTGAGCACTGCTGGATCCACAAAAAATGATTGAACACCCTATGGTGGAACAGGAGTCGAAGACGATGGAATATAGAAGCTTAGAGAGAAAAAAGTAGAAGGAAAATAAGATGGGATAGCTATATGACTGGATTATAACTGGGGAGTGCGAATCATCATGGGATATGAAAAGGTTGGGCCATAAGATGAAAAATGTGGTGAAAACAAGGGAGGCATAAATATCTCGTGTGTCCCTAAAGACACACCGAGATCAGAATGTGGGAACGATGACATGTCAGTGGGAGGGGCAGGGTCTAGTCGCATACGCGAAGCTGCTTGTCCACCTCTGGTATGAACTCTCCTCATACCACCGGCCTGAGTACTAGGACCAGTACTAGGCTCCTCGTCGAATAACTGTCGACGTATAGGTGGATCCTACAAAAAGGATTAAATAATTAATCACATGACATTATATATTCTTTAAATATAAATATTTGAAATAAATTTCTCACTATAGGAAATAATGGTGGAACGCCCATGTCCACCATTCGACGATTGTTCTCTATCATTTTTTTTCATTGCCTCTCTTCAATTGGCTGCATTTTTTTCTTTTGAAAACAAATATGTAATTAATTAGAAAAAGGAAACTAATGTGAATCCAAAAAAAAGTAAATATATGAGGGAATATGGGGATTAATTGGTAATTTAGCATGGCTAGTGAAAAGCACCCCACCCTCATAAAAGTGAGTATTGGACAAGAAGGACACATAATATACAACATACAATGAGATCAATATTTAATTGACACTAAAGTTATATTAGTACAATCATCTTGAGGAAAATAGAATATATGATAATGGTTAACTGATGAATTCAAATGCTCGTATTCCATATATTCGACACTATCTAAGGTAAGAAATCATGTGAGGATGGGTATAAATCATTAAATTTCTTACATGCTAATGAGAATGAAGGATTCAATTAATGACTTGAGTTCACTGATTAAATGAGGGTTGAGGTTGCATAGGCTGTGTAAACAGAATGGTTAAATAAGGGTATAGGATGCATACACTGTGCATGGTGGGGGGTCTCAGCCGATTTAGAAACTAAAATAAATTCCATTATAGGTATCGATAATAAACATCAACATAAAAAGAAACTCCAAATAAAAAAAGACTAAAATCATCAAACACTTTTTATGTTATCCCACCAAAAAATGATCACGAATGTCCATATACATTTTCATACTTCCAGAATTTATAGATAGTTTATAGTTATGAGAATCATCCACCTTCAAACCCTCCCCACCCCACTTGGACAGCCAAACCCCCACCCAACATGGACAACCCAGCCCCCCCCCCCCCCACATGGATAGCCCCACCCCACCCCACTTGGACAACCCTACCCCCAGTCCACTTGGACAACCCATCCCCCCCACTTGGACATACCTACCCCCACCCCACTTGGAAAACCGAGCCCCCCACCCCACTTGGACATCCCCCCCACCACTTGGACATCCCTACCCCCACCCCACTTGAACAAACCTGCCCCCCCCCCCCACTACGAAAGCCCAACCCCCCCCCCACCACACATGGACAACCCTACCCCACCCCACATGGACATCCCACCCCCCACCCCACTTAGTCATCCGTACCCCCACCCCACATGGACAACACCCCCCCCCACATGAACAACCCTACCCCCACCCAACTTGAACAACCCTACCCCCACCCCACCCACCACACCTCGACAGCCCTACCCCCACCCCACATGGACAACCCAGCCCCCCCCCCACTTAGACAGACCTACCCCCACCCCACTTGGATAGCCCTACCCCTACCCCACATAGACAACCCACCCCCACCCCACTTGGATAGCCCTACCGTCATGCACATGGAACACCCATCCCCCCACCCCACCTGGATACACCTACTGTCACCCCACATGGACAACCCATCCCCCCACCCTTTGTAGACATCCCCCCCCACCCCACTTGCACACCCTCCCCATCCCACTTGGACAACCATGCCTAGACACACTACACACCCCAAACTGCCCTACCCCCACCCCATTTGGACAAACCATCCCCCTCCCCCACCCTACCTAGACTTCCCCTCCCCCACCCCACATGGATAGCCCTCGACATCCTCCCCCACCCCATCAGCACACCCCCACCTGAAATTGAAACAGAAACTAATCTAAATAAAATTCCAATTTTCAACTAAACTAATGTCCACCAAAAGATCCATATAACCCCAATAAACAAACCCTTTACCATGTTTGAAGTGTAGAAATAAACATAAAACAAATCCAAGGGTTCCTTAGACATCAATCATAATTTAGCCTAAATCAAAACATCAAAAACCAAAAATAATGTGGAATAATGATAAAAATAAAGTAACACTTACTAATTTTAAGTTTGAAAAAAAATTATGTTTTATTGAAGATGGATCATGGAAAGAAGGAGTCTCACGAACGAGAAGAATTCTGGAGGAGCTCGATTCGGGTCTGTCTATAATCGGGCGGAATGGGGGCTTATGTAACAGCCCGAGATTTTATGAAAAATATTCTTTTTAATTTTATTAATGTCTTGTATTGTACGCTACACCAAAAGGAGCTTGAACAACACGCATCCTTGACTTGCCTTTCATTACACGCAATCACAACCTTCCTCGATAGCGTGTGTAGTACGCAACACTGAGTTTCACGAAACAACGATATGCTATTAAAATATTATTAAAACTAGCCGTTATGAATTGTAATAACCACTTTTTAAATTTTAGAAAACTTAGATCTCAAAATGGAATTCATTTTTGGATTCGGATTATCGAATTTAGCCTATGGTGAAATTTTGGTACTTTTCGGATAACTTTCATATTCTGATGAATAGTGAAAATTACAAGATTATAATTAAAAACAACTTTTTTAATCGAAATAATTAATAGTGATAAATAATTAAATTTAGTGGTTTTAATGTACATTTAGAATATATTTTTACAATTTAATACGATGTTGGTCATTGGATGTAATTTCAAATTTAAACCAGACATAATCAAGTGTCAATCTTTTGGTATATATTGTTTCTTAAAAACATGCTATTTTTTTAACAGCGTGATTTAATTATAAAATTAATTAATGCAACTTCTATGTTATGAATTTGGTAAAATAGACTTCATTTTTGAATTCGGAATATGAAATATAGCTTAGGATGAAATTTTGGTATTTTTCTGAAAACCTTCAATTTTTGATGAATAGTGAAACCACTAAGTGGTAGGTTAAAAACTGAATTTTGCATAAAACTTAATTTTACCTCTTCTGTGAATGGAATTTCAAAAATCCGACAGACACGGTTGATATCAGTAAGTAAAATTTGGTTCAATGAGATAACAATAATTTTTGGTGAATAGTAACTTTTTACTTTTTTTTACCGCGGATAATAGTAAATAGGGTAACTAAGGGTAAATATGATATTAATATTACCCTAAAACATGTCATAAATCTATTGGATAAGTGTAATTCGACCAAAAACAACCTTATGAATAAAATATGACCATTTAGGCCCACTTGGGTTAGATTAGGACATTTATTATTAATTTATTTAAAGAAGGGTTAAAATAGTTAAAATCAAAGTTTAATAAGTAAATCATTTTCAATATGGGGTTATACATAAGATAAATTAGACTATAAATATTAATTAGAAAGATAAAAATATTTCCTACATAATGGTATTTTATTTATAATTTTTAGACATTAAATAATTTATTTTATTTATGACACAATAATGATGCAGTAATTATCTTATGAATGAAATATTGACATAATTGATGTTATAAACACCAAAATAAATTTAATTTGAGACTTTTTATGAATTCCACTAATTTTATAGGTTACTATGATATATTAGTGTTGATTTAATAAACTTGGTTCTAACCTATAATTCTGTTATGACTTTCACAAAAATAATATATCAAATAGTGTCAAAATTGACACAAAATAGTTTTTAAATCAAATATTATATTACTAATTGTTATTTTATTCCTAAAAATCTATGGTTAGGCCAAATGACTTATATAAGGATATATATATTAATAATAAACAATTTGAAGTTCGTTTGGCATGTTATAGTACGTTTATTAACCATATAGTGAAAGAAAACAAAAAGACACGGTAAAAGTTAAATTATTCAACTTAGAGTTAAATCTAATTGATAAGGTTAAAATAATACCATAAACTTGTCTAAATCCTATTGGTTGATAGGATTTAGACCCATCCCCACTTTAGCTTCGAAATAAAACCCTTTGGAACCATTATAAACCGATTTTGACATTAATATAAAATAATATTTTGAGATATTCCTAAGGTGCCCCTCTCCTCCCTTATAAAAGGACACCTCCTCCCCCTCCTCCTCACACCAAATTGATCACTCAAGCTCGGCCAAAACCTGCCAAAATCCCTTCTCCACTTCCCTAGAATAATCCTAGAGGTCCTGGTCTTCTTCAAAGACAAATCTTAGTTCCCTAAGTGGAGGATTCAAAGAGGCATTCCAAAGAAGAGGTAATATCCGTTACCGATATTTTCAATTTCTTTCTTCTTCAAATTATTCTTCTTTAGTTGTTTCATGATAAAATAATAACATCAGTATTACTTAAATACTGATATGTTATTATAAATATGAAACAACCCTAATTCAACTTCTATCCATCCTACGGAAAAATGAAATCACCGCGCGTGCGTACGTACGGAATACCGTCTCCACGCCGTGGTGAAATCTATATTCCACCACCGCCTTACTTGGATCAGTATAATGGTGTAAATAATAATCATCTATGACTATTATGAAGTGATATTGATACTGATATATTGTATCATCCACTCTAATTCAATTCATTAATTATGGAAATGATATCATCACTCGTGCGTACGTACGGACTACCGTCTCCACAACGCGATGAGATTCATTCTCCATGTTAACCATTTAAGAATGATTATAAAGTATATATAAGAAATAATAATGAAATATATATGACATTATAAATATTCTGGATTTATGTATATATATATGTGTGTGTCATCTACTTACTTCCATTCAAGACAATAAGGAAAGGAAAACAACGTTCATGCGTACGTACGGACTACCGTCTCCATGAACGGTGTTTTTCATTTCATTTATCTATCTATTATATATATATATACTGAATATATATGATATATAAATCATATTTTATATTATGGAAGTAAGTAAGTCATGATATACGTAATAATAATATCAAGAACAACAAGTCAAAACACATACGATAAATGAAACGATTTTACCCAAAACGCTTCTTTAACATGGAATTTACAAAAGAACGGGTAATATAATGTCATAAGTGAACCATATATGATATCATAACAATGAATATGATTCTGTAATAAGTCAATGACATTATTTAAATCATTATACAGGAGGTTCGGACACATACGAAGCAAATCGGACTTAAGGTAAGGGAAATATCACAATCTCATTTTTATCCGAGATTGTTTATACTTTGGTATTTACTGGGGTTTATTTTATCATCCACATCCATGTTCCTTCAATATGTAATATTGTTTCCATCCAATTAAAATAGTTTAAATCCAGTTTTACCCTTCAGTGAGTTTTTAGTAAAGAATATGAAAGGAATCTGTTGTCATTTTTTTCGTACGAGGTACTTTTTGACTTTTCCGACAAAAGTACGAAAGAAATTTTTTTTAACTTATACGGCATGAATGGATTTTTAAAACATTATTTAAAAGAAGCTTCCTTTAAAAGTTTTCAAGTTTATTTTTAATCAACTTCTTTTATTTTAAAGTAGTATGACATGTTATGAAAGGAAAAATGTTTTTGAAGAAGAAAGGATATTTTTCTCAAGAATGGAGTTCAAGTGTTTTATCAAAATTATTTTCCATCTAAGATAATAAAGGGTTCTATTTTTATCCCTATTATTACATTGATTTGATCATGTTGTGATGGAATTATTTTATATGAATTGATTTATGATGTCATGATGTTTCAAGAATCCCATTTTTGTTACATGTGTTATGCGATGATGTATGTTTTATGATTATGTGGCACACATAAGAAAGGATTAGTTATAAGATGGGTGGGACCTATATCTCCCTCCAATGCATTGGGTAAAGATTTTATATCTCATGAGATAGACATGGCTGAAATGGTAGGTTATACCGGTTCAGTGAAACAGGACTGGAACGAGTGTTACTCGATTCAGAAAGGGACTTTGTCCACTAAGATAGTCTTGGCAGTGAGTCTTGACTAACAAGAAATGATTCTCTATGATTATGTGTGTATGCCACAAAGTTTCATGTTTTATGTTATGATTATTGTGATTACATTTCACTACCATGATTTATCCCATGTTATGAAATTATGATCTCTTTTGCAGGATAAGATTTCCAAAAGTTATGTGCTTGTGTATACGATGAGATTTATATTTCTTTTGTTTACCCTTACTGAGCATTTGAGCTCACCCTTTTATGTTTTCTTTTCCCCAGGATATAAAGAAAGGTTTTAGGTAAAAAAAGGGGGAGGATCTTTATGGGAGATGTTGAAGATATTTCACCACGATTAGAAGATTACGTTCCGAGTTTCCAAAGACACTAAACTATTACGATCCTTGTGTGTGTGTTTTAGTTATGTACTAAGTATTCCGCAAAAGTAATGTAATGTACATGTACGTCAGGCCACAGGTTTCTACAGTTGGTATCATAGGCAAAGGAGGTAGGAATGTATCTGATCCTTGGTAACCCTCACATGTGAGCGTTGGACGAAGCATGGCTCTCCGCCCAAGGGCTTCATGAGGAAATGGCAGCCACTGGGGATGGTGGTGTGTCCTGCCCAGGGGGTGTAGCCGCCCATGGAGTGCCCTGATAGGTATCAATTGTAGTCCACTGGAAGTAATTCTAGACCGCTATAGTTGGTATCAGAGGAAAGGTTTAGTCAACCTTTGGAAACTAGGATGCGAAAACGTTAGTGAGATCCCTAGAGATATTTCTACGATATGTCTAGGGATGTCCCTAAGGTTAAGTATACGTATAGGTTATAGTACTAGAACTACGCTAACGATCATAGAATTAAACCTAAGATTTTAGATATTGAAAGTACTCCCCCTTTATTATGTTGTTTTCCCTAGCATGATTTTTGCCTCTCACACTATTCTTTTTGGGTTTTAGACGATGGTTGGAACCCAAAGGAACCGTGTTGATCAATGCAATGGAAAATGAAATGATTGTACTCCTAAACAAACAAATGTTATGGGATATGGAGTGCAAAATCTTATTACTATCCTTACACAAGCTATGAATCATTCTGGACTTCCAAATGAGAAGAGAAAGGAATAGTATTCTATTGAGTCCTTCATGAGGAAACATCCACCTTCTTTCAATGGGACTTCCGATCCACTTGTTGCTGAACAATGGATCAGTACCAATGAAAAGATATTTTCAGTTATTCAATGTTCTAAGCATGATAAAGTCATCTTAGCAGTATATCGTTTGGAAGGTGAAGCTGATCAATGGTGGAATCTTATCAAGAATACGAGGCAAAGAGATGAAATTGAGTCCCTGGAATGGGACGAGTTCAAGAACTTGTTTTTCAGTAAGTACTTACCTCGTATTCTTCGAACAAAGATGGTAAAGGAGTTTCTTGAGCTGAAGCAGAAGGATGATGAATCTGTTGGTATATACGAAGCAAATTTTACAAGACTTGCAAGGTACGCTTCTGGTATTATCATCCAACCTGAATGTAAAGTTGATCGATTTTTCAGTGGCTTAAAACCAAGTCTTCGAAGGGAATTAGCTATATGAGACTTCAGTAGCTATGAAGAAATCGTGCGTTGTGCTATCAAGGTAGAAATGGAAGTTGGTGTTACATATCCATCTCATGGTTTTGACAAGAAACGAAAGATGGAGTTCAAGGAGAAATCTCAAAATAATGGTGAAAAGAAGATGAATGTTTCCTTATGCACAAAGTGTGGAAAGAATCGTGGTGGAGATTGTCTTAAAGGGACTAGAAAATGTTTTAAGTGTGGAAAAGAAGGTCATCGAGCAGCTGAGTGTCAAAGTAATGGAAAAAGGGTTTCTAATGATGTAAATAAAGCAAACACTGCAGAGAACGCACCACCAACACTTCAATGCTTCAAGTGCAAGGAAATGGGACATTATGCTAATAAATTCCCTAATCCAAGGGTTAGTGATGATCAACATGATCAACCACTGAAGGCAAAGGACAAAGGGAAGTCATATGCGATCACTATTGGCAATGTTGAATATGACAACGATGTGGTGGAATGATTAAGTGTTTATGTAATGGGATTCCAAAATAATGTTGTATCATTGAGTATTGCAATATTTATTGATGTGGTATTCAATGTGATTTAGATATTTTTTGGAAATAAGATGATATGAGCATAATGAAGGGAAAACGAGAAAATGAAATGTTTAATAGTATTCATGAGCTCATGATTGATATAAGGACTAAGTGATATCATGGTTTGAGTATATAGAATTTTGAGGATTTTGGTATGTGGAAAATGTTAACTTTAAACTGCATTCATGTTTTCACTAAGGTATTCAAGAGAATACATGATTAAGGACTTTGAATGTTTAGAATGTGACCAACAAGACATATCTTATGGGGATCAACGATGGTATTAAATCTCTGGTAATTGTTTTCAATATATTATGAGAGTGGACTGCAGTATTATGGGTAAGCCTAAAGATTGGAATGGATTATGTTGGAATAAGTTAGTATTGTTTAAGGATAGAAGTTTTTTTTCGATATTATTGGTGGGATGTTATAGTAATATAGTTTTAGAAAAAGGACAACCTGCAGGACGGGCGACAGCCCATCGCGTCGGACAAGGCTGTGGGAATCGAACCCACAACCGAAGTGCGACTGGCCTTTATCGCCTACCACTGGCCTATAGGAAGTCCCTGTTTAGTAGAAACTAGTTTTATTATATTAAGTTGTATGACATATGATGTATAAGTACATTTTAGGAACCATATATGATTAATCTCACTATAGATCGACTTATGTATATAATTTTTTTGCTAACCTTTTGTTTGAGACAGATGGAATGACCCGTCATTCTATCACATGATCTGCTAACACTTCCTGAATAACAAATTCAACTTCATTTATTTAAGAGATGAAGTGGAAATTGTTCAAGGCATGAACAACAGTGAGATTGTACCAAAATAAAGAAAGTATTTATTCTAATTCAAATTTTCAACATTAGGGAAATGATCTTGAAAACCAAAAATGTTGTCCTAGTGATCTTATACCTGATGAATCAGATGGTACCTTAGATCGTCACAATTTTATGGATTTGTGATTACTGGATTTTCCATAGCCATGTTCTCTACCACTCTCCATCAAAACATGATGGTTAGATTTCTCTTCCATATCCATATTTTCACCTATGTGGAAACCCGGTGATTAGTTTATTTGGGTAATCGTTACATTTCATACATTAGTTTTTAAAGCCAAGTTTTGTTATTCCTTTTTACGATGTGGGTTTCTATTAAAGAAACTTTCGAATAGTAAACTATTTATAACCCCGACGAATTTCGAGGGCGAAATTCATTTTAAGGGGGGTAGAATGTAACAGCCCGAGATTTTATGAAAAATATTCTTTTTAATTTTATTAATGTCTTGTATTGTACGCTACACCAAAAGGAGCTTGCACAACACGCATCCTTGACTTGCCTTTCATTACACGCAATCGCAACCTTCCTCGATAGCGTGTGTAGTACGCAACACTGAGTTTCACGAAACAACGATATGCTATTAAAATATTATTAAAACTAGCCGTTATGAATAGTAATAACCACTTTTTAAATTTTAGAAAACTTAGATCTCAAAATGGACTTCATTTTTGGATTCGGAGTATCGAATTTAGCCTAAGGTGAAATTTTGGTACTTTTCAGATAACTTTCATATTCTGATTAATAGTGAAAATTACTAGATTATAATTAAAAACAACTTTTTTAATCGAAATAATTAATAGTGATAAATCATTAAATTGAGTGGTTTTAATGTATATTTAGAATATATTTTTACATTTTAATACGATGATGGTCATTGGATGTAATTTCAAATTTAAACCAGACATAATCAAGTGTCAATCTTTTGGTAGATATTGTTTCTTAAAAACACGCTATTTGTTTTAATAGCGGGATTTAATTATAAAAATAATTAATGAAACTTCTATGTTATGAATTTGGTAAAATAGACTACATTTTTAAATTCGGAATATGAAATATAGCTTAGGATGAAATTTTGGTATTTTTCTGAAAACCTTCAATTTTTTATGAATAGTGAAACCACTAAGTGGTAGGTTAAAAACTGAATTTTGCATAAAACTTAATTTTACCGCTTCTGTGAATGAAATTTCAAAAATCCGACAGACACGGTTGATATCATTAAGTAAAATGTGGTTCAATGAGATAAAAATAATTTTTTGGTGAATAGTAACTTTTTACTTTTTTTTACCGCGGTTAATAGTAAATAGGGTAACTAACGGTAAATATGATATTAATATTACCCTAACACATGTCCTAATTCTATTGTATAAGTGTAATTCGACCAAAAACAACCTTATGAATAAAATATGACAATTTAGGCCCACTTGGGTTAGATTAGGACATTTATTATTAATTTATTTAAAGAAGGGTTAAAATAGTTAAAATCAATGTTTAATAAGTAAATAATTTTTAATATGGGGTCATACATAAGATAAATTCGACTATAAATATTACTTAGAAATATAAAATGATTTCCTACATAATGGTATTTTATTTATAATTTTTAGACGTTAAATAATTTAATTTATTTATGACACAATGATGATGCAGTAATTATCTTATTAATGAAATATTGACATAATTGATGGTAGAAACACCAAAATAAATGTAATTTGAGACTTTTTATGAATTCCACTAATTTTATAGGTTAATATGATATATTAGTGTTGATTTAATAAACTCGGTTCGAACATATAATTCTGTTATGACTCTCACAAAAATCATATATCAAATAATGTCAAAATTGACACAAAATAGTTTTTAAATCAAATATTATATTACTAATTGTTATTTTATTCCTAAAAATATAAGGTTCGGCCAAATAACTTAGATAAAGATATATATATTAATAATAAAAAATTTGGGGTTCGTTTGGCATGTTATAGTAAGTGTATTAACCATATTGTATAAGAAAACAAAAAGACACGATAAAAGTTAAATTATCCAACTTAAAGTTAAATCTAATTGATAAGGTTAAAATAATACCCTAAACTTGTCTAAATCCTATTGGTTGATGGGATTTCGACCCATCCCCACTTTAGCCTCGAAATGAAACCCTTTTGAACCATTATAAACCGATTTTGACAATAATATAAAATAATATTTTGAGATATTCCTAAGGTGCCCCTCTCCTCCCTTATAAAAGGACACCTCCTCCCCCTCCTCCTCACACCAAATTGATCACTCAAGCTCGGCCAAACCCTGCCAAAATCTCTTCTCCACTTCCATAGAATAATCCTATAGGTCATGGTCTTCTTCAAAGACAAATCTTAGTTCCCTATGTGGAGGATTCAAAGAGGCGTTCCAAAGAAGAGGTAATATCCATTACCGATCTTTTCAATTTCTTTCTTCTTAAAATTCTTCTTCTTTAGTTGTTTCATGATAAAGTAATAACATCAGTATTAATTACATACTGATATGTTATTATAAATATGAAACAACCCTAATTCACCTTCTATGCATCCTACGGAAAAATGAAATCACCGCGCGTGCGTACGTTCGGAATACCGTCTCCACGACGTGGTGAAATCTATTTTCCACCACCACCTTACTTGGATCAGTATAATGGTGTAAATAATGATCATATATGACTATTATAAAGTGATATTGATTCTGATATATTTTATCATCCACTCTAATTCAATTCATTAATTATGGAAATGATATCATCGCTCGTGCGTACGTACGGACTACCGTCTCCACAATGCGATGAGATTCATTCTCCATGTTAACCATTTAAGAATGATTATAAAGTATATATAAGAAATAATAATGAAATATATATGAAATTATAAATATGATGGATTTATGTATATATATATATATATGTATTTCATCTACTTACTTCCATTCAAGACAATATGGAAAGGAAAACAGCGTTCATGCGTACGTACGGACTACCGTCTCCATGAACGGTGTTTTTCATTTCATTTATCTATCTATTATATATATATATATACAGAATATATATGATATATAAATCATATTTTATATTCTGGAAGTAAGTAAATCATGATATAAGTAATAATAATATCAAGAACAACAAGTCAAAACACCTACGATAAATGAAACGATTTTACCCAAAACGCTTCTTTAACATGGAATTTACAAAAGAACGGGTAATATAATGTCATAAGTGAACCATATATGATATCATAACAATGAATATGATTCTGTAATAAGTCAATGACATTATTTAAATCATTATACAGGAGTTTCGGACACATACGAAGCAAATCGGACCTAAGTTAAGGGAAATATCACAATCTCATTTTTATCCGAGATTGTTTATACTTTGGTATTTACTGGGGTTTATTTTATCATCCACATCCATGTTCCTTCAATATGTAATATTGTTTCCATCCACTTAAAATAGTTTAAATCCAATTTGACCATTCGGTGAGTTTTTAGAAAAGAATATGAAAGGAATCTTTTGTCATTTTTTTCGTACGAGGTACTTTTTGACTTTTCCGACAAAAGTACGAAAGAATGTTTTTTTAACTTATACGGCATGAATGGATTTTTAAAACATTATTTCAAAGAAGCTTCCTTTACAAGTTTTCAAGTTTATTTTTAATCAACTTCTTTTATTTTAAAGTTGTATGACATGTTATGAAAGGAAAAATGTTTTTGAAGAAGAAAGGATATTTTCCTCAAGAATGGAGTTCAAGTGTTTTATCAAAATTATTTTCCATCTTAGATAATAAAGGGTTCTGTTTTTATCCCTATTATTACATTGACTTGATCATGTTGTGATGGAATTATTTTATATGAATTGATTTATGATGTCATGATGTTTCAAGAATCCCATTTTTGTTACATGTGTTATGCGATGATGTATGTTTTATGATTATGTGGCACACATAAGAAAGGATTAATTATAAGATGGGTGGGACATATATCTCCCTCCAATGCATTGGGAAAAGATTTTATATCTCATGAGATAGACATGGCTGAAATGGTAGGTTATACCGGTTCAGTGAAACAGGACTGGAACGAGGGTTACTCGATTTAGAAAGGGACTTTGTCCACTAAGATAGTCTTGGCAATGAGTCTTGACTAACAAGAAATGATTCTCTACGATTATGTGTGTATGCCACAAAGTTTCATGTTTTAAGTTATGATTATTGTGATTACATTTCACTACCATGATTTATACCATGTTATGAAATTATGATCTCTTTTGCAGGTTAAGATTTCCAAAAGATATGTGCTTGTGTATACGATGAGATTTATATTTCTTTTGTTTACCCTTACTGAGCATTTGAGCTCACCCTTTTATGTTTTCTTTTCCCCAGGATATAAAGAAAGGTTTTAGGTAAAAAAAGGGGGAAGATCTTTATGGGAGATGTTGAAGATCTTTCACCACGATTAGAAGATTACGTTCCGAGTTTCCAAAGACACTAAACTATTACGATCCTTGTGTGTGTGTTTTAGTTATGTACTAAGTATTCCGCAAAAGTAATGTAATGTCCATGTACGTTAGGCCACGGGTCTCTACAGCTTGGGTGTTCTGTATTTTGGAGAAATAATTCCCACCGGTTATTAAAAACCGTTGGGAAAGACTATATTTAACAACAGTTTAACAAAACCATTGGAAAAGGAACACTATACCTACAGTTTCTTTAAACCGATGGTATAATACCATTTGGAAAACACAAAATTCTAGTAATGGATATTTCTTCTTTTAATTATAATTCTTTTTACTTATCCCACTTTGTGATTTTCAAAAAGTAATTTAGTGAATGGAAATGAAATATTTTACCTCAAATACTAGTTCAAACATCCAAAAAAATGAAAAACCACAATTTCATTAATGTTGGAATTATTTATAAAAGAAAAAAACAGATACAAAAAAATAACGGATTTGGATCTGTTTTTCTTCTTTTTCCTTGGGCATAATCTTCTCCATAATGGATTTTATCTTTTTATGACCTTTGCGATCCTACTCTACTGGCTTTTATAGTGCTTTGATCATGTCTTCCTGATCTTTCATAGCCTCTTCCCGAGCCTTCCGAAATTCATCTTACTTCACCTACTTCTCTTGAATCTCATTCCAGAGATCTTTTTCTGTTTTCTTAATTTGGACAATATATCTCAGCTTCCCATTCAGATCTTTTACCTCTTTAATTTGATTATTTTGTTCTAGAGTCAGCTTTTCCTTAATGTTTTTTGTAAGATCCTTGATTTTGTTGTCTTCAGTTTCAAAATATTCCATGAAATATTATTCAAATTGATCAAGCTCACTCATTTCATGTACTGTCTTCTTTGACTAGATGGGTATCTTCTTACATGTCTTTTTATGAGCTTCGTATCCTATGAGGAATGTTTTAAAATCTGATTCCACTTTGACACATTTTTCCATCACCATGGACACCGAATCTGATTTCTGATTAAGAGAATGTTGAAGAATCTGGAATCTAGAGTCTATGCTTGAAAAAACTCGGAATGGACCTGACAAGCTTCTTCATGGATTGTTTAACAAAATCATGACCAAGAAAAGATGATTCAGAATTCGAGACTTTACATGGTGATGCTTGTTTTTCTAGCTCAACAAGCTTCCACTTGGATGTTCCTTCAACTTCCTTCTTCTTCACTATAGATTTTCTAGGAGTATTAACAAACAATTGTCTACCCTTATCAATTATCGATACGACATCCTCATCAAGGGATTCATGCTCACTGTCAGATAGCTGCACAACTCTATCTTCATCTACATCTTCTTTATGATTTCTAGCCTTAGCATCCTCAAGAGGAATTAAATCACGATTTATACTTTCTTCTTATGACATTTTAACAACTTCTTCTTCACCTTTCTCTTCATTCTTCTCTTCATTCTTCTCTGGAGTGACAAGCTTCGAGGAATCGACATCGGAAGCTCAGAGTGACAGTTTTTTCAGATGTATTTCTCTTGTCTGGATAATATTCAACATCATTTATAAGATCAACTATGTTACAACTCTATTATTCTTCTACTACTTGTTCTTCTTCCACCTCTTCCACTTATTCCACTTCTTGAACTAGTTTTTCTTTAGCATTTCCCGGAGGGAATAAATTCTTCCCTGGAGTCTCAGGTAAAGGCTCTGTCACGAAATATCGTGGTAGATAAATATTTTGTGATGCAACATTAGTATCCCCTAGAAAGGATAGAAAAAATTCATCCTTAGACATTTTCATCAAAAGTTTATTCTCTTTAGATTAATTCTAATCATCTTTTGTAGTTGATTCTTTCAAGGCCTTAGCCTCTGCAGGATTCAATCTGAACTCTAGCTCCCCTTCTTTTCAATTTTTCTTATACTCCTTCCATTTCACTACAACTTAATATGGGTAGGCTTTCTGCATCATATGTTAAGGAGGTTAGGATCTGACTTCCTTAGATTTAGGATTTTTATCATCTAACTAAACTTCCTTCATCTTTCGTTTCATTCCAACCTTCTTTGATGGTTGAAATTTTTTAGTATTTTTTGGAATGACTTCTGCCTCTTCCACTTACAAATCATAAAAATCTCCTGACTCCTTCGAAAAGCCAATATTCACTCTTTTCAATGTTTCATCACTTACAAGCATAACATTACAATTCCTCAGGTTGGAACTAAAGGTGATCTTGAATTATTCAAGACACTGAACTATCAGCTTGGAATGTAAGGAAGGATACATAATAATCTGAGTTCTAAAAATTCTGTTTTTGATATTCTCTATCATAATGGGAATGTGCCTCATCAAATTGATTTTCCTTATATTTAACATGAAATCCATGATATATATTTCGCTTTTCTTTAAGGTGTCCTTAACACCTTTTCTCGGTATGAAAAAACCTTGAACCCGTAACTACAGGATTCAATTGTTGATAGAAAGATGGGAAATCTTTGTGGTTTTGACATCAGATTGTCCCAGACATTCCAAAGTTTCCACC
This sequence comes from Viscum album, assembly GCA_963277665.1. Lineage (NCBI taxonomy): Eukaryota > Viridiplantae > Streptophyta > Magnoliopsida > Santalales > Viscaceae > Viscum > Viscum album. The sequence continues at coordinate 1,708,118,012 of OY728142.1, forward strand.
TTAATAAATATTCCTTGAACATCTAGTTTTCTGTGAGAGCAATGCTTGGGTTCCCATTCATATGACAGCCCCACCAAGCTAGCAGCCTTGGTGTAAGAGACTTTATAAGTTTTTCCATAACTGTTGAAGGATAATTTTTCTCTTCCATCTTCCTTAAAGAATGAAACTGACTCATAAAATTCTATAAGAAAATCCAGATACACAACATCCTGAGCTCTTATCTTTGAAATGGCTAGACTTTCCAATCCATTGAGCATGATATTATTGGAGATAATAGAATTGTATTTGAAAATGTTTGGATGGACAAACCATTCCCTATAAATTTCTAACTTGAGATTGGATTCACTGTAGATATATATTGAGAAGAGGCTTCTGTAGACATTTGAAATTGAGGTCTTATGAGAATCCGGAATTAGCTTTTGATGTTGGGAAAATCATCAGCACGCGAAAGCTTGAGAACCAATGTGGTACAACCCTTCAGGGGTCCATTATATAGGAGATGGATGTGACATTTTATCTTCTAAATCCAACCTAACGGTTGAGAAAACATCTGATAAGGTCTAACAGTTGATATGAAAGACGCAAGAAAAAATAGGGTAGGATCCGATCATTTGAGGTTTTCATTTAAGAAAAACTAGAATCTTTGAATTTAAAATACAAAAGAAAATACCAGCAATTAAATAATGACTACGATGATTTAAGAAGTAAATCATACCCTTCATATTTCCAGGAGGATTATTCCAAGTAGGTGATATTCTTCTAGAATAACAAATTTGACTACAAAAATCTTATTACGAAAAATATAAGTTCAAATAATTTATTACAAAAAATTTGAGTACCAAAATTCTACTACGAAAATTTTGTGTACAAAAATGTTCATTGTGAAAATTTCAAGTACAAGAATTTCCAAAAAGGGAATTTTGAAACACTAGCTATGATAATTTTCAAGTCTGAAATTTTTTAAAATCTATCTATGATAATTTTCATTAAGAAAATTTTGAAAAACTAACTTCGAAAATTTTCATTACAAAAATTTTGAAAAACTATCTACGAAAATATTCAAGTCTGAAAATTTTGAAAAACTATCTACGAAAATCTTCAAGCACAAAAATTTCCCTTAAAAAAATTTAAGGTCTGAAAATTTCATTATGAAAAATATGAAAGACTTCATTATGATAAATAGGAAAAAATTCAAAAAAAAATGTACTCCCCTATGAAAAAGAGTTTATTACTGTAAAGAGATTGATTTCAACAGAATGTCAAAAAGGGGGATTACCTAATTATTATCATTCCTAACTTCTGTTTAATTTATTCAACTCTATCAGAGGTTAATTATTTTGTGAAAATATCAGCATGATGGTTTTGCGTTCTGATGAATTGATGAATGATATCTCATTTTTGTGTCTGATCCCTAAGAAACTGATGCCTAATATCAATGTGCTTTGCATGAGAGTGATTTAAAAGGTATTTAATAAGGGAAATGTCACTTGTATTATCTCAAAAAATTTGGGTTTTGGTTAAACTCATACCATAGTCTGGGAGTGTGTGTTGCATCCACAACACTTGGTCACAACAACTTCCAGCTGGTACATATTCAGCTTCAGTAGTGGAATGTGCTACTGAATGTTTCTTCTTTCATGACCAAGAATCTAATGAATATTTTAAGAAATGAAAAGTTCCGAATGTACTCTTTCTATCCATTCTACATCCATCAAAGTCAGCATCTGAATAACCTTTTAAAACAAAATCATTTCCAAAAGTGTAAAAGAGTCTTAAATTCATGGTTCCCTTTGAGTAGCCAAAAATTCATTTTAGTGCCATTAAATGAGATTCCTTAGGATTTTATTGATATCTTTCACATAAGCATACTGAAATAATTAAGTCTGGATAACTAGCTATTATGTAAATTAGACTTCCTATCATACCTCTACAAGATGTTTGATCTACTGGTTTCCCAATTTCATCAAGATAAAGTGTATTTTAGGTACCAATGGAAGTACTTATACTTTTAGTGTTATCATATCCTTACTTTTTAAGAAGATCATTAATATATTTATTTTGGGATATATAGATTCCTTCTGTTTTTTGAAAAATTTGAACAATCAAAATATTTTTCTTATCCTTCATTATAAAAATGTTTGGATATCCATTTCCCTTTAACATATATATTTTGAAGAAAAAATCATGTAATTCCATCATACCAGGCTCGAGGGGATTGTTTATGACCATAAAAAGTTTTACTATGTCTAATAACAGGATCAAGATGTTTTGTATCATCAAAACTAGGAGGTTGTTCAACAAAAACATCCTCCTGAACATAACCATTATGGAAAGCACATTTTACATCCATTTGAAAATGATTGAAATTGAAGAATGCTATAAAGGCATGTAAAATACGAATAGATTCAATTCTAGCTACTAGATTATAAGTTATTTCATAGTTTATTACTTCTTGTTATTTATATACTTTAGCAACTATTCTAGCATTATTTCTTACAACAATTCCATTTTCATCACACATATTTCTGAAGAGCCGTTTTACTACAATAACAGAAGTTTCCTTAGGACTTTCAACTAATGTCCAGACTTTATTCCTTTTGAATTCATTTTGTTTATCTTACATGGATTTAATCTAATCATAATAACCTAAAATGTAACGACCAGAAATTTTGAATAAATATTGTTTCGTAATTTTGTATGATATTTTTTTTATACTCAACAAAACTGTTTCATTTGATAACATGAGTATAATTAAAATGAGACTGTTGGGTTTTGACTGTTATATGGCCATTGGTCAATATGGCCGCTAGAAACTAAACACTTTGATTATTGTCTCTAAATACAAGTAATCGGGGTTAATTAATATAGAATGATGATTCGATGGCCTCACCCAGTAGTCTTGGATGATCGAAGCCCATCTAACAGAACTTGGGAAGGAGGTAGCACCACTGGGCATTTCTCTTGACCAAACCCAAGCTGAACTTCATCGTGTAAAGCTAGAATGGAATTGCCTTCAGAGAAGTTCAAACTGATAGAAATTACTACTCGTGTGATGTTGGACGAGCCGCCCTCAGATTCTCTCACCTTAACACACCATACACTTAGGTCCTATGCTAGGGTTATAAGGGGATATGTAAGGAGACCGTAACTGCCTTGTGAAATCCTATGTTTTAAATAAAAATTGGGATTTCATCCAATGATTAATTTTATAAATTTCCAAATGACCGGATAAATATAGTATGCATATTTTTGATGAATTTTAGAAAATTATAATTGAAAAATGTTTATGTTAACCTTAAATAATTTAAAATATGTAATGATTTTCAAAAAATTGTCTTCTACAATTATGTTCAGTGTGAAATTTAAAGCCTAATAAGATCAACTTTATTTTTGATGAATAATAAATTATGAATAGTGATTTTATGCTTAGGATTAGTAATGTGACCAAATGGATTAGTAATCTCACTTAATGAAAGTATTAATATAATCTAGGCACCTTGATTTAAGTGACGAGATTCAATAAAATAGTTAAATAACTATTTCATAAATTATTAGTCAAGTATTAGTTTTTTTGAGTGAATAGTGTTTTTAATTAAAAATTAAATTAAAAATATTTAAAATATTATTTTTAAAAAATTGATTTCAATTTTGAACTCAAAGCATCGATATTATGTTAAGGTAATTTTTGGGGATTTTTCTGAAAAAAATGAATTTTCGGTGAATAGTGTTTTTATTTAAAAATTAAATTACAAATATTTAGAAATCTATTTTTATAAAATGGAGTTCACATTTTTAATCAGAGCATCGATATTAGGTGAAGGTGAAATTTTGGTATTTTCTGAGAAAGATGAATTTTCAGTGAATAGTGAAACTATAGTTTTTATGTTACGGGTGTTTAATGATATCATTAAATGATGTATTAAGTATGTTATCAATATGGTCGACTTATGAATAGTAAAATAAGGTATGAGGTGTCCCATGTGGCCAATACCATGGGAAAATACCGTGGGAATGCCCATGGTTTTTCCAAAACCACCAATGAGGTGTCCCTTGGCCATTAATGCATTGTCCCCTCACTTTCACTATAAATACCAAGCCACTCTCTCATCCATTGGACTCCAAAATCATCCTCAATGGAGTTCGGGTCTCCTTACCTCCCAAAGAGTCCTCCCAAGGTTCCCCCAAGCCCTCAAGGTCCAAACCATTGAGTTTTAAGAGTTATGTTTTAAGGTAAGGGATCTGACCTCTCTCTTTTTTTTCAAGTAATCTCTTTTATGTCATTTCATTTATGCTCCATGATCTTCTGTTGAAGGATGTTCTTTTATATTCATCATACTGCCCTTTTTATGTTCATATCATGAGATACCTCCTCTTTCTCTCATAATTTCATTTTAAGAATGTTAAAGTGGCGCCGTTAGGCTGTCGAATTTTTAAGGGATTCTTTCACCCTTCTCGTTTTCAAGATCTATTTTCATTTCAAGTCTTTAATGTTCCTTTTTATTATGTTGGGGTATGATTTCTAAATCTATCATACTGATATTTTATGTTCATATGATTAAATACCCTATTTGATCTTGTCAATTCATTTTTGTTGAAGTTTAAGTGGCGCCGTTAGTCTGCCGAATTTTAAGGGATTCTTTCACCTTTCTCATTTTTCAAAGTTCTACTTTCATGTAAAATCTTTCAAGTTTCTTTTTATTATGTTGGGGTGTGATCTCTATATCTATCATACTGAAATCTTATGTTCATATGATGAGTGACCCTATTTGATATCGTCAAATCATTTTTTTTATGTTTATGTGACGTCGTTAGGCTGCCGAATTTTTATAAGAGAAATATTATTTTTTGTCTTACTTCTATGTTTTTATTTCAAATGTTATTTCCTTAAAATTTCATTACCATGATTCATATACTTTATATGCTGTATCTATACTGTTTTAATAGATTATTTATTAGTGGGTGACCCATGTCCCCTCTGTTTTCAACATTTTCTAAAACCCGGTAACGTAGCCGTAATGCTGCAAAATTTTCGTCTCAAAAAGCCTCTCTATTTTTATGAAAATTATTTTATGTTATTAAGTGAATAATCAAAGCACTTATTTATATAGCGGTATTCACATATATATCAAAATGTTCTATTTTAAATTATGGGATTTTCATACATGAAACCCGCTTTCCCTTTCCGTGGGTTTAAAGTGACATGAAGGTCATGTCTTTAATGTAGTTTTTAAAACGTTATGATTATGAAATGAAACCAATTTATTTTATGATATATGGGTTGTTTAGGAAATGATTGATGATGATATATTTGGCAGAAATGATAATAAAGTCATTTCATGGGTGAACCCAGATAGCGCTCCAATGCATTGGGTAAAGACATAATCTCTAGAGATGACCATTTAGACTGATACCTTGGTAAATAACCTTGGTAATTTTTAATGACACCTTGGGGATGGACCTTGGTGAAACGAAATGATTTTCAATATTAAATGTTGTAGCCACATCTTTAAGTTATGAAAAATTTTATTTTTATTATGATATGCCTCACGATTTCTTTCTCATGCCTTAATGATCTTTTTAATGACATTGTTGATGTATCCCAAGTTCACATGTTTAATGTTTCCCCTTGTTTCCCTTACTGGGCCTTCTGCTCACCCTTTCCTTTGATGTATGTCCCCAGGTTATGAGATGCAGTAATGAACCTAGGATGAACATGAGGAGAAGCCGTTCAAGTGTTTAAGAAGAATGTTTTTTGTTGTTTTCATTTTTTATGTTCCTGATTTCCAAGACACTAAACCTTAAAGATCCTCAGTTTTGTGTAATGTAATGAAAGTTTATGTTATAAAAAGGCAGGATGTTATAGTTGGTATCAGAGGATGTTTTAGTTATTTGTGGAAATTAGGATATGAAAACTTTTCGAAGAAGCCTATAGAAAAGTTTATATATAGTAAATCTTCCTGGTATTTTTGTGAGTGTTGAGTAAAGGGTTTCCAAAAAAATACATCCCTATCTAGATATGAGTAGGTAGAGGTGGCTCTGGCACAGTTGTACATAGGGGTAAAACCCAAAAATACCACTTTGAGATAGACTCTAACAGGAACTGGTACATGACAACGGGCTTTGCTGCACTCTTGGTTACGACACTCCCGGGGGATATGCTTTGGTAAAATTATAAGACTAGTATAAACCATTATTAAAGGAACAAAGATAAAATAAAATAAAGACTCACATAAGAATATATGATCATGGATAACCTCGATTGGAACCTAGGGGATCACAAGTTAGGGTATACTTTTCTTCTACAAGTTTATCCTTCTATGCTTAAACTTTCCTTTTCATGATTATTGGATTAGTATTTAAACCCTAATTATACTTTATTTTCATAGTTAATAGTGAGAAATGGAAGAACATGTCCCAACAAACAGGGTGATAAGAAATTTGACAATTTCCTTATTAATATGACATAGATGACGAGAGATCAAGTTGAACATATTGTGATTATGCCAAACCATCTATCAAAAATCACAATTAATAATTGGTATCTAGTGGAAATTCATCAAGGAAGTAGAAGAAAATGTCTCAAGGATGTTCATCAGATAATGTTTATTAGGGGATTAAAAGATTATTACTATTTTTGAAGATGTTCAGTATTTTGGGAACCCTATTTGACCGAGGTAAATATATTACTATGGTATTTTCTTTGGGGAGTAAAGGTTGACTTATATTTTTATGAATCGATGAATTTAAGGTGAACATATGGTAATATAGGTTACTTATGGAAATTATTAAATTATATTGGGGAAAATATGTTTAGGTTAGTTACTTTTGTTATAAGATGTTCAGAGTGGTTTACGTTGATTGGAGATGAACGATGAAGTTTATTTTAGATGAATATGTTATCAAATCTTTCTTGTATTTGGGTTTCAATCTTAGTTTGGTTTATTTTATGGAATTTTAAGAACTGTTATTTATTGAATGGTCTATGATGAACATTGGGTAGTACCATGGAACATTGAACATTTAAAAGTAGTTTCCCTTCCTATGGGATTCTTTCTTTTTTAAGAGTTGTTTTATCTTACCCTTTCTGTTTTTGGGATAAGGTCTAAAGAAAGAAGAAATTAATAGATAATCTTTTGTGGATTACGTGACTCTCAAGAAGATGATTCTTGTGTTTTGATGAGACCTAGTGTTTTTTGAATGCTCAGCGTTTGGTGAAAAGATTAGTTTTGGTAGAAACATATTAAAGGATGAAACTCTACTTGAAGGTAGGTATATTTCCTTATGTTTTTGTTCTATGTAGTAAACGAATTCTTCAAAATTATGAAAAGGAATGTAAAACAAATTTTTTTTGTTTTATGTTTCTTACTAGGTAATCAAAGACCGTTAACACACATCATAAGTTTGGGATTTTCTCATGGTTAACATTCTCCTAATCATGTTTTCTATCACTCTCCCTCAAAACATGAACCTTTGATTTTCTTCCATGTCCATGTCTTCGTACATGGAATCCTAGCGTGGGTTAACTCGGGTGACCTTTGTACTTCCCTTTCATTCTTTTAATGTATTAATTTTACTGACTCATTTTCTGATGTGGGACATTCAATGAAATTTCAAAACCAAATTTTAATAATTACAAAGACACATTTTCATAAGGGGGTAAGATTGTAACGATCGGAAATATTGAATAAATCTTGTTTCTGAATTTTGTGTGTTATTTTGTTTATTTTTTTTATACTCAACTAAACTGTTTCATTTGATAACATGAGTATAATTAAAATGAGACCGTTGGATTTTGATTGTTATATTACTATTGGTAAATATGATTGCTAGAAACTAAACGATTCGATTATTGTCTCTAAATACAAGTAATCTTGGTTAATTAATATAGAAAGAAGATTCGATGGCCTCACCCAGTATTATTGGACGATCGAAGCCCATCTAACAGAACTTGGGAAGGAGGTAGCACCACTGGGATTTTCTCTGGACCAATATCAAGCCGAACTTCATCATGTGAAGCTAGAATGGATTCGCCTTCACAAGAAGTTCAAACTGATAGAAATTAATACTCGTGCGATGTTGGCCGAGCCGCCCTCAGATTCTCTCACCTTAGCACACCTTACACTTAGGTCATATACTGGGATTATTAGGGGCTATGTAAGGAGACCGTAACTGCCTTTTGTAATCCTTTGTTTTAAATAAAAATTGGGATTTCTTCATATGATGAAGTTTATGAATTTCCAAATGACCGGATAAATATAGTATGCATATTTTAGATGAAATTTAGAAAAAGTATATTTTAAAAATGTTTATGTAAACCTTAAATAATGAAAAATCATTAATGATTTTCAAAAAATGGTCTTTTACAAATATGTTCAGTGAAAAATTTAAAGTCTAATAAGATCAACTTTATTTTTAATGAAAAATAAATTATGAATAGTGATTTTATGCTTAGGATTAGTAATGTGACCAAATGGATTAGTAATCTCACTTAATGAAATTATTAATATAATCTAGGAACCTTGATTTAAGTAATGAGATTTAATAAAATAGTTAAATAACTATTTCTTAAATTATTAGTCAAGTATTAGTTTTTTTGATTGAATAGTATTTTTTAATTAAAAATTAAATTATAAATATTTAGAAATTTATTTTTAAAAAATTGATTTCAATTTTGAACTAAGAGCATCGATATTATGTTAAGGTATTTTTTGGGGAATTTTCTGAAAAAAATGAATTTTCGGTGAACAGTGCTTTTATTAAAAAATTAAATTAAAAATATTTAGAAATTTATTTTTATAAAATGGAGTTAACATTTTTAATCAGAGCATCAATATTAGGTGAAGGTAAAATTTTGGTATTTTTCTGAGAATGATGAATTTTCAATGAATAGTGAAAATACAGTTTTTAAGTTACGGGTGTCTAATGATATCATTAAATGATGTATTAAGTATGTTATCAATATGGTCGACTTATGAATAGTAAAATAAGGTATGAGGTGTCCCATTTGGCCAATACCATGGGCAAATACCGTGGGCATGCCCATGGTTTTTCCAAAACCACCAATGAGGTGTCCCTTGGCCATTAATGCTTTGTCCCCTCACTTTCACTATAAATACCAAGACACTCTCTCATCCTTTGGACTCCAAAATCATCTTCAACGGAGTTCTGGTCTCCTTAACTCTCAAAGAGTACTACAAAGGTTCCCCCAAGCCCTCAAGGTCCAAACCATTGAGTTTTAAGAGTTATGTTTTAAGGTAAGAGATCTGACCTCTCTCTTTCTTTTCAAGTAATCTCTTTTATGTCATTTCTTTTATGATCAATGATATTATGTTGAAGGATGTTCTTTTATATTCATAATAATTCTCTTTTTATGCTCAAATTATGAGAGAGCCCCTCTTTCTCTCATCATTTCATTTTATGAATGTTATAGTGGCGCCGTTAGGCTGCCGAATTTTTAAGGGATTCTTTCATCCTTCACGTTTTCAAGATCTATTTTCATATCAAGTATTTAATGTTCCTTTTTATTATGTTGGGGTATTATATCTAAATATATCATACTGATATTTTATTTTAATATGATGAAAGACCCTATTTGATCTTGTCAATTCATTTTTTTTGAAGTTTAAGTGGCGCCATTAGTCTGCCGAATTTTAAGGGATTCTTTCACCTTTCTCATTTTTCAAAGTTCTACTTTCATGTAAAATATTTCATGTTCCTTTTTATTATGTTGGGGTGTGATCTCTATATCTATCATACATAACATTTATGTTCATATGATGAGTGACCCTATTTGATATCGTCAAATCATTTTTGTTGATTTTTAAGTGACGTCGTTAGGCTGCCGAATTTTTATAAGAGAAATCTTATTTTTGTCTTACTTCCAAGTTTTTATTTCAAATAGTATATCCTTAAAATTTCATTACCATGATTAATATACTTTATATTCTGTCTCTATACTATTTTAATAGATTATTTATTAGTGGGTGACCCATGTCCCCTATGTTTTCCATGTTTTCTAAAACCCTGTAACGTAGCCGTTATGCTGCAAAATTTTCGTCTCAAAATGCCTCTCTATTTTTATGAAAATTATTTTATGTTATTAAGTGAATACTCAAAGCTCTTATTTATATAGCGGTATTCACATATATATCAATATGTTCTATTTTAAATTCTGGTATTTTCATACATGAAACCTGCTTTCCCTTTCCGTGGGTTTAAAGTGACATAAAGGTCATGTCTTTAAAGCAGTTTTTAAAACGTTATGATTATGAAATGAAACCCATTTATTTTATGCTATATGGGTTGTTTAGGAAATGATTAATGATGATATATGTGGCTAAAATGATAATAAATACATGTCAAGGGTGAACCCAGATAGCGCTCTAATGCATTGGGTAATGACATAATCTCTAGAGATGTCCATTTAGAATGATACCTTGTAAATAACCTTGGTAATTTTTAATGACTCCTTTGGGATGGACCTTGGTGAAACGAAATGATTGTCAATATTAAATGTTGTAGACACATCTTCATGTTATGAAAAATGTTATTTTTATTATGATATGCCTCACGATTTCTTTCTCATGCCTTAATGTTCTTTTTAATGACATTGTTGATGTATCCCAAGATCACATGTTTAATGTTTCCACTTGTTTCCCTTACTGGGCCTTCTGCTCAGCCTTTCCTTTGATGTATGTCCCCAGGTTATGAGATGCAGTAATGAACCTTGGATGAACATGAGGAGAATCATTTCAAGTGTTTAAGAAGAATTTTTTTTGTTGTTTTCATGTTTTATGTTCCTGATTTCCAAGACACTAAACCTTAAAGATCCTCAGTTTTGTGTAATGTAATGAAAGTTTATGTTATAAAAGGAGGGATGTTATAGTTGGTATTATAGGATTTTTTAGTTATTTGTGGAAATTAGGATATGAAAACTTTTGGAAGAAGCATATAGAAAAGTTTATATATTGTAAATCTTCCTGGTATTTTGGTGAGTGTTGAGTAAGGGGTTTCCAAAAAAATACATCCCTGTCTGGATACGAGCAGGTAGAGGTGGCTCTGGCACAGTTGTACATAGGGGTAAAACCCGAAAACACCGCTTTGAGCTAGACTCAAACGGGAACTGGTACATGAAAACGGGCCTTACTGCACTCTTGGTTACGACACTCCCGGGGGATATGCTTTGGTAAATTTATAAGATTAGTATAAACCATTATTAAAGGAACAAAGATAAAATAAAATAAAGACTCACATAAGAATATATGATCATGGATAACCTCAATTGGAACCTTGGGGATCAGAAGATAGGGTATAATTTTCTTCTATAAGTTTATCCTTCTATGCTTAAACTTTACTTTTCATGATTATTGGATAAGCATTTAAACCCTAATTATACTTTCTTTTCATAGTTAATTGTGGGAAATAGAAGAACATGTCCCAACAAACAGGGTGATTGGGAATGTGACAATTGCCCTATTAATATGACATAGATGACGAGATATCAAGTTGAACATATTGTGATTATGCATAACCATCTATCAAAAATCACAATTAATAATTGGTATCTAGTGGAAATTCATCAAGGAAGAAGAAGACAATGTCTCAAGGATGTTCATCTGATAATTTTGATTAGGGGATTAATAGATTATTACTATTTTGGAAGATGTTCAATATTTTGGGAACCCTATTTGATCGAGGTAAATAGATTACTACGGTATATTCTTTGGGGAGTAAAGGTTGACTTATATTTTGATGAATCGATGAATTTAAGGTGATCTTATGGTAATATAAGTTACTTATGGAAATGATAAAATTATATTGGTGAAAATATGTTTAGGTTAGTTACTTTTGTTATAAGATGTTAGGAGTGGTTTATGTTGTTTGGAGATGAACGATGAAGATTATTTTGGATGACTATGTTATCAAATCCTTCTAGTATTTGGGTTTCAATATTAGTTTGGTTTATTTTGAGGAATTTTAAGAACAGTTATTTATTGAATGGTCTATGATGAACATTGGCTAGGTCCATGGAACTTTGAAGATTTTAATGTAGCTTCCCTCCCTATGGGATTCTTTCTTTATGAAGAGTTGTTTTATCTTACCCTTTCTGTATTTGGGATAATGTCTAAAGAACGAAGAAATTAATAGTTAATCTTTTGTGGATTACGTGACTCTCAAGAAGATGATTCTTGTGTTTTGATGAGACCAAGTGTTTTTGAATGCTCATCGTTTGGTTAAAAGATTAGTTTTGGTAGAAAAATATTAAATGATGAAACTCTACTTGAAGGTAGGTATATTTCCTTATGTTTTTGTTCTATGTAGTAAACGAATTCCTCAAAATTAATAAAAGGAACGTAAATTTTTTTTTTGTTGTTTTATGTTTCTTACTAGGTAATCAAAGACCGTTTACACACATCATAAGTTTGGGATTTTCTCATGGTTAACTTTATCCTAATCATGTTTTCTATCACTCTCTTTCAGAACTTGACCCTTTGATTTTCTTCCAGGTCCATGTCTTCCTACATGGAATCCTAGCGTGGGTTAACTCGGGTGACCTTTGTACTTCCCTTTCATTGTTTTAAAGTATTAATTTTACTGACTCCTTTTCTGATTTGGGAAATTCAATAAAATTTCAAAACCCAATTTTAATAATTACAAAGACACAATTACTTAAGGGGGGAAGATTTTAACGACCCAAAATTTTGAATAAATCTTGCTTCTGAATTTTGTGTGTTATTTTTTTTTATACTCAAATAAACTGTTTCATTTGATAACATGATTATAATTAAAATGAGACCGTTGGGTATTGATTGTTATATTACCATTGGTCAATATGATTGCTAGAAACTAAACGATTCGATTATTGTCTCTAAATACAAGTAATCTTGGTTAATTAATATAGAAAGAAGATTCGATGGCCTCACCCAGTAGTCTTGGACGATCGAAGCCCATCTAATAGAACTTGGGAAGGAGGTAGCACCATTGGGATTTTCCCTGGACCTGTCCCAAGCCAAACATAATCCTGTGAAGCTAGAATGGAATCTCCTTCGCAAGAAGTTCAAACTGATTGAAATTACTACTCGTGCGATGTTGGCCAAGCTACCCTTAGATTCTCTCACCTTAGCACACCTTACACTTAGGTCATATACTGGGGTTATTAGGGGCCATGTAAGGAGACCGTAACTGCCTTTTGTAATCCTTTGTTTTAAATAAAAATTGGAATTTCTTCTTATGATGAACTTTATGAATTTCTAAATGACCGAAAAAATATTGTATGTATATTTTTGATGAATTTTAGAAAAATGATATTTTAAAAATGTTTATGTGAACCTTAAATAATTAAAAATGTGCAACGATTTTCAAAAAATGGTCTTCTACAATTATGCTCAGTACGAAATTTAAAGTCTAATAACATCAACATGATTTTTGATGAATAGTAAATTTTGAATAGATATATTATGCTTAGGATTAGTAATGTGACCAAATGGATTAGTAAACTCACTTAAAGAAAGTATTAATATAATCTAGGCACCTTGATTTAAGTAATGATATTCAATAAAATGGTTAAATAAAGTTTTCATAAATTATTAGCCAAGTATTATTATTTTTGATTGAATAGTGTTTTTTAATAAAAAAATAAAATTAAAAATATTTAGAAAATTATTTTTATAAAATGGATTCCATTTTTGAACTCAGAGCATCGGTTTATGTTATGGTAATTTTTGGGGATTTTTCTGAAAAAAATGAATTTTCGGGGAATATTGCTTGTTTTAAAAATTAAATTAAATATATTTAGAATTTGTTTTTATAAAATGGAGTTCGTATTTTTAATCAGATCATCGATATTTGGTTAAGGTTAAATTTTGGGATTTGTCTGAGAAATATGAATTTTCAGTGAATAGTGAAAATTCAGTTTTTAAATTACGGGTGTTTAATGACATCATTAAATGATGAATTAAGTATGTAATCAATATGTTCGACTTATGAATAGTATGATAAGGTATGAGGTGTCCCAAGTGGCCAATACCATGGGACAATACCATGGGAAAGCCCATGGTTTTTCCAAAACCTCCAATGAGGTGTCCCTTGGTCATTAATGCCTTGTCCCCTCACTTTCCCTATAAATACCAAGACACTCTCTCATCCTTTGGACTCCAAAATCATTATCAACGAAGTTCTGGTCTCCTTATCTCCCAAAGAGCCCCCCCAAGGTGCCCCAAGCCCTCAAGGTCCAAACCATTGAGTTTTAAGAGTTACATTTTAAGGTAAGGGATCTGACCTCTCTCTTTCTTTTCAAGTAATCTCTTTTATGTCATTACTTTTATGCTCCATGTTCATATGTTTAAGGATGTTCTTTTATATTCACCTTACTTAAAGATTTATGTTCATATGATGATATACCCCCTCTTTCTTTCATCATTTCATTTCAGGAATGTTAAAGTGGCGCCGTTAGGCTGCCAAATTTTTAAGGGATTCTTTCACCCATCTTGTTTTCAAGATCTATATTCATGTCACGTATTTAATGTTCCTTTATATTATGTTGGGGTATTATCTATAAATATATCATACTGATCTTTTATATTCATATGATGAGAGACCCTATTTGATATTTTCAATTCATTTTTGTTGAAGATTAAGTGGCGCCGTTAGGCTGCCAAATTTTAAGGGATTCTTTCAACTTTCACATTTTTCAAAGTTCTAATTTCATGTCAAGTCTTTAATGTTCTTTTTTATTATGTTGGGGTATGATATCTATATCTATCATACTTAACTTTTATGTTCATATGATGAGAGACCCTATTTGATCTCGTCAAATCATTTTTGTTGATGTTTTAGTGACACCGTTAGGCTGCCGAATTTTATAAGAGAAATCTTATTTTTGTCTTACTTCCATTTTTTTCATTTCAAATGGTATGTCCTTAAAATTTCATTACCATGACTCATATACTTTATATTCTGTCCCTATAATATTTTTATAGATCATTTATGAGTGGGTGACCCATTTCCCCCATGTTATCAACGTTTTTTAAAACCCTGTAACGTAGCCGTTATGCTGCAAACTTTTCTTCTCAAAATACCTCTCTATTTTTCTGAAAATTATTTTATGTTATTAAGTTAATACTAAAAGATCTTATTTCTACAGGGGTATTCACATATGTATCAAAATGTTCTATTTTATATTCTGGGATTTACATACATGAAACCTTCTTTCCCATTCTGTGGGTTTAAAGTGACATAAAGGTCATGTCTTTAAAGTAGTTTTTAAAACGTTATTATTATAAAATGAAAACCATTTATTTTATTCTATATTGGTTGTTTATGCAATTATTTATGATGATATATGTGGCTCACATGACAATAAAGACATGTAAAGGGTGCGCCCAGACATCGCTCCAATGCATTAGGTAAAGACTTAATCTCTAGATATGACCATTTAGACTGATACCTTGGTAAATAACCTTAGTAATTTTTAATGACACCTTGGTGATGGACATTGGTGACATGAAATGATTGTAAATATTAAATGTTGTAGCCACATCATCAAGTTATGAAAAATGTTATTTTTATTATGATATGCCTCATGATTTTGTTCTCATGCCTTAATATTCTTTTTCATGACATTGTTGATGAATCCCAAGTTCACATGTTAAATGTTTCCCCTTGTACCCCTTACTGGGCCTTCTGCTCACCCTTTCCTTTGATGTATGTCCCCAGGTTATGAGATTCAATAATGAACCTAGGATGAAAATGAGGAGAAGCCTTTCAAGTGTTTAAAGAAAATTGTTTTTTGTTGTTTTCTTGTTTTATGTTTCTTGTTTCCAAGACACTAAACCTTAAAGATCCTCAGTTTTTTGTAGTGTAACGAAAGTTTATGTTATAAAAAGGCGGTATGTTATAGTTGGTATTAGTGGATGGTTTAGTTATTTTTGGAAATTAGGATATGAAAAATTTAGGAAGAAACCTATAGAAAATTTTATATATAGGAAATATTCCTGGTATTTTGGTGAGTGTTTTGTAAGGGGTTTCCAAGAAAATACATCCCTGTTTGGATACGAGCAGGTAGAGGTGGTTCTGGCACAGATTTACATAGGGGTAAAACCCAAAAACACCGCTTTGAGCTAGACTCGAACGAGAACTAGTACACGACAATGGGCCTTGCTGCAATCTTGGTTATGACACTCTCGAGGGATATGCTTTGGTAAATTCATAAGCTCAGTATAAACCATTATTAAAGGATCAAAGATAAAATAAAATAAAGATTCACATAAGAATATATGATCATGGATAACCTCGATAGGAACCTAGGGGATCACATGTTAGGGTATACTTTTCATCTACAAGATTATACATCTTTACTTAATGTTTCCTTTTCAGGATTATTGGATGAGTATTTAAGACCTTATTATACTTTATTTTCATAGTTAATAGTGGGAAATGGAAGAACATGTCCCAACAACCAGGGTGATAGGAAATGTGACGATTGCCCTATTAATATGACAGAGATGATGAGAGATCAAGTTGAACATATTTTGATTATGCCAAACTAGCTTTCAAAAATTACAATTAATAATTGGTACCTAGTTGAAATTCAACAAGGAAGTAGAAGATGAAGTCTCAAGGATATTCATCTGATAATGTTGATTAGGGGATTAAATGATGATTACTATTTTGGAAGACGTTCACTATTTTGGTAAATCTATTTGATCGAGGTAAATATATTACAACGGTATTTTATTTGGGGAGTAAAGGTTGACATATATTTTGATGAATTGATGAATTTAAGGTGAACTTTTGGTAATATATGTTACTTATGTAAATGATTAACCTATTTGGGGAAAATATGTTAGGTTAGTTACTTTTGTTATAAGATGTTGGGAGTGGTTTATGTTGTTTGGAGATGAATGATGAAGTTTATTTTGGAAGACTATGTTATCAAATATTTCTTGTATTTGGGTTTAAATCTTAGTTTGGTTTATTTTGAGTAATTTTAAGAACAATTATTTATTGAATGTTCTATGATGTACTTTGGGTAGTACCATGGAACTTTGAAGACTTAAAAATATTTTCCCTTCCTATGGGATTCTTTATTTTTGAAGAGTTATTTTATCTTACCCTTTCTGTTTTTGGGATAATGTCTAAAGATATAAGATATTAATAGTTAATCTTTTGTGGATTACGTGACTCACAAGAAGATGATTCTTTTGTTTTGATGAGACCATGTGTTTTTGAATGCTCATCGTTTTGTGAAAAGATTAGTTTTGGTAGAAACTTATTAAAGGATGAAACTCTAAATGAAGGTAGGTATATTTCCTTATGTTTTTGTTCTATGTAGTAAAAGAATTCCACAAAATTATGAAATAGAATATAAAACAAAATTTTTTTTGGTTTACGTTTCCAACTAGGTAATCAAAGTCCGTTTACACACATCATAACTTTGAGATTTTCTCATGGCTAACATTCTCTTAATCATGTTTTCTATCACTCTCCCTCATAACTTGACCCTTTTTTTTCATCCATGTCCATGTTTTCCTACATGGAATCCTAGTGTGGGTTAACTCGGGTGACCTTTGTATTTCCCTTTATTTCTTTTAGAGTATTAATTTTACTGACTCCTTATCCGATGTGGGACATTCAATGAAATTTTAAAACCCAATTTTAAAAATTGTGAGGATGCAATTTCTTAAGGGGGAAGATTGTAACGACCCGAAATTTTGAATAAATCATGTTTCCTAATTTTTGTGTTATTTTATTTATTTTTTTTATACTCACCAAAACTCTAACATTTGATAACATGTGTATAATTAAAATGAGACCGTTGGGTTTTGACTGTTATATGACCATTGGTCAACATGACTGCTAGAAACTAAACATTTAGATTATTGTCTCTAAATACAGGTAATCATGGTTAATTAATATAGAATGAAGATCTGATGGCCTCACCCAATAGTCTTGGATGATCGAATCCCATCTGACAGAACGTGGAAAGGAGGTATCACCACTGGGCTTTTCCCTGGACCAATCCCAAGCCGAACTTCATCGTGTGAATCTAGAATGGAATCTCCATCACGAGAAGTTTAAACTGATAGAAATTACTACTCGTGCGATGTTGGCCGAGACACCCCCAAATTATCTCACCTTAGTAGACCTTACACTTAGGTCCTATTCTGGGGTTATAAGGGGCTATGTAAGGAGACCGTAACTGCCTTGTGTAATCTTTTTTTTAAATAAAAATATGGATTTCTTCTTATGATGAAGTTTATGAATTTCCAAATGACTGGATAAATATAGTATGCATATTTTTGATGAATTTTAGGAAAGGATATTTTAAAAATGTTTATTTAAACCTTAAATAATTAAAAATATGTAATGATTTTCAAAAAATGGTCTTCTAAAATTATGTTCAGTACGGAATTTAGAGCCTAATAAGATCAACATGATTTTTGATGAATAGTAAATTATGAATTGTGATTTTATGCTTAGGATTAGTAATGTGACAAAATGGATTAGTAATCTCACTTAAATAAAGTATTAATATAATCTATGCACCTTGATTTAAGTAATGAGATTCAATAAAATGGTTAAATAATGATTTCATAAACTATTATTCAAGTATTAGTTTTTTCGAGTGAATAGTGTTTTTTAATTAAAAATTAAATTAAAAATATTTATAAAAATATTTATATAAAATGGATTTCTTTTTTGAACTCAGAGCATCGATATTATGTTAAGGTAAATTTTGGGTATTTTGTGGAAAAAAATGAATTTTCGGTGAATAGAGTTTTTATTTAAAAATTAAATTAAAAATATTTAAAAAATTACTTTTATAAAATGGAGTTCATATTTTTATTCAGTGCGTTGATATTTGGTTAAGAGGAAATTTTTGGATTTTTCTGTGAAAGATGAATTTTCAGTGAATAGTGAAAAAACAATTTTTATGTTACGGGTGTTTAATGACATCATTAAATGATGTATTAAGTATGTAATCAATATGGTCGACTAATGAATAGTTAGATATGGTATGAGGCGTCCCAGGTGGCAAATACCATGGGAAAATACAATGGGCACGCCCATGGTTTTTCCAAAACCACCAATGAGGTGTCCCTTGGTCATTAATGCCTTGTCCCCTCACTTTCCCTGTAAATACCAAGCCACTCTCTCATCCTTTGGACTCCAAAATCATTCTCAACGAATTTATGGTCTCCATAACTCCCAAGGAGTCCTCACAAGGTGCCCCTATGCCCTCAAGGTCCAAACCATTGAGTAATAAGAGTTACGTTTTAAGGTATGGGATCCGACCTCTCTCTTTCTTTTCAAGTAATCTCTTTTATGTCATTTCTTTTATGCTCCAGTACCTTATGTTAAAGGATGTTATTTTATATACATATTACTGTCCTTTTTATTTTAATATGATGAGATACCCCCACATTCTCTCATCATTTAATTTTAATAATGTTAAAGTGGCATCGTTAGGATGCCGATTTTTTAAGGGATTCGTGCACCCTTCTCGTTTTCAAGATCTATTTTAATTTCAAGAATTTAATGTTCCTTTTTAATATGTTGGGGAATGATATCTAAATATATCATACTGATATTTTATGTTCATATTATGATAGACCCTATTTGATCTTGTCGATTCATTTTTGTTGAAGTTTAAGTGGCATCGTTAGGCTGCCGAATTTTAAGGGATTTTATAACCTTCCTCATTTTTCAAAGTTATACTTTCTTGTCAAGTCCTCCAAGTTCCTTTTTATTATGTTGGGGTATGATATATATATATATCATATTTAAATTTTATATTCTTATGATGAGATACCATATTTGATCTCGTCAAATCATTTTTGTTGATGTTTAAGTGACGCCGTTTGGGTGGCGAATTTTTATAAGAGAAATCTTATTTTTGTCTTACTTCCATGATTTTCATTTCAAATGGTATGTCCTTAAAATTTCATTACCATGATTCATATCCTTTATATTATGTCCATATACTATTTTCATAGATCGTTTATGAGTGGGTGACCCATGTCCCCTCGGTTTTCAACGTTTTCTAAAACCCTGTAACATTGTCGTTATGCTGCTAAATTTTGGTCTCAAAATGCCTCTCTTTTTTTCTGAAACATATTTTATGTTATTAAGTGAATACTCAAAGCTCTTATTTATACAGGGGTATTCACATATATATCAAAATTTTCTATTTTAAATTCTTGGATTTACATACATGAAACCCGCTTTCCCTTTCCGTGGGTTTAAAGTGAGATAAAGGTCATGTCTTTAAAGCAGTTTTTAAAATGTTAGGATTATGAAATGTAACCCATTTATTTTATGCTATATGGGTTGTTTATGAAATTATTGATGATGATATATTTGGCTCACATGAAAATAAATACATGTCAAGGGTACGCTCATATAGAGATCAAATGCATTGGTCAAAGACTTAATTTCTAGAGATGACCATTTAGACTGAAACCTTGGTAAATAACCTTGGTAATTTTTAGTGACACCTTGGGGATGGAGCTTAGTGAAACAAAATGATTGTCAATATTAAATGTTGTAGCCCCATATTCATGTAATGAAAAATGATATTTTTATTATGATATTCCTTACGATTTCTTTCTCATGCTTTAAAGTTCTTTTTCATGACATTGTTGATGTATCCCCAGTTCACATGTTAAATGTTTCCCCTTGTTTCCCTTACTGGGCCTTTTGCTCACCCTTTCCTTTGATGTATGTCCCCAGGTTATGAGATGCAGTAATTAACCTAGGATGAACATGAGGAGAATCCTTTCATGTGTTTATGAAGAATATTTTTTGTTGTTTTCATGTTTTACGTTCCTGGTTTCCAAGACACTAAACCTTAAAGATCCACAGTTTTGTGTAATGTAATGAAAGTTTATGTTAAAAAAAGGAAGTATGTTATAGTTTGTATCCATGGATGGTTTAGTTATTTGTGTAAATTAGGATATTAAATCTTTAGGAGTAAGCCTATAGAAATGTTTATATATAGGAAATCTTCCTGGTATTTTGGTGAGTGTTGAGTTAGGGGTTTCCAAGCAAATGCATCCCTGTCTGGATACAAGCAGGTAGGGGTGGCCCTGGCACAGATGTACATAGGGGTAAAACCTGAAACACCTCTTTGAGCTATACTTGAACGGGAACTGGTACACGACAACGGCCCTTGCTGCACTCTTGGTTACGAAACTCCTGGGGGATATGCTTTGGTAAATTCATAATCTTAGTATGAACCATTATGAAAGGAACAAAGATAAAATAAAATAGTGATTCACATAAGAATATATGATCATGGATAACCACGATTGGAACCTAGGGGATCACAAGTTAGGGTATACTTTTCTTTTACAAGTTTATCCTTCTATGCTTAAAGTTTCCTTTTCATGATTATTGGATAAGTATTTAAGCCCTAATTATACTTTCTTTTCATAGTTATTAGTGGGAAATTGATGAACATGTCCCATCAACTAGGGTGATAGGAAATGTGACGATTTCCCTATTAATATGTCAGAGATTACGAGAGATCAAGTTGAACTTATTGTGATTATGCCAAACCAGCTATCAAAAATCACAATTAATAATTAGTAGCTAGTGGAAATTCATCAAGGAAGTAGAAGACGAATTCTCAAGGATGTTCATCTGATAATGTTGTTTAGGGGATTAAAAGATGACTACTATTTTGGAAGATGTTCACTATTTTGGGAACCCTATTTGATCAAGGTAAATAGATTACTACGGTATTTTCTTTGGGGAGTAAAGGTTGACTTATATTTTGATGAATCGATGAATTTAAGGTGAAATTATGGTAATATAGGTTACTTATGGAAATGATTAACATTTCTTTGGGAAAATATGTTTAGGTTAGTTACTTTTGTTATAAGATGTTAAAAGTGGTTTACGTTGTTTGGAGATGAATGATGAAGTTTATTTTGGAAGACTATGTTATCAAATCATTCTTGTATTTAGGTTTCAATCTTAGTTTGGTTTATTTTGAGGAATTTTAAGATCAATTATTTATGGAATGGTCTATGATGAACTTTGGGTAGTACCATAGAACTTCGATGATTTAAAAGTAGTTTCCCTTCCTATGGGATTCATTCTTTTTGAAGAGTTGTTTTATCTTACGCTTTCTGTTTTAGGGATAATGACTAAAGATAGAAGAAATTAATAGTTAATCTTTTGTGGATTACGTGACTCTTAAGAAGATGATTCTTGTGTTTTGATGAGACCATGTGTTTTTGAATTCTCATCATTTGGGGAAAAGATTAGTCTTGGTAGAAACTTATTAAAGGATGAAACTCTACTTGAAGGTAGGTATATTTCCTTATGTTTTTTTTCTATGTAGTAAATGAATTCCTCATAATTGTGAAAAGGAACATAAAAAAATGTTGTCGGTTTACATTTCATAATAGGCAATCAAAGACCGTTTACACACATCATAAGTATGGTATTTTCTCATGGTTAACTTTCTCCTAATCATGTTTTCTATCACTCTCCCTCAGAACTAGACCCTTTGTTTTTTCATCCATGTTCATGTTTTCCTACATGGAATCCTACTGTGGGTTAACTCGGGTACATTTGTACTTCCCTTTCTTTCTTTTAATGTAATAATTTTACAGACTGGTTTTCCGATGTGGGACATTCAATGAAATTTCAAAACCCAATTTTAAAAATTGCGATGACGCAATTTCATAAGGGGGGAAGATTTTAACGACCCGAAATCATGAATAAATCTTCTTTCCTAATTTTGTGTGTTATTTAATTTTTCATTATACTCAATAAAACTATTTTATTTGATAACTTTAGTATAATTAAAATGAGACTATTGGGTTTTTACTATTATATGACCATTGCTCAATATGACAGTTAGACACTAAACGTTTTGATTATTGTCTCTAAATACAAGTAATCTTGGTTAATAAATATATAAAGAAGATTAGATGGCCTCACATAGTAGTCTTGGACGATCGAAGCCCATCTAACAGAACTTGGGAAGGAGGTAGAACCACTGGGCTTTTCTCTGGACCAAACCCAAGCTGAACTTCATCGTGTGAAGCTAGAATGGAATCGCCTCCGCGAGAAGTTCAAACTGATAGAAATTACTACTCGTGCAATGTTTGCTGATCCGCCCTCAAATTCTCTCACCTTAGCACACCTTACACTTAGGTCCTATGCTAGGGTTATAAGGGGCTATGTTAGTAGACCATAACTGCCTTGTGTAATCCTTTGTTTTAAATAAAAATTGGATTTCTTCTTATGATGAAGTTTATGAATTTCCAAATGACTAGATAAATATAGTATGCATATTTTTGATGAATTTTAGAAAAAGGATATTTTAAAAATGTTTATGTAAATCTTAAATAATAAAAAATGTGTAATGATTTTAGAAAAATGGTCTTCTACAATTATGTTCAGTATGAAATTTAGAGTCTAATGAGATCAACTTGATTTTTGATGAATAGTAAATTGTGAATAGTGTTTTTATGCTTAGGATTAGTAATGTGACAAAATGGATTAGTAATCTCAATTAAAGAAATTATTAATATAATCTAGGCACCTTGATTTAAGTAATGAGATTAAATAAAATGGTTAAATAACGATTTCATAAATTATTAGTCAAGTATTAGTTTTTTTGAGTGAATATTGTTTTTAAAATAAAAATTAAATTAAAAAAATTTAGAAAATTATTTTTATAAAATGGATTTCATTTTTGAACTCAGAGCATCGATATTATGTTAAGGTAATTTTTGGGGATTTTTCTAAAAAAATGAATTTTCGGTGAATTGTGTTTTTATTTAAAAATTAAATTAAAAATATTTATAGTTTTTTTATAAAATGGAGTTCATATTTTTAATTAGAGCATCAATATTTGGTTAAGGTGAAATTTTGGGATTTTTCTGAGAAAGATGAATTTTTAGTGAATAGTGAAAATACAGTTTTTAAGTTACAGCTGTTTAATGACATCATTAAATGAAGTATTAAGTATCTAATCAATATGGTCGACTTATTAATAGTAAGATAAGGTATTAGGTGTCCAAATTGGCCAATACCATTGGAGAATACCATGGGAAGTCCCATGGTTTTTCCAAAACCACCAATGAGGTGTCCCTTGGCCATTAATGTCTTGTCCCCTCACTTTCCCTATAAATACCAAGCCACACTCTCATCCTTTGGACTCCAAAATCAGTCAAACGATTTTTGGGTCTCCTTAATTCATATGGAGTCCTCCCAAGGTGCCCCCAATCCATCAAGGTCCAAAACATTGTGTTTTAAGAGTTAAGTTTTAAGGTAAGGGATCCGACCTCTCTCTTTTTTTTCAAGTAATCTCTTTTATGTCATATCTTTTATGCACTATGATCATATGTTGAAGTATGTTGTTTTATATTCATCTTACTTCCCTTTTTATGTTCATATGATTAGAGACCCCCTCTTTCTCTCAACATTTCAATTTAAGAATGTTAAAGTGGCGCCGTTAGGCTGCCAAATTTTTAAGGGATTCTTTCACCCTTCTCGTTTTCAAGATCTATTTTCATGTAAAGTGTTTAATTTTCCTTTTTATTATGTTGGCGTATGATATATAAATATATCATACTGATATTTTATGTTCATATTATGTGATTCCCTATTTGATCTTGTCAATTCAGTTTTGTTGATGTTTATGTCGTGCCGTTAGGATGCTGAATTTTAAGGGATTCTTTCACCTTTCTCATTTTTCAAAGTTCTACTTTCAGGTCAAGTCTATCATGTTCCTTTTTATTATGTTGGGGTACTATGTCTCTATCTATCATACTGAACTTTTATTTTCATATGATGAGATACCCTATTTGATCTCGTCAAATCATTTTTTTATGTTTAAGTGACGTCGTTAGGCTGCCGAATTTTTATAAGAGAAATATTTTTTTGTCTTACTTCCATGTTATTCATTTCAAATGGTATGCCCTTAAAATTTCATTACCATGATTCATCTCCTTTATATTCTGTCCCTATACTATTTTTATATATCATTTATGAGTGGGTTAACCATTTCCCCTCTATTTTCAAAGTTTTCTAAAACCCTATAACGTAGTCGTTATGCTGCAAAATCTTCCCATCAAAATGCCTCTCTATTTTTCTGAAAATTATTTTATGTTATTAAGTGAATACTCAAAGATAATATTTATAAAAGGGTATTCACATATATATCAAAATTTTCAATTTTAAATTCTGGTATTTACATACATGAATCCCGCTTTCCCTTTTCGTGGGTTTAAAGTGACATAAAAGTCATGTCTTTAAAGCAGTTAATAAAACGTTATGATTATGAAATGAAACCCATTTATTTTATGATATATGGGTTGTTTATGAAAGAATTGATGATGATATATGTGGATCAAATGATAATAAATACATGGCAAAGCTGATCCCAGATAGCACTCCAATGCATTGGGTAAAGACTTAATCTCTAGAGATTACCATTTAGTCTGATACCTTGGTAAATAACCTTGGTAATTTTTAATGACACCTTGGTGATGGACCTTGGTGAAATGAAATGATTTTCAATATTAAATGTTGGAGCCACATATTCAAGTTAAGAAAAATGTTATTTTTATTATGATATTCCTCACGATTTCTTTCTCATGCCTTAAAGATCTGTTTCATGACATTGTTGATGTATCCCTAGTTCACATGTTAAATGTTTCCACTAGTTTCCCTTACTGGGCCTTCTGCTCACCCTTTCCTTTGATGTATGTCCCTAGGTTATGAGATGTAGTAATGAACCTAGGATTAACATGAAGAGAATCCTTTCAAGTGTTTAAGAAGATTGTTTTTTGTTGTTTTCATGTTCTATGTTCCTGGGATCCAAGACACTAAACCTTAAAGATCCTAAGTTTTGTGTAATGTACTGAAAGTTTATGTTATAAAAAGGCAGGATGTTATATAATGCTTCATCAGTTCTTCTTGGTTATAATTGAGAAAGGAATACATGATGTTCTACTTAATTTATTAAGGAACTTCTAGTCCTTACAGGTTGATTCACATCACTAATGAAACTATCACGGGGATGATTCTTTAGATACAACTGATTTTGGTTTTGTAAAACCTCTTCATCAACAAAGGGTAGGAAATCTTCTGGGGTAAATGATTCAGAAGTATCTTCTTGAACATTATCCTTATAATAAGGATCTACTATCAATGGTTGATAATCGGTTTTTGAAAACAAATATGAGGATGTAGGTTGGGGTTGTTTAAAAACAAAAAGATCGGTTTCATCAAATTTCACGTGCACTATCTCTACAACAGTACATGTTTTTTAATAGAAAACTCTATAAGCCTTAGATGTTTTGGAATAGCCTAAGAAACTTCCATTATCGGATTTAGGAAAGATTTTATAGAGATTATATTTAGTATTAATAATGAATACCTTGCAACCAAAAACCATAATGTTGGAAAGTCTAGGTTTTCTTCCATTCAATAACTCATAAAGAGTTTTATTAAGAAATGGTATAATCAAAACATGATTTATAGTATAAAAAGAAGTACTTACAGCTTCATAAAAAAATTATTTTCTATTGAATACTCACTCAACATGGTTATAGTTATCTCTTGAAGAATTATAATTCTTCTTTCAACAACACCATTCTGTTCATGTATTCTTGGTGCTGAGAAGTTATGAGTGATGCCTTTTCTACTAAAAAAATTTTCAAAATCAGAATTTTGAAATTCTCCTCCATGTTCAGTATGAATAGTTTTAAATTGAAGATTTTTCTAAATTTTAACTTGGTCTCTTAAAATTTTTAAATAAGTAAACTCTTTAGATTTCTTTTCTAGAAAATATATGCATGTAAATCTAGTGTAATCATCAACTAGAACAAATACATAGTACTTGCCTCCAATACTTCTAGTTTGTGTAGAACCAAATATATCCATATGCACAAACTGAAATGAATCAATAGTTGTGACTTCACCGACCAATTTAAAACATGATTTATTTTTCTTTCCATATTGACAAAGGTCACAAACTTTTGAAGAATCAAATCTAAGCACCGGTAGATCTTTAACTAATCTTTTCCTAGAAAGTTTGCATAAGTTTCTAAGGTCACATTGACCTAACCTTCTATGCCACAACCAAGAATGATCGTCCATTTCACTAATTCATGGTAGATCATGGTTCCTAAAGTCATATATGTTTAGTGTGTAAACATTCTGTTTCCTATGGGAAGAAAGAATAAACTCTTCTTTGGAATTGTGTACTAAGCACTTTTCATTCCTAAAATTCACAAGGTAACCTTCATCACATAATTGGCTTATGATAATGAGGATTTTTATAAGACCTTTAACAAATAATACATTTAAAATAAATGTTTTTTCAAGAAGAAAAATGTTACCTATACCAATAAGTTTTCCCTAATCATTGTCCTTGAAAGTTACTTTTCCTCCTTTTGTCTTGATAATCTTCTCAAAATAGTTTTTTTACCAGAAATATGCCGGGAAAATCCACTGTCCATGTTCCATGTATTTCTGTTGGTACCTTCTCTATTTTACTAAAAATAAGAAAAAGTTATATTTTAGGAATCCAAACTTGCCTGGATCCGGAATTCTTAGAAGTAAAATTTTCAGCACCGACATCTTTTTAGAAAAATAGGCCTTATGAAATCCTAATGATTGGGTTTTGTTTATGGAACAATTTTTTTCCCAGTGTCCACCTCACTGACACATAGTGAAAAAAGGAGAACCTTGTGGATGAAAATAATTGTTACTAAAAAGAAGTTTAGAACTAGTATATCCAAACCCAGAACTATTCCTTAGAGGTCGGATTTGGGAACAAATTTTATCATCATTTTCCTAAGCTAAGGAAATGTTTGAAAAACACTTCCTCAATGAAAATATTTCGAATTTTAGTGTGATAACCATGTTCTTGTCTTCTAAAACATTTGATTTTGAACTAGAGCTAGGCTCAAAAACATTTTTCTTAGAAATTATGTTTTCTTGATCATTAGAATGTTTTTTCTTTTCAGAAATCACTTCTTCATGATTTTTTGATATACTTTCAAAATTAGAATTTTTCTTATCATGATCTTTAGAAATATCTGATATCTCATTAGTAAGAATTGTATTCATATAATTTTCTTTATCATGTTTTTTCATGAGTTTTGAATTCTCAATATCAAGAAGTTTGGAAAGCCTAGAAACTTCTTCATAGGTAGTTAAAGTATTATCTTTATCAAAATAAGATTCTTCATCTGAAGAGTTATAATATTTACTATCATTAGCATTTAAAGAAACATTGTTCAATGATTCATAATT
The DNA here is from genome assembly GCA_963277665.1 of Viscum album. NCBI lineage: Eukaryota > Viridiplantae > Streptophyta > Magnoliopsida > Santalales > Viscaceae > Viscum > Viscum album. Next base: position 1,708,146,302 of record OY728142.1, read on the forward strand.
ATGTAACTTATCTATAATGAGATGATTTTCGACAGTTAATCTAGATATTAGACCAAGATTCTTTAGTCAAGAAGATTCATCATCTTAAGATTCATCTGAAGAATCTCCACCCCTTGCACAGAAGGTGTCATTTTATTTCAAGACTTTCTTATCTTTATCCTTGTAAAAATTATATTTTTATCTCAGAATTTATTTACTTTCTTTCTATTCTTTTAAGTATATGAGAATCATTCCTTATATGTCTATCTATCTTGCATTTATAACATGTGACTTCTGAATCTTTCATGTCTTTCCTTTCCTTTTTCTTATATATGGATTGAATGTTCCTCTATCCTGCTATCTTGTTCATCTGTCGAGCATGATTTTATAATTCATTATTTGAGGATTCACTTCCCCTAGATTCAGATAGGATAAAAATTTTCTTATATTTGAATCTTGTAATTCTCTCAGGAGTCTTGGCTTTCATTTGATTAGAAGTTATAGTAAAGGAAACACTAACATTCCCATTCTTCTTCATTACGTGATCATCATCTCTCTTCATTCTAGTCTCACACTAAAGAAGAGTTCCAAAGAGAACATCAAGAGTAATCTGAGTATCCTTCTTTTTCTCATCAATAGCACTCATTTTGGATTCCAACCCATTGGGCATGATGTTTATGATCTTATCAACAAGAGCTTCTCATCCAATCCTTTATCACCCATTGATTGAGAACTATTCACAATAGGCATGAAACATTGTTACACCTTACATATGGGTTATCTATAAAGAATATTAAAACCATGATATTCAGATCTGAGCATGGATCATCTTGTTTCAATAAATTTGGATTTTCCAAAGTGAGTAACATCCAGTTTCTTTCATATAGAATTTTCTGCTTCACAAGATGAGATTTAACTATATATATTGCTAGTCATGGAACAAAGACAAGTATTGTGTACCTTATAATTCAATTGATATTCATGATTTTCTTGATTAGTAAATGTACTAACTTCCTTTTCAGGGATTTTATATCCTCCAGTGTACATAACAAAATTATCTACACAAGTATTGATAATGATAGTCGTCATACAATCTCTCCAATACTCATAAAAATTTCCATCAAAGATAGGTGGTCTTGTTGGATTGATATTATCTATGGAACCAACATTTCTTCCTTCCATCTTTATGAAAAGTCTTTCCACACAAAACCTATTAATATAAAAATTTTGTATACAAGGAAAATATTCCTAAGAAAGATTAATGAAAAATAAGAGTATCTCAAAGAAAAAATTAATCTAAACTATACAAGTCCAAAATTTATGAATTCGAAAAAGTGTAAATCCGAAAAAGCATGAATCTAGAAAATATGATTCCAGAAAATCAATTCTGAAAAGTAAAAATAAGAATAATTCTCTTCTGAATTGAATTGTGGGATTTAATCAGATTAAACCAAAGTTATGATGCAAGTTTTTAGATTGGTTCAGGATTGAAGGTAACCTCCTCTGATGCCAATTTTGGAGATTGATAGATACAATAGATATGATACCGATTTTAGTATCAAACTATGATGTAAATACTCAAATACAAGTGGGGGTTAATTGTATACATTGAAAAAAACCTAAATAAAATTTTAATATCCAATATTCACAACACCTCTATGTTCTAATAACATGCATGATTTTGGAAAATTTATTCCAGAAATGAAACTTACCAAGAGTTTATAATAAATAATATTCTATCTTAATGCATATAGAATCTAACTAAATCAGAGTACAAGTATATGGAAGTATAATAATGTTATACTATCCTCAACAATAAAAATGAAGTGGAAAACATGTATCATATCAAGTAACAAGTGGTATGTCTTTTAACCCAAAGAGAAGGGTATCCAAAAGAATTGGATAAAGGTCCCTTGATTTATACATTCAATAAATTTTGTCTTACCCACACTCGGGTAAGCCCTCGATATAAAGAGCAGTGTCTGTCATGGTATCCTCGCAAGCCCTCAACTTCAAGGTAGTGGGAACCTCTGTATTCCTCAGCAATGAAGCCCTCAACTTCAAGGTAGTTGGCACCTCTATCTTCCTATAACCGGAAGCCCTCAATTGTACATAACAACAATCAGAGTAGCATGAAGCAAAGCTGAACAAATAGTTCAGTGCGCACAATGAAATGAAAGTATCTCTCTAGAAATCACTTCAACAGCATGTGGTCTCTAGAGTTGTAGAACATTGTTGAGATATTTTCAAATGAGCTCCTATTTATATACACTGCTTCAAAAGTCGGATCCCTCCTCCAATGGTGATATTTTTCATTGAATTTTAGAGGGACATGTACATGTGTCACTCAAACAATGGTTAGTTAGTAAATGAAAGCATGACCTCATTTAAAAAAACACAAGTGTAACCAAAACATGGTTTCATAACTAAAATCCAATATTCGCAATGTAAGGAAATAAAAGTTTATAGTCTAACCAAAATTGAATTCAAAGTATATAATACAATGATATTCGGAATCTATTTTTTAGGAATTCGAGAACCATAATTATATAGAATTCTGAAGTCTAAATTTCAAATAAAATTGGGAGTCTGGAATCCCAAGAATTTTGAACCTGAACTTGCAATGTTCGGAGTTGGAGTTCATGAGAATTCATAGTCAGAACTCATAAGAGTTCGTAGTCTGAATTCTGAGAACTCGGATTCAAAACATAGAGAAGTACGTAACCAGAATTTGTATTTGGAATTTGGTGTCAGAATGTAGAAATTTCGTATCCAGAATTTGTATTCAGAATTTGTAGTTAGAAAGTAGAAAGTTCGTATCCAAAATTCATATTTAGAATTCGGTGTTAGAACCTGGAAATTTTGTAACCAAAAATATGATTCAGAATTCAAAGTCAGAACTCAGAAATTTCGTATCCAGAATTCGTATTCAGAATTGGAAGTTTGACCTCAAAAAAGCTTATAACTAGATTTCTGAGAATTTGGATCCTAAAACAGAATGCTTCCTATCTAGGTATTTATATAGATATGAGGTTTTGGTTTCAATCCGAATTTTACACATAGAAAAATTATGTTATGGATAATGAAACAAGGTAAGGTTAAATTTCCCTTGGGAAGGAATTTTTCCTTAAAAAAGTAAAACATAGGGTAAAAATAGATTTTCCTTGAGATAACGTGTTTGAGATTTTCAAAAAAAGAGAAACGATAAATTCATAAGGAAACCATATTGACTCAACAATCTACCCCTTTAATGAAGGAATGGAAAAGACAAAAAGAAAACCATATTGACTCAACAATTATGCTATCTTATGATGCATATCTCCCATTTTTACCCTTACTAAGTATATGAGGTCATCTTGTGATATGTTTTCCATCAATTTTACTTTTATGGAACCAATTATGTTTAATATGATATAAAGATAATTAATATGAAGATATTGAGAGTATGTGTTAATAAATTTTTTTGAAATAATTTGATTTTGTATTTATTATGAACCTAGACTAAACCATTAGGGTTATGATGAATGTATATTAGTCACATGTAATGAATATTCATATATAAAGATGTCATATTAATTTTTTTTAAGTTCATGACTACTCATATTTAATTCCTACATATGCTTTCACATTTTTTCATATATATTAAAATCATTATAACCTCATTTCCAAATTAATTCATTATAAATTTAATTTTCATTATCATGAAAATATTCAATTTTTTTCATTCAGTTAAATTTCACAATAAAATAAATGGAAAATTTTAATCATCCTAATAGCATCTAATACAATACTAATTTCATTTATTAATATATATAAACATTCAAACCCTTTGTATATATATGAATTCATGAAATGGGGACAAGTTATGCTAATAATAACTCTATTGAAAATTGAAACATCGGGTCATAATAAATGCTAATAAATACTATAACCAGTATAAAATTAGTAGAACCAACTCTCAATCAAAAAAATATGTCTTAAAATTATTTATAAATCATAAATGTAATAATTCAAAATCATAATAAATGTAATGAACATAAAAGTGAATCATTGATTTTATAAAAAACATATTTATCAAACCATAAGTGTTCTGTACTACAAATTAGACTACTATAATTTTTTATCTGAGTTTTCCAAAAAACACATATATTAAGTCATAATAGAGAGAGATTAAATCATCTAAGGTTCATTCTATATACCATTAATCTATCAGAAAAATGATATAAACTATTAAATCATAATATAAAAACACTCCCTCGATATGTAATTCATATATTATTTTTTATTGATTTTTATTGATAAATACTAATTATTTTCAATAAAATAAAATTCGTTGAAATATTTTAGGGGAAATTATATTATTAGAGACTAAATAAATAATATAAAAAAAATCCCATTCAATAGTATTTATATCATTATAAAACATTATAAAAATCATATTGACATTTATTTAAGATCACGAGGAGTCCAAATCATTCTATAATAGAATATATATATATGTATACTCTATATTCCATTATTGTTTTATATGGAACTACACCTTATATTATGGAATGGATATTTTTATGGCGTACATTTGTATAAAATGATAATAAGAAATAAATTCCAAAAAAATATTAAAAGTAATAAATAATTTTCACAATGAGTCTAATGAAATTATCTATTTCTTGGTGGGTATATAAAAGTTTTACAATTGATTTGGTCTCTGAAATGAAATATAATATAATATATTTATATTCCTGAACATATTATATAAAAATATATGAGACAAAGAAATATAGAGAGATATTTATCTAGTCGTCCCTATAATATATAGAAGTGTATTAGTAGATATATGGCCTATTAAATTTTTTGTATTCCATATTGGATTAATATATGTTTTGTCATAGTTATAAACCAACTATTTTGTGGATATATCTTATATGTTATGGATTATTTTTTTTATTAATATTTTTATCATATTCCTCTATTTTAATAACATCATTCCTTAGTACAATTATTTTTTATTTCCATTTCTCCATTTAAAAACACAAACAATATTGAAACGCCATATTATAAAATCATTAATTGGATATTGTAAGATTGGAATATTTTCAAATATATAATTTTTATGTTTATTTAATTTATATAACCTTAAATTACAAAATTAATTCATGAGAGTATTTTATATGATTATAAAACATAAATATGAAATAACTGTTTTAAAAACACGGACTGGGGGTGGGACAGAGCTCTCATTTTACTACGAGAGATAACCATTATGTGCTAGTGATATCATGGCTATTGGTACATCTAATCATCTACATAAATAGAGGGAGAATCCCACTCTCACTCACTAGGTCTTTACCTAGTTCATCTCATTCACAAACCCGCTCTCCCCCATTAATTTCCACTTAATCTCTTCTAACCCTTATGACTGAAACTTCTCTTATTAAGATCTTTCTATTCTTTTTAGTTAGTAATTTTTTATAATTATCAAAAAAATATTCAGATCCCCCTGGTGGATTGATTTGGTTGTTATATCCTTTAAATATTAAAAATTTATTTATTTTTTAAATTATTTGGGTTATATAAGAGAATATTTTATTGAGATTAATAGATTCATATAACATAATTACGTTGTTTGGTGATGAAGGTGACATGATTAATACTTGTTTCTATGGACCTAGATTGTTTAAATTTATATTTTATATACTCTACAAATTATTATATATTAATATGAATCATGACTTTTTGAAATTAGAAATTTTTGTTATATATTCCGATATATACCTCACATTTGAAAGTCCAACAACAGAATAGATGATCATAAACATGGTCAATATTTTTAATTATTCAATCTTAGAAACTCTTATGTTTAAACATAATATCATCAAATAAATATTGGTATGTGTTAAAAATTTCATTCCTTTTATTCACATAATAATTTCATAAATTTAATGTCTGTATAGTTTCAAAAAAAATGATTGATTTAAATATAAGAGAGTTTTATGTCATCATTAATTTGTAAAATGAAATATACCCTAGTTTTAACATAGGGAGAACCATTTTCTCAGGGTAGGAAGTACTGGTGATCAATAAAATAATTAATTTGAAGGATATGTTGAAGACTCGAATTCAAATTGTATGTGAACTATATCTCCTAGTGTGAATGGTTTGAGTAATTCCAAGTGGAAAAATATGAATCATTCTATACGAAATCAATATGGATCTACAGATGATGGTAAATACAAGTGTTTATTTAGTGACATTGACACATAAATGAAATATATTACCCATAATCTGTCATCCCTCAGTTTCATGGTGATTCTTCGAGTCAAAAAAATGGATCTCATCTATAATTTAAGCAGAAGGAAGTATGTTGACTGAGTGCTTGGCTAGAGAGAAAAGGATGTGGATCCGTTAAGATTTAAATTTCAATAGATCCAGATATTTTTTTCCAACAAGCTGCTGGTATTCCCCCCAGAAATAATATAATGTGAGGTTATTCAGCCAATAATAGTGTAAAATGTGAATGTAATAACGTGAACTCCAATGTTATGTTCCAAAATATATAGTTTTTCTTTTAGAGGTAATTTCATTTAATGAGATGATAATGAAGGATGTGATTCATTAAAATTTAAAATAAAAATTAGACATGTAAGTAGTTTTATCTATATTATTATTAATGAAATAAGAAAATATGGTGCATTCCAAATGTTTTGTGAAATATGTGGAATATCTCCATGTGTAAATAGTCTCATTGTACCTCTTCTTTAATTTTGAGGTGGAATCCCAAATTGGTATACTATTTTACAGAGGTGTTAAAAGTTTTAATAATGGATGATGTTCCCTGTGTTAATATCCAATTAACAATGGAAAAATAGCATTATGTTGAATTTTTAATTCCTCACTAACCAAACCAATATTTATAATAACAGTTTTGAATGATATAGAACCAAATAAAAAATGTGGAATTACCTAACTAATGTATTTTTATGATTCCTCCAAACAAATTATTTAGAACTCAAGTCCCTCTATAGATATTCTTATTATTTATAAGGAATATGTGGAGTAAATATGATTCCATGTTGGGACTTACTGACATGAGGATTATAAAAGGATGATAAATAGAAATTCTAATGTTATAGTCAATCATGAATAGTCTTAATGAATTGATGCTCATGACCATATTTTAATTCGGGGGATTAATGTAGAGAAGACTATCATGGAGAAGTAAATCAATAAAAGGGATATGAAGACTATAATTTTTTAGGAAATTATTCAAAAGAATATTTACTGAAGTAAATTCCAAATAGTCTATATCCCCCACAAGATATGTTCCTATAATAATTTAAATTTAGACTGGAATTGTTAATAATTTCTCTTTTGTATTTAATTTTATTTTTAAATTTGATACCATTATCCCTTAAAATATAATTAAAAAAAATTGGTAAGAAGTCAGTCTACCTTTATTATTATTAGTGAATCACATAAATATGAAAGAGATCAATAAAACAAGTATTGGTAAAAATATATTACATAACATTAATTGATAATGTTATTTTTTTATTTAGAACTCATTAATGGAATAAATATTTTCATACATATTAAGAAACTATGAATATAATATTTATTATAGGGGGATGTAGAAAAAACAAGAGTAGAAAACTATTTATAATGGTCATATTATAGGATTTAAAGATATACTTTTGTTTAATGATTCAATCATAATATTAAAATAGTACTAGGAAGTATTAATAGATTTAACCATAAGGTGGTTGATTTATTTTGAATAATAATAAAACCATTCAACTCAATTATTGAATGAATTAATTAGAAATATTTTTAATAAAAAATACTCATTTATTGTGATTCAATAACTCTTTTTTTAATTTAATTTCTTATATAAATTAATTTTTTTCATTATTATTGATCCATTATTTTCATATCGTATTGATTTATAATATGGGTTTTAAAAATTCATGTTATTTACGAATTTCACATATGAGATAGACCTGTGACCAAAAAAACAAAATGATTTAGAAATTTAATAATTATTTAATAACACTTAATTAGAAAAAATTGATAAATCATTGGAATTAACATATTTTTTGGATTTATAATGATTTTCATTTCTTTTATTTGGATTTCATTAAAGTGTTAATAAATCATGAATGATTAAATTAAAATTTGTACCAATGATTGGAATGTGCAAAACTATTTCACATTGAATACCACTACATGGTATATAATGTCTGGATGATATAAAAACAATTTATAATAATATATAACTTTTTGAATTGTTATCTCTGAAGTTATTTTTTGGATGTTATATTCATATTTATTGTAATCCAGGAGTGGTCAAACAGCGAACTATGCAGGGAAGCACTACGAACGTTTTTATATATAAAGGAAGGAAAATATACATAGTATATTACACTCCATAAAAGGAATTGAGTTAATTTATTCACATTTAAAATTAGAGAAGAATATAAAACTACATTAAAATGAGTAATATATACTATGACGTTTTTTCATATTGTGAATTTGTGTAATTCAAATCAAAACCCCCTATTCATCCTACCATCACCCTTATGAATCTTCTGATTATTAGGGATATATAGATAATTTTAGGGTCATCCCACACACTTTTTAGTCGAATAAATATTTAAATATAGGGGAATTAAACTATCTCCACCCATCCATCATATTATTTTTCAACATTCGTGAATTGATGATTATTTAGAATTTTTAACATCGATTAAGTTGAGTTATTCTCTACATTGTACTATATTTTTTCAGATGATCATATATAATTTTATTGGAATCCATTGATGTATTTGAAACAGATTCCATATTACTGTATTAAAATTATGCAACGATGAGTGGTTTTTTCCTGAGCTGGCTATATAGACTCTTGAGAATATTATAACATGTCATCACATATAGTTTTGAAGAATGTTTGAAATTTGGTAAGATTATTTAGGGCCATTGAATATTTTTATGAATATGGTTGTTGCAAGAGGTGTATAAATTATGTAAATTTCAGGGATTAGTTCATGGTTCATCTCAATATGGGACCACATCTAGTTTCCTAGGCATTAAGTTAATATATAATGCAACTGCGTTTTTAGAAAATTTCCAAAATTAATATAAATTGTAAATTAATTTGAAAATAAATTTAAATTATTTAATTGATTATTAATTTATATTATTTAATAATTATGTATTTTATAGATTAAATTAGTTCCATTCAGTGTTGAATAAAGTAAAGATGGAATTGCACGATCTCTGGTGACTATTTCCATGTAGTGATCAACTAGAATAACTCTATGGTGGAGGTAGATTATCCCATTAACATACCCACTTGGTTTCGGTCCATTTTTTAGAGAAGGATATCTGGTATAACCACTATAAAAGTAAAACCTTTTATTGAATTTAATTACATTATTTATATGAATTTTTTAAGGACTAAACAACATTCCAAAAAAACATACTACAAACTTTTTCAATGGATTAATTCATCATATTTTGATTTTGAAGGCCCCTATTATAATTACATACCCTATTATACATAGACCCAAAGGTGTTTAAATTGAATTTAAATGAATTCTGCGAATGAGATGAAGAATCACTTGTGACATGTGTCCACAATGACTTACATGTATAGGTTATTAATAAATAAAGTTGGATATCCTAGGGACTATTAATGTGATAACCATTTGATTCCTTAGAACACTGAGAGAGGTGGAATGACAATATGTTATGTGTGCTTCCTCCACTACAATGTGATTAACATTTTGGGTATCCCATAGTTAGATCTTCTATGGTCTGGGTGTGTGAGGAGAGGCCTTTTGATAAATTGGTATGTGAGATGGGATTTGTACCGTCTCTTTAGAATGATTCCACTATATATTATCATATATGTTGAGTGAGTCCAACATGTGATCATGGTATTTTATAGTGATTATATCCCCACAATGTGATTAATGAGGAATAAATTGATAATAATTTGATAGAGGATCCCTTGGATTGTGTATTGGATATAATGAGACACAAGGTAAACTGGTGAGTTCCCTAGTGGGATGTTATCTTTATAGATTATGCTTATATGAAATGGGGTGTAATTGTTGTGGGTGTCACTAGAAAACCAAAATTGACTATGTGGTCTGTATATGGATATAGTGATGACGAAATTTCATGAACATGCGATATCATCCTGATATATTTTTTATGGGTTTAGAGAAAAGTATGGCCCCATATATTAGTATTATGGGGAAAAATTCAAGTAATAGAAACATTCAACCATGATGCATTTATATATATTGGACTCCTTTAATGATCTAATTAGATCTAGAATTCATTAATAATTTAGATTTTTTTGTGCATGATCCTTGGATTCATGTGTGTTATGGATTTATATTTCCTTGGTCTTGATACATGGAAATATGTATTAGATATTTATCCATAACCACAAGCCTCCAAGATTGGATTAGAATGAAATATGTATGATCTATGGAATTTTATTTTATATGGTTAGGATTTACATGGTATTTTCCTAGGAATTGGGGACATAATATGTGACCCTCCATGGATTCCTCTGAGTTTGGTTTGGATTTCATAGGATTTTTTAATAGTAATCATCTCTTCATTATGAAATTAATAGATTACATAGTATTTACTTCAAGTAATTAGCCATGATCCTGATATTGGTTTGCATGGTTATGTAACTTTGTCAAAATCCATATCACTAATCAATTTATATTTTGGTCAATCTTTGGTTTCAAGGTATATATTGATAACCAAAAATGGATATTTTATTAATTTTTTACCATTATATATTTATTTACTGATAATATCACATGTTCAAACCCTTATTTTAAAAGTTATATATCGAACCCCAATTTTTGATACCTACTAAATTTTACTCTCACTCTAATTAGGATGACAAGTAACATGATTGCCCAAGAATTCATCACAGCTTATAGGTTCCAGTATGACAGAGGTGTGATGTAGCATGATCTTGTAGGATAGCTCAGATCGAGTCACGTGACATCAATGAGGTGAGGGTTAGAGATGGTTATAAGGCCTAATTATTCTATATTTATTTATTTATACATATGATCAGTCCTATTAATGATCATTGTTTTATTATATAATAAACATTATTATATAAGTATATTTTATTCCACTTTAATATAACATTGATCTATATATTTACTATTTATATGTATATTGATGAATATTTACTCATGATTTATGCTTTATTTTTGTCTAATGTTATATACTATAATATGGTTTTCTAGTGTCACTGTGGGAACACTATAGACACATTCTAATTTTTTCTAGGCTCTTGAAAAGAGGTGTGTACAACTATTTTCTTAGTAGTCATTTGGTCTGGTATCCCATCAATTTTTATTTCATAGATAACATTGTAAAGTGGTATCATGGATTTTATATGTCTTATATTAATGAGTGTGTAAAGTTATTTTCACTTACATTTTTGGGATCTGTATCTATATAATTTAGGAATCTATTAAATCCTTTCAATGTAATAGGACTAGAGTATCAAAAAAAAAATTTCTGATATCATTTCTTGGGTATTATTTATATGGTATTGTTTGTAATTGTTTTTTTATTTTATAGTTGAATTTTTTTACCTATTATGATGACAATTAGTTTATTTTTTTCATATTCATGTGGTTTATTAAAATAAATTATTTCCAAACAACCTATCTCCATGTATCATTAATAGAATGTAGAATTAATATGACAAAGGTGTTCTATCTTTTGATTGATATGTCACTAATCAGTAGTGTAAAAATTTTCAATGTGTTAGAAAAAACTAAAGTAATGTTTCCCTATATAAAATTTTTTAGGCCTTTTTATTATCTTGACCACATTACATTTTAATTTTATGAAAAGTGTTTTAATTTTATGAAGGGTTAATAATAACTCATGACTCTAAATTCCCTCTGGTATGTGATGTATAGTGATACTTATATGTTGTTACGTGCATTTGATTAATTTTTATTAACCAGTTGTATAGGATAATAAAATTGTTTTGTTAATTTAAAGTGTCATTGAAAACATAGATGCAGTTCACATATAGATTCTGTTAATATACATAATTGGTCTGTTTTATGGTGGTTTGATTGGAAAGGATTTTCTAAGATGATGTCATTATATATATGTCGATTATATGGTGATCATTGAGGGTGGCTATCATATGTACAGTCTATGAGGGAATTTACATAATATTGTGATTCTCGAGGTCTAAGATAATGTGATGATTCTTTATAACAACTCAGGCATAAAATATAAAGATATAAAACTATTCTAGATGAATATATAGTTCATTATAACAATACATTCTTGATGGCAGTAATATTTTAGTGTCTTGGCATACATAGAAAAAAAATCATCTATCTTGATGAATGATCTTCACTATCTCCCAAAATGATCTCCACACATAGTAATTATACCTAAAACAATTATTCAAATCATAGGGAAAAGAAATATATTAATGGGTGGGCTCATATGCTTAGTAAGGTTAAATAATAGAATTGTGTACGAATAACATGAAAAAACGTAATGGGACATGTGAACTACTTTTAAAGATCATAACATACATAGTTGATATCATAAAAATATTTAAAATTCATAACACATGGGTAATAGTAGAATTTATAGAATAATTCATGAATGAATAAAAAGGGATAAATCATATAATTTTGGTAGACACATAACCATATACAATAATTTCCTTAGCAGACAAGTCATTACATCAAATACCATCATTGTATTATGGGTTCACATCCCATTCTATCATGGTAATCATAGTTCTCTCTCATGTCCATATTTTTAGAATGATTTTTCTCTTAATAACATCATTGTAGTCATGGTTGGGATGCCCCTATCATGTTTATAATTGTAATAATAAAATATTGTTAATCATTAGTATTATTATTATTATTTGTTTAGTAATGATTTCCTCCAAAATAAATGATTTTATAATAAAAATAATAAATGATTTATTCAATATAGTTTATGAAACATTACATTTTAAATAAGGCCGATATACCATAGATAACCTAGAATACATACTAGAAAACCTATCATAATCACTAAGAGACCCCAAAACAAAACAAATATACCAAGAATGTAATGAATATCCATCGGATCTATCAAAATGATAAAAAATAAGGAAAGATCTATAGAAACTATAGGAATCATCAAGGAGATGTATTGAAAAATATTCACGATATTGATTTTTGAAGTCTTTAACTCACTAAATTAGTATTTATATGTCCTGATGATAAATATGATCTTTGATGGTTGGTGGGGTGCTTAGGTGATTGTTGGTTTTGGTAATGGTCGTAATTTTTTTAACCATTTGGTATTTTCAGTATTTGGATTGTTTTATGTATTCTATGAAGGGTTGTTCTATGATAAACATATGATTGGAGGTTATGTTATACCCTACAATTCACTAGGTATGGAAGTCGGTCATTGGTCTATTCAATTTAGTGATATGTGTGGATGTTGACCGTATTGTTATTTTAATTAAATATTTTTATGTCCCATGTTACCATATTATGTTATATGTATCTATCTATGGTAATTATGGAATCATTTTTGTTAAAAAATGGGTTAGAAATTAGATTATATTATGTGATGTTTTTCTAGTACTTAATAAAGGTGAAAAGTACTACTTTATGACAATGTTTTCATGGTTTTCATGTTTTCTCTATAAAAATAGTTATCTTTCATTATGTATCCCTTACTGATATTTTTATGTGCATCCAAATTTGTGAAATAGTTTTTAGATGACATATTGAAGAATAGATTCAAGGATGGTATCAATGAAATGTAATGACGTTAAAATATAAAATGATATCATGTTTCTTTTTAAATAGTTTCTATTTTATGAAGAAATTGATAGGGAGTAGAAGTGTCTAATTTTAATATTAATTTTTTTATGTATATGTTATGACCTAATTATCTAATGACATAAACCTAAAACATACTTCATGTGAATTAATGTCAAATTATTGAATTATCTCAATATTAAGAAATGTTTAAGGATAGAGCATTATAGTTGGTATTATAGGAACAGTTTAGAAAACATTAGAGAGTAGGTTGTTTTCTTAAGGATTAGGGATATGGTCATGGGTTTATAATATTAAGATATATTAAAAGATAAATTATTTTAAAACCTTTTTTGGAGAATATGTTATTTCAAGGTGACTAATGGTATTTTGGAGACATTCAAATTTCGGAAAATTATCTATTATTTATTTTTGGGATGAAAAATGTGAGGTAATAAATAACTTTTGAGGTTAAATCTTGTTATGGTTATTTTTGATTATTTTATCTCATATTTTAAATTTTATTGGAATTTTTTGGTATTTGAAAAAGGAAAACACATTGATCATGTGTTATCTTGTCATGTCAGATGAAGATGCTGTAATCGAACCCACAACCAAAGTGTGACCATGATTTATCTCTTACCACTAGCCTACATGATGTCCTTGGTTAATATGACTTATTAATTTTTGTAAAATTAATTTATGGATCAAGAATTATATTATTCAGGTAACATATGTTTTATTAAATAGATATCATTAGTATATGAAAATTATTTGGTGATTAAGTGATAAATGTAATTTTGGAAGATATTTTCTATTCTGAGAATAATAAACGAATAAAAAAAATATAGTGGGATTTCTTAAAAAGTGAAATAGTTAAATTTTATTTTCGAATAATATTTTTTTTATTGTGGAATTGTGGATATTTTGGTTATTTATGGAAATGATTAACCTATCATTGATAATATGTGGTTATGTTATCTGCATTTAAGAATGTGATTTTAAGAGTAGTCAATGTTATTTGTAGATAAATGTTCTCCTTTGTCGTGGAAGTCTAAGTGATCAAATCCTTCTGAATTTTTAATTTCAATATTAGTTTGGTTTAATTTTAATTATTTTAATGAATTTTATTATTGAATGGTCATTGTTGAACTTTGGGAATTGTGTGTTGAATTTTGGAGATTAATATTTGTATTTATTTTTCTAAAGGATTATCCTTTTAGTTATTATATAATCTTTAACTAACCATTTTGGTTTTGGTTAATGTTTAATTATAGTAAGAATATATAGTTAATATTTTTTAGTTTAAGTGATTATCTAAAAGTTTATTCTTGTGATTCAAGTGTGACCATGTCATCTTGAATACTCATCATTTTGGGAAAATATTTGATTGTGGTAGAAATATAATAATGGATGAATGAATATATTACAAGTAAGTATGATTCATTATGTTCTTTTTCATGCTCATAAATAAATTACTAAAAATTATGAAAAGGATATTAAATAAAATATGTTCATTTAATTTTCCATTTATGATATCAAATATCGTTAATCCCAAAACAATTTTATTATATTCTAGTTGTTATATTTCTACAGATCAATTTTTCAAGCACTCTCAATAAGAAATTGATGGTTAGTTTCTCTTATATATCCATGTTTTCCTAAATTTTATCTTAGTGTGTTTTATCATGGATGATATTTGTAAATATATTTTTACTTTTAAAATGATAATTTTAATGAATTTTTTACAATGTGGGATTTTCAATGAGGTTTCTGAGCCAAATTTTAAAATAGTGATGTTGCAATTTCAAAAAGGGTGTAATTATGTAATGACCCAAGTGTTTATTGATTAATAATTTTTCTTTTCAATTAATATTAATGATTAAGATATTAATTTTTCATTAATGTCTATTATTTTTTAGATAGAATACTGAACACATGACAATGTATTTCTCTGAAATCTTACATTGCACACAACATTGAGTTATAGAATAAAGTAATGAAATATTATGATTATTATTTTAAATGGCAGTTAAAGAATAACCGTTGGAAGGGTGAAATGATCTATATGAAAAAAAAATTTAAATATGGTTTACGCTTCATTAAATAATGATCACCTTGTTACCAAATTTATTATAAATAGAAATGAAAATGAATTGAATATAAATGATTCATTTTTCTGAAAACATATTTAAAAGAGAAGAATTGTGTTTATAAAATCATATCACTCATTATGAATTGTTATTTAATGAAAAATAAAATATATATTTTCAATTTTTTGTTTTAAAATCTTCTTATATGTCTTCTAAATATGATATCAGAAAAAAATCTATTCTTTTGAAAAAAAGATGTATTTTTCTAAAAATTCAGTTTTACCGCCTTTTGATGGAGAACAATGTTTTAATCATTATTTTTTAATTTTATATGTGATAAATGAAAAAATAATCTTCTTCTATAGAATATGAAAACAAAACTTAACATTGGATGAAATTTTTGTATTTTTCAGATAAAATTTTAATTTTTATGAATAGTAAAAAATACTGCATTTTTATTCAGAAATGTATTTTAATATACTTTATTTATAAAGATAAATTTTAATTTTAATCGGATTTAAAGTGTAATTATATTTTTCTTTAATTTTTTAATCCAATTATTTTCATCAGATCTAATTTAATATTTTAATTGGACATAAACATATGTCAATATTTTGAATGTATTTACCTCTTAAAAACCAGATTTTATGTTTTGACAATGTGAAATAATTTTAAATTAATTTCTAACAATTTTGTGCATTGAGTTTAGAATAATAGATTCCATATATAGAATCATAAGGTTTATATATTATAAATATATACATTTTATTTTTTAACATTATGAATAGTAACTTCAGTAATTTTTTTATTTACTATGGTAAAAGGGTAAATCGATCAAATAAGGGTAAAAAAATATTATAACAATGTAAAACTACCAGAACACTTGTACTAATCAAATTTTATGAGATATTTCTATCCAATGGAATACTTAGGTAGATTTTTGGACCCCATGGATCCATATGTGAGTGATAATGACATGTTATATTAATCAATTTTACGTATGGTGAAATATAACCAATACATGTTTTAATATAAAAAAATTATATTGGTTTATATAATATATAATTTAGTCTATAAATTTCTATTATAAATATAAAATGATTTCATATATCATGATATTTCATAAATAATTTTTAGACCTTAAATAATTAAATTTAATTATACACAATGATGTAGCTGGGATTACTTCATTAACAATGAATTCATATATATGTTAATATAAATGTCAATATAAATTTTAATTGGTTATTTTTAAGTCATATACGAATTTTATAGATGATATTGACATATTATATTTTATTGATTTCATTTTTTTAATGGAATCAGATTGTAATGAATTTTTAAAAAAGTCAAGAATGAATAGTATCCAAAATTGAAATAATTCATAAAAAAAATATAAAATATTGTATTAAATGATATTAAATTCTTAAAAATTTATGAATATTCCAAACATAAAAGATAAAATTAAATACTTCATAAATCTCTTTTTGTGGGTTTTTTGATATGATACGGTAATTGCAGTATCCCAGAATGTGAAAATAACATGTTATCACAGTAAGATTAAAAAGGGTAAAATAAAGATCAAACCAAAACATTAAGGATTAAAAAATAAATACATTTATAAAAAAATTTGGATGATTTTTATTCCAACCCAAATCATCATTTATTATAATAAAATTAGTTTTGGACTTTTTGAAATTGAATATTAAGTCATAATAAATTAATATTTCAAGATATTTCTAAAGTGCCCCTCCTCCCTCTTATAAAAGGAGACCACATCTACGAATTTAATAATACATATCGAGCCCCTTTACTCCTCCATATTCACATAAAATAATATCCCAATACCCCTCTATTACTCCTAAAAGCATTACCATTGGATGTAGGAAATTGAAGATATCTTTTTGGCTCAAATAAAAAGATGTTTCCCGATTTAGAGGTAACGTCATCTCTTAAGTTCCTTTACATTATTTTCATTCTCCACACCCTATTCTATTCATATTATTTGATTAATTAACAAAAAAATTATCCTTAAAATACTATTATGTTATTATGAGAACGATTGGAACTACAGTTACACACACCTCTACATAATGGATACAAACATATTGTTTTTGTGTACAACAAACTACTGCCCCATGAAATGATAATTGTTCAATTTTCGCCTACCACATATCACGGTGGAAATTTTATAGAACTCTATATATGTGATATATATTATATTTATATTTTATATTTCTTCTTTATAATTTATTAACAACATTCATTTTTTATATTCCATAATGTGCAAATACAATAATTTCATTTGAGGAAGTACGGACTACTATCACTTCAAAGTGATATGACACATTCATGCCATAAATGGATCATATAAAGTATGGAATTAATTAAATTATATTATTTATATTACATATATATTATACTGGAATTATAATATACATATGTATCATTTACTTTTAATTCCATTAATATTACAATGAAAAGAATGTAGCGTCCATGCATATGTACAACATACCGTCTCCATCAAGGGTGCATTTCATTTCTCATCTCCAGATTTTATAGATTGTTATATATACATATATAATGGATATATATATATATATGATATTTAAATAATTAATATCATTTTATTGATGATTACATTTTCACTACATGCACATTTTATATCAAAACTAGTTCATTTTTAACTCACGTACCGAATATCGGCAAAACGACTGATGATAACTTAAATAATTATGTGATTTTTATAAAGTGGTAATATGTGATTTAAAAGGAATAATTAAATTGACAGGTTTTTATGAACGTATAAATTAACTTATTTTTATTATTCAAGAATAAAAAATAACAAACGTGATGACTCAGACTCAAGGTAAGGGACATTGTCTCAATCTTCCTTGATTGATGAATAATTTGACAATATAATCCTCTCTCTTTTATATGGTGTATAATAAAACCCATGAATATTTATTTCATTAAAATGGAATCAATTTTTATAAAATATTTTACTAAATTAAAAAATCAATTTTTTTAACATATGATGTTATAACAAACACTCCACAACAATACTCATTTTTTTATATTTGGCTTCCTTTATAAGTCATAATGTTTTCAAAATGAGAAGAAAGTAATTTTTTACTTTTAGGTTTTTTGTATTTTTAAATGGGTTTTTAAATGTATTGAGTATATATATATATATCTTGAGATTATTTCTATGTATTGAAAATGAAATAAACTAAAATTTTGATATTTGCAATATTTTTTGTGTTATGCCTAAATAATGGTACATAGTAGTTTGACAGGTGGTTACGTGAAAAACAATTGATAGGTGGTAATGTTAGAAACAAAATTATGGTTTGTTCTATGATAACCCTAGGATGGGTGGTTACATTTTGACCTCCACTGTAGTGGGTATGGAAGTCGGTCTTTTGGTTATTATATTTAATGATATGTCTATAAGTCAATCATATGGTTAATCCATTTAAGTATGATTATGTCACAAGATACCATTATTTGTTATATATTAATTTATATGGGATTTATTATAATATTTTGGATAAAAATTGGTATGGAATGATATTATTTATAGTGATGTGTTTTGTCTACTTCATAATGGGGAAAAATTTTCATTATGATAATGTTTTCTTGGTTTACATGATTTCGAAAGACATGTTGTTATCATTCATTATGTGTCCCTTTATGATATTTTTATGCTCATACATTTTTTTAATGTATTTCATAGGAAATAACGACAAATATAGTCATAGATTTGACCATGGAAAATTTAAAATTATAATTCATGACATGTTGTCCATTTTTTTAAAGAGTTTTTTTTAATAAAAAATGGATAGTTAGTAAAAGTGTCTACTTTTAATATTAATGTTATTATGTATATGTTATGAACAAATTATCTAAATATCTATTCCATAAAGAATACATAATGCTAATAAAATTTTAATTATTCACTTATCTCAAGACTAAGTAATTTTTATGGATGGGGACTAATATTATCAAAACCACATTCATAGAAAGAATATGAATGAAATGTAAATATTTTTTCCTAGAATAGAATCAGTAAAACCAAGAGATGTAATATTATATGATAAATAATTTTGAAATATATTTTAGAAACACTTCTTCATAAAAATATCCTTTCATATTTTAAAAATTCATTTTACTACATAAAGACAACTAAAACCAATTTTCTCAAAAATAACTTGAAGCATTAAAAATAATATTTGAAATTATATTAAAAACCAATTATTTTTTAAAATATTGAAAATAATTTTAAAAAAATTATAATAAAAGTTTTCTTAGAAAAACATAGAAAACCTAAAATGAAAGAGAAAACATGTATTGGAAATCATTTTACAAGAAAAAATTAAAATAGAGGATGAATATTCTTTGAAAATGATTTCATTGAATATAGATTGAAATAAAACATAGAATGATTTAGATTTTTTTCAATCCATATTACATGAAATTTTTTTAAGGATATTGAGAATGTTTTTAAATTTATTTCTTTGTAATGAATTTGAAAACATATAAACAAGGATTGTAAACATTTCTGAAAAAAATTTCCAATAAAACATATATAATAAATATTTAAACAATTTACAAATAATATCACATGATGTTAACATTTAAAAACCTTTTCATAAAAATTAAACTTTTAAAAATGAAAAAGAATACTAAATGAATTGACAGTGTGTAAATTCATATATACCATTTGAGTTAAACAAAATATATCTTTTCAACAGGAAAATTGTTTTAATAAGGACTTGGTCAAACATATATAATAATATTCCATTGAATGTATTTGTAATTGATAAAATGGAATATTTTAATTTTAAATATTATAGTATGATGGTGAAACATTTATGGAAATCCTTTTTAGTAAACATGGTTTTGATGGAGCATTGATGTTTTATTGAATAAAGGGTAATGTCAGGCTTTAATAAAAACACTTTATTAATTATATTACATAACATTGATTAGAAAATTGGTACAAATACATTACAATATTTTCAAAAAACAAATTATATGGAAATTAATAAATATTATTGACATATGGATCGTAATAATTAATCAAATAACTATAATCATTAATAATCTCGAAAAGTCATGAGATTGTTTCAAGAAACTCTTACCACTTGGTTACTTTGGATAACATTGTCCCCTTATGAAATGTAAATTGGAAGAAGATTCAAGTATCATTAAAATATTTAAATTCATCATATAACATGTACAAAGAAATTATATGAACCAAATATTAGTATTTAGGTTCATAACTAACCATGACTCAGAATAATGAAAAAATTCGACAAAACTATTTTACTAACGTTATAACATTTGAAAACTAAACCCTATGAAAGAAATATCATAAAATGGATATGTGAATAACAATTAATTAATTTATATGAAGAATTTTATAAAATAATGTTTGGAATATTGACTAAACTTAAAAAATGTGCGGTGAAGATGTAATATATCTCATAGAAATAAAATGTGAGATGAAATCCACTTACCCTGTGTATTGACTCTCGTCGCACTCATTAAAAAAATTTATATAAAAAATATAAATTTAGTATAAATATTTTATATAACCATATTTTTATATATAATACGAAATATGTTTTCATTATTACATTATATTACATGGGTTTGAACAATCATACATTAAGGTTTTACTTTAGATTATTCTCTTTGTTCATCGCATGTCTCTCAATTTGATATATAGGTGGTCCTTATAATTATATAATGCCACAATAGATTCATCCAACAAATAAATATAATTTTTACTCTTTATAATAATATTATAAAAATATATATAGTATATATGTACTAAATTGAATACATCATTAATGGAATTGGTAAGCCGTATGTATGCATGAACAAGGTTTCAGTTTTTATTGTCGTATTGAAAGACTGAATGAAAATGAAATATATGTATATATATATACATAATATTATTAAATATGCATTATAATGTTATATATAACATATAAATTTACTAAAACCTTCCTTAATACATTCAACGTAGAGTGTGAATGAATCACATTACTTTGAGGGGCGGTAGTCCTCACTTTCTCAAATGAAATTATAATATTTTTTCAAAATGGAATATAAAATGATATGTGATTTCAAAAGAATAAATTATTATGAAAAAATAAAAAACAAAATAGACACACACACACAAACACACACACACACAAACACACACAAATATATATTCCATCATAATTCCCACCACGAGAGGTGGTAAGTAAAAATAAACAATCATGATTTTTTGAGGAATAAATTCACAGTACACATAAACAATATGTTTGTTAAACATTAGATAGAGGTTTGTGTAGGGGTAGTAATAACAACTAGTATAAAAAATCCCACTATATTTATGTTAATTGATTTTTATACCATAATGGAATAAATACAGTGGATGGAGTGAAAAAAGGAAAAATGAAGGAGCATGAGAGAATGTGTTTCCTCTTAATCAGGTATCTCCTTTTGGTTTGTGCCTAAAGTGTTCCATGGATGACTTTATTTGAAAAGGGATTAATTTAGGATGAATGGAATGATTTTTGTAATTTTATTTTTTATATATTTTACAATTATTATTGGTTTTAGAGGTGTGAAAAATGGGGAGGTGGTGGTCATTCATAAGGAATGGTAAGGACACACTCGTCATTTTTAAAAACCAGTTACGAGTACCAATAATTTTACCTTAAAAAATTCATAAAATAAATAATATCAATAATTAAAGGTTAATGGATTATAATGTACAGAAAATTTGTTTTAGACCACTTTCTACTTTGGTTTATGTGTTTACATTATTGTTTATTCTTTCGTTAAGATTAATTTTAACATAAATTATGTAATTAATTTTTAATAGTTTCACTAGTCATTTGTTAAAAATAATTGAACATATTATATATTATAAATAACGATGATTCAAAGTATTCAAACCATTTTTCGAAATTCAAATCATTAGTGTTGGAGAAATTATATTAAAAATAATCCCAATTATGGGGAGGCACTACCAGTTTTAATGTAAAAAATTATCAACAATTTTCTACGTTTTTTAATTTAATTTGAATGTGAAATAGGTTATGATTCCATAAATTTTATTAATTTATGAAAATAAAAAATAATGTATCTTTTAAAAATAATAAAATATAAATTAACTATATATAAAATTACATGAAAATAATTTTTTAATTAAAATATAGTATTTTTAAATATTCATTAAAAATAAAAGCTTTCAAAAAATACCAAAAAATATTCCATACTAATTTTTATGTTTTTATTCTGAAGATAATTTTTATTATTAAATATTAAATATATTAAATTTCTAATAATATTGTTTAAAATGGGGTTTCCATTAAAATTCATTAAAACTACCTTTATAAAAAATATTGGTTTTTCTACATAAAATTATGTTTGTACATATCTTATGTCAATCCAATATTCTGAATGAATAGGAAAATATTTTTAGTCGTTGCATAAAAAATATATTACATTAATATTACTCATTAATTGTGAATATTATAATATATTTGGGTAAAATATATTTTCCACCATTACAATATTTATATTTTATTTTATATTCAATCTGTTTTCATATTCATTAATAATTAATTGATAATTTATGAATTCATCTTATACTTTTGTAAAATATATATCTTAATAATATTGTTAATAATATTTATTACATATAATTAAATTTATAAAATTTGTATTTAATATTAAAGTATATTCTATTAATGGTATTCCCAGTGTAGAAGTCATTTTTTTCATTTAATTCAATCTATTCCCAGTGTTTTGTCTGTATAAAGATAAAATATTTGTAGTGTGTTGTGCACAAATAATTTTTTTTCTGTATTATGAAATCTACGCATAGTAACTGAATATAAAATATTCTATTTGTCACTGATTCAGGAAATGAATAATATCGCATATGTTATGTTTATTTGAAAAAATAATATTCCAAAAAATATCAGTCTGATATAATCTACCCCCTTAAAATAAATTTATTCATTGAAATTCTTTTAGGTAATTCAATATTTTTGATTTGAAGGATTCATTAATAGAAACTGACATTATAAAAATGAATACTCAAAATTACCTTAACAAGTCAATGTTGGAACAAAAATTGTTTCTTGAGGTATAATATAAATAGGTTTATACAAAAGAGAACATCGTTTTGGAGTGAATATCTAAAATGGAGGAAAAGAATATATATTTATAGGGAGTTATTGAGGTAATAAATCACAAATAACTGAATTTTCTATGCAAATTTATTAGTAAAATGTCATAAATTTTGTATGATTTAAATGGACATCAGTTAAAAAAAATTAAGGTCTGAGAATAAAAAAATATCATTTGATCATGATCATAATTTTATGTAATTATTTTATTAACCAATAATATTAGGAAATATACGTACTTGATATATTTATATAAAAAAATCATTCTTTTTTGGTGCTTTTAACAATTTCAATTTTAGTAATTAATTTATGTAATTGATGTCACAAAATTTAATTTGATTCCAAAGCACTAAAATATAATTTTTTTTAGATATCTAGGCCCATAATTTTATTAAATATATAAATATAATTTTATCAATATTCTTATAAAATAAATATGTTTAATACATTAAGCTCTAAATAGAACAGTAACACTATTTCATCATCATAAATAGTTGTTCATCAATATTTATTTTACATTAACCAGGAAATCATGTAGGGAGATTGTAATTGTGAAACCATTATCATATTGCATTCATGGGTTCTAGTCATGAATCCCTTCTAGGATTTATTTTTTTAACCGGATACACATGATATACATTTCTAAACCATACTAATATAATATGTTGAAATAAATAAGATAGGCATCCTAGAAATAATGTAACGACCAAATGTCTTATCAATATAAATTCAACTCTCGTAGAAATGTCATACAATCAAATGAAATCACAACACAATGAACTACTATATACTATGTGACCCGTAAAAATAATATCTTGACTTCTTTGTTTTGAATTTCGAAAAATTATCATCTCTAATTGTGATTAGTATGTTTTTTGGAGGCTGAACAGAGAATCATAATTTTTTATGAATAGTAACATACCATTAAGAATAGTAACATACCACTAATAATATTAAAACACATACTGAAGAATAGTAACATACATTTATAAATAGTAATGATTATAAAATTCCACCAAAAAATAGATACTTTACTCATGAATGTATAAATACAATTTAGAAATCATAAAAGTTTAAAAATCAATCAGATTTTAATATTTTGTATTTTTATTTGTCAAAAATATTTTATTAACAATTTTAGGATCAATTTAATAATTTTAAATAAAAATGTATTTTCACAAAATGTAATCATAAATTTTAACTTTATTTTCTTATGGTTATAAGATAATTTTTTAGGATCTTGAATAATTTTCAAGGTGTTATAAAATGTGTTATAGTTTTAATGTTGTTTTGTGGAATAAAATATGTTTTTCTATATTTAAATTAAAATTACTTGTGAAATAATTTTCAAATAATAGAGTTCATTTTCGAATTCAAAACTTTGAAAAATGGTAAGGGTGGAGTTTTGGGATTTTTCTAAATTACAATAATTTTTTCTGAATAGTAAAAATACAGTTTTGTGTTTTGTGTATGTTTAATGACATCATAACGATTTAAAAATTAATTACAAATGATGGTCGACATTTTTACAATAAAATATGATATGTGGTGTCCCAAGTGGATATTACCATGGGAAAATACCATGTGAAAGCCCATGGTTTTAAAAAATACATTAATGAAGTGTCCATTTAAATTAATAAAAAACCCTCCCTCTATTCCAATATATACCCACTATTTCACTAATTTTAATTCATTAAAATCCATAATAATCAAATATATGCTGGTATTACCTTCATAGTAGTTCTCATAATGTGTTCTGAAGCCCCTAAGATCCCAACCATTATGTTTTAGGACTTACTTTACAAGGTAAAAGAATCTACTCGCTTCTCTTTTTCAAGATTTAATTTTTTTATATTCTTTTAATATCAATTTTATTATGTTGGGATATAACGTTTAATAACCCCATACTATCCATATTATAGAAGAATGACGTGAGACCCACTTTTTCTATCATCAAAATTTTATTTGAAAATTTATGCGATATCGCTTAGCTGTTAAACATCATAAGGGATATCTCAACATTTCTTTTATTTTCACATTCATCAATTTTTTTTATTTTTAAAAATAAATTCATCCAAATGTTTTGATAACTACAGTACCTTATATGTACTATAATTTTTCCCTGATAAAGGAATAATTCTACACCATTTCTCCATTTACTTTTTTAATACTCAAAATGAAATCACTGTCTGAGATTTGTTAATTTACCACAATCAAGGACTATGGGTTTTCATTATCAATTATAATCTTCAATTATTCTCATGAGACAATTTCCATGGTTGATCCCCACCATAATATATATATTATGGCTCATATATTGTTATGGAACTTCTTTTACTCATTGGTTTGGTTTATAATGAAAAAATGAGTGTGTCGTGTTAAAAAAACTGCCAATTAACCACAACAATTATCATTAAATAATATATATAATGATTCAACTTCACAATAAGTAAGAAAATTGAGTTTACAACCATATAATATAATATATGTTGAATAATAAAATATAATTCATATTCTGTAAAACCATGAACATTTTACATGATTATCCTAAGTTTAATATAAGTGAACATGTCATTAGAACCAATGAAATAAATAGACCCGAACAATGAAATTGAACCTCATATCCAATCAAATAGTGTATGAATAAACTCAATTTTTTTTATAATGTTTTTAATTATAGAATATTTTACTTAATTATTAATTAATAAACTATTTTATTATTCATGTCATTAATATCCAGTGGAGAACACCATTAGACTTAAGGTAAGGGATGCTCTATATTCCAGTTTTATTCAAGAATGAATTATATGTTATGTATTTTATGTATAATTAATAAATATGGAGTATGATTATAACCTTCCACATACTACCCTAACGTTTTATAAAATATAATAAATCCCCCTCTCTCTCATTAAGATTTCTTATGTACAACTGATACCATGTCAATATATAGTAAGAGATTCTACCTGAACCACCTTTATTCCTTCGGGCTGCTACAAATTTATTTTCACACTAATTAATTTGTCCATTATTTTTATTTAAATCATCAAAATAGTTTTTATATTGTCCAAACTCAAGTATCATGATCAATCCCTCATTCTATTTTGCGGATATACATGTTTTTATGTGCTTCCCTCAATTCTTCATGATAAGAAACTCTATTACGAGGGAACATCTCGAATTAACAACCTATTTCATCTGCACTCATTATTTTGTTTTAATACACCATTGTATTTATAATATTATTAATTTTATTGTGAAAATATTTCTTTTTCACTTATGGTTTTGTATAATGTATTGATCCACTTTTTTTTAAAGGCTCTATAATATTTTCCATAAAACATATCAAAAATATATTAATGCCAAAATTTGATAAATATATTTTTACATGTTGTCAATTATATAAGATATCACTCACCATGATACAAGACTAATTTAAATTATACATTTCCATGTATATTTTATTTACATTATTTCATGAGAAATTTTATAATATGCCCCTTTTGTTTTTCTTTATGACATGATTATGTTACCCAATTCATTACATGTGTAACAATTATGTTTATGTAAGATTTATTTTGTATGATTCATTATTAAGAAAACATATTAATGAAAAGTAAAATGGTTGCATCCAAATATAACTTTAATGCATTATTTTAAGTTATGTCTCATTAGATGCTACGGGTGACGGTCCTGGCGGTAATCCTTGGCTTGTGATAATATGTTAAACAATTTGGGCAGTTAGCCTTGCCTCGTATTAAGGTTAGGATTTCTGTTTATATTTTCTTAAAAAACCGAGATCTTTCTAGGAAAGGAAAGATCCCTCTATTATCATAAAAAAATGTTACACAATTGTGAAATTAGATGATTTAC
This sequence comes from Viscum album, assembly GCA_963277665.1. Taxonomy (NCBI): domain Eukaryota; kingdom Viridiplantae; phylum Streptophyta; class Magnoliopsida; order Santalales; family Viscaceae; genus Viscum; species Viscum album. The sequence continues at coordinate 1,708,174,304 of OY728142.1, forward strand.
AAAAGCCCCTCCAAAAAAGGGAAGAAGATCATCAGGGACATTGTCCTCCCAATAAGAATCATTTTCATTGACTCTGTTGTTAGCAAGACCATATTCCAACACATTTGACTCTTTATAAACATGAGTGATAATGTGATACTTTGAATATAGAAAATATAGATATGTATTCGAATGATTGGTGAGCATCCAAGATAGATGTATGGCCTCTATACGAACGGTCGAGACAATAACCGTGGAATCACATTCAATCCAGATCTTGTTCCAACCCCTAATCTAAGCCTGATCTACCACTATGATGACACCATATATTTCTGATTCAACGGCAGAGGTTATACCACATGTTCCATAGATGCACCCAAGAGCATTCCCCGGATGATCTCAGTAGACAGAACCAAAGCCAGAGGGCCCTGGATTACCCCTTGAAGCACCATCAGAGATGATTTTGATCCAACAAATAAAGGGAGCCTTCAATATAACTTCCAATGATACATGTAGAGGATGAAACATTCCATTCATCGCAATCTGATTGGGAACCAATACACCATGAATAGAATTTGAACAGAACACACCATTCAGAATCTTCTCCTCACAAACGGCAGTGAGGATTCCTGCCAGCACAGCACCGGACCGGAAGTGTTGTAACTAATGTTTGATCTTTTTTCATGACAACCATATTAAATGAAAAAATTCCACAACAATAGCCGGAATAATGAATTGATGCTTTGGTGACATCGTCAATGACTGCCAAATTTTAATGTGGTCCTTAATTATATTGAAGTTATTTAGAAGGACCTCAAAAATGCCATAAACTGCCCTCCATATCACTGAAGCCACTGCACATCTAAGGAATAGATGATCCAAATCTTCCCTATGCGGAAAGCACAAAACAAATATTGTACAAATTGAGATGCCACATACCAGCAAGAAATCATCCATTGGTAATTTTTTAAGTGTCATCCCCCAAGACATAATAAACCGAGAAGGCCTTAAAAAGTTCCTCTAGAAATTCCCAATCCATTTAACATCATTTAAACATCCAATAAAATTATTATAATACCCTTTGGAGGAGATAATTCTATTAATATTAGGTTCCCATGCCCAAAAATCACACATGGAAGACCAGAAACAATCATCCACAATCAAGGATATTTTTTCTGGAAGATTATCCATACATCAAAGCAGTTCCTTGATTGAAATGTCATAATCAAGGTTTGACTTCCCCTTCATGAACAAGTCAATCAGTTGATTACCAGTCCAATTCTACATCCAAAAAGAGATAGAGGAATCCTTGGAAACAAGCTAATGAGAATCAACATCAATTTATGAAGAAATGTTCTTAAAAGCAGGCCACACTGAGGAATTAACATAGTTAAAGTTCCTTGTTTTAAGCCTATTAAAGAAGCTGGCCTAATGAAAATTGGTAGCAGCATATTGCATGTTTATAAGTCTCCATAAAAATATGGCCTGAAAGAATCATTGAAACCCCTATAATTTTTTATACCCAATCCACCATCATCATGATATTTACTGACCGTATTCTACAGAACCATTGCTAGTATTCTTTCAAATATTCTTCCACTGCAGATAAAATTTTTAATAGAAGTATTAATACTCTTGATTAACGAAATCGGACATTTATACACCATTATTGAATATAAAAATTTGGAGATGATAATTGATTTCACCAAGCAAACCTGACCAACCATTGATAAAGATTTACCTTTCCTTGTAGAAATCTTTCTTTTAATCATGCTCACAATCATGGAAAAATGAAAAACCAATGGTCTTCCCCAGAACATAGGAACTCCCAAATAATTGAAGGGAAGATGTCCCTCACGAATACCCAATTCTCTAATGATATAATTTTTTATAGGAGTAGAGAAGCCCCTGCCAAAATAAACAAATGTTTTGTTCGAGCTAACAACCTTCCCTGAAACCAATTCATAATGAAAAAGAGATCTCTTTATATTATTGACATTACCATTATCCCTATGTGTAAAGATTATAATATCATTAGCATATAAGAGATGGGAGGGAGCAACAATACCCCTTAAAACATAAATAGAATTCGTCTATCCATTATCATCAATGCTAGAAATAATCCTGGTAACGTAATCCTCAAAAATTAAAAAGAGGATGGCTGATAGTGGATCATCCAATATTACTCCCCTCGAGAAACAAAAATATCCTTTAGGTGAACCATTTATGAGGATTGAAATATTCGAATAAGTTAGAATGTTTTGACTCAGTTGGTGAAGACCTCAGCAAACCCATACATGTCAAGGATCTTGCAGATAAAACCCCAGTCCAATTTGTCAAAATCCTTCTTGACTTCTAATTTGAGAGCAATATTACCACATCTGATGGGTTTCTTAAGAATATTAACACACTCTGAGGCGGTGATAAGGAATTATTTTATTTATCTCCCCATGTTGAAGACAAACTAATTTGGAGAGACAATTTTGGAGGCAACAGAAGAATGATTTTCGGAAAGAATATTGCAAAAAAAATTATAAATAGTATTAACCAGAGAAATTGGAATGAAGATATAAACGTCATTACCATTCTCCTCCTTCAGAATAAGGTCAATAGACTGAGCATTCAATCCTCTAGGGGGATATCCACATCAAAAAAAATAATGACTAACCTACAAACATCAACTCAGATTAGATCCCATATTTTCGGAAGAAGAAGTTACCAAAGCCATCATGACAAGGTGCACTCTATAGCATGAGGATAAAACCACCTCTTTTATATCTTGATCAAGGGGAAAATCATTGAGATTAGATTTTTCCTCTTGATTAACCATTCTCAGGATCACCCAATCCATAGGCTCATTGATGGAATGGGGCCCATTAAACAGATCCTTAAAATAAGAAGTTACATGAATTGATAGACTTACTCGATTATCAATGATACTATCCCCATTTTTAATTAGAGATAGAGGTTTAGAATCCCACATGATTCATTGAAGAGAGTTGAAATTTTTTAGATTTTTCCCCATCCGTTAACAATATGGATACAAAGGAATGACCTTGCAATGAATCTTTCATGTCAAAAAGTTTATTCAAATTGAGGTATAATTCAGATTACACTGAAATTCAATCAGAGATGTCATTATTTCTATTAAGCTCTTGAACCCTTCAAAGAGAATTTTCTAATGCATAGATATAAAAATAAAGGGAACTAAAACGATTTTTTCTCCACATTGTACGATTCCTAATTAGTATTTTGAATTTTTCTATGAAAGAAAAAGCATCATCCCTGCAATGGACTGAATTACAAGTGCTATGAATAATGAACTCACATTCCGGATGGGAGACCCAAGAGTTATTGAACCTGAAAGGGAGAGGAGGTTTGGATTCCTTTTCACTAAGATCCACCAGGATGGGATTATGATCAGAGTTGAGTCTGGATAGGGTTGAGAATGATATTGAACCTCAGTTGTCCGAAGAGTCCCCATTAACAATGGATCTATCAAATTTTCCGTCCTCGAATATATTCAGGTGCTTCATATACAAAGTATATTTGGAAACTACAAAGTTAATCTCAATCAAATCATTCTGATCATTACAAATTCTGAACTCCCTGGAGGATATTGAGATGTAGATTTCCAATATTTTCTCATATGTAGTCAAGATTGCATTAAAATCACTAAAAATTACCCAAGGATGAGTGATGTTGGATTTTGAGAGATGCAATGTACATCCACACATTTATGCGATCCTGATATCTTTTGTGGGAAAAAATAAAAGGACATGCGATATGGGAACCGAGGTATCCAAAAGAGGAAGTGATATATTGGTCACTTGATAAAACCATAGGGATGTGGCCAATAGAGTCATGTGCCATCACCCAACGACACTTGACATCAGTTGAACACCTGGTGGTATTAATAAGATGTAACCCTAAATTCCATAAGTTAGAAATATCAGTGGAAAAATGTTTTTTTGGCTCAGATAGACCTATAAGCACTCATTTATGCTGTTGAATCAATAACCTTATAGATCTGCATGTTTCTGAATTACCCAGACCCTAGAAATTCCAGAACATAATCTTCATTTAGAGGTGGATCTGGTGTTTGGAACCCTCTTATTTGTGCCACCAGACTTTTCAAGTGGCCTTCCAAACATTTTTTTATGAGCAAAAAGATCAATTATATCAACATTTTTGTTCCGAGAACCCTATCCTTTAGAAATATCTATATTTACCTGGTCTGTTCGGATTGTTTGATCTGAGGTGTTTCTGGAGGTATTGTGATTTTTCATGTAACCCTCCTGTTCCGAAATACTCTCATTCAAAGTGATTTCATCATTGTGTTCCATTGTAATGAGACTCATAACATCCTGGAAGTTCTCAAGCTGAAATGCTTGAGTCATTGTAGGATGTTCTATACAGCTATGATCCTATGTCACAATTTTGATAGGCAGCTCTTCATAGTTCTTCATCCTTGATGAGATCTAAACAGTAGAATCATAAAATTATATTGCATTATTCTGACCAACTAATGAGAGGAAATTTTCAATGGAAGGAGCATTTTCATGATTTGAGTTGGTTCCTAGGGGATCCATAGTTGGAGAATCACAATCCCCATTTGAACAGATCTAGTCCCTGATATCATTAACAATCTCTATTGAAATGAATTCATCCACCAATTAATGCTGTAAATCAAAAGCCAAATGATAAATATCATTTGAAATTAATAAACCTGGGTCTTCCTCCACCTTACTTCCATGTCCAGGTAGGGTGTTTATAATAGGAGAAACAACACCCTGAGCCTCTTCTTCCTTCAACATTTCTTCCCATGTTTGATTCCCATAACTGGATGGGCCAGGTTGATTCCTTATAGTCTGGATCAGTTTAGCATCCAAATGATTCATCAAAGGGACTTGATAGGTTCCTCTCTTCTCCCTTCTAATACCCTTTTGTTCAGTTATAGCATTTTTGAATCTCCAGCCTTTATTGACTTCAATCCATTCCACAACCTTGTGTACAATGACCAGTTTTTGGAGTACCATGTAGTTGGAGACCGATTGACCCACAGTCTTGCAATCTGCACAAAAGGTTGGAACATTCTTAAATTCCACTCTAACTTCTGATCTGTTCCCATTAGCAATGAATTATATGCTCTCAGGACTCTTGATATCGAAGTAAACATAAAATAGAATCCTAGAAAAGAACCCCAATTCCCCCTCTGTAGTCCTATGATCCATTGTTATTGGTACACCAATACAAGATGCAAGATCATTCAGAATCGTAGGATGCCAATAGACCCAGTTCAACCCATGAAACCATACCCATAACTGTGCATTCGTTTGCTTGATTTTTGTGGGGATTAAAATTAACATCCCGTTCAGAGAGTCAAAGAAATCCCGGATTCAATTGTAGATTCCCCATATTTCTTATAGCATTAAAGGAATACTTTGATTGAAGAATGATACGAAAGAATCCAGGCCTGACTGGGATGAGCCCCCAATCACGATTTTCCTAGTAATGGGAAATTATATTATTGATATTAGCATAAGACCATGGTTTATCCCCTGTTGAATATGTATGAGCACAATGGAATTTATGTTCTCATTATGGAGTTTAAATATAATGTTTTTTTTCTTTTTTATGTACCTATTCTTCCAAGACAATATACATTATGATCCTTGTCTTGTAATCTGATGTATAATTATGCTTCAAATCTTTTAATGTAATATGAAAAAGGATAGGGTCACAATAGTTGGTATCAATGGATGGTCTAGTAATTTTTAGATATTTGGAATAGAGAACATTACTGTAAACATTAAGAGGGATATTAGGTATAGGAAAACACCCACTCTGTTTTGGTATGAACATATTAAGTGGTTTATCAAGAAAATACAACCCTACTGGGATACAAAAAGCTAGAGGTGGATCTGGAACATATGTATCAAAGGGTAAAACCATAAAACACCTATTTGAGATTACATGAACATGAACTGGTGCACAACAACATGCCTTTCTACATGATTAGTTTTACAGTCCTGGGGGATATTCTTTTGTAAATTTATAAGCTCATTATAAACCATTATTAATGAAATGAAAAATAAGCCCATTAGTATATATGATCATATAAATCCCCGATTTAAATTTTGTGTGTCACAAATTAGGTTATACTATTCACATTCATGTTTATCCTTTAATATTCAATGTTTCTTTTTATACATTATTATTATCTGTGTATTCAAAACCCCAAAGTTTATTTTTGGTTTTTAGTCTCAATATTGAAGGTCAAAGATAATGAAAAAATATCATCTATATTGAAAAATAATAATTTGAAATATCATTTTGATGTCCTAATCATATTAATTTGAGTCTATTTCAAACATACAAGTCACCTAAAATCATCATTATGAGGAATCCAATACATCTAGCATTGAATGATTCATTCAAGGATAAACTACAATATATTAGGGAATAATGCACTCTAAACTATATTATCATGAATTTTGTGGGATGTACCATTTGAGTCTATTAAAATTATTCTCATTATGTGAAAATTATAAAGCATAAATATATATTCTATATTCTTAAAAATAGGGAGACCTCAGAGCAACCAATTTGTATCAAATTATAGCTTTTTTTCTTCAGGGAAATAAAAAAGCTAATTTACCGAAATCCTATCTTGAAATATTTGAATATGAATTAGTAATAATTTTTTATAAAAAACAAGTTCAATAAGATATTTAATAATTATATATTGAAAATTACTTTTTAATGACTTCTTGATGCTTTCATCGATATAATCCAAGACATCTGAGGTGTTTTTTTGGCAATAGAAGTAGGTAATTTTTAAAATATCATGAGGTAACATTATAACACATGATCCATTTCTATATGAAGTCAATGATAATATTAATGAATGAAGAAATTTATAAGGTGATGAAGGAAATGTACCCACACCTATTTAAGGATTAGACTATAAAATAAAATTTCAAGGGAGAAATTTCAAAATGGCGGAAGTATGTAACAACCCAATGTTTCAACAATGGAAACTGATTTCTTATTATATTTCATAAAATCACATGTAAAAACAACACAGTGAACTACAATGTACCTTTATACACAATTTTCTTAATTACGAGTTTTAAATTATGAAAAAAGGTTATCTAATGCTGGGACCACTAAGTTATTGAGAGTTTGATCAGAGTAACTTATTTTTTGATGAATAGTAACATAGCCTTATGAATAGCAACATAGCTGTATTAATAGAAGTTAATAGTAATGAATAAAAAATCAGCCAAAAAATAGAAACATCACCCATGAATGTATAAATATAATTTAAACATTTTAAAAAGGAAAAAATGATCATAGAATAAAAAATGTAATTTTTGTATGTCAAAAATAATTTATATGAAATTTTATGATTAATTTAATAATTTAAAATGGAAATTTATATTCATAATATTTAATCAAAAAAATTTAAAATATTTTATTATAGTTATATGATAATATTACTGGACATTTATTAGTATTTAATGAGTTATAAAATGAGTAATAGTTTAAACATTGTTTTTGTGGAATAAATTAGAATTTTATTTGAAAATTAAAATAATAATAATTAGAAAATTAATTTCCAAAAATTTAGTTGATTTTGGATTCTAAAATGTGTAAACTGGTTAGGGTGATTTTTTCAGATTTATCTAAAATACTTGATTTTTTCATTAATAGTAAAAATGTAGTTTTTAGTTTTCACGGTGTTTAATGAAGTCATAATGATGTAATAATTAATAAACAATTATGGTTCACATGTGTACTGTAAAATATGATATGAGTTTTTCCATTTTTCAATAACCATGGTAAGATACCATGGGCAATCCCATGGTTTTTGAAAACCCACTAATGAGGTATCCATTGAAATTAAATAAAATGTATCCCTATTTTACTATAAATAATCAGTTTTTAAATCATTTTCCATCTTTCAAAATCCTTAATTCTCAACGACTGTATGGTTTTACCTCTCTATGAGTTCTTTCGAGGTGTCCTAAGCCCCCAGGGTCCCAACCTTCATGTTTTTGGAGTTACACGACATGGTAAGAGAATCTACCTCCCTTATATTTTTCAAGCATTCATTTTTTGAAATTATCCTAATTTCAATTTGATTATATTGGGATATATCATTTAAAATCTCACATATTATCCTTATAGTGTTACACTGATGTGAGACCCCATTTTTCTCTCATCAAAACCTCTTATGAAATTTTATGCGACGTTGTTATGCTGCCGAATTTTCATAATGGATCTCCCATCATTTCTTTTATTTTAAAGATCATCACTTTTATTTTTCTTTCCTCATCACCATTCATCCAAATGTTATGATTATTCAAGTACCATACATGTAATGGAATGTATTCATGAAAAATATTTAATTATTCATCATCTCTCCTTTAACATTCTTTTATACTAAAAATGAAAACCCCATCTGAGATGTGCTAGTTTACCACATTCAAGGATAATGGTTTTCAATTTTTATTACCATCTTAAATTATAGACATGAACCCATTTTAACAGTCTAACCAGACCATAATATATATATATTATGTCTCATCTATGGTTCTGGAATCTTTTTTTACCCAACATATTTCTTTATAAAAAAAATTGAGTTGGTTGTGTTCAGAAAACCACCAATAAACTCAAACTGTTATCACTAAATAATTTATATAATGATTCATGTTTTATGCCAGGTAACCAAATGGAATTTACCACCATGTAATATCTTTTATTTTTACTAATAATATATAACTCAAATTTTTACAACCTTTACCATTTTAGATTATTCTCCGAACATGAAGATAAGTGAACTGATCACTAGAACCAGGGAAACAAATAGAAAAATAATAATAAAATTGATCCTCATAACCAATCAAAAATGTTTATGAATATACACAAAACGTTTTCACCAAATCATTTTAATATAGAAAATTTTATGTAATTTTTAATTAATTAATGTAATTTTATTATTCAGTTCAATAAAATCTATTGGATAACACTAGTAGAGTAAAGGTAAGGGATACTCTAAATTTCACTTTAATTCTATAATTTACTCTAGGTTATTCATTTTTACAAATAATTATTAATGATGGGGAATGATTTATAACCTTCCCAATAAATCCCTCATGATTTATAAAAGATGATAAATCCTTTTATATTTTTTATGTACTATTATGTACAATTTATACCATATTGATATTCTATAAGGGTTTTTATCTTAACCACCTTTTTTCTGTCGGGATTATCAGTCAATTTTTTACCCAAATAATGATATCCTATATTATTATGTATAAATTATATATACCATTTATATTCCCCAAACCCATTTATCACGATCCATTAATCATTATCATTTGTGGATAGAACTGTTTTTATGTGATTTACATTTTAATTTTTATCGATATGAAATCCTATATTGAGGGAACATCCTGAATTCATAACCAATTTCAATTGCACTATATATTCTATTTTGAGCAACCATTGTGTTTATAAAATCAAAAAATTTATTTGGAAAACTATCCTATTTCACTTCTTTTTTTATAAAGTATTTTTACCATTTCAATTTTAAAGGCTCTATATTTTTAGCCTTTAAAAATTATATGAACTCTAAAAATTCATAAATACAAATCTTACAAGTTTTCACTTATATTTGAAATCACTCACCATGAAAAATTCCTACATTACCTTATGAATGCACTTGTATATTTTACTTCCTTTATTTCATGTAAACTTTTATGATATGTCCCCTTCATATTCTTGATGACATGATTTTGTTACACAATTCATTCCATGGGTAACCGTTATGTTTATGTCAGATAGATTGTGTATGATTATTTATGCGGAAAACATATTCATGAAAATAAACATGGGTGAGCCTGGATAATCCTCCGATGCACTAGTTAATGTTATGTCTCGTCATATCTTATATGTGACGATTTTGCAGGTTAGCCTTTTCTTATGCTACTATGTAAATGATCTTGGTGGTTAGCCTTTAGATGCACTAAATACATATTCTATGTTTTAACCACATTAATATGAATCTATGTTTATATGATCCAATTTTTATAGGTTATGATTGCATCTGTTCCATGATTTTTTTATCATTAAGTCATGAATTATATCCCATGTTCTAAAGCATTATTCTAATATATACACAATTACTATTCCTTTTTTCTAACCCCATTGTTCAATTGTTCCCTAGTGAATTCTTTGAAGATGTATGATCACAATGGAATATATGACCTCATTATAGATTTTAAATAATTTTTTTATTATGTACCTAGTATTCATAGAAACTATACATTACAATCCTTGTCTTGTACTCTGATGTATAATTATGATTAAAATCATGTAATGTTATGTGTATATTGCTAGGGCAGCTATAAATAAGGGTAATCACTATGTCCCCTTTTAACTCTGGGTATCAATAAAAACATTGTGAAAAAATAATTCCTCTAATTTTTAAGATATTATTTTCATGACTAGTGAATCATATAACCCCTGTTAATGAATAAAATCCAAAGCATTATTAATAGAGTCATGAAATTATCTAAACATTTATTCCCCATATATCACAATGATGCTCTTGGTTGTCACATACCAAAAATGTGAATACCTCATCATATAATCCCTTGAAATAAGGTGATAACTTGTAATACCATAAATAATTCGCGAAAAAATGCAAGATTCTATATTCTATATATTACTGGTTGTATTCTATAAATCCATGAAGTTGTAAACATCATTAATGATAGGATAACCTACTTTTCAACAGGTCCTTAATTAGTTCCGAGGAAATAAGTTCCGTCTAATTTTTTTATTCATATCCCACACACCATTATCTATTTGAAAATATCATAACATAAAGAACATATTAATGGTTTTCTTCCCCTTAATAATATTTTTCAATGGAAGTAAACTTGTGATTATTTCACTTTTCTATTACATCAAAACCATTCTATGTGTTCTTGTAAATCCATAGAGAGATACATAATGTGAAAAATACTTATATATTTCTCCTCTCATATAACATACATATTGAATCCATATATATAAAATCTTTTATTATTACAATTCATTCTTATTTCAGAAGAAATACCAACCCATCCTATGACCCTAAATCTCTTTCCATTCACATTTCTTCTATAGTATCTTCAACATCGGCATTGAAACCATTAGTAATTACACATTGCTGATACTCTCCATGATATTTCCTCTTGGGGAATTGATTTTAGAATTTCCAATTTATTCCACCCTTAAAACATATAAGAATCAAGGATTCCATAGGAAGACCAATCATCTCATCCTTTTTATTAACCAAAATATTCTTTTTTACATTGCATTCACATAAATTTTGTAATTATTTTCCGATATAAAAACATATTGTTATTAATAAAATACATTTAATAAGGTGATTATATCCACATTCATGAAATAATAGAAAATGGATCTTATTTTCTCCATGGTCTCTTTTAACTAAACTCTCAGTGAACTATTCCATTCTCTTCCTTATTGAGTATGACAGTTGGATACGGTACACATTCTGAAAAATATTCTGTGAAAATAGATTATGCATGATAACAACATCGTTAAATCCAAGGATCATACCATCATACATATCCTCAGTAAACCATCCATTAAATTCATCATTAATATGACTCCTTCAGGTTTCTGCCATTGATTAAAACCAGGATCCTAGTTTGATGAATACTTATCATAGTAGAAGACCACATTTTCATGAAAATAAATTATTAAAGGATGCTTGAATTTTAACACATTCCATTATAAATTTACCCTAGGTTGATCCTAATTTTTTCATAACTAAATTATATTAAATTCCATCATAAATGTTCATGAAGACATTGTGAATTCCCAAATAATATCCTCCAATAGTATCAAACCAGGTGTCCAGCATGGACCATTGTCATGTACATGATTAACCAATGTTAGGCTTGGAACATATTATCAATATAGTTAAACCTAAGTAATATTTTTCAAGAGACAGATAAACTTCTCATATCTAGTCATGGTTGTATTTCCACAAACCCACTCACTTTATCCATTACCGAAATTCCATGAAAATTTCATAAAATTTTACTCTACCTTATACATATCCATAGATATATCCCCATACATATCCACATAAATATAACTACAGATCTCATAATAGTTTTCTCATCCTATATTCCAAATGTTGAAAAAAAATTACATTGATACCAACTATAGAGACCCATGGATAAAAAACATGGTTATTACATCATTTTAGATATATATTTAGTATATTCAATAATTAAAGCATAATGACCACAATAATTTACTGTATTTGGAAGCATGTAAATAAAATACTTAATAGTAGTGAATTATCTTTAATATCTCTCATATAAATATCCACATTTATCACTTCCTCCTAATACCTTTATATAAACCTTGGGGAAAGGAAACATAATAATGGGTGACTTAGATTCTATGTAATGGGGAATAAAGGGAATATATAAGCATATCATGAACAAAGAATATATAACTTAACCATAAATTTTAAAGATCATACCATTAAAATTATAGATTTATATAAATATTAGAAATTTATAATAAATGGATGAGAATAGAATTAATTGCATAAGTGAAGAAATAATACCATATAAATAAAACACTTAAATTTGTTAGACAGATATGCTTATTATTTTATTTCTATAGTACCCAAGGAATCACTTCTAAGACCATCTGGGTAGTATGGGTTTACTCTCCTACCATCATGGAAGTCATTATTCACTCCCATGGGCATCATAGTAGCATGAGTTCAATCATCAGACCATCTGGGATGTCATGGTTCACTCTCATTGTCATCTTAGTAGTCAACGTCTATTCCCATGACCATCATGATCTATCTTGTGAGATAAAAATAATTTCCCAATGCATTGGAGGGAAATATATAGGTCCCAACAATATCACATAGAAATCATAAATACATGTCCCACAACATTATAAATAGTCATATAATATCCCATGAATTTAATGGGTATTATAAACATGTAATCCAATCATAACTAGTAAAAAAATATAGGTTTAATTGTAAATTAATTAAAAGAATAAACAATAAAAGATAAATGGATTTCATATTCATATTACACATGTAAGAGAAATGGGTTTAAATATATATATCCGAGGAAAGAGAACCATTTTTCATAAAGTCAACAAAATTAAAAATAACCTATTCATAGAGAAAATATAAACGTATCATTTATATAATTCTAGATGGTTATGAGTAACATCTAGAAATATATTATATGATTGGAAATATTTTAAAAATATATTTAAAAAACGTCCCTTTAATGTAATATCCTTCATTTATTGAAAATTTATTTTTAGTACATCAAAACATTAGAATGTAATATTATAAAAAAAAACCTTAAAATTTTAAGACATGAAATAATGCTGAAAACCTTTTTCTATGAAGGAATATAAAATAAAATTCGAAAGAAAATTTTAAAAAAAATTCATTCAATACTAATTTAAAATATAGAAATAAATATTTACAAAATTTTGAAAACATTTTTACTTATATTCATATGAATAGAGGTTGAAATATTTTTTAAAATTATTTATTCAAAATTATTTGAAAAAAAATAAATCATGAAAATGTTTTAGAACCAATTTTACTTGAATTTATATTAGAGGACGATGAAAATATTTTGAAAATCATATCATTGAACAATCATTGGGAGTTTATAAATATTATTTGAAATCATTTAGAAGACAATTTTCTTTCAAAACATATAAAAGAAGGTTGATTAGATTTTGAAAACAAATTTTCCATCGAAATCACATATAAAAAATTTTCTTAAAATTTACCATTTAAAAAATGAAATGGTTGATTCAATGAAATGATGGTAGTTAAATATGCACATGTTGTAAAATGTAAAAAAATATTCATTTTTCAAGGTAAAAGGGTTAAAAATGAATTTTTAAAAATGGAAAATATTTTTCCACTATTAATATTTGAAAATAAATGAAATTTTATATGTTTTTTTAAATATTATAGGATAATCATATAATATTCATGAAAATAATTTTTAGGAAAAATAGTTATGAAGGAACATTGATTTCTGACTGAATTGTCAGTAATGTTTGGTGTCTTTAAAACACCTAATTACCTATCAAATGTAAAAAATATAATTTAAATTGAACTAATAAATTATAAAATCTGAATAAATAGACTATAAAAAGTCTAATGAATTTTATATAGTCATAGATCATAATATTTTATAAAAGATTCATAATCACTAACCATCTCAAAAAAAAAGAAGAGATTGTTTTAATAAACTCTTGTAATTTGGTTACTTGGGAAAATAATCTCCATGTACGAAATGAAAATTAAATAAATATTATAATATCACGAAAAAATTCATGATATAATAGTTAAAATTAAAGTATATACACAGTGAAAAAAATTAGGTGAATACTGAAACACGATTCTCCAAGATGAAATATTGAGACAAAAATATTTTACTAATTTTGTAACTTTTGAAATTTAAATTCCATGATATAATTTTTATAAAATTGATATACAATTAACCATAAATTTATTTATGAAATAAATTCAATAAAATAACTTTCATTAAAAACACCAAACAAAATGAATGTTTAGCGATCTTTTCATATATGACATGTAAATAAAAATTGAATGAAATCCCATTTCTGTGTATCTTGACTCTTATCATTCTCATTATAACCGCCTATATAATAAATATAATGTTTTTATAAATAATTTATAGAAATATATTATTATATTTACTACCACAAATGTATTGATTTTGAATCCACTTTTGAACTATCCTATGTTAAGGTTTTACTTCAAATAATATTTTTTTGATCATTCCATGTTTCATAATTTGTAATAAAATTTGACTTTATAAATATGAATCATGTTTTTAGAATGTAAAAATGATAAAAATATAATTTATATTCACTATATTATTATTGTAATAATTTATATAATATATAAGAATGAATTGTATTTCACTTTTCACAAAGACGGTAAGTTTTACATATGCATAAATCATTTTTCTGTTTATCTATGGTAACAAATTAATGATTTAAAATTACATATATGTATATATAAAATAAATGGTTCACCCAAGAACAAAAAAATGATGTCAAATTTTTTTATCTAGGAACAGTTAAATTGTTCTAGGATATAAAACAATAGTTATGGTGGTAAGGAGTGAGGAGAGACATTTTTGTGTTTGGATCTAAGAGTTACACATGATAATAGGTGAATGTTTTGAACCATAATCCATTGGGTCTCTTCAACGATGTCCATTCCCTATATCAAAATTGGATGATATCACTATGAATTTTTTGGATAGGCTTCCACATACCCAAAGAATGAAATGCGATATGGGTTGGGATCAATAGGCTAACCATGTCAGATAACATTATATCCATTAGAGATACAACCAATGATAATGAGTTTGGGAATCTCTATATGAAATATTTTCTTCGTTTTCATTATGTTCCATGTTGTATAGTCTCTGATAGAGATCATACATTTAATTATTATTTTTTGAGAGCCCTTTAATAGGAAATGGGATCTCAAGTTAGTTAGAGCATGGAATTCCAACCGTAGTTTGAGGGAAAATCATAGAGAGATATATAGTTTCACGATGATGTGCTTCAAGATTATTTTATAAACCTCTATAGGGATTGAGATAATCACTTGTGACTATATGATTTCTATTATAAGAGCATTTACCAATATTCAATAATGATGTGTATTTTGTTACCTTGTATGGTCAGCCAAGTAAATCTCTGATGTGTTGGTTTGATGTTGGTGAATGATACATGGATAGACCATGAATCATGCATGATATTAAAGCTATAATTCAGTTGATTCATCCGAGAATGTGGAATGCATAGAGATGATATAACACTTATGTAAGTCGATCATATAGACCATTGGAATTTTCAGTTGGCTATCATGTGATCAGGAAATCATTACCTTGGTGGGGTCATCGATGTATTATGAGGAAATGTAATATTACTATTTGTATTGTTGGACCTTTAACGGTTTTGGAGTAAGTGGGGAATGTTTATTACATTCTATCACTAATACAGAAGCTGGAGTTGATTCATGAATTAGACTATGTATATCAACTGTGAAAATATGTTTCTTATCCTTCTCATGTCTTAGGATGTGGTGATCATGAGATTGATCCAAATTTATAATTAAGTGAACATCCAGTTAGAGTTGTTTGTTTGGATAACAAGATTCATTATGGGATGATGATACCTAGGTTCTTGTGCTATGAATGCATGGTTCTAATAATCATGAGACCTGGGATTTTGAGGCACTAATGGGAGAGTAGTGGCCTCATATCTTAAGAATTAAACCATATTCGTAGGTTTCATTGGGATAGAATGTTCATATGGAGGGAAGGTTGTAACATCCCATTAACATCCTAAAAGTTACACCATTAATATTTTAATTTTATTCTTTTCATTGTTTGGGAATGGGTTGAGATTGAATTAAGGGGATACCGATAATAGTAATGTTAATGGATTGTTTGTTTGTGAGCATTATCAATAATTTATGGTAGATTTATAGAACTTTACAATCACTGTATTATAATTACACATTTTTTAATTGTTGTTCATTAATGTCATGATCTGATTCTCACTATTATGTTTACACATCGTGAGTTGTCAATATATTTCATGATGAAGTTAATGAACACTTTTTACTAAAGAGCTATGTATAAATATAAAATGGTATGAATTATTTTTTTATTAAACATAAGATCATTAGGGAATTTACTTGTATTACATTTCATGTAATACATGATTTTAACGAGGCATTAATAATTCCATAAGGTTTTTGCTGTTATAGTAATTAAATCATTCACAGCGTGTAACTTGAGTACAAACCGTGTAACGCATCCACTATAGCATATAAAATCATAATTGAGAATGGTTATATTTTTATTCTCTCTAATATAATTCCACTTCCATCATCTCAAAGCCTTCCCTAGTGATTCTTGGAGTCATCCAACACTTTCAGGTCCATTCTATTGGCGTTCAAACACAGTAACTTTTACATGTGAGATCTGAGTAACAATTATTCATTGTTCATTATGTTTCTCTTTTTCTCCTATTATGGGATTTCAATTAATCATCCCAAAAAATTATTTATCTTCCCCCTGATGATGTTTTATCTCGCTTCTAGGTTGTGTATCGAGATGTTCTATGAATTTTTTCTTGTAGACAAGTGTCGTATTGAGTGTCCTGTTCTGGGAAAGAGCTTGAGGTTCTATCCAGATTATCCAAATTGATATTCCTAAATTTCTTTACATATTTCATATTCTAATTAAAATTCATTATCTAAAATATTATATCAATTAAATTAATAGTAAAATGATATTAATGAATTCGGATTTTTGAAATGGGGTTGGCAAAAAAAGTTTGAAAACCTACAATTCCATTGAATTGAGGTGTGTTTACAAAAATTTTCTTATTTAAAATATAGAAATTAAATTTTGGTTTTGATGAAAATGATTTCAATTATTATTTTGAATTTAATTTTGGAAATGCGTTGTAAATATGATATATTTGGTTTTGAATGAATTTCAATCTTGCGAAAATAGCATTAAAATTATTTGATATAAACCCAATGGTTATATATTATGAAAATGGTATTTTTTTATTAAAACGAATTTTCTATTAAAATGGATATAAATTAGAATATATGAAAAGAAATTGTGGTATTTATTATATTATAATGATTCTTAAGAAAATTTCTCATCATGTAAGAGTTCATGAATGCCATAGGTAGTAGGTGAGTTATTTGGATAAACTCTACACTATTACAACATTCTAAAACACAACAATGGTGGTTCACATCCTCGATGTGAGGGCTAAGAGTCACCTATATATTTTATAATTGGTATGTTTGGAAACTAATTTTTCTATCATCACATAGAGATTGTGTAATACAATAGCTAGTGAATACTATAACTCCTTTTAGAAGCTGAACATTTTTCTCTCTTGTTTATTTATGTATGAGATATAAATGTATTCCAATATTGTAAAACTAATTTACATGAATTTTTTGTATTTTCAAAATATTTTTCATGTAACTATTTTATTTAGCCCATAATTTTAGAAATATTCAATCTCATGTAATGTGATTCATCTGCATTAAAGGTATTTTTCATTAATTGAAAATTGTGTTGCATGTTTTGTTTGAGCATTCTCTTGAATTTCCAAACATGTTTGTTTATAAAATTGATTTTTTTTCTTTGTGTAATACTTATTTGGTAGGTATTATGGAATTATTGGTATGTGTGACCAACCCCCACCAACGTCGGCCCATCCTGAGGAAAAGGCTGGCAGATTGGGCTACCATCTGGTCCACTGGTGTCCGTACCAGCAGGAAATGTCAGTCCATAGACTATAGCCAGTCATTTGATTCATGGGGATCCCAGTCCCATGGAACATCTGTGGTCGATGATGCTTAATGTCTCGGAGTGTACTAATCCTATGCTCAACCTCGGCATGTGAGGCTGGTACTAATTTCCACTCTTCAGGGGGAGGTGCCACTACTGAAGCACTAGGAGTAAGGGGATCACGTGAGGGTCCCTGAACTGACCCCTTGTCGTGCTCCAGGTTGTCATCATGAACTGGAGACGGTAACTTGGATGGCTGCTGTCATGGGGGAATCATGAAAATTAACATGGATTACCGCGATTAGATGAGCATATAGATATATATACATATCAGTAATTATAAAGGGGATATGACTCAAAAAGGGCAGTTAAACACTCAATTCTAGTGGATGCATGATTCAAATAACCCTCCAACAAGTATCTCTGCATGCCGAGTTTATAAGGGGGTTATCAGGTTCCTAGTGAATGGATACGTCAATCGCCCATACCATCACTGGACACCCTGTTCTGAGATCTTCTCTCGATACATGTCAACACTATTTCCCTAAATCCAAACAATCCCACTTTAGGGACGTCCGAACAATGCCACATGGAATGAACCACCTCTGATACCATTTTGTCATGACCCGACATTACCGGTCTCGAGCAGCAACTACCTCAAACCCGACTCCATTGGCCAGGGGATAGTGACAAGCTCCAAAAGCGTAACAATCTCAGGGTGGACTTAGCCTAAGTACCTGTAAACACACACACACAAATCACTCAATTCAGAAGTGCAGAGTAATATGTAAACTAAAGGAAAAACAACTATAACCCTACCTCAGTCATGCATCAACTTCTAAGTAGGAAAAGGTAATGTGCTGAACGGTACTGACAGATACTGAACAAAAAAATGGGGACAACACATGCCCAACCTGAGAGGTTCCAAAACCTGGAAACATGTAAACAAATGTAAAAAGATGGTGTCTCAAACCTGAAATTCCTACTGCATCCACTAAATGCATCCCAAGCTCATGTGTCCTCTACACTCCTCTATACTCTCGATCGACATATCTGTCATCGGCAAGGGCACACCAATTGCGGGAAAAGCCCATGAAGGGGTGAGTATGAGGATATTAAGTAGGATCCCTGAAAAGATCGAGGGATATACAAAGGATATAAAAAAATGGTGAGTAGTAGACATGACAGGGAAATGAAAGAGTACAAAAAATATAATGCAGCTCAACCCAACAGAATAAAGGGAGTAGACTCATCAATCTAAGAATAACTAGAAATGGAATGTATGTGGAATACCCCATGTGTCAATGCCCCTACAAGAATACGAGTAAATGAACCCCAGGAGTGGGAAATAAAGTAGTATGTATATACATATATGCTCCACATGAAACCCAAACGAGTGCGTAAGGGGATCTCTATCTTCATGCTCAGCCTAGGAAAAGTCACCAACAGTTATAAGGATATCCATCACTGATACCCAACAGTCTTGCACACCAATGCCATCTCATCTCTATGTCGTACCACCAAAAGTACTGCTTTGGTAATCACAAAGAAAAACCACTGTCTAGCCTCATCGGAAGGGCTGAGTCTGAATGGAGTCATCGGGTAACCCACTGCCCAACCCAACTAGAGGGTAAACCCCAAAAGGTCATCGGGTGACCCACTGCCTAGCCCTACTAGAGGGTAATCCCTAAAAAATCTTCGGGTGACCCACTACCCAGCCCTGATAGAGGGTAAAACCAAAATTCAACGGGTAACCCACTTCCCAGCCTCGCTGGAGGGTAAACCCTGATACGTTGGTGGGTAACCCACTGTGCAGCCCTGCTGGAGGGTAACACTGGAACTGGTCTGATAACTCTACGCTGCATGTGCCATCACTGGGTGACGCTAACATCGCAACAGTGCATTGGTTCGAAGTGAATCAAAGGAACCTCCGACCAATGCCCTTTCATGTTTACAAATTTAATGAGATCTCGAAAGGGGCTTCACATGCCCAAACAGATTAATACATTGTAATACTCGAGAAAACACACAAGAGATAGACTACATACCTGCTGGAAATGGACTACTGAAGAAAACATTATTCAACACTGCTTTATACCCAAACAACGTCTCATGGGGCCCACACAAAGGTAATGAAAGAGGTCGGGCGAACTGCGTCCTCACAATGCCCTCGAAAAAAACAAGCCAAAATGACTACTCATTTCCCGTGAATAAATGTCTGCTGAGAAAGTCGCAAAACACTGCTCTCAGCATAAAAGACGGCCCATGGGGCCCAATCTTTATCTCTGGCTTCAATGCCTAAAACCACCCGTGACCACTTTTTCTCGACACCAGGGTTACAACGCCACAGACAGTGCCTTAAATGGACTATGAATGTGTTCACGACATTGTTTGGAAGAATCCCATCGTATTACTTAACTATCATGACGTGTCATCGAACCCCCATCTTGGGAATTGAAAATTACCAAGTCCATCTCAAAAACCTCATCTCAAGCCAAGGTTTTCTCTTCCATAGATGGAATGCAAAATGGACACCCGTACTGGATGTTACGGGTGTCCGAAGTCGAGGGGACAAACCCCATTGGGCCGGCCTGCGCCAGCCAGCCTGTGGCATTGCCCCGGCTCGCGGCTCTTCCGAACAGCCCAGATGCGATCCCTTGGTCAACCGTACCAACTATCCCTCATGGCCAATCGATGGTCTGCATGGAGAACCTTCATTGACGGGTCTCAGTCTCTTGTGAGGGGTCGCATGCTGCGACCCTCGGTCCACCCTCATGACGACCTTCGACCGGGGACCACCGCCTGGAGCCAGCCGCTACATGAAAATCCACCGCCGCCTGGATACCACCGTGCCGCATGATGACTCCATTGCTAGGAGAAACTTGACCACTGCGCCGACTGCCAGACTGCCCCGTAATTGCCTAAAAAATAAAAAAATGTCAAGAAAACATCATGGGGCCACCATGGACACCCCAAGACTCGAAATTTCGATTTGAAAGGATCGTTGAAAAGATAAAATCGATCCCTACGCAAATATGGGACTTTATTGATGATCGGACATAATTTTGATGAAATTAATTGCATTTTATGGGTTTTAAGGAATTAAAATTGAAAATGAACGAGCCTACCTCGATGGGCGTAGCCCGACACTTAACCAACGATCCGCTGGAGCCGTCACCCGCCTTGGAGAGGGATATGTAATCTTGAAATAGGATCTCCCTTGTTGGGAAAAACATGTTCCAAGGGTACTAACAAGGGGAGAAAAGGATGGGGGTGGTGTGTTTAAATATAAAATTGTTAAAGCCCCCGCCCATAGGCCCCGTACCCAAACATTCAGCGGGGTCATGGTTAAGCCACCCTTAGGTTAAAATCCACGTTTTGAGAAAAACAGATGTCTCAAACTTTTAATCGGAGCATCCATTCAGAATTTACAAAGTACACGCTCGGGGCCCCTAAATTACGAAAATTCCTTTGGTGGTGTTTTCCACAGAAGGGTCGCACCTGTTAAAGTTACACCCCTCCTATGGTAAATGAGACGTTGCAGAATAAACGATGCACTCGATTTTCCCATCCGAGAAACATTTTAGGAGTTATTTTGTTTATTTGGTTTTTCTAGTTTGAACTATCTTAAAATTTAATTCCCACCGCATCGGGGCTCGAATCACAAGTTGCCTGAACGCCCTACTCTGGAATAACATCAAGAAAATTTCAATGTCTTGCAGGCTCAAACCACGAGTTCTTACCGATTATATCAGGAATGATTCAACGATAACATGATCTATCTTATGAGTAGGAGGATATTTCATGTGATTCTTTTTATTATTCATAATTTAATCTAGTAGATGAATTATTAGCGTGAATTCTTGAGTACCTGTTACGATCCTATTTGGAATATTATTAGTGAAGTAATCATATTCCATATCACAATGATTGTTGGCACATGTTCGTATATATACAACTATTATCTATTAATTTTAATGTGTGATCAGTGGGTTTAATACTTATACAATAAGCAGAAATTGGAAACATTAAACATATAAGGATAATGTGTAAAAGTAAACTTATATCCAAAATTGTGCTTCCATGTGTTTTGATATAGGTTATTCATTATATATTTCCTAATATATATTCTTATGGTAACTTTGTTTCCATAATAATAATTCATAACGAGCTTATTAATTTAACAAAGCATATCTCTAGGGAGTGCCAAACCAGGTGCATAGTAAGGCTCGTTGCCGTGTACTTGTTTACCTAAATTTAATCTTAGAACACCTTTTAAAATTTTTACTCCTAGGTATATATATTCCAGGGATCTGTCGACTTCTAATATAGAAACAGGGATGTATTTTCTTGAAAACCAACATACTATATTCTATCCAAAATTTAGGAATTTTATTAATACTTAGACTTTTCTATAGGATTCTTAATAAATTTATTAACTCTCTATCACCAAAATTAACTAAAAATTTACATTTATAACAACCATAGAGACAATATAATTTTACACATATAATTACATGATATTATGAAAAATTAAACATCATATTCATATCCATTTATTCCAATGTCTTGTGTCTTAGAGATTAGGTGGATAATTCAACATCATGATTCCAAAATAAAACGATCTTTTAATTATTCATCATAAAGAGATCCTAACATCCTTTATACTCTTTAATGCAGAATATTTTATCTTGGTGATAACATGAACAAAGGGATGACCTAAATCATATCATGGGAATAAACATAATAATATGGCTTAGCACATGGGTTAGAAGAAATGTCCTAATATTTTGAAAATCAAGGAACATTATTGAACATAATGAATCATAACATGGCATCATATAATCATAGATTCGTATTAATGTGTTAGAAACATTAAACATGAATTTTTCACAAGTTATAGATAATTTCTCATAGAAGAGAATGTATTAAGTCTAACCACCATAATGGTTTCACATGAAGCATGATTCAAGGATAACCACCAAGACTGTTACACATAACGTCTCATGATACTAAAATTTTCACATTGAATTTGAGCTCTATTACGGTTCAAACATGATAACATGTTCAAGAATATGTTTTCCACATAAAGAACCATATTTAAATAATCAATCATAAACATAAGGGTTACACGTGGAAATAATTGTGTTTCATTATCATTTAATAAAATAATATAAATGGGTGTATCATAAAAGTGTCAATGAATGAAGGTAATTAAATCATAAATGGACAATAATAAATTAGAATGTGTATATTTTTCCATAACATAACATATTTTTTATTAATATAAATTTATAATATTAAATACCAATTTTTTCTAAAATTTGAGCTTGAATCATTTTCTAACTCATATATTATTGTCATTTAGATTAATTTATAATTTTTTGACCACAACTAACTCATTGTGTTTAATAATTTAATACTGTGTGTAAAAAATTATTCAAAAAACATCATATAATATATCATACATATATTATAACATGGTTCAACCCTAAAATGGGATTCATTAAAAGCCTTAATTATGGGATTGAATGACGATAGAAATTCTTCCTCGAATGTTGTACATCACCACATCATGTACGATGTATTCTTTCGAGAAAAGTAAAAGAGGGAGGAGAAGAGATTTGAGGAATATTTATTCCATAATCCTAATGAAATTCCATTAAATTTAAGAAAATGTATTTTTCATGAAACATTGAAATGTGAATGTGAGAATAAGATCAGAAAAGAATGAAACATGAAAATAAATTCAATGAAAATGGAAGTGGTTCTTACAACTTGTTTTTGTTATTCATGAGAACATCGTTAGATGAATAGTTTTGTAAAATTCTTATTGAAAAAATATTTTGGGCTTGGGGGGATGTTTTGAAAGTGATTTTAGAAGAATTTTTATAGGTATCAATGCTTGAAAGGATTTTAGAGAATATGTAGTTATTGGGGGATTTTATAATCGATGACATGGGTGTTTTCTCATTATTTGAATCTTTTTTTTTAATTTCCCACATGATATGATATAGTATTGATTCATGAGACTAAATATAGTAATTATATTATGTTATATCAAAATAATATTCTTACATCAGACATGAATAAAATAATTTTATATTCATCTTATAATGTACATATACTATAAATTATTGTAATCTACTATTCACAAGAAAAAAAGAAGTATTTAAAAATAATCCAAAAAAGTACCTAAACATTTTTTCAAATTTTAAACTAATAAATGAATAGAATTTAATGGAATTATTTTTTTTAAAATATGATAAATTAAATTTTTACTTAAAATAATAATTTACTCAAATATACAAACTTTTTAAATATAAACTGTTACAACTGGGCCCCGGTGATAGCATAGTCACCCCACCTTAACATGGTCGTCGGGTCCTGGCCCACCAGGTACCACCAGTTGCCCCCGCAGACTTGTGGGGCCCACCCTAGGGTCCACTCACATGCCTGAACGGGTCATATGACTAATAACAGTCCCCACAGCCCACCAATTGTCCTTTCTAGTGTTCTCTGTCCTCACTCACGTACGGTCAGGTCCTGGCCCACCAGGTACCACTAGTTGCCCCACAGACATGTGGGGCCCACCCTAGGGTCCACCCACATGCCTAAACGGGTCATCTGACTGACGAAAGTCCCCACATGCCAACACTTGTCGTTTGGAGTGTGCTTTTTCCTTACTCACACACACCCTGGGAGACTTCCCAGAAGGTCACCATCCTGATCACTACTCCAGGCCAAGCACGATTAACTATGGAGTTCTAATCAGATAGGTTTTCGAAAATGAAGGTGCACCTTGTTGACATGAGTCATATCATTTAGTCATTTAACCCTTTATCATTTAGGGATGTTACAATCACCCCCATTTATAGAACAATGCCCTCATTGTGGGCCCTTTATCTCAACCCAAGCAGTGCACCGCACTTATGGCTGGGTACCACCTCTGATACCAAATGTGACAACTGGTCCCAGGTGACAGCATAGTCTCTCCACCTTAACCTAGCCGTCGTTTCCTGGCCCACCATGTACCCCCAGTTTCCCCGCAAACACATGGGGCCCACCGTAGGGTCCACCCACATGCCTTAAAGGGTCATCTGACTAATGACAGTCCCCATAGGCTAACACTTGTCCTTTTCAGTGTGCTTTTTCCTCACTCACACACTCCCTGGGAGACTTCCAAAAGGTCACCCATCCTGATCACTACTCTAGGCCAAGCACACTTAAATGTCGAGTTCTAATCAGAGAGGCTCCCGAAAAAGAAGGTGCACCATGTTGACATGAATCATATCATTTATACATTTAACCATTTATCATTTGGGGATGTTACATAAACTACCATTCCAACAATTTGAATAATTAATTATGGGGCCATAAAATTAACTTATAATCCTAAGACATAAAAATATTGATTAATTTATACAATATTATTAAAATACACACTCTTTTAAATTATTACGTTATTAATAATATTTTAATAAAATTTTATTAATTATAAAAACACCAACACAGAATGAAAAGTTTTAAAAATATTTAGTTACCATTACTATGATATTTGTATATCATATTTAAAATTATATTATAGATAAATTTAATTAATACATTAAATATAGAGATTACTATTCAAATGGATGGTTTAATCTTCATATGGGTCACATTACTATTTCAATGGCCAATTTACTATTTCAGTGGTATAGGTTCCTTAACAATTTTAATAGATTTTTATTTCATTCATTCATCATTTATAATGATGTTATTGTGTTCTCATATGTAATTATACTGTATGATTTAATTATATTAATTGAATTCAATGGATAAAATATTTTATTGTTATAGATATCTCATAATTGTAGATCATGTTGTGTCTTCAACCTTTTTTGAATAAAACAGAGTACCATACATTCTCATAGAGAGATAAAACTTGTTAATATTTTTCTCATATGTTCATCACTATGTATTACTTTTCGTACATTCCAAATACGACATTCTATGTTGGTAATTTAAAATTAATGTAATAAATATTACATAAACACACAACACATATTCTATAAAATCCAGGATTATAGAAATGCTTTTTTTACATGAATACATTTGAAACATTAATGAAAAATAAATAACACTTGTACATATTTACCTTATCAGTACATTACTTTTATTGTAATAATTTTAAAAATAAATTTGTATTTAAGCATTTAAATATTATAGGATAAAATTAATATCGCACTCATGTTATTCAATAGTAATAAATAACTATTGTATTACAATGTAGCTGATGTAGTATCATCACATAGCCATTATTTATATTTTAATTCATGTAGATGATTTTTGTCATGAATCTATATTTACATTTTCATTCACTATATAATTTATTTTCCATTACGTATCAATGTTTTCCATGAATCCATCTTCATGTATCAAAATTGAATTACAAAGGATTTTAGTCACAAATCAAAAAACTACCAATCCCAATAGAACCATATACCAAATTTCATCGTGCTTCTGATTCATTTATCTTATAAATTGATGTAACTGATTCACATAATCGACTTGACTTTATAGATGATTTCCAATTTATCCATTTGAATGATGTTAGTGCATTTCACATTTTTTTCTTGATGTAGCTTATATATAAAAACAATTATTTAGGGATGATATCTATATAGACTAAAACTCTAATATCCATTTCATAGTATAGCCATATGAATCACATAATTTTTTTTAATAGACAATGGAAATATTCATTCAAAGATTCCATAATGTATACATTCTTAGATTAGCAGCAAAAACACAAAAAATAGAAACAAACTAATGAGAAAATAGCGAAATAATATGATTATCAATATATGAAGGTTATTTGATATCATTAATACCTGATGTACATTGGATATGTAGGTATAAATATTACAGGTCCATCCTAAAATAGGAAATGAACTCAAATAAATGATGGAACATTACCTCCTTCTTTAATGTGGTTTCATTTATAAAATTATCATCTACATAAACAATAGAAGGATAATACCATAAAGTCCCTATGGTTATATAAAGGCCCATACAAAGGTAATAATGTAGATATTGGGTTTTGAGATATGTATGGGATATCATTTTCTAAAGGAATGGAAATGGATATTAATAATTTATAGTAGGGGATTTTTTGGATAACAATATTTAATGATTTATAATTTCAAATGTGAACTATATCCTAGTTATATTTTTAAAATTATAAATTATATTAATTTAAATAAGCTATTTTTGATATTGTTTGAACCTATTAATAGAAATGTTACTATTTTATATAAATGGAAGTATGAAATGAAATACATATACTGTAATGAATTAAATTTTTTAAAATATGAAAATAATTATTTGGTTGGGAATTTTAATTTATTTTAATAATAGATTAATTATATTTTATTAATATTAATGTGATTTTTGATTTTTTTTGGGCCTTTTATAACATTTTTATGTTATTGAAAATTTCATTTAATAAAAACAGAACATTGTTTATTCTTCTAATGAATGGAGTTATTTTTTTAAAAAAAATGTTCCCTTAAATAATTTTTATGTGATTATTACAAACTAAATTTTTTTTCTAATTAATTTTACATGAAATTTAATTTAAATCATTCTTAAAAAAATGATAAAAAATATTTTACCCAACAATAGATATTACTATTTTTGAGATACTATTTTGAATTTTTTATGGTGTTCTAATTGTAAAATATTATTAATTTATTCTCTATAAATATTATTTAAATTTCATTGTACTATTTTAGGTTTCTTATTTAATTGTCAAACTATTATTCTAATTGTCATGTTATCTTCCATAATAATCAGGTTAATATTTCAATGAATATGTTAATATTCTAATAGTCTCATTGTTTTTGTACTTTATAAAAGTACCCTATATTTCCTTTCATTCATCATTATCTAAAATTACTCTCTGGGTTCTATGTTATTCATTTTCAAAAAGGATGTTACATTAAAAAAAATTCTTACGATATTGATAACATGTTACATATTTATCAAAGATCATAATGATACAAGTTTTCCTCCTCTATTTATTTTATTTCTTTGGGTTTACATCAATAATGAAATAAACTAAATTTCATTGTGCATATTTATTATTTAAATATTGATTTCATAATTATTCGATTATTTATTTGGTTCATTTTTTTATATTATACTATATTGCTAAATAGACGATATTTTTTACAAATGAAAATATCATATATTAATGAATGAGTCATTATATTCTTCACCTTTAATAATATTATCCTAAAAAAATCATCCCACATACTTATTTGAAAATAGATTAGTGTATTGATATTTTATTTTATATGTTGGATCCTTTGTTTCATTTTCAAAATTATAGTTCAAACTATGTAAATTGACAAAGTGGGACTATTTTTTACATTCTAATTTAACTACAAAGTCTAGGATCTTAAAAAAATAATCATCATAATTTATTTTTTAATCCTATTATTCCTATTTTTTATTCATCACATATGATGTATTGGGTATATACATCCTAATGTTACATATTTAGAAAAAAATAATGAACTTGTACCATTTATGTTAGTTATAGTATTAAATTTTCTATAGATCATATTTATCATGGATGTAAAAGTGTAAAACATAATAATTGAAGAGATTTAACATCCTTCAAAACCTCATTATGATCTTATTAATTGATATTTAAATGAATAGATTATCTCTAAATTCAAAATCATTTTCTCTTCCCTGATTTTTAGCATAGATTTTTTAATATGAAAATTTTAATAAGTAGTTAAATTTTGTGAAAATCATATTTTATCTTATACAAAATTTT
Organism: Viscum album; assembly: GCA_963277665.1. NCBI lineage: Eukaryota > Viridiplantae > Streptophyta > Magnoliopsida > Santalales > Viscaceae > Viscum > Viscum album. The sequence continues at coordinate 1,708,203,593 of OY728142.1, forward strand.
ATGTGAAAGACTATTATATTCACCAACATCATGAAATCATTTAATATTTTACATCTCTTCGCATATTTATTTTTATATAATCCCATCCAAATACCTCAAAGGAATCAATTATTTTATGATAACTCATATAATAGAAGATGATGATTCTTTTCTCCTATAGGGTACATTGAGAAATATCTCATCACATCATTGTGTTTTAAATTTGATATTTTAGATTATATTTAACTCTATGTAATATAGTATAAATTAATGTTTAACTCCATATTTAGGGAATGTTTATGTGTCTAAAGAACCATAGAAGTCAATCATTGATTTAAATTATATATAATAAAATGTGGTGAACATTACAACAACACACATATATTTACATATATATTGGCGTGTTAATAAAATGATAATTTTTATGAAATTATTATTTAGTGATCATTCATGGTAATTTGATCAACCAAAAAACATAGATAATCCATTCCATAATGGTTTATTATAACAATTTTTTTTGATCAAAATTTGTATTGGTTATGTTTTCATCATCCCTATATAATTTTAAAATTGTTAGTTGAATTTGTATCAAAACAAGTTATTTTATGATTAATAAAAATATAATTATACATTATAACTCCCCCACAAATTCCCACAATAGTATCAGTGTATGTCGATATTTCTAGGGTGGTCAAGTAATGATGATATTTTTTCATCACCAAACAACACATTATTTGTCATAAGTGATGATGGAATGTATAATATACCTCCAATATTATTTAATCCATACATTTCAATATTAAATTTACAAATATTCTCTTTATTCATCTCTTATTCTTTTGATATTCAAAATCATCACTTTATGTCTCCTTGAATTTTCAATATATAGATGATTGGGATATAATTCTAGAAATTTAGGATGTATTACCTATAATTAAAACTTATAGTTCCATATGTTCATATCCAAAAAGATAATATCATTGTCAATCCCAATAATATATATATTTGTATCCTAATTTCTGTTATGATCGTCTACAATGTTGTTCACCTTTCTTGGATAACAGTGAATAAATAATTCGTGGTCGTTGATTGAGGCAAACCATCTTCATTGACAGAAGTTAAAATAATTTTTATTAATATATTAATTAAATACTTTTGACTAGAATACAAGCCACACTTCTCTTGAAAAAGTTGGTTTATCCTAATTATCTTTTTAATAGGTACCATGGGCTATTTTCCCAATTTGGTACATTAGTTGTAGAATATTGTGGTTATATTACATGTTGTATTATGGTGTCTTACACCTAGTAGAGTTTATTTTATTTTAATATTGACTTGCGTGTCATTCTTCAGCTATATATTATAGAAAATTTGTTCTCATGTTCATATTGAATGATTCCATGTGATATTCACCAACCTATTTGGAATGGAAATGACCTTTGGTCCATCTAAATATTGACTTAGTTATCAAGATATAGGGGTACTCGGGAAAGATCATGACACTTATTTTATTAAATAAAATTTGTTTAGTAATATATTTTTATTCAGAAAAACTCATTCTTTTTGGTGACAGAGGATTTCACAGAATGTATCTCATGCATGTAACATAAGAAAAAATGTTTTTTCATGTATTGAAAAATATTTATTATATCGAATCGATTTATAATTTAATATATATGTTAATTTATTAGGGTATTATAATCTCTTATGAGCTTGTTGTCGCATGTCATGTACACTATCTAGTAAAAGGTACATAATTTAACATTCAGGGTGTTGAACATTAAGTGAATTAAAATAAATACATTATGGAAGGGAATTATTTATGATATGTGGGTAATGTTTTACTCTTGGATGTATAGCTTCAAATTCATAAGGCAGGTGATCATGATTGAAGGAAATTTTAGGGATTCTTCTAAGAGTAAAATAAAATTAATAATGGGCCAAATCAACAATTTTTTTATATTTCCGTCGTTTTTTTGGATTTCCTATGTTTGAATAGTTGTTTGTGACTAATTTGTAACAATTTTACTGAAAAATAATTTCATTTATATGGAAATGGTTAATGTATTTTTAGATATATGTTACTGAGAAGTTACATTAGGATGTTAATAAGAGTCTAATAATAATATGATTTCTAAAAATCACATGATGTAATAATGTGTTTTTCTAATAAGATGATTATTCAATGATGTTCTTAGTTTTTGTTCTTATGTTAAATTTTAAATTGATAGACTATAGCTCCTAAATATGGATCATCCCTAAGAAGAACTACCCAATTCCTAATATGCAGACCCACGATGAGTCATCTCTCAAGTGGGATACATTCCAGCAGCTCTTTCGGGAGGTGTACTCCCCCACTTGTTTATGTTCTATCTGGATTCAAGAGATTTTAGATATGATGCAGTGGGGGATGACCATGGTTCAATACTTGGTCTGGTTTACCGATCTGACACGCTACTCGCAAGATATGATCTGGGACAATTACTTTTGGGTGAGGATGTTTGAGAAGGGTCATTGCATGGAGATCCATTCTACTGTAGTTCCACTGTGCATCCTTACTTATGTCAGGGTTGTAGAGAGGGTTCTTGTGATGGAGAGCCTCTTGGTTGAGGGATGCCAGCTAGCAGGGCCAAGAAGTGGCCGCTTTAGAGGAGGGTCCTTGGTGACATGAAAGGGGCAGAAGCAGAGCCTCATTTGAGGGGGCCCTTCCATGAACAGACATAAGGGCAGGGTCGTACAACTTAGTGGCACCATGGAGCACTGAGGCAGGTAGGAGAGAGCCAGCGCTTTGCCTATGTCGGACGTGGCCACCTCGCACAGGACTGCCCGGCCATGCGTACCGAGCAGCCGTGGAAGGAAGGGGGCACACCGCAGTGGAAGAGGTAGTGTCTTGACCAGAGATCCCCAAGGAGAGGATTGGGTGGTCCACAGGGAGGCAACGTAGGCAGAGCGGTTGGACCTAGAGCATCAGGACGGCGTTTTGTGGTCCTCCACCACCACCACTGGGCGGCCCATGCCAGGGTGAGGGAGCTGGCGGTAGGGGTCGCACACATCTTCAGGCTATGGGTGTTCGTGACCCCCCACCACACGAGATGGTTCGAGGTAGGCTTTGTGTTTACTCTATGCATTCCTCGGTACATGTATGCACATGTTCCAGCCACTCCTTTATATCGCTTCTGTTGGTATTGGAGTTAGATCTTCCAGTAGAGGCGCTTCAACCTACAGTTAGCCTCTAGGTTCCTATGGGAAGTTCCTCATTAGTGACCTTTATCTACAGACATTGAAAATTGTCGTCCAGAGGAGGAAGTTTCACATGGGATGTGATCTTCATCACGATAGAACCTTACAATGTCATCCTGGGCATGGATTAGCTTTCTATGGTTCACGCCTAGATCCACTGTCATCACAGACGAGTCAGAGGCGTGTTTTTTGATGGGACGAGGATCACAATAATTGGTGAACGAGACCTCATGGTAGATCATATGGGTACTCTTAACAAAACACACCAACAATATTCTCCGCAATTGGCGAGTATGGCTCACAGAGCAGCAGACGCTACAGTCACCTGAATACCTACCTTTATAGAAGACTATATGGACGTCGTTCTTGTGGATGTTCTGTGACAACCTCTGAGGAAAGATATGGATTTCTACATTGACTTTCATCCGGGGACTGCCCCGATATCATGTGTAGCTTATCGTATGGTACCCATAGTAATTTGGGAGCTGTGTCTTCAGTTGGACGACCATCGTGAGAAATGAATCATCAGGCCCAGTGTGTCCCCCTTAGCATCTCTAGTTTTCATTGTGATAAAGGAAGATGGGAGTCTGTAGCTTTGTGTGGATTATCATTGCCTGAATCCATCCACGAGAAAGAACAAGTACCCTTTTGAGTATTGATTACCACTTCAACTACTTGAGAGGTTTTAAGTGGTTTTCCATGATTGATATTCAATCCGGCTACCACCAGTTTCTGGATTGTGAGGCTAACATCATGAAGTTGGCATTCTATTGTTGATATGGGCATTACGAGTTTTTGGTGAAGCCCTTTGGTGTGATGAATAGTCCTGTCGTTTTCATGGCTTTGATGAACCATATATTCCATCCATACTTGTTCGGTTTGTGGTTGACTTTATTAACAACATACTCCTCTACTCTATGACGGAGGAGGAGCACGCAGTGTATTTGAGGATGGTCCTAAACATACTCTGAGAGAAATAGCTATATGTGAAACCTTTGATGTGTCAGTTCAGGAATGATGAGGTCCACATATTGGGGCACGACATTATGGAGCATGTATTGGATGTAGATCGCACTCTGGTAGAGGCAGAGCTTGCTTTAGTGCCACCCAAGAATGCGTCTGAGGTGTGGAGCTTCCTTGGTTTGGTAGGGTTCTATAGGAGGATTGTGGAATATTTCTCCAAGATTATTTCCCCTTTGAACACATTTACATGGAAGGGAAGACTATTCACCTTGAATGATCAGTTCCAGAAGGCCTTCGAGGAGTTGAGATAGAGGCTGACTAGTTCTCCAGTGTTGAGGATACTAGAGAAGGGAGTTGAGTTCATTGTGTACTGTGACACTTCAATTTCTAGGCTCATGTTCATGTTGATGCAGTAGTGGGATGTGACTACATATGGGTCAAGGAAGTTGAGGTCCCATGAGTAAAATTATGCGACTCATGATTTGGAGCTAATAGTGGTGGTCTTCTCCATGAGGCTATGGAGACACTATATTCTAGTTGAGCATTTTGTGGACTACTCAGACCACCAGAGCCTCCAGTACATCTTCCCTTAGAGGGATCTGAATCTGAGGAAGAGGTTCCGGCTGGAGTTTCTACAAGATGACGATTTCGAGATATTCTACACTCTAGGGAAGGGAATCATAGTAGAATATGCCCTTAGTCACAAGTCCCATGCTCGTTTTATGCAGGAATATTTAGAGAAGTTGGATCCTCTACGACAAATCTTGGTGGAGTTGGAGGGTTCGACTTTTTGGTAGTCGATGTTGTTGACTCTTTCTCTCCTAGAGCGTATAAAAGAGTCGCTGATAGGGGATGTTGACAGCGAGGTACTACGTGATCAGATATCCACGGGAGGTGCACCAGATGGGTATTCAGAAGGTGGGAATCAAGAGATCTTATTCCCTGGGTGAGTTTTAGCACCACTTGAGTTTTGGGAGGTGGTAATGTGGGAGTTCTACACTTCTCCCTTGGTTGTGCATCCATGTTTGGAAAATATGTATGAGGACATTCAGTGGCCGTTTTGGTGCTTTGCCATAAAGCGGAGCATAGCTGAGTTCATTTCTCGACGACTTAACTATCAGTAGGTGAAGGCAGAGCATCAGGTTCTGGAAGGGTTGTTGAAGCCCCTTGATATCCCAAAGTAGAAGTGGGATGGAATATATATGGACATCATCACAGGGCTTCCACGCACAATGATGGGCCGTGATTCAATTTGGGTGATAGTGGACTGACCCACAAAGCCGGCACACATCCTTACCATCAGGGAGTATTGCTCGGTGGAGAGCCTTGGGCAGCTGTAAGATTGGGAGATTGTATGCCTTCATGGTGTACCCTCGACGATCATCTCAAAACACGATGCACAATTTCTGTTGCGATGGTGGTGAGGCTACAGGAGGCATTCAAGACTCAGCTGTGGATGAGTAATGTTTTTCACCAGCAGAAGGATGGGCAGACAGAGTGCACTATCCATGTGATGGAGGATTTGCTCAGGGCGTGCATGTTAGATTTTGGCCAGAGTTGGGAGGATCACCTACCCTTAATGGAGTTCACATACAACAACAGTTACCACTATACTATAGGCATGGCACTTTTTGAGTCCCTCTACGAGAGACCTTGCAGGTCACCGTTGTGTTAGACAGATTTTGTGGATACCTCCCTTGTGGCCCCTGAGTTCGTGCTGGTGATGACAGAGAAGGTGCAGGTCATTCGTGAGTAGATGAGGATGGCTCAGAGTAGACATAAGTTCTACGAAGATCATTTTCGCAGGCCTTTGGAGTTCGAGCAGTGATACCATTTCTTTTTGAGAGTCTCTCCGCGGCATGGGACATGGAGGTTTAGCTGAGGAGGAAAGTTGTCCCTGAGGTTCATCGCACCCTTTGAGATAGTACGCTGGGTCGGTGAAGTGTCCCATCGTCTTTCTCTACCCCTACAGCTACAGAGGGTTCATGATTTCTTCCACGTGTCACACCTGAGTAATTACATGCATGACCCGACACACATTATCAACTTGGGAGATCTGGACATTGAGGTTGGATCCCCCATTCTGGATCACCTGGTGGAGATTGAGGAATGATAGGTGTAGACACTGCATGGACGAACCATTCCTTTGGTTCGTGTGTTTTGGTAGCACGGGACAGTGCAAGAGAGCACCTTGGAACATGAGAGCCTGATGCGGGCTCAGTATCCCGAATTGTTTTTGTAGTTTTTTTTCGGGGATGAAAACACCTGAAGGAGGGAATGATTAACGAACCTGAGGTTTGAGCCTATAATACATTCAAATTTTCTTGATGTTATTCCATAGCAGGATGTTCAGACGGTGTGTGATTCCGCGCCCTGGTGCGGTTTGAATTAAATTTTATGTTTGTTCACACTGGACACTCCAAATAAACAGAATAAATCCTAAATGTTTGCTTGGATGGGAAAACCGAGGGTACTGTTGATTCTGTAACGTGCGGTTTACCCAAGGAGGGGTGTAATGTTCGTGGGCGCGACCCTTATATGAAAAATGCCACCAGGGGCGTTTTCGTATTTGGGTGGCCCCGAGTGTGTACTTTGTAACTTCAGAATGGAGGATTGGATTAAAATTCCATGACCGCTATTCCACTGAGAACATGTATTTTACCCTAGGGGCGGCTTAACCCCGACCCTGCTGAATGTTCAGGTATGGGGCCTATGGGCGGGGGGTTTATGTGTTTTCCATTAAAACACACCACCCCCACCCTTTTCTCACACTTCTTCTTCCCCTTGGCGCATGTTCTTCCCAGCAAGGGAGAACATCCTTCGAGCTTCCCTCTCCCTCTCCAAGGCGGGTGGCGGCTCCTGCGGATCGTTGGTGAAGCGTCGAGCTACGCCTAGAAAGGTTGGCTCATGCTTTTTCAATTTCAATTTCTGCAATGACTTAAAATGTAATTTATTTTCATCTAAATGATGTCTGATATTAAAGAGAATCCCATAGTTGCGTAAGAATTTATTTTATCTTTCCAACGATACTTTCAGATCAAATGTTCGAGTCCTAGGGTGTCCAGGGGGCCTCGGGATGTTTTCAGTACAATTTTTTCTTTTTTCGACGATTCCAGGGGTGGTTCAGCGGTCGGCGCAGCGGTCCAGCTGCTCCCAGCAGTGGCTGCGTTGTGTGGCATGCCGGGCTCAAGGCAGCGGCGTCTTTGCTTGGTGTGGAAGGATCTAGGTAGCGGTCCCCGTGTAGAGGTCGTCGGCCGGGTGGACCTGGGTTCGAGGTGCGCGACCCTACACAGGAGACAAAGACCCACTGAAGGTGGGTCTACGCATGGACCAATGACAGGCCACGAGGGACAATTGGTGCGATGGAATGTGATTCCATGGCTGGGCCACGCGGCAGAATAAGTATACCCTTTTTTGGATAGATGTCATATTTTTTTAGCTACAAGGGGATGATATTTCACCAGGATAGTCCTTTGATAGGGTTATATCCAATTAATATTGAGATATATATTGATAACAAGAGTATAAAATTTAAATTCAGATAGAAGGAGTTTAATATATCCCGATGAAAATGTTTATAACTCCTCAAGGATTAAAACTTCTCAATCCATTACTATCAAGATAATGTAAATAACGTAGTTGTGTCTCTAGGTAGAAAGGGTCCTACATCATTATCAATAATGATAATTGAGAAGGATCCAATAAAATTAAAATTTCAAAGGATGGAAATTATAATTATTAATAAAGATAAATCATGAATAATTTCTCGAATAATATCTAAATCATCCTTTCTGTAGAAAATAAATCCTTTTCAAAAAAGGAGGTGCAATGTCCCAAATGGGTGGAAGCTATCCAAAATAGGAAATCACTAGAATTCATGATCATGGAGGATGGTGTAATATTATTTGGTCATTATTATGTTTATAATTCAGTACAGTTATAATGAAATAGCTTCTTAATGATGTACATAGCTTAAAATTCACTATTCACCTATGGAGCACAATGATGTTAAGAGATATTTGGGAGAACATTTGGTGGTAAAATATGGAAAATGAAATTACTAAATAAAGAAAATGTGCATGGGATGTCATCATGTGATGGTTGAAGGGAATAAGTCTAAAAATATGAGGAAACCATTACACATACCAACATGGAAATGGGGAAACCACACCAAGGAATATTCAGTAGAAATCTAAATACATCAAGATGAAACTATTCTATATGGGTTATTGTGGATAGTCCAAAAAAGACATCTCACTTTATCTAAATTATAGGCTCCATATAAATATATCAAAATTCATGGATATTAATTATAACAGATTTAAGGATACACAGAGTACCACTATCTATTTTATCTGATTGAGAACAAAACATCACATAGAACATCTGTAAATGTATTCCCTATTCTCTATGTACTGAGCTAAACATCAGTACAAACTATTATTCTCAAAATGATAGCGAATTAGAGTGAACTATTTTGAAACTAGAAGACATATTTAACGAATGTTCTATGTTATTCAATGGATGATGTGACCACCATCTTCCACATGTCAAATTCACTTATAATAATAGTTTCCACTCATGTTTCTAAATGGCTTCATGTGAAGGCCATTATAGGAAAAGGTTCATAACACTTTCATGTTTGGATGAAGTCGGTGAACATAAGTTTCTAGGACTATCAATGTTGATGAAATGGTGGAGAATGAGAAAACCATTCAGTATCAAATCTTGGAAACCAAAATTCAAAAAATATCTTTGAAGACAATATTTTATTGTACATAGAGATTAAGGTTGGATACATGGTATTCATCCACATATCTATATGGAATAGTATCGTGAGATTTGGGAAGAAAGGGTAGCTATGTTCCATGTACAAACAACCCATCGAAATCCCTAAACATGTTATAGATTTTTACAGTGGACTATAACTTCTTCCATTCATGTATCAAGTACAGGTTTTATAACGACCCAAACTTCCCATTTTTATTAATTCAAAATTGAATCACACTTATTACAACATATAATAAAACCATGAAAGGACTGTATAGGTATAGTGTCTTTAAAAACTGGGAAACATAAACAACTATTTCATAAATCATCAACAATGTCTCCCATTTATTTAATCATATCTAGAGTCCCTTTTGGAATATCCTACTTAATACCCTTCTTCTTGACCTAGGTAAAAGAAAACATACAAAACGGTGAGCTCAAATCCTCAATAAGGGTAAACAAAAGGAATATCAATCATAAAAACATAACATTTTGGAAATATTAACCTGCAAAAGAGATCATAATATCATATGATGAGATAAGTCATAGTAGTGAAGTGTAATCCCAATAATCATAACATAAAACATGAAACTTTGTGGCATACACACATAATCATAGATAACCATTTCTTATTATTCAAGACTCATTTCCAAGACTATCATAGCGGACAAAGTCCATTTCTGAACCGAGTTCACTCCTCATTGTAGTCCTATTTCACTGAACCAGATTAACCTGCCATTCCAGCCATGTCTATCTCATGGGATATAAATCATTACCAAATGAATTGGAGGGATATAAAGGTCCCACCCGTCTCATAATGAAACCATTCTTATATATGCCACAAAATCATAAATCATACATCATAGCATAACCCATGTAATAAAAATGGGATTCTTAATCATCATGCCATCATAACACAATCTATATAAGATAAAAGGACATCATAAAAATAATTCCATCATAGCATAATCAATAAAATGTAAAAATATGGATAGAAACAGAACCTTGTATTATCATAGATGCAAAATAATTTTGATAAAACACTTGAACTCCATTCTTGATGAAAATATCCTTTCTACATAAAAAGCATTTTCCTTTCTTAACATGTCATATAATTTTAAACTAAATGAAGTTGATTAAAAATAAACATGAAATCTTGTAAAGGAAGATTCATGGAAATAATTTTCTAAAAATACATTCATGCCATATACGTTAGAAAAACATTCTTCTCGTAGTTTAGCCGGAAAAGTCAAAAAGTACCTCGTACATAAAACGAAAAAATATTCCTTTCATATATTTTAAATAAAACTCACAGAAGGGTAAAATTGGATTTAAAAATTTTTGGAGGATATAAATAATATTACCTATTGAGGAAACATGGATGTGGAAGATAAATATTCCCCAGTAAATTCTGAAGTATAAACAATCTCAGATAAAAATTGAGATTGCGAGATTTTCCCTTACCTTAGGACCGATTTGCTTCGTAATGTCTGAACCTCCTGTATAATGATTTAAATAATGTCTTTGACTTATTCCAGAATCATACTCATTGTAATGATATCATATATGGTCATATTCTTATCTTTTTATTTGTAATATCTCATTGCTACTTGTTATTCGGGTGTTTATTACTTTTTGTTCTTATGCGTGTTTTGTTGAATAAATTCTTATTCTTCTTTTTAGGTTATAGATACCTCACTTCCAGAATGGTATTAGTGTAATTTATATCATATTTATTCATTCAATGAATTTATATAATCATTATGCAATGAATATCATGTAGAACGAGTCATATCACATCGTGGAGACAGTATTCTGTACGTACGCACGAGTGATGATATCATTCCCATGATCATGGAATTTTATTGGAGTGTATATATACTATTTAAGAATAAATTTCAGTTTACAATAATCATATATAGTTAATATTTACACCATTATACCAATCTAATTATGGTGGTGGTGGAAAATAGATTACACCATGGCGTGGGGACGGTATTCTGTACGTACGCACGCGCGGTGATTTCGTTTTCCATAGGATGGATAGATGGTGAAATAGGGTTGTTTCATACTTATAATAACATATTAGTATATGAGTGATACTGATGTTATTACTTCATAGTGAAACAACTAATGAATTATAAGTTTAAGAAGAAATAAATCGGATAGGATCGGTAATAGATATTACCTCTTCTTTGACACGCCTCTTCTTAAACTCCTCTTAGGGCACTAAAAATGAACTTTGTATAAGACCAGGACCTCTAGGATGTTTCTAGGGAAGTGGAGAAGAGAAATTGGCAGGGGATGGCCAAGCTTTAAGTTTCAAAGTGGTGTGAGTAAGAGAGGGAGGAGGTTCCCTTTTACAAGGGAGGAGAGGGGCACCTTAGGAAAAACTAAACATATTATTTTATTAAGAAGTCATATTCTATTTTTAATAGCTCCAAATTGATTTATTTAGAAGCTAAGGTGGTTATGGGTCTAACTAATCTCATATAATATAATATGGACATGTTTAGGTCACATTTATAACCTTATCATTTATATTTAAATTTAAGTTAAATAATTTTAATTTTACCGAGTCTTCTAGTTTTCTCACACTATAATGTTAATAAACTTACAATAACTATCCAAATGAACACAAAGTTGATTATTATTAATATATATAACTTTATCTAAGACTTTTGGCCGAACCAAATATTTTTAGGAATAAAATAACAATTAATAATATAATATATGTTTTAAAAACTATTTTATGTCAATTTTGACACTATTTAGTAATTGATTTTTTTGAAAATCATAACAGAATGATTAGTTAAAAAAACGTTAATTAAATCAATAAAAACATGTCATATTAACCTTGAAAATTATTGTATTTCATAAAAAGTCTCAAATTACTTTTCTTTGGGTATTTATAACATCAATAATGTCAATATATAATTAAAAAGATAATTACTGCATCATCTTTGTGTCATAAAAAAATTAAATTATTTAAGGTCTAAAATTTATAAATAAAATAAAATTATGTAGGAAATAGTTTTATATTTTTAATGAATATTTAGAGTATAAATTATCTTATGTATAACCCTATATTAAAAATGTTTTAGTTATTAAACTTTGATTTTAACTATTTTAACTATTCTTTAAATAAAATAATATTAAATGTCCTAATCTAATCCATGTGGTCCAAAATGGATATATTTTATTCCTAACGTTGTTTTGGGTCGAATTAAACTTATCCAATTTAATTAGGACATGTGTTATGGTAATAATAATGTCATTTTTACCCTTAATTACCCTATTTACTTTTAACTGTGGTAAAAAAGTAAAAAGTTACAATTCACCAAAAATTATTTTCATCTCATTGAACCAAATTTTAATCCTTTTTAATAACCATGTCTCTTGGATTTTTGAAATTTGAATCACAGAAGTGGTAAAATTAAGTTTTATGAAAATTTTCAAATTTTCCTAGGAGGTGGGTAAAAGACGATGAAAAGTTCAACAAAATTTTTATATATCTAAAATTATTTTAAAATGACTTCAATGAATTACCTTGAATAATAAAGGTTTTATGTATCAATTTTGACCTAAATTAAATTTAAATAAAATAAATAATTAATTAAACAAAAAGTGGGTTTTTAAATAGTAACCAAGTGTTTTCACTATTCATCAAAAATTGAAAGTATTCAGAAAAATACAAAAATTTCACCGTAGGCTAATTTTGATTCTCCGAATCCAAAAATGAAGTCCATTTTGAAAGATAAAATTTAAAAAATTTCATAAAGTGGGTATTACTATTCATAATGGCTATTTTTAATAATATTTTAATAGCATATTGTTGTTTAGTGAAACTCGGTATTCCGTACAACGCAAGCTATAAAGGAAGGCCGAGGTTGCGTATAAAGCAAGCCAAGATAGTGTTGTGTGTAGATAATGATTCCTTTGATGGTGTATATAACATAAAAACAAAACATTTCTCATAAAAATATGGGGTGTTACATTCTACCCCCCTTAAAATAAATTTCGCCCTCGAATTTCGTCACTTGGTAGCAAAAAGATGAGGATACCTCTCCCACATCATATCCTCAAGCTCCCATGTAGCTTCTTATAATTGGTGGTTCCTCCATAAAACATTTACCAAGCGAGTGGTCTTGTTCTGTAGGAATTTTTCTCTATGATCAAGAATCTCTATCGGTTGTTCATCATAAGAATGATCTTGCTCCAACGGTACAACTTCTGAGCTGAGAACATGTGAAGGATCGGGTATGTACTTTCTCAAGAGATATACATGGAACACATCATGAACTTGAGAGAGATTCGGTATAAGTTCCAATCGGTAAGCTACCTTCCCAATATGATCTAGTATTTCGAAAGGACCGATATACCTAGGGCTCAGCATTCCCTTCTATGCAAATCTCATTACTCTCTTCCAAAGAGATATTCGTAAGAACACTTTATCACCCACTTAAAACTCTAGGTATTTTATTCGGTTATTGGCATAACTTTTTTGTCGACTCTGAGCTGATCTTATATGTTTTTTAACAGATCAGACCTTTTTTACCATCTCACCAACAAGATCATGTCCTAATAGCTTTCTTTCCCCAACATCATCCCAGTATGTTGGAGTTTAGCATTTCTTTCCATGGAGAGCTTAATAAGGAGCCATCTGAATACTGGAGTGAAATATATTATTATAAGAAAATTACTCCAAAGGTAGATATTAATCCCAACCACCATTGAAATCCATAGACCAAGATCTTAACATATCTTATAGAGTTTGAATTGTTCTCTCAGACTGACTATCTGTCTGAGGATGATAATCAGTGCTGAAACTCAACTCTGTATCCAGAGTATGCTGAAGACTTCGGCAATACATTGAGGTAAACCTCAGATCCCGATCATATATAATGGAAAGTGGTACTCCATGGAATCTTACCACTTCCTTTACATATATCCTAGCAAGATCATCAAGAGAGAAATCCTCTCTAATATCAATGAAGTGGGAAAACATTGTAAGACAATCAATTATGACCCAGATAGAATTATTGAATTTGGATGTTTTAGGAAGTCTGGTGAAAAAGTCCATAGTGATGTTTTCCCATTTCCAATTAGGTATGGGTAATGGTTGTAACATCCCCTTAGAATTATGTCTATCAGCTTTAACATGATGAAAAACTACGCATCGAGAGACATATTCGTCAACATATCTTTTCATGTCATCCCCCCAGATGTACTCTTTCAGGTCCCTATACATGTTCATGCTTCCAGGATTAATAGAGAATTAAGAACTATGAGCCTCATCCAGCAGCTCCTTCTTTAATTCTGGGATGGGAGGAACACAAACCCGATTCCTGAACCTTATTATCCCATCACAATCAAGGTTGAATTCAGAAACATTTCTCACCTTCTATTGTAACTCTACATCTTCTTTTCTGTGCCTCTTTAATCTTCACATGTATAGATGGTTGAACATTCATTTGAGAAATATAAGATTTATCCCCTTCCATTATAATTCCAAGATCCATCCTTTGTAAATCCATAACTATTGGATATTTTTTGATCCACATCACGGATAAGCTAGAATGGTCTTGTCGACTTAATGCATCTTCCACCTTGTTTGCTTTCCCTGGGTGGTAATGAATTGAGCAGTCGTAAACCTTAATCAACTCCAACCATCATCTTTGGAACATATTCAGATCCTTTTGTGTAAAAAACAGTTTAAACTTTTATGATCAGTATACATATCACACCTTTCACCATAAAGATAATGCCTCCAAATCATTAATACATAGATTATAGCAGCTAACTCCAAATAATGAGTTGGGTAATTTTTCTCAAGGATTTTCAACTGTCGTGAGGCATAAGCTATCACCATATCATTTTTCATGAGAACACACCCCAATCCCTTCGTGGATGCATAACTATTGATCACAACCCTTTCTCCACTACAAGGTAGTGTGAGCATAGGTGCACTGGATAACCTCCTTTAAAACTCCTTGGAATTCTATTCACATTCCTCCGTCCACACGAACATACTCCTTTTCGAGTCATCCTGCTGAGTGGATTAGATAATCGTGAAAAATCATTCACAAAATGTCGATAATATCCATTCAAACCAAGAAAAATTTGGATCTCAGTTACTGTTGTTGGTCTCGATCATCATTCGATAACCTCTGTTTTTGCTGGATCCACAGATATCCCCTCTTTTGAGATTATGTGACCAAAAAATGAATCGTTTTGAAGCCAAAATTCAGACAAGGTAAATTTGGCATAAATATTCTCCTTTCTCAGGGTCTTCAATACAATTCTCAAGTGATCATCATGTTCTTCCTTTCTCATTTAATAGACAAAAATATCGTCTATAAAGACTACAAAAAACTGATCAAGATAGTCTCTAAAGACTCTATTCATCAGATCAATGAAGATATAATGGGAATTAGTAAGACCAAATGGTATCACTATAAATTCATAGTGTCCATACCTTGTACGGAAATCCGTCTTTGGTATATCCTCCCTTTTGACCCTTAATTGATGATACCCTGAAAAAAGATCAACCTTGGAAAAGTATTGAGCTCCGCGTAGTTGGTAAAATAAGTCATCAATGTGTGGGAGAGGATATTTGTTCTTGATAGTGATGTTGATAAGTTCACAATAATCAATGCAGAGTCTCATTGATCCATCATTCTTCTTAACAAAAAGAATAGGTGCTCCCCAAGGTGACACACTAGGGCATATGAATCCCTTATCAAGATTCTCTTGGAGTAGTTCATCAATTCATGCAACTAAATTGGGGCCATTCTATAAGGTGTATTTGAAATAGGTAAAGCACACGGTACGAGTTCTATTGAAAACTCAACATCACTATTCGGTGGAAGAAAAGGAAATTCCTCTAGAAAGACATCATCAAACTCTTGTACAATGGGCATATTATTAATCGTGAGTTTCTCTCCAACCATTTGAGATAAATAACATTCATTTAGTGGAATCAAGACCCATAATATGGAAGAAATGTCCACTGGAAGGTTATGTTCATCCTTGCATCGATAGACGACCATAGATTGATCTAGAATATGAAATGTGACTTCCATTCTTTGGAAATTGATATGAGCTCAAAAAAAAAGACAATCCATGCGAAGAGTCACATCAAATTCCACTATATGAAAGATCACAAGATTTGTAGGAAGCACTTTCCTACAAAATTCAATCAGAGAAGAATTATAAACATTTTATGCGACTGTTGTGATATTAGGGGTTGTCACAACTTACTCAACATCTAATTGTTGGGGTAATACAAAGATACCCTTAGAAAATTCTTCAGAAATAAAAGAGTGGGTGGATCCAAAATCAAATAAAACATTTGGTAATTTAGAGTGGTTGGTAAGTGTACCTTCACCACTTCGTTATTGTACTCCACATCACTGATAGAAATTGCATGTGACTTTCCTTTTTTCATTAGCCTTCATAGTTTTTCGTCATTGATCATCATCGACAACCCTTGTATTAGGGCATTGATTAGCATAATGCCCCATTTCCTTGCACTTGTATCATTGGAGTGTATGAGGTGCACCCTGTGTATCCTTTTCTTCGTTCGCATCATTAGACATCTTCTTCCTATCAGTGCGGTATTCAAATGCATGATGACCATATTTTCCACATTTGAAACATATAATTATCCCTTTAAGACAACTCCCTCCATGTTTCATTCCACACATTGAGCATAAGGGAAAAATCATCTTCTTTTCAGTGTTCTCTTTATATTTTTCTTTGTATTCCATTTTCCTCTTCTTATCAAATGAATTTGACTGATGGGATACTCCAATCTCCATCTCAACCTTGAGGGTACATCGAACGATTTCCTCATAGCTATTGAAGTCCCTTACGTCTAACTCCCTTCAAAGACTTTTTTTAATCCACTAAAGAATCGATCGATCATACTCTAAGGTTGGATAATAATCCTTGAAGCATACCTTGCAAGTCTCGTAAAATTTTCTTCATAGGCACCAACAGATTCATCATCCGTTTTCTTTAGTTCATGGAACACCTTCTCCATCTTTTTTGATTAATACGAGGGAATTAATTATTGAAAAATATGTTCTTGAACTTGTACCATTCCATGGACTCAATTTCATCCCTTTTTCATGTATTCTTTATAAGATTACACCATTGATCAGCTTCACGTTCCAAACGATATACTGCTAAGATGACTTTATCATTCTCAGAACATTGAAGAACTGAAAATATATTTTCAATTGTACTGATCCATTGTGCAGTAACTAATGGATCAGTAGACCCGCTTAATGAGGGTGGACGCTGCCTCATGGAGGATTCAATAGAATGTGGCTCCTTCCTTTGCTCGTTTGGAAGTCCTGCATGATTAATATCTTGAGAAAGTTGTGTGATCATGGATACAAGCTTTTTCATTCCCGCTCCCATATCATTTGGTTTCTCAGGGGGAAAATCATTGTATTTCCCGTCGCATTCCGTGTTAACACGGTTTCTTCAAGTTCCAGCCATTAACTAAAACCAAAATGAATATTGTGAGAAACACTAATTATAATAGGAAAACCACATAAACAAGAATAAAATTTTACACATAAGGTCTTATCATAGGTTGTCCATGTCCATTTCTAAAACACTATGATTGTGTCCTATGCTTAGACATATCCGTAGGGTTCTTACTAAGGTTTTCACATCCTAGTTTCCAAAGGATGACTATACCTTTCCTCTGATACCAAATATAAAGATCAATAATTACATCCAGTGGACTATAATTGATACCTATCAAGGCACTCCATGGGTGGATACACCCCCTGGGCGGGACACACCCACATCCCCAGTAGCAGCCATTTATTCATGAAGCCCTTGGGTGGGGAGCCATGCTTCGTCCAACGCTCACATGTGAGAGTTCCCAAGGACCAGATTCATTTATTCCACCTTTGCCTCTGATACCAACTATAACGAACCACACATTACATTGTAATTAATTGAAAATTGAAGCACAATTATTACAACATATAACAAAACCATGAGAGTACCGTATAGGTATAGTGTATTTTGAAACTGGGGAACATAAACAACTGGTCCATAAATCATCTACATTGTCTCCCATTTATTTCATCATATCTAGAGTCCCTTTCGGCATATCCTACTTTATACCGTTCTTTTTGACCTGGGGAATAGAAAACATACAAAACGGTGAGCTCAAATGCTTTCAGAAATGTAAAAAAAGGGTGATCTTAAATACCATTAAAATTTATAATTTTACAATATAATTTTTTTAATTAAAAATGTTGTTTTTAATTAAAATCTAATATATTTCACTATTCATCAAAAATTAAATGTTTTCAGAAATGTACAAAAAATTAACCCTAATCTAATTTCAATATTATGAATCAAAAATTGAAGTCCATTTTGAATGATAAAATTTATAAAATTTCAGAAAGTGGGTATTACATTTTATAATGGCAAGTTTGATTGGTCGCGGTGTGCTAGAATCTCAAAGTTGTGTACAATGAAAGCTATTTCATTATTAAAAAAAATGTACAGTGGAAGCTTTGAGTGTTACATTATTCCCTCAAAATAATTTTTTCCTAGAAATTTCCAAAATATTACTGCATAAAAATATTTGGGTGGTTCTTCGTCATAAGTTCCTCATGTTCCCACATTACCTCTTCCATATAATGATTTCTCCATAAAAATTTTACCAGACGAGTTGTATAGTTTCTCTGCATTTGTTCTTTGGTATCTAGAATTTATACAGGCACTTCACAATAAGATAGATCATGTTCCATTTCAATTTTCACATAGGTGAGTACATGCATTTGGTCAGACATGTATTTTCTCAAGTGTCAAATGTGGAACACATCGTGAACTTTATAAAGACTTGGTGGAATTTTAAAATGGTAAGCTACATACCCAATTTTATCTAGAACGTCGAAAGTTTCGATGTACCAAGGACATAGTTTACCTTTTTTACAGAATCATATAACTCCCTTACAAGGAGATACCTTCCAGAAAACATGATCTCCTACCTATAATTCCAAATCCTTCGTTCGGTTATCATTATAGCTTTTCTACCTACATTGTGCTGCTTTGATGTGGGTTTGGATAACATTCACCTTTCCATCATTTCCTTGACATGTTCTGGGACTACTAGTTTTCTATCACCAACATCATTGCAACAAGTTGTTGTGCAACATCTCTTGCCATATAACGCTTCATATGGTGCCATTAAACACTTTAATGGAAGCAATTATTATAGTAAAATTATACCAGAGGTAAATATTGATCCAACATACCTTAAAATTCAAGTGGGAAAGATCTCAACATGTCCTCTATTGTTTGAGTATTTTTTTATAATTTTACATCAGTTTGAGTGTGGTAGGTAGTGCTCAAATGTAGTTTAGTATCCATGGATTTCTGAAGAATTTTCTATAATCTTGATGTAAAATTGGCATCACGGTCAGAAAAAATCGATAAGGGTACTCCATGATGTCTTACAACTTTACTAATATATAATCATTCTAGACGTTCAAGTGGTGAATATTCTCTTATAGCATGAAAATGTTTTGACATGGTAAGACGGTCAACAATGACCCATATGGCATCATTCCTTCTAGGAGTCATTGTTAAACCCATGAAAATTACATCGTAATATTATCCCATTTCCACTCATGTATGGCAAGTGGTTACATGACTCCTCCAAGTTGTTTCCTTCCATCTTTCACTTGTTGACAATCTATACATCTTGATAAAAAATTAGCAATCTCCCTTTTCATGATGTACCACCCAAAATGTTCCTAAAAATGTCTACACATCTTAGTGATACCAAGGTGTATAGAGAAATTGGATCTATGAGCATCATCCAACAATTCCATTTTTATATTAGGTAAATCAAGAACCCAATGTCTCTTCCCAAATTCCAAAATCCCATATTCAAATATTAAGTCACTCAATCTCCCATCATTCACATCCATGATTTTATATTGAAACTCTTGTTCATCAGTTTGAGAACTTTTCATCATTTATAGTAAATATTGTTTGGAAACCATTCGAAAAATAATCGATGTTTGACATTCCATGGTTCTTCCCGAATCCATCTTTACTAGATCCATGAAAATATAACCTCTTTCAATTGCCATCTTGTTCACAACTCTATGATAATTTCTACTCGAATATTCTGCAACCTTATTTTCCTTCCCCGAGTGGTAGTGTATTGTGCTATCATAATCCATGATTAGTTCAAGCCATATCATTTTCCTCTTGTTGTGTTCTTTTTGTGAGAAATTATACTTCAAACTCTTGTGATCAATATAAATCTATCATTTTTAACCATAGAGACTGTGTCTACATATTTTCAAATCAAATATACATCTACTTACTCTAGATCATGAGTAGGATAGATTTTTTCATGAATTTTTATCTACCTGATGTATAAGAAATAACTCTATCATTCTATATAACTACACATCAATGTCATTTCATGGAAAAATCACTATAAATAACAAACCCATCATTCCCTGATTGTAGATTCAAGATAAGATCATTAAATAATCATTTATTCGTTTTTTTAAAATAATTATTCACATTCTTTTTTCCAAACAAATTTAACCCCTTTATGTGTGATCATGGTTAATGGTTTACCGAACCTGGAAAAATTCTGGAAGAAACGTTGATAATATCATGTTAAACCAAATAAAACAGCGTACCTCTGTTATAATCATCGGTGCTGGAAATTCTTGGATTTCCATAGTCTTTGAAAGATCAACAAAGATTCCATCCTCATAGACAATATGGCCAAGAACAGAATTCTCCTAACTCCATAATTCACACTTGATAAATTATCCATATAATTCATTTCTTATAAGAGTCTTTAGAATAATACACAAGTGATTTTTATGATCTTCGATTCTTTTGGAGTATACAAAGATATCATTAATAAATACCAATACAAAGTCATCAATATATTCCTTGAAAACTCTATTAATTAGATCCATGAAGACATAGGGTGAATTAGTCATCCCAAAAGGCATTACTGCAAACTCTTAATGCTTGTACCTATTTTGAAATGCTGTTTTTATAATGTCTTTCTTCTTCACAAACAACTAATGATATCCAGATCTAAGGTCAATCTTTGAAAAATATTGATCTCCATGTAGTTGGTCAAATATATATTCAATGCAAGGTAGAGAATACTTGTTCTATATTATTATACCATTGATTTCCTTATAAAAAATCCACAACATCATATATCTGTCTTTCCACTGAACAATAATAACAGGGGATTCCCAAGAAGAAACACTAGGGTGAATAAATCCTTTGTTACACAATTCCTCAAGTTGTTTCTTTAGTTCCACTAATTATATTGTGCC
The DNA here is from genome assembly GCA_963277665.1 of Viscum album. Classification (NCBI taxonomy): domain Eukaryota; kingdom Viridiplantae; phylum Streptophyta; class Magnoliopsida; order Santalales; family Viscaceae; genus Viscum; species Viscum album. The sequence continues at coordinate 1,708,224,913 of OY728142.1, forward strand.
CATTCTATAAGGGGTATTTGATATAGGCCATGAACTAGGAATTAAATCAATGGAAAACTCAATCTATTATACTAGAGGATTTCTAGTTAAATCATTAGAAACACATCAACATATTTTTTCACAATAGGTACGTCCTCTGTTTAAAAATTCCTTTCCTCACCCACAATTATTTCATTCTCTACCTCCCTAATAATTTAATTTATTTGAGCTACAGGGGGTGGATCTAGATAAGAACTAGGTGGTGACATTTCTTCTATAAAGATAAGGTACTCATTATCATCATTTAGAATTGTTTCCTCCTTCTTCTTACAATAAGTTTTTGCATCATGGTCCGAAATCCAATCCAGACAATAGAATATATCAAATTCAACCATGGGTATGACAGTAAGATCAGTAGATAAAGAACATTTATATTCCCTAATGGGACTAATTCACAAAAAATTATAGTAATTCTACTACCCTCAGGTGTTTTGACTAAAAACACCATTGTTAAGTAAAATTGAAAGTAAATAATATTCATTGAAAAATAGGAAGATATGAATCAATGTGATGATTCAAAATCAAATAAAGCATTTACTAAACTTGAGGAAACCATTAAATTACCTACCACCATGTCTTCCAGAGCTTTAACCACAGTAAGTGATAGCATAAGCATGGACTTGATCCCTAAGCCTTTTCTGAGGTATTTTCCTTGGATCTTAAGAAATTAATTTTCATAATTCCGTATTTCTGTTCAATTATAGCATTCTCCATTACCAACCTCATTCTTCCCATTACAATCACGAGTGTGGTGTCCTTTTTCAACACACATTTAACATAGTTTCATTCCCTATAAACAAGTACCGAGGTGGTTCTTCCCACATTTACCACTGTATTGATATTAAACTTTTCCCTTCTTCCCCATATTTCCATTTACATAGTTATCAGCAGATCTCTTCTTCTCTTGAATTTTTTCAAAGTCGTAAGGAATAGAGAATTCATTTTCTATCTTGATAGCACATGAGGAAATATCTCCATTTGATAAAAAGGGCTGTGAGACTAAAGCTCAGTAGAGAAATGGTTTTAACCCATCAAAGATTTGATAAATCTAACTCATTGTGTTATTTATATAATCTGCTGCATGCCATGCTATCCTTCTAAAGATATCCTCATACTTGGCGACATTTTTATCCTTCTTTTCCCCACACACAAAAATATCCTTTCAATATTCGTTTGATGGTCATGAGGAATGTATTTTTCTATAAAAATTACTTTAATATCCCTCCATTCCATATTTGATACTTCATCATCTTCGTTTGTGTTTTGAATCAATGACCATCATTGATCTGCATCTCCCTTGAGCCAACAAACTGCCATGGAAACTTTTTCCCATTTGGTTCTCCCTAATGCATGAAATATAATCTCAAATGAATTTATTAAATGCTCAGCTAATAATGGATGTTTACTCCCATTTAATGTTGGTGGTTGTATCCTCATAAAATAGTCTAACATTGATCCTCCATGTTGTGGATCAGGGTGCTCTATACGGGTAAGGTTATTATTCAAATCCTGAATGAGTTGTCCCAGTATGGGGATAAAATGATCAGCACCAGTTGCTTCACCCGCTCCACTACAACTGTCTTTAGTCAGAGTGAAATCCCTATATATATTATGTGAATTTATACGGTTTCAATTCTTTCAACTATGTGACATTTCTAAACAATGGAATACACTATATTAGTTTATAAATAATAATACATAATTCCAAACTTTTAAAATAGTTAACATAAATTGAACAGTTTATGGATATAATCCATAATAATAAAAATGTTTTATTTGAAGAATTATATACTCATAAACCCTTTACAATGGTTTTTAAAGAAAATGATAATTATCCTAATCATATCCCCTGGGTGTGTCGTAACCATGAGTGTAGAAAAAACTATTTTCAGGCATTAGTTCCTATTCGATTCTAGCTCAAATATGTGTTTTTGGATTTTAACACTATGTACATCTGTTCCAGAGCCACATCTTCCTGGTCGTATCCAGAAAGGGATGTAATGCATGAAAAAACTCAGAAAATATGTACAATACCAAAATTCTAGGATGTTCTTATATACTAATACTCAAAATCTATCTTACGATAATGTGATCTTAAAATAGTTTTTCTAAATCAAAATTCCATGGTTTGTACTAAACTTCCTATGATACAAATTGTAACGCCCTAACCCCAGTTTCCTAGTGTTGTTTCATTATTACATAACATTGGCATGATCATAAGGGATCACATCCGTAATGACCAATCAGTTTATTAGGCTTTGAAATACTAGATTCATTCATAAGGTTTACATTCCATTATATAATGAAACATACAACAACCTAGTCTCCGTAGGACGCACTCATATCCATTATATTATCTCTGTAGGTCATTCATGATATAATTTTTTGCATCTTAGGAAAAATAAAACATTGAAATGGGCGAGCTTAGATGCTCAGTAAAGATAACATTATAGCAGAAAAATTCATAAATAAGCCTAAAAATTTATGGCAATATAAGACTAAAACAAAAGAATTTTAAATTTTAACATCAGCATAATATAGAAAGGATAAAATCAAATAATTCTATTTACCTATTCACACTAATATTATACTAGTCGAATAATAAAATGCAATATTAGTAGCCACTTTCATAATGATGGAATTAATAGTGTCAGACTTCATAACCACCTATTCAAGGACTTGTTCCAAGACTACAAATAATATTTTTTAAGGCCTTTTTCCAAGACATGAGTTTCTCTCACAAGACCTACCAATGCATCAAGAAGCAATTTTTTGCTCACCCGTCACATACTAAGTCGAATTATTTTCATCATATGAAAAGGTATAATCATAACATAAACATTAGTATTAATACTAACATATGATGCACCATTACATTATCCATAAAACTTGAATGGTATAAAAATAACACATCCACAATCAAATATATCACAAAACCGTCAATAAAATATGGGATATTTGTATCATAATAAATCATTCTATATCAATAATAATATCTTATAAAGGATGTTAAAATAGTTGAAAATTTTTAGTAACAATAATTGAAAGAAATATCTATTTTTCATGAAATCATTTAAAAGTCACAGAATTTATAAAGTGATTCATATAAAAGATATTTTTGATTCTATGATTCCCATACCACTTTGAAACTATTTAATAGAATTAACATTTTAAAACATTCATTTTCAAATAAATAAATCTTTAATCCCATTTTTAAAACATGGATATTAATGAGAAATGATTATAAGAATAAATCATTAAAACATTTAAAATTATTTTTTAGTTAAAATTCACCATAAAATAATCCATTTTAACTATTCTATGATACAAAGATATGGATTATAAAAATGTCCTCGTAGAAACTTACATAAAAACAAACTCGAATAATAATGAGATTGTGAAATTAACACTTACCTTTTACATTTCCTTAGTAGAGGGTAAATTAACATCATATATAATAGTTTAATAATTGTTATTAAAATATACAATAACTATATACATAAACATGATATCATATATTATCTTTTATTATTTCTTAGTTAATGATATTTTAGTAGTATCATCATTTTGGGTGTTAACTGATTCATTTTCCTTTAACTTCTTTGTTATGTTTATAATGTTTTTTATTGACAGGATGTACCTTATTAATATTAGTAATGATATTTAAACGTTATACACTATTTTTAATCATCAAAAAATCGTCCCAGGTCTCCGGGTGGACCTAAGGGTAAGGTTTGCATAGGGTGAGCTAGTTTTGGTTCGTGTAGGGTGATCCAGTATTGATAGTGAAGGGTGAGCCGGTATTGGGGGTGTTTTTAGATTGGTGTGAGTAGGAAGAGCTTTCTATCGAAGGGTGGGATCGGGGAAGGGCATGATCATGCAGCCAGAGAACGATGGTGTTTGTTGGGTGATTTATTCCTAAAAAGTCAAATGGAGTCGAACATAATTTATCACTGGCAGAATCTCTCTTTACCTGATAAAGAAAGATCAAAATTTTCTACATGGAAGTGTGATGATGTGTTTCACTCACAACGACTATCTCTACTTATTTCAGGTAAATTTTTGAAAAATAGGTCCTTCAATCAGGGAGCGCTGAAAAATACTTTTCAAACTGTCATGAGATTAGAGGATGACATTTCTATAAGGGAAGAGGGAGCATGACTTCTAGCCTTTTAATTATTTAGTGAAAGATACAAAATAAAAGTCCTCAATGGTTAACCATGGTCCTTTTACAACCAGATAATTCTCATGGAGGACCTTAAAGACGAAGAAAATATTTAAAAATTAACATGTCTTGTTCACTTCTCTGGAATTGAAAAAAAGGAATCCCATTTCATGGAAGAACTGAACGTGTTATGTGGGGGATTGGAGTGCACATTGGTACTTTTATGGAATGGGACTATTCTAATACAATTCACTTGGTCCATTTTGTATGAATTAGAGTTTTGGTTGATGTTTCACATCCTCTTATGAGGGGCATGTTTTTTGTCAAGGTAGGACTCTCACATTTGGATTTCTTTTGAGTTTGAAAAGTTTCATATTTTATGTTTCTTTTATGGGGGCCTCATACATTTAGAGAAGCACTATGATGTGATGAAGGTGGATGGATAGGGTAATTTCATTTTGCAATACAGTTCCTGGCTTCATGCCAAAACCTTTGGAATGTCATTTGTCTCCAAATATGGAAAATAAAAGGGCCGAAACAAACTTGTGAATGATTTTAGTAAGAAGGATGAACCATCTCATACTAATATAATCATGCTTGGGCACTAAATAATTCCGCTAACATTCTAGGGGATCAACAGGAAGAAGGAAGGAATTTGTGTTGTACTATGAACTTGATCATTCCTGAGGAAAAGAAAATAAGTCAGGGGCACGATCTGGTGGATACCCCAAGCTGGGTCCCATCTATTTTAAAGGATGTTCCGTTTCCACCTATCGGGCTACACTAAAACTGCAAGGAACCACTAGAACCAGGCCCAGGGGTACACCATTATTGTGACAACCCAATAGATCTAGTCTGTATTTCAGATGATGTTGTTCCTGGTACTACCTCTCAAGAAAAAGACTATATGACAGGGATAAAGTTAAATGCCACTATAAAACAACAGACGTGGAAAAGGGTGTTTTGTGGGGATAGGGGTGTGAATCATTTCAGTACATAGGCCAATGAGAATAAATGATATTTCAAGTCCTGTCAGATGACTGAAAGATTGCCAGAGAGGTGGAAATGGGCAGATGACTGACAGTTGGTCGAAGTTGCAGAGGCGGCGGCAGGAGTGTCCTAGCCCCTCCTAGGGCCATGAAAATCCTTTGCTGGAACTGTCAGGGGATTAGAAATCAATGAATAGTCCGTGTTCTCTATCACTGAAGATCCAAATATTTCCCTGACATAATTTTTGTATCCAAAACTATGTTGTATTGCATGGATGCTGGCATGTTGGGTATAAAGCTTGATTTCAAATACGTATTTCATATTGGAAGACGGGGACACTCGGGTGGCCTCTACCTCCTGTGGAAGGATGATATTGGGGTCCAGATTTCTAATATTTCAAGAGATTACACTTCGGTTTCAGTTGCTGGACCAGGGTCACCTACTTGTTAATTTGTAAGTTTCTATGGGTTGTCTCTTGGGAACGATAAGCACAAATCATGGGCACTTTTGAATCAGCTAAATGACTCTTTACCTAGACCTCTTCTGATTAAGGGGTATTTCAATGAGGTCCTTTTTCATCATTAAAAACTTGGGGGACGAGTGATGAGTGGTGCTTCTTTGGATGAGTTTAGAAATTCCCTTTTGTCGAACTCTCTTCATGACCTCAGGTTTTCTGGCTCTCCATTCACCTAGAGGTGGGGTAGGTCAATGGAGAACCGTACTGTGAATATGGTGGATAGTTTTGTTCAGAAAGAAGAGTGGACTTATCTTTTTCATTCCTTCTATATTGTTCACCTACCCCATGTCTCTTTTCACCACTGTCCAATCATCTTTTCGACACTATCTCAAGGGAAAAAAACAAGGCTTGTGCAGACATTTCGATTTGAAAGTATGTGGCTCCAAGACGCCAACTGTGAAAAGGTGGTCAAAGCGGCATGGGAGGTACCGAATTGGTGCATCATGTCTAATATCCTCAATACGACATCTTGCTTACAGAAGTGGTGCTCAGGGAGGTTTGGAGACTTTGATAGATGTATTAATGAGGCTGAGACTTGCTTAACGAGACTCCACTCTTCTATATGTTTTTCCTCTATTCATGAAAATATCTCCGTTGCAGAAAATAATATTAATGCAGTGCTGAGGGAGAAGGAGAGTTTCTAGTTTCTTCAAGCAAGAGAGTCTCACATTAGAGATTGTGATCCAAATACAAACTACTTTCACCATAGAGCATCTGCACAGAGAAGGAAAAATCATATCGTGCATCTGGAGGCTCCCAACAGTAGAGTTTTTCCTGATATCAAGGATATTCACTCTATCATCCTGAATTTTTGCAACAATATCTATGAAGAGGAAAGCATCAACACTCTTACAGGTCTGGATAGCTACATCCCACTGTTTGTTATGGAAGATATGAATCATCAGTTGGAAAGAGATATCTCTAATGATGATGTTTTTGGCACTCTAAATCTTATTAACTCTACCAATGCCTCAGGGCCTGATGAGTTTCAGGATCTGTTCTGTAAATGCTTTTGGAATATCATTGGACCTGATGTTTGGTCCCTGATGAAGGATGTGTGGCTAGGTAGATCATATCTTGAATCCTTTAAATAAACTTTTATTACTCTTATACAAAAAACTAAGTGCCCTCAGAATGTCTCAGAGGTTTGGGAAATCAGTCTGTGAAATGTGGTTTAAATTGTTTTCTCCAAAATCTTGTTTACAAGACATAGGGACTTCCTCCCATTGATTGTTTCTGATAACCAAAGTGCTTTTGTTCCAAATAGATCTATTACTATTAATACTTCCATCTCTTTTGATGTTTTCCACTCTATGAAAACTCGATCCTCTTCTAATAGAGGCATCATTGTAATGAAATTAGATATGACGAAAGCTTATGACAGAGTTGAATGACATTTTCATGAACTTGTTCTATCCAAGTTGTTAATTAGGACGAGATAGGTTTCTAATATCATGAATTTCATTTCATCTGTTCCCTATTGATTTAATATTAATGGGTCCCCTTCAGTGTGCATTAAACTGTGGAGAGGTTTGAGACAAGGGGATCCCATATCACCTTATCTCTTCATTGTAGTAGATGATGTTTTTTCTCACCTCCATTTGAAGGCGGCGGATCATGTAATTATCCATGGTGCTAAAGTATGTAGAAATTCCCCCTATCTCCCATCTCTTCTTTTTAGATTATAGACTTATTTTTTCTCGAGCTACCCAGCAAGAATGCAGTTAAGTGTTGTATATCATCATTTTGTAGGATGTGGATTTTGGGCAATGTTTTATCCTTAAAATTCATAGTTATCTTTCAGTAAAGTCATACCACATGTCAAGAGAGGTACATATAGAGAATATGTGGTTTTCCACTAGTTTAGAAGCATCCTAACTATGTTGTCCTCCCGACCGTTATTGGAAGGTAAAAGAAACAATTTTTCATCTCAATTATGAGCAGGATGGATAATCATATTTTTCCTTGGTCTAGCAAGAAGATTTCCAAGGTCCATAAGGATGTTCTCATGAAGTAAGTGGCCCATGAAATTTTTTCTTATGCTATGTCACTATTTAAATTCTTGAAAACTCTCGTCGATCAGATCCACTCCAGTTTGGGAAATTTTTTGGGGGGCTCTTCTGTTAAAAAACATAACTCACACCGGATGTCATGGGAGAAGCTGTGCGTTTCAAAATTTCATGGGGGCCTTGGATTTAGGAATCCCAAATAGTTTAATGATTCTCTTCTGGAAAAGAAAGGATGGTGCCTCATCTCCCATCAATGTGCCATGTTCTCAATGGTTCTATTAGAAAAATATTTCCCTCATTTTGACTTATTGCTTTCCCATTGGGGGCCAAGGACGAGTTTTTTATAGAGAATCATATAAGGAGAAAAATCCCTCCTTGACATGGGCTGCATCTGGAGAATTTCTGATGGGAATAATGACCATTTTTGGAAGGACTCCTGGCTGGAAAATGTTATTAACCATAAGGTCTCTTTGACTAATGTTCCTGGTTTCGAAGATGCAATGGTATGAGATCTGATCAATGACTCGCTTGTGGACTGGGATCATGGGAAGCTTTTCAGCTGGTTTAATGAGGTTGAACATCATCTCATCTTATGTATTCCTCTCACACCAAGGATGGGAAGGGACTAGATTTTCTGGACTGGGGACTCTCATGGTAGATATTCTGTCCACTCTGGTTACAAAATGCGGGTCCAAGGAGTGCCTCTGGACTGTCCTGATAATCGATGGAAGATTATCTGGTAGCTCACTGCCCCCATAAGGTGAAATTCATTAGTGGAAGGTTTTCTCTGGGGTTCTCCCAACGCGTGACTTTTTGGTGTGGCAACATTTGTTAGAGGATGACAGCTGTATGAATTTCCTTCAAGAGGTGGAATCCCTTTTGCATATAATTATTTCCTGTCGTGGGGTGGAAGGGGTGTGAAAGGCATGGAAACATGATTTTGGTTTGTTCTTTGATTTTTCAATTGGGATGATCTGAAATCTGGATAAATGGGTGGCTTATCTTGAACCGTGAGTGGTGGGGTTGATATGCACAATTTCTTTGTTAGTGTGGACTTGACAAACTGCTCAAATTTTCCAAATGATGGAGACCCATGATTGTATTTGGGTGGATAGGGCTAGGGAATGGATGAATGGTTGGAAGAATAATGATCCAGTGCCTCCATTGGGAAACACTTGGAAGCCAGCTCCTTGTTGGTCTCCCCCCTGAGGGTTTCTTCAAGATCAATATAGATTTTGTTGTCTCTACTAATTCCAGGGTCGGTATTGGACTCATTTCTCATAATAGTTTTGGCTAGATTGTGGATGCTCAGTGCCGGGTTGTGCCTTTCTCATGGATCCCTGTTGTGGTGGAGGCCTCTGCCATCCTGCATGGGATCATTTTTTCCCGTTCAAAAAATGGTTCAAGGTTTTGGTGTAATCTGACTGCCTCGAATTGGTGAAGGATCAAGATTTCAAGGACAATGCGTCTCAACCGTATGAACTTATCTTGAGGATGATTTGGTCATTAACCAAAGGCTATGATGAATGAAATGTTTTTATCAAGTGAGGAGGGAATATCGAAGCCCATTGTTTGGATCATTTTGGGAAATCTTTGGGTGATCATTGTTGGGTGGAATCGTTTCTTGATTGGCTTTGTAGGCTTGGTTTTTTTAATCATTAATATATCTTATATTTTCTCAAAAAACTATGTTTATTGTGCACAAACCTGCTTATCCAAATCGAAGCATTTATTTTTAACTCATCGAAGGAGTCATCCTCATGTTACATAAATAGAATCATTATAAGATAATTTATATCAATTTTATTTCACTAATAATTTATATTAGAATTTTTTTATTTTTATCCACAATTCAAATTAATATCCATTCATGAATACAAGTAATCCAATCATGAAACCAAGTACGAAAATGCATCCAAAATAATAAAATAAAATCTATTAAACCCATCAAATAGGAAATTAAAGAACATAATAAGTTTATAAAATATCTATTACATGTTTATTAGGTTATGGAATTATTAATTAATAAGTATAAATATTATTATTCAGGTCGTTAATAATAATAAATAACACATTCGAGCGTAAGTTAAGGGATCCTCTCTCTCACTTTTCTTAAAGAATATCCCCAATGTTCTTCCCTTTTATTTTTAATTACTAATGATGGGGTATGTTTTTAAACCTTCTACATACTTCCCTTTTGAAATATAAATAATGGAATACACCCTTAACTATCATTAATCCCTCACAATAACACTCGTTAACATGATGAAATGTTTGTAAGGGTTTCTCATCCCACTTTAATTTCATTGATATTTTCATTGTTCACCACTTATTTATTTTATGTGGTGTATGTGTAGAGACATTTGATATATAATAACATGATTATCTTTATATTCATGTTATTCAATGAATCAATTTTTTGGTTTTTATGTTCTAGTCAAATGAATCGACCAATTACATTGTGGTAGGAGACTTTGTCCCAACTACTATTTGGTTGTGAATAAAATTGTATTATGCACCTAATAATCCATATGTGTTCTACCTACTTAACATTTGAGTTCATATTTTATTTGGAATTATATTTATATTAAATATCCATAATCTCATATCATGGATTTGTTTGTCGTATAAATCGTATACCATTTTACATACAATGTTTATTTGGGAAGTTATTTTAATTATAGAAATATTGAAGTATCTATATACTCTAACATATAGAAAATTTCAAGAGGCATATTTATATTGTATTGAATCAATGTATAAAAAATTATTTGGACATGAATTGGTGGGTGGGTCCTACTATTTCCTCTCAATGCATTGGAAGGTCTCATGTGAAAAATCTGTTGGTGAAAAACCTTTCAAGTTTTTTTCTAAAAATAAGACGGGTTTGTACATATAGAAGTCATCCATTTTTAAGGTGTTATGGTTTCATGATAAAGATACATGACATTAAAAATAATAATCATTTTTTTATTCATTATCAGTTATTTCTATCCCTGAGGTTTTCACTATGAAAAAATCTATTGACGTAGTTTCAATCTTAGTTTATTAATGGCATGAGTTTTTCATCAATTCACCATGACATATTTATTATGTATGATTGATTATAATTCACTTATTATTGTTTTCATGATTCTACTATTTTTAACCCATACTGAAAACTTGATCACACCCATTTCATTGTTTACTTTCAACAAGTGAAAAACATGACATCATTTATTGAGTTCTTGTGGTTGTAGTTTTTTAAATTTTGTTATGTATTGTAATTTGTAAACTTTTACAATGTAATTTGAGTAACATATATGTATCTAGTATCCTCAAGACTTTTCAACTGATTGTTCCTTTTGGATTTTAATTCCTTATAAACAAACGAATATAAAAAGTAGTGCACCACCTCCAGTCTAGAGGGGACGGGGCATTACATACATATTTTAAGTAAAATGGGCCAGAATACAAAAGCAATAAAAAAAATCAAAAAAATATAAGGTAAAAAATTTCTTTGATAAGTCATCTTCTTGAGAACCCCACCAGAAGAGTAGGCATGGAGTGGCTGCCGAATGATGTATAGGTATGTCATGTTTTTCAGTTGTCATTGGGAACCAACTTGTCGAGGGCCACAAAGGTCTCAACCAAAGCCCCAATAGTTTGCACCGGACACGACATGTGTGGGGGGAGCCCATACATGGGTGATTAACACAATACACAGTAGGGATCTCAAAACACAAAGGAAAGACCAAAAAGCCATGTAATCACAAGCTACACTTATTTAATACAAATATAATATAATTTATTGAATTAATGACTATCAATAATAACAAATAAACACGTTGGAATACTAATTTACTCATCACTGATGAGTACTGTGGGACGAATAGGAATATAGAGCCTCTCCCCACCATGGGTCTACCGGGTCACACAGTACCACATCCCACTTATGATGTCATAGTTAGTCAACACAGGTATGCTTTTAGCTGTTCATCACCGAGCATCATTTATCTAGTCCACACAAATCATATTATAGCTAGTTCACAAAAATCCACTTGCAACTACTCCACCTTGGGTCACATATAATCTAAGACTATTGGGTCACATAGACATACTCATCAGTTGTCTTTGGGTCTCATCAAGCTGTAACATTCTCGTACGTAGATCACTTGATTATGGGGGAATCGATTTCTCATTCAATTCATCATATCTCAACATCCATGAAAGTTTCCTTAGAACATTCCAAAAGACTCACCTTTCTATGATAGTTCCTAACCTACAAACGGCTCTTCAATAGGGTGTGTGATTTATGGGTTTTTTCTGTTTTTCTGAAAGGGGGTCTTTCAGGTCTTGCCCACTAGGTCTTGGTTCTGACCCAACACATGCTCGGCTAGTGCCACCACACAGTCGGATGAGGTTATCCACCCACGACCTGAACAATGTCCCCGCTGGACCGCCTGTCAATGGACATTGTAACCTACAACCACAGGTTCCCCATCGATGCATTCAGGTTTCTGCCTCTACCTCTACCAACTTCTAGCATGCATGCTTGCAGCCCCCTACTGCACTATAACAACCATATCCTACTATAGCCACCACCTAGGTGCCCTATCAGGGTGTGCCACCAACTGCCCCTGTCCACAGCTGTCGGCCATCGCCACCAGTCTCGACAAAACTAGCGGTATTTTCCACAGACCATTGGGTTTGTTCCAGTGGTCCATTTCTCAATCCATCTACACCCCCAGACCCCGTGAGTCACATTCATCCATGTTACGACCTCAATGTCGCATTGAAGGTGATTTTATGGTCGGTCACAAAGATCACAAGAACACCCTATAATAGAGTATGTTGGGACTACTTTTTGATTTTCCGATTCCTCTATGTTATTGTTTTTAAAACATGGGAAGAAGTTATTATTGTTCTTTTAAAAAATAACCTAATAGAATCCCTGAGATAATACACCATCCTGAAAGAAATTGTGAAAAATGGATCAACGTGTTCGTTGGTTGATCAGCATTTATTATATTATAAGGAAGAACATGGAATTAAAAATTATATAATAAATAATATTCTACATGGAGAAGAATAGATTGAAGAGAATAATCCTTGTGGGTGAATATTTGTCCATGGGGGCTCACCAACCCTTCTAATTTATTTCCATCCACTGATCAAATGTCCTATATCTATTCCTCAATTTTGTCATCACATCATTCTGATTCACCTACATTCATTGTTGGAGAGGATTTGATCACTGTTCATCAAAGTAATATCAGGTGTAGATCAGTTTCTCCAACCTCATCATCTCATTAAATGAGAAATGTTTCACAACATATATACAACACATAGTTGCTTCTTCATTATACTGTTTCATTTTTGAAAAAATGTTTATGTAATGATTAAGTTAAGGAGTGGTTATGCATTTAAATTTATGGAATGAAATAATCGATTGTTATCTATGTTGCAGTGAAATAATTTTTTTAATAAAATGAATATTATTAATTTATTATATTTTTCTAAAAATTTATGAAATCTATATTTCACCCTTGACCCCTACCGATCATGTTAATGCTCTTAATAAAGAAAAAACTACCTTAAGATCTCAACGGTACACTCATATTTCTAATCCAAATTATCATTTAAGAGTTACATGTATTTTAAAATATAATATTTTTATCTAATTATATTATTTATGACCAAAAACTAATTTCCACCACTGGCTCGACCCAATCACTGATAAGCTCTTTTTAGGTGAATCCCAACACATTTATTTAAATAGTGCCCTTAGATTTTTTATTCGGTCATTGGTTTAAATGTTAGAAAAACATTCTAGCACGATTATTTAATGAACCTAAAAATAGTTCGAAAATGAATTTCAAAAACTGTAGGCCCCAAAATTATGGTCCATATCATAGTTTTTACCCAAAATAATCCTATTTAATTCGAAATAAATCCATGGGATTTTGGGGTATTACATTACACCTCCCATTAGGGTATTAAGTCGTCGTAATCTGAAATAAGGGAAAATCGAATAGAAAGGGTAACTAATCATTGATATGATCCTCCTACTCCTATGTACTCTCCTAGATATTATGGTACATCCAATGAATTCACACCATATGAATCAAAATCATGAGTGACACTCTCTTGTCGATCCTCTATCTCCACCAGGAACTCTGAAAACGTTGACATGTTTCAATGTCCAGCTCACCCCGATAACTAACCTGTGATAGATCATGCACTTACCTCCTCATACACGCCACATGGAAAACATCATGAATCCAGTGAATCAGTGGGGGATATTCTAGGTGTTACTCTACCTCACCAACTATGCTAATAATATAGAAAGGGATAATGAATCTCCAATATAACATGCCACTCGGGCCAAATCACTGGAATCCCTATTGGTGTGAGACATAAATGAACAAATTATCTCCCTCATCGACCACAATGGGCCTCCATACCATGCCTATATATGATTTCTACTTGAACTATTTAGTCCTCATCCACTTCTTGATGATATTAACCTTATCAGTTGTATCTCTTACCAACTCTTGACCCGGGAGTGCTGACTCCCCTAGGCCTGTCCAGCATAGATGTGATTTTTTTAAGGATTCTGATGAAGTTCCTCAAAGTGGTCCATGCTAATTGTTGAGTGACATATATTGATGAACACAAACTATACCAGTGGTAGGTGGTCCTCCATAATATGACCATAATCTAGAAAAAAATCATTAATAATTACATACAACACTTGAATAGTACTCTCAATGTAACCATCATTCTGGGAATGGAATGTCTTGCTGAAAAACAGTTCGGTCCAAAACACCTCTCTTAATCTATTCCACATTTGGGATGTGAAGTTATCATCACAGTCTGAGATTAAATTTTTAGGGAACTCCATGATGCTGCACTATCTCCTTGATGTGGAGGAATCCCAATCCTTCTACGGATCTATGCTCCAAGATTGGTAGGAAGTGGGCCGACATGATGAGTCAGTCAATGACCACCTAGATAGTATCTTGGACCCTAGATGTTTGTGGTAATCCTATGAAAAATTAAATAGAGATACCATCCCACTTAAAATCTAGTACCATAATTGTTCAGTCCATGTGTAGTAGAACATGATGCTTTGCCTTCACTTTCTGACATGTGAGTCACCATAAAAGGAACTCTACCATCACTTTATTCATCCCTGCCCAAAAGTACTAATGTAGATTGTCTTGATACATCTCTTCCCTAACATGATGTACTACTATCATGGAGGTATATAAATACAACAAAACCTCCTCTCACAATTCCAATGGTACTAATGTGGGCCATCGGAAATGGATTTCATGTTCAACACCTATCGAAAATCCATCAAGAGATTGTCCTATTGGAAACTGAGCATATCGAGTCTTGAAGTTGACATAACATAGTTGGGCCTTCCCAAATCATTGTTATACTTGGATAATGGAAACCATCAACTGAAGGTAGTCTATTTCATCATAATCCAAAAAAAAAATTCATCACAACCAACTTCTCTGAAGCCTAACTCAGAATCTATAACCTAGGTTCCCTGTTGAGTGTTGTCGTCACCGCGTTCCAATTCCCATATGTATATAATTTCTCAAAATAATTGGTTTTTATGAACACTATCCATATCCACTTATTTATGGTCAGTTACTTCTAGGGGAAGATATAACTTATTCTTTTGTGTCACAGTAGACTGTAAACCACTCACCCATAAAGTAGTGTTGCAACGTTTTCAGAGAATAGAAAATGATTGCAAACTCAAGGTTCTGGGTTGAATTGTTTAACTCTTGTTGCCTCAACTACTGAGATCCATAGTCAATCACCACTTTAGCCTTCATTAGGACACAACCCAACCCAATTCCATACACATTCCATAAATCTATATATAGAATGCCTTCCCTTACCAACTGTAAGATAGGGCCACTTGTTAGTATATGCCTCAGCTTCTGGGAACACTACTTTCACTTATCCATCCACGGGATGTGTTGATCCCTTACCTTTCAAATAAAATAATAGTGTTAATACTCTAGAAAACTCAGTAAAAAGTCTTCATTAGTATCCATCCAACCCTAAAAAACTCCACACCTCAGTCATGCTCCAAGGTGCCTCACATGAAAGCACTTCATCTATCTTCACTGGATCTAATACAACTCTAGCCACTAAGATGATGTGTCCTACAAAGTGACCACCAAAATATAGAGCTGGAACATTGAGATAATTCCATATTGATGGTACTGTTGGATTATATCTAGGACTATCCATAGGTCTGTTCCATTTTCCTCCTCTGTTTCCAAGTACACTAATATGTCATAAATGAAGACTAATATGAATCAATCATCATAAGGATGGAAGATCATGATCATGAGTCCCATGAACAATGTTGGGGAATTGGTCACACTAAATTGAATCAAAATGAACTCACAATTTTCATACCAGCATCTAAAGGTTGACTAAGGTACATCCTCATCCCATACCTGATGTTAAAGATAGAATGACTTGAGGTCTATCATTGAGGACCTCCTCTTTCCCTTTAGCTGATCGAAGAGGTCATCAATTCATGGAAGTTGTTATTTATTCTTCATGATAACTAGATTCATGTGTCAATAGTCCATGAATAGACTAAACCACTTGTCTTATTTCATGAAAAACAATACAGGGGATACCCATGGTGAAACATTTCGCCATAAAAAACCCTTTCTCTGTAAGTCCTCCTACAATACCCTCAGTTCCCAGAGCTTTGAGAGATCCATCCAATAAGAAGGTTTCGATATATATGCCATCTTGGGATACAACATGATGTAGAAGTTGACCTCTTGATGAGGAGAAAATCATAGAACATCCTCAACGAATAAATCTTCATACTCATCCACAACTATTGGGGATCATGGTCTCTTCTCATATACTTCACAAAATGTGTGGCTAGACAACATGTGAGTTATTAGTTATACCCTTTTTGAGAATGTTCTCCATGTAATTCCTGCATCCCTTCCTCACCGGTAATGGAGAACCTGGTCCCATCTCCATGGATACACAACATTGTGCACCAAAATCTGTTGATATTATCATGAAATTCTGATAACCAGTCCATACCAAAGAGGACGTCATAAAGCCTCGACACCGCTACTATGATATCAACGAAAAGGCTCTAAAATCAAGATTAAGTGCACACTAAAAATACAATTATGTAAATGTTGAATCCATTTATACAGGAGTTTGTAAAAGTAATGATCAAGCAAATGGGCCCATCGGATTCTCCGATCACCAAATAATGTCTTTGGAATGGAATGAATGACTAGAAATTTTGCCTATAATAACTATAGATAATGTGGATATTACATTTATTTAATATCTAATCAAATCTTGAGTGTCATGGTCATAAAACTCCTCCACCTGAATCCAAGTCCACCCCTATACTCCTGCTCATTGCAGCCATGAGGACAACTTCGATGTTGTGGTGTTGGTAACTAGAACATTCTCCCACCGCATGCAGCTCGACCTTCTCCTCTACCGCATTTGCCTCCCTGTAGGCCTCCATTCTCGAACATCTTCCTTTACCTTTGTAGTATCTTAAACTTCTTCTGGTCGTCTGTATGGTGAGTCATGAAATCACAATCCATGTGTCCCATCACACCACTTAAGATGCGTATCCTGGCCCCTACACACATCCTCGGCTCTAGGATCCCCACACTAAAGACCCTAAGACCTGGGTTCTTCCCATAAAAGTACTAACTACCTTGGTTCCACATGCCTATTTCATGATTCCCTCCAATGAAGACTTATCCACCAAGTGTCTACTAGTGTCTCCAGCTATCGGCCCCAGCTCTGTCAGGAATATCTCTACACGTTGGGATCGCTCCAATATCCTATCCCTAGAAGAAATGATGAAGGACACCATGGTTTCCCTGATCTCCTAGTTCCATCCTTTATCAAATTATCAATCCCTTTAAATAGGTCATCACCATGTATATAGATTAGTTATAAATCTCGATGAATCTCACAGAGTATTGTTCAGCTGTCAAACTACCATAGTTTAGGTTCATTATCTCATGTATCTGCACAAGGTGCAATGTCACACATTAATAACTTCTCCTTGAAGAATCACTTAATGTCTTACTAGGTTTAGGACTCCTCATCATCTGTCTAGATCGTCACGCTCCACCATCTCCTTGCCAATCCCTAAAGAAGGCTCGCAGCTAGTATCGTCATCTATTTAAGAGGCATCCTCTCTAGTTGGAATATTGTGTAACCTCGTCAATTCAATCATCAGCCACATGGGTTTCATCCTCATTATTGATACATAAAATTTTCTACCTCTAGAAATCATGAAACTAACTGACCATGCATGAATCATCTTCCTATGGTGCCTGCAGTTACTGATGATCAACGGGTGGATGTAAAACTGGTGCACATCCCAATGGGGCCATCACTAGGACGGGTCCTTATACTAATGCCTCAACTCTATGAGGTATATCCTCATGGTCATAGATGAGAATACTGGATGGTTGTCGACAATCAATATATTATAACTATTGATATGACTCTGATTCAGGATGAACATGATAAAGCACACAATAATTATATGATTCATGAATCAAGTGGTTTCATGTAATAAGATGAAAAGAAGAATTTAGGTTCCTCGTGTATGGATATGATGGCCTCCGAACCAATACTGGACTCCCCAAACATGAATTTCAAACTCAAAACATTTTACATTGATTCCCAAAAACAAAAACTAAAGATTATTGGTACATTATATAGAACCGACATGTAACTCCCCGACCCCAATTACCTAGAGTCAGTGCGTTATTACATAACATTTGATTGATTCACGTAACCATGTCCCGAATGACCGATTCATTTAGTAGCCTTTGAATTACTAGATAAATACCTATGTTTTAAATTACATCATGAAATAAAAACATCTAATAAATTTTGACCCATTTTAAACACACATATATCTTTAGACTATCCCTGTAAGTGAACCAAAAAATAATTCTTCTCAACCTAGGAAAAATAAATCATAGAAAAGGATATGCTCAAATTCTCAATAAGGATAACTATATAAAGAAACATTCATAAATAAGCATAAATATTTAAGGAAATGAATAAGGCTAAACAAAAAATCCTTTTAATCTTAAACTTCAGCATAATATAGAAAAGATAAAATTAAATAATTCCAATTATGTATTCACATGGATATTCTACTAGTCTAATAATATTATGAAATATCAATAGACACTTTTATAATGATGGACTGCATAATTCCACACTTCATAACCACATAGACAAGGCCTTGTTCAAAGACTACAAATACGAATTTTCATGGTCTTGTGGTAAGACACTATTTTTTCTCATGAGACCTACAAAATCATTGAGGTGCTATAGCCGGCTCTACCCACACTGACTAATTCCAATGCATTCCTCATATGAAAAGTTTTAAACATAACATAATCATTCGTACTAAAACTAGCATATGAAATATCAGTAAATTATCCATAAACCATGAGTGGTGTAAAAATAACACATCCACAGTAAATCATATCACAAAAACAACAATACAATATGGAATATTGGTATCATAATAAATCAGCTCCAAACGTGTTTAAAACTTTTCAAAGGATGTTGACATAGATGAAAAGAAAACTATTTTAAATAAATACTTCTATCTATTTTGAAATCATTTAAACGTAAAATAATTATAAAAGAAAATAGTTATTTTGAAAATAATATTATAAGATTTTATGGGAATATTTGATGATGATATAACAGTGGAAAATAGCCACACCCTCTACATAAGTTAAAAAAATACATTCTTACATTAATTTTTCCAAATGTTAATAAAGTACCTTGTTTGGAAAACGAAGGAATGATTCCATTCAAAAATTTTTTTATAAATTTAATCATGGGTATACATTTATTTAACCCATAGTCTATTAAATAGTAAAAATAATTTAATTACGTTTTTAAGAAACATGGATGTGGATGATAAAGAGGTCCTAGTAGATACATATGTAAAAATAACCTCGGATAGTAAAGAGATTGTGAAATTAAACCTTACCTTTTAATTTTTCTTAGTCTATGTAATTTTAACCTCCTATAAAATAGTTAAAAATTTGTTTTTTAATTATAAAAGATTTATATACATAAATATGACTTCATATATGATAATATAATATTGCTTTGTTAATAATATTTCTGTAGTTTCATCATTTTGTGTGTTAACTTATCGGATTTCCTATATATTCTCAGTTATGTAAGCCATGTTTGTTATATAAAAGATGTATTTTAATCATATCCCAAATGATTTTATGTTATTAAATAGTAATTTTATTCAAAATATGAAAATAATTTTTGAATTATTGCGATGGATAATGAATCCTATCGCGTTTGTGGATACAATAAACTGTACGTACACACGAGCGACAATATCATTACATTGATGGTGAAATCATATATAATTTGATGTTATATAATATATAAAAATCATAAATTTTCTATATTTATTATTTACATGAGTAATACACATTTTTATACCCATCCAAATAATTAAGTGTTTGGATAACAAACTACACCACGACATGGAGACGGTAAGCGGTAGGTACGCACGTATGGTGACATTTTCATGTATAAGATAGATAGAATAAAGAATAAAGTTGTACCATATTTATAATAATATCACAGTATTTACGTGGTACCATAGTTATAATTTTTGGTATGGAACAACAAATAAAGGGGATGTGGAAAAAGAAAAGAATTTGAAAGCGGGTGGTGAAATTATTACCTTATCTTCAGGTGTTTAATTTTGAGTTGATAAAAAGGGATTCATGTGTTATCTTTTGATCAAACTAAGACAACTAGGAAGAATTGAGGGAATGTGGGAGGATATTTGTCTAGGAATTTCCCAATCCAAATGGCTTTGTATGTGTGATTTTGAGGGAAGGGGAAGTGCCCTTTTATAAAATAGGTGAGGTGCACCTTAGGAAAAGATTGAAATATTATTTTGTAATAAAATAATATTCAGTTACTAAAGGACCCAAAATGATTTATTTTAATGATAAGATGGATATGGGTTTGAAACCACTCATCCAATTGTTTTCAGATAGTTTTATGTCACCATATTATCTTTATCTTTTAGATTTAACTCTTAGTTTAATAGTTTAACTTTTAGCATGTATTCTTGAATTATTATAATAATTGATTAATAAACATACAATAAAATAACAAGAGTACCTAAAGTGGTTCATTAATTATATAAATATCATTATGAAACTTCATTTTTAGATACTTTGATTTTTAGGACTATTATATAATTTTATAATATATTTTTGTTTTTAGAAACTCATTTTTGTCAATTTTGAAACTATTTAGTATTCATTTCCTATGAATGTCATCACAAAATTATTAATTCAAACCAAATACATTTAATCAACAATTAAATGTCATATACACCTATAAAACTCTTGGATGTTATAAAATCATAATTTTTTTTAATATTTATAATACCATTTATTTGATTCATTCATTAAAAATGTAATTACTGCATCGCACTTCTGTCATAAATAACATTAAATATTTAATATATAAAATTTGTAATTATAATAAAATTATATTTTAAATATTTATAGCTTTATAATGATAGTTTATAGTTGAAAGGATAACTTATATAACCACATTTCAAAATTTTTTTACTAAAAGATATATTTTTAGGACATTTTTGTCATTACATTAAATTAATTAATATAAAGTGTTACTATCACTCTCATGTGGGTCCATGGGGTGACATAATCGTCCAAAGGATGCCCATGGTCATAAAATTATCAACCAATATGAATAGGAAACATGTTACGGTAATTTAATATTATTATAATATTATTTTTTACCATTAGGTACTAGATTTCTCTTTTAACCATGGTAAATAAAATATTTACCGAATTAATTATTCATAATTTCTAAAAATAAAAGATACCTATTTCAATAGTTTGGATCTCCTAATTCCAAATATAGAATAAATTTTTTCATATTCTAAACATAAAGTGTCCAAAATTATCTTAATATTAATTCTCGTCGTCAAAACACAAAAGCATGATTGGAAGAAATAATAACTATCTAAAGATTGACACTTGTTTATTTCCATTTTAAATTTCAATTTACATAAAATGACATGAATTATATTAAATGAAAAAATAGAATCTAATAATATGTTAACATTTCTCAAATGTCTAAATTAACATTATAAATAATTTTGATTAAAATTTTTTAAATAAATTTATTATTTTTCAATATTCATCAATAATTTAAAATTTTCATGAACTTACCAAAAATTCACTTTAATATTATGTTGATATCCGAATTTAAAAAGATTGTCCATTTGTAAAAATAAAATTTATAATATTTCAAAAAGTGGTTATTACAATTTATAATGGCTAGTTTGATTGGACATGTTGTGTTAAAACTCCAAGTTGCGTACAACGCAAGCCAATACAATATTACAAGGGAAACATATCATGGAATCTTGGGGGGTTACATTCTCCCCTTATTTAAAATTATTTCATACTCTAATTTTCTAGAATATTACTGCATTAAAATATTCAGTTGGTTCATAATCATATGTTCCCCAGGTTCCAATGTTGCATCTTACATCTTATGGTTTCTCTAAATAAATTTTACAAAACGTGTCATCTAGTTTTTGAAAACTTGATCTTTGGTATAAATTTTTTTTACAGGCTATTCAAAATAAGATATATTGGGTTCTAGTTCGGTTTCATCATATGTGAATACATGCATTGGGTCAGACATTTATTTTCTCAATATTGAGATGTGGAACACCAATGTTCTTTGGAGAGACTTGGAGGCATTGCCAAACGATAAGCTACAGCTTCAATTCGTTCAAGAGTATTGAAATGTCTGATGTACTTGGGACACAATTTACCCTTCATACAGAAACGTATAATACCCTTCCTTAGAGATACCTTCATGAAAATAAGGTCTCCTACTTGAAACTCCAAATCCTTCCGTCATTTAATGGTATAGCTCTTTTGTGTCCTTTGGGATGCTTAGATGTCGGTTTGTATTGTAACCACATTTTCCATTTTTTCCTAAACATGTCCTGGGCCTATGAGTTTTCTTTCACCAACATCATCGCAACATGTTGGTGTGCGACATCTATTTCCATATATTACATCATATGGTGCCATCTGAATACATAACTAGAAGCTATTGTGATAGGAAAATTCAACCCAATGTAGATATTGATCCCACATACCTTGAATGTCATGTGAGAAAATCACAACAAGTCTTTTATGGTTTGAATAGTCTATTATAATTGTCCATCGGTCTATGTGTGGTAGGAAGTGTCGAACGATGTTCAGTATCCAGGGTGTTCTAATGTATTTTCTAGAATCTTGATGTTAAATGGGGTTTGTGATTTGAAACAATCGATAGTGGTACTCCAGGATGTCTTACAACATCATTAATATATTGTCTCACCATACGTTTAAGTGGAAAACCTTCTCTTATAAAATGAAAATGTCTTGACTTGGTATGATGATTAATAATGACCCATATTATATCATTACTTCTCGGAGTCCTTGGTAGCCCAAGGACAATGTACATCGTAATATTATCCAATTTTGACTAAGTTTTAGGAAGATGTTTCATGACTCATCCAGGATATTTCTTTCCAACATTCAGATGATGAAAAACCATACATCTTGACAGAAGATAATTAATCTCTCTATTTATGTAGTCACACCAAAAATGTTATTTCAAATATCTATACATCTTGGTTCTACCAAGGTATATATATAAATTAGAGCTATGAGCATCATCCATCAATTCCGTTTTTAGATCAGATATTTACGGAACACAAATCATCTTCCCAAATTTCAAAATTCTATCTTCATATATGATGTCACTCAATCTCCCATCATTCATAGATTTCTTCTTATTGTTAAACTCCTCATCATCTGTCTATGAACTCTTTATCCATTCTAGTAAAGATTTTTTGGAAAACATTTGAAAAATTATTGATGTTTCACCTTCCATGGTTATTACCATATCCATATTTACTAGACCCATGAAAATAGGATCCCTTACCACTCTCACCTTGTTCAAAAATACATGATCCCTTCTACTCAAAGAATCTTCCACATTATTTTCCTTCCCCAGCTGGTAGTGTATAGTACAATCATAATATTTGAGTAGTTCATGCCATTGTCTTTGACTCATGTCGAGTTCTGTCAATGATAAAATATATTTCAAACTCTTGTGATTAGTATAAATCTCAAATTTTTTACTATAGAGGTAGTGTCTCCATATCTTCATAGAAATGAATACAGCTGCAAACTCAAGATCATGAGTAGGATAGTTTTTATAATGAATTTTTAGTTTCCATGACACATGGGTAATAACTATATCATTATACATATGGAAACAACCATGTTCATTCTTTGAAGCATCACTATAAATAACAAAGCCTTTATTCCCCGATGGTATAGTCAAGATTGAAGCATTAAGCAATCATGTATTCTGTTTTTCAAAACATTATTCCCACTCTTTTTTCAAAACAAATTTATCCCCTTTATGTGATATTTTGGTTAACGTGTTAGAAAATTGTGAAATATTTTGGACAAAATGCTGATAATAACCTGCTAAACCAATAAAAATGTGTACCACAGTTATACTTTTTGGTGTTTCCCATTCAGGTATTTCCTTGGTCATTAAAGGATCAATAGTGATTCCATCCTTAGAGACAATATGTCCAAAAAAATAAATCTCTTGAAACCAGAATTCACACTAACTAAATTTCCCATATAATTCATTTCTTCTAAGAGTCCTTAGGATAATGAAAAAGTAATTTTCATGATCTTCAAAACATTTTTATTATTCCAAAATGTCATCTATAAATAAAACTACAAATTTATCATGATATTCCTTGAAATCAATATAAATTAGATCCATGATGATAGTGGGTGAATTAGTCAATCCAAAAGGCATTACTGTAAACCTTTAATGCCCAAACATTGTTTGAAATGATGTTTTCAGAATTTCATCCATCTTCAGACCCAACTGATGATATCCAGATTGAAGATGAATCATCGAAAAATATTGAGCTCCATGAATTTGGTTGAATAAGTAATCAATGCAGGGTAGGGGATACTTGTTTTTTTATTTTTATAACATTGATCTCCCATTAGTAAAGGAACCACCACATATATTCATCATTATTCTTAACAAAAAGTACAATGGCTCCTAATGGAGAAGCACTAGGGAGAATAAATCCATTATTACTCAATTTCACTAGTTGTTTCTTTAGTTCCACTAATAACACTGTGGCCATTATATATGCGTTATTAGACATGGGCCTTGAACCAGTAATTATATCAATGGAAAACACAATTTCTCGCTCTATTGGATGTCCATGTATATCCTATAGAAACACATCAACATAATCATGCACAATAGGTACATCCTATTTTTGAAAATTATTTTTCTCGCCCATAGTTATTTCATTATATTGATCCACAATAATTGAATTATGTTGAGCTATTGTGGTGGATCTAGAAAAGAATCTGGTAGTGACATTTCTACACTACAAATAAGGTACTCTTTATCATCATCGAAAACTGTATCCTCCTTCTTCATACAAGAAATTTTTACATCATGATTGGAAAGACAATATATACTGAGGATTATACCAAATTAAATCATGGGTATGATGATGAGATCAGTAGATAAAGAACATGTATATGCACTAATGGGAACTCATTCACAAAACATTGTTAAGATGATACATTCCTTTGGAGTTTTGTTTAAAAACATCCTTGTTATGTCAAATTGAAAATATCTAATTTTCATAGAAAAATGGGAATATGTGAAATAATGTGTTGATCCAGAGTCATATAAAACATTGGATAAACATGCGGAAACCATTAAATTACCTACCACCATGTCATTCTAATCTTCAACCTCAGTTGTAGTGATCAAATAGGCAGGTCCTTACCCTCTTGTCCTTTTTCTTGGGTATATTTTCTCGACACATAGGAAATTAATTTTCATAGTGCCCCTTTTCCATAAAATTATAGAATTCAACATTAATAGCTTATTTCTTCCCCTTAAAATCACGTTCTTAGTGCCATATTTCACTACAGTTATTATAGTCTCCCATTCCTTTCAGGAAAGTACCAAGGAATTTTATCCCACATTTACTGAAGGATTGATATTAAAATTTTCTCATCCTCTCTTAATTTCTATTTCTAGAGTGTTCAGATAATCCATTATTCTCTTGCATTCCTTTGATGTCATATGACATAGATAATTTGTTTTTGTTCTTGATAGCACATGAGACAATATCTTCGTACGATGAGAATGATTGTGAGATTAATGCTCTATAATGAAATTGATTTAACCCATCAATGAATCGATCAGTCATACTATTGGGTTATGTATATAATATGCTGCATGCCATGATAACCTTGTAATGTTTTCCCCATTATTTGTGACATTCTCATCCTCATTTGGCATCAGACTCAGAAATTTTCATTCCATATCCACATTATGGTCACAAGGAAAGCATTTTTCTACTAAAATATCTTTAAACTCACACTATTCCATGTTTTATACTTATTTATCTTCCATTTTTGTCATTTATTAATGACCACCATTGATCTACATCTCCCATGAGGCGATAAAATGCCATGACTACTTTTTTCCTTTCGCTACTCCCCAAATCATGATATATTTTTACTAAGAAACTTATCCAGTGCTTAGCTAGTAATGGATTTGTAATCCAATTGAATGTTAGTGGTTTTTACCTCATGAAGAAGTCTAACATTAATCCTTCATGTTGTGGATCAGGGTGCTCCATACAGGTAATGTTATTATTCATAACCTGAGTGAGTTGTCCCAGTATGTTGATAATTTGATCAACACTAGTTTAATCACCAGATCTACTATAATTATCTTGATTATGAGGGAAATACTTGTTTTTATTACGCAGGGTGATATATATTCTATTCCTTCTACTAGGATCTTTTTTTATAAAATTACATACACTAGAATAGTTTATGAATCACAATAAAAAATTCCATACATGTAAAAATGTTAATATAAATTGAACATTTTATTGATATAATCCAAATTCATAAAAATGATTTCATTGATGATGTATATAGTCATAAACCCTTCATAATGGTTTTTATAAAAAAGATAATTATCATAAGCATATCCCCCAGAAGTGTCATAAACAAGAGTCCACCAAGGCCCATTGTCGTGCACCAGTACCTATTCAAGTCTAGCTCAAAGTGGTGTTTTTGTTATTTACCCCTAGGCACATATGTGCCAGAGCTGCCTCTACCTAATCGTATCCATACATGGATTTATTGATTTTAATACTCAGAAAATTTCTACATTACCGAAATTTTAGGATGTTCTTCTATAATAATCCTCAAGGTCTACCATAGGGTAATTTACTCTAATCCTAGTTCTTCTAAATCTAGCCCCCAGGATTTGTAATAAAAGTTCTTTAATACTAACTGTAATGCCCCGAACCTAGTTACCCAGAGTCGATGCATTACTACATAACATCAGAATTATACAAGGAATAATTTCTTGAAAGACCGATCAGTTTAGTATCGTTGGAAGTACTAGATACATTCATAAGTTTATATTACAGCAACAAATAAAAAAATAAACAACAATTTCCCCCCCTTTTTAACACACTTATATCATTATCCTATCCCTAGAGGTCAACAATAAAATACTTCCTCACATCATTGGAAAAATAAAACATAGAAGGGGGTGAGCTCATATTCTCATTAAAGGTAACAATATAGCTTAAAATTTCATAAATAATCATAAACATTTAAGGATATGTATAAGACTAAAGCATAATCATTTTAAAATTAAACATCAGCATAATATATAAAACATAAAATTAAATAATTCAATTTACTTATTCATATGGATATTCTACAAGTCTAATGATCATATTCATTATCAATTACAACATTCATAATTATGGAATGCATAATGCCAGACTTCATAACCACATAGTCAAGTCCTTGTGCCAAGAATACAAATATGATTTTGTCAACGTCTTGTACCAAGACACTTTTTTTCTCATGAGACCTACTGATGAATATATGGTCTATATAAGGCTCCACCCATCACATATTATGTCCAATTAATTCCTCATATGAAATGGTTTAAACATAACATAAACATTCGTATTAAATCCTGCGTACGAAATATCGATAATTTAACCACAAACCATGAATGGTGTAAAAAATCCATAGTAAAACATATCACAAAACATTTAATATAATATGGAAAATTAGTATCATAATAAATAAACATAAAACATGATTAAAATTTATTAAAGGACATTGATATAGATGAAATTAAATCTATTTGAAATAAATACATGTTTCTATTCTGAAATAATTTAAATGTCACATAATATTAAAAGAAACATTTAATATTAAAATATTATTTTATTATTTTATGGGATGCTTCGATGACTATATAATAGTGGAAAATATCCACACACGTCTTATAAGTTTAAAAAAGTCATTCTTACCTTATTTTTGTCGAAAAAGTCATAATGTACATTGTTTGGAAAATGATGGAAAGATCCATTTCAAACATTTTTTAATAACTAAAAAAATGATTTAAATGAATTTAATCAATTATCTATTAAATATTAAAAAAATTAAACTAAATTTTTGAGAAACCTGGATGTGGATGTTAAAGTGGTCCATGTAGATACTTACGTAAAAACAACATTGGATAATAAAGAGATTGTAAAATTAACCCTTATCGTGTACTTTTCCTTAATCGTGGGAATGTTAACATCCTTTATAATGGATAATACATTGTTATTAAATTATACAAGAACTATATACATAAATATAATGTCATATTTGAACTTCTAATAGTGATTTGTTAATAATATTTTAGTTGTTTCATCCTTTCTAGTGTTAAATGATAGGTTTTCCATTATATGCTCGGTTATGTAAGCCATGTATATTATTGATTGGATGTTTTTAATTCACATCTAGAATTATATTAAGTTCTGAGACATTATTTTTAATCATAAAATGAAAATTATTCTTGAATGATTACAATGGGGAATGAATCTCAGCGCGTTCTTGGAGACAGTAATCCGTACGTACGCACGAATGACAATATCATTACATTGATAGTGAAATCATATGTAATTGGATGGCATATCATATAAAAAGAATAATTAACATGTTATATTTATTATTTAAATCATTTATACCCATTATTATACATATTGAAATATTGAAGTGTTTGAATAACAAACTACACCACGACTTGGAGACGATAAGATGTACGTACGCACGTATGGTGACTTTTTCATTTATAGGATCAATGGCTTAAAGAAAATGGTTGTTCCATATATATAAAAAAATCAAAGAATTTATGAGGTGCTGGAGTTATTATTTTAGTATGGAAACATCAATGAAATAGGATGTGGAAGATGAAAAGAACATGAAAGAGGGTGTTGAAATTATTACATATTCTTCAAGTGTTTCATTTTGAGTTGGTCAAAAAGGATTCTTAGGACAGATTTCTGGTAAATATAAGGACTCTATGTTGAAGTGAGGGAAATTGGGAGGATATTTGGTTAGGGTTTTGGAGATAAAAAATGGAATTGGAGGTGTGATTTTGAGAGTAGGGGAAGTTCCCTTTTATAAGACATGTGAGGGACACCATTTGAAAAGATTGAAATTTTATTTTATTATAATGTAATTATCAGTTTCTAATAGCTCCAAAAAGTTTTATTTAGAGACTACGGTGGGTATGGGTCGAAAAAATCTTAACGAATAGGTTTTATATATGTTTCAGGCACCATATTAACTTTATCTTCATGATTTAACTCTTAGTTAAATAGATTATCTTTTTCCTTATATACTTGTATTATTATAATAATTAGTTAATAAACTTATTATTAAAAATTCAAGAGAACATAAAGTGGTTAATTAATGATATAAATATAATTATATATGTTTTATGGTATATCCTTAGATTTTTAGGTAAATTATATAATTTAATAATATAATATTTGTTTTAAAAACTCATTTATGTCAATTTTGACACTATTTATTATTTGGTTATTGTGAAAGTCATCACAACATGATTACTTCAAACCAAATATATTAAATCAACACTAACATGCCATATTCACCTATACAATTCATGTATGTCATTAAAACATTGAAATTATATTTATTTTAATATTTATAATACCATTTATTTGATCTGTTCGTTAATAAGGTAATTACTACATCGCCATTGTGTCATAAAAAAATTTAATAATTTATGGTCGAAAAATAATAAATAAAATAAAATAATGTAGGAAATATTTTTATATTTATAATGAGTATTTATTTTCGAAACGATAAGTTATATACCCACATTTAAAAACAGGTTTACTAAAATATATATGTTTATGTCATTTTTGTCTTTACATTAAATTAATTAATATAAAGTGTAATTATCATTCTCAATTGGCATTATGGGGTCCCTAAATCAACCCAAGGATGCCCATGGTTGGAAATTTATAAAACAATAGTAATATAACACATGTTAGGGTAATTTAATGTTATTATAATATTATTGTTTTATACTTATTTACCAGATTTACCATTTAACCATGGTAAATAAAATATTTTCCAAAGTAATTATTCATAATGTCAAAAAAATGTTACCTATTAATAGTACATGGACCTCCTGATTCAAAATATTTAATCCATTTTTCCAAATTCAAAACACATAATTAATTGATTTTAATTTACAAATAATTTCCGTTTTCAAAACAAAAAAATGTGTTTTTATGAAATAATAACTATCAAACTATTGACACTTGTTTATGTCCTATTTAAATGTGAAATTACATACAATGACATAAATTATGTCAAATGATAATAATATAATATAATTATACTTTATAAAAACAAAAATATATAATTTATCACTATAAAAATGTTTTATTAAAAAAATGTGTTTTAATTCAAATTTAGTATTTTTCACTATTCATCAAAAATTGAAATTATTCAGAAAAGTACCACAAATTTACCCTAAGTTAATTTCAATATTATTAATTCAAAAATGAAGTCCATTTTTGAAAATAATATTTATAAAATTTTAAAAAGTGGTTATTTGTATTTATAACGGCTAGTTTGATTGGTCATGGTGTGTTAAAACTCCAAGATGTATACAATGCAAGATACTGCATTATTCAAAGGGAAACGTACTGTGGAAGCATTGGGTGTTACTAGACCACCTATTATTCCAATTTTTCATGACTCATCCCCCAGGGCCCATGATGTGACTACCCTAATCCCACCACCCAAATTCTAGGGGCAGGAGAGTAGCACCAACGGCAGCATACTACAAGTTGGAGGATTTTTTTTATAAACTATACCCACACACACACACAAGAAAATTTCTAAAATATCGAAATAAAAACATTCTTGTGACCAAAAACAATTGAGGAACGGTAAAATATGTAAGTGAAATGGGCCAGAATACAAACCCAACTAAAGAAAAACTGAAAATATGAATGCTCAAAGGCTATCTAAGAAATCATCAGCAGGTTAACTGTAAATACTCGAAATTTCCATGTAATTTTATTTAAATATATGGGAATTTAAGTAGTATGTGAAAATTTATGGTGCATGATTTCGAGTCCCAGTGAGCTAGGAATTAATTTTTGTACTTTTTTTACATGCGTTCAGTAAATCCTATGAGTGGGTTTTTGTTACATTTGAACCAGTTCTCAGAATTGAAATTTGAGGTCATTGTTGAACTCGTAGTACTCGTATTCACTTAAGGGTACCTTCCCCTCGACTACAGTTGGTCTAGAGTGAAATATATTTTTGTTCTTTTCATGAATGGAAAAAATAAAATTAAATTTTCTATCATTATTATTTTATGAACCCCTCAACATGGTTTATGGTGGTGGGAACCAACTAGCCGTAAAACTCCCATGTGAATGTTAAGAGATGGGGACAACATGAACTAACAACCATTTTAATTTTGAGGAGGAGTAACCTGAACCTATTTAATGAGAGAAAATATCTCAACTCATCCAACTTTAATCATGCCAATTAAATGAGCTAATTAATGGTGCCAACACAGTACATTAATTATGCCAACTTTTTTTTGCCAAAATTATATATTTTAATAAACATAAATTAATATTTTGGTGACTTTTCACATTTTGGGTTGAATTGAAATTATGTTGTTAATAATAGGAGAGCTTCTAGAAAATTATTCTCTCCAATAAATAATGTGCTCTCCAACAAAGAATATGATTCCCACTGAAGAACGCTCTCGCCAACGTGGAACGTCTTCATTGGACGAACTGACGATTAAGGAAATGTTAAATCCACTGATTTTCTTCTATCCCTCCTCATCAAAGTCAATGAACATCTGAGGCATGGGTGTGTTTTAAATTGATCAATGTTAATTTATTACCCTCCCATTGAATCATCCCCCTTAAGCCTCTTTCTACCGCCCTAATGCGGAGGGTGCGAGCCAAACATAAAATGCCCAACCCCTTTGTCGTTCTTCATGAATAATCTATTATTCTCAATGGACGATCGAGAAATTGTACCACGACGACGAACAAATGAGCGGCCGGTCAAACTGGACACCGATGAAGGCACGACATGTGGCCGTGTGGCGTTGAGAGGACAGTTGGACATATGGCAGCTGCGGCGGCCGCCGAACCGTGACCTCCCCACCAGAAAACGGCCTCTGTGCTGCCCCGCGGCCTCCGCCACACCGTGGCCTCTGTGGCCCCCCTGACCTCCGCCGCCCCGCGGCATCTGCGGCCCCTCTCCACCCACGTCTTCCATGGCCGGCCCGTAGCCCCACGGGCTGCTGCCCAGGTTGGGTCGTCCAACATTCCAGACTGCCCATCGTGGGTAGGGCCACCCAGCAGGTGGGGCTCGACGGTGCGGGTTAGGATGGGTTGGTCTGACCAGGTCAGATGAGACCCAGATGATTTTCAACCATATACACTCTTTTGGCCATAACTTTGGCACTAGGCATATGTTTGATGAATTTTATGAGGCTTCAGAAACATTGTAGTGAGTACGTCCATTTGTTATACCACACTAAATATTCTTATAACTTTGGTGTATGGTAGGGTTGGATCGAGTACGAATCTAATCGGTCCCTAGGGACTAAAAGGATAATAACTTACAGACCAAGCACCCGTTTGATGAATTGTTTATTTCAATGAGACCCATATGACTTGGCAGTCCATTGAGATACTTATTCAACAGACATCGTGGCAATTTGAGTAACAAATAGTGTCTTGTGGAGAAAACCCTATAGAAGATAAGCGAGCTTAGTGATGGAACCCTATAGCATGTTGTGATGATGTACTAGGATCCTTTGTGGGTTTAACGATGTACCATAGCATGTACATGGATCATCTGTTGGTCTGACGATGTACCAGAGTTTGTACTAGGATCCTGTGCAGGTCTGACGATGTACCAGAGCATGTACTCGGATCCTGTGTGGGTACGACGATGTACCATATCATGTACTATGATCTTTTTTGGGTCTGCCGATGTACTCAAGCATGTACTAGGATCCTGTGTGGGTCTGACGATGTATCATATCATTTAATAGGAGCATGTGTGGGTCTGAAAATGTACTCGATCATGTACTAGGATCCTATGTGTCCCTGACGATGTACCGGAGCATATACTTGGTTTTTTTGGTGGGTCTAATGATGTACCAGAGCATGTACTAGGATTATGTGTGTGTTTGACGATTCAAAAGAGCATGTACTGGGATCTTGTGTGGGTCTGATGATGTAACAGAGCATGTACTAGGATCCTGTGTGGCTCTGAGGATGTTCCAGAGCATTTACTAGGATCCTTTGTGGGTCTAACAATGTACCAGAGCATGTACTTGGATCTTGTGTGGGTCTGACGATGTACTAGAGCATGTACTAGGATACTGTGTGGGTCTAACGATGAACTGGACATGTACTAGGATTATATGAGGGTCTGACGACGTAGTAGAAATGTATTATGATCTTGTGTGGGTCTGATGATGGACCAGAGAATTACTAGGACTCTGTGTGGGTCTGACGACGTATTGAAAATGTACTGGGATCCTATGTGGGTATGAAGATGTACTAGATATGTACTCGGATCCTATGTGGGTTTGACGATATACTATGATCCTATGTCGTTATAATGATGATTTAGGATCCTTCATGGGTCTGCCTCTTAGAAAAGTAAGTTGATTTAGTAGTTAAATCTAATCATCTTTACTATTGTACATAAGTTAGACATGGTGTGAGCTGAGTTCATACATGTGTTATACATTCCATCATGGTAATACTATGGTGGTAATCATCTGTGTGGCATTCTTATGTGGTACTCACCTTCATGGAATTCCTTTCTTTGTGGAATAGTTCAGCATTGTGCTTTTGGGTAGGACCCTGTGTTTCCTCTTAATTGGTATGGGTATACTTGATAACTTACATATATGTATGGGAATATTCATAAGTAGGGTTGATAGTTGATTTCATGATTTTTGATTTATCCTTTGTGGATTTTGTGGGACCTTGGGGGTTTCAGGGTCCCTACTGAGTATCGTTATACTCACCCATGAAAGGGTTATGCCTACACCTTGTTGTGTTTGGTGCAGACGAAGGACAATGTTGATCGAGGATCAGGCTACCAGGACTAGATGGGGCCTGGAGGTGGACCATAAGGAGTGTTAGTATGCAGAGGATTTGAGAAGAAGTGGAGTGCTGAGGGGGCGATCTGTACCTACCCTTTAGGTAGAATCCTTGGAGGAAAACCTAGTACCTTCTTAACTTTCTTTTCTTCAGAGGTATTGTTTTCAGTTGAACTTATACTATTACTATTTGGCTTGTATTCCAACCCCTTTTTACTTTCAGCACTCATTTTTAAATACTACTGACTTGTGTTCGTATCTAGTTGTGTTTTTTATTGCATGTGGTTACAGGTTATATAGGAAATTCCATCAAAATTTTAGGGAATACGCCTTTCGGTGCTAGTCGCCAGCCCCTCGCCTATGGAATGTTGTCTTGGGGTAGTCATGGCATGTGCCCCGAGGTAAGGTTCGTAACAAATCTGTATCAAAGGAGTCAGTTCTACATTACAATATAGGAATTTCATTTTTTAATGGAAATAGAGTTACATGTAGTGAATTTGGTTATTAGTTTTGGGTACCAATGTTGGTGCGGAGACTGATATTTCCATACACTAGGATCGAGACTTCTGATTTCCAACTCATTATAGGGAGACACTGATTGTGTGTGTGTTTCATGGATTTTTTTGTGATACCTTTGTTTCCACACACCAGGTATATCAATTTTACCATGGAACATCCGTTTCTTTTTAGGATTCCGCCACACATACAACTAGCTAGGGTTCCAAGAGTAGTATGCACTGATATACAACTGATCGATGAGGCCTTAGTGCAAGGCCCTTTTCTAGTAGAGGCATCTACAGAGGCACCAGCAGTACCATTACCCATTGGCCCATGGATGCCACCAGCCCGAGCAGTAGAGAGTGCACACTGTATGAGCGTGTTGCATAAATTTTAGTGCCAAAGACCACCCAAGTTCAGGGGTGAGTTGGACTCATAAGCGTCTAAGGATTGGTTGGAGGTTGTAGTGAGAGTCTTCCGTCTAGTAGGGAAAACAGCTAATCTCATGGTTATCCTTGCTACTAGTCTTCTACAGGAAACAACAAGAATATGGTGGGGCATGATGCTCCGGGTTCATGACATGGTGACGCTTTTCTAGGAATTCTTCAAGAGCATATTTCATGAAGAGATTATTCCAGTGACCTTTTGTTCAGTGCACATACAAGAGCTACTACATCTGCATCATGGCAGCATGATTGTGCCTTAGTACTCAGCGAGGTTCACTGACCACTCTTGCTACTCCACTGATATGGTGTGAGACCCATCATCCAGGACCCGGACATTTGAAAAGAGACTCAGGCAGGAGATTAAGACTTCGATGATGTCACTCAGAATCCTGACACAGGTGGGTGTGTTAGACCAAGACCTCATATTGGAGAGTTTTCATGCTGATCAATCCCCAGATAAAAGACCCACCACCGAGTATCATGTAGCAGAGTATTATATAACTTGTAGGAGAAACATTTCATAGAGGTCCAAGGGGACAAGAGATACAAGTGGATGACCAAATGACTCGGGATCGGTTGTGCGAGGCATCAGAAAAAAAGCCAATCATTTGAGGGGAAGGTTTTGCTTCACATGCTGCGGATAGGGTCACATGGCTCATGATTGTCTGACCCACTTTATAGAAGATCAACAGATGGTCGAATGACCACCCAAAAAGAGACCAAGGTTCGGCTGAGGAGGTATGAAAGGGGCCGAAAAATGTGGAAGAGGAGCTGACCGTGTAGCTAATAGTGGGTGAAGATTCGAGATGTTACCACCACCACCACCAGGAGGTCCACCCCAACTGAAGGGAGCAAGATTCCAGGTGAGTTCTTATCTCCAGGAAGCTAATCCCTATGATCATGGAGCTCTAAATATGATATGGGTTACAATATTTTCTATTTCACCTTAGCTACTGTACTTATAGACACTGGTGCCATCCATTCTTTTATTGCCACTACCCTCGTTCGGAGATCGAAGCTTCTGGTAAAACTGTTGGCTCAATCCTTACAGCTAGAGACTATTACGGGATTTGATTCAATGATAATGAACTGGTGCTGGCAGTCTGAGATTACTCTAGGAGGCGAGAGCATCGACTGAGATCTCCTAGTAGCGGCAACGTGTCCATACGTCATCATCTTGCGTATGTACTAGTTATCTATAGTCCATGCTCAGATTGACTGTATCCGGCGCAATGTACATTGTGTCTGCATAGATGGGACTAGTTTTACCTTCACCAAAGAGAAGGGAGCCTTTGCAGCGCAGGATGGACTTACTCAAAGGAGGGTGCAGATGATTACACATAAGTTAACTCACCTTACCCTTGGAGCGGTTGATGAGGATAGTCTGAGTCATCTTGTAGTGGTGGACCAGTATGTGGATGTCTTCCTTGAGGTTGTTCTGGGTCTACCTCCTCGAAAATAGGTGTTCTTTTACATTGACTTGTACCCCGAGACTGCAACGATATCTACGCCAGAGTATCGGATGGCTCCTACAGAGCTTCGTGAGTTGTTGGTATAGTAATAGGACTTACATGGGAAGGGATTCATTTGGCCTAGTGTTTCTCCTTGTACAACCCCAATTTGTTTTCCAAAAATGAAAATGGGAGCTTGAGGCTTTGTGTTGACGATCGGCGCCTAAACCTGGTGACCGTGAAGAACATGTACCCACTCCTGAGGATTGATGACCTATTTGATGTGCTAAAGGAAGCACAGTGGTTCCTGATGATTGACCTAAGATCAGGCAATCTCCAGCTCCAAGTTCGAGAAGAGGATGTGTATTATATGACCTTCATATGTTGTTACAACCATTACAAGTTATTTTTTATGCCATTTGGTGTAACGAACACTCTAGAAGTGTTCCTGAGACTTATTAACATAATCTTTCAGCTATACCTTGATTTATTTTTTGTAGTCTTCCTCGAAAACATTATGATCTACTCAGCTACTATGGATGTGCATGCCTCTCATTAGCATATAATTCTAGATACACTCCGAGAGCACAAGATTTATGGTAATATCACTAAGTTCCAGTTATAGATATGAGAGTTTCACTTTCTGGGACATGTCATCTTGGAAGTTAGAGTTGCAGTGGATCCATCAAAGATTGATGTGGTGCATTCTTTGGAGCCACACAAGAGTGTGATTAAGGTTCATAATTTCTTTGGTTTGGTTGGATAATAACTGAGATTTGGGCCATATTTTTCGATAGTTACAGCACCCTTATCATTGTTGACAAAGAGGGTTCGACCCTTCATTTGGTCGGAGATATTCCATTGAAGTTTTCAATAGCTGAGGTAGAGGATGGCTAGTGCACCCCATATTGAGGTTACTAGAGGAGGGCATAGGGTAGGTTGTCTACTGTGACACATCAGGGACTGGGCTCAAATGTGTCCTGATACAGGAGTGAGCTATGATCAGTTATGGTTCTCAACAACTAATACAAGATATTCTATAGACATGGGAATGGATATGTCGTAGAAGATGAAATCAATAAGTGATTTGGTATACAGCTTATAGGTGAAGCGATGGAGAAGCTGGCCGTTTGCAGATATCATTTGTGGACCAGGATGGGGATGCTTTTTTTCAATGTCTTACAGTCACTCCCCCACATGTTTAGCGAGTCAGGGAGGTGCATCATGGGGACCATGACTGTGAGGCACTACGGGATCATCTATCCATAGGATAGGAACCAGATGTATTTTTGAATGTGGATAGCACACATCCTCTTTAGAGGATATACCATGGTATGTGTGTCACGTCAGGAGGAAGAGTTTAGAGAGTTCCACACATCCCAAATGAGGTCCTGACACCAGAATCCAACGAGCCGGTGCCTTCTGAACATGATTTGTGTCTTGAAATAGAAACATGCACTGAAAAACACAGATCATGTCACATACATAGGATTGAGTCTGATTTTGGTTTTGGGAAACTGGCAACTTCTAGGATGTTTTACCTGGTAAAAGACGTTACCTGAAAATTTTAAATCAAATCATAGGGTGAGCATAAGAATTCCCAGTAAGGGGTTTTTTAATTGAATAAACCAAATTAACTTTTGAAATCATTATTTAAAACTATCCATTGAACATATCCTTAAGGAAAACTGTAACGTATTTAACATGATATAAAAGTGCTCAGTAAATCTTTTTAAGGAAGATATTTTTCAATGGAGTAGTAAAGGATATCATAAACAAGTATGATATATGATTATTTAATCTCAAATTAAACGGTTAAAAGAAATACATAATCATAGTTTTGCATGAGGGAAACATCTTAAATTGAATATGTTGGTTGCAATTTTAATGAGTGATAAACATGAATCAAGCTCCAAACTTATATTTGTGAAATAAGGACATTATAAAAACAAATAAAGGCAAGGGTCCTAAAAGAATGGGCATATCATCCTGAAAAGAACATGTAACCTAACTTGAATTATGTGGCATCGGCATTTAACTTAGACAATCATTTATGAATCACCAAGGTCCATCCACAAGGTGTCATAAAAATTTTACCAATGATATTCACCAAGTTCTCATTAAAATGGTCATCTTTGTAGATTAATTATTTACACAATTCATTGTAGTGCTATCATGGAACATCCTTATTTTGTCATTATTATCATTTGAGACACATAGATCATAAATTTCATCAACAACGTTTAATATTCAAGATGTCCCTTACCACCTTGAATAATTAATTCTTTTTCATATAACCCAAATTGTCTCATAAAACACTGGGTAATTAAATATCTTTGTTCGTTATCATGATATATCATAACAATGTATTAAGTAAAAAAATAAATAAAATGATAAATTAACCACTACACATTTTTCAAGTACATGATTAGACAAATAATATTTTAAATATGTGCATAACTAATCAAAGGCACACATAATTTAGTGAACATTATTTGCACACAAGCTAATTACTAAAGGACATAAAATGATGATATAATAAGTGATGAACCTTTAAAATTATTATTTCATGGAAATTAAATTCTTTAATAAAACACTTGACATCAGTTACGGTGATATATAGGCCA
Source organism: Viscum album (assembly GCA_963277665.1). Taxonomy (NCBI): domain Eukaryota; kingdom Viridiplantae; phylum Streptophyta; class Magnoliopsida; order Santalales; family Viscaceae; genus Viscum; species Viscum album. The sequence goes on from OY728142.1 coordinate 1,708,264,394, forward strand.
TCAAACATTTATATAAATTAAACAATAACTTGATTGACTGGACACATTCACCAAAGTAAGAACATTGTATAATAAGTCTATAATTGAACACACATGATAACATGATCCCATAAATCCTAAATCTTCTAATATATTTTAATCAAGTTAAATTACAAAATTTATCATAAAACACATCATGGGTAATGCCAAATAAACGTTTTTAATTAAACATTCCCATTTTTGTGTATTTATATATAAAATACATATCTGTTTGGAAAATATCAAAATTATCTTTTATTAAAATCTTATTTGTAATAATTCATAAATTATGTCCTAAAAAACATCCATAATAACATTAGAATCTCTATAAAATATTCGTTTTTGTGTTATATATTTATATATATTTATATATACAAAACCGTATATACTCATTATAAAAACATATTGGTTTTATAGAAATAATGTGAATGAAGTTAATCTGCTACATAGAAAATCTTCAATAATATTCTTATAAAACATTTAATACCCAACAGATTGATACAATATATATATATATATTTATAAAACTGTATACATAGAATAACATTATATCAGTTTTGTAAAAAAGAACCGTTTAAAAAAAATAAAAACATACTGACCCATAAACATGGAAGCCTCCTTGTAAATCGTAGGGAAATACCCATAAAATAATTTTAAAATAGGAGGGTTGGCATTATAAATTTATACATTCAAACTGTATATAACAAAACATAAAATAACATGATGTTCTTAATAGAAACGAAACATAGAACACCCTTACTTAGCTTGGGGAGGAATCTTAGACCAAGGGTATGTTGCTATATTTTCTTGGAGTCCAAGGGACATAAAGTGGTGATGGAGCAACTGTGTTTCATGTGGTATGAGGGGGGGTTTGTAGGAGCTCCGGTGCAACTCGACCCAAGGGTAGGACAACATGAGAGAGATGAGAAAACAATTCCCTAGGAGGGGGTGTGAGAGGGTCAAGAAGATAAGTGGCAAAGGACAAGGTCGAGGCGTCCTCAGGTGAGCAAGCCTACTGGTGCGGGACACCAATGTGAGGAAGAATACGATGGAGGGGTGCAACGTTGAGATGAAACGGATGATCCAGACTAGAATAGGTGAGATCAAATGGTTGGAGGAAGAGCAGGATATTGGTTGAGTTGGATTGAAGGATCAACGGATGATATTAGATACAAGGATACGCAGGGCGATGAACGACTAGCATTTCTTCGCTAAAAAAATGAAAAACAGTTTATGAAGCATGAAAAAATTAGTCAGTTTTAATATATTTTTAAAATAGTATAAAACATGATAATTGTAAATTGAATTTTTTTACACAATTTAATAAATAATTTTATCTTATAATTTATGAATTTAAAATACCAATCTAGATTATGTAAAATACCATACTATTTGATATAACTCTTTTAAATGTAATAAATTTCATAATTAACATAATAAACTTATATAAATATTGGGATCTTATAACATTTAAAATACACCACTATTTGATTCAGAAAATTATTTTTAAAAGACTAATTGTTTTACATATTTCTTTTTTGAGATCCAACAAGATATATTTTAAAATTATTACTTATACCCTTAAAATGTGACTTTTTAAAACATTTAGAATTTGTTAAAAATACTATTCTTTCAATCATGTAGGTAATAATTAAGATTTTATAAAATCAATTATGATATTTTATAAGAATATTCTTTTATTTCAAAATTAAGATACTCTAAGATATAATTCAAATATTTTGAATATACTAAAATATTTGAAATACCATAAGATTATAAGATAATTATAAAAAACAATTGTTTTTATAAAAAGATAAACATTATCAATTTAAACCCAACAGTCAAAAAATATAATGGTAATAAATTCTTAAAGGACAATTATAATAACAGGAGGCATCTCAAATTTTCAAAACACTTGAACCAAGGAGGATGTACCTCCTCATTCAATTGGTGTGGAGTACGTGTGCTGTGGTTTTTGGATATAATGTTTTTCACACTAACAGATCTAGAAAATTATTAATATCTAATTACTCAAGTTTTGGTTCCTACCAGCCTTGTCATGGCCGTGTTACATCTTATACATGGTGAACTTGGTTAGTTTGGTTCTTTATTGTAATATAATTTTTCTTAATGTATACCAGTCTTCCTTATTCTTCTTGTTTTTCATCTATTTAGTTTCAATCCCTTTATTGGAACCAAAATGAATCCATGTAAAACAAGAAACATCATTATAAAACAAAACATTGTTCCCTTATTCAAGTTCATAAATCCTGGGGTGTCACAATATCCCCCTCTTAAAAGAATTGAGTCGTCACCATTCCGTTCATAAAAACTCACTCAGAGGAAGATCTTAGTTGATTCTACCATATTCCCCATCATGGGAAATCATCAGTTGTGCTTAGCGGAAGACCCACATTGACGCTCATCTCCTCAAGTTCTCTAATCTAGATAAACGTGGGTAAAAAGGGATTGAACTCATGTGTCGAACAATTGGGCTTACAGAGGGAGGTTTGGATAGTAAAGAGTTGGGAAATGTCCATAGGGACCAACGTACAAATAATTCTCCGAATTATGTCCCATTCATGAATATCTAAATCATAGACATTGTCGTATAGGCTAATATAGATGATTTGGTACATATAGGTCGCACAAACATTTCCCTCTAAGGCACCCTCTTGAAATTTTATGTTGGCCGTGTTGTTACGGCCAAGGGAGAATCATAGGAAGAACCCTTCATGATAATTAACCCTCCGCTCATGCTTGCCCAATTGTGCTGAGCATATGCGGCAGATGATGGAAGCGTTCCCTTGATAGGTGCGGAGAATATTCTGACCATTCGTCACCTCAAACAACTTTTTGCACGATCCTCGCAGGTTTTCGAAAGGACGATACTCATCTTCATAGGTTTAGATCACAATGATCTCCAATATCATAGTAGGAAGAGATAGCATGAGAGTTTTTACTTCCATATGAAAGATTATGATGAGAGTTCAATCACTTGAAAACCATTCAATGGTATAAATAAAGCTACGACAGGAATGGGAAAGGAAACATTTAAATAAACACAAGTTTATTATTAAACATAAGCGCTTGAGTTTCCCCTAATGACATACTACAACAATTCCACAAAGAGAAGCAAGACTCCCTATCTCCTCAAACGAATCACAGGCTGAGCACTCAGGGTTAAAAATCATGGGGCACTTGTGATGTCCCATGGGTTTGGCATGAGGGGTATGATTTTGGGAGATGTCAAAATACACATGTTGTCTACAAGACAGTCGAGTGGACTCATCTTCTAACATTCTGAAGTTCAAAAACTCACCCTAGAGGCCATATTTCAAGATTTGACAGGGGTAGGCTGCTCGGTGGTCACAAGTAGTAACATCCTCTTGAAAAGTGTCGAGGATCATAATGCCAAAGTCCTCACATTCCATGAACACCCGGAAAAGTCCCTCCTGGTACCATCCCTGACGTACATAGGAGGGAAACTTGGTCATCATCATATAGAGGTAATCCATTCCTAACCCCTGGTGTAACTGAAGCACTCGTGGTGAGTTTGACACATCGTATAGATGTTTTCATTTCATGCGGATATGGGCATAGTTTAGAAAATCCTCACGGCTAGATAAAGACACAATGGTCTCTAGGGACATAGTGGGGATATAAAAAAGATTAGTACCGTCGTTTTCCATATGAAAATTTACAAAATTCATTTTTAGTTATGCTGAGGAATATTTTCCATTGTTTTAGTTTTGGTTTTCTAGAGTTATCCAAACCGAACCCTCTGATACCAAATGTGAGGTCCCGACTCCAGAATCCCAGGAGTTGGTTCATTCTAAACATGATGTTTGTCATGAAATAAAAACATGCACTGAAAATCACACATCACATCCCATACAGAGGATCGAGTCCGATTCAGGTTCTGGGAAACATGCAACTTCCCTGATGTTTTATCTAGTAAAATCTATTAACTGAATATTTAAAATCAAATCATTGGGTGAGCTTAAGAATGCCCAGTAAGGGATTTTTTAAAAAGAATAATCCAAAGTGACTTTTTAAATCATTCTTTAGAACTATCCCTTGAACATCCTCTTAATGAAAACTATAACGCATGTAACATGATATAAAAGTGCTCAGTCAAGATTTTCAAGGAAGATATTTTCGAAGGAGTAGTAAAGGTTATCATAAAATGTATGAAATAAAATTATATAATCTCAAATTAAATGGTTAAAATTTATACATAAACATAGTTTTTCATGAGGGAAACATCTTAAATTTAATAAGTTGGTTACAATTTAACTGAGTGATAAACACAAATCATGCTCCAAACATATACTTTCTAAATAAGGACTTTAAAAAAAAGTAAATGGTTGTGAAAGAATTTCCATATCATGTTGAAAAGAACCTGTAACATAACATGAATTATTTGGAATCATCATTTAACATAAAAAAACATTTCTATATCACCAAGGTCCATCCCCAAGGTGTCATAAAAATTTACAAAATTTATTCACCAATGTATCATTAAAATGGTCATCTCTATAGATTAAGTCTTTACCCAATGAATTGGAGCGCTATCAAGGTGCACCCTTAATTTGTCCTTATTATCATGTGAGCCACATAGATCATACTTTACTTCAATGACGTTTTATATTCAAGATGTCCCATACCACCTTGAATAATTCATTCTTTTTCATATTACACAAGGTGTCACATGCGACTTTGGGTAATTAAATTTCATAGTTCATTATCATGATATATCATAAGAATGTATTATGAAAAAAATATATAAATTGAAAAATGAACCACTAGACATTTTGAAAGTACATGATAAGATAGATAATATTGTAAATATGTACATGACTAATCAGAGGCACACATAGTTTAGTGAACATTCTTTTCACACAAGCTAATTACTAATGCACATAAAATAATGATATAATAAGTGATGAACCCTTAAAATTATTATTTCAGGGAAATGAAATGCTTTAAGAAAACACTTTCCATCGGTTATGGTGATTATGCCATTGTAATTGTAAATAAATTAAACCATAACTTGATTGACTAGTAACATTCACCAAGTAGGATCATTGTATAATAAGTCAATAATTGAACACACACGATAACATGATCCCATAAATCCTAAATCATCTAATATATTTTAATCAATCTAAAATACATAATTTATCATAAAAAACATCATGGGTAATGTTAAATAAACTACATTAATTAAACATGCCAATTTGTGTGTATTTATATATAAAATACATGTTGGTTTAGAAAACATCAAAATTATCTTTTATTAAAATATTATATGTAATAATGAATAAATTAAGTCCTGTCAAAACATCTATAATCACTTTAGAAAATCTAAAAAAAGTTCAGATTTGTGTTATATATTTATATATATATATATACAAAACCGTATATAGTCATTATACAAACATACAGGTTTTATAGAAATAAACAGAACTATGTTAATCCCCTACACAGAAAATCCTCAATAACATTCCTTTAAAACATTTAATACCCAATGGATTGATAATATATATATATATATATATAAATGTATACATTGAACAACATTATATCAGTTTTTTAAAACAGAACTGTTTAAAAAAAGGAAAACATGCAGACCCATAAACATGGACGCCTCCTTGTATATCGTATGTAAATACCCTTAAAATAATTTTAAAATAGGAGTGTTGGAATTATATATTTAAATATACAATCCATATATAACAAAACATAAAAGAACAATATTTTATTAACTGAAATGAAACATAGAACACCCTTAACTATCTTGGGGAGGAAGCTCGGACCAGGGTTACATTGCTGGATTTGCTGGGAGTCCAAGGGATAGAAAGAGGAGAAGGAGTTTTCGTGTTTCATGTGGCAGGAGGGGGTTTTGTAGGAGCTTTGGTGCAACTCTAACCAAGGTTAGGCTGGTGTGAGAGACTGGAAAACAGTTCCCTTGGAGGGGGGTGTGCGAGGGTCAAGAGGAGATGTGCAGAAGGAGAAGGTCGAGGCATCATCGGGTGTGCAGGCCTACTGGTGAGGGACCCCGACGTGAGGAATGAGACGCTAGAGGGGTGTTACGTGGAGATGAAACGTATGGCCAAGATTTTAATTGGCGAGATCAGACGGTTGGAGGAAGAGTGGGAGATGGGCTGAGCGGGTTAAAAGGATCAACAACTGGGATTAGATATATGGATACGTAGGGCGATGAGCGGTCATTATTGCTTCGCCGAAAAAAATAAAAACAGTATACGAAACATGTAAAAATTCACCAGTTTACTATATTTTTAAAATAGTATAAAACATGTTCCATGTTAATTGAATTTTTTTACACTATTTAACAAATATTTTTAACTTATAATTTTTGAATTGAAAATCCCATTCATGATTATGTAAAATACATTAATATTTGATATAACTCATTAAAAGGTATAAATTTCATAATTAACACACTAAGAATTTATAAATATTGGGATCTTATAAATTTTAAAATTCACCACTATTTGATTCAAGAAATTCTTTTTAAAAGACCAATTGTTTTACATATATTTTTATATCCAACAAGATATATTTTTAAATTATTATGGATACACTTTAAACGTGACTTTTTATAACATTTAGAATTTGTTAAAAATACTAATCTTTCAACCATTTAGGTAAACATTAGGATTTTATAAAATCAATTAGGTACTTTAATAAGAATATTATTTTATTTCCAAATTAATATACTCGAAGATATAATTCAAATATATTGAATATACTAAAATATATGAAATACCGTAAGATTATAAGAGCATTATAATAACCAATTGTATTTATAAAAAGATAAACTTTATCATTTTAAACCCAACGGTAAAAAAATATAACGGCCATAATTTCTTAAAGGAAAATTATAAAAACAGGGGGTGTTTCACATTTTCAAAACACATGAACCTGGGAGGATGGCTCTCCTCATTCCATTGGTGCTGAGTATGTGTGATGTGGTTCTGGATATTATGTTTTTCACACTGACTAGCCCAGAATATGATTACTATCCAATTACTCAAGTTTTGGTTCTTAGCAGCCCTGCCATGGCCATGTTAAGTCTTCTACATGGTGCTCTTGGTTAGTTTGGGTATTAGTTGTAATGTAACTTTTTTTAATGAATATCAGTCCTCTTTATTCTCCTTTTTTTCATCTATTTTGTTTCAATAACTTTATTGGTAACAAAAACAAACCTTGTAAAACAAGAAACATCATTATAAAACATAACATTGTTTACTTAGTCAAATTCATATATCATGGGTTGTCATATCCTCTATAGCGGTACATCTAAGAGGGAACAAATATGTACTAGGATATTCAACAATAAAACTGGTGGCCCGGAATAAAAAATTCAATAGCAGTGTTTGTCCATCAGTTCCTCACATTCCAAGAAGTGAAGGAGGATCATCAGGTACCAACATCCTTGGTTTAGCCTTTTGAGGTCTTAGGGTGGATGTGGGATGGGATATCCGAGGAATTCATGACCGGACATGCATATTCCTCCAGCGGACATGACTCTATCTGGGTGATCGTCTGCTGACACACCAAGATGGCCCACTTCCTATTGATCAAAGTGAAGGGTTCAATATAGAGCATGGGAAGCCTCAATGCATAGGAGATTGTGCAGCTACATGGATAACCCTCGAAGATTGTCTTCGATCATGAAAAAATTTCACTTCTCGGCTATGGAAGGGGTTGCATGAGGCTTTCAGGACGTAGCATCATTTGAGCACTGCCTTCCATCCTAAGAGAGATGGACCAACTGAGAAGACCATTCAGACTCTTGAGGAAATGTTGCGTGCTTCTGTCCTCGACTTCGGTCACAGTTGGGAGGATCACATTCCCTTGCTATATTTTTCATAAAACAATTTCTATCACTCTACCATTGGGATTTCACCTTTTGAGGTGATGTACGGACGACCATACAGATCACCATTGTGCTAGACTGACCTAGGGGATTCAGTACTAGTATTACCAAAAATGGTACTGGCTACCACAGAGAAGGTGGAGATCATCCAGGAGTGGATGTGGACTGCACAGAGTAGGCATATGTGTTATACTAATAAGATATAAAAACCTCTGGAGTTTGAGGATGGTGACCATGTATTTTTATAGGCCTCACCTCCACAAGGTTTGTAGAGATTTGGCCGAAGAGGCAATGTATCTCTGATGTTCATCAGACCATTCCAGGTACTCATCAGAGATGTCGAGGTGGAATACCACTTAGAACTTCCCCCTAAGTTGCAACAGGTGCATGACCTCTTCCATGTATCCTAGTTGAGGAGATACGTGAATGACCCCTCCCACATAAATGACCACGACGAGCTAGACATCAATGATTGGATGACTTTTTCGAAGCTTCCAAGGGAGATTGAGGATCTACAGGAGAGGTTCCTTTGTGGGAGGTCTATACCCTTGGTTCATGTTCATTGGCAACATGAGAACCTCCAATAGAGCACATGGGAGTAGGAGGCTCAGATGAATTCTCAAAACCCCTACATGTTCCCATAGTTTGACTTGTGGATTAGAGGGATGCAAAGCACTTATGAGGGGAGAATGTAAAGACCTAGAATTTCCATTTAATTTTTTATATATATATGGTAATTTTACAAGTTTTCAAAAATTGACAATGCATGATTCTGAGTCCCGTGGTGTCCGAAATAAATTTCTAAACATTATTTCTAGTATGTTATATAAATGTATGAGATGGTTTTTGTAACTTCTGAATCATTTCTTGGAATTGAAATATCTGGTCACCGTTGATCTCACAACATTGGAATTCACTTAAGAGGACAATCACCTAAACTGAAGTGGGTCGATAGTGAAATATATTTTTTGTGATTTTTCTGAATGAATTAAATAAAATAAAAATGTCTAACCTTTTTATTTTAGAAACCACTAAACAAAGGTTATGGTGGTGGGGAACACCTGATCCTAAACCTCCCATGTGAATCTTAAGAGGTGGGGAGCACCTGAACTAATCCCCAATTTGAATTTAGTGGTGGGGACCACCTGAACTTTATTAATGATTGAAAACCTCTCATATACTCCATCATTAATTATTCCAATTAAATAAGCTAATTAATTGTCCCAACATAGTACATTAATTATGCAAACATTGTTGTCAAAACATATTTTATTTTGATAAACATAAATTAATTACTTAGAGACTTTTCACATTTTCCGTGGAATTGGGAAGAAGGGATTGGTAGATGAGAGACTCTGGAGGATTATACTCTCCAATGAAGAACACGATCTCCAATTAAGAATGCACATCCCAATGAAGAATGATCTTGAAAATGAGGAACGTCTTCAATAGATGAATCGAAAATCAAGGTAACGCTGATGCCACCAACGTACGTCTATCCCTCCTCATTGATGTCAACGAACCTCCGAGGTAGGGATGTGTTTTAAATATATCAATGTTAATTTCTCCCCTTCACATTGAATCATAACCCTTGATCCACTAGCTACCTATCTAACGCGGAGGGTCTGGGGTAAAAAATCATGGCCCAACCCCACGATCTTTCTTCATGAATTGTGTTATCCTCATGGATGAAGAAGGCGAAATTGTACTAGGATGACTAATGAAATAGCGGCTGACAGAACTGTCTGCCGACAAAGGTGTGACCTGTGACCACACCACGCAGAGAGGACGGCTGGACATACGGCCAGCCGCGGCGGACCATCACATTGTGGCCACCCTTCCGTACCATGACCGCCCCTACAGTCCATAGCCTCTATGCATCCTCGCACAGCCCTGTGTCCCCCGCGCCCCCCGAGGCCTCTGCCGCCCCGCGACCACCGCGGTCTCCGTAGCCCCATTCCACCTATGGCCTCCGAGGATTCCCTGCCACCCCACGAGCGGCTGCCCATGATGGGCTGCCTTACTGGCTATGCCTGTTCCAACAGGTCGAGATGGCTCATTCCGAACCTGGTCGACCGAGGCCATGTCGGGCTGTGTTGGGCCGACCATGTCAGACAAGACCCATACTATTATAGACTATATTCTCTCTTTTGGCCATAACATTGGCACCGTGTGTCTGTTTGATGAACTATCTATGGTGCAAAAACCATGGATCCATACGTCCCATTGGGTTTACCCCACTTGAAATTCGGATAAACTTGGTTTTGGCCGTTTTGGATCGATCATTATTCAAACTGCGCCCTCGAGACTAAAAATATAATAACATAGAGACCGGGCGTCTGTTTGAAGCACCGTTTGTTGCGTTGAGACCCCTATGACATGGCGATCCATTGAGATACTTATTCTAGATACTTTGTGTAAGTTGGAGTATCAAATAATATATTATACAAAGAACCTTCCTGGAGATAAGTGAGCTTAGTGCAAGAACAATATAGCTGGCTTGGACGATGTACTAGGATCCAGTATGGGTATGATGATTTAACAGAGCATGTACTAAGATCATGTGTGGGTGTGATGATGTTCCATAGTATGTACTAGGATAATGTGTGTGTCTGACGATGTAACGGAGCTTGTACTAGGATTATGTGTGGGTCTGACGATGTACTAGAGCATGTACTAGGTTCTTATGTGGGTCTGACGATGTACCAAAGCTTGTACTAGGATCTTTTTTGGGTCTGATGATGTACCAGAGCATCTACTAGAATCTTGTGTGAGACTAACGATGTACCAGAGCATGTACTAGGATCACGTGTTGGTCTAAGGATGTACCAGGGCATGAACTAGTATCTTGTGTGGGTCTGACGATGTACAAGAACATGAACTAGGATCATGTTTGTTTCTGAAAATGTACTTGAGCATGTACTAGGATCTTGTGTGAGTTTGACGATGTACTAGAGATGTACTAAGATCTGGAGTGGGTCTAACGATGTACTGGAAATGTGATAAGATCCTGTTTGGTTGTGACGACGTACTGGAGATATACTTGGAAACTATGTGGGTGTGACAACGTACTAGAAATGTACTAGGATCCAGTTTGGGTTTGACGACGTATTGGAGATTTACTAGGACCCTATGTGGATCTGATGATGTACTACGATCCTATGTGGGTCTGATAATGATTTGGGATCCTTCATGGGTCTTTCTCTTAACAGAGTAAGATGATTTAGCAGTTACATATTATCATCTCTACTACTATACTTATGATATAACTGGTGTGAGATGAGTTTGTACCTATATTGTACGTTCCATTGTGGTAATACATTTGTTTAATTTTTCTTTGGGGCATACCTGAGTGGTACTTACCATCAATTTTATTCCTCTGTGGAACAGTTGAGTTTTGGGCTTTTGGGATGGACCCTGCGTTTCCTCTTGATTGAGATTGGTATACTTGATAACTTTGTTATATGTATAGGCATATGCATAATTACGGTTAACAGTTGAATTCATGCTTTTTGGATTATCCTTTGTGTATTTTTTTAGACCTTGAGGGTATCGGGGTCCCTACTAAGTATCGTTATACTCACCCCTGTACAGGTTATGCCCACACCTTGTTGTGTTCCTTGTAGACAATGAGAAACATTGATCAAGGATGAGGGTAATAGGACTAGATGTGGCCTGGAGGTGGACCATACTGTGTGTCAGTACCCAGAAGAGTCGGGTGGACCTGGAGTACTGAGAAGGAAATTTGTAACAACCCTTTAGGTTGCAACCTCAGAGGATGACCCAGTTACTGCATTCCTTTTTTCTATAGTTGTATTTTTTTCAGTTGTACCTATACCATTATTGTTGGTCTTGTATTCCTACACATTTTTACTTTCAGCACACTTTTTTCTATACAGTTGACATGTGTTCGAATTTTTTTATGTTCTTGGTTGTGTCTATTTATAGGTTATACAGGCAATGCCTTACCGGTTTTAGGGAATACATCTTTCGATGAATGTCGCCAGCCCCAAGCCTATGGAAGGTGGGATTGGGGTATTTAATGAATGGGACCCCGGGGAAAGGGTGTGACATGAACCCCAATTGAAGGGTATACATTGAGATGATGCTGGAAGATATAGATGAATGTCATACTTGTACTATCTCAATGAGAACCACCTGGTCTTGGTCCACCAAGATCTATGCTGATGCACCTGTTATCCACACCATACATGACATGTGTGGGAAGAGCACTAATAGTGGAGAGTAACACATCATATAGTAGGGATAAAAAACTCAAGGGAAAAACCAAAAAATAATTTATACAAACGGCCATGTCATCTCATAAAGGAATAATTTGATTTATGGAAAGCAAGTGTATTAGTCGTAACACTGAACAACTTGTACTACTATGGTACCCACCATTGTTTAGTATCATGGGTCTGCTGGGTCACAGAGATATTCTCCCAATCATGGGTCTGTCGAGTCACACAGATCTCTCAACACAAAGGCCATCATAGCTGACCCACAAAGGGCCACTTATTGTTGGTCCCCAAATTTCCCCTTATAGTTGATTCACATAGAGCTACATGCAGTTGTTTCAAAAAAATCATCATGAATTAGGTCTAAATAGGGCCCCTTATCATCTAGGCCTATAGTTTCACTAAGTCCTTCGTGGAAGGGGGCTTTAGGTATCATCTACCCACATGATTCTCATACATAGAATTCTTGATTCTGGGAGAATCCATTCATAATTCCATTCATCATACCACAACATCCATTAATATCAACTTTGATCATTCTATAAGATCTTCCTCATCACGATGGTTCATCACTAAAAAAATCTTTTTAATAATGTGTACAATTAGATAGTTATGAATGTTTTTCCGAATAGGGGTCAGTTATGTCATATCTGACCAAGTCAGAATGACATGACCCAACCAGGCTTGTGGTCCACCGACCTAAACAAGATCCTCCAACCGAACACAATTCTAATATATTCTAGAACAATCCTCATCTGATGGGATGTGGTTCTGGCCACCATCATACCTAGACCATTGTGGGGGCTAACTATTCTCATGCCCGGATTCTAGGAGGCGTCTAGCATGTGCCGCCACGTTTCCAGCTGTTCCCCCCAGCTCGCATGCGGTCCCTGCTTCACTGTATTCTATGACATACCATAGCCCACAATCATGGGTTGTGTTAGTCTCCTCAAGCTTCCACCCTATGTGCCGAATGACCCTACTACATCATTGTGGCCTAATATGGCAGTGAACTCCACCTCAACTAACCATCATAGGGCGGCAACACCCTCCTACATGTACCACCGGCTCTAGCGTGCGAGTGTAATCTTCATCGGACCACTAGCTCTACTCCAATGAACTGTTTCTCTAACCATCTTCACCCCAAAACATCTTGAGACACCTTCATCGCTGATATGAACTCGATGTCACCTTGCCTCCGATTCTGAGGGGTGATCGAGAAGATTCCATGAATTCCTAATGAAGGTGGAATCAATCCATTGTTTGTGTCTCACAATTCCATCACGTTAGTGTTCTTAAAACAATTGAAGATGATATTAGGGTTATATAAACAATAAGCTGATGTAATCCCTATGATAAGGCACCCTCCCAGAAGAACTAGCGACATGAAGATTAACCTATTTATGGATAGATCTATATTTGTGATCATATAAAGAAAAACATTGATAAAAAAATTCTCAAAATCATAATCGCCTACATAGAGAAGCATTTATTGGAGGGAATACATCATTATGGTGGCAATCCTTCTACGGTGATCCACGATCAATTGGAAGCTGTTGGCGTTCATCGATCTCCAGTCCTGGATATTTTCCTCATGTGTGTAATAACATCTTTCTAATACACCAACATTCTTCAATGGAGATGATTATGTTTTCATTCGTTAGAGGAATTCTATATCTATATCTATTTCTCCAACCCCATTATCATTTTAATAATGAAACACTTCATATCGTTTCAGTTAGTCTTATTTTTCATGTCTTTATACTATTCCAATTAGGAAACATAGTTAATATTATGGTTCAATTAATGTGTTGTTATGTTGTATCATGTATGGAATGAAATAGTAAGCTCTACACTATGTTGCAGTGATATAATTTTTTGAATAAAATAATAATTTCATTTTTATTCTATTTTTCTAAAAATGTCATAATTCGATCATCCACCCTCAACCCACACTGATTGATGTTAAGCTCTACCTAATTAAAACACGTCCTTACAAGCTCAATGGTACACATGGATTTACAATAAAAATTTCAATTTTACTGTTAAAATGTTTTTTAAATATTTTTAACTTATTTATGATATTTATGGCTAAAAACTAATTTCCATTGTTTTCCCGAACCAGCCAATGTTAGGACCTTCTTAATTGAATCCTTATTCTATGAGTTCAATGGTGGACTCCGAATAAGGATTCTAGCACTGGTTAAAGTGTTAGTCAAACCAGATCTCATGTTTATTTAATGAACCCAAATAATAGTTCAATAAAATTTTTCACCCACTCATGTCCTTATAATTACATGTTGTCATAGATCCTGGTCCTGAAATAATATCATTTAATAAAAAAAACCATTGAATTACGAGGTTTTAAAGGAATTATAATTTATTTCACTTTTATAATGTTCTACTATTTATGATGTTTTGATAGAAACAATGTCATTAGAAAATTCCAACTACCAATAAAACTGATCATTCCATTATATTACCTCCTCCAAAAACCGCTAGCTTAATAAAATCCCATTTATAAACCTATGACTTATTAATATTATATTATATTTTGGCTTTTGGGTGACAGATTTGATTTACTTTTTTATATTATTTAAAGTCAATAAAATACTACTATGTTTATTTCTTAAGTTATTCATAATGTTTTTTTCATTTAAGGTTATTCATTTCTATGGTATCTCGTAGGGATTGATTTAAATTAATTCATCTATTATTTTATCCAAAATTATTTCTTTCATACAAGTACCATACCATTTTTATATTATTTACTACATTCCATGCCCACCATAATTTATTTTTTTGTTTCATAATAATATATTAATAGTTAATTACTCATTATGTTCCATATTAACCATTTATTATCCTATCCAAACCATTAATTTTTAATGACTTAAAAGGGTGGAATTTCCTAACATTATAAAAAAATAATTTTTTTTATAAATTTATATAAGTGTTAAATTAAGGTATAAAAATAAAGGGTAAACATTTATATTTAAAATCATTCTATATTTTATGTAGTGTTTTGGGAAATCATTAATAACCCTTTAAAAAATTATTATTTAATGTCATATGAATTATGTTATTATGTTTAAATGGGATACTATTTGAAAACTAATGTTTTTCTAATATATCCTCTGTAATTTATGTTTTATTGATATAAAATACTCTACATAGTTTTCTTATGGTTATTTTTAAATTGTGTTCATGAAGCTTTTGTATTTAAATTAATTTTTATGTTACTTTTAGTAAGTCTTCATTCTAGATACATTAGATTATATTTTCCTAAATATAGAAAAATTATATTTTTCAGGCAATTGGATATGTTGATAAATTTATAAGTAATCACTTATATTCAAAAATTTCTTATGTTAATAATTCTTCTACTAAAATTGACTACATCGCGAAAATAAATATGTTATGTTATTGACATCATTCGAATGGAAATCTGAGGAATCAACTATGTAGAAAAATAATATATAAGAATTAAACATAAACATTAATAAAATACATGGTAAAATCCTCAATGTGGTTATTTTTGGATATGATAGTTTTTAAAACATGAGTAAAAGCCTTTGGGAATAAATTTTTCATTATGAATTCAGTTCTGTAGACAAATTAGATACCTGGAGTGAAATCAGCTATGTGAAGAAGGGCTATGTGAGGTCACAAACTTTTACTAAATTAGATTCTTTAATTGAATTATAATGAATGGATATTTAATGATTTATAATCAGATACATTTTTTACGAATATATATTTAATATCGTTGAACAACCAGAGTGAGCATTTTCTATTATTGTAAAATAAATAAATTTATTTATTTCCACTTTATGATAAAAATAATTTATTAAGATAAATGAATTGAGAATAAGAATATATACAAGGATAATTTATGTCTTTTTTACATTATTTGAGGTATTTCAAAATAAAAGGATGTGTCTCTAATCCCATACATTATGGATCATTTATTATGCATCGCAATGATATTTTTTAAAAGAAATTTCATATATCTATATAAAACTACTTCTCACTCATGTTTGAAAAAAAAATTTAAATAGGAACAAAACTGAAAAACATAGGCATGATTTTTCATTCAATGATATTGTATAGAGATATGTTTTATGAAAAAAAGTAAGAAGAAACATCTGGATATATAGATATTCATGATCATTCGTCTTAGTTGTGTCTTGAAGACTCCCTACATGATTAAAATCATTCTAATCATCACTCATAAAGTTATATTATCAACTATCTATTGTGTCTTAAGACTGTGTAATGAAACTATAAACTCCTTTACATATAATTTTTTATAGTTAAGGTTCCATTTAAAGAAACACTGAGGCTATTGTTTTGTAATGACTCACTGGATCCTAGTTGAAAGATCCTTTTCTATAACAAATATTGTTTATTCATTTTACAAAGTCATGATTTCCCAATAAAAATGACTTGTGGATCCCACATAAATTAGGTCTTGTGAAGATCACCAAATTCATGGAGAGAGGGGTTGGTGGAGGGGACTTTGGTACTATAATTCCATGAACCACAATGAATATATTTTTTTGATTATTTTCCTTCTTTATTTGTATTAATTAATTACCATTACATAATGAAATAATTAATTGTAGTTACTAATAAAATAATGTTTTAATATATGTGCCGAAAATACAAATAATTAAATTCACCCCTACTTGTGTATTTTCAAAACCATCCAAAACAACATTTTATTTTTATATTGATGAATTTCCCTTCATCAAAAACCATATAAAATTCATGAAATATTATTCAAGAATGATATTAATTATTTTAATACATATTAAACTCTATATTTGTAATATTATATATCTTTCTACATCTATTCAAAATATCAAATGTTAATTTATAGGTATCCAATCAGGATGAAGTTTTCAATTAACTAAATTTCACCACCTTCATGGATTATTAGAATAAATTATATATAAGGTATTTTCTAACAGACAAACACTTCATGAATCGATTTGGAATATAAACATAAAATACATACCATATTTAAAATACAATTATGATACCATCAATTAAATATCCATAAATACAATATCAACAATAAATATTGGGTGATTATACAAAACAGTACTTTCAGGCTATGAGTTTTATATATTGGAAATTATATAATCTATAAAAATAAAATATTTCCCATTTCATAGAACATTTTCTCATTGAATGGGATATTTTCACATTATACCAAAATTTCCCTATCCTATAATATCTATTTATCATCTACCAAAAAGTTTTCCAGATGTTATAGCCTTCAAAAATATAATATTTTTTAATATTATACATAACATATTGAAATGAAATCATATGTATACCGAGAAAAAAATCTCAGTAAGTGTTACCAGATATTAGAACATATATTATAAAAACAGATGACTGATAATATATTATTATTGTATAAGAGTAAAATATTGTCATCAAATGGATCACATTAGCTTAATATAAATCTATGTATTGAATAAAAATATAAATTATGAGATGCATGAGAAAAAACTAATTTTAGAGTCAAGAAATGAATAATATAGAAATTTTTAATATTACTTTAAATTCCTCAAATTACAACATAATGAAATTACCATCAAGGAAACATTACTATAAATCATTATATTACATTAATGTATAGATGATTTGAAATCAACTTATTTATTTTAAGGATTCAATTTTAAAACAATGTGATCATACCAAAAAGACCTCAAGTTGGGTATTGTTATTAAATGGGTAGGCATAAACCAAATACCAAAAAAACTTTTCTCATTAGACATAATATTGAATTAAGGTTCTATGTAAATATAATCTTTAACCATAACGTAATGCAGTCTAATTATTTCACCATATGAATGAAATTAATTTCAACTCTATGTATAAAGAGCATTCTATAATAATCTATAATACTAAATAGTATAATTATTAATATATTTGATAAAAATACATTCCCCCTTAATTAATATAATAACAATATCGTATCCTATCAAGTGACTTAAGGGGGGTTATATCATTAAAGAGTATCAATAGTGAACATAAGAATCATTATAATATCTTCACATTGAGGAATAATACATTTAAAAAATAATTAAAATTTTATGTAAAAATTTAAGAAGAAATACAAATTATATTTTTTGATCTCATTATAATAAAATGTTTTATATAAAAAATTGTAAATAAATATCATCATAAAATATGTTGGCAATGAAGAAATGTTTCATAAATAGGATTAACAAATATATCAGAAAAATTCATGTGCGTGGAAGACATTTTGAATAGATTATATTCAAATTTTCTAAATAATATAATAGTTAATTATAAATGAAGCCACGTGAATTTTTCTAAAATTATTTTCAATAAAATGAATAAAATGGAATTAAAATTTAAAAAAATTTGGGAAATGATTTTAATATAATCAAAAAATGAAAAGTTAAGACATTCATTCAAAATACATTTTAAAAAATTGGAATTTAATAATTTTAATAAATTTTAAAAAACATATTTTTATGATTTCTATTCAATAATTTATCATTGATAAATTAATAAATTTAATTTTGAGTAAATTTGGAGTGGATGATGAAATATTATTTTTGTTATGAAAAATCCATTTATAATATTCATAGAATTCCTTTACTGACACCCACATTATAAATATAAGTATACATTATTTTCAAATTTGGTAAATATAAATAATAAGGCCACATGAGATAATTAAATGTTGGTTTCAATCATAGTAGAATAAATCATAGGTTGTTAAAATAACATTGATATGGAGGATAGTATTCCAGAACATTAATAAGAGATATTGTAAATAAAACCATGTTTACTGATGTTTATTTAAAATTTGAACCATTTATGAATGGATCATGCTTTGGAATTTTAATTAAAACCAATTTCAATAATTATATGTATCAATATATTCATGGGACAGAATATATTGGCCAAAAATAGTTAGGAAGTTGTTGAAAATAGATTATTTCAGAACAAATGATAATTGATATAAGAAAACTCATATCATTAAATATTGACTTTCAAGAAATAAAATTGTAGTATCGAATAATAAAGATAAAAATATTAATCACTTAATTGAGAAACTTATTTAATTCAATTTTAATTTATAGTCATAAATTAATGAAATTCATTTTAATTTAATCTGTTCATTATTGTTTATATTCATCATCATATGTTTTTAAACTGGATTGATTCTTATGAGTTATATAGTGTAAATATTGATTCTAGTTGATTTGTGAAAATTTAATCATGACATGTTTATTCATGTTATCATAATATAATTTCCATAATTATTTATAATATTCCAATATCACTCCATTGTATTTTTATTCTTTTCTCATAAACATGATATCGTTGATGAGCGTATTTTGGTTAATTCTCTAATATCAAAGAATTACATTTAAATGAATGTTTTCTTGGGTATCACTTTTTCTAAAACAAATTCATGAAATATAAGAACAGTGAATATTATATATTTTCAAAAAATATATTTCATATCTATCCATCTAATGTGGTGATTAAAATTTAAGCATGTCATCAATAGAGGTGGTCGTCTGTATGTACGCAAATGTGGCATTTTTATTTTATTCAACTGATGGAACAAAAGGAATGTAGATAAGGATTTATCTTTAGAAAAAAATAAATATGTCAAAAATATCATATTTATTTCAAAAATGCATTTTTATATCCATCCAATAATGGTAGTAAATAAAAATGATATACATTATCCACATAGGTTTAAGTATACATGTAAACACAAGAGATGTTTTTATGTTTCAATTGTAGGAAATATTGGAGGTTATATAAATATTTATATTTAATTAGTTTTAAATATTACATAAATTTCATATTTCTTAATTTTATTCAATTTTTAAGATTTTTTTGTTTTTGATAATTGAATCACATCGCATCAATGATTTGGTAGTCTACACACATACACAAAATATGTTTCCATTTATTATAGAAATGGACTATGTATGAAAATATTATATTTTTAAGAATCAGAAAAAAGAAACAAAAAATAGTTTATTCATAATGTACAATTTTAAAATTATACATGTAATGTAGTTATGAAAACAAATAAATATATTTTTAGAGGTGGTAGTTTTCACATTTACACGAGTAGTGTTTTCATTTTATTATGAATTGATATAAAGGAAGGTCTATAATAATTATATGTGTATCAAAATTGTAATTACGAATAATAATAGTTACAAAATTATATTCAAATTAATTTAAAAAATATTTTTATGAGAGGGTTGGAAAAATTAGTGAACAATATATTATTACTTATGTTGAGAATTTGATTATTTTTTTAAATATACTTTGGAAATTTTGAATTTCATGAATATACTTTGTTCAATTCCAATTAAAAGTTTCCCTCAGATATAGAGTATTTAAAATTGTTTGATATCCTTTAATAAAATTCATTTTTTAGTATATTCAATGGGGATATAGAAGTCGTATTTTATTATGAGTGGAATTGTGTTTTTCTAAATAAAGAAAATAATGCATATCTATTTAATGAATCTGAGTGAAAATTTTAAAAGTAATGGTCATTTTATGAGAATATTGTAGTGTAAAAAATTCACTAAACATTTTTGGATATTTTATTGTTTAATTTTATGATTTTTATATTTAGTATTAACATTTAATGTAGTTTATTTTTATAATTATAACCCAATATTTTTTTACTAAATTGATTTAATGAAAAAATGAAAATATACATCATTCAATAATTACATTTTTTTTCAAAATAAAAAAAATAATTTTAAATTTCAATATATGATAATAAATATTTTTATTATTTTTATTTTATAACATATATAAATGATTTTTGTAAAAAAATCCTACATAAGTTTCAAAATATAAATTATTGTCTTATAACGTAATCACAAATTTCTTGAAACTATTATTCTAATTATTAAATAAATATTAAATTATTAAAAATATTTCATAAATTTTTTTATCTTTATATGCTAATTATTTCATATTAGTTATGGTTTTTTAAAAACCAATATTTTATGTTATTCTTGTATTAAAATAACTTCTGAAAAATGAATAAAAATATGAATATAATATTGAAATTTTAAATCAAAATATGAATTCCATTTTATAAAATTATAAATAATAAATTATTTGATTTCACTTATAAGTGGAATCATATATTTAAATGAAAAATTGTCTCTTTGGAAAATGATTATATCAACTATTAACTTATATAATTATTATTTCATCAAAATTTGATATTAAATCATGATTAAAATATTATTTTTAAATTCTATATATTTTCTATTCATGTAATTATAATGTAATTAGTTGTTGGTATTCAAATTTATAATTAAAAAATTTATAAATAAATAAATTAGTATTCATAAAATTATACAATTAGTTATTTAACATTAATAATTGAATTTAATCAGTCCATTATAATTAAAAAAAATTAATATTTGAAAAATATATAAAAGAATGCTTAATCAATTTTTTACCCACCAATTCAATTTATATCATGAAATTGTAATATTTATCTTAATAACATATTTTGTGGTTTGTTTTGATTCACTTATTCATATAAAACCAACAAATTAATAAATATTTAATTTAAAAGAAATATACAGTAAACAATCGGAGTGATAGATGAAATATATAATCATATAATAATTATAATTTTGAATATTTAATATTTATTTTCACTTATATATAAATGGAATTTAAACAAAAAAAATGAAATCGTAACAAAAAAAGGAAATTTAAAATAAGATGTGACATCAAACAATCTCACCCTTAAAAACGAAAATTAAAAAAATCAAATAAAAATATTATAATTCTTAAATATTTATGAGTATTAGTATAATTGACATCATTATTCATTTGTTAATAAATAATTTTTTATATGGGTGCTTTAAATGAGATGAAATAAAATGGGTCATACGTTTAGGGGATTTGTTGAACCCATCATTGGTTTTTAGTTTTCTTATTTCTATGTATATTCATTAAAGATTATTAATAGATACCTCGTGAATTTGATTTTAATATTCTTTCCATTTTCTTTTACTAGGAATATATAGGCTTTGAAATTGTTGAGATGAATTCTAATGCCCTTATACTTATATTTAATATATTTCTTATTCTCCAAAACATCTAATAGATTTTAATGAAGTTATATACTCTTCCCTCCATGATATATGATATTATAATTGAAATATTTAAAATTTTAGAATATTTAATCACATTTTTTTTGGAAATGTGAAACACCAAATTTCTAAAGTAAGAATATTGTATTTGAAAGCATATATGTCATGAAACACGTAGCACGTAATAGAATAAAATATCCCAACAATTTATAATATATTTATTCTTTAAGTTAATTAAATGTAATATAAATTTTAGAAAACATTTAATGTTATGTTAGAGTGAGACACATGAAACAATGATTATCATCAATGGATTGTGATACACTCTAGACCGAGTCTTTATGAACAATGATATATTAATAAAATATTATTAATAAATATTATAATAATTATCCTAGTTGTTAAGTTAGAAGTTATGAATAATATTAAATATGTTGTAGAAATATGTGTTTTACAAAAAGATATATTTAATTCATTAAATAATGATAAATTTAAATGGATGTTAGAACCAATTGAATATAATGGGAATAATTTTTATAGAAAACTATTATTATGGTCAGAAAGGTGTATTATTATAATAAATAAATTATAATTAGTTTGTGATGTTAATAAAAAATATATTATAAATTACATAAAATATTCTTTGATATTCATCGAACATATTCAATTAGAATAATATATTTGAATAATATTAAACATAAAAACCTATATATTTATAAAAGCTATTTTACCTTATTTTTAATAGATAACATACATTAAATCCAAATTTTGACACTATTATAAGATATATTTGAAATAATAATCCTCTAATTTTAAATCATATTATAAAAATATATGTTGGATATTTTTTGGTATTTTTCTATGATGTTTCAATTTTTAATGAATAGTGAAATATACTGCATTTATGCTCAAAAATTGAAATTTAATTTAATTAATTTATAAATTTATATTATATATTACATTGGATTTGATGTATAATTACTTCCGTTATAAATAAATAATTCCAATTTTTTTCATTCTCCTCAATTTTACATTGAAAATAGATATTAAAACATTTCAGAAATATCTATGATTTACTTTAATAACCCGCTTCTTCGTTTTATCTATGAAATTAATTTTAAATCTACTTCATCCAATTAGGTGAATTAAAATAGATAAAACACATTATATATTTGGAATAATAAAGACCAAATAATTTTTTAACTTCAATATATTTTATGTATAGTAAAATTTACCAGAGTTAAAAAATATTTACCAAAGTAGAGGTCAAAAGTGTATAATGTTGAAGTATAAAAGGATTATACGATAAAAATAATTAAAAAGTAAAACATTTAAATGTTTTTAAAGTGTGTATAGATCATATCTATAATACATAATATTAATTTACAGAAATATTCATTGAATTTATTCCTCCTCAAATTGGATGTCCTAAAATATTAACTATTTAATTAGTTAAACCCACCTCTCCTCAGTATAAATACCACAACTCATCAATACATTATGACCAATAAATAGTTAAATATACCTAGATAACAACCCAAACAAATTTCCTCACTCTCCCAACGTTTATGTGCTACTGGTCACTCAAAAAGTCCCAATCCAAGATCCTCAATGGACTGTTAAGGTGGTATAATCAAGAGTTAATATTCCCAAAGTACCTATATTATTTCATTTCTTTTTCTTATATATCCTCACATTCAACATACAGAAATGATATATAACTAAAAAATAATTTATATACATTATTTTAATGTTTTTTATTGAATATATCCAATCTATTTCATTTCTCACCACCACTTATAAAATGAAATGTAATTATTTTCTATGTTATAATGGTTAATCACATTCGTGAATAATGTTTTTCTTCCTTTACAATTACTTCCTACATGTATGTTCATAACAATATATTTATATTTACATATTATATTAATAAGTATATTATATCATATTTTATATTTTTAAATTTTTATACAAATAATACCTTCAGGCTTCCATTTTGGGTAAATATAATGACATCATTTTTTGAAGTGTGGAGTACCACCCCCTCTAAGTGATTCCACTTGTACACGCTATACATGGAACTTATAAAAGATGGTTTTTATATACATATATAACATATATAGATAATATATGATTAAATAAATATAATATTCATATATATAATTTTATTTTAGTTCTTCTAATATGAAATAGATATGAAATTAACATTAATGTGTACGGATGATCTACTGTCTCCATAAACAATGAATTTTATTTCATGTATCCATATATTATAAATAATTATAAGTTCATATATAATGGATATATATGACAACAAAATAATGTATTAAATTATTTAAAATATGAAATCTTTTTAGGAACCTGATGTAAAAAACCTAAAACAGACTCAAATAACTAGGGAATTTATAAATTAAATAGCCAAAAAAATGAATGATTGTTAACAAAAGAATTATAATATTTTTTAAGTTAATATATTATATTGTAAATAATAAAATGGTTCTATTTATGTGTTTTTAACATGTTTAAAACAATTATTATGAAATTTTAAAGACTTGAATCAGAAATAAAACACAAGGTAAGGAATTTTTTATCAATGTTAACATTGGTGACATAAATGGTAGGTTCAACAATGTCTTGTTTTGTGTTGTGTATCTACTTACCATCTTTATTTATCTTATATTTAATTATCTTTTAATTATTTTGTTGAAAATTCCCATTAAATATTATTCATTCTCGAGGTTTATTACTTGAAATGTTGCAATTTGGTATGGGACACTTGGAAATGTTTAATAATTATTTTCATCAATAATAGAATTAATAATAATTCAATGGTATTTCCTTTTTTAGAAATTATATAAAAATTATTAAATATTACAATTCATTTCACTCTCCACAATATATTCATGACATTTTTCAATTATTTGTATCATTTTTTACAATTTTTTATTCCAAGTTATTTATAAAATGGTTTTTATAAAAACACAACATCATTTATCTATTTATTTTTAAAACCCATTTTCTTATAAAAACCATGTCATGTTTAAATGTTTTCAAAAAAAAAATTATAATGGGTTGGAAAAGTTATTTTTTTATCTTTTTTATTTTACTAAATTTTTGAATGGAATCTTTTGGTCCCATTCAGAACATTAAAATTATTCTGCAACTTTTCCATCTGAAATGAATGATATTTTACCTAAAAAATTTTGTTCGCTTTTACCTATCACCATTCATAGATGCTCACTTTGTTTTTATGAAATGATTTATTTTGAATTATATTTTTTAAAAATTATTTTAAATGAATTATTTAAAAAAAATTCATTTTCATCCTTAATATTTATAATGTTTTCTTTTTTATTTCTTCAATGACAAAAACCCTTTTTTTCTCTTGGGATACATTTTATTGATACCATACTTATTATTACTCTATATAAAGATTATAATTTTGATAAAGATAGTATTAAAATTAACATATTGATTAATTTTTTAGTCCACTTGAAATATTCAATCTCCTATGATTATTAATCATTAAATTTCACCTAAATAGTCTATTTCATTTATTATGGATATTATAATTTCTTAAATCGTATAATATATTACATATAGTGTTTTTGTTGTATATAATTTTATTATGTGTGGAATTATTGATATAACCATATTCATTATTCCATATTAATATTTTATGAGGAATATTATTTATTTTTATGATTTCATATAATAAATATATTTAACTATAAATGATGGGTGGGTCCAAATTTTATATATCTCATCAATGCATAAAAAGGTTCTCGTGAGATGAATAAGTTGGAAAAATTAAATTTGTTTTATCTATTGGTTATACCCACTTGTTAATGGTCTTGAAGGTACATTCATTTATATTATATATACATTATGTCAAATAATTATTCATTCCATCATATATATTTATTTTATTATTATTATTATCAATAATATTTTGCATTGACATATCTATAGATGAATTATATTCTTATTTTCTTTATTAAGTGACATGTGTTATAGGTCCTTACATTGTTATATTAATACTTCATAATCTAATTATTTAAGAGGAATTTGTTTTCATTTATTAAACTATCCATGTCAATTAATTCCTATTTCATTATTATCGGTTCTATTTTATATTCCATTACCGAGCATTTGAGCTCATCCGTATTATGTTATTTTTGTTCAAAGTTGGGAATTATAAATTTTTTAGTAAGTGATCAGGGATTATTTTTATTTCTATTAATGTGTCAGGTATTTATTTCATATTTCCAAATTTATTATGGGTATCATGTATGTAATATATCATTCCATTACTTTTAAACTAATATGTCCCATTAGGATTTGAGTCATTGTAATAATTCCAAAGTAATAAAATAAGGCAGCGACATTGTGAATATGGGGTTGGGGTGTTATCGTTGTTATCATAAGAAGTTTAGTAGTAAAAATGGAAACTAGATTTATGAAAACATGGATTATATCATATAACCCTAAGGTATATTTGAGAACAATAATATAATATCCTTATTGAATTTCAGTATGAAAGAGGTTATGTGGCTCTTCTTAATAATATATCCTTTTAAGGTTAATTAAAGTGTGCATGGTTCTGGAATAGCTGTACATAGGATTAAATATCCAAAAAGTTTTGTCGAGTCTGGTTTGGTCTAACCTGGTTCTTGAACATGACCCTTACTACACACTTTTTTTGACACACTCAATGGATATACTTAGGGAAGTTGAAATTTTGTTTACACTCTATTATGAATAATTTGAAAATGTTTTCAAATTGAACAACCCTAATTAAAACCTGTTGTTTTAAAATTAAAGGTATGTTTTCATGATTATAAATCCTAAAACGATGTTATGAATAAAACATCGATCAAGAAAAAACATTTATGGATATAAAATGGTTAAATTGTTTTTGTATTTTGGTTTTATTAATAACATTATTGAAACTTTTTTTTATATATTAACCTTAAATCAAGGATATAAATTATATTAATTTTAGAAATTATAATAATTTGATTTAAAAAAGGATAACTTTTATACCGGGTGATAACCAACAACGATCAGCAAGGCCCTTTTTCATGATTCCATGATGTAAGAATGGTAATGGTTTCACACAAACCACTTACCATCAAAATATCTCTATTAAAATATCAATTTCTTTAGTTATAATATTTGATTAATAAATATTAATGATGAACCTATAGTGTTTCATTCTAGATTTAGATATTAATGACTTAATCATATAGTCATTATATAATAGTTAGAGAAAAATGAAAAAATAACACTCTTTTAGGGGACATGTGATTGATTATGTTTTTTGATTAGTTCCATATGAATTAATATTATTTTTTTATACCCATTTCTTGTGTAAGGGGTGAATATTAAATTTATTGATGAACAACAAAAATCTGAAATGTTCTTTATAATAAAATATCATGTAATTAAATATCATTATAAAATTAATTAATTAATTAATCTTCCAACATTAGGAATATGATTTAGAAAAAAAATTATAATACCCTAAACTTATTGAAACTATAGTTCCTAATTCATCATTGATTTATGTATTTAAGGCCCTAAAAAATATATTTTTCAATCAATTCATTGTGATTGATGACCTCAATCACTCCGTATAAATTTTTTCACTTTTCCTTCATGTATATATCTCAAAAAACCAATAATGTTATCCTACATAAAGACTTATTTATATGTTATTCTAGGTGACCATTGTACTTTTAATTCTATGTTTATTATATGATGTTTTAAAACCCCTTATCCTGGTGTAGGATTCATCATAAGAAATACTAATCAATATAATACCAAAATCAATTTATAATCATGAGGATAAAATTTACTAATGGTTGGGATTACATAACACCCCGAAAATCTAATGTATAAACATTTTAATCAATAGAGTGTATGACATGAAACATTATGTGAATAAAAGAATATAATATATAAGGAATTTATTATATATATTGAGTTTCATGTAAATATAGTGTAATTTATTGTATTCTATTAATGTGAAACTCAGTTATCTGACAATAAACACATAAACAATTTTATTCAATGGCTTAAAATACATGCAAGGCCATGTCAATCAACAACATATTAATAAAACCATATTAATTAATTTTATTAAAATTAATTTTCCTGCTAAATAAGTGGTTATAAATAGAAATCTCTAAACATTGAAAATATGTGGTTTAAAAAAATATAAAAAGAATTTATGTGTTACATGTTAATGGGAAATTAATATTTTAACCATTTGAATATAAATGAATTATTTTTATGGACTACTATTTTTTCTCAAAAATTTGTATTGTCGAATTAATTTATGACAAATTTCTGAGTGATGTTAATTAATTAAATATTTTATATTTTCAGTCAAATAATTTGTATATTATTATAATTTATCTGATTGAAATATGATAGGAGAAAAACCTAACATTACACAAAATATAAAAATATTTTAATGTAAGAGTTTTTACCACCATCTAATTGGTAACATATATTAAACATAATTTGTACACTTTTATATGTCCTATTTGACCAAATAAAATTCTTATTTTCAATATGATTATAAAAAATTTCCTTTGTTATTTTTTTATTTTTCTGAGATGTTACAAATGTTGATAAATAGTGAATAATATTATATTTTAGTTAAAAATGCATTTTCATTTAAGTTATTTATATATTTAAATTTTATTTTATATAGTTTTAAATGTAAAATTATTGCAATTATATTACCATAATATAAATTTAATTCATTGGACTTAATTTCATAATGAATATATATATATATGTAATATATAATCATTTCAATCTATAGAACAATTCACATAAAAAACTGCTTCTTCGTTTTGTCTAAATAATTAACATTAAATATAATTGTTCTTATTATATAAACTGAATTGTAGAAAATTGATTTCATATTTAGAATTTTATGTTCCAATTTTTTAATTTTAATATTTTTGCGTTTAAAAAAATTACCATGGAAAAGAAATTATTATATTTGGTATAGGTAAAAAATGAAACATCTTAAAGTTTTATGGAGTAAATGAAAAAATAACTAATAAATAAAAAAATTAAAGTTTATTTGAGGTGTTGATAGATCATATATATCCTAAAAAAACTAATTTCATAGAAATGTAATTGAATTTAATTCCATCTAAAAATGTTGTCCTTAAATATAAAATTTCCATTATTTAATCACTTAAACCCACTTCTCCTCATGTATAAATAAATCCCCTTGTCAGACTATTTCTACATAAAAAAAATTTAGTATCTAAAATATATTAAAAAACACTACACATCACTCTTCCCATGTCTATGTGCTTCTGGTATAACCAAAATACCAAATCCAAGGTTCTCAAGGGTCTTTTATGGAGATGATATTCAAGAAGTATTTTTCCCAATGCTTCTCTCTATTTTCACTTATTTTTATACTTTCTCCTTTTCTACTTCATCCATAAATTCCTTATAACTGCATATTCATGTATATAATAGATTTTATGCCTCTAATGTAATATCTATTATCAATTTTATTTCTCATATACTATAATTCATGAAATTGAAATTATTTTCTATGTTATGTTCGTTAATCACCTCTGTGAATAATGTTCTTTTACATTTCCCATTACAGCCTACATGGATGGACATAAAATAAATTCCTAATTAAATAATAATTGGATGTTTATATTTTAACCATTTTAAAATTATTTAAATTATATATAAAACATTCAATCACTCATTATTTTTTCTGTAAACACTATTACATTGTTTGTGGAAGTGTAGACTACCACCACACGAAGTGATGTGACTCATTGACCCTATACAGTGAACAAATAAATTCTGGTTTTAATAAAAATATCTATAAAATAAGAAATATATATTATTATATAATTAATATATTGATAAATATAATTTTCCATTAATTTATTTAATATGACTATGAAATGAATGTTGCGTTAAAGCATTCATAAAACCGACCATATACATGAGTAGTGCATTTCATTTCTTATCTATAAATATTATGAATTAAAATAAATAAATATATAATAGATATATATGGTAATAATATAATTGTTTAAATTTTTAATATTATGATTCCAAAAAAGTAATAAAAACTAACATTTTAAAACATACTGAACAAACTAGAATATTTACACCGAAAATCATGAATAAAATTTAAAATTATTAAAAACGGTTTATAAGATTTTATAAAAAGTAAATATATGGAAATATAATTAATATTATGGTTATGATTATAGGATAGTAGATTTTTTAAATCCACTATTATGTAATTTAATGGACGTTCCCTAGAAAGGAAACACAATGTTAGTGATTTTTATCTCACTTATTACTTTTGTTTGTTAAATATCATGTACATCACTTACTAATTTTCTACGGTGTATGTAGAACATGTTTTTTATATATAATATAATAATCTCCATTATCGTAATTTTATTTATAACTAACATTTAATATAATTCCTTTATTATTTTAGTTATTTAAAACGATTTATAGTGGAATGGGGATCTTTTGAATGTTTACTAAATATTTCCCTCGAGAAAAGTTTTAATGATATATCAATGGTATTTCTATTCTATTATATTGTATGAAAATTTTTAAATATACCATTTAAATTCCATATCCTATAGATATTAATTACATTTTTAATGTATTATTACAATTTTTCTACATTTTGGTAGGGAAAATGTTTTAGAAAATGTTTTTAAGAAATCACGAGATTGTTTGTATCTTCATTCAGAGAGATTTTTTTATTCTAAAAACAATGTCTTCTTTAAATATTTTGAAATTTTTTTATAAAATATTTATAAATATATTTTTACCTTTTTTCTATTACCAAAATTTTAATTGAATTTATTTTTCAATTTCTAAAAAGACAATATTTTAACCTTTTTAACGTGAAAAATGAATAGAATTTTTACATAGTATGGAATTTTCATTTTTATCCATCACTATTTCTTCAAATTATATATTTAATTTTTAAAATGAAACTTTTTGTGGAATTCATTTTTAAATGTGACCTTCAATGAAAATATTTTTTAAAATATTATTCAAAACAAAATATATATTTCACAATAATGTTTTGGACATTATTCATCTATTTCATCAATGAAAACAACCGTTTAATTTATAAAACTTTTGATTCATTTAATTGATGTAATCCTTATTCTTCCAAAATATGGATTTTTATTTAGAGATGGATTGTATTCCCATTAACTTTCCCGATTCATTAGTATGTCACCTATAAATATTTAATCTCTGTTTATAACTGATAATTTAATTTAACATAAATTATTCATTTCATTTATCACATATATTACTATTTACTAAACTATAAAACATTTTACATATAGTTTCTACTTTGAATGTTATTCAATTATTTTGGGAATTATTGAACAGAAGATTCCTTATTAAATACAGAGATATTATTAGGTAAATAATACATATTGATTATTTGATATTAAGAGTTAATTAGATTATCTCTAATAGGTGGAGGTTAGAAATTTTATAAGTACTTAATGAATGGACATGTTATCGTCAAAAAAATAAGATAACCAAATTAAATAGGGTTATATTAGTTGTTTTTATCATTCTTATGAATGTCCTTGAGGGGATTGGTTTCCATGTTCCATAAGCATTAATTAAAATAATTATACTTATCCATAAATGAATTTTCTTATTTTTATAGTTTTTATCTATGATATTTTTCATTAGTATATTTTAGGATTCATTATATTGGTAGTTTTTTGATAAATCTACATGTGTTTTAGTTTCATATGTTTCTATTTTGATACTGACATATCAATTTATTTGACTGACATGAGGTAATAGTTATTTACCATTAATTGATAATTTCTATTATTGTTTCATTATTTTTTCTGCTTTCCATACCATTTATGATCATTTGGTATAACCCATACTGAAGTTACATTCCCCACATTATGAAGATGCATTATTGAATATGTATTCTATGATGTTGTTTATTTATTTTTATATATCATATTTTAATTTCATATTAACCAATGTATTATGGGTATGTTGTATCTAATATTGATTTACAAGACTTTTATGTTGATCAGTTTTCTGGGATTTGATTCATTATAAACCTGCCAACATAATAAAATTATCCACCAACTCCAGGAATATGGGGTCTGGGCATTACATGGAATTTTAAAAGTTATTCATTTATATATAATTTATGAAAGGCTTATGAAACCCATAAATTATTAATGGATTTATTTTATGATTTGGATTTATATAAGATAATTTTCTATCTAGGATGTATGATTATGAATTTTTTATCTAACATGTGAGAATGAGATTATATATATCAATAATTTATTGAATAAGAAGATATATCTCATAATATCTTGTGAATTATTAATAAACATATGATATATTTGTTAAATGATTATTATTTGATTAGTTATACCTAAATTATATTCATGAAGCTGATTATAGACTTATTCAAATATTATAGCTAGTTTTTTACCACTATTTTTAGGATATATTATTCGGATGTATATGCCACATTCCGTGTTATCGTCAAATGATTCCCTCAATCATATTATGATAATAATTTTCTTTTTAAATGATATTGATGATTACGTTCAACCATGTATTATATCTACTCATGTCATAAATTCTATCACTATTAATAATCCCTTCACTTGTTTCTTTCTGACCCTTTATTTGAAGTTTTTATTTAAGTGATTATTTTTATTAAGATTTCGATGAACTATTTTTGGACGACCATGTCATAAAATTTTATTAATATATAAAATATTATATATATTCATCTGGTATTAATATAATTCTTTAAAATATATAAACATTTGAATTATATATTACATAATTATTATATTATTTATCTTAAAATTGATGTAATTTTCATTTAGTGACACACCCATTATATGATTTTTTAAAATATTAATTATTTTATTCCAATTTTTATATCCATCATTTGTGGGTTTTTTCTTTTTTAAAATCAATAATTTCGCAATCTGTGGCTTCCACATGGTTTTTACACCTTAAGGGAATTTCATGGGGGGAACTGTGAAACATTCTACAAAATTTTAATATAGGTGTTGTTCATGGTTGGAACATTTTTTACCAAACCATTTAGTATAATCATTCTTTTTCATGGGAAATAGTAATGATTCCCACACTACTGTAATTTGTTTGGTAAACCATGTATCCAAAAAAATGTTGTTTGGTCAAAAATTAAAAATGCTAAATGAAAATATTTCCTATTCTTGAAAAGAAATACATAACCCATATTTTGAATCACCACTCTACTTGATTACATCCTCAAACATAATCAAAAAAATCCCTTATCCTCAAGCCCTTATTTATTATGATATTGTTCAATCATCATAAAGTTAAACATCTTATAAACTGATCCATTATTCCCAATTATTTTTCCTTTTTTTCATTGTATTCACTATCCATGGAGCTTTGGTGGACCATGGTTCCTATTTAACTTTGAAATTTTTGTATCAGAGTGTTTGTGGGTTGTCATAGACACTCTAGAAAACTATTAGAATGTTAATGGAAATTCAATAAAGGTGATTAGATTCCAAAAATTTGGAGTGTTTAGATCCCGGTGGTTCTATCTCATCAAATTTATTCTCATGAAAATTGATTCATGGAACCTATTAGATTGGTTTCAAAAGGCTCATGGAATGTTATATATTATGACCATATTGTATATGATATAGGAATATAAATGGAAATAAATAGAGGATGTGGTTAACCATGCTAGAAATATCTGGTATATGGTTGTGAAATGGGTGTGTTTTGGCACCGTATGTCAAATATATATGGGTTGTAGATTCTTATGTTCATTTTGGTACATTATTTGTATATGTTTATTTCCCTTTTATTTCAACATAGTCTTATTATATCATATCATTTATATTATTTTGATGATTAATCTATTGTTTTTATTAGTTTCTTTTGATTATATATTTTAAAATATTTATTTAATTATTTCACATATTATATGCTGCTATTTTTAAATTTTGGGATGACTCACAAAGGCATTGAGAGGTCATACATGGTTATTGGATTATGCACTATGTGATGTAATTATAAAACAAAACCCTATAAATAAATATGTATTATTCATTTACCATGAACATTTTTCAAACAAGTAAATATTGGGAATATCGTTGGAAACATTTCAAAGACCGGCCTGGGTACCCATGTTAGGGGAAGTATGGTTGGTTTCATTATAAAATGGTACCAAATCTACAAGGATGGTGATATATGTTAATTTTTATTTCAAGACAGAATGGAGGTGTGAATTTTAAGAGACAATTAATAGTTAGTCTTATGCAGTATCTTGTAAACACTCAGAGATGTACACCAAGAGTTTCTAGGAGATATTAGGAATAAATGGTTTGGATTATTATAGTGAATAGAATTATTGAATGGGTAGGGTATGCTAGAGAAAAACCATCCACTTGGTATATGTATCAAGTACCACTAAAATATTTCATGTTTCACCTATGATATATTTAATTAGAAAATTAGTTTTTAATAATTTAACTTAAATTAGATATTTTTTTCATTGTTGTTTTTATATGATTACATGTATTATTATACCTCTACAAGAAACCCATGATAACCCTCGTAATGGTAAAATTGATTAATTTCTACAATTTAACCTTGAAATTGATTAGAAATTAACAATTGTAGTTGTGATAATAGTCAAGGATATGTACTACAGAGAATTCTAGGATTCAGATCGAGTAAGAGAAATCAAAATGATTTTATATTAGGATATTGAATATTTGTTAAATTTGAATCATCCACCTTCACATCAATGAGTAAATGGTCCTCAATAAATCGATTATTTTTTGTAAATGATTTGGATTAAATTTACGTTACTGGAAAATACCAAACCAATAAAAGTGATATGTTTTTTTATTCATGAGGTAATATGTTGGACATGGTGGGATTATATTATTTATGCAATGAAGTATCAATATATGGAGTAAAAATATTTCAATATTGTATTTTAAATGTAATTTTATCATGAATTAATATATTTGTAAAATTCCGTGTGATTTGTAGATATTATTATATTGAGTATATAGCTAGGGTTTATACCAATAACATTTTTATACTTATTTAATTCTGACAATTATAGTTATATATAATAAGATAAAATCTAAAAGGATTAAAAGGAGCCTTCCCCCTATTATCTTCTCACATGTATTTTATCTTACATTTCTAACATATGAAAAAACTAGGGTTCCAATCAATCCAATTTGAAATTATTAAATACAGAAATATAAGAATTATATGGATTTCTTCATTACCATGTGATATTTAATCTAGCTTTTTTTAGAATAATAAGAAGTGATATATTTTAGGTGGAGGCTGTAGTGGTGTTTCATGATCTAAAACTCATCATGTATCTTTTTCCCCACATGCAGATAGACCACCATTTTTATTTGTGTCAATGGTTAATCCATACTAGGACTAGAGGTCAAGAGAATCATAATTAATTCCATGATTGTGTGATTGTAACTATTGTTTTGATGATTTATATGAATGGGCTTATAGTCAAGAGTATTTTTCATTCATAATCTCTTTCCAGAACCTATGATCTATCTAAATCTTCAAGGGATGAGAAATATATCTCTCTAGGTTTTTGAAGTAGATGTGGATTTTATCTTCTTTATCTTTAATTGAGATTGATTCCCTGGGACAATAATTAAATAAAAAATCGGTAGAGAGAAAAAATAATCACACAATGGTGTTGGTAAACATATAATTGAAGGTATATCCCACTAAATTGGGAGGTATGATTCTTATATCGTCATATATAGTGGTTGATTTATTATAATTGTCATCACAAACTCATTTATCCATAATATAATGAATAATTTGTTAAATCTTACCTTTGATCTTTTTACCTACCCCATGGAAATCTCAAATCCTCTTGGGATGAATAATGAATTTGAATTTTTGAGTCCCTCTTATATCAAATTATTATCTAATGTAGAATTATCTTTGGATTTCTAATATATAAAAATGGATCTATATGATATTATCTTTTTGATGTAGTTCTTCAAATCATATTTGGTTCACAAGTACTATTATCAAATAAGGATTCCATTCAATACTCCAGATGAGAAAGTTTATTTTTTTAAGGTTAATGGAATCTCGAATCCAGTACAATTTGATATAAAATATCTATAGTGGGTAAAATAAAATTCAAAATAACATCTTTTTAATGAGATTTCTAATAGGGGATTATTTTTAATGAATTACATCACATAATTAGGTAGGTTCCTAAGGTAATCTATTTGGATTTCATAGGTTATTATTTGGATTGAGAGGTAATTTTTACAATGAATATGGCTCTAGGATACAAAAAATCCCTTTTAAATATACAACATTGATCCATCTGAATTACAAGACATAAAAATGGGGGAAATTTGGGGGCCAAAGGGTTTATTTTCTAGATTTTATCTATCTGAGCGACACCAGTTATTCTTGTTATTAATGCCAATGGTTTTACCAATATAAGTAACAATAACTGAATTTAAAATAGTGAAGATCAATAATATGTATCATATGTCATCCATTGATGATATATCTAATCAGTTGAAGGGGGGATGATGGTTTCCAAGATAGTCCTTTCTTGGGGGTATCAACAACCATGGTTATAATTGAATGACCTTCCAAATATGTATTTAATGAAAGAAAATATAGCCACAATGAGTATTGTGAAATTTTGGTTGGTGTAACCAAATTTAATTATGGTGGTTATGGACTGGTGAACTATATTTTTATTCTTTAAAATGATATTTTTATAGTACATTTCATGGAAAATATCTAAATTTATTCCAAGAATAAATAGTAGCATGTGAATTAAATGATGATTGTATTAAGTACTCTTCATGTCCATAAAATATACGATATTTCATCTAAGAAATAATTTTGGATATTTGAACTGAATAGATAATTCAATGTTTTATCTTGCAAAGGTATTTCATTAAATGCTAAAAAATTTGTGGTTATTAGCTATTGGGTAGATATTAACTAAATATTTTAAATTTTATACTTCCCTGGACTACTAGGATTCTATGAGAGATTCTGCAAAGAATTATTGAAATACTTTTATCCAATCAAATCTATCACTCGAAATAAATTCAGCTTCATATAGAATTAAATTCCCCATGCCCTGTTTGATGGGATGAATTAGTGTATTAAGTCACCAAAATATATTTATTTCGTAACAAGGTTTGGGTTATGGAGTCTTTTATTTTTTCCTCGTTCTATGTCTTTGATGTGGATTAATACATGATGAATATTTAATGAATTGTGGAAATTTATAATTCTGACCACACAAATGGAAATACACGACCCATAACCTATCGCCAGATGCAACTAATATTGTGCTTAAATGATTTTAATATTATATATTCTGTGACAATTTCAAGATGGTCACTAATTAAAAATTCATTATCTATATTACCTCATTTAAGAAACTAATCATAATAAAGATAAAATATATAGAATACCTTCAGAATTATAAATGTTATCATTCCTACACTATATGTAATGGTAATTTAATAACACCAGAATTGAGAGAGAGGTTTCCATCCAAAGAATTAATGGAATGCTGGGAAGAGATGAATATCATAAGATTTAGGGAAATGATTTTCTTTAATGTTTTTAATGATTATAATGTTTTATAGCTAGGAAGAATCATGTTGAATACGTCCCTTATTTAGATTATTTCCTTTTTTAGGAGGCGCATAGAAATTTATAGAATGTTATAGA
Organism: Viscum album; assembly: GCA_963277665.1. Classification (NCBI taxonomy): domain Eukaryota; kingdom Viridiplantae; phylum Streptophyta; class Magnoliopsida; order Santalales; family Viscaceae; genus Viscum; species Viscum album. Next base: position 1,708,302,565 of record OY728142.1, read on the forward strand.
ATATTTATATAATGTAGAGTCTAATTTTGAATAGTCTTTATATCCTATATGTTACCTTGATTCAAAGGACGTTTTTTTGTCCCCTGACTTTTAAAAAATGTATTGTTCCGTGACTTTTTATTAAACACAAATGGATCTTTATCCTATTGAAACCAACATGATTTATTATATGAATAAGTGGCATTTTCTCAGGTTTGAGATTAGAAATATCATACATAGTTTCTCTCTATCATACCTAACAGTAGATAAAGTCCAACCACTAATGACCATTTATCTTACTCTAGTATATACATAATAATTTTTATAATTGGTTTGAGGTGTCAATAAATTTAATTAAAGGACTGCATTATACATCTTATTGAAATATTTAAATACGAGTCACTATTTATTGGTTGAATATGTCTTCCCACATTATAATGATCTATGAATAAAAGGCATTAGACCTTATAATGTTTTTTATATAAAGTCTTATAACTTCATGAAATTATTTTCATAATCATATGTGACAGAGACAATCATTTTACATCTCATATTTGAAACATCCTCCAAGAGGTGATGTGGTCCCTTGCGATGCATATTACCACTTACCACAAACAAAACGATTGAAAAAGAAATAAAAAACATGAAGTCTTGATGATATTATTTGGGTGTGTTTCATTGACATTTGTAATACATATGAAACTCACATATATGAAGTTAAACTTTTTAAAATTATAAAATTATTAATTTATCTAGATGGACATATTCAATGTTATCTATGGATGACCATAGCATTATTTTCAATGTTGGATGAATATATGTGAAACTTTTCTTATAAATCCTATACTTTTCTAGGAGATTATTGTGATGATTTATTCTATTAGGTAGTTCATATTGATGGAATAATCTCAAAATAACTCATATTTAGACCACCTTTATTGGTGCTTGTAAATTTTATATGGAGAAAAATGTTGATAATGGTTTCACGCTATTTTAGTCATCATTGTTTGGGAATGTATGGGAAGTTATCTTTAAAATAATTTTCCCTTTTTATATCACTAATCAGATTAAGAAGGTTTCTTTGAAATTCTTTTTTTGAACTTTTTTAATGATAATCCATAACATATTCCACAATTATAAATTCAATAATATTCCTCTAGAATTATCACATTTGAATTCATATAAATAACTTTAATTACAACCAAATATCTCAATTACTATGAATCTAGTTCATATCATTATCCCCCAATATACGGTTCTCCAAAATAATATATTTATGTTAGGTCATGTGTTATAGATTCTCATTTATAATTTATATTAGAAGAGGGATTAAGAATCTCTTATCAGGGAGTGGAGACCTCATTTTTTTTAATTTTTCTTGAATTTGATTGAAAATCTACGGGATCAAACTAAAATAATGGAAATAATTGAAACAAACAGAATCCTATGTTTAGATTCAATATAAATTATTATATCATATTTTTTCTAATATTCAATTTTTGAGGACATTTTTAGTTCATTAAATTGATAATTTAGATGAATTAATTATTCACAAGATTAGTGAGTAATTCAAAAAATATGCACTAGAATGGTGGGGTAGGTATACTATTTATTTGGGTATTTTTAAATGTTGGTACAAAATTTGAAAACCTATATATACAAACCATGCTTATTTCATTGTAAATAAAGAGTCTCCCACCTAGTTAACACATGGTTTTTAAAACCATAAGGTATAACCTTTTTCTGAATATTGAATTTAAAATTACCAAAAGATCAATTTCCACATGTATTAAATAATTCACCCATATTCAATTGGCTCCCCATCATGACTATATTCCTCCATCATGTTTGATCCAGTACTTCCTTATCATGTATCCATTATTTCATCTGATTTTACATAAATAAAATCATAATAAAAAACATATAAACACATCAACTTTTATCCATAAATATTAATAATCATTATTTTATGTCTTTCAATTATCCTAGAATACATAGTGGACAATGGTTCCTCCTTATATATTTCAAATTTTTTTTATATTGGTTTCAATTTCCCCTATAAGATCCCACATTGTATTATAAGTGAATTTCCACCATTGGATACTATATTCAACCACCATGGTTTTTAAAATTTACATTATTTAAAATTATTAATTTATTTATCTTGATTTTTTAAAACTTACCATTTTTAAATTATATTCAAAAATATTATTTTGATATTACATGTTTATTGGAAAATTAATTATTAGAGAAATTTTCACAAATCAACATATTTATTTCATTAGTAATGAAAAATCTATATTTTATATAGAAAGTGGTATTTCTAATCAAATCTTTGATGAAATGAAATGTTTAATTATTGCATTCATATTAAATTATCCTAATGGGAAACGTAAAATACATGGTTAGGTCAACAATGATGGGATGTGGTTTTCTATCAATAGACAGGCTAGTCATATAGGTATTTTCCACCCCATTGGAAATGACATAGTAATAGAAAAATACTATTAATTTAGAGAACTACCCAAGCTAGTTGTTTTTTATTACTATATGTTATAGAGTTGGTAACAATAGTGGGAAAGAAAAGTTAAAAGAATTAGAAATTGACCTGAAAACCAACTTGTTTCATTCTGTATTTCCATTGTATCACTCCTTCATGTTATTTTTTCATTACAAATCTATATATTAATTGAATTTATAATCTTCAAACTAAGATGTTTATTTTTTTAAAATAAATGTTTTACATGGAACTCATGGTGAGATACTAATGGGATTATTTCTCACATCCTATAAACACTAATGAGTGCTTGTAAACCATGTTTTATCAGATTCCTAGATAATTTAGGAATCACATAGTGTTTTTTGGTAAGCATGACATACTTATTTAGTAAAATGGTTATAAAATGTTTGTTGTATGATACCAAATGTATCATGATGTTGGTTGGCATACTATTTCAATATTTTTGGTAAATTTTTAGTTTATATTTATTTCCATTGTATTTACAGTCATGCATCCACTATAGTAACTTATGTTTTTAAATGGATGATGTACTATTGTTTTGTTTTTAATTTCTTGTGATTATGGATTTGTATGTATTTTATTATTTTATAAAATCAATTATATTTATGATATAATTATATTAAAGGAATGGATCCTTAATAGTTAACATGTTTTTGAAAACTTCATAGTATATACCTTATTTCAATTCATTCTTTTTTTTAAAAACCATTACCATATGCATTTTACTTGATTCCCAATATGTATTTTTCATCTAGTGGTGATCACAAATACACCTTATCACATGTTGTACACTAGTTTATATTCTTAGATTTGGGGAAACATGGGTTGGTTTGGGACATGTGGGAAATAGATAGGTAATTATATTGAAAAAATATATAAATAGACAAAAAAATTTAGAAAGAAAACATTCATATTCATATAATAAAATACATGACACATTCCATTATTTCTCAATAAGAAATCCTATTTTTTGTGATGCTGGTAAACATTGAATGAAAAATCATAAATTTTGTTATTATTTTGGTACGATGAAATTGGTAAAATTTATATAGATCAAAATTATAATGAATGTAATTACATATAAAATTATACTAATTTTCATTGACAAAAATTAAATAAATTAAATTTGAAAAATTATTATAGTTTATTATTTATTAAATTATTATTGATTTTTTTAATAAAAATGATTTCACATTGGTCGGGACAAAATATGGTGATAAAAAACCTACCTACATGGAGCTATTGAGATCTAATGGGAGAAACAACTATAATTAAATGTGAATGTAAAATTATTAATATCCTATATAGAGATATTATAGGTGGGTTTCATTCCATATAATTAATTTTATTGATGGAATTTATTTCACTTGACATTAAGTGAATCATTATGTATGTTTCAACCATGGTATGATTCCAAAAACAAAAAACAAACATTTTATTTCTCTTTATAAATTATTATGTTTTTTTCTGTATGAAATATGAGTTTTTTATTAAGGAGCCTTGAGGTATAACCTATATAAGAACCACCAGAAAACAAAAAATCATAGAGAATAATAATTAGTGGTTGGATTTTTTCTAGCACATTTAATGTAATAGAGAGTTGAAAAATAAAATAAATATTAATGAAAAATCCATGATTTTTTATAAGTCAGACTATATCATCTATGAGATACATTCCATCTTCATATTAGAAAATTTCCACCTATAAAAAAATATAGATATTTTTTAACATGGTTTCTTATTAAATGATTATAATATAAGAATTACTATATCATCAAAATATCATGTACCATGATTATGATAATATAACTCAAACCAAATCCACTATGAGAAACCAATTTCCCTAGTGGATCGTATTTCATTTTCCCATCCCACACTGAAAATGATGACATCATCCTCATTTTACAATAATTTGTTCTTCTATACCTATAAAAATACTTATGTACACTTGAACCACCATACCATATATATTTAAAACTATTGATTATAAGGATTTTTTCATATAAACACAATGTAAAACATGTCATGGATTGATCCAATAACCCAATTTTCTAACTAATTCATACATTCATAGTATACTCTACTCTATTCGAAAAATTTTATACTATCCATTGAAAATTTTATAATATACCAATTATGAATATCACTTAATCCTACATCCGAAATACTAAGCCATTTCTTATAAATCTATCATGGATTGAATCCACCTAGAATTACACAATATGAAATGTTCATTTCAGTTTCCCTATACTGTTTTCATTTGAACTCAGACCAACCACACAACATGTGATGATGATTATTCAAGTTTTCTAACAGGATAATATTTTTTCTTAAAACTATGTTTCTACATTTTTATATTTTGATAGTCGTATCTATTATAATCTATAACCAATAATAGAAATAGATTTCCAATTTTATTACACCACGTTTATTTTCCATAAATGCCTAAAAACCCAACCTTCCCATAATTCCTATCACAATCACTCAAATATAATGTGTTTATAATATTTTACAAAATATATTTTATAACAACGACAAAATTTTTTGTTTGATATTGTATATAGGTCACTCAGGTGGAAATAAATTAGTTTACAACTCATGTGAATTTTAACACTCAAAACAAGTTTTCCCATTTTTCATTCCCCTAACCACACCTCCCATGAAAATTTATCTACAGTTTCATCCCATAACCCATTTACAGTTTCATTTTACATCTTCTTATTTGAACCCCATCAAAAAACCGAGCCCATTTAAAAATTCATCAAACATTTTCACCTATTCTCCCATTGATTTCATAAATCCTAACCACATACCCTATATTTTTTATATCCCTTATCCTCCATCATTGGCCACACATATGATCATTTTCAATGATATAGATCTAATTTTATTTAACAATGAAATAGATTTCCATCTAAATAGATACATCCATTAAAGTTATGAAATTACTCCAATCCATATTCTTATAAACACATATATGAATATCCTTAAACTAACCACAATAATTTTTTGAAAGTAGAATAGTTCCCATCTATATCTTCCCATCCAAATACAAAATCACATTAAACACGTTGAACTTCTTCAACTCAAAGGGATTAGTTTAATGTTCCAAAAAATTAATTTCAATTTTACATTCAAATTTTATATATATTACAATTTATTGGATATTATAAAGACTTGGAAATTTTTATCGGAAAAGGGATAGAATCATTTTTGAATTTGAAACTATCGCTATTTTTTTTAGTATATATTCCACCAAAATAAATAACATCTCAAATATAAATTAATATGATATTATAGAGGTTTGGGATCATATATATGGATATATCATAATTGAATTTTTTCCAACACTAACATCATCTCATCATGTTATTTTCAGTAAATTGTTTGAATAAAATTCAATTTTACATAAATTAATTTTGAGTGATGCTTGGTATTTATTCAAAATGTTTTATTACCATAAATCCTATAAATTTTTCATTATGAATTCTATTAAATTATTAAATTATATATTTATTATCTATCTAATGGGAAATCAATGTCATTAATATAATTTCAAAGTGAAATTTGTCACATCATAAGAATCTTTCCTGGAAGGACATTCAATGTATACTAATGAGAACTCAACTCAAAAAAGGGATCTAAAAAGAAGTTTTTATCCAAGTAGCTATTATAATTATTAATTTCATGATATAAGGTAAACCCTAAAACATATATAATATAATGGTAAAAATATTACAAATTTTAGGCTCAACAAAAACAATATCAAAATGGGTGGATATTTTTTTATAAGGAAAACTTAATCTCTAACTTTTTTATTCATTAAAGATACTAAATATTAATAAGAATATTAATTTACAAATATTAATATTCCATAAATTATGGTAATTTGAAATATTATTTGAAACTAATATATTTCAAGAGGACTATTACCACATTATCAAAACCATGAGTAGTATTCATAGTCTCCGATATTTAGAAACCATGATATGTTCTGCATTATATTCCCTAAGAGGTACACAAATTACAATATTTTGATTACATGTAAGGTATATTTATTATGATATTTATTATTTATTATTTTTTGATATTAATACATATGTAAAAAACTAGATGTATCACATTATTGAATAATAAGGATGAATATTGATTTCTAGTATTACCCATGCCCCTGAGATTTCCTTCACCTAAGGACCATTTTCAAGGACCATCTTCTAGAATGGTTACAATGGGAAAAATATTTCTTGGATTGACTAATAAATTATTATGACATACATAATATATTAATCTACCTACCATATTAACAAATATGGCACACTCTTCTATATATATGACAAATACACTATCCAATGATCTATAATCCCTCATGGGGTGATAAATTTGAGAGATTTTCATTAAAAATTAAAATAAGTGGTTGAATGTTTCCATAAAGGGTCTCACCCCCTTAAGGACAACAACATATTTCTATCTTATATATAATATTTATGAAAATGAGTTATGGTGAAAATATAAGTATAATTATACTTCCATGTAATTTATATAGGATTAGAATGATGGAAAAAGAAAATACCATAACGTTGAAAAAATAAATGGAAGATGAATGTCTAAATGAATGTATCCTTAAGGGGGAAAATATATAAGATGTTTTTTAACAATGAGATATAGATGACATATTTGATAGTATTATACTTTTATTATATAGTTGGTTCCTCTTATCATGCCTCAAACCTTATTTACACTATGCATTAATATTGATACCATGTCTGTCACTAAAGTTTCACTTATATTATCTGTAATGAATATCTTTGGCTATATTTTATCTAGTCTATATATATTTTATATTATTCTCTCTATCCAAATGAATATAATTTTTCATGCATTTCATCAACAAATTTTTAGGTAGAAGGAGATTCCTTGACCCAAAAACACCAAAGCAATAATATTATTAAATGAATTTTTAGTGGAGTCGAAAATATAGGATCATATTTCAATCTTTTTCATAAATAGAAATAAGACCAATAGGGAGATCTTAAAACTAGTAAATGTCGATATCTACTCTCTTTTTGTCCAGGAGATCTGAAATGGTGTTTGATTCTTGATAAACATGGTGACTGATATAGTTAATACTGACAAGTGAAGAATTTCATTCCATCCAACACATAATAATTGTCATTTCAAGATGAGTTATTCCATTCCAAATAACATGTACATTGGTCTTTGAGTCACTTTTAATCACGAGATCATTCCAACAAAAGAGCTTGGAAAATGTATTGGCATGTATCAAACTCAGCATCTCAACTTCAGGGGAAGATCCAATTCCACATTTACCCATGAAGCATCAATGTACCTGATTGAGGTGATTCTTGAAGACAACACCAGAAAATGTAAGTCCAGAATTTCCCTTGGAGGCACAATCAATATTGAATTTGATACATCTAGGGAGAGGGGCTCACTAGAACACCTCCATAGTTCAATGTGGTTGATAGAAATTTTTGTAAATATGTAGACGCTCCATGATTCCAAATTCATGAACGTTTTTGTGAAAATTTCCATTTTCAATAATGTAGAATCATTCATGGAAATAGGGATCCATATCCAATGTGAATTTAGATTGAGTGATTAATTTTTATGACTAATTTCATTCTGATCATACCATATCACATGGTGGAGCTCATAAATTATATCAAGGAAAAGGATCTTGACTTTTATGGAGAATTCTATTTTTATACATTTCTTTTGTTGAGTCTTCATAAATTCATGAATCAACCATCTACAATAAAAATTGAAAATAATATATTTCCAAAAAATATAATAAGTAGCATGAAAAAGGTAGAGGCTGTAAGCATCATTTATGTATTGATTTATGATTTTAATCGTAGAGAAAAGCTAGAGTCTAAAATATTTGAAGCAATTTTTAGCGAGGACTTGACTGTGAGTGAGACACAAGATTATATTGAATCTCAATGATATAATCAAAGGATTGTTAAAATTATTTTGGCTTCAGTAATAATTCTCAGATCTATATAACTAATGATTGTAGAAGTTTATTGTTTTATGTATACTAATGTGAGAGGGTTACCAAATTAAGAAATCATCATTTTAAGTGAAAGAGTTTTTTTCAATGATGTTCAGAATATTATCATGGTGGTGATCATGATGAGATTTTAAAATATCTCTAATAGTTCCCTTGTTATTTTCAGGATTTTGATCAGAAGATGTATTAGAAATTAATTCCACATTAGTCTAATAATCGAACCATAATTTCCTAGAGGAGTCTCAGAATTCTATCCCACTAGAATTATTCATAATATTGGTGAATGAGTTTTTGATGACAGTCCATATGAAAAAAAATATGAAATACCAATTTCCTGAATTATGTTTTTCAAGGAATCTATTTTTGAGATATATAGTAGCATATGAATTATTATGAAGAAGTTTCCATGGGAGTCAATCCTCAAGGGCCTCATTAAGAAAATTTAATTTTTTTATTCCTATACCACCAATCTCAATGGGATTTCAATAAGTTGACTAGAGAATAGTGGCATGTTTTTTTTCTACAGTACTATTATTACAAATGAAATTCATAACAGTGATGTTCATCTTAGTAATAAGTCCAAAATTCCATTTGAATACAATCATGGAGTGAACCATCTCAGAGTCAATATTATATTTAACAAGTCAAGTCATACCTTCCATAGAGAGATCATTACCTTTCCATGAAAGAAATGAAGTTTAGAATATATTTAACAACAGCCACAAATTGAAAAACTTGGGTCTACCCCAAAGTATAGAAACACCATGATATATTAATGGGAGTGTATCTTCTTTTAAATTGGGGTCTCAAATAATGTAACATTTTCTGTAGGGATGAATGTTCTTCCAATTGAATATGCGGGATTCTTTCACACTAAAGGTGTGGATAGAAACATCTTCATAGTGTGAGAGCATAGTTTTGAGTTTAAGAATGATCCTATTATAACCTTTAAGGAATATAATGTTTTAATTTTCATAAAATAGGTGAGTAGTAGTGTTCACATTCATAGAGTCATGGATGTGATTCATCTTATTGTGAACCACCAGGTGGTTGATCAGATGACTAAGATAGTCTTCCTCTCTCGAGAAGTGTGTGGTAGAAAGTGTACCACCTTGTGTGAAACATTTGGTGCATTTAAAGTATAACATGGGAGATATGTTGATTAAAATGGATTTAGACACCGAGTAAAATACTGTAAAGACCAGTAAAATTCAAGGGAAATCTTTTCTTATTTTTCTCTGGGAGTTTACAAGAACGCAGTTTCTGACGGAACTTGATTCCGAGGCCAGGTGTGCCCGTAATTTCTATCTAAAGTATAGCTCGGGTACATTCAGTGAACGAACGAGTGTGTTTTTCTAACTTTTGAACCGGTGCTCGAAATCGAATTATGAGGGCACCGATGAATTCACAGTGCTGGTTTATTCTTAGGAACACATATTCCGGAGTTACGTTTTCACAGGAGGAGTTGTTAAAATTTGTGGAAATAAAATAAAAAATTGAGTTATAATTTTTATTTCTTTTAAGTGGTTTATCCACTGAGTGGATGTTGGGGTAACCACCCAACTTCCCATGGGAGTTTATGAGAGTGGTGGGGCCCACATGAACCCCACCCATTCATCTTACCTAACCTTCCATAACACTCCATTTATTAAGTAAAATTTAGTCAATTAATTGAGGGAATTAATTAAACTATTGAAATTCAAATGCTTAAGTTATGTTAATAAAATAAGTGATGAACTTATTTATTTTGGTTGGAATCTTGTTGTGTGAGTCTTTGGAGAAAAGATGAGGAGAATGAGGAACTTCTTCTTATTCTTCGACGAAGAATGCAAAGAATGCGAAGAATGCTGAATTCCTCGGAGATCGACGGAGTGACATTGACGAATCATTTCTCTGCGACACGACTCTCTCCTTCCGTGACGTCTTCTTCCGAGACGGTTATTTCCATGATGAACCCTCACTCAACTAATTCGATGAGGTAGGGGAATTATTATTTTACATTTGTTCCTAATTATTTCATAGTTGGCTTATCATTTACATGGGGACACCAATTATCGCAATAACGGGAGGAGGTCAGACTGCACGAACACGGCTGACTCTCCTCCCCTTTTTGGTTGTTTGTTATTGATGTGGCTCGGGCAAGGTAACGTGGTGCCGAAGCACAGAGCGAGTTTTATTAAGGAAATGAGGAAAGATGCGGCGTCGTCGCACCGTGCCATTGACGACGAACCAAAGACGCGGCGCCGTCGTGCCGTGCCGGAGAACCGCAAAAGCACTGCGGCCGGAGCGGGGCCGCGACGGAGGGGCGCAACACCGTCGTGCCGCACCAGATGGGCCAAGGCCGCGGCGGAGCAGGGACCGGCAGCCGGAATCGGGCCGCTGACATCGGAGCAGGGGGGACCAGCCTTGCCGGTCCTGTGGTAGCCATAGCCGGCTGGCAGAAGCGGGCCGTCCGGACAGAGGAAGAGCTGGGGGATCAAAACCCCCGGCTGAGCGGACGTGAGCGGCCCCATTATGGGTTCGTAGTTACAACAAGCGGGGGGGAAGCACCCCCCCCCCCCCCCCGATCCCGAACGTCTCGACCATTCAGCTGAGCCCCCTGGCACCAGCGCGCTGGGTCGTGCCGCATCCTGCTGGGCCGGGCTGCGCCGTGCCCAATCGGGCAGGACCCGAACTCGGGTCGGGTCGACCCGGTTCGGGCCGACCGAGGAGGTCTCGGGCCGGGTCGGTCCGGGCCCGAAACCCCCACTTTCGGACCTCTCAAAGTATTTTGCACATAACATTGGCCACAGACCTCCGATAGATGCACTGTTAGTTGAGTAGCGATCCTTGAACGAGGCGATAGTTTCGGTACATCGCACTCAAGGTTTTGGAGAACTTTGGGTTTGGACGGGTTGGTTCGTACACGAAACCAACTGAGTCCTCAGAGTGTAAATGCTTATAACATGAGTTTCAGATGCCTGTTTGATGTTCCGTCAACTTTGTTGGATTCCATTAAGTAATACGGACCTTTTGGATTACTCTGCTCGAGGTTGGATGCATTTGGAGTACGGTCGGGTTGGTTTTGACTTATAAACCAAACGGGCCCCTCAGACGAAAAAAGCATATAACTCTCAGACCGGGCGTCCGATTGACGCGTCATCTTTCGAATTGAGTTCCTGTTGAAGATACAGAACTTTTGAATACATAAACACCAGACTTTTTGTCAGTTGATGTATCAGCCCTCGGCTCATGGAGGGGACCCTCCTCGGACGAGGTTGCTATGTGCAGGAATCCTAGAGATGGCTACGACTATGAAGACGAAGACAACTATACAGAAATCCTATGTGGCTTCGACGGTGATGAATACAACACTCAGTGATACTATGTGGATCACTACTACCGATCCTGTGTGGGCTAGCGCCTACAGATCCTGTGTGGGTCCGATCCTGTGAGGGTCATTGCGGGGGTTAGTTACCTTCGGATCCTGTGTGGGTCATTCCGGGGGTTAGTTACCTTTCGATCCTTTGTGGGTAATTGTGGGGGTTATTACATATCGATCCTTTCTGGGTCTGATGGCTTAGATAAATCAGTGGCTACGTCTGGTGATCTCTATCTTCTTACGAAGAAGTATAACTGTGTGAGCTGAATCTTGTTTTGCTTTCCTTTGTGGATTGTGTTGTGCTATCCTGTGTGGAATACGTTATGCATTACTGTGTGGATTTAGTTGTGTTTTCTTGTGTGGACTGTGTTTTACTTGAGCTCGGATGTGGGAGACAAATAAGAATTGGTGACTTAGGTATATGTATGGGCATATACCTAAGTAGCGTCGGATGATACTTTGTGATTGTACCTTTACATTGTGGATTGTCCTTGGTGGATTCTGGGAGACCTTCGGGGGTCTCGGGGTCCCTACTGAGTATCTTATACTCAACCCTGCATGGGCTATTCCCTCACTACGTTGTGTTGGTTGCAGAAAATGGATAGCGGTGATCTTGGTTGAGGCATGCATAGCAAGACGGTACCTGAAGGTGGACCACTGGACGGGACGTAATCGGAGCGGACGGCTGGACCTGAGGAGCTGTGGAGGCTATCTGTACCCACCCTTCAAGGGGGACTACCAGTTGATGGCTTGAGGCTCCGACTTTACATTTCAGTTGTTGTTTTCCCTTTCCAGTTGTACTTTACTTTCAGTTTGGGTTTGTATTCTGGCCCACTTACTTTTCTGCACTTACTGTTGTACCCAGTTTTTACTTAGTGTTTACTTATGAATGCTTTCTCTGTGGTGTTTGTTTAATTACAATAGAAATGCCTTCCCTTTTTACCGGTAATTACGCCTCGGTGCTAGTCTCCATCCCCTGGCCTATGGAAGGTGGGCTTGGGGTAGTCACGGCATGGGCCCCGAGGACAGGTCGTGACAAATTGGTATCAGATGAGTTCGGTTCTACCGCAGAACCTTGGACTCTGATCTTTCCTCTATGTGAAGAACTAGTGTTAAGAGTATTGAGTGTGGTTATCAGTCCAGGGAGACCAGTGTTGGTGCGGCGGCCGATGTATCCGTACACCAGGACCCTGACTTCTGAATTCCGACTTAATACACGAAAAAATTGATTGAATGAGTGTTTAAATTTTTCATTGTGATTACTTTATGTCAACTCAGCAGGTATACTGTTGACTGTGGCGCACCTGTTTCCTTTCAGGATGGTCCCACGACAACAGCCAGCTAGGGTTCCGAGAGTTGTGTGTGACGACAGCCCACCAAGCGACGAGGCCTCGGTACAGGGCCCTTTGACAGCAGAGGCATCAGCAGTACCTCTACCCACCGAGCCACCGACGATGCCTGCCCTAGCCGCTGATGATGCACGTCACCTTATTGCACTGCACAAGTTTCAATGTCATCGACCGCCCAGGTTCCGCGGGGAGATGGAACCTCAGGCACCCGAGTATTGGCTGGAGGCTGTTGTGTGAGTCTTCAAGTTAGTGAGGACACCAACGGACCACATGATGATCCTCGCAGTGAGCCTACCGCATGCGAAAGTAGGCAGATGGTGGAGCTTGATGCTCAAAGTGAACTATGAGGCATCTCTTCTCTGGACGGACATTGAGAGCCTCTTCTTCTCAGAGTTCGTCCCACCCACACTCTATGCGGTGCACATCTAGGAGCTTCTACAGCTACGGTAGGGAAGCTTGACGGTCACCCAACACTCGGTGAGATTTTCCGATCTCTCACGCTACTCGACAGACATGGTATGTGACCCATTCTTCCGGGCCTGGACCTTCGAGCAGGGATTGAGGAATAATATCAGGGCATCGCTGATCTCCCTAATCATTCCAACACAAGAAGGGTTACTAGAGGGAGCCCTTCTTTTCGAGAGCTTCCTTGATGAGCCTTCATCAGCAGCACGACCTACCGTTGGGCGGCACGTAGCAGAGTCTTCTGCAGTACGCAGTCGACGAACGACTCAGGGGTCCAGGCAGAGTAGACCCTCAGGCAGACGACCTCAGGACACTGGCTTAGCAGTGTGGGGCACACAGTGTGGAGCCACTCTTTTGAGAGGCAGACAGTGCTACGCATGAAGCGGGCAAGGCCACATGGCTCATGACTGCCCGACCCATCGTGCCGAGGAGCAGCAGACAGTTGAGGGACCACCTAGGCAGAGGAAGAGGGTCGAACATGGCGGCTCATAGGGAGTAGATAGACGAGGAAGAGGAGCTGGCCGAGCAGTAGGTGGTGGGCGGCGCTTTGAGGCTCTACCACCACCACCAGCAGGAGGTCCACCCCGACCACAGGGAGCAGGAGGGAAGAGACAGGCACAATTTCAGGCAGTGGAGGCCTACGACCACGGCGCACCTGAGATGATTCGAAGTACTATCTGTGTCTACTCTACCCTTGTTGCAGTACTTATAGTCATCGAAGCGAGTCATTCATTCATAGACGCTGCCCCTGTTCGGAGCTCGGAGATTCTGACAGAGCCGTTGGATCGATCCTTATGGCTAGAGACTCCTGCGGGAGCAGACTCGATGATTACGAACTGGTTCCGACAGTGTGAGCTTACTCTAGGTGGTGAGAGCTTCGTCTGGGATCTTCTTGTAGGGGGATCGAGGCCTTACGACGTCATCTTGGGTATGTATTGGTTATCTACAGTCCATGCTCAGATCGACTGTATTAGGTGCAAGGTGCGATGTGTACGCACCGATGGGAGCAGGTTCACCTTCACTGGTGAGAAGGGAGCCTTCGCAGCACAGGATGGACTCACGTAGAGGAGAGGACATCCCATCACTCATCAGTTGGCTAGCCTCTTCCTAGGAGAAATTTATGTGCGGAGTCCTATTTTTCTTGTAGTGGTGGATCAGTATGCAGACGTTTTTCCGATGACATTCCAGGACTACCTCCTCACAGAGAGGTAGACTTTTATATTGACATGTACCCTGAGACAGCCCTGATATCCACTCCAGCGTATCGGATGGCCCCCACTGAGCTTCAAGATCTACGAGTATAGTTGGAGGACTTGCAGGGAAAGGGATTCATCCGACCTAGTGTTTCACCCTTGGCTTCCCCAATTTTGTTTTCAAAGAAGGCAGATGGGAGCTTGTGACTTTGTGTCTACTATCATCGCCTAAACCAGGTGACAGTCAGGAACAAGTATCCGCTACTGAGGATTGATGACCTCTTAGATCAGCTCAAGGGATCACGATGGTTCTCGATGATTGACCTTGGGTCAGGCTAACATCAGCTCAGAGTTCAGGATGAGGATGTGCAGAAGACGACCATCAGATGTCTGTATGGCCACTATGAGTTCTTTATTATGCCATTCGGCATAACCAATGCTCCAGCAGTGTTCATGACCCTCATGAACAGGATCTTTCAGCCATACCTTGATTGATTTGTCGTGGTCTTCATCGACGACAATTTGATTTACTCGACGACTAAGGAGGAGCACGCCTACCTCTTACGAGTTGTACTAGACCCACTCCGAGAGCACCAGCTTTATGGAAAGCTCTCGAAGTGTCAGTTCTAGATACACGAGGTCTACTTCTTGGGACACATCATCTATGAGGCGGGAGTTGCGGTGGATCCTGCGAAGATTGAGGCAGTGCTAGCTTGGGATCCACCAAAGAGCGTGATGGAGGTGCGTAGTTTGTTGGGACTAGCTGTGTACTACCGGAGATTTGTGCCAGACTTCTCCAGAGTTTCGGCACCACTCTCAGCTTTGATGAAGAAGGGGAAACCCATTGTGTGGTCAGGAAGATGTCAACAGAGATTCCAAGAGCTGAGACAGAGATTGACCAGCGCCCCTATCTTGAGGTTGTTGGAGGAGGGAGTAGGGTACTTAGTTTACTGCGATGCATCAGGGACCAGACTCGGATGTGTCCTGATGCAGGATTGGGCAGTGATTGCCTACTAATCACATCAATTGAGGTAGCATGAGCACAACTACACTACCCATGACCTGGAGTTAGTAGCAGTGGTCTTAGCTCTGAAGATGTGGCGACACTATCTGATGGGCGAGTGCTTTACAGTCTATTTTGACCATCAGAGTCTCATGTATATCTTCTCACAGAAGGACCTGAACCTATGACAGCAGCGATGGCTCGAGTTCCTCTAGGACTATGACTTTGATATATTATATACTCCTAGAAAGGGGAATGTCGTAGCCAATGCACTCAGCAGGAGGATGGGCATTCAGCTACATGGGGAGGCAACAAAGCAGCCTGCCGCTTTGCAGATATCCATCGTGGATTGAGATGGAGCAGCCTTCCTTCAGTCACTCACAGTCACTCCTCCACTACTGCAGCGGGTCAGAGAGGCCCCACGTGGGGACGCTGACTGTGAGACGCGGCGTGCACATATATCCTCAGGACATGCACCTGATGGATTCTTCGTTAGGGGAGATCATGATGTCCTTTTCAGAGGACGTACCTTGGTACCAGTTTCTTTACGATAGGAGGTGCTGAGAGAGTTTTTCACTTCCATTTTGGAGGTACATCCTGGATTGGCGAAGATGTTCCAGGATCTCAGACGACAGCACTGGTGGCCGGGCATGAAGAAGGGTGTGGCAGAGTTCGTTTATCGATGCCTCACCTTCCAGTAGGTGAAGGAAGAGCACCAGGTACCAGCAAGCTTGGTAAAACCCTTGTAGGTCCCGGAGTGGAAGTGGGACGGGATATATATGGACTTCATTACTGGAATTCCACACACTTCCAGAGGTCACGACTCCATTTGGTTGATTGTTGACCGACTCACCAAGTCGGCTCACTTCTTACCCATCAGAGAGCAGGGCTCAGTGGAGATCCTGGGACGTCTCTAAATTCAAGATATTGTATGGATTCATTGTGTTCCATCATCTATCTTCTCCGATCGAGATGCTTGCTTTACTTCCCGACTTTGTAAGGGGTTGCATGAGGCATTCGTGACGCAGCCATGTCGGAGCACTGCCTTTCACCCTCAGACAGATGGTCAGACGGAGAGGACCTTTCAGACTCTCAAGGACATGCTTCGTGCATGTGTCCTCGACTTTGGTCGCAGCTGGGAGGACCACCTACCCTTGGTGGAGTTTGCATACAACAACAACTACCACTCCACCATCAGGATGGGACCATACAAGGCGTTGTAAGGCTGACCTTGCAGGTCACCTCTATGCTCGACATACCCTGGGGAGTCAGATCTTGTCGGACTAGAGATGGTCCAGGACAAGATAGAGAAGGTCCAGGTCATCCAGGAGCGGATGAGGACAGCTCAGAGCTAGCAGAAATTTTATGCTGACAGGAGGCGGAGGCCACTAGAGTTCGAGGATGGCGACCACGTCTTCTTGCGGGTCTCACCTCGACGTGGTATAAGGATATTTGGCCAAGGTGGCAAGTTGTCTCCATGCTTCATCAGACCATTCCAGGTCCTGAGAAGAATTGGCGAGGTGGCTTATCACCTGGCTCTACCGCCTCAGTTGCACCGAGTGCATGACGTCTTCCACGTATCTCAGTTGAGGAGATACGTGCACGACCCGACGCATATCATTGACCATGGGGAGCTGGAAATTGATGATGGGGCGAATTTTGAGGAGGTCCCAATGGAGATCGAGGATCGACAGAAGCGGGTCCTACGTGGATGGTCAATTCCTCTAGTGCACATCAGATGGCAGCACAGGAACCTCCAGGAGGGCACTTGGGAGTTGGTGGCTCAGATGCGTGCACAGTACCCACATTTTTTCCCCTAGTTTTTTTGTATCATTACAGAGATGTAAAGATCTAAGGTGGGATTAATGTAAAGACCCTTAAAATTCAAGGGAAATTTTATACATAATTTTCTTTGGGATTTTACAAGATCGCAGTTTCTGACGGCACTTGATTCTGAGGCCCGGTGTGCCCGGAATTTCTATATGAATTTTAGCTCAGGTATGTTTAGTGAACGAACGAGCGGATTTTTATAACTTTTGAACCGGTGCTCGGAATCCAATTCTGAGGGAACCAATGAATTCACATCGCATGTTTCTTCTTAGGAACACCTATTCCGGAGTTTTGTTTTCACAGGAGGAGTTGTTAAAATTTTTGGAAGATAAAATAAAAAATGAGTTACAATTTTTATTTCTTTTAAGTGGTTTATCCATTTAGTGGAAGTTGGGGTAACCACCCAACATCCCATTAGAGGTTATGAGAGTGGTGGGGCCCACATGAACCCCACCCCTTTATCTTCCCTATCCTTCCATAACCCTCCATTTATTAAGTAAAGTTCAGTTAATTAATTGAGGGAATTAATTCAACTTTTGAAAATCAAATGCTTAAGTTATGTTAATAAAATAAGTGATGAAATTATTTATTTTGGTTTGAATCTTGTTGTGTGAGCCTTTGGAGAAAAGTTGAGAAGCTTGAAGAACTTCTTCTTCTTTGACGACGAAGAATGAGAAGAACGCGAAGAACACAGAATTCCTCAGAGATCGAAGACGCAACACCGATGAATCATTTCTCCGCGACACGACTCTCTCCTACCGCGAAGTCTTCTTCCACGACAGTTATTTTTTCGACGAACCCTTTCTAAACTAATTCGATGAGGTCGGGGAATTATTATATTACGTTTGTTCCTGATTATCTCATCGTTTGATTATCATTTACATGGGGCCTCCTGTTATTGCAATAACGGGAGGAGGTCGGACCGCATGAACATGGCCGACTCTCCTCCCCTTTTTGGTTGTTTGTTATTGATGCGGCTCGGGCAAGGCAATGAGGTGGCGATGCACCATGCGGGGTTTATTAATGAAGGGGGGAGAGACGTGGCGCCGTCGCGCCACGTCGTTGAAGACGAACCAAAGACGCGACACCATCGCACCGCACTGGAGAATAGAAAAAGCACCGCGACTGGAGTGGGGTCACGGTAGAGGGGCGCAGCGCCGTCGCACCGCACCGGACGAACCAAGGCCACGGCTTAAGCCACTGCGGAGCAGGGACCGATGGCCGGAATCGGGCCGCCGGTGTCGGAGTAGGAGGGACAGGCCTTGCCGGTACTGTGGCTGCAGAAGCAGGCAGGTCAGATAGGGGAAGAGCCAGGGGTTCAAAACCCTCGGCTGAACGGATGTGAGCGGCCCCATTATAGGGCCGCAGTTATAACAAGCGGGGGGCAGCCCCCCCCCCCCTCGCATCCCGAACGGCTAGGACATTCGACCGAGCCACTTGGCGCCAGCGTGCTGGGACGGTCCGCCAGGCCGTGCCGCGCCCAAGCGGCCTAGACCCGGACCTGGGTCGGGTCAACCCAGTTCGGGTCGACCTAGGGGGTCGCGGGCCAGGTCGGTCGCGGGCCCGAAACCTCCACTTTCGGACCTCTCACGGTATTTTTCCCATAACATGGGCTATAAATCTCTGATCGATGCACCATCAGTTGTGTAGTGATCCTTGGAATGAGGTGGTCGTATTGGTATATTGTACTCAAGGTTTACGAGAACATTGGGTTCGGTCAGGTTGATTCGTACACGAAACCAACCGGGCCCTCAGAGAGGAAATGCTTATAACATGAGCTCCGGACGTCTGTTTGACGTGCCGTCGACATTGTTAGATTATTCTAATTGAGCTGAACCTTTTGGCTTACTCTGCTTGAGGTTTGGACGCAGTTGGAGTATGGTCGGGTTGGTTTTGACTTAAAAACCAATCGGGCCCATGAGAAGAAAAATCCAATAACTCTCTGACCGAGCGTCTGATAGACGCGCTGTCTATCGCGTTGAGTTCATGTTGATGATTCAGAACTTTTGGATACATCAACACCAGACTTTGTATCAGTTTATGTATCATCCCTCGACTCATGGAGCGAACCCTTCTCGGACGAGCTTACTGTGTGCGGGAACCCTAGAGCTGGCTACGACTGTGAATATGAAGACAACTGTACAGAAATCCATCGTGGATTCGACGATGATGACTACATCACTCAGTGATCCGACGTGGACCAGTGCTACCGATCCTGTGTGGGTCAAATCCTGTGTGGGTCGGTGCCTACAGATCCAATGTGGGACCAATCCTGTGTGGGTCATTGTGGGGGTTAGTTAACTTTCGATCCTATGTGGGTCATTACGGGGGTTAGTTACCTTTCGATCCATTGTGGGTCATTGCGGGGGTTAGTACCTATCAATCCTTTGTGGGTCCAATAGCTTAGATGAATCAGTGGCTACGTCTGATCGTCTCAATCGTCTTATGAAGAAGTATACCTATGTGAGAAAAATCTTGTTTTGCTTTCCTTTGTGGATTGTGTTGTGCTATCCTGTGTGGAATACATTATGCTTTCCTGTGTGGATTTGGTTGTGTTTTCTTGTGTGGACTGGGTTGTACTTGAGCTCGGATGTTGGATCCGAATAAAAATTGGTGACTTAGGTATATGTACAGGCATATACCTATGTAGTGTCGGATGTTACTTCGTCATTGTATCTTTCCTTTGTGGATTATCCTTTGTGGATTCTGGGAGACCTTCGGGGGTCTCGGGGTCCCTACTGTGTAGCTTATACTCACCCCTTCATGGGCTATGCCCGCACTACGTTGTGTTGGTTGCAGACGATGGACAGTGCTGATCTTGGTTAAGGCTTGCAGAGCAGGACGGTACCTGGAGGCGGACCACTGGGCAGGACTTACTCGGAGTGGTCGGCTGGACCTGAGGGGTTGTGGAGGCTATCTGTACCCACCCATTAGGTTGGACTACAAGTGGACGGCTCGAGGCCACATCTTTACTTTTCAGTTGTTGTTTTCCCTTTCCAGTTGTACTTTACTTTCAATTTGGGTTTGTATTCTGGCCCACTTACTTTTCTTCACTTACTGTTGTTCGCAGTTTTTACTTAGTGTTTACTTCTTCTTGCATGCTCTGTGGTGTTTGTTTACTTACAAAGGCAATGCTGTCCCTTTTTACCGGAAATTACACCTTGGTTCTAGTCTCCAGCCCATGGCCTATGAAAGGCGGGCTTGGGGTAGTCACAGCACGGGCCCTGAGGACGGGTCGTGACAAATAGAGTTCTGATTTTTGGGTTGAAATGGGCACTAAAACCAAAAAATTACAGTACATTGAAGATAATGCTACTGTCAATTGTATACAAGGATTATCTGATGTCAGGTTTAATTTCTATGTTTCCACCATTGTTATTTTTATTCATGTTATTGACACACTCATAGGAAAGATATATATAGTCTTGATTGGATCTACCCTTTATAAATCAAAATTTGTTCAAGGAGATAATTATTTTTGTGATAGTTTAATGTTCATTATCTATGATTATTTGGATTAATATATATATATTATTGATAAAATAAATAGTTATAAATAGGTGAATCTTAGAGGAATTATAAACGTTATATATTAAGGTGAGAAATAAGGTATTTATAGCATGAGGAAGCACCCATTAGAAAAAAGTATTTCACTAATTTATAAGAACATATATTAATCGCCCACCAATAACGTTTAAAGAAACCATTATTGAAGCCACAAAAGACACAGAGAACTATCAGGATTCAGTCTAAAGATAGTTTTATTGATTTCATGATCCATTAGAGTGTTGAGGAGGAATGTGTTGTCCACCTCTGTGATCACTGATGTAATGGCCTCATAAAGTTGGAATTTGTTAATATCAAAACCAATAAAGATGGATTCATTTTACGAGATGATGTTATAACCGATATCCTATTTATTTAAAGTAGGATTCCACCATCCTTTAGAAAGGATAACGACATGCATGCTTCCAGTTTCTTTAAAGTGATGTATTGAATTTGGTGTTTCTGTAACCATTTGTTTCCCATTTAATATTAAATTATTTTTTACTGATATTATATTTAAACATGATGAAGGAGTTTAGTTTGAAATTAATTCTTTGTTTTTTATTTGGATCACTGTTGAGGGTAGAGGTGGGGTTATTGCTCAGAATATCGTTGAGTTCATTCTCGAGATTAATGATTTCATTATGAAATTGTTTAAATTTAGTGTGGCACCAATATTTTAGAGTTTTTTTACATGGTTTAATTTTTTGTTACAAGTAAAGGCATATTTGTTATGAGACATTGATGATAAAATGTTTTGGATGATACGGGTTAAATCATCATCAAAGAACCACACATTGTCAAATCTACATAGAAATCTGTGTTTCATGTCATTGGAGGAGACATGAACTAAGATTGGGTGATGATCAGAGTCATCCTGGAAGGAATGGTGTAAAGATAGTGCCCCATTTATCTAAACAAGTGACATTTTTGAAGGCTCAATCCAATTTAGAGGCAAACACATTGTTATAATGCCTTATAAACAAAGTGTATTTCACACTAGTGAGATTAATTTTAATTATATATTCATCTTCAATTGAGGCTTTAAATTCTATCATGGATAAAGAAGCATGACATGGAAAATTTTCTCACTTGAGTTATGAATGGAAATAATTTCACCAATAAGAAAACATGGTTCATTAATTATAGTGCCTAGATATGATAGATCAATCCAAGGAGTTCTTCTTTCTTGATATCTATTATTAGCATAAGACAAGCGTCATAAAGAATGTGTGCCATTAATATTAAAAGTGAAACATAGAATATGGATAGAGATGTTGAAAACAGTAAGATTCATTAATGAATAGTGCACAAAATCCATAAGGGATGAGAATTGAGAGTATCATTGATTGCACTAGTAAACACATAATTATATTGACATAAATATGACTATTTTGGGGAAAATGTAATTTTAGGTCCAATAATATAAAATATCAAAGAGAGATGGGTGTTAACCATTATTTATAAAACAATTATCATGTTAGAGTTAGAGATAACATGATAATTCCAAAATATTATCTTCAGTGAAACCTATATTTGGAGTTATTACTCCATTCTTTATTTTTTTGGATCCATTATATCTAGTATACCTTCTTAGCTCTTTAGTGTTAATGGTCGGTACTTGTTCATTTCAAGATGTAATAGGGTTCTTCATTATAGGATCCTTTATTGGATCATTCATAGTTGAGTCTGTAGAATTTAAAGAACACCCAAACATATGATTAATATATTGTATAATTATCTTGTTTGCAGACTTCATAGTGTATGCATCACTAACGTTATGTTGTGAAGTAGTAGTACCTCGTTCCTTTGAATGAGATGTCATCTACTATTTGACAATGCCTAGATATGATGTATGGAACAACATCTCTACTATGGTTTCATTATTGGATTGCATATCATTAGTTTCCTATACCATTTTTGTATTACCATGTCTAATAGATTCATTTTTTTATTTCAAGGTCTGAACAACCAAAGGTATGATGGTCAAATTCTCTTGGTCGATAGGATTACTATTAGATTTAATGTGTGTAGTGGGAGAAAGAAACTAATTAATTCACTTTTTTTCCTTTCATTCTTCATTTATAGATTAGTATCATTATTATCTATGGTAGAGGGGTTGTTCTTATTAAAAAAAATATCTTAGCGGGTATAATTAATGAAGCCTTAAAGAATGGGTCTGGTTTCTCCACACAAAAATCCACCATTGGTTGAGGATTCCATGTAGAGACACTGATATCCTAGATTTTAGGATCTTGTACCAAGGGTGTACTTCTATAAATGGTTTATCCCTCATACCACGATTATGTTAAAAATTTTGTATGAGATAACAACATGATATATGATCAATAAAACATGTATTCGGTTATTCATTCTTTTTGTACTAACCTAATAATGTCTAAGACTAGAATTTCAATTTGATCTAAGAGGCCTCGGTCTTTATTGTAGTTTCCATCCTCTTCAGTAATATCATCCCTATTAGAACTCGAGTTTTCCCCTATGTGTGGCAATCTATTTGATTTTTTTACCCATGTTTAGTTTTTCTTTATGTGGTTTTAGGTATATACATTACTTGTGTTTTATCTCTTCTATTTTTCCTTATTTCCTTCCAAACATTTTCAGTTGGTTGATGTATTTGTTTTCTAATTACCCTAAAACTGTATATTGTATGTCCAATGATCATAAAATGGTCACAAAAGGGAGGATTCCACTCATATTCAATTATAATTTAATTTTTTATTCATTATAATTGAAATTAATTTTATTTGGATTCATAAATCAATGATAATTTCAAACATAACTCTAGAAAGGAGTTATAAGTCGGTATTTAAGGTTCAGTGATCAATTTTGATGGAAGATCCTAAGCAGGAAACAATATCATTCAAAATTCGTGGGTGACAAAAGAGCCAATTATGTCCATGAAGATTGATCCAAACTTATTCCACCGTGTTCCTATAAGTATATAGATTAAATGTAGAGTCTCTGTCAGAATGTCTAACGAAAACCGGTTTTAGATTTATGTTTTATTTCTTCCATACCCTCTCTAGATCCTCTTGAGTTTTTCAACAGAATGTGAAAATATAATTTCACTATTAAGATTGGTATCTAGTTCAAAAAATTCTATTAGTGTGCAATACTGGTATATAATTTAGATAAAGGACAAGGGATGATATGATTTAGTTGGGTAATGTGGCCCATGAATAAAAATATGCACATTTTCTTTAATTGTTCAAGAGCATACAAGTCTAATTCTACCAGGAACCCACCATTATCAATCATCTTTACAAGGGTAGGCTACATCTTGATTTCTTTACCTAGAAATATACTAGTTATAACGTCTACGAATGAGATCTCTTGGGACATAATGAGGATGGAATTATTTCAATTATTTTCATCAAGGGAATCTTCATTATTTTTTTCCATGACAAAAACTTGAGCATTGGGTACCAGCTTCAACCGAGGAGGAACGAAGTGGTGGTAATGAACTCCCCCAGGCATAAGGAAAACCTCTTAGCTCATACAGACTATATGAATTGAGTGAGGGAGCTATAATCGATTTAGGGTTTTATAGAGAGATTTTATTCCTTCTCTCTTGAATCACAATACATGTCATCAACCATCTCCATTTATACCATTTTTTAATAATCCCTTACTTTTTTAGTATAATTTATCCCACGATACCATCATTGAAAACATGGTAAGGTCATATAAAATTATTTATACATATTTAATTAAGGAAAAAACTTTTTTAATTTTTCTATTAGATACCATTATATGTGGGGTGGCTGATACATCCATGTGTCATCTATACAATTCATATGATATTTTTTATTTTCAAATTTTTTAATCCTTTTGAGACTCCTGTTAATTTCCATTCATAATTAATATAATTTTACTCTCATTTCACTAGTTACATAAAGTAATGTAATAAAAACATATTTTGGTTTACTGTAATGATTTACTAATATGTATTTTTTATTTCAACACATAAATTATAATTGCCATATTTTTTAGGGAAAGAATAATATTTCACACTAACCCAAAAAAATCTACCACATTTGAAATATTATTTAGTAATAAATCTATCAAAGAAATTTCCACCATTATTTCAATCACATTGAAATTATTTTGATATAATGATATATTTAAATTCTATCACATTAATTTGAAATAGTGAGGACATAATTTGATATTATTTTTGAGAGAAGAAATGATGGATAGAAATAACCTTTTTATTTAATTTATGGGCATCCTATATTCAGAATATTTGGGATGATATTAATTTATTCATTTTTAATTAAAGGTTTGTTTTGTTTTAATTCATTGAATGATATTATTCCTATAAAAAGAATGTTTTTATTTATAAATATGTTAAATGAGTTGAAAAAAATATTAATATTTTACTGATTCAAAATTAATTTTTATTCGTTTATCATAATGATATATATATAATTCATTATGATTGATATTGAATTATAATGTTGTGAAATGTTTTTAGGAAGAAATATATAATTTATGAATAAATGGGTAAAACTGGATACAAATATGGTTAATCTATCGAATCATTTTTATTTGATTTAAAACATATTAATGATGTTTTATAAAGAAAAAAGGTTTCTGGATATTACTATATAATAATGGACAATAATTTTAGTCCACAAGGATTTAATTTCTCAACAGGATTTACATTTGAAAATGTTAATATCAAGGTGTACCTAATGTGAAAATAATAATAATGGAAACACTAAATAATTGGAATGTATTGGATAAATCTATTAAATATTTATGACCAAGAGATTATATATTCCATGATAGAGATGTACTTGAATATTTATTAATCAATAATATGAATTAGAATATAAAATATCGATTTTTTCTCCCCACAAATATGTATTAAAACATTCATATATCTAATATAAATTGAGTGTATTTGAACCAATATGAAATTAAAGAATTAATATGAAATGTAAATATAAAACGATGATTCCATTTTTATAATTCTAGGGTAAATATATGAACATTATTACATATACAAGGACCCATTTTGGTGTGTGTAATGACACTAAAATTGAAAGTAGAAACATTGTATTCGATATAATGTATAAGTACAAAAGGGGATATAATATCCTAAAAATTTATAATTTATTAAATATTTTAATTGAAATAAATATATTTTATATCTTACAAATCATGTGGTAATTTCTTATTTCAATAAATGTGCACCAATGAGTTTCTTAAATGTATTGCATTATATAAAAGATGATGTTTTACTGAACAATAATATATTATTAAGATATTATTTTGTATTATATTAAAATAAAAATTAGAGGATATAAATAGTGGTAAATAAATTATGAAAGGTTACTTTTTGAACAAATATATAATGAATTCATTTGTTACAAATTTATTGAATATAAATACTAGTTTTGATTGAATTTAATGTTAAATATTATTATTTTTATGCTTACAGATATGTTATATCATTTTAAATTAAATTAATTAAAAAATTTAGTTATATTAAATTGATATTTATATATATATATTATATTCAATAAAATATTTTTTCAATTCACTAAATAAATTTTATTAACTGATGATAAAAACAAAATCTATTTTTTTGATAAAATATGATATTTTATTTATGGACTTTTCACCACATTTTAATGTATTACCCATTATAAATAATATTTTTGACACATTTAGAAAAGAATAATATGTTAAAATAAACATAATATATTGTTGTGAAACAAAAAAATTAGTTTATCGGAAATTTATATATTTTTTTCCCTAATGTATAATTTTTTAATTTACGGTGAAAAATAATAACTTTTACTTTAAAACTGGTTTTTCATATGATTTATATATATGATTAAATTATATTTTATATTGATGTTAATTTTTAATTTAATAACATTTTTATTAAATAATCTAAATTTGGAAATTTTAATCAATTTTAATTTTTAATTTATTTTACAAACATAGAAAACATTGAGATGTTTTTAATTTTGTAACTCTCAATTTATTTATATCAATGGGAATTGATTTAAATAATCCTATGTCACTTTTTATAATTTTAATTCAAAAAAAAAATGATTTCATATTTTGAATAATAATAATTTTTAAATTATCATATGTCCAACTTATTTTTTTACCAAAAATATATGTTCTGTTTTTTAAATTTATTTACAATTATTAAGGTAAAATTAAGATTAATATGGGACTAAACCTTAATCTTATGTGCCCAAATAGCCTAGAAAAATTTAAAACGATCCATTTTATGGACATATTTATATTATAGACTCCCATTGATATATTTTTACCATTATACATCCACATTAAATTTGATAAATGTATATGTAATTGAATTTTCATAATATTACAAGATTGACACTCCCCTGACACTATAAAATGCATCATCTCCTTTGAAATCCTTTTTTCTCTTATGAAACATTTCCTAGACCATTATCTACCTGAATATATCATAAAACTCTTCCAATAATACAAGAATGATCCCATTGGGTGTAAATCCATCCCTGGAAGAATTTTGGTACAATCCAAAATATGTTACCTAAATAAGGGGAAATATATTTCCTGAAGAGATTTAGTTTTATATCCATTCAAATAAACATAAACACTCAGTATTATATTATATTATAAATATACATGTATGATTAGTATAATAAGTCATTTTTATGATAATTGTTCCACCTGAAATTATACAAACATCAATCTAATGGGAAATGAACTTACTATTTCAGTGAATAGAGAACTATTACCTCACAAAACGTTGATTGTTCATTTATCCATTTCCACCTCACAATGTGGCCATTATGATGGAAAATATATTAATAATTATTTATATGATATTTATTTTTAATTTATTTTTTATTTTATTCTTTTATAACACATAAAATTATTCTTCCAATTATGTATAAATAATATAACATCATTTGTTGAAGTGTTTACTACCGCCTCTTCAATGTGATGTGACACCTTAATAGTAAACATGGACATATAAACGATTTTTTGAATTAAATTTATGTGACATAAACAATATATATATGATATTAATGACATACTAATATTTATGTAAATAAAATATATATATATATATATATTGTTAATTTTTTTTAATACTTTTTCACACACTTAAAAAAGATTGACGTTGTGTGTGGATGTATGGACTATCACCTCCTCTATATGATGTGATTACATTTACATCACATTAATTATATTTATATGTATATTTGATTATATAAAGATAAAATCATGATATAATTATCAATCTATAATTCATTTATTCTTCCAAAATTCTTTTAATAACATTCATTAAAAATGAAAATGTTACATATGTGTTTATATTCCCTACCATATCCATTCTTGTAACACTGATTGATCCTTAAAATCCACATGTTATTATATATTTCAAATGTAAAATTATTCTATATATATAATAATTATTTCCTCATAATTATTTTTTGATATGTTATATAATGTCCACATTGACCATAGTTGACCTAACAATGTTCTTTCTAACCCAAAAACAGAATTTGGTCTAACACCCGACGAAAACGTAATTGATTAAATAGTTTTAAATAACATTTTAATTTGTCCAATAAAATAGATTATACAAAAAAAATGTTTATCAATAATTTAGATAATTAACAAAAGTTTATTAAATAGTATTTTTAATGATGTTCGACCAAAATGGAACCACAATGTGTGGTATTCTTGTCTTGCTTTTCATTATAGGTTTCATATTCCACAAAAAAAATACTAATTGTGTGTAGTTTATCTAATGTCCCTTTTGATGCATTATATCATGATCCCTTTTGCATCATAGTATGAAAATGTTTACTTCATGGGTATTATGATTGATATTCTTAAATTGGTATGGGGCACATAATGATGTTTAATGATTATTTTCCTCAATATAATATTCTTAATGATTATCTCTGAAAGCCCACTCCATTTTGTGTTTTTTAGATTTATCATGAGAAATTAAATTTGTTGTCATCATTTTTAATTAGTTTTCATATCCATATTATCACACAATGAAAATTTTTATTTCCTAAAAAATATATCATTTTATATAAATTGTTGACTTTGATAGTTATATGATTAACTGTGGAATTACTTCTAAATATAAATATTCTATTCTATAGGAATAAATATTTAAGGAATAATGTTTATTCAATATACATGGAATTCATTTGATAACAAATACATGGGTTGGGGACAATTTTTTGAAATCACTACTGGATGAGGACCTATTAATACAATACATTCAATGCATCGACAGTCTCATGAGACGAATTAGATTGAAAAATCATAATAGTTAATCTTTCTATTTATAGTATAGGAGTCATGTTCCTACGAAAAAATATGTTCAACTGTTAGTCATATCATTTATGAAAAATTTAGTCATTATTTATCCATGATATTTTTATTCGACGTATCTATTAGTGTATTTCAATTTTAGTTCACTTTTTTAATGGAATGTGTTTCCAATATATTATCTTTCTATATAAATATTACCTTATCAAGTTATTTTAATGGAATATGTTATTATATTTTTATATTTAAATGTAAATATAGTTCCATTGATTATATATTGATTCTGGATTACTCAGCCTTAATGGTCATTTAAATCACCATTATTATGATTCCATTCCTCATGTTATGAAGAATTATTAATTGAATAAACATTCACATATGTTGTTTATTTATTTTTATTATGTGACATGTTTATAATTTCTCATTCCAATGTATTATGGTTATCAAGTATGTAATCTATCATTAAATTTCTCATAAAATGAATGGTCGTTCGTGATTTGATTCCTTTTAAAATTGAAAAGGTAATAAAATAATTCCCCAATAACAAGGTTATAGGTTTGGGGAATTATTGTTGGTATCAATAGAAGTCTAGAAATAACCTTGGGAATTAGATTTATAACACCTAGATTAGAGAGTATAACCTCATGATAATAATTGAGGATATGTATAGAGGAACGCTATATTTTTTTGGTATGATATATATTATATGGATATTTAGGGAATAAAAATAAATATTAATATAATAATAGTGGGTATGGATCTAGCACAAATTTTCTAGGAGTAACAACCATGACAAGGTGTTTCGGGCCTGACCTAGTGTAACATGGTGCATGAAAATAAACCTTAATGTGCATTGTAAAGACCCGTAAAATTCAAGGAATTTTTTTTCATAATTTGCTTGGGAATTTTACAAGAATTCAGTTTCTGACGGCAACTGATTCCAAGTCCCGGTGTGCCCGGAATCATTTTCTGAATTTTGGCTCGGGTACGTTCAGTGAAAGAACGAGCGGGTTTTTCTAACTTTTGAACCGGTGCTCGGAATCGAATTCAGGCAGCACCGATGGAATCGCAGTGCCGATATTTGCTTAGAAATGCCTTTTCCGGAGTTTAATTTGCTCAGCTGTGGTTTTTAATTTTTGGGGTTAAGTGAAGAAAATAAAATAAAGTGGTGCGAAAACTTTATTTTATTTCACTTAATGCCACTTAATTCCACTTAGATCCACTTAAGCTAAGTTGAAGCGGATAGGGTGGAATCCAAAATATCATACACACTTGGTAGGATATTTGTGTGGTGGGGCCCACACGAGCCCCACCGTTTCTTTTCCTCTAAGTAACGCACCCGCGAAAACTCCTCTTTAATGAAAGTCATCTCGTGTGTTTTCTAAAACTCTTAACGCTCCTATTAATTGGACAGTTAAGACGTTACCATTAATTCACCGAATTAATGGTTCGTTTCATAACATGTTTTTCAAATTTTTGGCATGTAATAAAATAAGACCAACACATGTTTTTCTTGGGTGCAGATTGTTGAGAAGATTTGAAGAATTCTCTAAGGCTTGAGATCCTCATCCTCCTTCATGAAGAACGCGAAGAACGCGAAGAACGCCGACCTTCGACGAAAGGCAACGAAGAACGCCAAACCCTCAGAGATCGACGACACGACGCCATGTACTACGACGCCGACGATTCTCCTCCCACGACGTTCTTCTGCGACAATCCTTCCCCGGGACAATCTTCGATCAACACTGATTGAGGTAGGGGATTATGGATCATTTAAATTTCCTTTGTGGATTTTATCCTCAACATGGATTTAATTCGTGAAATTAAATCTGTGTGTTTTCTTTAACCCTCGGAGATCGTCGACGCAACGCCGTGTTCCACGACGACGCGACACACCTTCCGCGACACGACGATCATTTTTTCCGCGATGGTTAATTCCGAGAAGAACTCTCGTTCGACGACTACGACGAGGTTGGGGTTTTAATTCTTTAAATCTTTGTGATTTATACCTACGATGTTTGATTAAAAATTTTTGGGAGACTTCTAAAACCTCTAATGCGGTGGGTGTGGACTAACAAACATGTCCGAACCCATCGCCCCTTTCGTTATTGGTGTGAGAAACAGCAGACGTCGACAAAATCAACCGCACGGGCGATGTAAGGTCCTTGCAGTGAAGGACGGACCCCGGGAGGGCTTTTGGAAAATAAGGAAAGGAATTCCGACCACCGGAACTCATCCGGTGGTCCGCGGAGTGACCCACTGGTGCGCCACATAGGCACGGCGGTGGAAGGCGGCAGCGCCCGGCGCGCCGCCGTGGAGGACCGCCGCGGCTGAAGCGACGACAGCAGCAGCGCGGTCCCGCGACCGCGCGGGACCGGTGGAGCACGGGATGCGGCGGCCCGGCCGTGTCCGCTGGGAAGGGAATCCCCATGTTGTGCCGAGGTTCTCTCACGTGGGGGCAGTGTGCCCCCCCGCCAGCGGCTCGGCCGTCACAGCCGAGCCGACCCGCCGGCCGGCCGGGCCGGGCCCAGACCCCCCGTTTTCAGACCTTTTCGGTCTTTTGCTCATAACATGAGTTGCGGACCTCTGATCGACACACCGTCAGTGGTGCTGTGATCCTTGGATCGAGGTGGTCATTTCGGTATATTGCACGCAATGTTTCGAAGTACTTTGGGTTTGGCCAGGTTGGTTCGTACACGAAACCAACCGGGCCCTCAGAGCGGAAACACTCATATCTTGAGCTACGGACGTCTGATTGACATGCCGTTGACCTTGATGGATTACTCTAAGTGAGAAAAATCTTTTTACATACTTAGCCTGAGGATTGGACGGAGTTGGAGTACGGTCTGGTTGGTTTTTCCTTAAAAACCAACCGGGCCCCTGGGATGAAAAAGCCAATAACTCTCAGACCGGGCGTCTGATTGACACGCCGTCTGTGACGTTGAGTTCCTTTTGACGAAACAAAACTTTTGGATACATAAACTATGAACTATGTGTCATTTGATGTATCAGCCTCTCGGCTCGTGGAGCGGACCCTCCCGAACGAGCTTGCTGTGTGCAGGAACCCTAGAGCTGGCTGCAACTGCGACGATGACGACGACTGTGCAGAGATCCTTAGTGGATTCAACGGTGACGACTACACCACTCAGCGATCCTTTGTGGATCAGTGCTACCGATCCTGTGTGGGTCCGATCCTGTGTGGTTCAGCGCTCAGCGGTCTTGTGTGGGCTAGCGCCTATAGATCATGTGTGGGTCTGATCCTGTGTGGGTCATTGCGAGGGTTAGTTACCTATCGATCATGTGTGGGTCAGATCCTTTGCGGGTCATTTCGGGGGTTAGTTATCTATCGATCCTATGTGGGTAAGATCCTTTGTGGTTCATTGCGGGGGTTATTTACCTATCTATCCTGTGTGGGTCAGATCCTCTGTGGGTTATTGCGGGGTTTAGTTAACTATCGATCCTGTGTGGGTCAGATCCTTTGTGGGTCATTGCAGGGGTTAGTACCTATCGATCCATTGTGGGTCCAACGGATTAGATAAATTAGTGGATATATCTGATCATCTCTATCTTCATACAAAGAAGTATTCCTATGTGAGCTGAATCCTGTTTTTCTTTCCTATCTGGATTGTGTTGTGCTATCCTGTGTGGATTTACGTTTTTCTTTCATGTGTGGACTGGGTTGTACATGGGTTCGGATGTTGGAGCCGAATGAGAATTGATGACTTAGGTATATGTATGGGAATATAACTAAGCAGTGTCGTATGTTACTTCGTGATTGCATCTTTCCTTTGTGGATTATCCTTTTTGGATTCTAGGAGACCTTCGGGGGTCTCGGGGTCCCTACTGAGTAGCTTATACTCAACCATGCACAGGCTATGCCCGAACTACATTGTGTTGGTTGTAGATGACAAACAACGCTGATCGTGGTTGAGGCTTGTGGAGGAGGACGGTACCTGGAGGTGGACCACTAGGTGGGACGTACTCAGAGCGGTCGGTTGGACCCGAGGAGTAGTAGAGGCTATCTGTACCCACCATTCAGGTGGGATTTCCAGTGGACAGCTCGACGATGCGGATTTACTTTTTTGTTGTTGTTTTACCTTCCAGTTGTACTTTACTTTCAGTTTGGGTTTGTATACTGGCCCACTTGCTTTTTCGCACTTACTGTTGTACTTAGTTTTTACTTAGTGTTTACTTCTGTCTGCTTGCTCTATGGTGTTTCTGGTTTACTTTACAACGTAAATGCCTTCCCTTTTACCGTGAATTACGCCTTGGGGCTAGTCGCCAGCCCCTGGCATATGGAAGGTGGGCTTGGGGTAGTCACGACACGGGCCCTAACGACGGGCCGTGAAAAATTGGTATCAGCAGAGTTCGGTTCAACCGCAGAACTTTGGACTCTGATCTTTTTCATTGTGAGGCAATAGTGTTAAGCGTATTGGGTGTGGTTATCAGTCCAGGGTGTCCAGTGTTGGTGCGGAGGCCGACGTATCCGTACACCAGGACCCTGACTTCTGATTTCCGACTTAATGCACGAAAACATTGATTGCATCTGTGTTTCAGGTTTTCTTTGTGATTAAATTGTGTCAGCTCACTAGGTATATTGTTCTGACCGTGTCACACCTATTTTTTTTTTTTCAGGATGGCCCCACGACAGCAGCCTGATAGGGTTCTGAGATTTGAACGTGAAGATAGCCCGCCGAGTAACGAGGCCTCGGTATAGGGCCCTTTGACAGCTGAGGCACCGGCGGTACCTTTACCCATCGAGCCACCGATGCTTCCAGCCCCAGCCGCTGACGATGCACGTCGCCTTAGTGCACTGCATGAGTTCTAGCGCCAGTGACCTCCCAGGTTCCGCGGGGAGATGGATCCCCATGCAGCTGAGTATTGGCTAGAGGCAGTGGTACGAGTTTTCCGGTGAGTGAGGACACCAGCAGACATCATGGTGATCCTCGCGGTGAGCCTACTGCATGCGGTAGCAGACCGATGGTGGAGTTTGAGCATCCAGGTGCAAGATGAGGCATCTATTCTCTGGACCGACTTTGAGAGCCTCTTCCGGTCAGAGTTTGTCCAAGCCAACCTCTGTGTGGGGTGCATCCAGGAGCTTCTTCAGCTACGACAGGGTAGCTTGAGGGTCACCCAGTACTCGGCGATATTTACCGATCTCTCGCGCTACTCGACAGACATGGTACGAGACCCATTATTTTGGTCCCGGACCTTTGAGCAGGGTTTGAGACATGAGATCAGGTCATCGCTGATCCCCATCAGCATTCCGACTCAGGCAATAGTACTGGAGCGAGCCCTATTGATCGAGAGCTTTCATGCTGAGCCTTCATCAGCACTGAGACCTAACGCAGGGTGGCACGTAGCAGAGTCTTATGCAGTAGGTAGTCGACGGATGACTAATGGGTCCAGGCAGACCAGACCCTCAGGCAGACGACCTCAGCACACTAGCTCAGCAGTGCAGGGCACATAGCGCGGAGCCAGTCTTTCGAGAGGCAGGCAGTGCTACACATGCAGCAGGCAAGGCCACATGGATCATGACTGCCTGAACCACTGTGTTGAGGAGAAGCATATGGTATTGGGTCCACCCAGGTAGAGGTAGAGGGTCGACCGTGGTGGTCCTCAGGGAGCAGGTGGACAAGGAAGAGGAGCTGGAGGGCAGAGACAGGCACAACACCAAGCGGCGGAGGCCTACGACCACGGCGCGCCCGAGATGATTCGAGGTACCATCTATGTCTATTCCACCCTTGATGCAGTTCTTATAGACACAAGAGGGAGTCACTCTTTCATATCCACTGCCCTTATTCAGAGCTCGGAGATTCCGAAAAAGCCGTTGGCTCGATCCTTACGGCTAGAGACTCCTACGGGAGCAGACTCGACGATTACCCCTGGTGCCGACCGTGTGAGCTTACTCTAGGAGGCGAGAGCTTTGGCTGGGATATTCTTGTAGTGGCGTCGAGGCCTTACGATGTCAACTTGGGCATGGATTGGTTATCTACAGTCCATGCTCATATTGACTGTATTAGGCGCAAGGTGCGATGTGTACGCACCGACGGGAGCAGGTTCACCTTCACTGGCGAGAAGGGAGCCTTCGCAGCACATGATAGACTTTCGCAGAGTAGAGGACAGCCCATTACACATCATTTTACTAGCCTCATCCTAGGAGTAGTAGAAATGTGATGTCCTAGTCTTTCTGCAGTGGTAGATCTGTATGCAGACGTCTTTCCTGACGACATTGTAGGACTACCTCCTCGTAGAGAGGTAGACTTTTATATTGACTTGTACCCCGGGACAGCCCCGATATCGACTCCAGCGTATCAGATGGCCCCCGCTGAGCTTCAAGAGCTACGGGGATAGTTGGAGGACTTGCAGGGAAAGGGATTCGTCCGAACCAGTGTTTCACCTTGGGCTTCCCTGATATTGTTCGCCAAGAAGGCGGACATGAGCCTGCGACTTTGTGTCGACTATCGTCGACTGAACCATGTGACAGTGAGGAACAAGTATATGCTACCGAAGATTGATGACCTCTTCGATCATATCACGGGAGCACGGTGGTTTTCTAAATGTCAGTTTAGGATACGCGAGGTCCACTTCTTTGGGCACTTCATCTCTGAGGCGGGTGATGCGGTGGATCTTGCGAAGATCGAGGCAATGATAGCTTGGGATCCACCCAGGAGCGTGACGGAGGTGCGGAGATTCTTGGGGATAGCTGGATACTACTGGTGATTTGTGCCAGACTTCTCCAGAGTTGCAGCACCATGCTCTTCTTTGACAAAGAAGGGGAAACCCTTTGTGTGTTCAGACAGATGTCAGCAGAGCTTCCAGGAGCTGAGACAAAGATTGACCAGCGACCCTATCTTGAGGCTGCCCGATGGGGGAGTAGGGTACGTAGTCTACTGCGATGCATCAAGGACCAGACTCGGATGTGTCCTGATGCAGGAGTGGGTGTTGATCACCTTAGGATCACGTCAGTTGAGGCCACATGAGCAGAAGTTCGCTACCCATGACCTGGAGTTAGCAATAGTGGTCTTCGCTCTGAAGACATGGCGACACTATCTGATGGGCGAGTGCTTTACAGTCTTTTCTGACCATCAGAGCCTCAGGTAAATATTTTCTCAGAAGGACCTGAACATGAGACAGCGGCGATGGCTCGATTTCCTCCAGGACTATGACTTTGAGAGAGTCTATACTTCTGGGAAGGGGAACATGGTAGCCGATGCTCTCAGCAGGAGGATGGGCATTCAGCTACTTGAGGAGGCGACATACAAACTAGCCCCTTTGTGGATATCCCTCGTGGATAGAGATGGAGAAGCCATCCTTCAATCTATCATAGTCTATCCTCCAATACTACAGCAGGTCAGAGAGGCACAACATGGGGACGCTGACTGTGAGATGCAGCGTGCACATATATCCTCAGATCTGATGGTTTCTCCCTTGGAGCAGAGCACGACATCCTTTTCAGAGGACGTACCTTGGTACTAGTTTCTTTACAGGAGGATGTGATGAGAGAGTTTCCCACTTCTCCTTTGGCGGTACATCCTGGAGTGGCGAAGATGTACCCAGATCTCAGACGACAGCACTGGTGGCCAGGCATGAAGAAGGTTGTGGCAGAGTTCATTTCTCGATGGCACACCTACCAGCAGGTGAAGGTGGAGCATCAGGTACTAGCAGGCTTGGTACAACCCTTGGAGATCCCGGAGTGGAAGTGGGACAGCATATCTATGGACTTCATGAATGGACTTCCACACACTTTTAGAGGTCACGACTCTATTTGGGTGATTGTCGACCGACTCACCAAGTCGGCTCACTTCTTACCCATCAGAGAGCAGAGATCAGTGGAGAGCTTGGGACGTATCTACGTTCCGGATACTGTACGGCTTCACGGTGTTCCATCATCCATCGTCTCTAATCGAGATGCTCGCTTTACTTCTTGGATTTAGAAGGGTTTTCAGGAAGCATTCGGGACGCAACTACGTCTGAGCACCACCTTTCACCCTCACACGGATGGTCAGAATGAGAGGACCATTTAGACTCTCGAGGACATGCTCCGCGCATGTGTCCTCGACTTTGGTCGCAGCTGGGAGGACCACATACCCTTGGTGGAGTTTGCGTACAACAACAGCTACCACTCCTCCATTGGGATGGCACCGTATGAGGCGTTGTACGGCCGACCTTGCAGATCATTTTTGTGCTTGACAGACCCTGGGGAGTCAGCACATGTGGGACTAGAGATGGTCTGGGCCACGACAAAGAAGGTCCATGTCATCCAGGAGTGGATTAGGACAGCTCAGAGCTGGCAGAAGTCTTATTCTGAAAAGAGGCGGAGGCTACCAGTGTTTGGGGATGATGACCACGTCTTCATACGTGTCTCACCTCGACGTGGTTTACGGAGATTTGGCCGAGGCGGCAAGTTTTCTCTACGCTTCATCGGACCATTCCATGTCCTTAGCAGGATTGGAGAGGTAGATTATCTCCTGGCTCTACCACCTCAGTTGCACCGGGTGATCGACGTCTTCCACGTATATCACCTGAGGAGATACGTGCATGACCCGACACATATCATTGACCATGGGGATCTAGACGTTGATGATGGGGTGACTTTTGCAGAGGTCCCTCTGGAGATCGAGGATCGACTGGAGTGGGTCCTACGTGGACGATCGATTCCTCTTGTGCACATCAGATGGCATCACAGGAATGTCCAGGAGAGCACTTGGGAGCGGGAGGCTGAGATGCATGATCTGTACCCACTTTTGTTTCCCTAGTTTTTGAAGTATCTTTACGGGGAAATAAAGCCCTGAGGTGGGAGTGTTGTAAAGACCCGTAAAATACAAGGAATTTTTTTTCTTAATTTTCATGTGAATTTTACAAGAATTTAGTTTCTGACGGTACCTGATTCTGAGGCCCGGTGTGCCCGGAATCATTTTCTGAAGTTTGGCTCGGGTACATTCAGTGAACGAATGAGCAGGTTTTTCTAACGTTTGAACTGGTGCTCAGAATCAAATTATGAGGGCACCGATGGAATCGCAGCGCCGATATTTTCTTAGAAACGCCTTTTCCAGAGTTGCGTTTGCTCGGGTGGGGTTTTTAATTTTTGGGGTTAAGTGACGAAAATAAAATAAAGTGGTGTGACAACTTTATTTTATTTCACATAAAGCAACTTAAATCCACTTAAGATAAGATGAAGTGGATAGGGTGGAATCCAAAATATCCTACCCACTTGGTAGGATATTTGTTAGGTGGGACCCACAAGAGCCCCACCGTTTCTTTTCCTCTAAGTAACGAACCCGTGAAAACTCCTCTTTAATGAAAGTCAACTGGTGCGTCTTCTAAAACTCTTAACGCTCCTATTAGTTGGACAGTTAAGACGTTACCATTAATTCACCGAATTAATGGTTCTTTTCTTAACTTGTTTTTCAAATTGTTGGCATGTAATAAAATAAGACCAACACACGTTTTTCTTGGGTGAGGATTGTTGATAGGATTTGGAGAAGACTCCAAGGCTTGAGATCCTCATGCTCCTTCGCAATGAACGTGAAGGACGCGAATAACGCGAAGAACGCCGACCGTTGACGAAAGGCGATGAAGAATGCCAAACCCTCGGAGATTGACGACGCGACGTCGTGTACCGCGACACCGACGATTCTCCTCCCATGATGATCTTCTGCGACAATCCTTCCCCGCGGCAATCTTTGATCAACACCGATTGTGGTAGGGGATTATGGATCTTTTAAATTTCCTTTGTGGATTTTATCCTCAACATGGATTTAATTCGTGAAATTAAATCTGTGTGCTTTCTTTAACCCTCGGAGATCGTCGACGCGACGCCGTGTTCCGTGATGACGCAACACCCCTTCCGCGACGCGACGATCCTCTTCTTCCGCGACGGTCAATTCCGTGAAGAACTCTCGTTCGACGACTACGACGAGGTAGGGGTTTTAATTATTTAAATCATTGTGATTTATACCTGCGGCGTTTGATTAAAAATTGTTGAGATACTTTTAAAACCGCTAACGCGGTGGGTGTGGACTAACGAACAAGTTCGAACCCACCGCCCCTTTCGTTCTTGGTGTGCGAAACGTAGGACGTCGACAAAATCAGCTGCACGGGCGATGTAAGGACCTCACAGTGAAGGAAGGACCCTAGGAGGGCTTCTGGAGAAGACAACAAGGAATTCCGACACCCGGAACTCATCCGGTGGTCCGTGGAGTGACCCGCTGGCGCGCCACGTCGGCACAGCGGCGGCGGCGGCGGAAGACGGCGGCTCCCGGCGCACCGCCGTGGAGGACCGCTGCGGCTGAAGCCGCGGCGGCAGCAGCACGGTCCCGCGACCGTGCGGGACCAGTGGAGCAAGGGACGCGGCGGCCCGGCCGCGTCCACCGGCAAGGGTGGCCCCACGCGGGGACGCAATAATCTCACGCGGGGGCAGCGCGCCCCCACCCGCGGCTCGGCCGTAACAGCCGAGCCAACCCACCTGGCGGTTGGGCTGCACCCGCGCCGGTCGGGTCGGGTCACGCCTAGGCCGGGCCGGGCCACCCTGGTCAGGCCGCGCCGGCCGGGTCGGTCCGGGCCCAGACCCCCCATTTTCGGACCCTTTCGTTCTTTTGCTCATAAAGTCAGCTGCAGACCTCCGATCGACGCACCGCTAGCGGTGATGCGATACTTGGATCGAGACGGTCGTTTAGGTATATCTCACTCAAGGTTTCAGAGTATTTTGCGTTTGGATGGGTTGGTTCGTACACGAAACCAACCGGTCCCTCGGAGGAGAAACACTCATATCTTGAGCTACGAACGTCTGATTGACGTGCCTTCAACCTTGTTGGATTCCTCTAAGTGAGACGAATCTTTTGGAATACTCCGCCCGAGGTTTGGAAGTAGGTGGAGTATGGTCGGGTTGGGTTTTCCTTAAAAACCATCCGGGCCCCTGGGACGAAAAATCCAATAACCCTCAGACCGAGCGTCCGATTGACGCGCCGTCTGTGACGTTGAGTTCCTGTTGATGATACAGAACATTTGGATACATCAACTCTGGACAATGTGTCATTTAATGTATCAGCCTCTCGAATTGTGGAGCGGACCTTCCCAAACGAGCTTTCTGTGTGTGGGAACCCTAGAGCTGGGTGCGACTGCGACGACGACGGCGACTGTGCAGAGATCCTCTGTGGATTCGACAGCGACGACTACAACACTCAACGATCCTTTGTGGATCAGTGCTACCGATCCTGTGTTGGTCCGATCTTGTGTGAGTCAGCGCTCAGTGGTCCTGTGTGGGCCAGCGACTACAGATCCTGTGTGGGTCTGATCCTATGTGGGTCTTTGCAGGGGTTAGTTATCTATTGATCCTGTGTGGGTCAGATCCTTTGTGGGTCATTGCGGGGGTTAGATACCTATCGATCTTGTGTGGGTCAGATTTTTTTGGGTCATTGCGGGGGTTAATTACCTATAGATCATGTGTGGGTTAGATCCTTTGTGGGTCATTGTGTGGGTTAGTTACCTATCGATCCTGTGTGGGTCAGATCCTTTGTGGGTAATTGCGAGGGTTAGTACATATCGATCCTTTGTGGGTCCGACGTCTTAGATGAATCAGTGGATATATCTGATCATCTCTATCGTCATACGAAGAAGTATTCCTGTGTGAGCTTAATCCTGTTTTTCATTCCTATGTGGATTGTGTTGTGCTATCCTCTGTGGATTTATGTTTTGCTTTCCTGTGTGGACATTGTCGTACATGGGCTCAGATGTTGGAGCCAAACGAGAATTGATGACTTAAGTACATGTATGTGTATATACCTAAGCAGTGTCGGATGTTACTTTGTGATTGTATCTTTCCTTTGTGCATTATCCTTTTTGGATTCTGGGAGACCTTCGTGGGTCTTCGGGTCCCTATTGAGTAGCTTATACTCACCCATACACGGGCTATGCCCGCACTACATTGTGTTGGTTGCATACGAAAGACAGCACTGATCGTGGTTGAGTCTTACGGAGCAGGACGGTACCTGGAGGTGGACCACTGCGTGGGATGTACTTGGAGCAGCCGGCTGGACCTGAGGATCAGTGGAGGCTATATGTACCCACCCATCAGGTAGGATTTCCTATGGACTGCTCGATGATGCGGCTTTACTTTTTAGTTGTTGTTTTCCCTTCCAGTTGTACTTTACTTTCAGTTTAGGTTTGTATACTGGCCCACTTTCTTTTTCTCACTTAATGTTGTACTCAGTTTTTACATAGTGTTTACTTCTATCTGCTTTCTCTGTGGTGTTTGTGGTTTTCTTTACAAAGGAAATGCCTTCCCTTTTTACCGGGATTTATGCCCTGGTGCTAGTTGTCATCCCCTGGCCTATGGAAGGCGGTCTTGCGGTAGTCACGGCACGGGCCCTGAGGAGGGGTCGTGACATGCACCTTGTTTTGAATCTCCTTTGGGATATGCATTGTAGACATTTCATTTTCATTAAAATACATAAAGAATAATTTATGTATAATATGACTATGAATAACCTAGGTTAACTTCATGGTGTCATAGACTAAAGAAGTAAAAACCATGGATTATGGAAACTATTAATAATTTTTCATCATAAGGTGGTTTCTTATTTTGAAATGTGTTTATCACACTATGATTTCATCTACCCCCATTGATTACTTATTCGACAAATTACGTGGATCGAAATACATTTCCTAGATTGATATTTGTTCGAGATACTAACAATTAAGGTTCAAAATGTAGGATATAACAAATATATCATTTACGTAACGGTATGAACACAATGATTTTATATTTATGCCTTTTGGTCTTACTTATTCCCCTAATAACTTCCTGGATTTAATGAATAGATTCATTAGGGACTACCATTACCAGATTGTGGTAATCATTACGGATGATACTATTGCCTATTTGAAGAGTAAAGAAGAACATGAATACCACATGAAAATATTACTAAAGACCCTATGAAAAGCAGATCATTATAAAAAAATTAACATGTATGAATTTTTCTTTATAATGTTTCATCTTTTGTTCACATAATATCATGATGTCGGATATA
The DNA here is from genome assembly GCA_963277665.1 of Viscum album. Classification (NCBI taxonomy): domain Eukaryota; kingdom Viridiplantae; phylum Streptophyta; class Magnoliopsida; order Santalales; family Viscaceae; genus Viscum; species Viscum album. Next base: position 1,708,345,214 of record OY728142.1, read on the forward strand.
TGTGGATACATTAATTACATATATTGTTGCATTTTGGCCGAGACCAAAAACTATAACATAGATATGATGTTTTATTGAATGGGCTGGATATTATTGATGTTTTGTTAATGAATTTTCAAGATTATCAGATCCACTCACCAATATTAATGGGAATGGTGTTAACTTCACTTTGACGTAGGAATGTGAAGAGAGTTCAAAGATGAAAAAAGAAGGATAGCATGTGCACTTATTCTTGCACGTCCTAGTAGTGAATGAAGGTTCGTGATCTTCATTAATACATCCAAGAAGGTGTTGGGATGCATTATCATAATAAATAATATGTTTATAACTTATTCCTAATTAAAGATGAAAATATATATGATAATTACCATAATCATGATTTTGAATCTGTTTCGGTAATCACTGAATGAAAGATATGGATGCATTATCATTATGGTGACAGGTGTGATATTTATACTGATCATAAATGTTTAATGTGTATTTTCTCACAAAATAAGTTAAATATTAACCAAATAAGATGGTTGGGGTAGATTAAATATTACTAATGCGAACATGGTAGGAGATTATTGGAGTTGACAAGGCTATCCTATCCTATACATGATGATGATAACAAAATATTCAACAGTTATGGATTTAAAAAAGATTGATCAGGAATTATTAAAAGATGGTAGGAAATATTCCATTTATAAAATTAATTTGCAATATTAAATACATGTGAGGATTATAGAGATATAGAAGAATGATGTAGTGATACAAAATAATGTGGGAATGTTATTGATTTCAACCATGATTGTGATTAAATAATATGGTTCATAAACTTTTATTGTATTACGCCCATATAAAAATAATAAAAGGATATATTATATAAGGTAAATAATTCTTCATTCTCTATTCACCCTAGAATCACAAAGATATATGGGGACTATGAAGAGTACTTTAGGTGGGATGGAATAAAAATAGATGTCACTAAATATGCCTCTCGATGCATGGGTTTTTTGAAAGTTAATACTGATAGACATATGTCTATGTGAATGTTATAACTATTTATCATAATAAAATGGAAATGGGAAAACATCACTATGGACTATGTATTCGGAATTCCCAAAACATCTTAGGAACATAATACTATCATGGTTACAATGTATTTCCCTAAGAAGTATGAACACTTCATTTCTATTAGAGAGGATTTTTCTCTTGATCATATTTACCTGATATATATAAATAAATTCATAAGATTTAAAAGAGTACAACTTTCCATTATATATGACCAGGATCCACGTTTTACCTCGATGTTTTAGAAAAAAATATTCAGCATGATTTGGATAAATTTTTTATTTTTATCACTTATTATCATCCTCAGACAAGAGTACAATCTTCAAGGACTATTAAAAATATGGTAGACATATTGGGAGCTTGATCAATCGATTTCAAAGGTGTTTGGGAATGACAAATACCACTAGTGGGACTTTAATACAATTACAAAACCAACTATAGTATTTAGATAGATCATTATGATGAAATTTATTTCATGAAGGGCATAACTCCAACTTGTTGGGATGAATTCGGGGAATGAAATAAATTACGAGGTAATCTTGTTTCTAAAATGGAAAAATGGTCTGAACTGTTCAACAACACAAAAGAGTATAACAGAGTCGGAAAAAACAGAAGCTGATAATGAGGGAAAAAACTATATCTTTAAGTGGGTGATAAGGTGTTTTTACAAATATATATTTATAATAGACTAATGAGATTTTTTAGGAAGTGAATGATAAGCACTAGTTATATCGGTCTTTTGGAAGTTATTGATTGTATTGGGAATTTATAATATTGATTGGGGATTCCAAAAAAACGGTATCATGTTCATAATGTGTACCATGTACCTATCCTCAGAAAGTGGTACCCGATCATTCACTTGTAGTAATCTCAAATGCCATGCCACTTTAGAAAGATATTTCTTTTGAAGAACAACCAATAGAGATTCTGGATCGTATCAATAAATTTCTATGAAACAAGACCACTAGCTTGGAAATATTTTTATGGAGAATACACCAATTTGAAGAACATACATGGGAATATGAGGATATTATCTAGAAGAGGTATCCTAATCTATTTCATTCCATGTGACGAATTTCAAGGGTGAAATTCAGTTTAATGGGGGCAGAATGCAACACTTAGATGTTTTTTATGAAATTTGTTCTTTACAAAAATAAATTGTCATTATTAGAATTCATAAGACACAATAATGACATTAATTGAACCACCTGATTCTATTATTATAAAATAACACACATAGCCAAGGCATTATGTTATCAAAATAATTGTAACTAACTTATGAAAATGCATTGTGAATTGATTAGCTATCAATTATTTACGCAAAGTATAAATCAATTAGATATTTGTGTTTTTGAGTGAATAAGATTTGGTAATTAAATTAATGAGATATATATCAGTTATATACATAATAATTTTTTATATTCAACCAATAGATATATTAGTCATTGTGTATGAATAAAACCCAAATTGATTTATAAATACCTAATTAATAAAAAAGGGTAATTTTACACTTTTTTTGGGAAACCCATTTTTAATTAATATTTTGAAATATTGATAATTTTTATATCACATTATAAACATTTTATTTTAATGTGGAATATAAAAATTTATTTTGGGAAAATTTATGATATTTTCTGAAAATATTCTCCATTTGGTGAATATTAAAAACCAATTAAATATATAATGAAAACTACAATGTCAATCAAGATAATTTATATAATTAAATTTTAAAATGGAATGGTTTTAAAGTATAAATAAAATAATTTTTTATTATTAAATATAATTTTTGTCATTATCATCAATATTATATTGAATTCGTATGAAAAAACATTTAGACAGTTTCAAATATTTTAACTTTAATTAACTAATTCACTCATTCCGACAAAAAATTCATTTCAAAATAAATACTGATAATTTTTTAATTGATTTTTTAAAAATGGACTCTATAATGTGAAATATAAAATCCATATTATTTTAGTAGGCTAATTTTATTTTTGGGAATTATGAATTATAACTTTGGTATTTAATTTTTTACCATGGTTGAAGGTATGTCAGGTAATTAAAAATAAAAATATTATTAAAAAATAACCTTAACACCTATAAAAATCATATTGTATGAATAAATTCAACCCTTATAGTCTATTTTAAAATTAAAATATTTTAATTACCAATTACCTCTTAATTAGACATTAATATAACAAAGACTATTGAATGTGATAGAATGTCACAATCTCTTTTCATATAAGTATAATAATTAAAATATATAGAAAAACAAGAGATAATATCCACTCTGGATAGTCTATAGAAATATAAAATAATTACTTAAACTGTAGTAATTTATATGTAAATTTTTTATATTAAATACATACTATTAATAATGACACAATAGTGATTTTGAAATTATTTTATTAATATAAATATCTAATAAATTATTTAAAAAACAATAAATGAAAAATCATATGAACTAATGAATGAGATACACTAATTTCATGGTTAATATGACATGTTATGAGTGTATTAAATATTTATTTTCGATTTATCTTATGTGTGTATTTTATTTATTATCATATAAATAAACCATGTCAAAATTGAAACTATTAATATTGTTTAGAAATAACATTTTATTAGATTATTTAAAAGAAAAAAAATATTTAAAAATTTAAATGTGATAATTATAAGGTATTAATATCATTAAATTACCATTTATGGTCATTTAACAGCATATAAGTGAATATTTACAACCACAAAATATTTACAATGTTATTACAACAATTGAATTAAAATAGAATAAAAAAGTGACAATTAAAAAGATATGGTTTAAATTGAAAACAATAACTTGTCGAAAATATCATGGATGATGATATTACAACCCTATGTCATCTCATATTTTATATTTGTATAGTTTCATGGTTTTTGGTTACGATTTGATTTAATTATAAATTATTATTTGATGACTTTCTAAAAGTTCCCTAGACATAAATTATAAAAGGGAACCAACTCCCTCAACTATTTTCATTATTTTGAGCCTTCATGATAGGTGATAAATTGCCGATTTTTCCTTTTCAACTTCCCTTTTTTCATTCTAGTAATTCTAGTCATCTTCAATGACCAACACTAGTCTTATAAGAAGATATTTAGATGAAGCATGTCAATAAAAAGGCAATTTATTCTATTGAATCATTCAAACATGTTTATTATTCTACATTCCCTTCATTAAATGTATGATAATAATTTAATATAATAATTATCACTCATATAATTTGTTTTTATTAAAATATGAATAAACCATTTTTCACCTTCTATCCATCCTACAAAAAATAAAACCCTTTTACGTACGACCTGATGTCTCCATACCGAGGTGTAATCTATTTTCCACCACCACCTTTCGTAGATGTGTATAATGATGGAAATAATAACTATATTATTATTATAACATTATAATAATTATGCTATTTTATACACCATCCACTTCAACACCATTCAACAATTTTGGGAATGATATCATTATTCATGCGTGCGTACCACCTACCGTCTCCACGATGTGATGTGATTCTTTCAACAGGATCTAAATTAAACCATGATTTAATAAATGTATTGAATGAATAAATATGATATATATTATAGTAATATAATTTTTAAATTAATTTAAATATACCCTATAAGGTGAAACATGAAATTATCTGGAAAATATTTCATAAGAAAATATTGTAGTTAATATTTGTATAATGAGTGATAATGAAATGTTACAATCAAACAGAATATAATATAATAATATATGATATCATAAAAATGATTATTATTCTGTAATATGTGTATAAAATTATTTAAATCATTATACAGGAGGTATATATAAATATAAAGGATATCAGACTTAATTTAAAGAATAATGTTGTAGTTACATTATTATCTGAGATTGTCTATTCGAAAGTATTTATTGTAGTACATATAGCATTTAAATCCATGATCTCAAAATATGTAATATTATTTTTATTCTATTAATTAAATTTAATGAAAATTTTACCCATTGGTAATCTTACAAGGATAATGTTTTTTATGTTATATGGTTTGAATGGATTTTTATAAATTCCAAATTTCTTTTTTACTTGTAAATTCCTTTAAAATGTTTCAATTTTATTTTAAATTTAATTATTTTATTAAAAAAAATTAAAGAGAATTTTGAGAAATGAAGATGTTGTTGAAAAAGAAATGATATTTTTCACAGCATTTAATTTGATGTGATTTACCAAAATTATTTTCCATCAATAATGATATGGGGTTATGTTTATATCCCTATAATAAATTTTATTTTATTGTTTTTATGATGAAATTAGTTTTTTGGAATAGATTTATTTTATTTGTATTATATTATGATGGAATTATGATTACGAAGCCCATTTTATTTCATGGGTTATGATTTGATGAATGATTTAGGTTTTTGTGGCACATGTAAGAATGATTTCATTATGAGATGGGTGGGACCTATATCTATATCGAATGAATTGGGTAAATATTTACATATCATGAGATAGACATGAATGAATCATAAGAAAACCATGTTCAGTAACACAAGGCTGGAACATTAAGTATAGCTTGTTCGGTAATCGAATCTTTCAGCTGTGATGTTATAAAAAATTAGCCTTGACAACAATGAAATGATTTTATATGCTTATGTTTATTCCATGAAACTTTAGGTATTGTGTTTTTACATTTCTCATTAGGTACATTAATGTTTTATGAACATTTATACCATGACCTGAAATCCTGATCATTCATACATAGGATAAGACTTACAAATGTTCAAGTCTTCTGTAAAATGGTTTTGAGATGATTCATATTCTCTATTGTTTACCCTTACAAAACATTTGAGATCGCACATTCATATGTTTCTTTTCCCCTAGTCATGAGGTAGGGAATAAAGTATGATATGCCCCAGGGAGTCTAGTTATGAAGAAATATTTGGGAGACGATATAGAGATTTTTTGAACCAGTTGTTTATGTTTCCCGGTATCTATAGACATTGTTCATTTATAGCCCTATCATGGTTTTATAATATGTTCTAATTAATATAAATATATGTTTATGAATTATAAATGTATGAAATTTATGTGTCTCTTTATTTGTCATTACTTAAGTGGAACATAGAAATCTTGTCATAAATTTGATGCCCTATCAGTGTACTCAGAATTATATCAATATATTTTTCATGTTCCTTATGAGTATAATAATACAACATGAAATGACCAAAAAATACCAAGACAAAAAGAATCCAAATAGGTGCGGAATGCACTATTCAATATAGCTATGAAAATGGAGGGAATGTTTGTAAAACTGAATGAAATAACAAGGTAATCATACATAACATACCTGCTAAGAAAATCTATTTGTGGTATATCTGATTGCCTAAATCAGACCTAGTGATGACCAAATCTTAGTTCGACCATACATGAGGCCCTAGTTGCATGGATTTTGTCAAATATATCATCTATTCAAAAAATATGATATAATTTCATCACTGCATTTTGGATCAATATTCTATAATCTATGCATATTTATAAGGTCACATCTGCCTTCATGGTGAATAACATGGGAGAACACCAAGCGTGTGTAATGGAATCTATTAAAACATTTTCCTGTAAATTATCTAACTAACTCATGAGCTCCTATAGCTCATTAGAGTCTATCTTCTATGGAGTAATGGACACAAGGGATAATCCTACAAGATGATCAATAATAAACTCTACCTCTCTATTAAGAGATAATCTTGAAAAATAATTAATAAATACATCATTCAATTGATCCTTTGTTTGATGGAAAACTTCTTGTTATAGAACACGATCCTCAAGAAAGTGATAATAAGTCATGGCAGTCAGTCCACCTAGCCCATGATGCTCTAGTCTAGCTCTACATTCCAGGATGTCACACTCAACCATATGAAGATAATTGTTTCCCTCTAGTCACTTAAATGATACCCTGTGCTGATAGATGTATACAAAATCATGGTAATAAACAAAAAAGTCCTTATAAAAAATGGAAATTAAGAATGTAATCTTTATAATGAATACTTTCCATAAGAATTGGTTACATCATAACTCAACATGATGGTCCTTACAGTAGATTATACCCTCTTTTTCTACAAATAGCAGTGCATGTGTGGTTAGTACACCATTGTAATAAATTATCTATGTTTAGATTCATTCCTTGATAGATACACAGATAAAATATTTCAAATAACTTATATAAAATAATGAAGAATGTATAGTAAATGCCATAAGAATAGTACCTAAAACTATAGATGGTCGCACAACCTAATCCTTGGGTACCAAATAAAGTTCATGCATCTAAAATGTTCCATGGACCTGTGAAATAGATAAGATACCATGATCATAACAGCTATATTGGCGTTTTTTGTGATATGGGTCTGGCTTACATGTCCATGGCCTCCTCCTCATCTAGACCTATCGGTGATATTAAAACATCACACCTGACATGTAACAAAAAATCCCAATCCTAGAGGTTGTGCTGGCTTAGGTCCCTTTCCACTCGATGATGGTGGAAATGTCATATAGAACTACCAGTGATTCCCCAAACAACCACAAGACCATAAATCCATTGTGTCTCTATCATAATAATTCTTCATGTTCCTATAAATTCTATATTTATGGAACACTTTAGAGATTTTTATAATTTCATTATGGTTCTCACCCCATAAACGAAAACATAAGAGAACCTTTCCTTTACAAGAAGAACTACCCACCTATCACAACACTGGTCCTCTATGATCGATAATATTATCATCCCCCACATTACTCTAAGTGATAAGAGCTTAATAGACTATTCAATAATGTATAGGTTGGAAAATTAAATTCACCTACAAAAATACAAAATAATAGATCCCATATTCAAAACCTCTACTATTTAAAAGATCATCACTAGCTAGAAGCGGTGCAAAGAACTGTAACTACACAAAATGTGATGAATATTCCATAACTAACACATAACTATATTCTAGATGCACAAAATCACTGGAACATTCATCTCCAAATGTTTGAGGAATGAACTGAACATAGAATGTGTTATTGAAATCATCCCATATCATTCCCTCATGATGACTATCTAAGTTAATCACATTCAAACTACACTTGGTCGAATCATGAAGCATATATATGGAAATCCTGAACCCCCTCTGGACCCATATTTAGATTCTAAAAGATATATTGGGTGACTTCTGTCAAAGAATCAGAATATTATGGACACACTTCCCTGAATTGTTTGGAGGATGATATTGCTGGAACACGCATGTCATATCATCTATTATAGATGCAAGCCATGGAGAACTGTCTATGGATTTCATCATATGTATGAAACTATCATGAACATGGGAATAATTTCCCAAATTGGGTATATAATTTGGTTCTGCGAGTAGAACTATTTTATTTAAGAGTGGTGTCTCTGAGACCACAAAGTCTATAGCATGGACATCGCAACCCTCATGTCATACAATATCAGAAATTCATTGCTGAAATGGTCTAAAAATTCTAGGAACACGCCTCATAAAAAGATTATGAAAAATGGTTATTATACACCAATAATTTTAAATATATAATTTCATGATTTTATGAATAAGTAAACATCAAATTACAAGCCAAGGATTGTAAATTCTAGTGTCTTGGAAGACTAGGTACATAATTAAACATCATAAACAAACTTTTATTAATCATCATAATGAGATCCTAACTTCCATTGTACTCATACATATACATAAGATAATTAAAGGATTCTATTAACAAAGGGATGAGATATAATATTTATATGGTATTAAGAATACGAATAAATATTTTTCTCATTGGTTAGGAAGCATGGAATAATGATATAAAAAGTAATATTATGTAATCAACCAAATTGAACCATAACATGTATAACATGGGATAATATAGACATGGAATCATAGTAATGTGGAAGAAAAATAAAACATAATGTTATTATGAGTCCTAGATCATTTCAATTATAGTAGAACAAGTCGTGGGTAACCACCAAGACCATTGCACATAGTATCACATAGTTAAGGTTGGCCAGCTTTAACATTGAACATTTTAGCACTTGTCAAGGATAACAGCCAAGACTATTTCTCATAACATCTCATGAGTCTCAATATTACCCAATTCATTAGTGCACTATATGGGAATACTCATAATATGTTCATGAATATATTTCCACATATAAAATCATACAGAATCAATCATACATAAACATACAATTACCGAGGGAAACATATGTGTCTCATAATCATGTTGTTTAGCATAAATAATGGACGTATCAAACAACTGTCCATGAAATAAATGAATTAGAACATACATGGACATTAATAAAGTGAATATATTAATATATAAAAATATGTTATGTCTAATATATGCGATAACATGAAAAAATAATATTTTATAAATTTTATCATTAAATCATTTTTTGCGGTTTTAAGGAAATTTCTAAAGAGAATTTAAAATTTAATAGGGAATAATATTTTATAAAAACTAGAAATGAACCTGGAATGTTTTCATTTTATATATTATACTTTAAAATTGGTAAAAATATTGGGATGTTTCCTTCAACGGGTTTTCTTGACATGATGTATTGAGGAGAGAACCACATAAAAACAAGTAAATACCTAAAACATAATGAGGAATGTAACATTATAAATGATTTTGGAGAATGTACACAACATTTATGAATTGTATATAAAAATAATATATAACATCATTAGGGTAAAAATAATGACACATCAACCCGATAAAATAATGAATGTACATATAGAATCCAAAACCAAATGTCCGATGTTGTTCTACACATGATATTAATGACCAAAAAAATATTATTAGGTTAATAAATTAATAATTATATAAACTATTTTACATTTAATTTATTTAATATAACATTTTTAGTTCAATAATATCCATTTTTATTTGTTAAGTGGTTTAATTTCATTGTTCGGGTCCGTTTGTTTAACTATCGGTTCATTTATATACATGAATGAATAATCATAAAAAATAAAAATTGTTTTCCACAATTAGATTTAAATTAATGAAAAAATTTAAAGTAAAATGGTTGTAAATTTAATTAGGTTACTTATAGAAAATATGGATCTTTATATAAAAAATTATTGATAACCTTTTGTGTTAATTGAAAGTTTTTGATCATAACAATCACATTTTGTTTTATAAATCAATAACTAGTGTAAAAAAAGATTAATGAACCATAGATGATAAAAAATAAATATATTATAGTCTTTATTACCCATAATAATGGTTTCATGACTTGATATGAATACGGTAATGGAAATTGATAACATATCTTCATTGAATGTGGTAAATTAAAACATCTCATATTGTGTTTTTACTACTAGTATAAAAGAATGTTAAAAGAGAGATGATAATAACATATTACATTTTCATAAGAAATTTCTAATAAATATTCTATACTTTTGTTTTCATAACATTTGTATGATGAGAGGTAAGGATATAAATGAAAACTAATGAAATTGAAAGGAATGTATAATAATTGAATGGGGGAGTTTAGCTCTTAAATTATTCTTCATTGAGATCCTCTTAAAGGGAGAGTATTTTGTATTTTTAACCGACCAAGGTACTCTATACCTAGGTAAGGAGTGTGGGGAGATATTTGAGTTGAAATTAGGAGATGCACATGTCATGTGAGGAGACAGGGTAAGAGAATAGTTTTGGAGTTTTTTATACTGGAGGGTAGGATTGTTTTCTTAATATTTTAATCATTAGTTTATTATATCTCCATAAGTCATGAAATAATGATGATTCTATGGAAAATACTAATAATTTTCTATGATTTCTAATAAATTGTACTTATATCATTATAACAACACTAATAACTCAATAATTAATGTATTTAGATTATTTTGTAAAGTATCCAATTTCACTATTCGTCAAAAAATTATGTTTTTCTGGAAAATCCCAAAAATTCACCCTAAGCATATAAAGATTTATAAAATTAAAAAATATGATAGTTTTTTCCAAAAAAAATTATACATTTAATTATTAATTAAAATTACAATTTAAATGAATAATACATATTTTAAAATTATAAATGAGTTATTAATTCTTTCAAAAATTACATAAGGTATTATAAATATATCTTAAAACCATAGGAAACAATGATTCAATTTATGAACACTTTTAAGGAAAATAAGTTTTCATTTAAATTAATAAATTACTTAAAATTAATTATTTATGACTTAAAAGAATTTAATGATTTTTACTCTGGTCATATTCTCACTTTTAAAATTTAAAAATTTTATTTATGAAATCAAGTGTGTGGTTACTGTTCATTTATAAAATTTACTATTCATAAGGGTAAAATTAATATTCAAAAAGGAAGGTTACTATTCCCAATGGATAAATAATATTTAACAAAAATTAATTTTGTTTCATTAGACCCAAAAAATTACCTGGAATGCAACCATATACGTCACATCATTGAAATTCAAGAAAGATAAAAATATGTTAAATGGTGACATAGTATTTAGTATCATGATATTTTATTGTGTTACCTAATTTGATTATACGATATGCATAATTATAAGAAGTTAATTAAATTGATAAAACATTTGGTTATTACATTCTTCCCCCATATTAAATTTCACCCTGGAAATTTCATTTTACATTTTATGACATAAACATGTGCAGGTACTTTTCTATCAATACTTCCATTGGTTCCCATGCTTCCACTTTTTAATTATGTATCTAATGATGTACCTTAACCAGGTGAGTGGTCATGTTTCCTAGAAAATTTACTCTACAATCTATGATCATCACTGGCTACTCCCCGTAATAATGATAATTCCCAAACTGCACTACCTATAGAGTCAATACATGTGAAGGAAATTCTATTTACATTTGTAATTGGGACACATTGAAGACATCGTGAACATTAGAAATGGTAGTTGGACGTTCTAGTTGATGGTCTATATCACTTACCTGATCATGGATCTCTAATGGGTCGATGTACATGGGATGTGACATTACTTTTTCCAAATCCTCAAGACCTTATTCCATTGCGATACATTTGGAAATACCAAGTCTCGACCTATGAACTCAAGAACTCATCAACTATTGTTTCCATATATCTTTTGTCGACTTTGGGAATCCATAATGTGATTCTAAATGGTTTTCACCTTCTCCAACATTTCTTCAGCAATCTATTGTCACATATTATTACAGACTCCAACATCACCCATATAATCTAGTATTCTGCACCTTTTCCAATAAAGGGCTTTGTATGGTGCCATTCATATGATAGATTTGAAACTATTGTTGTGGGAAAATTTGACTAGTGAATGATGTTGGTACCATACTCCTTTTAATTCCATATAACATGCCCAGAACATATCTTATAATGTATAAATAGTTTGTTTATATTGGACATCATTTTGAGGATGATAGGCTATAAATATGTTCAGCTCAATGCATAGATCATGTTGGAGAATTTTTAAGAACATCTAGGAGAATATCAGATCATTATTGGATATAATAGATTGTGTAACACCATGATTCCTTATGACGTATTTGTTATATATCCATGAATGTTGATTCAATTATATGTCCTCTAGATTTTAGATAAAGTGAGTTGTCTTTGTAGGACGATCTATAATGACCTGTATATCATTGTTTTCTCTAGATGTCCTTGGATGTCCAGTGACAAATTCCATGGTTCATTTATCTAACTTTCATATTGGTATTGTTATTGGTTGCATCATCCACTAATAATTATGTCTTTCAACATTCATATGCTGACATACCAGCCACATTGATGTATACTCTATAATATCCTTCATCATATAATAGCAATAAAAGCTCTCTCGGATATCTTGATACATCGTTGTACTCCCTAGTTGAATATATATGGTTGAGATAAGTGAGTCATTAAAAATAATTATATCTATATATCTATCGTATGGTAAATGTAATTGTGACCCAAATCATAGAACTCCTTCCTCATCAATATTTAACTCAATGGATTTAACATTTCTAAAGGTTTCCACCCTTTTCTAAATTTCCACATCTTTTTTAAGAATCCATTTGTTCACTATGAGGGATAGTTGATCAATCATTGGAGGAAAAATTGTTGATCGTCCCCTGTTACATATTTTCATGCCCGTTATAAAGAAATAAAAAATGATTTGATCCTTTATACATAGAGAAACCACCACCTTATTTTCCATACTAGGATGGTTGTGGATTGATAAGTCATAATATATGATTATATCTAAACATATTCAATGGTGAATATTAAGATCTTTTGGTTTGAATATATATTTCAGAATAGTGTGATCAATATATATCTCACACTTTTCCACATAGAGCTAATGTCGGCTGATTTTCAACACAATGATCACAAACACACACTCCAGACCATGCATATGGTAGTTTTGAAAATGGATTTTCAGATACCATGAGGTGTTTTTAGTAGATTTATAATTCTTCATCAACACACAGCCTATGACATTATTTGTAGAATCCCTGTACTTGATAAGGATTTCTCCACTTGATGGGAGTGTGATTACTAGCGTTGTGATAAGCCTTTTAATGAGATCCTTAAATATTTCCTCTCATTATTTTATCTAAACGAACTTCTCCCCCTTCCATGTCATCATGGTCATTGGGTTTTTGTATTTGTGAAATTTTATCCACATGTAATTTGTAATATCCAGCTAGTCAAAGTAAGATATGGATCTCAATTATAGACATTTTCGTGGGCCACTCTTCAATTTCATTCGTCTTAGATAGATCCGAAGATATTATTTTGATAGTGATAACATTACCCAATAATGATTCATCTTACATACTTAAATAACATTTAATGTACTTTTAATATATCTTTAATCTTCAACTAATCATTATTACAGTATTTAAATTCCCTCATATTCCTCATTCTCTTAATGAATATCAAAATACCCTTGATAAAAAATACCAAAATATTGTCAAGGTAATCCTTAAAGAATCTATTTACTAAATCCATAAATATTTATGAGTTATTAGTGAGTCCAAATGGAATAAATCTTAATTATTTTCATTGTTTCCTTGTTTGAAAGGTAGTATTGGGAATGTCTTCATTTGTCACCATTAATTTGTGATTTCTATAATGAAGGTCTACCATAATGGAATAAATGTCCCCAAAAAGATGATTGACCAATTCATTTATCAATGGAAGGGGATACATTTTCTCCAAAATTACTTTATTGACCCCAAGATATTCAATTCATAGGATTCTCGATCCATACTACTTCATGATGAAGAGAACTAAAACAAACTATAGTGATGCACTCGAGCATATAAAACCCTTAAAAAATTCTCCTTTTTGAAATTATTTATCTCTTCCAACCCTACGATATCAATTCTATAAGGATTCTCTAAATGAAGGTAGAGATTTAGGAATAAGATCAATTTATAACGGAACCTCTCTATCTAGAGGATGATCAAGAATCTCATTATTGAATACATCAGTGTAATCCATCACAATGGAAACATATTCAAGATGTATCATCTCCTTCAGTGCAATAATTAAATCTAGATATGCTTGATCATAAAGAAGTAATATCCACACATGAGACAATTATTCTAAATGTGATTCATATTCTTCCTTAAAAATGTTTTGAATTGGAGTATTCTTTATGATATGATGTGTGATCTATTTTTCCCGAGAGTTTGTATTGGATTTGTAAAAAGATAACCAATCCATCCCTAGGAAAACATAAAACACCACATAAATAAGTATTAAGATATTTTATTGTAGGATCAATCCATATTCTTTATCCACATATTAGTTATAAACCTTGGATGCAATAATTTACACATTCACTATTCTAACAAATAAATTATCCACAAAATTTTTATATACTGTTTGAATAGTTCTAATAAAAATGCATGATATAAAAGAATTATTAGAAAAAGAATCAAATAATATGTTATTTATTATTCAATGAATAACTATTATACCTATCTCTACATCATTGTCTACCTTATCTCATTAGTAGTGATGGAATAATCCCTTCAATTTTTCCCTGGAGGTTGTTGATGATTTCCCCTGAAAACCCATGGAATATAAAAATTTTAGGCGTAATTCCAATGTTACATGTAGTTGTAACACTATAACATTGGTTGAAAATTTTTCTGAAACATCCATTATTCCTTCACATTAGTAGGATTCTTCATATCCCTTTCATAATTTTTATCCATATGTCCCATATATTCACATTTGAAACAATTCTTGTTTCCCTTTAGAGAGTTCCTATGATTATTCTTCCCACATTATTGTCATGTGGGATGTTCGATCTTATTTGCATCATGGGATTAATTTTCAGAACCACCCATATTAGATTTTATTTTCCTCAAATTATAATTGGTCTTATGAGACCATTGTGTGTCACTGATCACGATTTCAACCTTGAGGGAATATTCAAAACTTTCCTCACAACTATCAATGTCTCGAATCACAAATTATTTTCATAGAATTATCTTGAGACCACTAAAGATGAAATCTTCTATGATTTCAGTGTTCATGAAAAGAAAAACGTCTATCATTCAATCCATGTAATGTGGGCTTCATATGCCTTGAAGGAATAATAATCCTACTACTTGAGTTTGAGAAACACTCTTTACATCTAGATATTGATGGTCTGGGGAAAAACTTTATTAAAAAATATTCTCTTGAATTACTCCCAATACATGGAATCAATTTCTTCCTTAGTCTTCGTATTTTTTAGTAGTGTCATCCACTGATCCACTTCCCTATAAAAATAATAGGCTTTAGATACCACTTCAACTTCTTCTAATAACTATAACAAATTTATTATCTTTTCAAATTAGTTAATCCATGGTTCAATGAGTAGGGGATAAAAAGATCTACAAAACGTGGGGGCATCTTGGTTATAAGAAGGATTCAGTGCCAACTTGAAAATTATATGAAGGAATAGTAAAGTAAATGTGATTTATGTTATTATGAATAAAATAATATAGTTCATCAAGTACTATAATGACGTTTTATGCTCTTGTTCCAATAATATTTGGCATATCTTTAGAAAAATATTCACATGCCCTATAACATTGATTTTTGGCATGTGGTCTTCTATTCCCCACAATTTTCTATAAAAAATAATTTCAAATTAGCATTCCAGAATACTTACATATTATAAATAAAAAAGACACATAGAACATAAAAGGACCAACTTGTAAAGGGGACTTATACCATATATTATGATTCTATAGGTTTAAATAATGGTTATCCTTGTTCTATTTCTTAACATAAATTCTTATGGGATATTTATTATTCGGTAAATAATTTTTTTTACCATGCTCTTGAATTTACCAAATCATAGCCCACATTAGTGTCAAACCATGTGTGGAGCAAGACCCTTTATCTTGCACCAGTTCCCATTCAAGTCTATATCAAAATATAATTTTTAGGCTATACCGATAGATATATATTTTTTAGAGTGACCATTACCTATTTGTATCCAGATAGGGATCCATTTTCTTGATAAACCACTTTCTTAATTCTTACAAAATTTTTGGGTTGTTTTCTTATACATAGTCGCATCCTTATGGTTCTAACTAAAATAATGAATTTATATCTCCATGAATAACTATACCATCCTATGATACCACATATTTCTACCCTATCCTTTTACATAAAACAATACATGATTTTAAGCCTAATTGAAAATCAAATTACATGCTTTGGATCGTAAATTATAGTGTCATGGATGTCTATGTACATAATAAATCTTCAAAAAGACATCTAATTTAATCTCCAAAATGACCTCCTAACGTCCATTGTTCTCATAAATCTTCATAACATAACGTTGGGATAACATGAACAAAGGGATTATTTAAAATCCTATTAATATATTATTAATATTAATGAATCCTAAGAACATTTGTTAAAAAGAATGATATAATGATATAAATAGTCATATAATCAAATTAATCATATGAAAAAATAACATATTATACATGGAAACATATAAACATGCAATCATATAAATTTTTAAGAAACATAAACATGAATTTATAATGATTCAAGGACCATTACAATTAGTTGAGTGCAATTTTTGGTTATCCACCCAGAACATGGCACATGGTATCACAAGTCAAGGATGACCTCCAAGACCATTGCACATGGTGGCACAAGTCATGGCTAACCACCAGGACCAGTGAACATAACATCTCACGAGAGTCAACATTACTCAATTCATTAGAGTTCAATCTCAGAACACACATCATAACATGTTAATGAAAACACTGGACACATATCTAATCATATATAATCAAAGATATTTAAACCTAAGGGAACCCATGTAATGAATTCTATATCATAATCAGATAGGAAAACATAATTAATAGGAGTATCGTTCATGTATCCCTGAATGATTGTATTTAGAACATAAATGGACATTAATATTGTAAAATGGAAATAAATCATGTTATGCGATGTCATATAGAACCTATCACATATAAAAAATAGCATTTAATAAATTACAACATTAAAACATTTTAGTGCTATATAAATTAAATTATTTAATAATATTTAAAATTAAAAAGGGTATAATAATTTATAAAAACTAGAATTGAATAGAGAATGTTTTAATAACGATGAAACTGATTTTATAAGAACAATTTAGTCTTAAAAAAAATTATACATTGTACTTGAAATTGATAATTTTTTAATGATGTTCCCTTAAACACCTTTTCTAACTGAGATATATTTTTGAAGATACCATTTTAAATCATGCTAATCCGCAAAGGATAATGATAAATTGAACTTTAAAAATCATTTCAGACCATGTAAATTGAATTTTTTTGGTGTGTATAAAAATAACTGATAAATTCATTACCATAATATGAATGATTGATCAACACAAAGGAATAATGGATGTTCGGGTATAATCTTGTACCTTAAGTCTGATAGTATTCGCCACTTGATATTATTTACATGAATAATCAAATTAGGTTCTTTAATTACTATGTAAAAACCCTACTTAACATGTAATTTATTTATTTTAAACTATTTGAGATCATTTAATAACCTTTTTATTAGATATGAGGATAAATCTCATTTCTCATGTTTGTTTGATTCATGATTAGTTCACTTATATACAGTAATAGATAATCATGTATAGTGAAGTTGGCTATCCATAATTAGATTTACATTATTGAGAATCTAGATGGTTACATATTTTTAAAATCTATTTGGTTACTTGGAGTGAACATGAATCATTACATAAAACATTTATGATAACCATATTGGATTATTGGAAGTTTTTTAACATAATAAACACATTTTTTATAAATTAGAACTATATGTACAAAAATAATTCGGAACAATATATGATAGATAATACATATATTATAGTCTAGTTCAACCATAATAATGGTGTAATGACCATAATTGAATTTGGTAATTGTAATTGAAATCCTAGTGTCCTCGAATGGTGTAAATTTACAAATATCAGATGATGTTTTATTATGAGTAAAAAATAAGGATTCAGGAGATAAAATAATAACTTATTCCGTTAACCTTGCAACATTCCAATATATATATCTATACATATTACTAGAGTTTTCATAACATTTGGATGAGGATATGTAAGGATAGAAATGAAAACAATGGACCTTAAATGGAATGGAAAAGAAATGAAACTTGGAATTTACCTCTTGAATTAATATTCCGGGAGATCCTATTAAGGTGAGAAGATTTAGTCTTTTAAAGAGCACATTTTTGGTTAAACATGGGTGAGGAACATGGGTTGATATTTGAGTAGAATTTTGGCAAGGTACAAATATTGAGAGGAGTGAAAAAATATGGGAGTTTGAGAGGTTTTTATAATGGTGGGGTGGAGAGTTATTCCTAATATTTTAATCAATATTTTATTATTTAATCATAAGAAAACAATTGTGACGATTCTGTGACCAAAAATATTAATAAATGCATGTGATTTTGAAAAAATGGTTCTTAGATCATCATATCATTACTCATGAATCAATAATTAATGTAATTAGCATATTTTTTAAATTGTGTAATTCATGATTCCAACCAAATTTATGGTTTTCAGTGAAATCCACAAAATTCACCCTAACTATATATTGATGCGTAGCATCCATAAATTGTATAAATTAATTAATAATAAATATATAAATTTGATGTATATAATTTTTAAAAAATGATAATTTACTATTAAAATAAAAATTTTGATAATAAAACTGATTTTATAATGCATTAGACTTTTACATGAGGGCAAAAAAAAAATTATCACAAATCCAGATGTCATATATTAACACCTTTTAAGAAAATAAATTTTATTTTAAAATAATTATTTATCACTAACAAAAATACCAATACTTTTAATATGGTCATATTCTGACTTAAAATATTCCTAAAATTTATTTATATATTCATGGATGAGGTTACAATTCTTCTTGATAGTTTATTATTTATAATGGGCATATTACTAGTCATAAGGGTAGGTTATTATTCCCCAAAAAATATTTAGTTCCATTAGACCCCAAAAATCATCTTGATCTCAACCATTTATGTAATACTTTAGAAATACAAGACACATAAGTAGATAATTTATGTTTAATGGTCACATAGTATTTTGTATCAAGATATGTCATTGTGTTATCTAATTTGATTATATTATAAGATATAATTATTAAAAGGGAATAAAATTGATAAAACATTGGGTTGATAATATGATAGATTCCCTAGATGATTTGAAAGTGTGAAAACTCACTACCCATGAAACACTACCCATGAAACCCTTTTATACCACCATGTATCTGTTAGTCCTCATGTATATGTTTTATTTAAATTTACACATAATTTCCATGTTCACTCATTTACTTTTTATAAAAATGAAAAGGATTTATAATGATGTACAACTAAATAATTTTAGATGTCATGATTCACTTTATATGGGATATCCATTTCTGGTGAATCTGTTCCCAAACACCTTATCATAAGAAACGACACCCATTTATTTATAGAATAATGGATGACATAGTAAAATACTCTTTCCAAACCATGATGTAACATGACACTCATAACATGATATAGAAAATAAATGAATTGAAACCAAGAGTAATACATGCTTAAAAGGATTTTCACAATAAAAATCAACAATAATAGGCATTTGAGAAAATGAAATATATTGAAATTCACCTATATGGAATGGAGAGATTCATAAAATTCCATTTCCAGATGCATATAATGATTCATGTTACAATAATCCTTGTGCTTATATCATCAGTATAAGGATGAATGAAAATACTCAAATAGAGTAATAATCAACAACACCACATAAGATGTGTGCACCCAATGGTGAATAAATTTAAACAGTTATAGAGACGACAAAATATTAATTATAATTTAAAATACATTAATTTTACACAAATATTTGGTTCATGATTCCCAAGAACAAATTATGGCCATGTTCCCTACATTCTTAATCCCCTATATATTGTCTCCAAATAGTAATACATGTATTGAAACTCCTCTGATACAACATTGTTACATTATGTACAAGGATTCCACTTAATAGGTTCCTTGAACACGGGGGGGGGGGGGGGTACATGTCCTCAAGAACATCTCCCTAAATGTGAATGATTATCGACTATTAGTGAGGTCTTGGGGTTTATCCATGGGGGCACTATGACACAATTAACAGAGTGTTGCAAATCAGATAAATACAAAAGAGGTAAATAAAAGACTAAACAGCTATAAATTGATGTCACATCAGAAAATAGAGACAATAATATCAATATATGAAATAATGGGACTAACAAAAAATAATAAAAAATTTATGATGATATGTCATGTCACTAGAAAACTAGAAAACAAGAATTCAAGAATGCATGAAAAACATGTTTCGCAATTTATAATGGAAATCAATGACAATAATACAATCCAAATATCTAGATAAGTAATCTACTATCAAGGACTATCCAAACAAAAAAACAATCATGTGTTTGAAGATGTATGCTCTCCTTTGACAATAGATTCATTCCTATAATATACAATGGGTAGAAAACGTCACATGTAGAGGGAGTGGCATTATTCCCAATGGGACACCACCAACAATATCATTAACATTTGTCCTATGTAATGGAAATGTAATATCGTGCATGTATGAATATATAAAGTAAATAAACACAGTGTATTAAATAAATATGTATCTGCTTCAGCCCATGGCTGGCGTCGGAAAATAACTATCCCGTTAATTTATTATTTTTAGATAATTAATTATCAACATGTTTACAATAGTGGATGTTACATTTTGGGGAAAAAAATCATGTAATAACATTTAATAATGGTTTTACAAGGTAATGACCAAGACAATGTAGAGAACAAGGGTTTACAAGTAAATAATAACTGTAGCCTAGTTAAAATTAAGAGTTAAATAAAAGATGAACATTCCATATAAATTTACAATAAAATGCCCGTTGAATCGAATGTGATAATCCAAGATAAAACTGGGATATATAGAGAATAGGAAAAATGGAATATAACCATGCATGTATTTCCTAATTCTTGATAAAGGAAGAGTATATAATTAATCCTTTAATACAATGCGAGGGATCTTATGGTGTCATACATGGAATCCTATAATAGATAAGGAAACACCGGTTTAAATATGAAGCCATGTAACATCTAATTCAGTTCAAGACTATCCTTTTATTAGTGTGATATGGTTTAGTTGAATGAAACCTTTATTAATTCAATTTAAGTAATATTCAATAATTAAGATTTATTCCACTACCATTCATTAATGTGTTAAGGGATTCTACTATAAATGCAACCTATATCTCATTTAAATTTAATATGGTTAAGTCTTTAACATAGTATATATCCCAATTTCCCATTTCCCATTAATTATTAATTTTATTCACATACCATTGTCGGGTCACTAGGAAGTGACATTGTACATTCCATTTATCTTTATAAGATTCAACAAAAAATTATGATATGTAGGATAAATATTACTATGGTAAAGCTTAAGCACATCCCCAGATTGACTCAAAAGTTTGAAATAATAATCACTCAATTATGTTATTTAATATGACATGGGATGGGTAGAATTTTCATCACATCCAAAAAAATAACATATATGGAAAAAGAATAAGGATATAGTTTTGATGATTATATGAATGAAAAATAAATACAATAGATGATACCTGATAAATTCAGTTGGCCCACATGAAAATTCTAAAATCAATGAACATTAGGGATGGGTTATTGACCACAAACATTAGGTTTGTATAATCGTTATTCTCAGGTATCATCCTATAATTCATCTTATAATACCTTATATCAGAGGAAAAAAGGAAAAATACTCACACATTGGCACTAGGTCGTGGTATGGAAAGGATAATAACAGATAAAATGGACTCATGTTCATACATCTATGGATAAAACATGAAAAACAGAAGACTGTTAAGATAAAAGATGAAGGATATATTTCAATCCGTAGCACAGGCCTTCAAAAATCTCCTAATAGACATAAAATGGAGGTTTTCCTGTTGGATTCTGATTTAGGGAAGAATGGGTGGCTTAATTAGAAATTTATGGGAAAAATATTAATATTAACTAGAATATAGCATATTCATGGTTTTTCAGTATGGGTTGACAAACCATACACAAACCATGAATGGGTACCTTAGAAAAAGGGGAACTTCTAGAGTTAGCCCCAATGGTTTTGTACCAACATTGGGATATGGTTCTAAGAAAAAATAAACCATCCACACTGTTTAAAAAACTATGCCCAACTTTGTAACATGGCCAGTTTCTAAAAAAAATGGGTTTAGGGATTTAGAAATGTCCCAATACACTTAAGACCTTTGATAACTCATTATAAATCCATATTAGTTCCAAAACAATGAATCAAATTGGTATTTAAATGATCCATACCTGATTGAAAAACCAGGTTCAAGAATTTGACAAATTAATGATTCTGTGGTCTCAAATCAAGGACATCGATGTGGGGATAATACTAGTGGATATAGTTTTTTTCATAGATAAATCTAGGGATAATATAATAAATGGGATGGTTTGGTATTCATAAAATATTATCCATTAACATGTTTAAGGTGTGTTAACCCACATCTATTTTGACACTCATAGGGGATATTATTTTATAGATTCACATTATCATTAGAAAAATTTATGAAGTACATATTTGAAATGTAATTATTCATACAAAAAACATTGAAAAATATTTATGTACATAATCTTATATGATCCGTTTTGTGTAGATGAATATGATAACGTTAGAGATCCTATAATTGAAAATATATTAATTTATTTTCAAAAGTGAAAAATTATTTATTTTTTATTTATTAACATTCAGGTTTTTTTTAAAAATTATTTAAAAAAACTGTGGGAACCAGGAGTAACCATGATAACAACCAATGTTAGAGAAAATTAATGGATTAGTTTAAGTGTAAACCAAATGAAATGGGATGTGGATTTCAATATATCATTGTGGTTATTTTCAAAATTACTCTATCATTTAATATTAAATTAAACCATTTATAATTTCTTACATCAACCGATAATAAAAAAATATCCACTGATTACTTCATGTGCTAATGAGAACTGAGTATTTATTGATCTTTTGATCTAAATGCCTTTAAAAATTCATGCCTCAATAGAAAAACCATTTTTCATATATAATTTTTCCATGTTGGGTAATGTTACTCTATTAATCTATTATTTAGTTTAATAATCAAATATATTGTGAAATTTGACAAATAATATGATGTTTAAAGATGAAATAGAAGAAATTAATTTGGGATTCATTAGGAATTTATTTCTAAAAAATTCCTTATATCATGTAAAAAAATAAGGAGAGATAAAGTCAAAAAATTATGAAAAATATAGTGAATCTATATATGTTAAAAACATTTCAAGGAATTCAATTTATGCCATAGATTTTATTACCAATAAATATATAAAAATTGATATATCTTTTAGTGGTTTAATGAAATATATTTATAATGATCTATTTATATTAATATTTAAAAATATGATGAATTGGATTGATGTGATATCTAATAATATATTTAGTTTTGAGAATAGTCTGATGGATATAGACTTATTATAAAATAATGTAGTTTCATAATGGGTGATCAAATAATAATGGTGGAAAGATTATCCAACCATAAACATGTCTTTTATGATGACCAATGAATCATGGGAACTACCTCAAGGGGAAATTTTAATTATTTAAGAATGGTCGAGAAGGACACTTGAATTAGGAATTTTAAATACAGTTGAATAAGATGAAATGTGTGATGTAGGAAATAAAATATTAACTAAATGCATCACCCATTGTTAAATTCATCAACAGTACGGTGTAAGAGTTCTATGAAATAAATTTTACTAAATAATTAGTTTTGAGGATTAATCAACATTAGAAACCAAAAAAGCTAGTGGATAATGGTTAAACTTTTGTCCTTACCACTATTTAGGAGGAATATGGAAATAAAGTGGTATAATGTAGATTTACTCTTCACTGAAGAATAGAAAAAAAAATTCATCCCAATTTTAATAATTCATTTATATCATACATGTTTTTTTGAATTATTAAATTACATCCTCAATAAATTAAAATAAATATTTCCATAAGAAAAATTAGTGTGACTATTACAACCAATGATTTTTTCTCATCTAATATTTGATTCTATGGAATGATTATTATAATGAATCTCATGATCATTCTTTTTGTGGCAATTTTTTTTATAATAGAAATGGATTATATCTCATTATAATGGTCTCACATATATATATGGTCCAAACAAATAAATTTCTATAAATCAAAACATCTCATTATTATATATAGATACAAAGAAAGTTCATGATTCATCATTAGAAAATCCTTTAACTATGTGGGTATTAGTATATCATTAAGAAGAATATCTTTCCCAAATGGGTTTCTCAAACGAAACAATCAAACCATAAAAAATTCCATTATGATGGAGTATACTAATTCATTACCTGATTAATTTCCTGGAATTACCCATTGTAGTGAGGTAGAGTGGTTAATAGTTCTTATACCAAGATCAAAACCTTTCGAAAAAATATATAATAGGATTAATCCAATGGAACAAGAAGAGTAAATCAATTAACTGTAAGGGGATTCTAAAAAATGGGTCAAAACCCATATTTTTTAACCTTGGAGTTCTTTGGTGCAATATTGCATGAAAAAGGTATGATAACTGTTTTTTTTCTTTGGTAACTATGATCACAAAAATATCACCATAATGATCATGTATCTCATACCAATGATTTATACCTTCTTTGATCCTCATCATGGATCTCATTACTTGTCAATGGTGAATTTTCAATCTAGATATCAGAAACTAAATAATATGAGAAAATATATTTAATATAGTTAATTTTGTATTTCATGAATACACAATGAGTTCATAATGATTCTTCTATATCCTAATAATTCCCTTTAAATATTTGTATTCAAGATGAATTGACTCATTAGTGACTACTATGATAATTTTTTTATGGAACTGTTTAGTCATGTTATTGTATACTCTAAGAATAATGGGGAATTAAGAGAATCAATGGATGAGTTTGGAAACATTAATAATGGTAAAAATATATGCTAGGATACAAAATTCTTACTTTTGGAGGTAAAAATATACATTATTGGGGAATGTGATTGCAAGTGATGGAATATCCATAGACCCCTCTACGACAAGGGTAACTAATCAATGACATGAACACTTATATATACAATAAATCCACATTTTTCATGGTTTATCTAGAAACTACCATCTGTTTGATAGAAAAATATGAATAATTTATACAACAAGAAATAAGATAAAATATAAAGTTGTAAAATAATTCTGGAAAGAAGAATACAAGGAATTGTTTTTTATATAAAAACAGGATAATCAATTCTCTTATACTCACACTACCCTGAATTATATAAGGGTATATGGTATAAATATATTCATAAAATAGTTTATTGAAATATATACTAATGTGGAATTATAACTTGATGGCTTATTCTTCATTAATTTTAATGATCCAGGAGTAAATATAACTATTATATTATTTTCAGTTAGCTGTTTTAAACAATTCATAGAATATTTTGATGGACTACCTCTATGGAGAGAATTTTAACATATATAAAAATCAAAATTTTAAAATGTTTATTTTCACATCAAAATATCTTAACATGATCCAATAATGATTGTTAGAGACGTTAATGGGAAATGATTTTTTATTCACAACGTCCCTAGAATATTTATGAAGTTAGATAATGAACTATGTAAGAAATAACATACTACTTTATCCGTGATGTATATTAAGAAATATCCATTCTTTATTTATATGTAATTGTTGCATCTAGAAATCAAAATGGTATGGAATACATAATAATTTTCTAAAACTATTTCACAAAAATTTATACATGAAAATGTTAGAAGAGAATAAAATGAATATTTAACGATTAAATAGAATGAAAAGGAAGTAAAGGAAAATAATTTCCATGGTTTCCACATCGGTGAATATGATTTCATTCCATTTTAAGAAGATATTTTGTGTAATAACAACCTGGTATAAGGAATGATCTATTGGATATTGTATGTATCTATTGTTTCTACATGTATCATATGAATTCTATGATGTAAAATTATTTTTTGAGATCTTCATTGGTGAAATCATTATGAAATATATATTTTCGAAAATAGGAAAATTATTTTTATTTTTTCATGTTAATGTGTATAAAATAATTCCAATGGGAAAATAAAACCATTACCCATACCCACATGGAAATGGGGGATAGCCACCCTAGAATTTTTCACTGTTCTCTAAATCAAATACAAAGGAAGATGAAAATTATTGTTTGTTTTATATTTACTCACTAATACATTCAACTTCATTATTAATTAAGATGATTTATTTCTTGACTTACTTTACAATATAATCATAAAATATTTGGTTAATCTGTATGGGGAACCAATTTTTATCATCCCTAATCATGATATGCTGGATCATAATAAAATTATATTGATGCCTAAAATATGATCTAAATACAAAATTTAACATTAGTATGAACTATCACCCCCAAAATAATGGTCAATCTAAAATTATTATTTAGAAAATTGGTAAATGCTCAGAGATTTCTAAGTTAAATTTAGTAGATGATGTTATTATTATCTCCAAGTGGGTTTCTTTCATGTAACAATATCATTCACTCAAGTGTTCAAAAGGTCATTTATGATGATATAAATGGGTTATGATTTATAACCCTTCAATGTTAGGGTGGTGTTTTTGGCAGGAGGCATTATGGAACCAATCTTTTTAATGAAATGATAGACAATGTTTTTCATTGTGAATCGTAGTTTTAAAAATTATATGTTGGGGATAATTAGATTTTCATAAAAATATTTATTTTGCGAATAAGATTTATATTAATAAGATGTCTGGTTCATTATAGGTTATTTCTCTTGCTGTGAAGTAAATGGACATACCTATATTTAGTGTGAGTATGTTCATTAGCTATTTATATTTTTTGGTAACATTACTGAGTGGACCAGTATATTGTATAACCTTCTTGAATAAATTATATTGAGAAAATAATTTTTATGTTTTTATCAAGTAGTATGGTTGAGGTCAATACATTTATTGGAATTCATTTATGAAATTCCATTTAGAGGATTCTATGTGACTTTAGAATTGAGGTATGACCGAAAAAATAAGAAAAATATACCTACAATTTATGTTTTTATTGAGTGTAAAATAATTTATTAGAAAATAAAAAATGGATATTTAAGCCTGAAAAGTACATTTTAGTTTTATAAATTATTAATCATTCTATAATGAAATATTTCTAATGTTTTTTACATTTATTTTTATTCTTTAATGCTAATATTAATATATTGAACTCATAGTTTTTTTTCATGTCCAAATTTGGAAAAATATCATTTAGATTATCCTTTATAGATTTACTACATTCAATCCTTCCATTGTATATTTTATCATTACATGTATTAATGTAGAAGTTTATGTTTATAATCAGGTGTTTTAGAGGTAGACATTGTGTTGTGGGTTGGGTACAGTAACTTCCTACTATGTATAAAATTAGTTTAGTATCATTTAATAGACACCCATGATTTTTAGGCCTAGATATTACATCTGTTTAGATTAATACATAGTACAATAAAATAATGCATGCCTCATGACCATAATCTTTTAAATTAATTTGATACTAGTTATAATGACTTATGATTTGGTGAAAGATCTTAATTATCTCCCATAAATATCATATCCTAGTACACTATTCAAAAGAATAAACTATATTAATCCATTATTCATAACCTATAGGAAATAAACATAAAAAAGGGAGAGCACAAACAATAATTATGGGTAATCAATAGAAACATGTAAACATAAATAAAGAATAAGAGTATCAGAATGTGATAATAATATATGGAAACCATTCCCTTCAAATCAATGTTCAAACTCTTGAGTAATTTCATAATTATAGGTATTGAATAAGACTTGAATAATTAATATATATAATAAAATTATCCATGGGAGCATAGCATTGATATAAGAAATCGAATTCAGGCATACAAATATGCATAGATAATAATTTCCATAGTATTCATGGATGAATTAGAATGCTATTATAGTGGATAGGGTTCACACTTCAATAAATCATAGTATTCAAACTTCACGTCCATGAAAATTATAGTTCACAATTTCCATTATAAGACTTGTTTCACTCCTCATTATAATATGGTATATCTAATAAGATATAAATCATTATCCAATTCATTATAAGAATATATAAGTCCCAACCCTCATATAGTGAAGATAATATGTTTATGTGCCACAAAATCATCAATCTTTGATCATATCATAACTAATCAAATGATATGTGTTTCATAAAAATTTCATCAAATCATATTCAATGGAAATTAGATAGGATTCATAATCACATCACCATTACATCATAGCATAAACCGTGAACATAAGTGGGTTTCATAAGAATTTTTTCATGATATAACAAATTGAAGGGAAACATGTTCAATAAAAATATTATCATCAAAAAAATTAACCATTAAGCTAAATAATAATAAATCTACCTTGCATCATATCCCTGAAAATAATAAGTATCATCATGTTATGTCATCTTAGATGGAAAATGATTCTAAAATATCAAATTGAACATTTCTTGAGGAAATTAATGTATATTTAAAAATTAATTTTTAAAACTATATATTCATAAAACAATTGGGAAATAATCTTCATTAAAAATAACCATTAAATAATATAAATGATGAATTAAAAATAATTTAATACATTTATTGAATAAAATAACCTTTATAATTGAAAAATATATTAAAAAAATCTTCAAAATATTTGTCATTGAAAAATATTGTTCAATTCTATAATTGAATCATCAATTAATATAACATTCATGATGGTAGGAAACACCTTTCATGTTGTACACATTAAGATATAAATAATGATGAATTCTCAAGACATAACTTGATTAAATAAAAAATTATCATTTTAATGAGATATTGATTATAATATTTTATCATGTTAAATGTATTCACAAATAATAACAATAAAATATTAAATTTTGACATAAAATCATCAACACAATGGTGACATTTAATTTTAAAAAATGTGAATGAATAAAAAAATAAATCCTTAAATATAATGTTATAAATTAATTAATGATATTCCATATCAAAATTCCACTATATACACCTCATAAAACAAAATATTCACATAACTTAAAGTATTTATCAAAGATAAATTTTTATGAAAACATCCTTTACTCCTTTGATATCTTTCGAAAAGTAAACATTAAAAAACATAAATACTCAAATAGAAATGTAAATAATATAAATTAGGTGAATTATCATAAAATAAATTCATGAATAGTATATATATCACTTAATATAAATAGATTTTGAAAATGGAATTTGGCCCATGTAAGTAAAAAGTGAGATGATAATACATTACCTTCAATCCAAATTGGCACTTATATTTTATAAATTCTTGAATCAAAATATCATCTTAATTTGATGAATTATTAAGAACGTATATAATTTATATTAATAATTTTATTTCACTTATTTCATGATATATATAATTACATTATCAATTAGGATTCTGTTAGATGTTTTTACCATATTTGTCTTATATATCAAAAATGAGTTTGATAGGTTGACTATGTTCAAAGAGATAATTATTTAAAATTATTCTGAAAAGTAATCATGATATAATTATAATATTTATACATTCATTATAACTTTAATAATATTACATAAGGATGATTTTGATAAATTGGGTATGTTATGATCATGGTGATGGTCAGACATAGGTACGCTTGAGTAACATTTTCACTATTCAATGATCATTATGGTATGGAGGTATATAATATTTAATATTTATCGAATGATCATAACATCATATATAGTATATTATTTAATTAATTATACATATATATATATATATCATAAGTGTGGTTTGATAATGAAAATGTTGTCACATCACTTCATCAAGGTGATAGTCCAAACATAAATGAACGACGTTATCATTTCCAGTGGGTGAAAACGTTAGGAATAAAAATATATATAGATTTTTTAAAAGGATAAATATTCCATAATGATCATAATTATTTAATTTATATAAGAAATATACATTAAATGTATCTATAATAACATTAATGTAAGTCATTAGTGAAAAAAGAATCACATCACTTCGCGAGGCGATAGTTTTTTAAACACAATGGAAACATTATCATATCCTCAAAAGAATGGAATGATGATAAAAATATAAATGATTTATTGATTGAAGGGATATAATTATGTTCTTAATATCTTATATATATATATATATAATTTATATCCATCATCAACCACATAAATTAGTGTTTTTTTGTAAATAGATTCACGTCGGTTATTTTTCTGAACACAAGAGCAGCATTATCGTTTCCCACGTGAGGGTAGAGGATAAGGATATCGTTACTGCTCATAACATTAAAATGCCGATATATTTTAGACATACTAGTGTTATTATATAATAATAAATACATATTTTTTGATTGATTTGGAATATAAAATAAAATAATAATGCATAGTTAGAAATTTAACCACTTTTTAGACAACCTATTTCAAATTATAGAAATTGTATTATTAGATATTATTTATGAACATCAAAAGGAATCTAATATTATAGGACGTAATGATGTGAGTTATTTGGTTATTTATTATTTTGGATCAAATGTTTTAGTATTTTATTTATGACTAGTACAATTAATCTGGTTTTCTATGGGCTTTATGGTAAAATGGTTATATTTGGCTTCATGGTCATTATTGAAACAATTGATAATGGCATCGAGCTCATTGTTGGGGCTTCTCAGGCAGTGACAGTTTTCCTTGATGTCGCCGGTCCCTCTGTTGGAAGTTGTCTAGTCTGATCTAATATAGATATGTTTTTTTGAACCATATTTTGTTGGAATCAGTAATATTTGGTGATCCTAAGTGGTTTTGGTGTTATGACATATGGTAGGTTGTAGAGGGTGTCATGGATTGTGGTGGTGGCTACCTTCAGTCCCATAGGTGGACCTTGTGCAATGATTAAGGGCTGGAACTCATTTGGGACTTTTTCACATAGTGGAGGTCTGACGTTGGTGTTTGGTCATTGGATGTATAAGGAGATGGATGTGGATTATGGTTACAATTGTAAACTCGGATTCCCTATATTTCTGTGGCGAGTGGTTCAGGCAACATGACAATATTGAAAACGATTTGTGTCAGTGGTGATTGTATTTTTACATGGATTTTGTTTTGAAAAGTATTTTCCCAGCTATAATCTTAGTCCACCAATTTGTATGTCTATGTGAATCTACGATTACAGGCCATTAATGGGTTATCCCAAATCCCATTTTAAAACGATTTCCTATTTTTTCTCTTCAATAAAGTGGATTTCTCCCAAACTTCTCAGAATTATGAAAATATAAAATAAAATATTTAGATAATATAAATTATTTTCATTCCAATAATGCAATATATTTTTCAAAATTTCATTCAGATAAGTAAAGAAATATAATTTAAAATTATTCCCACATTAAATATGAGATAATGATTTTCCCACGAGGAATAGTAAAACTATATAAATTGATTTTATATCATAATTCAATAAAATAATTTTTCCAATAAATAAAATTAAATTAATTGATATATAATTTAACTAATTTTATTTTTAAATCATATTATACACATTTTTATGTTTTCAAATTACTTTATAGGAAAGAAAAAGATCTTAAAAACCCGGAATTTTTCATTGTTCATCAAAAATATTATCTTCTCTCAAACATCAAAAAAATTCAATTTTATATAACTTTGTTTTGATTTAAAAAATATATATTTACAGTTTCAAATAAATTTTTTTAGTATTGTGATAAATTAATTCTAATATAGTTGTGCAAAATGTAACAAATTGTTTTTTTAGAAATATACAGTTTTAAGCATAAATTGGAGTTATTGTTATATATAGTATTGAAAACCTTTAAGATGAATGATAAATTAATTTTTGAGATATAAAATAAAACCATCATTTAAATAATTGAAAAAAAATTATTTTTTTAATTACTTTATATAATATATTTTTATGTGCATAATAATAAATTTTATAAAAAAATACATGCTTTCTATTCATTTGGTTTTATTTTCTTTTATAATTATTTGGTCTCAAATTATTTCATTATAAATTTTAATAAATTAGTAAAACCTATTTATAACCACAATTCCAAGGACTATATTCTAATTATCATATTAATTTGTAATATTTCAATATTATGCCACATTTCATTTCAACTCGATGTTGAGAGTGACACAAGCTCCCCCCAGTGATTTATGTAAATCTAGGTAAACTCAGTCTTTTGTATAAACCAATATATGAAAATTATAAAATTTATTTGGACAAAATACTCCGTAAAATATTGTAGTGTTATGTTATTATCCCATCAAAATAATATTATCGCTTGGAATTCAACGCATTTTTACTAATAACTACATATAATTTTCTATCATTTCATCCTCATTTTCCCACATAAGCTACAATTGATTGTGTTTTTTCACAAAACATATACTAGTGAAGTGGTCTTGTTACATTAATATTTGTATAATATAGTATATCCATTTATTGTTTCACATAATAATAATTATTATATAATGATATAACATTTTATTTAATTAAATTTGATAGATCAAGTATGTAATTCTATAACACAGTTACATCAAACATATTTTTGAAAAGAAATATATTTTATGTCAGAACCAATCAATAGGATATTTATCTGATACAATAAAAAATATCTAATGGATTGATATACATTGTGATTAGTACATCCTTTTTATCATAAAAAAATTTTATGCTTCAGTTTTTATTTGGAAAATTTAATGTTCATATCTTACTGTATGAAATGAATATGAATTTCATTTTTTTCCTAAATCAATAATGGATCACAATATCCATAATAGAATGATATTTTTTCCTTCTATATCTATTTATCATCATAAAAAATTGTTATCTAATGTTATCTCAAACACATAAATAATAATATAGTGGGTTAGTATATTAATTTACTAATACCCATCCAAAATTCATCATGAATAATTTTATAAGTTGTTAACCATAAAACCCTCAAAAAACTCAGAATTTATAAGGAAGGTCCATTAATATCGCAATATAAATTTAAAAATAATATCTTAATGAGAATTAAGTAGTTCATAATATTCAAATTCCAAATATATGAATACCTTACCCATGTATTCACATAAAAAATGGAAATAACCTAATTTTCTATAAAATCGAATTGAAAACATACTTTCTTTCTAATTACCTCAATGAAACTAAATATTATTAAAAATATTACATATATCCAAAAATGATGTAATGTCTACTATTGAAAACATATACAAACTTTTCAAAATATTATTAATTTATTCTGGGGTCATCAATACTATCCATTTTACTTTAATCTTATCATATATAAACCTATCCAAAATAGAAAAATATTTTTTGAACAACAGGATCATATTAATGGTCATCTTCACTTAATCATGTGTTTTCAAAAAAAAATTATAATTTTTGTTTAATTCTGTATCTGTGTCATCAATACCATTAAATTTATTCCTGTAAATAAATAATCATAAACATATATTGAACAATAATTATATATTTCATCATTATTATAATGTAATACTAGATTTACAATACCGAAAAAATTCAACCTTCTCATTTACTTCTCAAACTATTCACTAAGCTTCATCATCTAATTTTTTAATACATAATTCATAATATATGAAATATTAATCATTTGATAACATTAATGAACATAAAATTAATCAATATTATCACATTTAACATATAAAATAACATTAGAACATCATTTCCCTTTCATTTTTCATTTTTTGTTCTATTTATCAGCAACAATATAAAATATACGCTGATCACCGTACTGATTACCATTTTAATATTTCTTCCTTGGACATCAACATTCACAATTCATATACATTTATTATTAAAAAAATAAGTAATTTATTATATATTAGGGTTTTTTCTATTCTCATACCATACATGGTCTAACAATTACATTAATCCTTCATAATTAGATGATATGTTTCTTTATTTTCAACAATGAAAAAATATTAATTTCTTCAAAAACATTAACATGTGTTCGTCATCCAAAATTCGTAACATATAGAAAATATAATCATATTTCCTCTATGGTCTCCACCACCATATCAGATGATGTTCCATATCATTGTCATTTTTTGTGATTCAATATGTTGGTTAAGATTCTTGTTGTTAATCATATTACATGACAACTGATTACCAAAACACACTATAACATTCAATCAAATCATTACCCCATTTGGTTTCCCATAATCATATTTTCTATCAAAATAAATGTTATTAAAGTTCCCAATAGTTTCCACTATTTACTATAACCAATGATCATAGTGTGAGAAGCATCAATCGTATTGGGGAAGTATATAATGAGGTAAAATTACATATATTATATACAAATCATGAAACCTTATTTTCAATATTTAATATAATGGGATAATCATAGACCATTAATGTTTATTGTCAATTTAAATCATTCATTATGGTTTGTAATGTGTCTGTGAATTTTAGTAGACTATCCTCCATGATTTTCGAACTAGGTGTGAAGTAAGATATGTCCCCCTTCCCTGGGTGATGATTGAGTCAAGGAAAATACACCATTTTTGGTTTTTTAAACCCAAGGTACATCAATTCTATTACAATGTCCACTTTTAGTATATCTACATAGATGTAATTCCATGGAACGAACATGATCTATCCTTTACTAAATTTACAGTCCATTTTCTTACACATTTCCTCGTCCATAGACATACCCAAAGACATTATCCTATATATATAATTAAAAATATTTCTATGTATCTCACTACTATTTTCTCATTTTATTATTCAAAGTTTAACTAACACTTTTATCTTATATAATATATATTATCCCATTATTATCATATATATACATATCTTAATATTTATATATATTTTACATATATTTAGAAGAAAATAAAATAATATTAAAATATATACATGAGAACCATAATATTTTAGTTTTTTTTAAGACTCGGTAAACAAAATTTAATTTGGTGAATGATATTCAATTTCTCGAAAATATTTCTTCTCCATTAGCATTAAAAACCATAACCTAGTGAAAAACATTATTCCTAACCCAGGGAAAGTAATTAAAATATATTTTTATCTCAAATGATCAGTAAGCATCAATAGTGGAAAATAAAAAAAATATGATAAGAGAATAAGGTTATAAGAACCTAGGAATAACATAGGAAAACCATATCCTTTGTATCAGAAATCAAATTCATGAGTCATGAAATAAAGATTGAAAATTAAAAATAATTTAATCATGAGAATATAAATGATCATTATCCATGAGATCATAACATTTACATATTACAAGGAATTTTTGAATACACAGATTAATAGAGAATCGTTTCCATGGTAGTCAGGGCTCATTGTGAAGGCTATTATTATTGAATGTGTTCTCTCCCCGAACCATCATTATAGATAGGATAACCCCTAGAAATATCATTCTGTAAAAAATACCTTAATATAATGGGTTTACTCCCCTTTCTATTCAATTCTATCTGATGAGGTAGAATTATTTACCTAATAAGATATAGGGATATATAGGTTGCACACATGAAATAATTAAAATCATTAGAATGTGTTCAATATGATTACAATAAATTCATCATATTATTACAAATAAAGTGAAACAAGTTTCATAATGAAAATAATAATATAATAACATATAAAAAGTTTACAATTTAAATAATCATTTTATCATTTTATAATCGAATAACCCATTAAAATAATAATATTTAAATAAATATTTATCATAGTAAAACATATTTATGACAAATGGGTTTCAAAAAAACAGTATAATCATTAAAAACAATCTAGAAAAGTAATAATAATGGTATCCTTATAAAATACTCAAATTAAATTATATTTTGTAGATAATATTATCATCTTTGATAGGAATTTTTTCTGAAAAGTAAATGGGAACATTTTTTTAGGAAGATAACTATTATTTGAAAATTACAATTTGAAATTTAAAATTCTTAATATTTTTATGAAATAATTTTTGTTGAAAATAATCTATAAGTAATATAATGTATCCTTTAAATATTGTTTAAAATATTTTTTGAGGAAAATAACCTTTATAATATTATTTAATCATTTTAAGATAAAAATAATAATAAATATTTTGTTTAAAAATAACCATGAAAATATAGAAATAAATGTTCTATTAAATAATTTTCCTAAATAATGAAAAATCAATTCTTGTTTTAAATATTTAAACAAATTCTCCTTTTACATTTCTAGTTTACATTATACTAAGATTTATTACATAATAAAATAAATAATCTTTCCAAAACAATTTTTAAAAAATAAAACATGGTTAATTTTTTTTAAATAATTCATTTAAGAAAATTTAAGAAAAATTTTGAAAAAAAATTAGATCACATGGTTTGGGAAGAAGTCCATTTTTCTACCATAGAGGTCAATAACATATATTTTTCTAAAAAACACTATTTTTTACTACTATTTAAATAAAGAGGTGAAAATAAAAATGAAAAAATGAATTGTCATGACATAACCATATGATAAAAAATTAGGGGGATTATTAAGAGATGGAAGGTTGGATTTGATCATCATAAACATAATCATATACAATATTGATAACTATGATATTATAACAAAAACATTTACCAAATTGGTAACATTGAATTGGGAACCATGAGAAGGAATAAAATTAAATATAAAACATATATCATAATAATAAATAAAATCATAGAAATAAATGTAATTTTTTTTCTATTCTATATTAAATAAGATAGGCTCATTATATACAATATGTCTCTATGATGGAAAATTGATTAATAAATTTCATTTCGCATCGGATGTATTTGAACAAAAAACAATGAAAATATGATGTTCAAATGGACATGTAAATCCTATTAATTTATCATTAAAGAATCATAAATAACATTAATGGTAATTATATAAACCATATAAAATAATTTTTTTGTTATTATATCATGTGTCTCATATATGTAAAGAGTTATATTGAACATCCATACTATAAGGACCCGACCTTAAACATTACATAATCATGAATTATGTTAGGACTTCACATTGAGGATCTATTCATGTTTATTTTTTCATAGAATTATGCCATAAATATTACATAACAACTTGAATATTAATAGTAGACACTACTACCAAGTAACAATATTTCAGAAAATAAACACTCTTAAAAATAAACATGTCTAGTTCCATGTTTTAGACTTCATGAATTTTCATTGATAGCCTCCTTGACCATATTCATCTTAATGTCATGTGAAAAACATTTCGAGAACATACGATGATCATAAAAAACACAGTAAGGGTTATAAAATAATGAAGTAAAATATTATCCAATCAATAAATACAAATCAAAGAAACCAAAACATTTCAATCATATCATACAGTACGAAATCATTAGATTTATGAATAACACACAGAAATCATAAATCATAAAGGAAAATTATGGAATTCATAACATCCTTACATTATAGATATCACAGATACATAGGGAGTCACATTTTTAATACCCATCAGAGTATATTCCTTAAATCTATTAGGATAAACATTAATATTTAGCTCTTTCACGTTAACCAATTCATTGGAGAGCTATCTCAGGCTCACACACCATAGGTTTATCACAGAACCACCCATAAACATAAATATAATTCCCAATAACCATACATATTCATTACACAAAACACCAGCATAATTGAAAGATAACATTTCCACATTAAAATCACAATATATGAAATCAAGATATTGAAATAAATAATGCTTTATCAAATCATTTTCAAAGCCATTTAAAAAATTTAATAAACTGATTATTGAATCAATGTTTCCTATACCACATTGAAACTTTTAATTAAATTATAATTTAAAAATATTAATTTCCATATAAATAAATACTTAAAACCATTTTCAAACCATTTACATTAATTTTAATGATTCAGAAGAATAAATCATTAAATTATTTAAAATGTTGTTTTAGTGAAAGTGTGTATAACAAAATGAGACTCTTGAACACAAATAACAGAGGAATAATATTTAATCCGAACTATAAATATCATAATAATAATGGGATGATATATAATTAAAAAGGACATTATATACACCACATAAGAGTTAATTGGTATATAAAAACAATAAAGTCTCAATAAAATGTAAATTGGGACGAAATCCCTTATAAAAACTATTTATTTAGATTAAGGACAAATCAATTACATAATAATATGTGACAAATAAGAATAAAATTTAAATAATTGGATATTATTTTTGAGAAAATAAGAGGTTATTCACATTTGTTCATAGCACGACATAATCTAAAAGCATAAATTTAACCCAAATAATTGAAATTTGGTGAAAAAGTTCCCTTATAGAAATTTGTCAGCCCAATGTCATCACTTTAAAATTTAGAAAGTGAATTAATGAGATAGAAAAGGGAATCTCATCACAAGGTAATAAAATTTTCAGCAATAAGGATATAGAAGAACATATCCAAAAATAAGAAGATGTAAATTAAAATTCATAACAAAAAGAAGTCTTTTAAAAAGAAGAGGGTGAAAGGTTTGCTTACCGATTTGGTAACATACGAAACATACACCCCATGAAAGAAAAATCATAAATGAAGAAATAAATATACATAAATCAAATTATATTACACAAATAATACAATCATGGATAGTACATATGCCACACAAATGGAAATAGTGGCCAATATAGCTTGAATCTCATGGGAATAATAAGTGAGATGAAAAACCCTTACCACGTTGTAATTCAATCGTGTCATATGAAAAAAAGTTAATAACCACTAAATTAATCTCAAAATACCAATAATATAAATAGAATAAAATATTATATATCAAATGTCACTACAAAATACACCATATGCAATGAATGAGTGGATAATAATGGAAATCTCACAGAGTTAAAAGTTAGATAAGAAATCCCTTACGTTGTGTCCGACTTGACTTGTTTGTTCCTTGATGTTACTGAATAATTAACTTAAGTTAATTTATAAAATATTAATAACC
The DNA here is from genome assembly GCA_963277665.1 of Viscum album. Taxonomy (NCBI): domain Eukaryota; kingdom Viridiplantae; phylum Streptophyta; class Magnoliopsida; order Santalales; family Viscaceae; genus Viscum; species Viscum album. The sequence goes on from OY728142.1 coordinate 1,708,385,074, forward strand.
TCTATAAATGTTATTATTCCTTTTATATCATTTATTACCTTGTTATAAATCATATTTATCATTTATGTTAATAATGGTAGTATTATTGATATTTGGTACTTGAGTAAAAATGAACACCTTATAATTACAAGTTGTCCATGTGGTCAAGATAAAATTATTTACATAATAATATTCATGATTTAGATACCATATATACCATATATATCAAGTATATATATATATGTATTTATATTATTATATAACATTTAGTGGTACGAAACGAAAAGCAACGTTCATGGATACAGTAAGTTGTACGTACGCATGAACACTACTCTCATTTAAATTTCATATTTAATGGAATTAAAACATAATTATAAATAGATATATTATAATTATAGTATAATATCATATATAATATCATTAACTATATCCATTATACATCCCACATATAGCATTAACGAGTCATATCACTTTGAGGGGGCGGTAGTCCGTACTCCCTCAAATGAAATTATCACTTTACCCATTCTGGAGACTATAGAGGTGGGATATAAATATAAAATAAATAAGTATATAGAAAACATGGATATTATATATATCATATATAAATATAGTTCCATCTTAATATCTGTCATGAGAGGCAGTAGGATATAACTAAACAATCATCGTTTCGTGAGGTGTTAGTTTATCATCCACAGAAACAGTATGTTTTTCACCCATTAGATGGAGGTGTGTGTAAGTGTAGAAAGAATAATTCACATAAAAACATTTTATTATATTTATGATCCTTTTTCGTTATAAAATAAAGGAATAAAAATATTTTAGGGGTTGTTGTTGTAAAATAAAACAAAATACAACCAAAGTATTTAAGAGAAACTGTTACCTATAATTTGAGTAACACCCTTTGGATTGAACCAAATAAACATCTTGAAAAGAATTATTTATAAGTTAAGGCTTCTAGGAAGAAGATATGGATATTGAGATCTTATTTGGGAAGCGGTTGGATGAGACAAGGTTCTTGAGAGGTGTGGGGAATGATTAAGAAGCGAGTACTTTTTATACAGGGAGGAGAGGCACTTTAGGAATGTGTGAAAAATATTATTTTATTATATAACGTTATTCAGTTTATAATGGTACAAAACTAATTAAAGTAGAATCTAGGATCACTAAAGGTATAAATAATTTAATCCAATAAGAATTGGATAGTTTTTGGATGTTATTTTATAATTTATAATCTTATTTATTTAAATCATTTATTAATCAAGTAATACTGCAACATTTTTGTGTTATAAATATTTTAACTTATATGATTTCTAAAAATTATAAAAAAAAAATTATGATGTCGGAAATCATTTTAGCTTTCCAAATAATTCTTATAGTCGAATATATAACTTATATATCCCTATGTAAATGTTTATTTACTAAATGATATTTGTTTTTGTGATATTTTTACTTTACATTTAGTTAGTTAAAATAAAGTGTCATTTTCAATCACAAGTTGCTCCATGGGGTCCCAAAATAGACACAAGGATTACCATGGTACGGAATGACTCATTAAAGAATGTTAGGACATGTTTTAAGGTAAATTTTCATTATTATAATATTTGTTTACCTTGAATTACCCTATTTACATTTAACCACGGTAAATAAGTCTAAAAATATAATATTCAACAGAAAAATATTTTCATCTTATTGTTCTAAATTTTCGTAACTATTAATATCCATGTGTGTCAGATATTTTGAATTCAATTCCCAGAAGTGGTAAAATTTCATTTAATTGAAAATGTCAGTTTTTTTACAACTACTATGTAGTTTCACTATTCATCAAAAATTGATGTTTTTCAGAAAAATACCAACAATTAAGCCTAATCAATATTTTATATTCAAAATCCAAAAATGATGTATATTTTAACAATTTCAAAACATAAATGTTGAATTAATTAATTTTAAATTAATTTTTGTTTTCAAAACAAATAGCTTGTTTTTAAGAAACAATAACTATCAGAAGATTTATACTTGTTTATGTCCAATTTCAAAGTGAAATTAATTCTGTTGACCAACATTGGATTAATTGACAAAAATATATTCTCATTACAATTTAAAACCAATTAAAAAAATAATATAACTATATAAATATATTATAATGAAAAGCACATTGGAATTAAAATACAGTATTTTTCACTATTCCGTAAAAAATGAACTTTACTAGAAAGAACAAAAAATTTAACCAAAGTAAATTTTGATGTCCTGATTATAATGAAGAATTTTATTTTGTAAAATATAACATATAAAAATGACCAAAACTAGATTTGAAGAGAATTCTCCATTAAAAGGCGATAAATCGAACTTTTAGTGAATATTATAGTATTTATGATTAAATTTATATTTATTAATATTTTAAGCGCGTAAAATTTATTGGATAAATGAAAAAAAACATTAAAAAGTAGGTATAATCATACTGTAGTTAGTTTTACTCATTTCTTCTAATACAATGGCTAGTTGTTAACTACCATTTAAAATAATAATATTATATTATTAGTATACAATGTATGATTGCAAAAAAAAATCGTTGTTGCGTATCAGGTAAGCCATCGAATAGAGAATCCATTTTAAAGTAAAATAATTAATTAATTTAAAAATATTAAATATAAGAAAAATTCATAATCTATATTTACCTGGGATGTTACATCCTTGCCCCCTTATGGGAATCACATCCTTGCAATTTAAAAATTGGGCATGGAAACTTCATTGAAAGTCCCACATTATAAAAATAGTAAATAAAACTATCACATTAAAAGTAATGAAGATATGTACAAAAGTCACCTAGGATAACCCATTCTAGGATTCCATGAAAACATGTATATGTAGGAGAAAAAACCATCATGTTCTGATGGAGAGTGATAGAAAACATGATAAGGAGAATGTTAACTACTAGAAAATCACAAAACTGTGATGGGTTAAACAGTCTTTCATTCCCCAGTAAGAAAAGTTAACAGACAAAATTTTTTTATGTTACTTTTCATTGGGGAATCTATTTATGATATTAAATATAAACATAAGGAAACATACTTACTTGTTATGAATACTTTCATCCATTACTATATTTCAAACTCAAACTCATATTTTCACCAAACAATGTGTATTCGGGATGACTTGTAAACATTAAAAGTGATATAGTCAACTTCAGGATAATAACATAATATAAAAAAGATGAACTATATATTACCCTTGTCTTTAGACATTAACTAAAACCAAAATGTTTAGTACGAGATCATATAATCCCCAATAAGGATAGTCCTTTATAAAAATAAATACTAATATTAATCTCCAAAATTCAACAAAATGTACCCAAAGTTCAAGAAAGAACATTCAGTACACAATTGTCCTTAAAATTCATCAAAATAATCATAAAAAATATGGAAACCCAAAACAGAATTTAAATCACATAGTCATCCACAATAAATATTAATATTTATCCAGAAAAACATCAACTACTCTTAAAGTATCATACTAAAGTGTAATTAACCTAATCAAATAAATTCTATGATAGTTTATTCAATTCCATAAATAACCCAAATCACTTTATGTCGACATTAAAAACATATATTATTTCAAAATAATATTTTAACCATTAATCCATAATTAAACTCCAGAGGAATTCTTTTTTTCTTAAACATATATTGAACCCAAAAGAGAGAATGTCTTCCAAAATATCCTTTATCACTTAGTCACAAAATCATTTTCCTATACTAAAAATGTCAATTTTATAAAACATATAATCCCAAATAAACTTATTCTTGATCCATAAAATCATTTAACTAAAAATAATTAGCAATACTAACCAGGAACATCACGTAGTCCAGTGGTAGGCGGTAAATCCCAATCGCACTTTGGTTGTGGGTTAGATTCCTTCATCTTTGTCCGACGTGATGGTTTGTCACACGGTCTATGTGTTATCCTTTTTAAAATTATATAAAATATCATAACATTCCATAAAAAAAGACAAATTCATCAAAAAAACCATAACATAATTTATCTTCAAAGGTTCTCTAATAACTTTCATTTTTCATTCCAAAATGTAATTACCATTTATCACATCAAAAATAACTAAGAATATGTCTAATATTCTAACCATTATGGTTATTTAACTTATGTTTAAATTACAACCTAACCTCTAAAGTTATCTAATTGGGAATTTGATACCAACGATAATGACACAACCTCAATCATTACATAATCTTAAATTATGTCAAGACTTAAAATTGAGGATCTTTTCAAGATTAGAGTTTTAGAAAATTGGGCCATATCTATTACATAACAACATGAATATTAAAATTATACACTACTACCAAGTATAAATTTTTCATAAAATAAAAAATCTTAAAATGAAACATGTCTAGTTCCATGTTTTAGACAACATGAATTTTCCTTCATAGCATCCTTGACCCTATTGATCTTTATTTCCTATGGAAAACATTTCCAAAACATGGGATGAGAATAAAAATATCAGTAAGGGTTATAAAATATGAAAGGGAAATATTATCCCATCAATAAATAAAAATCAACAAATACAATACTTTTAGAACATAACTTACAGTACGAAATCATAAGATTTATGAATAACACACAGAAATCATAAATCATAAATGTAACTTATGGAATTCATAAAATTCATACATTGTAGCTATCACAGCTACATAGGGATTCACATTTGAAATACCCATCATAGTATATTTCTTAAATATTCTAGTAGAAACATTAACATTTACCTCTGTCACGTTACCCAATGCGTTGGAGAGCTATCTTAGGCTCACCCGCCAATGGATTATCATGAAACCAACCATATGCGTAATAAAATTTCCAATAACCATAACATATTAATAACACATAACACAATAAAAAAGGAATGATAACATTTCCACATTCCAATCACAATATATCAAATCACGAAAATGAAATAAACAATGATTTATCAAATCATTCTCAAAACCATTTAAAAAATTTAATAAAGTGGTTTTTGATTCAATATGTATCATTCCACTTTGAAACTTGTAAATAAATTATCATTTGAAAAAATTAATGACCATATAAATAAATCCATAAAACCATTTTTAAAATATGAACATTAATGATAACGATTTAGTAGAATAAATCATTAAAATATTTAAAATTTTATTTTAGTCAAAGAGTTTTTAACAAAATGATAGACACATGATTACATATAATTGAGGAAAAACATATACTCAGAACTATAAAATATCATGAGAATAAAGGGATTCATGATATATTATTCCAGAGGAAATTATATACACCACATAAGAGTGAATTGGTGAATAAAAACAATAAAGTTTCAATGGAATGTAAATTGAGATGAAATCCCTTATGAAAAACTATATCCATAGATTAAGGACAAATAAATTACCTAAAATGTGTGAAAAATATGAATACAGTCAAAATAACTGGATATTATGTGTGAAAAAAATCAGAGGTTATTCATTCATATTCATAGCATGAAATAATCATGATGTTGAACATTAACCCAATGAATTAAAATTGGGTGATGAAGTTCCCTTAAATAAATTTGATAGCATAACATCATCACTCTAAAATTCTGAAAGTTATTTAATGAGAGCGAAAGGGGTGTCTCATCACATGTAAATAAAATTTACAGTAATAAGGATTTAGAAGAACATATCCTAACATAAGAAGATGTAAATTAAAAGACATAACAAAAAAGAAGTCTTTTAAAAAGAGGAGAGTGAAAGGTTCCCTTACCGATTTGGTAACATACGAAACATACACCCCATGAAAGACAGATAATAAATTGAATATTTAATGAACCATAAATCAAAGTATATTCCACAAGTAATACAATAATTGGATGTACATATTCCATATAAAATGAAATAGTGGTGAATGTAGCTTTAATCTCACAGGAATAAGAAGTGAGATGAAAAACCCTTCCCACATTGTAATTCAATCATGTCGTATGATCAAAAGTTAATAACCACCAAATTAGTCACATAATAACATGAATATAAATAGAATCATGATATAATATAACAAATTTTAGTAGATAATACACAACATGAAATAAATAAGTAGTGCACAATGGAAATCTCACAGAATTAGAAGTGAGATAAGAAATCCCTTACCCCATGTCTGACTTGACATGTTTCTTCCTTGATCTCCATGAATAATAAACTTAAGTAAATTTATACTTTATTAAGAACCTTTATAATGTTTATTATTCCTTTTATATCACTTATTACCATGTTATAATCATTATTTAGTCGTTTAAGTTAATAATGGTCATTTTATCTATATTTTGTATTGGGGTCATAAAAGAACACCTTAAAATTACAAGTTGTCCATGTGGTCAAGAGTCCAATATTTACATAATGATATTCATGATTTAGATTTCATATATAAAATATATATCCACTATATATATATGTATTTATAATATATCATAACATTTATTGGTAAGAAATGAAATGCCCCATTCATTGAGATGGTAATCAGTACGTAAGCAAGAACACTACATTTATTTCATTATCGTATTTAATGGAATTAAAAAATAATGATACACTTTTATATTTTAATTCTTGTATAATATCATATATAATATCATTAAATGTATCCTTCATACACCCCACATATGTAATTAATGTGTCATATCACATTGAGGGGGCGGTAGTCCAAACTTCCACTACTGGAAAAATACCCTATACCAACTGTTTGGAACCATTGGAATAGGCCTCCGAACCGTTGTTATAGGTTGTACCAATAGTTTGGAGAACCATTTACAAGTATGTTTTGAGGATAGGACTATAAAAATGTTTTTGGGAAAATCATTGTTATATATAATATAAAAATCAATACTAACTGTTCCATACACCATTGGTATATGTAATTCAAAAAATAATCATCTCGTTGGTTTTGATCCAGGCACCTCCCGTTTGTGACTGAACGACCCAATCACAAACCTAATGTACTTTTCTGAACATAAGTTCATAAATATAAATTCTCATTATAATATGTATTTTAAATTTTGATTTATTCAATTTCCACTGTAAGAATATTCCATTAAAAATACATGTACTTATACTAACGTTTTTCAGAACATTTGGTATATGTTCTTTGATATTGGGACATATACCAACAGTTCTGGAAAAAACCGTTGGTATAAGGTCTCTATAATGAAAATTTTCCAATGGTTTTGTCCAAATCGTTGTTATTGGTCCCCCCTATAACAACGGTTTGCCCAAAACAATTGTTATAGGTCCATATAAGTGACATATAACAACGGTTTTGGCCAAACCATTGGTATATATCATATTTCTAGTAGTTTTCCTCAAATAAAATTATTGCATTTATCCATTATGGAAATAATAAAAGTTGGATGTAAATATAAAATACATAATCATAATGAAATAATGATTATAATATATATCATATATAAATGTAGTTCAATATTAATGTCCACAATGAGAGGCAGTATGAGATAATCGAACAATCATCGTTTCGTGAGGCGTTAGTTTGCCATCCACAAAAACAGTATGTTATTCATGCATTTGATAGAGGTGTGTGTATGTTTAGTTCAAATCATTATCATGAAAACATCTGAGTATACTTAGGATACCGGTTTAATTATTAAATAAATGAACAAAAAGAGTTTATAGGTTGTTGAAATAAAATAACACAAAATAAAAAAAAGGAATTTAAGAGAAACCATTACCTTCAATTTGGGTAACTCCCTTTGATTTGATCTCAAAAGAACTTATTGAAGTTCCTTCTGTTTAACTTATAGCTTTAAAAAGGAGGAGAGTGATCATTATAAATTATTTGGTTAGGGGTTCGAAGAGCCAATGGGGATTTAGAGGTGTGAGTAATGAGTAATAAGTTGGGACTTTTTATAAGGGGAGGAGGGGATCTTTAGGAATGTGTGAAAATATTATATTATTATATAATTATATTCATTTTATAAAGGTCTAAAACTAAGTAAATTATAATCTAAGATGACTCATGGTCGAAATAAATTCATCAAATAAGAATTGGTAAGGTTTTGGATGTTATTTTAATATTTATAATGTTATTTATCTAAATCATTTATTAATTAGGTAAATACTGCATCATTATTTTGTCATAAATAATTAAATTTATATGATGTCTAAAAATTAAAAATAAAACCATTATGTAGGAAATCATTTTTTCTTTCTATAGAATATTTTTAGTTGAAAATATTACTTATATAACCCCATGTAAAAATCAACTTACAAAAAGATATTTGTTTTTGTCATTGTTGTCCTTAAATTAAGTTAATTAAAATAAAGTGTCATTATAACTCATAAGTTACTATATGGAGTCCCAAAATGGACCCAAGGATTACCATGGTCGGCCATTACTCATCCAATAATGTTAGGACAAGTTGTAAGATAATTTTGTATTATTATAATATTTTTTACCTTGAATTATCCTATTTACCTTTAACCGCAGTAAAAAAAAGTCAAAAGTTACTATGCAACAAAAAATATTTTCATCTTATTGGGCCATAATTTACTTAATAATAACAACCATGTATTTATAATTTTCAAAAATCAGTTCAAAAAAGAGGTAAAATTTCATTTAAATGAAAACAGTATTTTTTTAACTACTACTAAGTGGTTTCACTATTCATCATAATTTATGTTTTTCAAAAAAATAGAAGATATTAGGCCTAAGTTTTATTTGACATTCCAAATTCAAAAGTTATGTCTATTTTACCAAATTAAAAACATAGAAGTTGCATTAATTAATTTAAAATCAGTTCCTATTGTCAAAATAGATAGTGTGATTTTAAGAAATAATAACTATCAAAAGATTAATAATTGTTTACGTACAATTTCAAAGTGATATTAAAACCAATAACCAAAATTGGATTAATTGGTAAAAATATAATCTAACTTCAATTTAAAACAAATTAAAAAGATAATAAAACCATATATATAAATTATATTAAAAGGCACTTTTGAATTAAAATGCATTATTTTTCACTATTCATAAAAAATGAAACTTATCAGAAAAATACCAAAAATTCAGCCGATATAAATTTTGATGTCCCTAATCTAAAGAGGAACTTTATTTTGTCAAATATAACATTCAGAAATGAAGGAAACTAGATTTAATGTCAGTTCTCCATCAAAAGGCGGTAAATCGACAATTTTGTGAATATTGGAGTTTTTATGCTTAAAATTAGATTCATTCATATATTAAGCCCCTAGCATTTATTGGATAAATGAAAAAACATTTATCAAACATTTATATTCATATTTTAGTTAGTTTTATTTATTCCTTCCAATACAACGTCTAGGCATTTACTGCCATTAAAAATAATAATATTATATTATTAGTGTGAAACATAAGATTTCAATGAAACCCATTGTTGCGTATCAGGTAAGACATCAAACATAGAATCAACTTTACAGTAAAATAATAAATTTAGTTACATATATTAATAAATATTAAAATTTCATATTCTATATTTACCTTGGATGTTACACATACCATGGGAATGACACATTACATATATTCATTATATTCCAAAATAATAAAACATGTTAATTATTTAGCTGATTAATGTCATTTTTTTATTTATTATTCCAATTACTTCAATTATTACCAATTTATATATGAATAATTAGTCATTTATTCTTATTCAGAACATTTCGACAATATTCATCTTATGTGTCAAATAATGTTATGGTAGGTTTATTATAATCAATGTGGCTATTATCTAAAAATATAAAAACTAATAATCATTAAATAAGTATAATTTTTTTACATAAATTATAATTTTAGTAAAAATAGTGAATCATAATTTTTATTAATGATGTATGATATGATCATTGAGACAGTACGCCATACGTTCACATTAGTAATGTTTCTATTTATCAATCATCATAATGGAAAAGAGGTAAGTAATATTTTATGTTTGAAGATTCATAATAATAGATTATATATTATATTATTTAATTAAATATACATATATATATATATATATTGATTTATATCACCCATGTGGTGTGGTGATTATAAGAGAGTCACATCGCCCCATGAAGGTTGTAATCAAGATGTACACCTACAAGGTTATCACTTTTTAGTGAGTGAAAAGGTAATATATAAAATGATATATTAATAATTATAAAGATAAAATAATCATTAATAACATAATTATGTAATTTATATCACATATATTTATTGAATTTATCCTAAATTTCATATGTGTGAAGTGTTAGTGGAAAATAAATCAAATTGCTTCATGAGACAGTAGTCCAATTTACACATGAGTGGCGTCACTATATCCCCAAAGAGAATGAAAAGATAAATTTTTTATAAGATATAATCAATATATATAGGTATAATTAATTTTTTAATATAATATATATATTTTTTATCGATCAAAATAAACAACTATTAGTAGTGGTAATTGAAAATGTGTCACATCGTTTGTGAGGATGTTGTTTTTCGTATATATGGTCGTTAATATCATTTTCATTAGAGGGAAGAGGATATTGAAATTATTCCTTAACTTAAAAAACATATTATTATATGGTATATAATTGTTTATTACATAATAATAAATTAATAATATTAAATGTATGTTAAATATGAAATAAGAAAAAACACATAATTAAGAATTTTACCTCTTCTTAGATCACCTCATTAGTATTACACACAATGATTTCTAATAATGGATTTATGAATAAGAAAATGATTCCATGGTGTTTTTAGGAAGTTAATTAATTAATTTTTTTATTTATTAGTAGAATAATATGTATTTATGCGTGTATAAGAAAGGATATGGGTTTCCTATTATAGGTAATGTTGGTGGCATACTTGTAATATATAAAAAGAAAAAGTGTGTACCAATGTTTATGAAATTAAAAAATTAAAATATTTATTATTATAAATGAATATAAAAAAAATACCTAAATATTTCAATAAAATAAATTTTATAAATTCATTTAGGCCATTATTAATTTTTCCAATTTTGTTTATCCCCGTGTAAATCAATTTTTTCATTTCAGAAAGTAAATAAGTTTAATTGTTCATACAAATAAATATAGTCATAAATGATGTATAATTTATTAGATAATATATATTTTTATGATTATAAATATTTAAATAAATTTTCAAAATTCCTTTAACTTATATATTAAATAATAATTTAAAATTAATTATATAGTCTTGACAATAATGCAGTTTTCCAAAAATAAGGGACCAAAGTTTTAAATGTATTTATTTAAAAATAGAATATGAAATAAATTATAAAGTAAATTTTTTTAATTATATATATATAAACTAATTTTACAAAAAAAAGTATTAAAATAATGTTTATGTTTTTAAATTCATCAAAATAAATGATAATATATTTTAAAACCCCGTATTTTTATACAACTCATTGAAAAATTTATACTCACAGAAATTAATAAACATTTCACACCATGATAATCATTAAAATATTATTAAAAAAATGAATCATATTTTAAAAAATATTTTTTCTAATATTTTATCAGTTTAATTCAAAAATATATTCAAAAAAGAAGACAAATGTAATTTATAGAAAAATAGATTTTTGATGAATAAAACTAGATTTGTTATTATATTTTGTTTGAAAAACACATAATATGAAATTTATAATATTTTATATAATATATAATATGTAAATTTCAAAAAAAATAATTTACCTAACTTTTTTTATTCAATATATTTATATATAATTTATTTATTTTCCAGAAAATGATGTTATTTTTTATCAAATGGTTTTTATTTTTATATCAAAATACTTGGTTACCAAATAATTCATCACATATTTTTATTATTTAATTAAAATTATTAAAATCAAAAACTAAAATTACAAGGTGATAATTATCGTACAAAATAATAATAGTTTAATTGTATGTCATGTTTTCTATGCCTGATATTGAATGCAATTTATGATACCCAACATTATCCATATATCCCAATCTAAACATTGTGTTCTTTATATTGAAAAACATAACATGATTATTTTTTTAAATCATATATATTCTTAAAAATATTCGGTTGCTAAAAAATTTTCATTTTATTGGAATTTTTCTACATCATAGATCATAACAACAACATTCGGTGGTACGTTCGACCGTACCTCTCGCTTTCAATCAATAGTGTAAGTGATTGAGTTATTATTCTACCAATATCTCCACCAACAAGTGGTTTCATAGAACTACTAATAATTCTATTATTTCATCACAATATTAGTAAATTTGATATGTCATTTGATGAAGGGATGTTTTGATTGATAAATATGATTGAGTAGATTTCACCTTATGGATAATAAATATTCAATTATATCTGATTCAAAAGGTCATGGAATTTATATTTTACAGAGTAAACCCATATCTAATGGAGAACTATAAATGGTAATATTTTGATTGGAATTAAATTGAACAAGATAGAATGTCTCTAGAAAGGAATTTTTTGTTCAATATTTGGAACAACAGACTACATCAGCTGTTTTGAGGGCATTAGAAGAAATGTATGAAAATATGATTATTTGGAACATGGTTTTCATATAGTGTTGTGATTGAACACCTTATTATGATTTATTTTCTAAGATATGAAGATATGTATTATTTATGATGTTTCTATGAAGGGATCAAGTGTTTAAGAATCTAGTGGGAGATATTGTATATCACTTATGTAATAATTTTTATGATTCAAAATGCACCAGACTAATACATTATGTTAAATTTTGTTTTAATAATGTAAAAATATTTCATAAAAATAGTGAAATTATTATATATATTATGGTAGGGATTTAATAGTTAATATCAAAGGAAATTTTTAGTTTACCATTAGATTCTACGAAACGACAAACATAGTTAGACCCCTAAGGATATTCTTAATGAAAATTATATGGTTGATTAAATGTATTAGAAATATCATAGGTTTTTTTATGTATAGGGAAAGAGGTTTTTAAGAACTATATCATAGTTTATTTAATATAAGTTCATGTTTTTCTACTAAAAATATACCTAGGTGTAATATCCTTGATTAGTTTTACTCAATTTGATTCGATCATAACATGGTATATGCCAACATGCCTTACTGCATACTTGTTTTGTGACTCATAGGATATATTATTTTTTATTTCAAACACTAATTACAAACCATCATGGTGGATTTAAAAAAAAATTCACTACTAATTTCATAGGATAAACATAAGGCTTCATATATTAGTGAAGGTGTCATAATTTATACATCATATAACTGGTTATTCAATATTATGTGGTTCATTGCATTGATATTTTTTCATAGTCATTACTTTCTAGTTTTTTCCATGAAAAGATTAGTGAAGAACTAGGTTAATAAATAATGTCTTGGATGATATTCCAATGATATTTCAAATTAGATGTTCAATAGAGTTTGGGATATTGTCAACATTATTAGTCAGTTTTCACAAAACATGATTATAAATATGCTCTTTAACCTACTAAAGAAGTCATTAAGGAAGTGAATTAATGATTTTCATTAGATTTTTAGAAATGTAGACCATGGAGGAATGACATTAACTTCCCTTTTGTGTCAATAATGTTGAATGAAGCACCCAAGTGAATGACATAGAAGATCAAAAATATGTTTTGAGTAATGAAAATAAAGGAACAATTCATATATTTATAATGCAAATATCTAGGGTTTATTTAATGAAAATGATGGGAATATTGGAATCACTATGAAATCATTAAGTTTGGATAGATTTATGTGTGTAATGAATGGTCATTATGTAAATCGATGTCCAAAAAGGCAAACTACAAATGAGAATAAGTAAGGAGGTACATTTGATGGTCATATTAATGATAAAGATGGATCTATAATAGAAATTTGAATTGAATGTAGAATTAAGTAGTATGATTTGACATCCTTATCAAGTATTATGGATTAAGTGAAATAATAATTGTTTTTATGTATATTTATGGAAGAATTATGTTATATAGATGATGAAATATACAAGTACTCTCCAATTTTTTTATGTTGGATTTACAAGATAATACTAAATGTTTCTAATGGATTAGAAAAGTGATTTAATGAATAGGTTATATTATGAATAATGTATGATAACCCATGATTATTTATATTTTTTTGATAGTGATGTTTATCTAGATATAGGTTTGATATGAGTAAGTAAATTATACAATATCAATTTTCTTTAGTGATAATAAACCATTTATTGAAAAGGTTTTCTATATTATAAAGAATGATGTTTAAAAAAATTTTGTATTTGAGGAATATATGTTGCGATATTTGGAATAATTAAGCTATTATGTTTTCAAAATTTTTATATTATTATTCTGGTTTTTACTATGTTCCAAGGGAACATATGATGATGATATTTAATTATCAATAATTTGAGAGTCAACAATTATTTTGTGATTTATTGGTTATCAATGTTAAGCTGAGTTCTTAAAATTATTTATAATGTATTTTATTATATTATTTCATAAGGGTTATAAGGTATAAAATTTATGAAGGGTATATATTAATCTTTATATGAAGTATAAATTTATTGAGTTTTTATAGAAGGATATATTTAAAAGGTTTACTTGTTATTAACCTTATTTTAAGGATATACATATTATTTATTTTTGAAATTATAAATATGTGGTTTTATAAATGTAATAACCCCATATCATGTAAAAAATCCTCATGTTCAGTAAGGTCATGGGTCTCGATCCCATGATCAAGGGATGATAAGGGTCTCATGCCAACCACTGGCTTATGTAATATAATGCTTAATGTGTTATTTTTTTAATTAATAAATTTGTTGAAAAATCATTATTTAAGAAACAATATTGTTGTTTTATTTTTAGACATTAATGTATTATTCATATTGATTTTTATAGTAGATATTAAAAAAATATTTTGACTTTTATTTCATTTGTGGTTTTCATGATCATTTAAAAGTGTATTTTCATTCATCCAGTATCATTGTCAATTTTAGGATATCCAGGTCATTGTTTAATGGATGAATAAAAAATTTATCAAATAACTACCAATGTATGAAATTGTGTTTATATAATTATATCATGTAAGTGTAATTACTTATATTTTTTTCGGCAAAATAATTACTCAATGTTATGAAATTAAACAAAAAATGTTTTAATAGTACATCAGTTTTTGTTGAGATGATATGTTTTTAAATAATCCTTATACTGTGACTTTGAGGCTCTCAAAATTTAATTGATCATTCACATGTTTTTGATAGATGAACCAAATAACTCCCTATGAATATTTATGATTTCACTCCATGTCCATCTTTTCTCTTCCCATATATGTTCCCCTATCAGGACACACAACTGTGGGATTATTTTGGTGTTTTTTGTGGTTCAAACATTCTAATTTCATTGGATGTTTTAATTTTCATTTTTAAAATATGGGATTATATTAATGGAAAATATAAGTATTAAAAAATTGATAACCCATTTGAATTTAATGGGAAAAAATAATTTTAATTGTGGTAGAATGCTACACCTTGATTTTTTATGGAATATTAATATTTTGAATAAAATTATATTATTGATATATTTTAATTTCACACAACATTGAATATAGATAGTGTTATATGAAAGAACAATATTATTCTTATATTTTATGGAAAACAATTGCAATTCATTGTTATATGATACCCCATAATAGGTTTATGGTACATGCTACATAGATGTCCCTTGCAGTATTTGAGAAACTAACATGGCATGCATTACACACAACACAATGTTTCTACGAAACAATAATTTTTATATTATTACCTAAAAGAGATAGTTATAACATAGTCATTATGTGTAATAATATTAATAATATTAAAAAAATTATAATTTATTTATAATTATTTTATATAATATAAAGATGATAATGATAACATGTACAATTTTTTGTAATGTCTTTAGTTGTTTGGAAGTACTATTTATCATAAGTATTGATTTTTATGTGTTTATGAAAAAATAAATAAATTCATTTTACAAATTATTTGAAATTTAATATGATAAAATGATGATATTTTTTGAATTATGAATATTGAAATTATTATATGAGGGTTTTTTGGATTTTTCTATGAAACTTTATTTTTGGGTGAATAGTGAAAAATGATAAATTTTAATTCAAAATTTATTTTATCCAAATTTATTTTTATAGTTAAGTTATATTTTATGTTAGATTAAATGTTTATAAGATTAACTATTAACATATTAATCCAACATCATTCATTTAAATCATTTTTATAAATAATTTTGATATAAATTTGTAATGATCTTCTGAAAATTCTCACTTTTATTACATGCTTTATTGCCTTATCTGTGAGATTAGTTTTAAAAAATAATTTTTCATCTTCTATGAATAGAATTTCAAAAAACCTACTTACTTTTTTTAATACATATTGAACTTTTAGTCTCATAATATCATCTTAATGTCTGACAAAAAATATTATTGCACGTGATTAAAATTATTTACAATGATTTTTGAAAATTATGATTAACAAGTGACTAAACATTAAAAATAAGGTCCCAAATGACCTTGAGAATTGTCTTGAAACCATTTTATGGCCACATATATGAAATAAAGAAAAAATTATTGTGTTTTTGTTTGTTTTTTTTTTGTGAATTTTCCATATGAAAATGGGTACACCAAAATTGTTATAAAAAATACCAACTATGTCACCTATCTTCCCTTGAAAAAGCAAACAACTATACACCTTCAACACACCTATCATGACACATATGATGGTAAAACATATAACAATTAAATTCAAAAAATTACACTTTACTACTTAAATACATTCTTCGGGATGAAGTCCAACCAAGGATGCTCTTTCTGGGAAACAAAACGTATGTACCAAAAGAAGAGGCAACACCATTCCTCTAGCACCATTATATTATTTTCCATATCCACGACCTCAAATTTTTTATTTAATGATAATAAATTTCATAATTATAATACATATACTTTTATATTCTTATGATATGTTCATTAACTAAAATTATATGCATTTTTATTTATTGCCTAACGAACCAACCATTCTTTGTATGGTGAACTATCGCCTCACAAAACGAAGATGATTATTTTCAGTTTAAAACCATTCATGTAAGGAAATTATGATGGAATATATATATATATATTTAAACGTTATTATTATATTATATTTATTTTTCTTTAATTTTTATATATATAATACCATTATTCTATCCATTTTCTGTTACTACGATAATTTCTTTTGTGAAAGTGTGGAATACCACCTCCTCAATGAATATGATTCATTCCCACCGTACAAGGAATGTATTAATGTTGGGTTTTATAAATTTATATTATATATATGAAATAATAAATCTACTGGAATTTGTATATATATAAACTTATATGGCTCTTACATTCCTTCTTTCAATATGATTATTAAACGGAATGAAAGTTCTAGCAAACATATGACCTACCATCTTCTTGAACAGTGTCTTACATTATAGATTTATGTAATTCGTAAATTATTATGAATATTTATATAAAGAATAAAAATGATATTGATATCATGTTTTACATTTTTGAAACAATTATATAAGTATTAGGACCAATAACATAACAATTTAACACAAATGCAAAGATCAACAAAGATAGTATCTGAATAAAAAATGTAACATGGAATTTTTTATATGAATGTAATATAAAGGCATAATAAAACCATATATGGTATAATATATATATATATTTTTATATTTATTTTTATAGTAATATTATATTTATTATATATGATATTTTATGAGTATGAAGTTATTCAAGACATATGGTTAAAGAATTTCATCTTAATTTTTATTTCTATGGTCAACATCCCATATTCCGCACTAACATATTTTATTTGGTGTATATATTTTCCTATGAAATGTTATATAGTGATTTTATATTAATTAATTGTCTTAAAAATTTTAAACCGATGTTATTCTTTCATTGGGAACATGATTCTAATTTTACTAAAGCAGTACATGTTTTCTTATCTCAATTATATTTTCCCTGAGACACAAGTAATTTTTACCTTATATCTCATATATTTCATACATATAATTTCCATATATGTATTACATGATTTCAGTAATCAAATTTATGGGTATTTAAATATCCTTTTTGTTATATTAATTTCATGGGGTATATGTTTCAAATGTTACCAATTCGGTAATTTAATATTTTCATAATTATCTTTCATTGAGAAAAATACCATATTATGCACCTATATTTTTTAATGTGGTGTATATACAACATTTGACATGTTATTCAATGAATCTAATTATTTCATGATATATTAAGAATAATTTGATGTTATTATTTCCAGTTTTTTATGATTTAATTATTCTAATTTGTAGGCGTTTATAGCTAAAATCTCACCTTTTATTGATATTATCAATGATTATGCACCCATAAATGAAATATTATGACCCATGTCAATGGAACTATGATGAGACTTATTAATAAATTGTTATTCAGGTTATATCCATGTAATGGTGAAATTATTCCAATATTTAAAACATAATATTAGATTGAAATTATTTTTATGAATGTCATACATGAACTCAATCGTCCATTAGAAATAAATGTTCTTTGAAAACCATGTTTCTAGAAGGTTGAAAACATATACTAATATTATGTTTAATAGAAATTTTCACAAATTTTTTTCATTTTCAAATATTTTCTCTAAAAAATAAATATTCATGTCATTTTTAGATGGAGGGACTTTTGTAAAAATTTTACAGTGCAAAAGATAAGATCAAAATGTAATTATTTAACTACCACCATGGATAACATTCAATATCATAATATTTTATAAGATATAGAAGTTATTTATTAAGAAATATTTATCCCCAATATTTATTACATTTATTATATTTAAATTGGTTTGTAATGAAAATTCATTTTAATAAATGTTTTATGATAAAATAGGGTTTAAAAGTATTTTAAAAACATTTATTATTATTTTTCATTATATTTCCAAAAAAATGGGTTGATAAAATTCTTTACACAACTTTTATATGTTTTAAGAAAAATAATTTTTAAAGTGTTTGTTAGATTTTATTATAATTTATCCTGGAAAATGGTTTCTAAAATTATTTCATTCCTTTTTAACATGTTTTCAAGGAAAATTATTTTCAAATATAATTCAAAATAGATTTATAATTTTTTATGGAAAATGGATCTAAAAATAATTTGAATCATTCTAACAAATATTTATTTGCATTTTCACGTAAAATTGTTTTCAAAATGGTTAGTGTTTTAAATATGATTTTTCAAATATGATAGGAAATTTTCAACAATTTATTCCTTAAAAAAATCCTAATTATTTTCCATCTTAGATGGCATTCATTGATGTAGATCATGCATGTCTGGGAAATAAATCAATGGATCAATTCGAATTTTTTCATACATGGATTTTGATGGTATGAAATGACTATTATAAAACCTTCTTCTTTTCAAGGGATATATGAAATTTATTTCTCTATCATGTTTTATATATTTATAAAAACCATTTCTATTTCACGAGATAAATTATTACGATTCACACATCTTTTAATAGTTTTTGATTTGATTAAATGATTATGTTACCTATCATTTTGCACATTTACTGATATGATAACATATTTATGGAACCCATTTAATGTCATGGGTTATGATATAATGTTTATGAATCAAATGTTATTTATTGGATATTATGATAACAATGTTTTATTATAATATTTATCTTGTATGAATGATTTTTTATGATATAGGTGGGACCTATATCTTCATAATAGTCTATTGGGAAATGATTTATTAATGATTATACAATTATGGAAATAAAGTTGACTTCCAAGATCCACTATGAGAATTTTGGGAAACAAGATCCTTTAAAATCAGTGGACACTCACTAAGGATGGTGGTGTGTCTCACCCAATAGGTTTTGTCAACATAATGATAGAATATGGAGAATCCAAATCCACTATGGGATGTTTTGGAAATTCAGTCCCTTATAATGAACGGACTGTGGCTGAGGATGGTGGTGTACCCCAACCAGTAGGTGTATTCCCCATGATGTTACATGATAAATTCTAGAAATGAATAATGAAAATAGGTAATTAGATTACATGTTTATGTTTATGCCTAAATTCATAGCCTTATTCTAATGTTATGATTTCATGGATAATGATCTTTTATTCCTTATAGTTCTTCTATTTGTAACTCATAATCATTACAAAATTATTGGCAATTATGATCTTTGATATGATGGGTATGATCTTATAATGGTATGATGAAGTTTTCATACCCTTTTAATCATGATTTTTATTACAAATCTTCCTTATTAAACCTTAATGAGAATTTGAGATCACCACTATTTATAAAAAAAATTCAAATATGAAGAATTTTTTTATGTATTATATGTCTATAAAGGGTAATATTAATTAATAACCATGTGTGAGAAAATGAGTCTCACTTGTATATCTATTTTTTTATTCCCATGCATCCAAAGGCAATAAAAAAATATGGTCTTTTGGTGTTTATTTGTGTTATGTATTATGTTTTCCAAAAAAATGATGTAATGTCTATGTAATTTATAGATGAGATGGTATAAGATGAACATAATATAATGATATGTGGAATAAAATACATATAAGGTAGTCATACAAATAAAATGACTATTACCAAAACCATAAACGATAGGAAACACAGTCCTATGCCCCAACCTAATCCTAACATCCCAAGATCCTAACAAAAAATTCATTCATAAACCAAACACTATGACTGGTTACTTGACCTGAATAAAAAACAAGTAGCTAATTCTGGGGTACTAGAGGTCCATTTATCATGAAGATGTGTGATACTGAAAATCATTATCCCACCACCAACAATCTTTGATGAAATAACTAGATTGAACAACAATGTATACATGGATCAAGAGAAATATATAAAAATGGAATTTAAATAGATATGTTTCAAATTTAAAATGTACCCATTTAACAAAATTTTATCAAGAAACTAGATTCACCATTAATTTATTTTTAATTTACCATTTTTTCATTATGTTTAATAGGTTTGACCATCCAACTAAACATGGTCTTGTTATACCGTGAGAAAAATCTCTAACATATTGTGCAATACACATTAAATACCAATGAACATCACTAATAAAAATTTATCTTCATACATCAGAGACTGAGTATTTTAATAAATCTATGTTCATGTTTTTAGAATTTATAAGGACTCAATCTTCCATCCCAAACCACCCCATGTCCACACATTGGGAAGAATTCCTCCACCGCATGATATCCCAACAATACATTGAAAACACATAGCATAGTGATTTAATAAATATTATCTCAATTTATTCATCTATTAGAAGTATTGATCTTTAGTTTTAATCTTCAACTTGAGCATTATAGAGGTGGGGTTTATAGCTTTAGTCCATCCTGACCTCTGGGTGTAGAACCTCAGTTCAATACCCCACACACCACCGAGTCATCAGAATAATATTTCATAACCAGCAGACATTTAACAAAATAAAACCATAACCATTTAACATGCATATTTTTTAAAATCATAACCCATTAGACATACCATATTTCTATGTAATAACCCATTAATATATATACCATTATGAGAAACAACCCCTTTTTCTATATTATCTTGTAGAAAAAAATTAACATCCTTATCATTTCACAATTAATTTACATAAATAATAAAAACAATCATATACAATAATTTTTAATATAAACATTAATATATATATCTTCCTCTTTTTTAAAAAAATAAAACATTCCCTAGTGATTTAACTTCAATTTTCAACCATTTCAAACAATTGTGATATAATTTTCCAAAAAAGGGGTACCATAGTGTAATTCCAAATAATGGTTTGAAATATATTAATAAAAGAACTTTTTAAAATTTCCCGGTAAATAATTAATCAATTTATAATATTAATATCTTTTAAAACCACATATTTTCCATTGTGAACCATAACTAGATCAAAATCTCATACCAATTATTTTATAAATTTCCAAAGAACCTTTTGGCATTTAACAAAATCAAACTTATAATCAACTGAATATACCTTTTATCATGGAACACATAAAAAAATATAAGTTACAACCTATTATCTCTCATATATCCCCTATATAAAAATTTACCAATTTATTCTAATTTTTATAGTGTTCGATATACCCCACGGTTAGCCCTATGATTGATATCACCTGATCAATGAACACAACATGGTTGTGAAGGGTTATCCATGTCTATATGATGTCCAAATAATTTTACATAACACAATAAATCATAAAATATTAAAGAATATAATTACTAAAACACTATAAACATATAAAAAATCATGACAATGGGGAAAATCATTTAGACCGCCTACCATGTGTCTGTTGATGAATGCTTTCAGAACCTCCTCGCATGATTAGAACTGAAACTAATATTAATGATCCATATAATAATACAAAATAAAATTGATGTTATTAGGGTTTTTAATGTATAATAAAACACAGACAAATCAAATTCAATTAAATGGATGGAAATGGAGTCTAATAGTTACCATGTGTGTCAATTCTCACTAAATGACACTCTAAATGCCCAAGAATCTAATTATGATCTCCTATTGAGGAGCGAAGAGATCCTAGTATGTAACCCATTAAATATTCGGTAAACTGGGAGGAATTTAGGGAGAAATTAAATAAGATCATTAGTGAAAATGGTAATTTCCAATTATTTATGGCACACATGGTTTGGTCGCACGATAGGGATAACTGTACGCCAACCACGCAACTGAAAATATTCAAGAGGGGTAATGTAGCACGCTGTTCTTCAAGTATCTAAATAGTTTGAAGACACAAGAGGTGACATTGAGTTAGACTATATTCTAGAGGAGTTTAGGCAACACAGTTTTCCTAGTGAGACACACAGTTAGTGATAACAATGAGTAAACTATGCTCTACACATGATTTGGACTCCATACCTTCTTCTTCAATGTCCAGTACCCCTGGGACTCCCCCAAATCATAGCATACACCTATAACTAAAACAATAAGACCAATATATGATTTTTTTCAAAAATTAGATAAATAAATATCTTTAATAAATATTGGGATCTTATAGGAAAAGTAAATTATTTATTAAAATAAGAATTATGCCCTCCCCCACTTAAAAATGGACTTTCTCAATACTCTATTCATCACCCCTTCTAACCATTTTGGTTCAAAAAATACCTTGAAAAATATTTTCCAAAATTATATAATTTCAATATAATTCCTTATATTGGGTTGAAATCCAACATTTTATGGCATTATTTAAAACCAAAGGAGGATACCCAAAGAAGACGTAATGCTCTTCACTGAGCGTCATTGTCATAAATAATTCTCCATGTCCTTAAATTTTTACAAAACTATGGTTATTTAAAAACCTCATTATATTACATATACAAATAGGGGTTTATAATATTTCTATAACATACACACATCATTAATTCCATCTATTTTGTTATGAAAAAATTGTTCAAGTGTACAATAGAATTCATCCCCATGAAGTGATGTTGTTCATTTTTCTTATTTACACCTCTCAATGATTGGAAAGACGATGTATCCAAAATATATATATATATAAAATAACATTTTATACCTCTAGAGTCTATATATCATTTATATATTTCAACATTCAATTCCATAAGTGAGACGATAGAATCACTCATGTGTACGGTGGACTATCGCCTCTAGAAGTGATGTGATTCTTCATTAACTAACTATTTAAATAGAAGCTGAGAATGATTCTTTAATGATTTTTTGTGATATAAATTAAATAATTATGATATTTATGGAATATTTATCCTTTTATAACGTTAATATTTATCATTTAATTTTCTTTCATAATAACTTATGTAATGTTGATAATATCGTTCATGTACCTGTACACCATAATCTTCAAAAAGATATTTGGGTATATGTTCCCCACCACACCACAAGGATGATATATATATTAATGTAACATAGTAATAATGATATTAGTATGATTCATTAATGATAGAATTTTACTTACATACTTTCCATAATGATCATTGAAAATAGAAACGTCATTAATGAATTTGTTTTGTATAATCTATTAATAATCACAACACAAATCATTTTACATAATCATATTTCATAATTAAATTAGAAAAAAATATTTATTTAAAAATATGACTATATTATAATTATTTTTAATATTTATATGATTTTACGATTTAATTTTTTTTAATGAGAATATCGTTTATGTTGAATCATGCTTAATAAAATAAAGTAATTATCACTCGAAACAATGAATGTAATTAATAATTATTATTTAATGGGTCTTATGATGTTAGAAGAGGAACATATATGATATTATAAATATTAATATAGTCATATAATAAGTAATTAACAAGTTTAAATATAATATAATGAGGATATGTAATGTTCAATAAATAGGAACCTTGTGCGGAAGGATTCTTTATCATTTTTCATTCATTGAGAAAAAAATTTATATTACACAACAATTTATTTTATATGGTATATACAGTAATCATAAAAAATTTATTATAACGAATAAATAATAATTCAAGGTATTTTATTTTTTAATTTTAATTATTTTATCCACGTGTAATTGGCTAGAATATTACCATAAGGTACGGGATTTATTAACTCAATTTATATTAATTGGAAAAATAATCTAATTCATTGATTATGTCATTATATTATAATGTAAGTAATAATGTCTGAATAACATATGTTGTATTTTAATATTTTATTTCAATTTAAAGTTAAATTAGAAAATATATTATTTTATTATATATCACTTCAACATTGTGATAATTGTAAATTTTTATTTGACAATATCATTGCAATTGAGATTGTTACTCTTGAATATATTAGTTGAAGAATATTATAGGACCATTTCATTTTGAAACCCATAATGTTTTATTATCCAATGGTTAGTAAGGATATTTTAATGTAATAGTTCCATTTTCGTACTCAATTTTAATTAAATAAATTAACAATTGGTTTACAAAAAAATTCAACCCAATTTAACTATTCTTTAGGAAATATTTTATATTAAAAAATCATGATTTATAAAAAAAAATTTAAATATATTTTTAACCATTTAATAATTATTTATTAACAGGTTTTTCTATTCATTTTTTGTATGTAAAACATATTTTTAATGGTTATATTTGGAGCATTTATAATAATGTATTTTTTCTTTAGGATGAAAACATGTATGTAATCTTATTGTCATCTTCTAAACAAGGCACATCCCTACACATTTTGTAGTGAAAAAAAGTTCATTTTAATAGGAACAGAATGTATAGAATTAACTACAAACATGAAGAAAAAAAATTTAATTATTTAATTCCATTATAATTTGGATATTTTTAATTAGAATTATTCTAATGTGATTTTCAAAGATAAGGATTTTAAAAATGACTTTCAAAATAAAGAGGAAATTATAACCAATATTTTTTAAAAGATATTTTATTTTATTTGTGTTATTCAATGAAAAAATAATTTTTTATTATTACAATGGGAATATTCTTTATTGAAACCATCTTGATACATTCTATGCATGTTTTATCGTCATTTTGACTAAGGTATTTATTTAAATTCACTTCCTTATTTTATTTTTCAGTCCTTATGTTCCCCTTAAAATACTCAGTTTCCTTTCTTCTTTTGGCTTTGAAATTATCATAAATATCCATATTATATATCAGGTATGTATTTATTTCTTAAACCATATAAAATTCATACATATGGTGTTCTACATTTAAAGTCATTATTTATCTGGGGAAAATTGATAAATTAAAACTAATTTTATAGTGAAGATATTTTATGATAAAAATAATTATGGACGAATTAAATTGATTATTTGATATATGAGGAATGATTTGGACCAGAACTTATGGGTGAGACCTATAAAATGTATCAACTTAATGAATCAGCCGGTCTCATATGAATACAAAACATATCCTATAATTACGTAATATTCTACATATTGAATAAACCATTTTGGGAATGAACTTAAAAGTGTAGGTATTATAATTCTTAAGACAATTGTCTTCAAAAATTATGTTTATTCTTTCATATGATTGTAATTAATATTTTATATGACGTTTTCACTATGGTATTATTTCTCGATGCAATTATTTTTCATTTTACAAAATTAATTTCATAGAATTTTAGTTATATTTTATTCCATATTGATTATTTCTTATCCAGTTTTTAAATAGATTGTGGGTTCAATTATTTATCATCCTATATTGTTTATGCATAATCCATTTAAATAGATTTATTTATTTTTCATTTCTATATAACTTCCAATATTAATTATTCTTATTAATTCATGATATCATCTACTGTAATTAAGACTTGATGAGAACTTTTTATCACCATTTATTTGTTTTATTTCTTAGGAATCAATTAAGTTTAATACATTTGATATTCAATGATATATTAGAGGTAATAATGTTATTTTTGAAAAATATTTTGTTGAATCCTTGGATGTAAAATTTAATAAAATGATCATGTATATGTATCATTCTTAAAATTACTACAAAACTATTTGGTCCATCTAGATGTGATTCCTTTTATCTAATACTAATGTATTAAAACATACAATGGATCTCTATTTATGGAGTCTGGGTCACTTCATACCCTTTTAATTTCAATCCCATTTTCAATACCATAATTATAATAAATTCTGAAATACGGGTTTTCCTTGAATAAAAGAAGAAATATTGAATATTTATCCACACATGAAATAATTTTTACGGTGGAGGGAAAATAAATTGAACCACATACATTAAAATTTATCATCACTGTAGTATTATATAAATAATTTCAAAAACTTCCTTATAAAAAATATAAATCTATTGTAAAAACAACAATTATTAAAAAAACATCCATTATTATACTATTTTTTCCATAATTTTATAATTTTATTAAAATTTTCATGGAATTAAAATTCATATAGATTTAAAATATTAACAGTGACTTTTTAATGATAAGTCCATTATCACTTTGGATGTTTTTTGATTCAATATCCCCTTGAAAGAATAATAAAAAATATAACATTAAATACAATGAGAATTGTTAATTTCATGATATAAACATTCAAATGTTTTTTAAATATTCATCATAAAAGAAAAGGAGTTCAAAAAATTAAAAAATTCCATAATGAATGAAAATTGATACAAATTCCATTACCTCATGTTCAATTAATTCTCTTAATTCTTTATATTCCTGAATAAAACATATATGAAAAAAAATTAATTTTTATAAAAAAAATTCATTTTTATTATTTTTTTCAATTATTACTTAGTTAAATATAGTTATGTAGTCTATTATGTTTATGGTTTGTTATTCGATGATATTTATCTTATGTGTGAGAAATTACATCGTTATGATAGATATTGGTGAAAAAATATCTCTATTTCAACACATTTGGAATAATATTAATGAAATAATGATCATATTTATTCATCAATTATAAATTTTTTAAACCATTCTAGAATTACGGTTACAACAAATGAACTATGTTGCTAACATAAAGACTATAGGCCGTACATATGAATTAGTAACACTTAAATTTTTCAATGATTATTATAGATAGAAGGTATGTATTATATTATCATAACAAAGTATAATACAATAAATACAATATTTTATTTCATCAAATTTATATATACATATACCATCAATGTAAATTTGTGACGAAAAAACAATTTATATCGGTTCGTGGCTGTGGTGGTTCACACATATGCTCGACCGACATTTCCATTCTTTGAGTAAGATAGAGAATGATGTATTATTTATAAAAAAGATAAATATATAATTAATATAATAATGATTTCATATATATATAATTTCATCAAATTTATCCATATTAACTTCCATATAAATAATTAGTAAAAAATGAGTCACATCACTTCATGAGATGGTGGCCCATTTTTCCCACAAGAATCATTATACTATCCACCATGTAATAAAATCTATGAAATATTATTTCAAATAAAAATGTGATAACTAAAAATAAGTTACAAATATAATATAAATATATTAAAACCTAATTACAACAATGTCTGAGATGCGATGATGGAAAATGAATGACATCGGTTCATTGGGCAGTCATATCTCGTACAAATAAATGATTATTTCATATTCTAATTGAAATAAATGGATATGAATTTATGTTATTAAATTTAAATAATTTCATGTCATTATATGATATATACTGTCACAATAACATCATAATAATTATATAATTTTGGAATGATGAGGATGATGAAATAAAATAAAAGGCAATATTAAGAATGAGACCTTATATTGGGAGAACCTCCACAAGTATGCAAAAATATCCATAATATAATGAATATTATATCAAAATAACATATTGTTTGGGTAATAATGTTATAATAAATTATTTAGGGTGTTAAGGATACAAACTTTAATTTAGGGAGTCAATATAAGAGTATAGGGGTGAACTTTTATATGTGAGGTGAGTGGTGGACTTCTAGTTTAGGAAGAAAAATGTGATACCCTTTTTTTCAATTTAAAAAAAGTTACCAAATATATAATTATAGATAATTAAATAGTATAATATAGAGATATTTCAATAAAATATATTTTAGAGAAGTGTTTGTGAAATTTTAACCCATATCATTTTAGTATAAACCCATAGTAAACATGTGTTTTCTATAACAACTATATTTATTTTTGTTATGTTTTATTTTTAATTTTGGAAAAAAACTTTTTTCAACATATTTAACAATATAAATTATGATTATTACTAATATTGAGTAATTTTTACTAAATAAAATTAATATATGTGGAAAATATTAATGTAAACCTGAACCTACAGACATGAAAGAAATGATGGTGTTCATGAAGTGTATTTTTCAATACAATGTTGATTTTATATTTACTATATGATTAATAATAAATATTGTTTTCAATTTAAATTATATAATATTGATATATAATCTATAAATTATATTTTAAATTTTTCATAATAAATATTATTTTAATAATTTACAATGAATAATTATTATAAACTACCAAACTATTATTTTTTTTAAACACTTATCAAAACACAAAATATAAGTAATCTAAGTAATCATATATATTATATTAAAAAATGTTAATTATATTAAGTTTAAATAATTACTACGTATTTGACATTATATAGTATTGAAAACACGATGGGAGATTTAAATTGCTAAATATGATTATAAATTTTTTTTAATAGAATGATCAATAGTTTTTAACTATTAACTAATGAATAAATACTTTCCAATAATTCTCAACATTTCACCATATGTTAATTTAGAAATAATTATTTCATTAATTGTATAAATTTTTCAAAATTAAAGTTCTAAAATATTGGAATAAAAATTTTAAATTAAATCCTTATGATAAATGTTTCTAGTTAAAATAATTTTATTTTTGAAGTAAAATTTACTTAATATTTATTAATGAATATAAATATATATTTAATGAAATTTATTTATTATTTCATTTCTTATGTTGTTAATAGAATAAATAAAATATCATTAAAAATTAATTAAATTATCAACATTATCATTTATAAAATTATCATAGTATATGTACTTTATAAATATCCTTCTTGGGTTGTTCTAGGTCACTTAAATTCAAATAATTAATTTCTCTTTTAGCATCAAATGATGTCAATATTTTTGTGTAACCCACTACAAATAAATGTAAAAAATTATTCCTCAAACCTGTCATTGAATTATTACCATCAAAGTGTAATAATAAACATATTCAGTGGCCTGAATACTTGGTATTGGTAAGAAGGTTACATACTCTTCTAGACATATTTTGTCTTCCTATATCATATTCTACATAACAACCAACTTCTCAAACTCATCAATGTTATTTTGTGTATACTTCATTGAAAATATGAAAATCATCTTTTATTACATACATGAATCACCTATCATTGAACACTATTAATTCAATATCATCAATCATTATATATGGGAATACTAGTTCATTATACCATTTTCACATAAACTGTAACATGTATGTTCTACCAATTAACAATTTTTTCTACCAATATAAATAGATTCTTAGAATTATATATTTAATATCAATTCATATAATCTCTATATAAGATATTTTGTTCATTCCCAATCAAACAATATTGACTTTACCATATTCTCCTGATATATAACTCTTCATGTTAAAAATGAATCATTAATAATATTACGGGAACTATAATATCACCCTTTAGATACGTTTTTGAAACCTATTTCAATTTCATGTTTAGAAAAAATTAAATATGAAATTTTTTATCATTTATCACACTTATTGAAAATATATATAATTGAGGAAGTGTAAGGTAATGTCATATGCATTTCATGATCCAATTATATGTGAATTTTCTTCATCAATACATTGATTCAAAATATAACTGGATTCAAAAGGTATAAGGATGGAATCAAATTTCTCTATGAATTAATTTTTTAATTAATTAATTCTATATATCTATTTGATAAAATATTAGTTTAAATATATAATACTAATTTAGATATCAAATTTATTAAAAAATTCACACAACATGTGATATAAATACAAAAATATCTTACTCTAGGGAATTTCAATCTAATTTGTAATATAATTAACCCCAAAAATCCCAAAAAACACATCCAAAACATTCATGAAAAATAATATTTCTCACCAGTCATGTTATTTTTATCTTAAATATCCTTTTAAATTCCCACCTTTAATATGATAATTTATATCTATCTACAAGAAGAATTGAAAATGTTTGAAATGAGAACCTCACACTCAACATTGTCTTTAATTTCTAATATTTAACGAGGGATAATAAATATATGATAGATTTATGAATTCTCAATCATCTCTTAATTGGTATACTCCATTAACATTCATAATGTACAATATAATTATAAAAATAAATTATAAAAAAATAACTATGATACATTCTTAAATTTTACAATGTGGAAAAATTCATAGGACCCAATTATGGATTTCTAAAATTGTTGTATAGTCTTGACTACATTCATTATTTTATTTCTCTATCAGCATCATCATTAATTAATGATATAGAAAAAACACAAATATATTAGAATATGGTGATTTCCATTTTTCTTCTTAATGGTGGAAAATAACAATAAGTACTTATCAATATAGGGAATATGTTCATATTTTACCAAAATCATAAGATAACTACATTCTTTCACCACATTTTATTTTATGATCTTTCTAATTTGTGGATAACATGTTCCTATTTTTTTTTCAGGTTCACATTTTTTGGAACCATCATTTTCATTTCCTCTAACACAGTATACTAAATATTTGTTCTTATAGAATTTTATTACATCTCAAATTGATCTATATATAGAATCATGTATTCATCAAAACCATTTAAATATTTTTTGGGGACTTCTTATAAATTTCATGTTTTCTTACTTATAACACCTTTGGGGATCACTCACAAGAATCCTAGTCATATTAATAGATATTTTCCATGTTTTTTTGTTTATTTATCAATATAATTTTTTTGTCACACCATGTTTATTCCATAAATATTAATTTTAATTTAATTTTTTTAAATAATAGTAATTTTTTTATATAAAATAATATAGTTATCTCTCCCACATTGTAGGATCAATTTGTTCAAAATTAATATGTGTGGGTTGTAATAATTTATACATCCAAAAATGACTCAACATCTCTATTTTTTCAGTCCTTAAATTTTGTTGAATTTTTTCATTTTATGAACTGTATACATACTATGTTGAATCATATCATAAATATTTATATTTTTTCAAACATTTTTAATAATTTCACATAATTATTTTAGCCATTATAATTTTATCTTGATGAAAAAATACACCAATATATTTAAATTTTGATTCCTCTAAACCATTTTACCAACAGATATATGGCCCCCTTATATTCCAATATTTATCATATAATTCCAACAGTTAATGGCCTAATCCCCAAATCTTTTTCCATAGAAATAATGGGAAATAATCCATGATTTTATCTCGTGTGGTTAAATAGTATCAACATAAGCAAATTGTAATTTTTATAATTAATTACCAATTTTTGTATCATTTGGAAAAATAAAATTCAATCTTCTCATAACAACCACCATTTATGAAATAATTAGGAAGATACAATATTTTTTCACCAATTTTTAACATAATTTAAAATTAAAAATATAATTTTTTTAGGTACATAATAATTTCCAAAATAATATTATTTTTAGAATGTAACGTTTTACTATTACCATGTTATGAATATATCTCTAGAATATTTCAAGCCATTATTTTTGTAAAATTAATCATTATTTCAGATAATAATATCTCAAAAATTGTTTATGTTAATATATATTTTTCTCATAGATTATGAAGACATAATTTTTTTCACATCCATGTTTATAAATTTTACAATGAAAAAAACATCAAGTTGATTTAATTTTTTTGAACCTCAAATAATCATGTTCATTAATAAAATGACATATTCATATTTCCAATATGTTCTTCATGTTTTTTGTAAATTTTTCAGGTATTATTCATTCCCTATTACTCTATAATATATCGAGAAACCATGACAGAATAGTAGGATTGTGAGTTATTTTTGAAATATTGTAAATTATCATAAAAATTAATACAGGAATAAACATTCTCATATATGATATTTTATAATACATTTCCATCCATAGTTAATTTATTTTATAAATTTGTGAAATATTTACTTTATAAATGAAATATTTTATTAGAGAGTTTCACATTTCGAAATTTACTACCACATATTTATTTAATTTTATTATATTCCAGCTTCATTTATGTTTTCTCATCTAATAGATCACTAAAAAATAATAATTCCCATAGGCCTTCAAATTTTATTTATTTTGGATAATACAGATTTTATGGGGTGATGGGGAACCCTGATAGGTCCCATAGGCTTTATGATATTACATAACCTGATGTTAATATAGGAAACCATCCTGATTATAACTACTTGGATATTCTCCTAAACAAAATCTATAATGTAATGTTAGTTATCCAAAATTTAATTTTTGTTTAACTATGAATCACGTGAATACACAGGCTGGTCCGGATGGAAATTTCCATGCCCAGTCATTCTTCAATACTTGAAAGATCTACTTTGGTGAATTTTACATACTCCAAATCCACATCTAGAGCCCACTCCTTGAAGAATATGTTTGTTCCATTCAAGCACAGTTAAATGGTGTCGAAGGGCCTTAAGGTGTCATGAAGGATTGAGGTGGCCCAAAGGCCTTGAGGAGTCCCCAAATCATTATTTTCATGAATTCCATGGGAGACAAGAGGCCTTGATGTACTTAAGGAAAAAATGAGGGGCCCAAAATCATAAATAAATTAGTAAAATACTACCAAGTATACTATGATATGTAACTCTAAAAAAATTCAAATAAACTCTTAATATTTGAAATATAAAAAATTAAGAATAGAAATAATATCCAATTGACAGAAAAATGTACACTTATACTTGTTGAAAATCACAATTATCCATGTAGTCAAAATGAGATGGATGAGAATCAGCTAAAACATTATTTTACTAGATTATATTATTTTTTTATATAACATGAACCTTTACATCCATTACGTTATATATATCTAATTTATTTTAATAAATGAATTCCCACTATAAAAAACCATAGAAGTTTATGTGTGAATGGCACATATAATATTACAAAGATCAATCCCAATGTGAGTATCTATACAATGTTTAATTTTTTTGAGAAAGAAATATATGTTACCCACTAAACATGTAATACAAATACCCAACTATCATTATTAATTTTTAATATTCTTGGTACATCATTATATAGTTACCAGTCATGATATAATGGTCCTCTAATATACCATATATGAACAAGATCATCAGGAACTCTATGATACATTACCACCAATCAAATGAAATTTTTCTTAGAATGAGGTATTTAATAGAAATAATATGATTAATAACAATAGAATATATCTTAATGTATTTTTCTGATATTATACTGATAAAAATATTTATTTCCATAAAGAAATGAATCAATTTTTCTTGCTTCACAATATTTAAGACCATTATAGTGATCTTCAATGACACCAAATTCCTCGTCCTCAAAATTATAGACACAAATTTTTTTATTAGTGGTGCATATAAGTCATACCCATCTTCTTAATTTTAATCTATTATTCTTCTCATTCAATTTTTTTTAAATAATAAAATATTTGGGGCCTCTAAATTTTTTAACAATATATTTTCATGAATATTTTCATTGTACCCTCTCTTGATCATAATAATATGTATCATTTTTTTCTTTTTATATTTATATAATTATCAAGGGAATTGTCTTACCCATATTAGAAACAGTAAAAACTCAATAATATATTCTCTTTTGATCCTCATAATTATAATTTATTACATATAACCATTATTTTTTTTAATTTTCTAATCAATAATGGTTTTAATGTTTCGACATTTGCTAAATATAGAATTAACTCTATATGAATATTCCAAATCTTAACAACCGTACTTTATTCTATGTTATAGATAATTATATTTCTATTTAAAATCATTAGTATGAACCTTATAATGTTTCATTGTGGAGTTTATTGGTCAATAGTGTGTCTGAGGCATGTTTGGTCCTAGAGCCCAGAAATTCAATAAAAACTAGGCTGAATGGTTAAGAGATACCATGAAATCCTTCATGGATGGTTACTTCTTATTGTATATGGTGTTTCAGTGGGGACCATGACGATACATGGTTATAAGTATCCATGTGATCACATAATCATGCATGTAAAATTTGTATAGGGTATGTGATAGTGTCTTTTAAAAAAATTTTATAGGGTTAGGGAAATCAATCACTAGGACAATTTAGGGTTCCTCATTGAGTAGTCGGGTGGTGTATTTATTGAATATTGTTCGTCCAACAATGAAAACTCATCAATAATTTTTTTTACCATTTTACCATAATTAATCTACAATATAACTGTAGACGCCGGAAAAGTCCATTGTTCCCAAATGAATCTCCGGATGCGGAAAGCGAGGTCATATTTGGAGTCGGAAGCCCGTTTCGGAGGGCCCGGAGGCCTTGCGCGGAATTTTGGAGACCCGCGCGCAAAGTTGGATTGCCGCGCGCAAACCTCCCGGGATGCGCGCAATGCGCTGGGCCGGCGCGCGATTTTGCGCGCCCGTGGCCCGCGCGATTCCCTTGTGCGCCGGGCCTGATTCCGCGCCCGCGAAGGAAATTGCGCGCCCACGAACCGGATTTCGCGCCCGGGGTTGCCTATAAATATAAGGCGACCCTCGACGTTTTTAAGGTTTCCGGAATTCGAAGAGTCGCTCGTTCGTGCAATCCAACCCCTTCCGCGCGCAATGCCGATCTTCAGGTAACCTCCTTTCTTTCGCGCAAGAAAGCCTCGGGGTTCGCCTTCGCGCGCAATCCCTTTGGATCCTTTCCTTTGAACAACTCTTCACCCAAAGGCCTTCGCGCGCAAAAGAAGCCTCTTGCGTGCAATTGCCCCCGGGTGCGCGCAATCCAGCCTGATTGCGCACACCCCCTTTTGCTAAGTGGCCGTTCATTAAAGAATGAGTCGTTTCCCACGCGCGCTATCCGATGCCCGGTGCGCGCAATCTCCCTCTTCCGCGCGCAAAGCGCTGGCCCAATTTTGCGCCAGCCCGCCCATTTGCGCGCCGACCCGCGGTATTGCGCGCCAAATTCCTCTTTTGCGCGCAAACCGCCAGGGTCGCCCCCTTTGACCCCCTGAGGGTACCCGCCTGCGTGGCGCCCGATGATCTTCATCCCGGGTGCCCGCACTGTGCGTTGTCTTCCCGTGCGACCCTCCAGGCTCGCGCGAAGTGACACGGACCCATCGGCGGCAACCACCACGTCCAAGCTGCACGACGTTAAACTGCCTAGCATATCGTCCGAGCTACAAGACGTTAAACTGTTTAGCATTCGTCCTGCATGACGCTAAACTGCACCACGTCCATGCTGCACGACGTTAAACTGCCTAGCATATCGTCCGCGCGGCAAGACGTTAAACTGCCAAGCATCTTCGTCCAACATGACGTTAAACTGTACTTCGTCTGGCAAGACGTTAAACCGTCCACTTCATCCTCAACACACGACGTTAAACTGTACTTCGTCCGGCAAGACGTTAAACTGTCCACATCACCCGATCTCGTGCCCCGCACGCAGGGTCCTCCCGGTTTGGATGTGGCCCCCACCCGCTCATCTCTGCAGGGATGTCGGGATTGGAGTGGCCTTCGCCCACGGTGGTAGAGTGTTACAAACCGAATGAACTACGTGGAATTTGATCCCTATCTCCTAAACAAGGTACGTAGGAAGCCTCTCCGAGGTTCAAGCCCACCACTTGGTCGTCCCAGTCATATTCACTTCGGTTCGTCCATCAGTGGACCCCTCCCGGGTTCACACTTGCGTCGATTCACCTATGAATCCGCCCTTGTGGGAGACTGCACGTGTGTATCTCCATTGTGCTTCCCCACTGCCGAAGCCAGTAGAGGGCGTGACAGGGATCGAGGTCTCTCACCTTCGGCCCATGTCCCTCTCCAACTGAGCTTTGCCGCATCTGGGCTGCCTCAGTGCGTAAGTCCTCACAGAATGAACTACGTGGACTTTGATCCCTGTCTCCTAAACAGGGTACGTAGGAAGCCTCTCCAAGGTTCAATCCCACCACCTGGTCGTCCCGGTCGTATT
This sequence comes from Viscum album, assembly GCA_963277665.1. Taxonomy (NCBI): domain Eukaryota; kingdom Viridiplantae; phylum Streptophyta; class Magnoliopsida; order Santalales; family Viscaceae; genus Viscum; species Viscum album. Next base: position 1,708,421,877 of record OY728142.1, read on the forward strand.
CATGTCGGTTCGTCCATCAGTGGACCCCTCCCGGGTTCACATTCCTGTCGATTCACCTATGAATCCTCCCCTGTGGGAGACTGCACGTGTGTATCTCCATTGTGCTTCCCCACTGCCTTTTTCTATTCCTCCATTCAGCGTCCAGCATGACGTGAAACTGTGATCCACCCGGTCGTTCCATCCCCCTCTGTGCGAGGTGGTTCAGTTCAATCCTCCGCTCGGCAGCCTCGACCTCTTCGTGAGTTGGCTTGCCATCGTCCAGCATGACGTTAAACTGTATATCCAAACTACGTTGACTTTGATCCGTGCTAACGCGCGGTACGTAGGAAGCCTCTACGGGGTCCAAGCTCTTCACTCCATCATCCATCCTGATCCTTACCCGGGCCGCCACATCCCGGTGGGGTCATTCCATTTCATTCCACTCCACTTCACTCGAGAAGCCGCCCATGTGCTGGCCCCAGCGTCGGAAGTTCCCTGCAAGGGGTTCTGTCATCTGATCCACTTCTCGTGTTGATAAGTCCGATGCCGTCCCCGCTGGACGTTAAACTCACGGCATACCCCGTGTTAAACATGGGAAGCTGAGGAAAACCTCAGGTAACACAGTTCCCCGCGCCCAGCGCGGGATGCCTCAGGCCATCATGCCTTCGAGAAGCCCTATTAGGGATGGAAGGCAGACATGCAGAGCTGCAGTGTTAAGACACGCCCCCAACACCCAGAGCTACCCGGTCTCCTCACCGCAGGTTGCTGCCCCGACCAGACTCCTTGGAACGTCCGGGTAGAAGCAGCATAATTAACCGGTGTCCATGGAGACATGGCGTCAGGAACGAGATTCACGAGCATGTCTTAAATCTATGAGGGAGACCCGGATTAGGAAACGAGTTCTGAGGAGACGTCCACGGAAGGAGGAGCCGACATCCCATCATCCCGGTTTTGATCAAGGAGCAGATGCCCCTGAATAAGGGACGGATGCCGCCCACCTTTGGAAAGAGGGACTGCGGGGCCACAAGTCGCGCGCCTATCTCCTCGGGTCGACGGGCGCCCGTGCGAACGCGTCCTGGCGGAACAACGTCGGAACAGAAACCCGACGCACATCCGCACCGAAACAGAAAAATGGTGAACCCGACGTGAATCTCTTCTCCTCAATACGAAGACCGATGGCTTTCAGAGGTGTTGGAAGACCAGCATGCTGCTCGACCGAGCATTCAGCACCGGGGCACGGAACCCGCCAGGGGCTGGGGAAGGGAAATCGGGCACTCCGTCTCACGACGTCGATGGCCTGGGTTCCCCCCACGGAAGGTGTTGTGGCACTAATGGTTGGTTGTCGATTCCTTTTACTGTCAGTGTTAATGGGTTTTTTCTCCCTGCTTTCAGGAATCAAGTTGCCCAATCCAGTGCCCGATCGCCACCCGCCCACTGGCGCAGGGGTCGGGGAAACACCGACGCGGCTACTCCGCGCGGTCCCTCCCGTTCCACAGCCGTCCCAGCAGCCGCAGCTGCGGGGCAACCACGCCCTCTCTCCCCCTCGGAGGTCATCCAGAGAAGGGTGATCAACAACTTGGTGCGGAGATATGAGGAAGAGGGAGTCATCCCCACCAGGGACATGGCTCGCCTAGACCTCGAGGAAGCTGCACCTCACCACCAACGCCGCCCCCGAGGGCTGCGCAGGGAGGCACCGCTGCCTACCTTGATGTCCAACCACTTCGGGAGCTTATCCCCGGAACGCTCCGACAGCTCCTTCCCCTATGCAGATGAGGTGGAAGATGTCCGGGACCACCCTATCTGAGATTCGCTCCAGGGACCCGCGATAAGGGCTCCTGTCAGGCCACGGCGACACTGCCGCCCGGCTTCTCAAGTCGAAGAACGGGATCTCCACCTGCCCGCGCTGCTCATCCCGACTCGTTTGTCCCGACGCCATCATCGGGCACGAGCGGAAGAAGATGCCCACCTTGGGGCCGTAGAAATAGCGGCCGCGTTGGCTCAAGCCACTGCTGGCTCCAGTCACTAGGCCCCTGCGCATCCTGAGCAGGGTCTCTTCTATGCCCGACCTGGATCGAGGCCCCGACCGCCCCAAAGGCAGATTGGGTTGACTCTCCCGGTTGCTGGTACACGCAATAGCCACCACGGACCACCTCGCGGTAGAGCTATTCCCCAACAGGGTCTACTCCGTGTGGCTGATCCAAGAGGCATGGGTCATCCCACCTTCCGATCTCGGCCCGGAGGCCTGCCCGGAGTCATCTCTCCCAGCGTCCCCTTTGATATCTATCCCGGTGCTCCTCGCACCTTAGTTTCCAGTCCTCTTGGCCCCAGCACCGGTGCGGCCAGAGGACGCCAGGACAGAGATCAGCCATGCCCCGAAGAACCACCCAGGGGCAGGAAGGCGAGGCGTCGATGCCGAGGGAAGAATGTTAGGGAATTCCGGACAGAGATCCGACCGGTTCGTTTCTCTGATACAGAGGCGGAGTATGATTCGGCGACGGATCCCTCCCCCTGATCCCTCCAGTCAGGGGTAGGGGTAGGAATGCGGCACGTCAGCCTCGTACTTCCGGAGAGCGAGATCGATATGATTCCCGCTTATCTCCGAAGGTATATCCGGAGTAGCGAAGACCTGGTAGACCCCCAAGGGCCAAGCATGCGGTTGGTACCGGCCCCTCCGGAAGCACCTTCTGCCTCGATCGGAGAAGCCGGAGACTTTTTCTGGGGACCGACGGTCGTACCACGATTTAGTGCACCCTCGGCGTGCACCGACTCTACGGCAGGACGTTTGCTCGTCGGCCCGTCCTATCGTGATTTGGTAGCTGGGGCACCGCCACCCTCAGAGGGCGGCCCGGGATATGGAGGCCAATCGGCCTGCTCGCCGTATTCACCGCCGGCCAGCCCGTCGGCTCGGCGGCCCGCCTCGGCACCACTGCTGGTTCCCCGTCCATTCCCAGTCGTCGAAGAGGACCAAGGAGACCTGGGTCCCCAGTTTGAGTCGTGGAGCTTCTGGACCGTCCTTGCAGAGGGCCACTTCCCTGAGAAGTTTTGTCCAGTCGCAGGACCAGACTTTGATGTGCCCGAATCACTCACCCTGGATGAGTTCGAATGCTTTTGCCGAACTCTCTGGGAGACTCACTTCCGTCTTCACCGCCTACAAATGTCATATCCCGGGAGTCAAGCACACCTGGAGGATATTGGTGAGCAGTGTCGTCAGATCGACCTGGCCACGCTTCCCGCGGTTCGGCACCCCGGGTCATTTGGGCACCAACCACGAGGCCCTCCAATAACGATGCGTTGAGTGTTTTAAAGTACTCCGCAAGGGTATCGAGGGAGCCACCCCCCACGTGTATATCCATGGATGGGGGCAGTACGCTGCCCTACGCTTCAGTGTGATTCGCCGACAGCCCGATTCACTGGGTGGCCCTGAGGGTGCATCCCCAGGGACGGAAACGGTAAATATGGCTGACCTGTCGGGAGAGGGGAACGGCTTGGAACTTCTCGACGGGGGCTCTCCCCCCGAAGACAAGCCGTCGTTGGATCTATCGGTGAGAGTTACTCATCACCAGAGGAACCTCCTGGGTCTCCCCACACCCACTGAAGCACTGACGTTGAGCCGAAACGTCAGCAAAGGTAAAGAGCACGTCGTGGCTATAAAGCCCGCCGACCCATCTGCCTCCATGCAGAGGGCAGATGAGGATCCCGAGAAGGCTATGCTATGTCAACAGCTCGCCGATCAGAAGAAGCTATTTGACCAGCTCCTCGCCGAGCGTGCTGCAGAGCAGCGGCCTGACTACGGTGATCCTAGGCCAGGACAGCAGGGACAGGAACAACCGCTCCTCGACGAGACTCTCCTGGGCAACCGTGATTACGCTGTGTTCGCCGACAGGGGAGAGGCCATCGCCTATGGCAAGAGGGCGCGGTATGTTTCACCACACCCTCCCGAGCGGTGTGACTACCTGAGAGACCCCGCTCGGATTCCTCCCGCATCCCCAAGGGCCGCTCCGCCCGCCATACCACGAGCTGCCGAGTTCGACGACCCGGTCGACGACCCGATTGAAGGGCCATGAAATGCGCTCGTGGTTAGAGATCCTCTCAAGGACTGGAACCCATGTCCGGACGATCCGATGGCGGCACTCATCGCCCGCTTGGAAGCCTTGGAGACTCGGTAAGTGGCAATCCCACCGGACGGCAAGCCATACCCAGCATGGGTGGATGACATGCCGGCACCTCCGGGATTTGGGAATCCCACTTTTTCCCCCTTCAACGGGACTGGAGATCCGCCACAGCATTTGGCCCATTTCAACTCGAGGTGCGAGCCTATGTTGGGAACTCCGGCGCAGCAAGATGCCGCTAAGCTTTGCTGCTTTGTCCAGACACTGGAAGGGCAAGCATTTGTCTAGTACAGCCAGCTCCCCGTCGGGTCGATAACTAGCTGGGAGGACCTTCGTAGACAATTCCTTTACCAGTTCAGTTCCACGACCCGGAAGATGAGTATCACAGACCTCTTCAAGTGCAAGTAGAGGCCTGATGAGCGAGTCGCGGATTTCGTCGCCCGATGGAAGGGTCTCACGTATTCCCTTGACAAGCCATTGACTCAGGAGCAGTTGCTGACAATGTGCGTCGGGAACATCAAGATCGAGCTGGTCCCTTCCTTGATCACTCAGAATTACCCCGGAGGGTTCAGGGACTTCTCAGACAAAGCTCAACGTCTTGAGGAAGCCCTGCAACAGGCCATTCAAGCACACCCGCTACCCACTATGATTCCTGCAAGGAGAGTCGGCAGGGCTGAGCCCGCTGCTGTTGCCCAGATAGAGGCCCCCAGGCCGTTGGAGCTGCTGCCGGCAAGGCCATCTCCACAGCCTCACAGGAATCCGCCTCCATGGGCTTAGTTCCCGGCCCAGCAGCGGCAGCCCCAGAACTGACCGGCCCCTCCGCGTAATGTACCGCCACAACACAGGCGAGATAATCAGGGTCCACCTCCTCGGCAGGCCCCTCCAGCCCCTCGTCAATACCATGCTCCTAGGGGCTCGCGATACCTGACTTACTCATTTCATGAGGATCATGTCCCCGGTTATTTCCGGAGCGCCCTGGAGCAGAGGATTGTGCGACTGCCTGAGTGTTGGAGGCCAGAGGAGGCACATCTCACGGATAACCCCCGCTACTGCCCTTACCATCGGGCCCTGGGGCACACCATCCAGCGGTGCTATGTGTTTAAGGAATGGCTCCAAGACCAGATTAACAACAATGTAATCAGGTTGGGCCCAGCTCCAGCACAAGTGGCGGGCGTGTTCGTGGGATCAGATGACGATAGTGGCAATGAGGACGAATGGCAGCTGGTCTCTGACCGCGGATCCCAGAAGTACAATAACTGGATGGCCCGCAAGACGATCATTCGCGGAAATGGAATCATCCGTGCGCGCTTGAATCATCCTGAGCCCCCAGAATCTGCGGGTGCTGCTTCGGCATCGTCATCCCAGCCTGCCTCTTCCGAGAAGAGAAAACGACGGTAGCGCAAGAAGGAAGAGCGCGCCCTGCCAGTTCCGCCGCTATCTCGCACTCTCGGCGATTTCATGCCCCCAGAGATGGGGATCCCTCCCCGGATCTGCCCAGTGATGGATGATTCTTCCGATGACAGTGTTGGGTACGCTTCGGTTAATACCGTCGAGCTGGTAAATCCCTTTTCAGTTCCCGACGTTGAAGAACACCAGGTGGACCTCCCTAGTGTCCCCGGTCGTCACCACCGTCGGAGGAACCGCAACAATAGGAGTCGCCGGGGCACAGTAGTTGGTACCTCCAGCCAGGACGTGCACGCCACTAAGACTAGGCAGCAGGCTCAAAACCGAGCTCAGCGCGAGCAGCCCCCCCATCCGGGGATGACGGATTCGCCTCTGCCACTGTTTGTGGTGTGGGACCAGGCAGAACCGCCTCAACCGCGTCGCGATCAGCTCCGCCCTGCCACGAGTCCATCCCGGCCTCCTGACCCTAGTACGGTGACTACTTCCCGGGCTTCAACCAATGAACAGCGAGATGCGCCAAGTACCAGTCGGTCGTCGGTCCAACCGGCAAGGCCCGTCATGCCTCTAACCGCAGAGCAACCTCCTGCAACCAGGGGCTCGCGCTTGGCCAAAAAGTATGATGTCCTGAAGCACTTGGCCGACATCCCAGCAAGGCTCTCCATCCTTGAGGCTCTGCGCATGTCACCTGAAATGTGCGAGGCGCTCGCTGAAGCCCTGAAGAGCCCCCTCCAGTTTGAGACAGAGGTTGCGGCTGCAGAGGCCTTTCACGCCGAAACGATTGAGGACGCCGAATGTCAGGCAGTTATCTCGTTCTCTGGTAAGGATGAAGACCCTCCTATACAGGGGCACATTCGTCCGCTGTATGTCACTGGCCAGTTCAATGGTCTTGAAGTCCGGCGCTGTCTTGTTGACACGGGGTCCGGGATTAACTTTATTCACACTCGGACGCTCCAGAGATTGGGGTTGCCTGAGAGTGACTTGATTCCCTCCGACCTCAGGATCCAGGGGTACGACCGCACCGAGAAAACTCCGGTCGGCAAGATACGTTTGAAGACCCAGTTCGGTGACCTGGTTGCCAACACCGAATTCATGGTAGTCTCTCAAGACACTGCGTATAACGCATTGATGGGCAGGCCATGGCTCCACCTTCATGCGACGGTTCCCTCGTCATACCACCAATGCCTTAAATACTCCCTTAATGGTCGAGTAGGCGTGCTTCAGGGAGATGCCTCTCCTTTTCCCTCATGTGAATCCCGCTATCTGGACGCGGACTATTACAAGATCAAGGATAAGCAGATCCTGGCAGGTGAGGTTGAGCCTGTCGCTGTTTCAAGTGATCCCTGTGCAAGTTTGGATGACGCTTACGTCCCCCCGGTCCATCGGTTGGACGTAGCCTTGGTCTCGACGGCCTGTGAGTCTCCTGATGAGATGACCGCGACCGTCCGTGCCAGCACCAGCGGCCCAGCAGGATCTGGTAGCCCCAATGCAGTTTCCAACGCAGTCTCTCCCGTGGACGATCCCTCCCCAAGTGGAGAGGACGTGGAAGATGCACCCCCAGCTTTTGAGGAGGGCGTCTCCGCCACGGTCGATGAGTTAGTACAGGTGAACCTTGGAACCGAAGCAGATCCAAGACCCACATTGGTCAGTGCCGCCATGCCCTCTGAGGAGCGGCAGCAGTACGTGGACTTCCTCAGGCAGCACCGTGATGTGTTCGCTTGGGGCTATGACGAGATGCCGGGGCTAGATCCTCAGGTAGCCGTCCACCGCCTTGGTCTCCTGGCGAACCATCGCGGGTTCAAGCAGCCTCCCAGGAAGATTCACCCATCCCACGGTGCCATGGTTGAGGCCGAAGTTGACAAGCTTATAAAATCCAACTTCGTGAGGGAAGTTCAGTACCCCAAATGGCTGTCCAACATTGTGTCGATCAGGAAGAAGAACGGGAAGATCAGAGTCTGCATCGACTTCCACGATCTCAACCTCCACTGTCCGAAGGATGATTTTCCCCTTCCAGTGACAGAGCTGTTGATTGACGCCACGGCAGGGTTCGAAGCCCTATCCTTTATGGATGGATACTCCGGATACAACCAAATCTGGATGGCCCCTGAGGATGAGGAGTTCACTGCCTTCAGGGCCCCCCAAGGTATCTTTTGTTACCGGGTCATGCCCTTCGGCCTGAAGAATGCAGGTGCCACCTATCAACGGGCGATGCACCGCATATTCATGCCAATCCTCGGCACACTGGTGGAATGCTATGTCGATGACTTGGTGGTCAAATCGCGCCAGCGTCAGGACCATCTCAAAGATCTTGAGAAAGTGTTCGGCTTCCTCCGGTCTCGCTGCCTAAAGATGAACCCGTTGAAGTGTGCCTTCGGGGTCACCTCTGGAAAGTTCCTTGGATTTGTGGTAAGATACCGGGGTATTGAGATCAACCCAGAGAAGATCAGGGCGATTAGCCAGATGCCTCCCCCTGGTGACATCCAGGAACTTTAAGGGTTCCAAGGCCACTTAGCCTATATACAACGATTCATCGCGAATCTGGACGGAAAGTGTAAGCCCTTTTCTCGGCTCATGAAGAAAGGTGCCACCTATGTATGGGATAAAGAGTGTCAGACCGATTTCGAGGAAATCAAGCAGTACCTGCTTCAACCTCCGGTTCGGATGCCGCCTGTATCCGGGAAGCCGCTGGACCTTTATGTGACCGCTCTGGAATGGTCCCTTGGTGCCCTTCTCGCCCAGAAGAACAACGAGGGAACAGAGAATAGCCTATATTACCTCAGTCGCATGCTCCTAGATGTGGAAGTTAGGTATTCCCCCATCGAGAAGAGCTGCATGGCGCTCGAATTTGCCGTACAGAAATTACGGCACTACTTGCAGCACCATGAGGTACAGTTGGTTTCTCAGGTAGACCCGTTGAAATATATCCTGAGCCGGCCTATGTTGACTGGCCGTCTAGCGCGGTGGGCTGTGATTCTCCAGGAGTTCGACATTAGGTATGTGTCTCAGAAGGCCATCAAAGGGCAAGCATTGGCAGAATTTCTGGCTGCTCACCCGACCTCCGCGAATCAGCCGCTGGATCTAGGCTTTCCTGATGAGGCCATTCTCTCAGTCGATCATGCCGATCCATGCTGGCAGATGCACTTTGACGGTGCCTCCCGGAGCCCCACCGGTAGAAGACTCGATAATCCTAAGCTCAACAAAGTGGGTTTGGGTATCGTCTTCATTACCCCGGAGAAAGCCGTGCTGCCATACTCTTTCCTGTTGTAAGAGGGTTGTACCAACAATGAGGCGGAATACCATGCCCTCATCACTGGCCTCGAGTTGGCTCTCGAGATCGACGTGCCCCATCTGTGTGTGAAAGGGGACTCCGAGCTGGTCGTTAAGCAGATCAATGGCGACTATGTTATCAGGAAGCCGGAACATGTGCCATTGCTGGAGTGCACCCTCCTTCTGATGGCCCAGTTCCCTTCTCGACCAGAAGTTGTCCATATTCCCCGGTCGCAGAATGGTCGAGCAGATGCTTTGGCCACCCTTGCTGCGTCACTCGCAGAGCCTGAACAGGACAACCTGATCGTCCGCGTGACGCACCGCAGGCTCATCGCTCCTGTTATCCCGGAGGGAGATCTCGGCCCGTCAGTAGGTAATCTCACCACGGTTGCCCCTATGCCCAGAGCCCCAAGTACCCCAGATATGGCAGTCGAACCAGCCCCTGATTAGAGGACGCCTTTGGTTGAGTACCACCAACATGGCATTCTCCCGTCGGATTGGGCCAAGCGCGAGCGAGTTCGACGCCGCGCATCGCAGTTTGTCATCCAGAGCAGTCCCGGCCTGGATCAGATCCTCTATAGACGCGGATTTGATGGTGTTCTCCTCTGTTGCCTTCAGGGAGTTGAGATCCCACGAGTCATGCAAGAGGTTCATGCTGGTTCATGTGGTGCCCACCAGACTGGGCCGAAGCTGTCCCACCAGATTCGGAGGTTGGGATACTTCTGGCCCTCCATGATCCATGACTGCATCGAGTATGCCAGGAGGTGCCATGCGTGCCAGGTTCATGCGAACTTTGTGCATCGGCCGCCTGAGCCTCTCCATACCACCAGGTATTCTTGGCCCTTTGCAGTCTGGGGGATGGATGTTGTGGGACCTTACCCGCCGGCGACGGCTCGCCAGTGCCGGTTCATTCTGACCGCCACAGACTTCTTCTCCAAATGGGCAGAGGCGATTCCGCTCAGAGAGGTCAAATCCTTTTCTATCGCTGACTTCGTGACCTCCAACATCATTTATCGATTTGGAGTGCCTCACTCTATCCTCACGGATAACGGAGCCAATTTCCGAGCAGCCGAGTTGAAGAAGTTGTACCCCAAGTACAACATTCGCTCGAACCATACATCTCGCTATCATGCACAGGCAAATGGACTGATTGAGGCGTTTAACAAAACCCTCTCTAACATTCTACAAAAGATGGTTGGTCAGAACAAGAAGAGTTGTCCGGACAATCTCCCCAACGCCCTCTGGGCTTATCAGACGACGACTCGCAATTCCACCCAGATGACCCCTTATTCCCTGGTGTATGGAGCTGAGGCCGTCCTGCCCATCGAGATCCAGTTGTCGTCCTTACGCACTGCGGTCTACGACCAGCAAGTGCCGGACAGAGCTGCTGAAGCCCGTCTAGTCGAGTTGGAAGCACTGGATGAGAATAGACTTCGCGCTTTGCACAATGTGGAGAGGCATCAAAGCATAATGGCCCGAGCTTTCAATAAGAAGGTTCGCCTCCGCTCCTTCCTGCAGGGTGACCTAGTATTAGCCCTGAGAGCACCAATGATCCCCGACAGGAAGCCACCCAAGTTGGAGCCCATGTGGGAGGGACCTTTTGTTGTCCACAAGGTCTATCCCAATGGCGCGTACTCCCTAGAGACTATGGATGGTGAGCGTGTCACTCCTCCCACCAACGCTAGGTTCCTCAAGCAGTACTTTTCCTAAGCGCAGTTCGTCCCGCATGACGTTAAACTGCAGTTCGTTCCGTACGACGTTAAACTGCATTCGTCCTACATGACGCTAAACTGCACCACGTCCGAGCTACAAGACGTTAAACTGTTCAGCATTCGTCCCGCATGACGTTAAACTGCATGTCGTCCCGCACGACGTTAAAATGCATTCGTCCTGCATGACGCTAAACTGCACCACGTCCGAGCGACAAGACGTTAAACTGTTCAGCATTCGTCCCGCATGACGTTAAACTGCAGTTCGTCCCGCACGACGTTAAACTACATTCGTCCTGCATGACGCTAAACTGCACCACGTACGAGCTACAAGACGTTAAACTGTTCAGCATTCGTCCCGCATGACGTTAAACTGCAGTTCATCTCGCACGACGTTAAACTGCATTCGTCCTGCATGACGCTAAACTGCACCACGTTCGAGCTAGAAGACGTTAAACTGCTCAGCATTCGTCCCGTATGACGCTAAACTGCACCTCAAGAACTACGTGCAGCTTGATTCCCATCCTTATGGGATACGTAGGACCGCCTGAACATTCATGTTTCAGGCCCAGCCCCATCCTTCGGGAATTTCCATCCCATCTCGGGCCCTTGGCCCAGTTGCCTCTGGGTATGCGGCGTATGGTGTGAACGCGGGGCTATGCCCTCATGCACGTCGGTTTACTCGCCACGCTGTACGCCCCCCACGGTTGGGGATGCCTTCCGCTCCCCCTTTCATTTTTCATCCTGCATGACGTTAAGCTGCACTTCAAGAACTACGTGTGGCTTGATTCCCATCCTTATGGGATACGTAGGACCGCCTGAGCATTCATGTTTCAGGCCCAGCCCCATTTCTCGGGAATCTCTATCCCGCGTTGGTCCTCTGGCCCAAGTTCCCCTCCTTTTTGTGCGAGGCGTGTGGCGTGAGCGGGGGATTATGTCCTCATTCACGTTGGTCTACTGGCCGCGACGTACGCCTCCCCCGTGTGTGGGACTACCTCACACCCCTCATCGTCCTGCATGACGTTAAACTGCCTCTCACGAACTACGTACGGCTTGATTCCCATCCTTGTGGGATACGTAGGACCGCCTGGACGCTTGTGGTTCAGGTCCAGCCCCGTCTCTTGGTTGATCACGGGGATCTACCATCTTTTGGTTGCTCTCAGGGTGAGTCCTCCGACCCTTTCCGGTGATCTGTTAACATGTTTTGGGTACTTCGGTCTATGACCCGTAGTGTCGGATTCAATCCCGACAAGACCTGTGTTGCTTGTCGGGCCTCGCGCTTCCTCTTGTTCGAGCCTTCACTCAAAGGGATCCTCGTTAGCGGTTTGGGTACGATGCATCAGTGCTCTCCTACTGCTCCGGGTCAATTTACAGGCGGGTCCTAGGCCGCAAATCGATATGAATCCTGCGCTTGAGCGGTTGATGCTCGTTTGCTTTCCCCATCCTAGGCTGATGCGATCGGATGTTGTGTTGCGAATATGGTCAGCGTCATCCTTGATCGCCATGTCGGCTCTTTCAGGCTCTGAAAATTGGTTGTGCAGTCCTCATCACACTCCGCCTTTGTGCGTTGTAGTGGAATCTCGACACTCTCTTCATACTGACCTTCAGTACACCTCTACATGTTAGGCAGGCCAACCAGGGTAATGGTGTCTTTCGAGGCTCCCACGATCTGAGCACCAAGGTTATATGCTGATGTCCTCCCTAAGGGCCATGTGTAGCTGGACCCTCGTCCCCATAAGGAGGAAGGAGTCGCCCGAACAATCGCGTTCTGGGCCCAGTATAGCTGGAGGCTAGCATCTCTGCCCCTCGGGTGATGGACATACGCAGGCCCCTATCCCAGGATCCTTCTCCTGGAATCGTGCGTGACCGCAGGGCTGGGTATGTTCCCACCTCCGCTGGGTTCGCCATATCGCATTAAGAGGATTCCTCCATGGTCCGAACCACACGACCTTAAACTGTGTTGTCTGGTCCTACCACACGACCGTAAATTGTGATCATCTTGGCCACCCGACGAGAAACGACACTGCATCGTGATGTTATCCGCAGAGGACACTCACGTTGGGCGCTGGTTAATAACCACGCCATTTATCAATGCCTTTCATGGCTTGATTATTGTGGCGACGCCAGGGATTTCTTAATCACAGGCATGTCGCTGCACAAAGAAAAACCATCCATCTTTAAGGACAAACAAGAAATATCAAATACCGCTTCTTCTGGGTGCGAGGTCTAGACCCGCACCCCTCCCCGCGCTGGTGCCCGATTGTGTTGCGCCACGCTTCAAGAACTACGTGCGGCTTGATTCCCATCCTTATGGGATACGTAGGAACGCCCGGATGTTTGAAACTTTGGGTCCAGCCCCTTACCTCTTAGAGATTCCCCATTCTCTGGGGAATCCACCGCCTTCGGGTCACCCTCAAGGCGTGTCCCTCGACCCCTTGAAGTGGTCCACCGGTGTCAAGAGTACTCTGGTTTATTTCCAGGAGGGTCAGGTTCAGCTTGTTCAGGTTTCTTCCACTTTTCAGGCTTCGTCCTCCCTTTAATTCGGACCCATCGCCTACGCCCTGGGTGGATCCCCCGTGAGCGGTCTGGACACAATGCCTTAGTGCTCTCCCACCGACTCGGGCTGGTGCCCCCAAGGTCCTCGAGCAGCAAATCGATATGAATCTTGCGCTTGAGCGGTTGATGCTCGTTTGCTGCCTCATTCCATCAACGGTCAGTGCGATATGGATGCTGCTTTTCCGCCACGGTCGGAAGTACTCCCATATCATTACGCCGGTGCCCCCAGTCCTTGAGTGAATGGCCGCATGATTCACATTACGTCTTCCACCCCCCATTCTGACCAGGAAAAATCTCGGCACTCTTGACACTATCCCTCAGTGCATCTTTGTATATCCAGGGGATAGGACCACGATGTGGCGTGCTTTGAGGTTCTTATGGTCCGAGCTCTAAGACCTTAAACTAAGATCTGCCCCTATGGTCCAAGCTCTACGACCTTAAACTAAGATCTCCCCAAATGGGGTTCTACGTCCTGCATGACGTTAAACTGCACTTTCAGAACTACGTGTGGCTTGATCTCCAGCCTGATGGAGTACGTAGGAACGCCCGGACATCTCGACTCGGGTCCATCCTCAGTGATCTCTAAGTCCCGCCCCTCCTCGTCGCCGGCCGTCTGGCCTGGCTTCTGGTAGAGTGGTGCAGTTGTGATTTTCCCCGATTCAGCTCGGGATGCCCCATTGCAATGATGGGAAGCGACAGTTTCCTCGTCAAAGAAGTTCTGTCTGAGAATTGGGGTGATTCATGGCCAGATTAGTGCATCCACCTAATACGATTTCCCCACGGTGGCACAATTTTGAGAGCGTTAGATTCTGTCCGAACAAATCGTCACTTCGCCCCACGCTTCCCATGCCCTGTTGATCCGGATTTCCACCCTTGTGCCTGAAGGAACCCACAACGCGGCATTGATGATGACATGTGATCCGCCTCCTGTAGTATGAATGATGACCTTCAGTCCGTCTATTATAGTAGTATGGTCGATTGATCCATTGTCCGCTTGCCATCTTGGGCATTTCCTGGAAGGCCGACCGTCGTGGATTTCTGAATTCGGGACACGCGATTCACCCTTTCTCACTTCCCTATGATCGGATAAAATCTCAACGCCCCCAGCGTTGTCCCGCTCGTGTGTCGGAACAAGTTGGGGGGATGGTACATTGATTAGGTCTGAGGTCTCCCTTCCTAGGGATGACCTCCCTCTCTTCTTTAGAAATCCAGGCCCAATTGTGGATGCCTGAAGCTTGGTTAACGCTCCCGCGAGACAATGAATTGTGGTTGAGCATGTTAAGACAAAAGATGCAGATAAATATATTGGTTCATACAAATGGATCGAATTATTGAGTAGCGGAAGCAAATGTTCTGGGAGTGGCAAAAACAAAGCCCCTAGGGATTAGCGTGCTGAATAAGTCTTTCTAATGCCGCTACCCTTTGGATGGCGGCCTCCAGAGCTGCTTCTCGCTCTCTGCGTTCCCTCTCCTCGTCGGCGGTCGCAGAACGCAGCTCGCCGATCCTGGCCTGTGCACGCTCCCGCTCGACTTGAAGTGTGACCATCTGTTGGCCCGCCTCCGTCAGCTGTACCTGGGCGTCAACCAGCTGGGCCGCTAGTTGCTCCACAAGCTCAGTGCACGCTGCGACGAAGGCCTCTTTCTCTTCCGCCTGCCCTTCGAGGCGCCGGACATCCTGATCCACCACGAGAAGCGCCCGTGTGTTCTCCGACACGTCCCGACATTGTGCGACGTCGGAACGTCGGCGGCTCTCGCGCATCTTTTCGGCCATGAAATCACGGTCCGTCAGATGGAGGCGTTGAGCATCATCTCCCCCGGCACACAGGAAGCACAGCCAGGTTTGAAGCGATCCCATGCGCCCCAGCCACTCCGATGGGTCTCGCTTGAGGAAGCGCTGGATGCACTTCCACCCCCTGCGGCGTGTTATCCGGCTCTCCTCGACCGCCTCCGCGTCCGAGTCGTCCATCTCCTCGGGGTCGGCAGGCCGGTAGGCAGGGAAGACAGCCAGCAGGTCTGCTTCGGGGTCCGCCCCTGGGATGTCCTCACAGGGGATAGGTTCCCCAACATCTGGGCGACCTACTTCTCTCGCCCCAGCGGCGTTGAAACCCTCGTCAGCCCCCGACCTCTCTCCGATGGCAGCACCGCCGGCGTCCGCAGCCCCTTGATCAGCAGTTGGTGGGGCCGGCTCGGTGTGGGAAGTCTGTTCCGGAGCAGGCGGCATGTCTGCCACTGGTCCACTCGTGGATGGCCCGGGTTCGGAAGCCCGACGAGCCTCCAGTATTGAGATCACTGCGCAGGGCATGCCGTGGTTAGTCACGGATCGTCAACGGAAAGCACCGACAGTAAGGTAAGGAGACTTACGAGAATCCAGAGCGTCATCTTCCGCTGTCCCGGACGCCGCAGGAGCAATTGCAGCAGGGGACCCTTCAGCGCTTGTCAATTCAATGATGCGTGTCTGGCCCCCACCTTGTCCTATTGGCGCCTCCCCTACTCCTACTGAGGATGCCTGACCAACATCCGTGAACTCCTGAGAAAGGTGGAGAAATGGGTTAGAAGCTGCATAAGATAATGGATGAAGCAGGTTGAGTAGGGATAGAAGCGGACCTCAAGGAGCTCAGTGATATCAATATTGCCAGAGCCGGCCACCTCGCCGCTCTCCTGCGGGCTCCCCTGATGGGACCTTCCCTCAGAGCCTTCATCCTCCCCTGTCTCCTCCTCTTCCTCGGAGTCGTCGTTACTGTCATCTTCCTCCGGCGGCATCTGTTCTGGAGCAGGCTCTAGACCGAGCATCACCTTCACCAGAAGGGACGGCTCCGCACGATGACCACGTTGGCGCGCGTACTCGTCCATGGCCGTCAGATACGCATACTGCCGGTGGAAGTTCACCCTGTCGGCGACCTGAAGGCGCCCGACCTCTGGCAGATGGATCCCTTCTCTGGTTATCTTCTGCCAGATGATTTCGGTCCGCAGCGACTGCCGCAGGGTCATCCAGGCCGACCACAGCGCTGGGAAGACTGCATCGTGGGAGGGTTCGAGCAGACACCTTACCTGCTTCCCGGGCCGCTCTTCGACCACCGCACGCGCCCCCTCTCTATGCGCCGAGGTCGTGGCGGCAGCCTGCGATGTGCCCGCCGCCGAAGTCCCTGCTCGCGCCGGCTCTACTGCTTGGAGCGCCTCCGTTCTCCCCCGCGTAACGGCGCCTCGCCTCCTTCCTTGACGCCCGGTCTCCGCACGGGTGACCTCGAGCCGCCGAACTGGCTTCTGTAGAAGCCCCTCGGGGTATGCGATGGCCCAGTGTTCGGCGTACTCGGTTGCCAAGCCTGCGTCGACCCCGGTAGGATGGAGAGTGATGACGTCGCCAGAGCCAAATGCGGCGAACATTAGCCACATCTGGCGAAGGATGCAAGGGTTCGTCTCCTCCCGGACAGCAGTGAATACCCTCTTCGGCATCCGTTGAAGGCACCCGAACTGCCTGGCAAACCGGGTTGGCACGTAGGGCTCGCAGATCACCTTCCTGTCGATCCGAGCCACGAGCACCCCGCCCTGCATGTTCAGGAAGTATTCGTGCTGCTCCAGCGGACCCTCCCCATTGTCGATAATCTGGACAATGGGAGTGGGGAACGGGATGAAGTTGAAATTAGCGTGATTTCCAAACCGAATCCTCACGCCCTCCTCATTTATGGTCATCGGAGTGACCCCCGCGATGTTCAGCAGGGAGGGTCGCAGGCCGTTGCCCGGAGGAATGATGGCGTTTGGAAACGTGTACCCACCAAGGTGAGCAGCCACCCAGCCGTGGAAGAATTTAAAGGGCCCACAGACCCTTCGTGGCGACCCCCCTCGCGAGATGCGTCCCAGGAAGGCGTACAACATAGCCAGCACTGGGACCCCGAGGTTGTATCTTTTGTTGGCGGCCATGGCGCCCACCATCGCCAGTGTCGCCGGGCGGACGCCCATTCTCGCGTCCCGCACTGGCAGGTGCCACCCACTCCGAAAGGCGGCCAGGAATGCCACGTACCGGAAATTTGGGTCCCGGGCCTCGATGACGCGGTACCCCCATGAGCGGTAGTCTCCCGTCTCCAGGACCCGCCAGTACGACCTGTTCCGGCTCCACTGATCCGCGGTCGGGCACCGCTTCCCCCTGCCTGGCATCTTGACCGCTGGGTCATGCTCCAAGAACTGGCCGAACCACTCCTTGTAGGCTATGTCCTTGTGGAAGTCCTTGATCCCGAGCCGCTGCGTAGCCAGGTCCAGTAGATGCCATGTCCGAATTGGAGTCTGTGACCTGTCGTCCCAGGTGTTCTTCGGAGGCAGGAACTCATCGTATTGGTAACCCTCCAGCGGGATACCTCCGATGCAGTGGATGTCCCAGAGACCAATGCTATCCTCCCCATGGTGAAGATGGAAGGTGTTGGTATCCGGGGACCAGCGGGTGAACAGCTCCGGCCCGAGCTCAGACTGCTGGTAGAAGTGGAACTGCGACGTCCACACCGCCTCAAACAGGCCGATGTACCGCAGCTCCTCCGCGAAGTGATCGCAGGTGTGGCGTACCTAGAACGCCCAGGCCCACTCACTGGTGAAATTGCCCCCAGACCGCAAGTCCCAGTCCTTCAGCCATCCCTTGGTGTCGTCGGTGACACTCTGGCGATATGTGCTCGAGTAGAGGGCTGGAGAGTTCTCCGCAGTAGGCTCACTCCCGAAGATGGTTCGCGTCCTCGGGTTCAGGACATAGACATCTAAGTGCCTGGTCTCCCTGGCAGGATGCCCATTGTTGGTGATGTTATAGCGGGGAAGCTCGTCCTCCCGAGTCACCCAGGTCCGTGGCGCATCAACCTCGAACCCTGGCACCAGAACCTCATCTAGGATGCCAAAGTTCCAGATTGGCAGGTTTTCCAACAGCGGATATGTCTTCTGGGCCGGCGTCAGAAAGTCGAACAAGGATTGATTGTTGGAAACAATCTACATGGCTCCGTATACCTCCTCGTTCGTCGCCGTCTCAGCTCTGCGAATGGCGGCATCCCCCTCATTCCCTTGATTCGCGTCCATCTCAGAAGCTCTGGGAGTCGTGTGGGTTAAGGGATGAGGCGTGCGGAATCAGAAGAGGCTGGTGGAGAAGTTTGAGAGTTGGTGCGCAATCCCAGTGGATGGCGCGCAATTGGGAAGTCTGTCGCGTAAAACCCCGGGTGTTCGCGCAAAAACAAGCCGAAATCCGGAAAGGTTTGCGCGACGACCGGGTGAATTCCGCGCCGGCAACGACAATTTCGCGAACGAGAGCTTGGAAGCTTGTCGCACGGAAAGCCAGTGTACGGTACGGGGGACCCAGGGCCCCTATTTATAGGCGAGGCCGGGTGTCCGCACTGCGCGGAAAGCTCTTTGCGCGACCGAGACAGCGAATTTCGCACCCGACGCCCTTTTTTGTGCGCCATAGTCCCGCACCACCCAGGACTTCGGCATTCCGGCGTCTCCCTCGGAACCCGATCGTTGCGACCTCTCGCCGATGAGATTACGAGGGGGGGATTTTGTAGTCGCCGGAAAAGTCCGTTGTTCCCAAATGAAGCTCCGGATGCGGAAAGCGAGGTCATATTTGGAGTCGGAAGCCCGTTTCGGAGGGCCCGGAGGCCTTGCGCGGAATTTTGGAGACCCGTGCGCAAAGTTGGAGTGCCGCGCGCAAACCTCCCGTGATGCGCGCAATGCGCTGGGCCGGCGCGCAATTTTGCGCGCCCGTGGCCCGCGCGATTCCCTTGCGCGCCGGGCCCGATTCCACGCCCGCGAAGGAAATTGCGCACCCACGAACTGGATTACGCGCCCGGGGTTGCCTATAAATATAAGGAGACCCTCGACGTTTTGAAGGTTGCCGGAATTCGAAGAGTCGCTCGTTCGCACAATCCAACCCCTTCTGCGCGCAATGCTGATCTTCAGGTAACCTCCTTTCTTTCGCGAAAAAAAGCCTCGGGGTTCGCCTTCGCGCGCAATCCCTTTGACTCCTTTCCTTTGAACAACTCTTCACCCAAAGGCCTTCGCGCGCAAAAAAAGCCTCTTGTGCGCAATTGCCCCCCGGGTGCGCGCAATCCAGCCTGATTGCGCGCACCCCCTTTTGCTAAGTGGCCGTTCGTTAAAGAATGAGTCGTTGCCCCCGCGCGCTATCCGAAGCCCGGTGCGCACAATATCCCTCTTCCGCGCGCAAAGCGCTGGCCCAATTGCGCGCCAGCCCACCCATTTGCGCGCCGACCCGCGGTATTGCACGCCAAATTCCTCTTTTGCGCGCAAACCGCCAGGGTCGCCCCCTTTGACCCCCTGAGGGTACCCGCCTGCGTGGCGCCCGATGATCTTCATCCCGAGTGCCCGCACCGTGCGTTGTCTTCCCGTGCGACCCTCCAGGCTCGCGCGAAGTGACACGGACCCATCGGCGGCAACCACCACGTCCAAGCTGCACGACGTTAAACTGCCTAGCATATCGTCCGAGCTACAAGACATTAAACTGTTTAGCATTCGTCCTGCATGACGCTAAACTGCACCACGTCCAAGCTGCACGACGTTAAACTGCCTAGCATATCGTCTGCGCGGCAAGACGTTAAACTGCCAAGCATCTTCGTCCAACATGACGTTAAACTGTACTTCGTCCGGAAAGACGTTAAACCGTCCACTTCGTCCTCAACACACGACGTTAAACCGTACTTCGTCCGGCAAGACGTTAAACCGTCCGCATCACCCGATCCCGTGCCCCGCACGCAGGGTCCTCCCGGTTTGGATGTGGCCCCCACCCGCTCGTCTCTGCAGGGATGTCGGGATTGGAGTGGCCTTCTCCCACGCGGGGTAGAGTGTTACAAACCGAATGAACTACGTGGACTTTGATACATGTCTCCTAAACAGGGTACGTAGGAAAGCCTCTCCGAGGATCAAGCCCACCACCTGGTCATCCCGGTCGTATTCACGCCGGTTCGTCCATCAGTGGACCCCTCCCGGGTTCACACTTGCGCTGATTCACCTATGAATCCGCCCTTGTGGGAGACTGCACGTGTGTATCTCCATTGTGCTTCCCCACTGCCAAAGCCAGTAGAGGGCGTGACAGGGATCGAGGTCTCTCACCTTCGGCCCAAGTCCCTCTCCAACTGAGCTTTGCCGCATCCGGGCTGCCTCAGTGCGTAAGTCCTGACAGAATGAACTACGTGGACTTTGATCCCTGTCTCCTAAACAGGGTACGTAGGAATCCTCTCCGAGGTTCAAGCCCACCACCTGGTCGTCCCGGTCGTATTCACGTCGATTCGTCCATCAGTGGACCCCTCCCAGGTTCACATTCGCGTCGATTCACCTATGAATCCGCCCCTGTGGGAGACTGCACGTGTGTATCTCCATTGTGCTTCCCCACTGCCTTTTTCTATTTCTCCTTTCAGCGTCCAACATGACTTGAAACTGTGATCCACCCGGCCATTCCATCCCCCTCTGTGCGAGGTGGTTCGGTTCAATCCTCCGCTCGGCAGCCTCGACCTCTTCGTGAGTCGGCTTGCCATCGTCCAGCATGACTTTAAACTGTATATTCGAACTACGTTGACTTTGATCCGCGCTAACGCGCGGTACGTAGGAAGCCTCTACGGGGACCAAGCTCTTCACTCCATCATCCATCCTGATCCTTACCTGGGCCGCCACATCCCTGTGGGGTCATTCCATTTCATTCCACTCCACTTCACTCGGGAAGCCGCCCATGTGCTGGCCCCAGCGTCGGAAGTTCCCCGCAAGGGGTTCTGTCATCTGATCCACTTCTCGTGTTGATCAGTCTGATGCCGTCCCCGCTGGATGTTAAACTCGCGGCATACCCCGTGTTAAACATGGGAAGCTGAGGAAAACCTCAGGTAACACAGTTCCACGCGCCCAGCGCGGGATGCCTCAGGCCATCATGCCTTTGAGAAGCCCTATTAGGGATGGAAGGCAGACATGCAGAGCCGCAGTGTTAAGACACGCCCCCAACACCCAGAGCTACCCGGTCTCCTCACCGCAGGTTGCTGCCCCGACCAAACTCCTCGGAACGTCCGGGCGGAAGCAGCGTAATTAACCAGTGTCCATGGAGACATGGTGCCGGGAACGAGATTCACGAGCACGTCTTAAATCTATGAGGGAGACCCGGATTAGGCAACGAGTTCTGAGGAGACGTCCACGGAAGGAGGAGCCGACATCCCATCATCCCGGTTTCGATCAAGGAGCAGACTCCCCTGAATAAGGGACGGATGCCACCCGCCTTTGGAAAGCGGGACTGCGGGGCCACAAGCCGCGCGCCTATCCCCTCGGGTCGACGGGCGCACGCGCGAACGCGTCCTGGCAGAACAGCGTCGGAACAGAAACCCGACGCACATCCGCACCGAAACAATAACCCCTCTTTTTATTCTCTTATTTCAATCAGTTGAACACCTCCACCCACATGAATGATATATCGCTTATCCTCTACCAAGAGATTTGAATTGCTCCTCCTTGTAGACTGCAATTTGATTGCCATCAAAAGAAATTGATAGCTTGATGTATTATCTTCATGATATTAATTTTAATATGTAGCTGATATTGTATGTGGTCTCATATAGAACCTAATGGTACGTTTTATATCTATTATCAATCAATGTAATGTTTTTTCCATAGCTAATTTATTGTTACAAACACTAACCATGGTTGGGAAATTATTAAAAATTTGTTCTTTGATACAAAATAAATATATTCATGATTTTATAAAATTATCGACTCATTAAATGTGATTATATGAAAAATAACTCAGATATAGATTCCCATTTGTGAGTAAAATGTAAAAATTGCCTCTTTATATTGCAGTTATTAAATAGATAAATACTACTTATGTATTTATATAGGCAGATAAAATGATTTTTAAAGTTTTATATAATTTTTTAGTCACCAAAATACATTCTAAGTGTTTGGCATGACCTTCATTATAATCTTTTATACCTTGATTATTAAAATGTCTTATTTAAATTGAATGAAATTGGTTTAAAGAAAATTACACATGATATATAATTACTAAATTTATATTATATGATAGTGACACACATTGTTGTAAATGGATTGATGATTCTGATTCTATTGAGATTACCATTAATGATATTATTATTAATAAGAAAATTCTATTTATATTGTCTTTGAAAATGTGGTTATCAGGATTATTGAATATGACGATTCACTATCATTCACATTAGCTGTTGAGAATGACATTGATCAATGTTATACTATTATCAAGATTTTTTGAATTATATTTAATATTCAATTCCCATTTGGGTTTGGGTATGAATATCACCCCACCTCTCCCGAGTAATGAAAATGATTTTTCCCATTCATTATGAGATTCGTGGAATGTACTACTTACTATAGACAAAAGGACGTTATACTAGTTATAGACACTTGAGTTACACCGCATTTGTAGCAAGAACCTAGTATCCATGTATACTACAACTTACATCATCACATACATAGTACATATTGGTTTATATAGTATATAAATATACTAAATATATATATTACTATATATTGGTTTTTAGATGAGACTCTTACACTAGCCTATGAAAAATAATGTTGATACATCAATGTGTTATTTAAGAACCATGCCATGATGGTTTATACATATGATTTTCTATATTACTAATATAAATTCCCTATTTTATTTATATGTATACATTCTAGAATTTTCCTATACATCATTGGTGGTGGAAAACATGAATTTAATCTCATACCCTACTTGGTTCACCTTTGGTACCCATGTAGATTAAATATCTACAGGTATGGATAAGGTAAATTAACATACTATAGAATCTTGATAAATTTTAGATATAGAATATATAATGTGGAATCTTCACCTTGTTTATGCACTTTATGCAAGGGGAGAAGTATTTTTGCCTCTTCATTTTGTATAGAATGATGTATATGCCTGTCACCCTTTTAATGCTTTGTATATATGCATTCAATGAAATCATTTTATATGACTAATGAATTAGGTATATTTTATTAATTTATATTATCTTAGTTATTATGATTCCGTCGTTATTTATTTTAATTTTTCTACTATATCATTCTACTATATCTTGCTTATACTATAGAAGGTTGCAGGATATGTGTTATTGTGTCTATTTTTATATACATTTGTTGTCATTTTCATATATATTATATCTAGTGTTCCACTCTGATATGATTTTAAAGTATTACCACTATATTTTTATAGAATATAACTACTAGTAGGTATCTTCTAGCATATGGGGAGGTGTACAGGAGGCCATGTGAGACAATAGATCAGGGCATAAGTTATGTGGATCCCAGGTTAAGACATTACAATACAATAAGAAATGATTCTTTTTTATTTTTTCATGTTTTTTGGGTGTTATAAAAGAGAGGAGGAGAAAATGGGATTTTTTTATGAGCATATTCCCAGTCCTAGGTGACCCATAAATAGGGAATACCCAAATTACCTAGGATGTTATGTAGTAGTTATTGATTATACCTGATAAATATGATACAACATCAATGGAGGGTGACATATATTTTTTTATGTTATTATAATTGTTTTTATTACAAATTTGATTTAGTTTTATATTCTATATGGAATAAGGGTACTCTATTGTGTGCATCATTATGGGAACATTAGGACAAATATGTCATCCATGTTTCCATGCCACTTTCTTCCTATGTGGATTTTCATGCAAAATATGGTGATTTTGAGATTATTTATATATTAAAATGTGTTGAAATTATTATAGGTTGAATATTATTGTATTAATTAATATTTATCTATAAATCTAAATAGATTTCCCATATTTATTGGTTATGAAGCCTTAATTATTCACATATACCATAGTGTGTGTTATAGAGATAGCATTTTAAGAATAATATATATATCCATTATATATACAAGAATAAATAAATCATTAGAAGTAAATGTTTACCACATAATGGAATTAAAAATGTAAATTCAAGGTTAATTTTCATTATACCTTCATATTAACAATACATATATGATAAACAATATTTTTTTTATATGGGAACTAGACCAAAAAATGAACTTATTAGCTAGTAGAAGGGAGTGTATTGTACATTCTTATGGCATGTTATTTTCTTTCCCTTCATACATAACCTCAATTATGGAGATTTAAGAGAGGTTTTATATTTTAATATAAGAAGTTTGTGTGCCCATAAATATTTCTTGTTTGTTAATCTTTCAATTACTATTTAAATTTCTGAGGTTTTCATTTAGATTTATTGAATCGTTACACCATAACTGCCTCATGTTAAAGGATTTAAAGGAATTGTAGACTATGCACCATATGTGGTTGTCCCTTATCTACATGTGATTTCTCTTTTAGTACCACTTATGAAACATCATGTTATTCAGGTTATGGTCACCAACTACTAGTTTCAACAATGATTTTTTTACATATGATGGAATCTATGAATTAATATTTTTCAAACTGCCCCGACAATGATAGAGATGATCTAGGAGTTATAGTAGAAAATTATACAATCCATTAAGGTGCATGAAGGACTGCATGGTGTAGATTAGTTTATATAGGCTATAGATTCTATCATTATTTATCTAGATATTACTATACAGAGTAGGTTCAAACTCACTAGTTATATGCTATGATATTATACCATGATATTAAAGGATGTTATTACCCAAGAAGTCTGACGTTGTGATATGATCTGGTAGGATTTGTAGACAAAATTTTATGACTACATATTTCCACAGACATTGAGGTATGACTTGGAGGAAATATTTATGAATCTATAGTAGGGTTCCATGTCTATCATGGAGTAATTTGAACAATTTTTTAATCAAACGAAGTTCATGCCATCTCTACCAAGAAAAGTTATTACAAACTGAATGGTGTTTCCAAGAATGGATACTAAATGACATCAGATTAGATGAATTTTCTCCATAATGACTATTATTTCTAAGGGAGGTAAAAACTCCCTCATTAATAATAGGAATCATAGGGAAGTCTATTATCTGATCTAGGGAGGATTGACACCCACAATGGATTGTGGTTCTTCTTGTTATGGGAAAGAGATGCTTTGAGGTTTCTCATTAGGGTAGCAGTAGTTAGAATCCCCATACTGATAATAATCATATATGTAAGCAGATCAAGAAGTGAGTATATAATAAACCCAAGTTTATATGGGTTTTAGGTGAATTAATATGTTATGGAATGATGGTCAATACATAGTTCTGACGTTATACTTCTCGATAATTACATAGTGTGTGGGGATCTACACCTAATCCAAATTCTAGAGTGGGGATAGTAGTATCTCATTAGGGAAAGCTAGAATACAACAAGATGCTTATGATGATGTGTTTGTTGATTAATAGGTATTTGAATCTTGATTCTTAGCAGTAGTAGAGTGTGCATTCTTAGAGAATTTATGATACGAATCAGGGCTACATTACGGGTTAGATATAGGTATTACTACATATTACGGATGATTTATGTGCATGACTTACTATATTATGAGTTACTATTCTATTATCATAATGATTATGTCTAATTAATTTAAAATTAGTGTGAAAAACTATTTTATATCTGAGTAATTCATGGGAATTCTGGGCCTCGAGATAGAGAACTTATGTGGAATGATAATTCTTAATATCCCATTACATTTTAAATCAAAGAGTCTTATTTGTTGTAGATATTGTCAGCTTGAGATAGGAAGTTATATAATAATATGGAATTTGTCATCCTAGACATGACTATGTATGATGCAATTATCAAAACGTATTAGTTAGTTCTCTATCAATCACATATTGATAGTTATCAATGGAGGATGACATTTGCAACAATATAATATAGAAAAAATGTTCATAATAGATAGTTGTATGATAAGCAGACATGATAAGGACCTATGAATCAATTTTTGGGGAGACTAAAAATCTATATCAGAAATTTATAATGAGATCAGTGGTTATGACCCATTTGATTTCCTCATATAGATGAAAAATTATGGGACCTCTTCCTGAACGACTTTTTTTGTTACCACTATTTCCAAAGGTACAATTCACCATTTATCTAGAGCTTACAGTATAACAGATTTCCATTAATCATTATATGACGGATCCTATAAGGAATCTAGATGTAATATATAGATATAGATCTGAAGGAAAAAATAATTTATATTACATATGATTTTTTTGGGGTTTGCCAGTCATTTTTTTAGAAGGTGGATGATACCCTTATGATGTGCATGGATTACTAATGGCTGAACCAACACATGGTAACAAACTGGTATACACTTCCTCATATAGGTGACCTATTTGTTTAGATCTAAATAATGAGAGTGTTTTAGATGAATTATTTTATTTCGATCTATCATCAGGTTCATGTGATTTCAAAAATCATTCCTCCTATAACAATTATAAGTATATATGGTCTTTACGCATACATAGCTATGTTGTTCAGTCTCATGAACTCACCTATAGTTTTATATATATGATAAATATGGGATTACACCTATATCTATATTTATTTTGGGTAGTATTTATGGATGTCATATTAGTGTATTTGTGTTATTGACACATTCATACCTAACCTCTGGAGAAAGTGAAGAATACATAGAGGAATCATCATATTTATGATATGTTTAAAAAATACACATTTGGATGTACAATGTCAACATACATGGTCATATCATATCAAATTAAATAGTATTAGTTTACTAAGAGAATTCTAGAGTTATAGTTTATTAATAGTATCCGAAGAATACCTTTTTTACTTATTCTGTTTCTTGGGGATATCCATATATTAATGAGTTACCAGGAAATATTTCTTATACCATGAATTTTCATCTACTATAATGACTAAAAATGTTTTGAAATTTGTATGTTCAGAAGCATGTGAATCATTATTTTTGCAGTTAGAGGGAATATTGACTTTATTACCAATCCATATTATTCTAGACCTATGAAGGATCTCTATCATTTACTATGAAACATTAAATATTTTGTCAAAGATATTATTATGAAATATGAGTGATTTATAGCATACATGTCTTGTTAGTTTATGCATCATGAGTGTAACTACCTGGTACAAAATATCATGATAGGTGTTGTAGTTCATCACATACACAATTGGAGACTCTATTTACATGGAGATAAATTTGTTGCTTTGAATGATCACAAAATCCTCATGTAAATATTTACAAAGAGAGATAAAATTTTAATGTAGTGTAGATGGTTTGACTAACTCTGATCCATTGATTTAATTATTTCTTATATTCATAGAAAACACAATTAATTATACATCAATCTGATCTGGGAAAAGTATACATATGTGGTTAAGGAGGCTAGTGGAAAGATGAATCACATTGATATGTACTCTAAAATTCATGTTGAGGTTCAATACAATTATTGGAATACTAAACTCTCATCTAAATAAATGACCCATAGTCATTTGGAATGAGTGATAATGTGGAAGATATTTGATACCGAAGCTTGTACATAAGGGTTTGTATCAAATATAACAATTCATATTCTAGATGGTCTATGGAATAGGATGAGACCATTCTCTTTAATAGGAATTTTTGTGTCCCATCAGGTATAATAGAGGATATGATGTGGGAATTTCATGCCTAAGAGTCATTAGAACATCCGGATATCACCATGATGTATCATGAATTATATCTCCAAAATCGTTTGCCTACTATGAAACATGATATTTTCAGTTTAATAACAAATTGTTCCAACTATTAGTAGGTGACTGTACAATATTAACATCAAACATGACATTTAAATCCAATTTCCAATACAAAGTGGAAATGGGAATGAAATTTCTAGGTGTTTCGTGACCGGTGTACCAACAACACCAAAAAGAAAATATATTTTTGTTCTTGATCGTTAGATTAAGGTATAAAATTTATAATATGTTGGATATAAATTCTCGATGGAATAATTATGGAGGTTATACAATAGTGTGGTCATATGTCTTCATGGAGATCCATGTTTAATCACATCAGACTAGGATGATTTCATTACATAATCATTTTATTAGGGTCTCTAGAAGGCCTTGGGCACACATGTGATTCTGGGATATACAGTTCACTACCATACCAAAAAAATAGATTTCATGATACATGTGTTAAATGACATTCACCCTGTATGTGTCCTTGACATTGGGTGTTATTTGGAGAAACAAATACCCTTATTATTTTATACTATAATAACATATTTCATGATACCATCAAGGTTGATCATTATGAACCCTAATATAGTATGGATTACCGTTCACCTATATACTAAATAGAGGAAGGGGAAAACTTTTATTGGACCATGTATTGATTAGGGGACTACAAATAAGGTCCAGCTGATTAGAAATAGCATGATGATTTCTCTATCCATTCAAATGACATATTCCAAATGATTGTGATGACCTATTGAGTGTGAGGATAGACATTGGGTTTTCTTCTGTGTTTCTTCTAGGATGGTCCATTGACTTATTCTATTATAGGGTAATAATTCTCCTTCAATAGTTGGACCATTTGATGTCATGAATTAAATTTGGTATGTTGAATAATACATATAAGATCCATAGAGATTCCAATATATGAATGATGTATTAAAAAGTTCTCATCTTCTTTTACACTATACAGACCATCTGATGTTTTCCAAAAAAATGAGGTTTAGTTATATATATATATGCTTCTTAAGAATAGTACCCACTATGTATTGTGGATTGTAACGATATGAAAAAACCAGGAATATTAATTCCTTTAGTACGGGTTATGTAGAAGAATGAACATGTATTGGATGCTACGAAGGAGTAGTGATCTGATATATAGGGCCAGTGGCCCATAGCATTATCTAATCATTCTTTATTATACATAGAACTAAAACCCATGAATGAGTTTCTCTAAGGATGATATGTTGTAATGAACCAAATTTTAGCTATTGTAATGATATTAATTTTTTTTAATTTAACACATCATTGTGGAACTTATAATGATTTAATTTGGATTAAAAAGGTTTATGAGGATTTTAGGGGGGTTTTTGGATCCCCATTACCCACAATGTTGAGAGACAGACTATTCCTCTTAGAAAAGAGAAGCCACGATTCCCAAAACATGTGATTTATTCTAACTACTCACGGAATTTCAATGGGGAGAAGAAGGTCACAGGGTTGTTTGTAGAATTTAAATTCAAGGAGGATTTATGTGAATGTTTCACAAGGTTTGGGATAGTAACATTCAGATGTCTCGAACACAGTTAAAGAAACAATTCTCATAGCCCATCTAGAGTCCCACATAGGTTAGTTGTGTGGTGCAGGGTTAGAACATTTTTTGGACAACTGTGTTGAAATCTGTGAGACACAATCAAGAATAGTGATTTTATCAATTTTTTGTAATGAATCTAAAATCTCCCAAATATATTTTCATCTGATCTTTTCTAGTATATGAACTCCTCCCTCTCTCCTGTGAGCTATCAACACTCCTCCACCTAGGGTTCTCTATTTCATATATATCTGTACTCCAAATTGATTGCCTTCAGATGCATTATATGGATATAAAAATTATCTCATATCCACATCCATACATTATTAATTTCTCTTCCCATACATTGTGCTCTTTAGGTGCAAGATCATATGAACAATTTTTAGTGCGTTGGACCATTATTCAATTTTTTTTTCAAAACCACTTCTAATATGAAGCCTAAATTTTATGTGGTTTTTTCAGTGTCCATATGGTAGGAGTTATGGTTATTTTCCATCAATATCATGTTGTTTTAATATATTACCAATCATCTAGAAATCCAAAATTGGTTTTTCATTTTTAGAAAAATAATTTATATTTCTAAATAAATATACACATGATGTTTTGCACCCACGGACCATTGAAAAGGGATTATAATATTCTAAAATCATCATTTTCATCCCATTTTTGTTGATAGATTGAAATGGATCTTTTTTTATATTTCCTACGTTGAATCAGTTACTCAAGGAGACAAGGAGGGGTGAAATGGGGATCTCTATTTCTTTGATATTTCCAACAATTGGAAAAAACCATCACCTCTCCTTAAAGATTTATAACTTTTATCAACATAAATACCACATCTACATGAATATAATAATTTTTTTTGAAAAAACCATCAAGGAAACATTGAATCATTTTGGGTTAATTGTATTTGTTGAAGAAGATGATTTCCTTGGTCAATTGTGGTATTCTAGTTATATTTTTGAAAACCTATGATTAAAAAGAACCATGAAAAGATAATTTCTAGAAACATTAAAGAATGTTTCAAATTTTTTATGAGACCCATGTTTCATGTTCAAAATACAAATATTTCTATTGAATGAAGTGTGTGATTTTTCTATAATGCATGTTAATGATGTAGTTTCATAGAAAATTCTTGTGTGCCCAATGGGACATCAAATTAGGTTTTGTGTGCTCATCAAGGATCTTGTGTGATTTGTAAAATATTCTATATAGGGGATGTAGATGACTATAATGAATAAGTGAGAAACCACTTTTTATAATTTTTAAAAAATAGAGAGAATCTGAGCTTTGGATCTCTTAAGAATTGTGTGCAAAGGAAGTTGCATGTATGCTTGGGAGTTTCGTGTAAGGATTGGAGTTGAACATAATATTGGATTTGAGTTAAATATTAGGATGTTTCATGTAAGATTTGGGTTTCTTAATAGATGTAATTTTCACATAAGAATATTTTTTACATGAAAAGAATAAAACATGATATTAATCCATAGTGAGGATTGCGCAAATGATTTTAGTTTACCAGTAATACTTCTATAATGTGGTACGAACATGTTGGTGAAATTGTAACATTAATAGAGAATCCATTAATTTTTTTGGATATATTAATTAGTGATAATGAAGTGAAATAAATATATATAAATTATTTATAATTATGTTCCATGATGAGTGAGCAAAGGGAGAGGAATAGTTTCATCCTTTCCACCTTCAGCGAGCTAGAGATAGAGACATTGGGGGTATCCCATGTGGATATAGTGAGAGACCATAAAAAATGTAAATGTAGTGTTCCTAGTTAAATAAAATATATAGGATGATACTTCATTATCCCCAGTAATACATAGTTAATTTTGTAAAATTGACATATCGCCATTGTATGCTCTTTGGATTCCTCATAGTGAGTGCGAACCAAGTAAAAATTGATGCGTCCATGTTCATGATATCATTAATTACATTAAAAGAGATATATATAGATGATGAAGGAAAAAATAAGATCAGCATTAAATTATATGTTAAATCCATGTGATAATTTTAATAAGGAGTTCAAGATCTATTAGGGAAGGAATAATTTTGAAATGAAAATCAGGACCCCGATACACCCCATCTCATTGTATCTTGGCCCCTATTGGACCTCACAATTAATTAGAATGTTCAATACTCACAATTACTATCAATATCTATAGTATGGTTTGGAAGATATCTAATACAACATAATCCACTAGAAAGTTATCCTTTTGTGTGGATACAAAAAATATGATATACCTGTTCACATGGGTAGAACTATGATCAATAAAAAAGTGAATTTGCATCACATATAACACAATGATGTAACATTATTATGTTTAACTATATATTAAAAATTCGAAATTAATTCAAAATTCATTATTTTCTTACTATGTAAAAATATAGAATTTAATCATCAAAACAATTCAACACATTCCTACCCTACTAAATGTATCAACTACTTTGTAATTCGTAATACTACTATGTGATCTACCTGAGTCTAATTCCTCGGTATTATAGCAATGTTTGATAATATAAGTCTTCTGGAATACTGATGAAATAATCCCAAATTACTTTTAGCTATTTCCATACATCGCAGTCCAGTTTCCTTGTCCAGTGACCTAGTTTAGTCCCAAAAACCAATAAATACAAATTTCATTGTTATTATTCATATTATTAGAATTCATTATAAAGAATTATCATCCAAAATCTCAATCCTTATAAATAATTTATATTATATAGCTTATCTCTTCACACACGAGCTATTAATATATGAGAAAGTAAAAAATGTACTCTCCATTTATTAATGGTGCTCAAAGAAATTATTTACATGGGATTCGAAAAATAATTCATGCTTAACGAAATTTATCAAAACATCAATTCCCATTGATTATGTTAAACAAGTTTTTCTAGTCAGTATTTCTCATTTTTGGTCATTTCTTATTGAACCTTCTTGAATCTTCTCTCAACTGTTTATAACTTCAAACAATCAAAAAATTATTTTCTCTGATTATGGTGGTCATTATTATTTGTTCATTATGACGGAGAAAATGGATTCTTCATCATATATCTCCATAATAAATGAAATATATCAAAAGTAAAACACATATAATTATGATTCTCGCTACCAAATGAAATACTTGAAACTTACATGGAAATTCCAAATCATATATTAGATATAAAAAATTGAAATACATCTATGATTAGTAATGTTTATTTTTTAGACTATAATTTCCTTTATTTTTCGATAAACATGGTACCAAATTCTAAATATACCAATAATTATTCTAAACTAATTCAAAATCATCTTCAATATCCCTTGATAATAATATTTCTAAAATTTATAAACTATATCAAAAAATTTTCCCATTTCATCTTTTTATCTATATAATGATCCTACATCTGATGAAGTTATTAGTGTTTGGCTCCATCTGATAGATTTTCCTCTAAATCACTTTGATAATCATTTTTATCACAGGTCCAAAAAATGATGACCCAATTGGAAACATATCAAATTCTTTATTTTGATCTTGACATAAATGATACAAGAATAATTCACCATAATTAAGTGGTTAACTATATTATTGATAGATCACTGATAATTTTTTTTGTCAGTTAAAATATGTTATTTTATTTTTCCCTTTTCCAAGAAACATCCCATTAAACAATTATACCATCGAAAAACATTTTCAACCATCACTATATATGACGATTGATGTCAAAATTAATCAGATAATTGGTGGAACAATACATCTAATAGACCAAAATCAGTAGAAAATTCAATCCTTACCAACATCTTTCTACCAATATTTAATTTATGTTGATAAATTTTTAAATAGTTAATATTACACTAACCCTTTTCTCCTTTCAAACAAAACATCACAACCATTAAATGACTCTATGTCTATTTATCTCACAATGATATATTAAGACTAGAAAGCATTGGCAATAGGAACAAACAACTTACACAAACATCCAATTGAATCATTATTTCCTCATAATATTGAGAACATTTCATATCAACATAGCATCATCTAACATACACTGGGATTTATAGTAACATGACTTTTCTAGGGACTTCTTTCTCTTCATTCAATCCTCATTATGATTATAGATAGTTGTTTTCCCATATTCCATTATAAATATTGAATAACATGATTAATAGACGATATATGATATTTTTGAATTATGAAATTTCAAAGTATCATTTGGTTTTCAATGGGTCAATAATTACTTTGGTATGACTTATCGATATGATTCAATCTTTCATATTGGACCAAAGGTAAGTTCGATGAACATTTTCTGTTAGAAAACATATTCAAAATTTAATGGAAACAATTTTGTTTTTTAATCCAATTTTCAAAATATGTTATTGATTATAATTATCAAATTAATTAAAGTGTATTGATTTATTTTCATTGAAAACAATATATAATAATTTCCATCACAATAATATTTTATTTTCTGGAATCATTTTCATGCCAATATGGTCCCAAAAAAATCTCCAACATTGAATTTTTTTTGACCAATGTTAATAAATAATTGAACATTAATGTATTAATAAATGGATCAATTATCTATAATTGGAAGGCTACTTTTGAAAACTCATTATATTAAAGAATATTTATTAATATAAAAACAATGTTTTCTAAAAGTATTGACTTAAGAAACATTTTCATTAACTATTCAAACTTTGTATATATAGAGATAATTTATTCTACATGGATGAAAAAATATTCTTCCTAAGACAACTCTTGAATAATTCATGAATATTTCACTAACGTAAATGTGAAATTCACTACCTAACCATAATTACAATATATACATTCTTCTTTAGATGATATACCATATATCAATGGATAGATTTATGAAAATTGTATCACCCATAAAAATAATATGTTGTGACAAGATGAGAGAGTGAATAGAAAAAAATACCTCAAAGACTAATAGAAATAGTTATGATACCAATGTTCATCCCCATCTTGATAAATTAATCATTCGGTAATGTTTTTGTGAATATGGTGGAAACTTGTTTTATTCTAGGGACATTCTCAATCTTTAATTCATTCTTCTTTATAAGAACCCTAATGAAATGATATTTGATATTAGTATGTTTTGATTGAGGGTGTTGTACTAGATTTATTTTATGGTTTATTTAGGATTGATATTCACAAACCATGATCGATGGTTACATTACATCAATAATTAAGTCTTCCAATTGAGTCTTTATTCAAAAAATTGAGTAGCAATGAGTTTAATCAACATACTCATCTTCAGCAATAATGAATATTACATAAAGTTTTTTCTTTTTATTCCATATAATTCTATTTATTCCTCAAATAGAATCTCCATTATATGTGTGTCCTATATCACCAACATTGTCTTCCTATACAGTATCTGAACACACAATAAAGTCAATAATTTATATGAGATCTTGCATATTTCTGTAATTTGTTTTTTCTATGATATATTTGATAATTATTTTCCTATACAATAAATGTTATTCTTTTGGAGCACTCTGAAATATTTCTCATATGGTAACAACATAAAAAATATTGTATCTTGAGGATGTCAATTATTCAAAACCTGAAATCATTTTTTGAAAATCATTAGGATAAACTTACATTAGTTCTCCATTTTTAGTCTAAATTGTTACGAAATGTTTTATAAGGAAATTGGTTTTGAATTTTCTATATCATACTTCTTATTATGATCATTTGCATACTTTTATTGGGAATGAAATAAGTTTTTCTTCATTTTTTTGATTTCTAATTGAATAATTTATTTCATTCAACCCGTAAGGGATATCTGAAATGAATTTATAATATATTTAGGAAATATTTCTTTTTCCCACACATAATTACCAATAATTTTATTATAATAAATATAAAAACATACAATTTGGTAATATGGTTTACTACCTTAGATATAAATATTACTATCAACCCTTCATTTCTTGAAACTCACATTTCATATAGAAGAATCCAATTTCGAATATCATGCCATCAGTGCTTGATATATCCAATACAAGGATTTATTCAACATAGAACCCTAACATTCATCTTAAAAAACTACAATGACAAATCATTTTTCAAAATAATCTTCTTTACCAATATTCGCATTCAAAATGACTCCTTTCACATCCCTATGAAATATTTTATTAACTTTATTCTGAATAAATAGAATGAATAATACTAATTTTTTCTAACCATTATTCTCAAGAAATGTTTCATCAAAGAATATTCCATCAAAATCTAGTAAACTATGCATAATAATATTTATTTTTCTCTGATCTCTTCACTATATTCCTTAAACATGTAATGGAAAACCAACAATTTTACAATAACATTATTTTTATTATGTATAATTATTATCTATAATGTCTCAATCATTTTTGTGTGATAAATAAATTTATTCATAGCCTAAACCCATTATAAATGTAAAAAATATTATATCAAGTATTTCATCTCAACTTTTGAATATATGGAAGTATGTGTATCAGCTTTTGATGTTCTTCATGTTGGTTTAATTTGATGTTTATCACCATTATTTTTTTTATGATCCCACATTATTTCTCTAAAAAATATGATATAATGTTTATTTTATTTTTCCACTAGAAATATATATTTATGATTCTTATTATTGAGTATTATTACATTTTTTGTATGAAAATCATATTTGTTAAAAAAAATATTTCATCTCATTCATATTAACAATCAATAGAAGTTCATTTATCATATTCCTTAACATTATGAGTAGCATTCAAATCAATCGATTCAACTAATCTTCCAGACTCTTTATTAAATCATACATGCCCACTTCCTTCTAGATAATTCCGATATGAAATTTAATATTCACATATATTTTGATGCTTTTTAGTGTTTAGATGTTTATTTGGTATGACAAAAAAACTCCTAATAAATCTAAAGTGTTTCAAATAGTTTGTATTGTTGTAAAACATTTTATATGGATTCATATCAGAAAATGGCCTATGGAAACATATGATTTCAAAATAAATAGTAGTGATAATGTATTTCCTCCAACTATAGTGAGAGACACCATATTAATGTTACATTGTTCATCCAATTTCAATATGAATTTTATTTTTTCCTTTTATGAAAATTAAATATGTGGGGAGTGTATGGTTTAATAAAATCATGCTGAATTATATGATTCTCAATATGATCTTAAAATTATTCAATCATTTATTCACCACCATTATATTTAATCAGCATATATTCATAGAACATATATTCTTTATTATGGTTCCTCATAAAAATTTAAAACATTTTCTGATCATATTACTTATGTTTCATATAAATGAATAATTTAATTTTAGAAATGTATCTACACAAATTAATAATGTAAATATCAGAATGAGTTGGATGTTTTCACATTTTACATCAAATGCCTATATGAATATATTTCATGGTGTTTTTTGAAAAAATTACTACTTTATTTCACATACAGTATTTAATATTCCCTTTCAAGCAAATAGTTAAACTCTAATTTCTTCTTCTTGATAGATACATATTCTTACAATTTTTTTTTTCATTTTCAATTTTTTATTGTTTATCTGACACATGTATCCCAAAAATTTGTTTCATAATTTATTCACTTACACCATGACTATGTTATAAGAGTATTGTTCCTCATCGATTGAATTGATTTTTATTTTATATGCTGGCCTCTTGTAACTACATTTTTCTTTCAATCTTAAAAAAAATTATTTTCTTAAAGGAGATTTTTTCCTTTATCAAAAAGTTTTGAAATATTATTAATGTTATTTTTCAGTCTAACAACAAACAAATATTTCATTTATTTATTATTTTATTCCTTAATGATGTTTAACCTAACACCTTGGAATGTAAGAGATCTCTAATTTCCATGTTTAAATGTTACATCTTTAAAATCTTTCAATTTTTTCAACAATTTTATCTCTCATATCATATGTGATGAACACACACTATCCCTGATCCATGGTCATCCTCTTTTTCTCACTTTGAGAGTAGATTAAAGAACAAGATTATTTTATTACCCTTTATCCATCCCCACATATGGCTTTTGATAATTGTTAAAACCTTTTTCTGTATTGGTAACAAAATAATACATCCATTTTAAAGGTTTGTATATTGTTGTCACTATTAAAAACTAGTTTATAGATGTTGGAAAAAACATACAATTTCAATACAAAACTTCTCAGATTTCATTAAAACATCCTTCTCGGATTATATCAATCCATAGTATTTATATCCCCTCAAAATGTTCTTTATTGAATTTTTGGAACAACTAAAATATTTCTAAATGATCAAGAATGTGTTTCCTATATGCATGAATCCATGACAAAACTAGTAGTAAGCATAAAAATAATATTTTCCACTATAATATTCTTAATGTCAGAAGTTGTGAGTCTGTTTTTCATCTACCATATTGTCTTTCTTATAAGAAAATTCATGACCACCATACATTATATAATCTTCAAAAAAATTTCAGATCGATTTTATATGTACTAATATTTTAACTTTAAGTAATAGAATTTTATTTGAGTAAATTTCATTAAAAGTTATTAATTATCCACTTTTCTAAATTTTTCCGCGTACATATATTTCCAATAAATATATTTCTTAGAAATAGTTTTACAATTATTTTCGATATATTTTTGTTGTTTTTAATACTTCACATGTTCAAATTTTCACAAACATTCACCAACTCCAATGATAGGTTTATTCGGTCTTACAACTCTATTTTCTGGTTTAGAACGTTTTTATGGAAAATGATCCAAATTATTATATTTTCCATTCATCATTACTCCATGATGTTGAATATGATTCTTTTATTTCTCAATATATTTTTTCAAATCATTAATATCTTTCAACTGATTATTTTTCTCATCGAAAAAATTCATGATTAATTGTTAATGATTAATCATTTTCAAAATCCAAAAAGATTTTTCAAGAATCCTAATATTTTTTAAGAATTATTTCAAATAGTATTTAAGATGAAAATTTAATATAGATTCATATTCATTAGAAATTATAATTTGAAAATATTCATTATTAAATATTTAAATATTAATTTTATATAATGTTGTGTCAATTGAATATTTGTAATTAGAATCATGATGTTCATTAAAATCAGTTTTAGATAAAAAACATCACCATTTTTATTTGTATATATTTTTATCATTCCCTTTAGAAAAATATATATTCTTGTTACAATGTCACTTCAACGATATACTCTCCCTTCATTCATCTTCATCTTTATCATTTTCTTTCATTCTTTAACTAAAATTATCAGTAACATGTTCAATGAGTCTAAATTCTAAACACTTCAAGAAATATTTCAAATTTATTTACGTATACCTATATTCACATTTATAAAAAATACGGTTAATGATTCATAATTTTTTTTACATTCCTCATTTCTGGAATCAGAATCAATATTATCATCATCTTCAAGGATATATTTAGACATTTACTTCTTCATTTTATTGAAAGAAATTTATCGATTACATTTGGTATTTTCCATTAAAAAATTAGCCCTTCTAATTTTATATGTATTTAGATTATTATGAAAATAAATTGAAGACAATTTTTTGGATCTCTAGAATTTTAATAAGGAATCATGGGCATTAAACATGAAAGCAAGAATTCAAATGATTTTCTCAACAATTATAGAACCATCTAACTTTTCAACATGAATTATAATAGATATAATAATGTCATTCATTATGGTAATTAGGTCAACAATATATTTGTACTCATTTATTTTAAGATCATCATTCTTTAGCATACAGATACATATCATTCCAAAATTAAAATTTTTATTTTTTATAAATATTATCTATTTTATCCCATAAATATTTATTATTTGAAACACCTTTCACTCATAGAATCTCACATTCATAATTTTATCTGGGTAATGAATTATTATATCTTCCTAAATTCTCAAGATTCTTCATGTAAAAAGATATAAGAGGATTATTTTAATCAACAGAAGTAAAACCATATTTTTTATAATTGAGAACGTCACAACCAAGATACATATTATAAGAAAATATTTAACATGTTTATATATGATTATTATTTCCATAGAATATTAGAATATCACTTTTCAAAAAATGTATACATTTTATCATAACATATATTTCAATAACATCAGAAAAGAGTAAACTAAGGGATCCTTCCCTCTTATACCAATTGATATTTCCTGTTCATCATCAATGTATCCATAAGAGGGGGTGTGGGTGAATTTGTGATATGATTTTTGTTTATGTTGTCTTCCTTTTGAAACAACATTATCCTCATATTAAATAGTTATTACTTCTCTAAAAACAAAACATGAATACATCCATAGGAATAAAATATTTTATAAGGATCGCTACAAAAAAATTGTATCAACATCATTAATAAGGCTTGGAAACAATCCAATACAACACAGTCCACTCAAATTAATCCTTTTATATGGATAACAAATTATTATATGTCCCTTAATATGTGTCGAAAATTGATAAATAGATCAGTGTGTGTGCTTTTTGTTGTACAAAAGGATGGCATAACTTTATTTAAGAAGTTATGTAACTACCACCATATTTTTCAAATCAGGATACTATGCATCCTTGTCATCATTCAAAAGTAATATCTTCAAAACAAATATTTCAATTGCTACCCTATAATAGTTAATAGAGTCTTTGGTATTATAATGATACTCAGTCTGATACCCCATTTTGATTCCCATATCTGATTGAATAGACTGATGATATAATTATATCTTATTAATACCGATGAAATTATGAAATGCTTCTAGATTACTTCACAAATCATTGTCTGGTTTCCTAGTCTTATGACCTACCCTAGTCTAATAACATGCTGAATATTAATTTTCTGCTTCTTATTATTCTATCCAGAAATCATTCTCATGAATGGATAACTGATAAATTCATTCTCTCATAAAACATTAAATTCTATGACATATCTCTTCACACATGAGCACTAAAAGTTTCATAAAATAAAATTGAATTTCATACTTTTATATGAGCACCAGTAATTATTTAGTTGGTATTCTAAAATGTTTTATATCATTAAATATCCTCTGAAAACATTAATTAACCTGTGTTTTTGGATAGATCATTTAATTTTTCATCTTTTTAAATCTCTCATTGCTACTCTATGATCCTTTTCAAAACTTATGAAAACATTATCTCGATTAATTCATTATAAAAATTATTTATTATGATTATGATTGTAA
The DNA here is from genome assembly GCA_963277665.1 of Viscum album. Taxonomy (NCBI): domain Eukaryota; kingdom Viridiplantae; phylum Streptophyta; class Magnoliopsida; order Santalales; family Viscaceae; genus Viscum; species Viscum album. The sequence continues at coordinate 1,708,462,371 of OY728142.1, forward strand.
ATATGAGTTATTCATTATGATGTAGAAACTATATTTTCATTACATTTTTCAACACCTATTAAAACACGTGAATATAAAATAAATTATATGTTTGATTCTTTGTACTAACTAAATGATGAAAAATTTATTTGAATTTCAATCATCGGTTAGATGTAAAAAATTTAAATAATTCTCCCATAAATAAAACAATAGACCATTAAGATTTAATACAATAATCATTTTCAATAAATATTTTTGGCACATAAAATGATTTATTTACATTCTCCACAACACATCATAATTATATTTGTAACGCCCCGACCCCAGTTACCCAGAGTCGGTGCATTATTACATAACATTGGTATGATCACAAGAAAGATCAAATCTCGAAAGATCGATTGGTTTAGTAGTCTTGGAAACACTAGATATATTCATAAGTCTTACATTACATCATAAAATGAAAAACTACTACTAAAACATATTGTCTCCATAATCCACACTCATATCCCCACATAATATCCCTGCAGGTCATTCATAATTTACTTCTTCACTTCCTGGGAAAAATAAAACATAGAAAAGGGGTGAGCTCAAATGCCCAGTAAGGATAACAATATAGCAGAAACTTTCATAAATAAGAATAAACATTTAAGGCAATGTATAACTAAAACAAAATCCTTTTAAACTTGAACATTTAACATAGTATATCATAAATAAAATGAAATAATGCCATTTACTTACTCACATGGTTATTCTACTAATCGAATAATCACATGCAAAATCAATAACCACATTCATAATGATGGAATACATAATGCCAGACTATCATAACCACATAGCCAAGGCCTCGTGCCAAGACTACAAATAAGATTTTGTCAAGGCCTTGTGCCAAGACACTAGTTTGTCTCATGAGACCTACCGATGAATCGAGGAGCTATAGCGGGCTCCACCCGTCACATATTAAGTCCAATGCATTCCCACATGAAAAGGTTTAAACATAACATAAACATTCATATTAAAACTAGCCTACGAAATGTCAATAATTTCACCATAAACTATGAATGGTATAAAAATAGCACATCCACAGTCAAACATATCACAAAACCTTCAATACAATATTGAAGTTTTGTATCACAAAAAATCAACTTCAAATAAGCGTAAAATCCATCAAAGGATGTTGACATAGATGAAATCAAAATTATTTTTAATGAAATATATATTTTTATTTTGAAATCATTTAAGATCCATATAAAATAAAACATTTTCTTCGAAAATATTCTCATAAGATTTTAAGGGAAGCTTTGAAGATTTTATAACAGCGGAAAATAGCCGCACCCAACGTATAAGTTAAAAAAAACATTCTTACCTTAATTCTGTCGAAAAGGTTAAAAAGGACCTTGTTTTGAAAACGACGGAAGGATTCCTTTATAAACCTCTTATAAAAATTCAAACAAGGGTATAAATGACTTTAACCCATATTCTTGTAAATAATAAATATGTTTTGAAATACATTTCGAAGAAACATGGATGTGGATGATAAAGAAATCCCAGTAGATTATTACGTATAAACAACCTCGGATAATGAAGAGATTGTGAAATAACCCTTACCAATTTGGTAACTTATGAAACATATAACCCATGAAAGAGGTATCATACAATGAATATGTAAATACACATAAATTAGAGTGTATTACACAAAGAATATAATTATGGGCAGTACATACACCATACAAAAGGTGATGGTGGCAATATGGCATGAATCTCACGGAAATAAGGAGTGAGATGAAAACCCCTTACCATGTTAATCAAATGAGTCGTATGGACAAAAGTTAATAACCACCAAATTATTTACAGAATAACATGAATATAAAGATAATCATGATAATATATATCAAATGCCAGTACAAGATACACCACATTCAATAATTTAGTGGCGAATAATGGAAATCTCACGGAATTGAATGTGAGATAAGAAAATCCCATACCTTGTACTTTTCCTTGGTTGGGGTAGGTTAACCTCCTGTATAATGGTGAAATAATTGTTATTAAATTATACAAGAATCATATATATTAATATGATATCATATATGATCTTTTAACATTGATTTGTTAATAATATCTTAGAATTATCGTCGTTTCGGGTGTTGACTTACTCATTTTCTTTTATATGTTTTGTTACATAAGACATGTTTGTTGTATCTTATTAATGTCCAGAATGATATCAAGTCCATAAAAATCATTTTTAAATCATCAAATGATAATTATACTTGAATGGATACGATGGAGAATGAATCTCATCGCGTTCGTGGAGACGGTACTCCGTACGTACGCACGAGCGACAATATCATTCTTTTGATATTAAAATAATATATAAATGGATGGTATATCATATATAAAGAATCATTAACATGTTATATTTATTATTTACATGAGTTACATATCATTATTATACCCATCCAAAATAATAATATATTGAATAACAATTACACCACGACGTGGAGACGGTAAGACGTACGTACGCACGTATGGTGACATGTTATTCAAAAGGTGGATAGAATACTGAATATGGTTGTAACATATTTATAATAACATCACAGTATATGTGAGATACTGGAGTTATTATTTTAGAATGGTAACAACAAAGGAAGAAGAAGTGGAAGAAGAAATGAACTTGGAAAAAGGGTGGTGAAATCATTACCTCTTCTTCGGGTTCTTCCTTTTGATTTGATCAAAAGGGCTCCATAGGTTGGCTTTATGATCAAAGTAAGGCCTCTAGGTTTTAGTGAGGGATGTTGGGAGTGTATTTGGGCAGAGTTTGTCCAAACCAAAAGGCTTTGAAGGTGGGAAGAAATGAGAAGGAGGAGTGCCCTTTTATAAGAGGGGTGAGGGGCACCTTTCGAAAAGCTAGAAATATTAATTTATAATAAATTCATATTCGGTTTCTAATGGATCCAAAGTTGATTATTCAACGGTTAAGGTAGGGATAGGTCGAATACCACTCAACCAATAGAATTTAGATAGGTTTGGGTACTTATATTAACCTTATCTTTAAGTATTAACTCTAAGTTAATTAGTTTCACTTTTACAATGTCTCTTTGTATTTTTATATAATATGGTTAATAAACTTACAATATACATCCAAGCGCCCCCCCAGTGGTCCATTATTTAGGAACCTATCATTATATAAGTCTCTTGGCCGAACCTTATATTTTTAGGAATTTAATATCAATTAATAATATAATATTTGTTTTAAGAACTCTTTTATGTCAATTTTGACACTATTCAGTAGTTGATTTTTGTTAAACTCATAACAGATTGATTACTTCGAACAAAGACAATTAAATAAATCCTAATATATAATATTATCCTAGAAAATTAGTTTAATTAATTTAAAGTTTCATATTATATTTATTTGGGTATTTATAATATCAATTATTTTAATTGTTCACTATTATAGTAATTACTGCATCATCATTGTGTCATAAATAAAATAAATTATTTAATGTCTAAAAATTATAAATAAACTATCATTATGTAGGAAATATTTTTTTCTTTCTAATGAATATTTATAATCTAAATTACAACATATATAACCCTATGCAACAATGGTTTTTCTAAAACATATATGCTTGTGTCATTTTTGTATTCATTTTAACTTAATTAAAATAAAGTGTCATTATCACTTACAAGTGGATCCATGGGGTCCCAAAATCGACCCAAAGATGCCCATGGTCGACCATGTATCAACCAATAGGGTTAAGACACATTTTAGGGTAATTTAGTATTATTATAATATTATTTGTTAACCCTTATTTACCGGATTTACCCTTAACCATGGTAAATAAAATATTTACCGCAATAATTATTCAAAATGTCTAAAAATAAAAGTTACCTATTTACACAATTTGAACATCCTGATTCCAAATATTGAATCCATTTTCCTAAATTCAAAACACATAATTGGCATAAATTAATTTAAAATTAATTCCCGCTGTCAAAACAAAAAGCGTGTTTTTAAGAGATAATAACTATCAAAAGATTGACACTTGTTTATGTTCGGATTAATTGTAAAATTATTTCCAATGAACAACATTATATTAAATGGTTAAAATATATTCTAAATATAATTTAAAACCAATCAAATTCACAATTTATCACTATTAATTATTTTGATTAAAAAAGTTGTTTTTAATTAAAATTTAGTAATTTTCACTATTCATCAAAATATGAAAGTTATCCGAAAAGTACCAAAATTTCACCTTAGGCTAAATTCGATATTCCGAATCCAAAAATGAAGTCCATTTTGAAATATAAAATATATATAATTTCAAAAAGTAGGTATTACTATTCATAACGGCTAGTTTGATTGGTTACGTTGTGTTAGAACTCGGTGTTGCGTACAACACACGCTAGCATACCGTGGAAGATTGGGATGTTTCATTTTAAATTTTTGATGTCCCCATTTAGTCAAAAAGTTTAAAATATAGTATCTAAAAGGGTTCACTATTAAAATTTGGTAAAAGTGCAATACTGAAAATGAATTTGTTCTTACATTATGTCTCATAATATGGATTTTAAAATTATAAGGATTATATAAAGTATAAAATTTAGTTAACACTATTCATAACCTCTTTTGAACAGCTTGTTTGGTAAGTCATGGTGCGATTGAACTTGGTGTTGCATGTAGTGAATGTTATTGAATTATTTTGAAGAAATAACACACTATAAAATCTTGGGGTGTTACATTCTCCCCTCCTTCAATAAATTGCGTCCTCGCAATTTGAAATTGTTCTTCGAAAATAAAAGGTTGAAAATAGAAAATATCTTTGTGGGAAAACCCACAACGGAAAATGGGTTACTAAAATTTATTCTTAATATGAGCAAAAGAGGAATTAAAGGATCACCACCAAATTATGATCTCTATTTGGAGAACATTGGTGGAAATTAGAGACATATAATTGGAGGAAAAACGTAAATATTTATAGGTAGTGATTGAGGTCATCAATCACAAACAAGTGTATAATTGAGGTCCTTAAATTCATCAATCTATGATGATTTGAAATACCATTTGTTCAACAAAACATAGGGTATTAGGATAACACATTTTTGACGTTTCAAAATATCTTAGTTGAAATCCCACATCGAAAAATGAATTAATGAGGCCTCTATTTAAAATAAAGAGTGGAAAGTATGAAGATTACTGAAAATAACACATACTAGGGTTCCATGTAGGAAAATTTGGATATGGAAGAGAAATTTAACCATCAATTATCTGATGGAGAGTGGTAGAGAACATGGCTATGAAAAGGCCAACAATCCCAAAGCCATGAATTAGTGATGATTTAAGGTACCATCTAGGAAAACATTTTTGTTCTAAGTTCCATTTATTACTGTTGAGGAATTTATTTATGAGATTGGATAATATCAGAAGGAGATATACTTACTTTATAATTAGAGTTTTATCCATTAATAAGTTTCTACCACAAACTCATCTTTCACTATAAAAGATAATAGAACGTAAATTTTTTTTTCTATTTACACTATTCGTATAGGGTTCCAAAATAAACGAATTTATAATTCATATAAAAGATCTTTTAATAAAAATTACATTATTTAATAGAGGACATCTCGTGGGCCATTGGTAGGTGATACACCCTTGTCTCCCATCGGTTGCGGGTTCAAGTCTTGTGGCCTTGCCGGTCGCGACGGGTTGCCGCCCGACCTCTGGGTTGTCCTATTATGGTAATCAAAAATTAATCTCAAACTAGAATTTATCCAAAATACTTCTGTCCAAACTCACAGTCCAATATTTATAAGGAAGGTAAACTTAATGTAGATCCTTTTTACCCCATAATAGCATATGAATAGCTTCATCATGTATTTTTAAAACACTGAAACATCCTAAATTACCATAATACTTATTGGTTACATTCATGCTCCCTTATTCCATATAGATTGCTGGATATACTTCATCAATCCAAAAATGTTTTAAACCCCAATAATGATGGAATATACAAATCATTAATCAGCTTCAAGGTAGTCAAGAATATCCAATATAATTTATCCAAATCAATCATGTATTATTCTAAAATCACTACTTCGTTATCAGAGCCATATTATGGTTTATCCTTCTCTCAACCATATATTTTCCAAAAATTTGACCTGCTATTGAGTCACTTTTCTTTGTTCCACACAATCTCAAGTCCTTAATAAAAAAGTACTGCAGTAAAATCCTTATATAATCCATAATTATTATAACATGTACATTGCTGATACAACACTCAAATGACATAATCAACATAAGAACTCTAATAATTCCTCTTCATCTGTGGTAGTATCATAACTTGATTATTATCCAATAGCATCATTTGCGGCATAGTCTGATGACTAGGACATAGGTTCGCGTAGTGTCCAAACTCCTTGCAAATGAAGCATTGTACATTTGAAACCATTTTCTTACCCTTGTAGTCACGTACTTTGTGCCCTTTTCCTCCACACATATAAAAAACTCCCATTCCTTTCAGACATGTTCCAGGGTGTTTCTTCCCACTGTTATCACATATGGGAAAATTATTATTTTCCCTCTTCCCTTTATACATCGTTCTCTCTTCCATCCTTTTCTTTTCTTCCTTCCCTTCAAAGCCATATGACTTAGTAAAATATTTATTTATCTTATCAACACATGATATTATTTCTTCATATGACAATAATACATGGGAGACTATTTCTCTTATAAATTCTGGCTTAAGACCATGAAAGATATGATCCTTCATTCTCTTTGGATCATGTGCATTGTTGGAGTTCTCATTCCTTGTATTGGGCGCCATTTCTAAACAATGGCATACACTAGATTAGTTTATGAATAACAATACCTAATCCCAAACTTGTAAAACACATAACATAAATTAAATAGCTTATGGATATAATCCATAATCATAAAAATGTTTTCTTTGACGACGTAAATACTCATAAACCCTTAATAATGATTTGTAAAGAAAATGAGAGTTATCCTAAGCATATCCCCCGGGAGTGTCGTAACCAAGAGTGCAGCAAGGCCCGTTGTCGTGCACCAGTTCCCGTTCGAGTCTAGCTCAAAGCAGTTTTTTCGGGTTTTACCCCTAGGTACATCTGTGCCAGAGCCACCTCTACCTGCTCGTATCCAGACAGGGATGTATTGCTCGGAAAACTCACAAAATCTCTAAAATACCAAAATTCTAGGAAGTTCTTCTATACTAATCCTCAAAGTTCATCTTAGGTCTACGTGCTCTAATCAGAGTTTATCTAAATCTAGTTTCCAAGGTTTGTACTAAACTTTCTCTGATACCAACTATAACGCCCCGACCCCAGTTACCCAGAGTCGGTGCATTATTACATAACATTGGTATGATCACAAGAAAGATCAAATCTCGAAAGACTAATTGGTTTAGTAGTCTTGGAAACACTAGATATATTCATATGTCTTACATTACATCATAAAATGAAAAAATACTACAAAAACATATTGTCTCCATAATCCACATTCATATCCCCACATAATATCCCTGCAGGTCATTCATAATCTACTTCTTCACTTCCTGGGAAAAATAAAACATAGAAAAGGGGTGAGCTCAAATGCCCAGTAAGGATAACAATATAGCGGAAACATTCATAAATAAGAATAAACATTTAAGGCAATGTATAACTAAAACAAAAGCCTTTTAAAATTGAACATTTAACATAGTATGGAATAAATAAAATGAAATAATTCCATTTACTTACTCACATGGTTATTCTACTAATCGAATAATCACATGCAAAATCAATAACCACTTTCATAATGATGGAATGCATAATGCCAGACTATCATAACCACATAGCCAAGGCCTCGTGCCAAGACTACAAATAAGATTTTGTCAAGGCCTTGTTCCAAGACACTAGTTTTTCTCATGAGACCTACCGATGCCTTGAGAAGCTATAGCGGGCTCCACCCGTCACATATTAAGTCCAATTCATTCCCACATGAAAAAGTTTAAACATAACATAAACATTCATATTAAAACTAGCATACAAAATGTCAATAATTTCACCATAAACTATGAATGGTATAAAAATAGCACATCCACAGTCAAACATATCACAAAACCTTCAATACAATATAGAATTTTTGTATCACAATAAATCAACTTCAAATAAGCGTAAAATCCATCAAAGGATGTTGACATAGATGAAATCAAAATTCTTTTTAAAGAAATATCTCTTTTTATTTTGAAATCATTTAAGATCCATATAAAATAAAACATTTTCTTTGAAAATATTCTCAGAAGCTTGTAAGGGAAGATTTGAAGATTTTATAACGGCAGAAAATAGCCGCACCCTCCGTATATGTTAAAAAAAAACATTCTTACCTTAATTCTATCGAAAAGGTTAAAAAGAAACTTGTTTTGAAAACGACAGAAAGATTCCTTTATAAACCTCTTATAAAAAGTCAAACAAGGGTATAAATGACTTTAACCCATATTCTTGTAAATAATAAATATGTTTTGAAATACATTTCGAAGAAACATGGATGTGGATGATAAAGAAATCCTAGTAGATTATTACGTATAAACAACCTCGGATAATGAAGATATTGTAAAATAACCCTTACCAATTTGGTAACTTATGAAACATACAACCCATGAAAGAGGTATCATACAATGAATATGTAAATAAACATAAATTAGAGTGTATTACACATAGAATATATTTATGGGTAGTACATATACCACAGAAATGGTGATGGTGGCAATATGGCATGAATCTTACGGAAATAAGGAGTGAGACGAAAACCCCTTACCACGTTAATCAAATGAGTCGTATGGCCAAAAGTTAATAACCACCAAATTATTTACAGAATAACATGAATATAAAGATAATCATGATAATATATGTCAAATTCCAGTACACAATACACCACTTTCAATAATATAGTGGTGAATAATGGAAATCTCACGGAATTGAATGTGAGATAAGAAAATCCCTTAACTTGTACTTTTCCTGGTTGGGGTAGGTTAACCTCCTGTATAATGGTGAAATAATTGTTATTAAATTATACAAGAATCATATATATTAATATGATATCATATATGATCTTTTAACATTGATTTGTTAATAATATCTTAGAATTATCGTCGTTTCGGGTGTTAACTTACTCATTTTCTTTTATATGTTTTGTTACATAAGCCATGTTTGTTGTATCTTATTCATATCCATAATGATATCAAGTCCTTAATCATCATTTTTAAATCATCAAATGATAATTATACTTGAATGGATACGATGGAGAATGAATCTCATCGCGTTCGTGGAGACGGTAGTCCGTACGTACGCACGAGCGACAATCTCATTCTTTTGATATTAAAATAATTTATAAATGGAAGGTATATCATATATAAAGCATCATTAACATGTTATATTTATTATTTACATGAGTTACATATCATTATTATACCCATCCAAAATAATAATATATTGAATAACAATTACACCACGACGTGGAGATGGTAAGTCGTACGTACGCACGTATGGTGACATGTTATTCATAGGGTGGATAGAATACTGAATATGGTTGTAACATATTTATAATAACATCACAGTATATGTGAGATAATGGAGTTATTATTTTAGAATGGTAACAACAATGGAATAAGAAGTGGAAGAAGAAATGAACTTGGAAAAACGGTGGTGAAATCATTACCTCTTCTTCAGGTTCTTCCTTTTGATTTGATCAAAAGGGTTCCATAGGTTGGCTTTATGATCAAACTAAGGCCTCTAGGTTGTATTTAGGGATGTTGGGAGAGTATTTGGGCAGAGTTTGGCCGAACCAAAAGGCTTTGAAGGTGTGAAGAAATGAGAAGGAGGAGTGCCCTTTTATAAGAGGGGTGAGGGGCACCTTTGGAAACACTAGAAATATTAATTTATAATAAATTAATATTCGGTTTCAAATGGATCCAAAGTTGATTATTCAAAGGTTAAGGTGGGGATAGGTCGAAAACCACTCAACAAATATAATTTAGACAGGTTTGGGTACTTATATTAACCTTATCTTTAAGTATTAACTCTAAGTTAATTAGTTTCACTTTTACAATGTCTATTTGTATTTTTATATAATATGGTTAATAAAATTACTATATACATCCAAGCGACCCGCCCAGTGGTCCATTAATGAGGAACCTATCATGATATAATTCTCTTGGCCGAACCTTAGATTTTTAGGAATTTAATATCAATTAATAATATAATATTTGTTTTAAGAACTCTTTTATGTCAATTTTGACACTATTCAATAGTTGATTTTTTTGAAACTCATAACAGATTGATTACTTCGAAAAAATTCAATTAACTCAATACTAATATATCATATTATCCTAGAAAATTAGTTTAATTCATTAAAAGTTTCATATTATATTTATTTGGGTATTTATAATATCAATTATTTTAATTTTTCACTATTATAGTAATTACTGCATCATCATTGTGTCATAAATAAAATAAATTATTTAATGTATAAAAATTATAAATAAACTATAATTATGTAGGAAATCATTTTATCTTTATAAATAATATTTATAATCTAAAATCGAACATATATAACCCTATGTAACAATTGTTTTTCTAAAAGATATATGCTTGAGTCATTTTTGTATTCATTTTAACTTAATTAAAATAAAGTGTCATTATCACTTACAAGTGGATCCATGGGGTCCCAAAATAGACCCAAAGATGCCCATGGTCGACCATGTATCAACCAATAGGGTTAAGACACGTTTTAGGGTAATTTATTATTATTATAATATTATTTTTAAACCCTTATTTACCGGATTTACCCTTAACCATGGTAAATAAAATATTTACCGCAGTAATTATTCAAAATGTATAAAAATAAAAGTTACCTATTTACACAATTTAAAAATCCTGATTCCAAATATGGAATAAATTTTCCTAAATTCAAAACACAGAAGTGGAAGAAATTAATTTAAAATTAATTCCCACTGTCAAAACAAAAAGCGTGTTTTTAAGAGATAATAACTATCAAAAGATTGACACTTGTTTATGTTCGGTTTAATTGAAAAATTATGTCCAATGACCAACATTATATTAAATGGTAAAAATATATTCTAAATATACTTTAAATCCACTCAAATTCACAATTTATCACTATTAATTATTTTGATTAAAAAAGTTGTTTTTAATTATAATTTAGTAATTTTCACTATTCATCAAAATATGAATGTTATCCGAAAAGTACCAAAATTTCACCTTAGGATAAATTCGATATTCCGAATCCAAAAATGAAGTCCATTTTGAAATATAAAATATATATAATTTCAAAAGGTAGGTATTACTATTCATAACGGCTAGTTTGATTGGTTACGTTGTGTTAGAACTCGGTGTTGCGTACAACACACGCTAGCGTACCGTGGAAGCTTGGGATGTTTCATTTTAAATTTTTGATGTCCCCATTTAGTCAAAAAGTTTAAAATATAGTATCTAAAAAGGGTTTACTATTAAAATTTGGTAAAAGTGAAATACTGAAAATGAATTTGTTCTTACATTATGTCTCATAATATGTATTCTAAAATTATAAGGATTATATAAAGTTTAAAATTTAGTTAACACTATTCATAACCTCTTTTGAACATCTTGTTTGGTAAGTCATGGTGCGATTGAACTTGGTGTTGCATGTAGTGAATGTTATTGAATTATTTTGAAGAAATAACACACTATAAAATCTTGGGGTGTTACATTCTCCCCTCCTTCAATAAATTGCATCCTCACAATTTGAAATTGTTCTTCGAAAATAAAAGGTTGAAAATAGAAAATATCTTTCTGGGAAAACCCACATCGGAAATTGGGTTACTAAAATTTAGTCTTAATATGAGGAAAAGTGGAATGAAAGGATCACCATCAAATTATGATCTCTATTAGGAGAACATTGGTGGCAATTAGAGACATATAATTGGAGGAAAAATGTAAATATTTATAGGTAGTGATTGAGGTCATCAATCACAAACAAGTGTATAATTGAGGTCCTTAAATTCATCAATCTATGATGATTTGAAATACCATCGGTTCAACAAAACATAGGGTATTAGGATAACACATTTTTGACGTTTCAAAATATCATAGTTGAAATCCCACATCGAAAAATGAATTAACGAGGCCTCTATTTAAAATAAAGAGTGGAAATTATGAAGATTACCGAAAATAACACATACTAGGGTTCCATGAAGGAAAATATGGATATGGAAGAGAAATGTAACCATCAATTATCTGATGGAGAGTGGTAGAGAACATGGCTATGAAAAGGCCAACAATCCCAAAGCCATGAATTAGTGATGATTTAAGGTACCATCTAGGACAACATTTTTGTTCTAAGTTCCTTTTATTAATGTTGAGGAATTTATTAATGAGATTGGATAAGATCATAAGGAGATATACTTACTTTATAATTATAGTTTTTCCATTAATAAATTTCTACCACAAACTCATCTTTCACTCTAAAAGATAATAGAACGTAAAAAAAATTTCTATTTACACTATTTGTATAGGGTTCCAAAATAAACGAATTTATAATTCATTTACAAGATCTTTTAATAAAAACTACATTATTTAATACAGGACATCTCGTGGGCCATTGGTAGGTGATACACCCTTGTCGCCCTTCGGTTGCGGGTTCAAGTCTTGCGGCCTTGCCGGTCGCGACGGGTTGCCTCCCGACCTCTGGGTTGTCCTTTTATGGTAATAAAAAATTAATCTCAAACTAGAATTTATCCAAAATAATTCTGTCCAAACTCACAGTCCAATATTTATAAGGAAGGTAAACTTAATGTAGATTCTTTTTACCCGTAATAGCATATGAATACCTTCATCATGTATTTTTAAAACACTGAAACATCCTAAATTACTATATTACTTATTGGTTACATTCATGCTCCCTTATTCCATATTGAATGCTGGATATACTTCAACAATCCAAATATGTTTTAAACCCCAATAATGATGGAATATACAAATCATTAATCAGCTTCAAGGTAGTCAAGAATATCCAAAATAATTAATCCAAATCAATCATGTATTATTCTAAAATCACTACCTCGGTATCAGAACCATATTATGGTTTATCTTTCTCTCAACCATATATTTTCCAAAAATTTAACCTGCTATTGAGTCACTTTTCTTTGTTCCACACAATCTCAAGTGCTTAATAAAAAAGTACTGCAGTAAAATCCTTATATACTCCATAATTATTATAACAAGTACATTGTTGATACAACACTCAAATGACATAATCAACATAAGAACTCTAATCATTCCTCTTCATCTGTGGTAGTATCATAACTTGATTATTATCCAATAGCATCATTTGCAGCATAGTCTGATGACTAAGAAATAGGTTCGCGTAGTGTCCAAACTCCTTGCAAATGAAGCATTGTACATTTGAAACCATTTTCTTACCCTTGCAGTCACGTACTTTGTGCCCTTTTCCTCCACACTTATAACAAACTCCCATTCATTTCAGACAATTTCCAGGGTGTTTCTTCCCACAGTTATCACATATGGGAAAATTCTTATTTTCCCTCTTCCCTTTATCCATCGTTCTCTCTTCCATCCTTTTCTTCTCTTGTGTCCCTTCAAAGCCATATTACTTAGTAAAATCTTTATTTATCTTATCAACACATGATATTATTTCTTCATATGACGATAATACATGGGAGACTATTTCTCTTATAAATTCTGGCTTAAGACCATGAAAGATATGATTCTTCTTTCTCTTTGGATCATGTGCATTGTTGGAGTTCTCATTAATTGTATTGGGCGCCATTTCTAAACAATGGCATACACTAGATTAGTTTATGAATAACAATACCTAATCCCAAACATGTAAAACACATAACATAAATTAAATAGTTTATGGATATAATCCATAATCATAATAATGTTTTCTTTGAGGACGTATATACTCATAAACCCTTCATAATGATTTGTAAAGAAAATTAGTGTTATCCTAAGCATATCCCCCGGGATTGTCGTAACCAAGAGTGCAGCAAGGCCCGTTGTCGTGCACCAGTTCCCGTTCGAGTCTAGCTCAAAGCGGTGTTTTCGGGTTTTACCCCTAGGTACATCTGTGCTAGAGCCACCTCTACCTTCTCGTATCCAGACAGGGATGTATTGCTCGGAAAACTCAAAAAATCTCTACAATACCAAAATTCTAGGAAGTTCTTCTATACTAATCCTCAAAGTTCATCATAGGTCTACGTGCTCTAATCAGAGTTTATATAAATCTAGTTTCCAAGGTTTGTACTAAAATTTCTCTGATACCAACTGTAACGCCCCGACCCCAGTTACCCAGAGTCGGTGCATTATTACATAACATCGGTATGATCACAAGAAAGATAAAATCTCGAAAGACCGATTGGTTTAGTAGTCTTGGAAACACTAGATATATTCATAAGTCTTACATTATACCATAAAATGAAAAACTACTACAAAAAAATATTGTCTCCATAATCCACACTCATATCCCCACATAATATCCCTGCAGGTCATTCATAATTTACTTCTTCACTTCCTGGGAAAAATAAAACATAGAGAAGGGGTGAGCTCAAATGCCCAGTAAGGATAACAATATAGTGGAAAATTTCATAAATAAGAATAAACATTTAAGGCAATGTATAACTAAAACAAAAGCCTTTTAAAATTGAACATTTAACATAGTATGGCATAAATAAAATGAAATAATGCCATTTACTTACTCACATGGTTATTCTACTAATCGAATAATCACATGAAAAATCAATAACCACTTTCATAATGATGGAATGCATAATGCTAGACTATCATAACCACATAGCCAAGGCCTCATGCCAAGACTACAAATAAGATTTTTTCAAGGCCTTGTGCCAAGACAAAAGTTTGTCTCATGAGACCTAACGATGCATCTAGGAGCTATAGCGGGCTCCACCCATCACATATTAAGCCCAATGCATTCCCACATGAAATGGTTTAAACATAACATAAACATTCATATTAAAACTAGCATATGAAATGTCAATAATTTCACCATAAACTATGAATGGTATAAAAATAGCACATCCACAGTCAATCATATCACAAAACCTTCAATACAATATAGAAGTTTTGTATCACAATAAATCAACTTCAAATAAGAGTAAAATCCATCAAAGGATGTTGACATAGATGAAATCAAAATTCTTTTTAAAGAAATATCTCTTTTTATTTTGAAATCATTTAAGATCCATATAAAATAAAACATTTTCTTTGAAAATATTCTCATAATCTTGTAAGGGAAGCTTTGAAGATTTTATAACGGCGGAAAATAGCCGCACCCTCCGTATAAGTTAAAAAAAACATTCTTACCTTAATTCTGTCGAAAAGGTTAAACAGGACCTTGTTTTGAAAACGACGGAAAGATTCCTTTATAAACCTCTTATAAAAATCCAAACAAGGGTATAAATGACTTTAACTCATATTCATGTAAATAATAAATATGTTTTGAAATACATTTCTAAGAAACATGGATGTGGATGATAAAGAAATCCCAGTAGATTATTACGTATAAACAACCTCGGATAATGAAGAGATTGTGAAATAACCTTTACCAATTTGGTAACATATGAAACATACAACCCATGAAAGAGGTATCATACAATGAATATGTAAATACACATAAATTAGAATGTATTACACAAAGAATATAATTATGGGCAGTACATACACCACACAAAAGGTGATGGTGGGAATATGGCATGAATCTCACGGAAATAAGGAGTGAGATGAAAACCCCTTACCATGTTAATCAAATGAGTCGTATGGAAAAAAGTTAATAACCACCAAATTATTTACAGAATAACATGAATATAAAGATAATCATGATAATATATATCAAATGCCAGTACACAATACACCACTTTCAATAATTTAGTGGCGAATAATGGAAATCTCACGGAATTGAATGTGAGATAAGAAAATCCCTTACCTTGTACTTTTCCTTGGTTGGGGTAGGTTAAACTCCTGTATAATGGTGAAATAATTGTTATTAAATTATACAAAAATCATATATATTAATATGATATCATATATGATCTTTTAACATTGATTTGTTAATAATATCTTAGAATTATCGCCGTTTCGGGTGTTAACTTACTCATTTTCTTTTATATGTTTTGTTACATAAGCCATGTTTGATGTATCTTATTCATATCCAGAATGATATCAAGTCCATAAACATCATTTTTAAATAATCAAATGATAATTATACTTGAATGGATACAATGGAGAATGAATCTCATCGCGTTTGTGGAGACGGTAGTCCGTACGTACGCACGAGCGACAATATCATTCTTTTGATATTAAAATAATATATAAAAGGATGGTATATCATATATACAGAATCATTAACATGTTATATTTATTATTTACATGAGTTACATATCATTATTATTCTCATTCAAAATAATAATATATTGAATAACAATTACACCACGACGTGGAGACGGTAAGCCGTACGTACGCACGTATGGTGACATGTTATTCAAAGGGTGGATAGAATACTGAATATGGTTGTAACATATTTAAAATAACATCACAGTATATGTGAGATACTGGATTTATTATTTTATAATGGTAACAACAAAGGAAGAAGAAGTGGAAGAAGAAATGAACTTGGAAAAAGGGTGGTGAAATCATTACCTCTTTTTCGGGTTCTTCCTTTTGATTTGATCAAAAGGGCTCCATAGGTTGGCTTTCTGATCAAAATAAGGCCTCTAGGTTGTAGTGAGGGATGTTTGGAGAGTATTTGGGAAGAGTTTGGCCGAAAAAAAGGCTTTTAATGTGTGAAGAAATGATAAGGAGGAGTTCCCTTTTATAAGAGGGGTGAGGGGAACCTTTGGAAACGCTAGAAATATTAATTTATAATAAATTCATATTCGGTTTCTAATGGCTCAAAAGTTTATTATTCAAAGTTTAAGGTGGGGATAGGTCGAAAACCACTCAACAAATATAATTTAGACAGGTTTGGGTACTTATATTAACCTTATCATTAAGTATTAACTCTAAGTTAATTAGTTTCACTTTTACAATGTCTCTTTGTATTTTTATATAATATGGTTAATAAACTTACTATATACATCCAAGCGACCCCACAGTGGTCCATTAATGAGGAACCTATCATGATATAAGTCTATTGGCCGAACCTTAGATTTTTAGGAATTTAATATCAATTAATAATATAATATTTGTTTTAAGAACTCTTTTATGTCAATTTTGACACTATTCAATAGTTGATTTTTGTGAAACTCATAACAGATTGATTACTTCGAAAAAAGTCAATTACATCAATCCTAATATATCATATTATCCTATAAAATTAGTTTAATTCATTAAAAGTTTCATATTATATTTATTTGGGTATTTATAATATCAATTATTTTAATTGTTCACTATTATAGTAATTACTGCATCATCATTGTGTCATAAATAAAATAAATTATTTAATGTCTAAAAATTATAAATAAACTATAATTATGTAGGAAATCTTTTTATCCTTCTAATTAATATTTATAATCTAAATTCCAACATATATAACCCTATGTAACAATTGTTTTTCTAAAAGATATATGCTTGTGTCATTTTTGTATTCATTTTAACTTAATTAAAATAAATTGTCATTATCACTTAAAAGTGGATCCATGGGGTCCCAAAATCGACCCAAAGAAGCCCATGGTCGACCATGTATCAACTAATAGGGTTAAGACACGTTTTAGGATAATTTAGTATTATTATAATATTATTTCTTAACCCTTATTTACCGGATTTACCCTTAACCATGGTAAATAAAATATGTACCGCAGTAATTATTCAAAATGTCTAAAAATAAAAGTTACCTATTTACAAAATTTTAACATCCTGATTCCAAATATGGAATCCATTTTCCTAAATTCAAAACACAGAATTGGAAAAAATTAATTTAAAATTAATTCCCGCTGTCAAAACAAAAAGCGTGTTTTTAAGATATAATAACTATCAAAAGATTGACACTTGTTTATGTTCGGTTTAATTGTAAAATTATATCCAATGACCAAAATTATATTAAATGGTAAAAATATATTCTAAATATAATTTAAATCCACTCAAATTCACAATTTATCACTATTAATTATTTTGATTAAAAAAGTTGTTTTTAACTAAAATTTAGTAATTTTCACAATTCATCAAAATATGAAAGTTATCCGAAAAGTACCAAAATTTCACCTTAGGCTAAATTATATATTCCGAATCCAAAAATGTTGTCCATTTTGAAATATAAAATATATATAATTTCAAAAAGTAGGTATTACTATTCATAACGGCTAGTTTGATTGGTTACGTTGTGTTAGAACTCGGTGTTGCGTACAACACATGCTAGCGTACCGTGGAAGCTTGGGATGTTTCATTTTAAATTTTTGATTTCCTCATTTAGTCAAAAAGTTTAAAATATAGTATCTAAAAAGGGTTCACTATTAAAATTTGGTAAAAGTGCAATACTGAAAATGAATTTGTTCTTACATTATGTCTAATAATATGGATTCTAAAATTATAAGGATTATATAAAGTTTAAAATTTAGTTAACACTATTCATAACCTCTTTTGAACAGCTTGTTTGGTAAGTCATGGTGCGACTGAACGTGGTGTTGCATGTAGTGAAAGTTATTGAATTATTTTGAAGAAATAACACACTATAAAATCTTGGGGTGTTACAATATTCAAACTCCCTTGATAATATATTGTCATCATTTTGGAAAATCATCAAAACAATTCACATTTTACTATTTTTTACTAATTTTTCATCCTACAACCAATTCACTTATTGGTGTCATCTGATATCAGATGGATTAGTGTCTTTTTTACTCTGATAATCAGATTCAGTTCTATTTTGATGAATCTTTAAAAAATTGAAAAAATATTATTTGTATTCATTCTTTTATTTCACAAATGAATGAAAAATAATTCATCCTGATGAAAATGTTGAAAATATTTTTAATTGATATCTAAAATAATAGTACATTAGCTCCAAAAACATGATTTCATTTTAAATTTATGAAAATGTTACAATTGAACAATTTTATGTCCTTTGATCTAAAATTGATGTACTAAATACAAAATTATTTGAATTTAAAAAATATTTTCATTCAAAATCTTCTGCATGTATCATTACTTCCAAATTATTTTGATAATGTTTACAATGAGATTAATATTTCAAACTTACATAGGGAAGTATTGTATCTTCCCATCATTCCTTCAACATATTTCATTTCACCAAGCCTCAATATGAAAAAATCAATCTTTTACCCCCTTTCTATTCTAAATCATTCCTAACAGATATTTTAGATTAATTATGATATTGGAGAAAATATTTATCGTTATCTTTTAATTAGGACCATAAAGTTTCAAATAAATATTCTCAGCATGATTAAAACATTCATATCTGATTTATTGCGAGCTCAAATGTACTATTTATTACAGAAAAAATATTTTGATTTTGATGGAAATTATTATGAATTTTGAGTCTGATCAACAAATTAATATTGTGTGTCGTGTTATCTAAAACATTACCATGTTATTTGAAATAAGAATATAATTTTTAGGATAAACTTCATTCATCTTCTTGAAGTATATTCTTTTTTAATTAGTTCCAACTTTTATGTAAAATTGTTTAAATAGCCAATCACATGTATGTATTCATCTTCTCTTGTAAAAAGATTTTACCTATTTTATAAAAATGTTCAGTAGACATGAATACCTTTATGTTATTGTATTATAATTGATTATAATTTTTCCTGACCTTATCAATTTAATGGTTTGTTTAAATGAGATAAAATGGGTTACAGGGCCACAAATATTGTTATGTCAGGAGTAAATGTGAATTACATGATATGTGACATCATTGATTTTTTTGAGAATGATGATTATATTTATAGAGTAGTTACCCCTTCTTTTATGATTATTAATATGATTATAAAATTGAGATATGTATCGAAATAATGATTATGGGATATTTTGAGCCGGTCGATTCATTATCCCTTACATTGGGTGTTGAGAAAGATATCTCTAATTGTTATGATAATATTTCTCTAATGGGAATGATGTTCCTCATTTTATATCCTCTCGTGTTGTGGGTGAAGTATCATGACACATATCTCATGCGATGAGCCTGATTTATCACATTCACTATCAAATTTGGTTATTGTACCCTTTGTTGGAGACTATAACTTGTTTTTCTAGTTATAGAAACTTGTGTTACTCCCCATATTTGGCTATCACCTAGTATCTAGGTATTTTTCAAAATACACACTCATGTACTATGTTCATATAGTTGGATGTATTATATAACTATAATATGTATATTACTAATATAAATATGTTTACAGTCAAGAATCACACATCGGTCTATGCTGAAGCAGGTAGATTTATCCAGTTGTTCAATATGAACCAAAAAAGGATGTAATTTATTTATTCAATGTTGTTTATTATTATTTTAGACAGACACTATTCTTTGTATGAACACATGATGGATTTGTTATCAAAATAATTGGTTTTTTACTATAAGTATTTCATCTCACCGCTTATCAGGGATTCCATTGGTACATGAGTAGATTACCTATTTGTAGGTATGGATAAAAAAATCACTCTTCTACTAATTCATGATTAAATTTAACAGAAGTACATATAATCAAATTAGAGGACTGAGAATGTGTTTGTTATTCTAGTGGACTTGTATTTTGTACTATTTTTTTATAGATTGTTGTATATTCATGTCCAATGTATCATTTTCGGTATATCAACGTTACATGTTTTCATTGTATATGAATCATCATTTATGATGTTATTATTTAATATATTTTCATAGTTAATATTTTTCAAAAATTATTTATTTTTTGTGTTCATCCATGAAATTATGTATTAATATGATTTTTTTATTGTGGGTTAATGGTCCTTAACTATTATATAAATTTATATGTTGTTCTATTTTTTTTTCTTATTTATTATATCTAATTTTCAACTCCTCTACGAGGGTATCGTCTCCCAACTATCCCATTATAGACCCTCTCTACTAGTTGGAAAACTATTGAATTTTTAGAGGCACCATTGAGTCCATGTAATCCCTCTTCTTGGGGCATGAGATCTATTGATCCCGGTTCACGATGTTTTATCAATACTCATCTTCCATTCAAGTCAAATATCACTCATCAATGAGGGAAAATATTCTACGAAAAATGGATTTAGTATTGATCATTATAATATATTTATAAAATATTATATGTGAAATTATATATTCACCATGTTATGATCATCCCAAATTTATTATATTTGATTCCCATTGAGATATAGAATATATATATTTTTATATCCCATCAAATATACCTTCACATGAAACCATATCCATAGTAAGACATGTAAACACCAATTTTGTATGATCATATTCTCCATGGTGTTGAGGTTATCATCTCAAAACACATCATTTAGAACAATTTAATCTTTAAAAAATTGTTATATTTAAATAATTTATGATAATAAAAAGCAAAAAAATAAATATTAAGAATTCTTAATTTTTTTAGAATTTTTTCTCATGTAAAAAATAAGAAATATTAAGAGTAACTATGAAAATATAAGTTATCATTTAATAATAAAAATATATCCATTGTATCTTTGTGAGTACCTCATATAATAATAGTAAAATAGTTAATACATTCATTAATATATGTTTTCATTGAAATAAGTCATATTCATTGGATGATGTTTTATAACATTGTATAATATGCAGTAATTCTTACATATCATCTAGAGAATGATAATTATCCATTAAACTCTATAAATATTAATATATAATTATATTAGGGATTTCTTATTTTGGTTTCCAATTTTATATCTCTATCTTATAAATCCTTAAATGTAATTGATTTTAAATTATTGTTAAAAATTATCCTTGGATATACTATCATTCCAATACAAATTAAAACAACTCAAATGGATTTAGTAATTTAATAAAAATTTATAAAACCCTCTTTAAAAATTACCAAATAATATAAATAATATAAATAATCTTATTTTTATTTTTCATATATATTAATCATTATTATTTATTCATCTAAATATTACATAATATGACATCAAAATTTGGAATTAATTATTTATAAAAAAATATAAAAAAATTTCAAAAACTAAAAAATAAATCACCTCAACAAATATTATTAATTAATATATTAAAAAATATCATGCTTTGTAATAGAAGGATTTTTTCTAAATCTTATATAAATAATTGTAATTTTCATTCGTATACAGTTGGTTAACCATCTTCTCAAATTCAACCAGATAATGTAGTAGAAATCACATAAAACAAATGATACTCTTCTTTTATCACTCATATGTGGAACATATCATTGAATCATATTATATCTAGATATATAATAATTAAAAATATGAAGATATATCCATCAATCATTTTTTCCCAAATCTCTCATATGATAATTTTTTTGTCAATCTTTATTGTCAATATGAATGGATATCCAATAGTACAAATTGAAAATTATTTTCAACCATCACCCCATAATAGTTTCTTTTTTATCACTATTCATATGTTAACATTTAAATATTACCTTAATTTTGATATCTTATTTATTATTAGTAATATATTCACAATCCAATGATAAAATTATTAGGTTATTTATCAAAAGTATTAATGAATATAAGATTTTATAAAAACTAATTTCTTGATTTGGGTATTTGTTTTCTTGATTCATCAGTTTTAGAAATATAATGGTTATCAAATTATCATATTTCACATATATTTTACCAATTTATCTAACAAATCTATAATTTTATGTTATATAAAAAAATCATATGTTATGGATAGATTATGAGTGTTAAGAGGAATATTCATGACCCTCATCA
The DNA here is from genome assembly GCA_963277665.1 of Viscum album. Lineage (NCBI taxonomy): Eukaryota > Viridiplantae > Streptophyta > Magnoliopsida > Santalales > Viscaceae > Viscum > Viscum album. The sequence continues at coordinate 1,708,485,315 of OY728142.1, forward strand.
TGCATTGTTCAGTATACATTTTTAGAAAAAAAATTAATCAGTATTCTTATAAACTACGAATGTTGTTTTATGTTGAATCTTCAAGGTTTATTAATTTCAAAATAATTTCCCATCATAATTATCAGAACTAATGGAACGTTTTGTTCAACATATCAATCCTATAATGACAAGACAGAGTTAGTGGAGAACTACCAACCAATATTATGATGGTTATTATTATAAATTCTGAATGTGGGAAGAAAGAATATGAAAATATCAATCAATATTTGGATGTATTAATTGGACATATATACAGTAATATTTTATTTTTATAAGGGTTAAATATATTTATACATTAGGATTTCATATAATGTAAAAAATAAGTTTTCTTGGAGGGTTTTTTAATATTAAAATTATATATTTTTTAGATTGATACCTTGGAGTAAACACATAAAAATTCTATAAATTATCAACATTTACTATATAGAGATGTAATGATTATACATTCCATTTAGAATGTATAATTGGAGAATTTGTAGATCAAATAAATATATATAATATTTTTTATGATCAGAATACTATGGAAGAGGTTACCCAAGTTGTGATCTATTGTATTTATATAATGGAGTTATTTTATATTTAAGGACCTAGAGCTAGATATTTTATTCATATTCAAAATTTTCATAAAATTATAAAATCACATCACCCTTTTAGTTTGACTTAGTTTGAAATATATTAATTAATTGGTTTATTAATGACTATTTGTTCATTCAATCAATGCCTTTCAGATTTTTTTAGTCATGTATATATTGGAATGTGTAATACAACATGGTTTGATTCAAATAACTAATAACTTATAAGATCATGTAAATTTTGTTTTGTTATTTTGAATGTATCTTATGGAGAACAAGTTATTGTAATCTTTTTGATTAAGAGAAAAAAAATTGTATTAGAGCATGTATATATAGTATTTTTATGACTAAACCATGTTATTAGTGATTTGATTTTCATATCACAATAATCATTATAAACTAGAAATTTTAGAATAATTATTATATAATATTCTAATTTAATCTTATATGTATATGAATTTATTGGGTCTCTATTGGTTCTTGAATTAATATAATTAGAAAAGGAAAAAATCAATATACATAAGTTTGATGTAAAATTCTTCATTGTAGAAGACGTAGATACAATATATTCTACTATAGAATGGATTTCATTATCCAATTGAATTATGGTATTATTTTGAATAGGGAAGGGTGATTTGTAAATTATTGATATGAGAGCATAAAAAATTATTAGAATATCCAAAAACTAGATAATGGATTATATCATCTGTGATGTGATGAATACTACAAAAACCATGATTATTTCTACTAATGTGTTTGAGAATAAAAATATAGTGATTAATTTATTCCTCTATATTTTCTATATAAAAATTATAATATTATAAGGAAATATGGTGGTTGGATATATCAAAAACATCAAAATGATTCATAGTCTTTTGTAATGAGTTATGGTTATTTTTTGAGATCATTAGTGGCTACAATTTTTATTTAAATTACTCCCAAAATCATGGGATATTATGACATTCATTTTATTTAACTACATTGGTTACACATAGTTTTTTTTATAGATATTATGTATCAAATTATTAATTTGGAAATATGAGAGAAATAGATACAAGAACATACTATAAATTCATATATTTTAGATTGTAGATGATATTATTAAAAATGGAATATTAAAATAGATGAAAAATTATTGAGGAGGATAATTTTTTTCTCTCAATGAAATATATATTTCACTTATGTTATAATTTTGTAAATAAATTTTATATAATGAAATATTGTAGTCAGGAATGATTCAACAACCAATGATATACCGGAAAATGTTCATATGGAAATCCCATTCTAGACAATATGAGTGGTCTTCTTACAAGTGATTCAGATTAAATAAGACTTATATTGAAGACTATGGATATAAATTGTAATATAATTTTTTTACAATATGTATGAATAACTATACATTTATAATATATGGAAAATTGGATCATGTGGATTGTAAAACACTGTAGATTGTTATAAAGGATATTGTTATTGTCCATATAAAAAATGAAATTATACTATAATTTCATGGAGTTAGTCACATGTAATATGTATGTATGAATGTCATATAAATTGATAGATAGAATATATATTTTTATATACTAAATTTCTTAATAGTCATGGAATGTTACATATGGGTACATATGGGTGTCCAAAGGGGTAAAAGATATATCTATTTACCTTACATAAGATTTAGACGGAGGAATGTATGTAACCAACATAAAATCACTAATGTTATTGAAAGTATATATTTTTCCAATAATTGATAATTTTATAAAATACCAAGAAAAAAATGAAATTCATAGGATTAAAATATAGTGTTTCTAACATGTGAATATTGTGTTATTAAGAAGTCGAAGATGGGTTTATCCTGAATGAAAGGATTGAAGCTGCATGACAATAAGTATAAGCTACATCATATAGATGGATATTAGATGTCTCTAATAGATTACCATGAAGATACAATGATTTATGTTATTTTTTTTGGATGAACTGACATTCATTTTATTTCTTACTTTCTTATGAACAATATAAAGGTATTCGTAATATTTTCTTGATGGAGTGTGATGGTGGAAGAAAATTCAAAGTAAAACTATATTGTTTTAGGTCTTATAATAGTTGGAGATATGAAATAATGGGGTTTTAAATATTCATTTAGGGGAACGAAATGTGTTTTTAGAATACCATACATGGTACTGTTGAATAAATTTGATCCATCGAGGGGATAAAGCAAACATAAAAAGATAGTAAATAATTTTTGAGAAATCATGATGTTTTTCCCATGGAGTATTAGGATGAAGTAATGAATCATTTATCCTAAAAGTGTAATTTAATTGCATCATATATATTGGTAATATAAAATCCCATCAAATGATATCACATATAATATATTGTGAATTTTCACCTCAAATTATATAGATCAGTCATCTATTATCATGTTTATTAAAAAATTATCAAGTGTGTGGTAAAGTATTTTGATTGATTCTTCAGAGTGTATGATGATGATATTATTCAACTTATGTTTTTTTACAAATAAGTAGTACTGTTTTATAATATATAATATTAACTAAAATGAAGTGATTTACTGGATGTATCTGAACCATGTGGATGTGGATGATAAAATTAATGTTTCATAATTAAGTGAGGTTAGTGTCAATAGAATTTTGACGGTTATAAAACAATCAAGAAGTATGATAGTTTTAGATACAATATAAAATCTATAAGGAGTCCCAAATTACATTAATATTTTTAGGGTTCATTAAATATTTCATGGACCATAAATACCGAATACTTTGGAATCTCTACAGTGATTATTGAATGGTGGATTTTAATAAGAAATTGTATGTCATGGATATTTTTCTGAGGGTGAGTACTAAATGTTTACTATTACTTGGAACCAAATTTTTAGATACATAAGTGAACTATAATATATTATTCTAATGGATAATGGAAAAATATTCTTATACGTTGATGAATGTTTAATGAATCGATGTTGTGATAGATTTCCATTAGTGATGAGATAGATTCTTTACATCCTTTTTAGAAATATGAGCTATGGGGAGGACAAACCATGAAAATATTACATCAATGTATATTGGTTTATTATAGAAATGGGAAAATTTTAATTTAAAAAACATACAAGGTATGGGTATTTTTGATGTTCATTCAAAAAAACATATGGTAGAATTTAAAAGGCTTCTTAAGGTTGATAAAAAGGACGACTACCCAGAATCAACCATGGTATGTTCCCCCTCTACTGAAAAAAATTATAAATCATAAGATGATATTTGTACAGAAGTGGAAAATTTCCATCATGTTGTTTCTCATAACAATAGAAACTAGAAAGTTAGAGAAGAACATTCATAACTTCAGGAAATGATGGTTTCTTGAGTGAATCGAAAAGGAAAACAAAACATAGATTATGTAAACTCAGTCATCTCAATGGATTTTAATTCTTATTCAAATACAATTGTGGATAATAAAGGCTTTAATCTTGTTTCTTATAAGAAAACACCATCCTTCATGGTTTCTCCAATAGTGGATGAGATGCCTATAGCCGAAGAAATGAAGACGCTAGTCACAAAAGATGTTTCTCCTAAAAAATGCAAGGAAGAACCAGAGGATAACTCAGGATATGAGACCACTACTGATGATACAATTTATGGAATAATTCAAGAGCTCTTGAGTAGGTAAATTTCTAGTAAATGGTGATTGGGAGGTCAGTGTCAGGGGCATGGAAGAGTCGAGCTAAATGCAATTAGAGATGAAAAACCTAGGCAAACCAAAAGACAGATCAAAATGATAAGAAATTTGTTTATTTTGTTTTAGGCTTTTCATATTTTCCCATTCCACTTACCTTGGCTAACATATTTTAATTGATTTTAATAAATGATGCATATTTTCCATCGTTAAAAAAATATGGTAGAAATTTATTTTACTGAATTAGATAATTTTTTAAGAAATGAATATTTATAATGTACTACTCATTTTATATATGGAAGAGTTTTATATTGGGTATTTATATTTGAAGAAGGAATATGTTTATGGACTATAATACCTTATTATTTACATATAGTAGTCAAATTATTTTAGGGACAAATGAATTAATAATATTTTCTGATTTCTAAAATAGATCATTTTTAGGTTGAATCAGTCCAAAATACAAAGAAATTAATTTTTTTGCATTATGGAAGAACAAATGATCATATAGAGTAATTAAAGTCATTTATATTTCTAGAATGTGTTCAATAATGGGAGGTTTATTATTTTTCATATATATATTGACAATGTCATTGTTATCATACTAATTATAGAAACCATTGGTGAGATGAAATTTTCAATTTCTAGATGTCTTTATTTGAATGATACAAATACATTTACATAATTCATTTGGTTATATATTATCAGGAACAAATAATTTTGATATTTTCTCCAAAAAAATCTATCTATAGTTGGGAGGCGGTGGAGAATTTATGGATAATAAAATAGAAACTAGTTACTACTCTATTAACTTGATATTTTTAGCTATGAATTGAGAATCAAACTAATATAAATATAGAGGTTGATAAAAAAGAATATTTTACATATTATTTGATTGTCATAAACTAGATTCATTCTATTATGTGTTGGTAGAGAGATATTTTTCTTGATATATGAGTCATCAAGGTGTTTTTGGGGAATTCCATACATAGTTACCAAGATGTTGTAATATTGATTTTCAAGTAACTCAATGGGTAAAAACATCTATGTCTCTAATTTGGAATGAATGAATCATTCCAAGGGTCAAATTAATCAAAAATTGGTGTATAATCTTAATCAAAGAGTTCTACAAAGATTATTTTGTTCACATAAAAAGGTATGAAAGTGGATTTGGATTTTTAAATGTGAATCATTAGTTACACTTTCAAAAATAGAACCACAAAACAATTCATTAATGAATGATGTGATACAGTTAGTCTCAATTAAGATCGTAATAGAATATATAAAAATGAATATGTACATGATAGGGTATTTTATGCAAATTATGTGATACAAACGGATAGAAATGCATTGATTAATTATATGATAAATCATATTCAACAAATATATAACTTTATTATGATACAGTTGAAGAAAAAATTATGGATCTATTATTTTTGGATAGATTTATGTATTAAAGAGAACTTATTTCATTTTATGTAGTCATGGATATGTTTATATAGTGATAATCCTTATATGTGATATGATAATTATAAGCACTATTTGTTAATTATGTATTTGTAAATGTATATTTGGATTATAATTTATTTTTTTATAATGACAGAGGAATTGGTAGTGATGCTTGAAAATTGACTCCTATGTGAGATATTTTTATTTTCATCCATTTCAATTTTGTTATTATTTCATTGAAAAAATGGAAGATTCCACTATATTTTTTTAATTTTGGATGTTTTATGAATATTATGGAGTCGCAAAAATCTATTTATAGAGTTCCAGAAGAATTATATAATTATATAGAGTGACCCACTTTGAATTGTATACAAAATGGTTCTCCATGTGAAAATTGGTGATCCCTCTCATATTCCAGAGGATACCTGCTAGTAGAGGTCATCGATGTAGTTATAATTCAAGGGTTTTACCTCCATTCAGAGTAATAAATAATATCATGAGTAACTATATAAATGTGAATAAATGAAATTAAAATAAATAAAATCATGAAACAAAAAAAATAATTACTTCACACAACCCAGAGGCATAATGCATTTATATAATAAAAAGAAAATAAATATCCATCCATTCCATTATGTAGAATATTTTCCATCCATTCCATAATCCTCAATCATGATATTGTGGGAATCAACCCAATCATGGAATATAATACCCTTATGAGAGTTTTTTATGAACCTACGTTCTATGACGACCTTAGAAGGGTGTATATAAATATCATAGTATTGAATCAGAAATGATGTCTTGTACAAAAGATGAAATTTAGATCTATTTTCATTTGATACTCTCAGTATAAAATAAACTAATATATTTGAGATATTAAATATATAAACCACTAATGAACATTAGTTCTATAAAAATAATTGTCCACACCTACTTAGACTAGTGTCAGAGTATCTCTAAGCATGTGAATCCCCTCCGGGAGACCTCTATACCAACCCTCTGATAATATGATCATGGATCTATAATTTTTAGTTATAGATCTTGGGGAATCACCTGGAATCTGTCATCTTCAATCCCCCAATGTAAAACCCATAGTAGTACCTCGGAGTTCTCATTTTCATGGAAACATTTTATTACCAAAAGGGGATTCCCTAGGAAATACTATTCACATTATAATGAATAATATCTTAGAATACTGTATAATATAATATATAAAAATAATAGATATAATGATCAGTCTCTAATTAATAAAATAATATGCATATCCTTTTTAAAATACTAATTAGTGTGTGAACATGTTCAATGTGGGTACCCAAGGTATCCATTGGCGGGATCCAATAGTCACAATGGTGTATAAAACGTCTATTTCATGTTATATATTACCACCCAAAACCTCATACATCTATTAAAATATAGTGAGTCTGATTCAATATAAATTGTCTACTGGTATTTCAATTTTAATCATTGACTTCCAGAACAATCGTGGTGGCCTCACTATATCAATGTATCCCATACATCCCAAGCATACTTTTATTCCTAATATCAATAGTTTAAAGGATAGATCCCAAGATCCACCTTCATACATCAAAAATTAATTCCATCATTATATCTATATGAGTGTCAAACTAGTATCTCACACCATTATTCTTTGACACAATATCCATGATGATTCATTCAATGTCGAGTATAAACATGTTGACACAAGGCTCATAAGAAGAAATGGAAATATATCACTTTCTAACCCAAAAAATAGATTTTGAGGAATCCTATAAAATAATAAGACATAACTAGAAATAAAAGAAAAACATATCATGGTATTTATGAGTTCCCATTACCATTACTGCTTTCTTAACCCCATTATAAATACGAATATGTTCAGGATCCAGGGGGAAGTCACTAAAATATATACCCGACCATATTTACTTAATTTTATTTACCTTACTAATAGTTAACCGAATTTAGGTCACTGGGTCAATAACAGATAGAGGAATCCTAAATGGGATCACTTTTAAAATATATTACTATCATTTCAAAATCCATCCATCAAAACCAATCATTCATCCTTATAGCTTCATAAGAAAAATTTACCTCAATTGACCCATGAAAAAATAGTAACAATATAAATTCTGTAAAATTAAATCATGACTTTTCTCCAAAACCAACATCCAGTTAGGTAGGTCCACTCAACTAAAAAATCTATTATAATTAAAGGGTCCACCTGCATTAAAAAAAATTATCACTTATGTGGGTGGATCACTAACACTAAATCCAGCATAAAAATATAACTAGCTTCATGGTGCCTCAGAGTTTTTAACATATCCCACTTTTCAAAAAATCATAAGTAACTAACATAACCTATTGGTGTTGAATAATGAATAATATAAAAGGGACACTAAATCATACATACATAGTGTACACTATGGATCACCCCTGAGGGTATTCGATTTCATAAATCATCACTAATCTATCATGGCCCCAAGAACTAGTGACCAAGGAAAAAAATCTCAAGTTCCCAATGGTCATCGTGGCACATGGAACATCATACAGTTCAATAGAGTTACAATAATTTATCATTTACATATAATAATTCTTAATTTAAAATTAAGAAATTAACTTACTAAAATGATGTGTTTCTGTATATAGAATGACACAATATACAAGATTCATAAATAATACATCATTTAATAAAAATATTATTTAAAAAAACTTTCCCCATAAATAATATATAATTAATTTAAAATTAATTTTAAAACACATCCCACATGAACACAAAAACATTATCTTATATGTCATATTATAAAGAAAGGGTAAATCCCTTCACAGTACAATTCATTTACTTATTTATATGTATAAATAAATAAATAATTTAATTCAATTAATTAATAATTTATTTTAATTAAGCATTACCCCAAAATAGCTTACCCGATATTCCATTACACAATAAGCACGACCTATTACAAATTAATTGACTATAGAGTACTCTTGGCCTATTACAAGGAAGAAACCATAAAAACATAATATATATCCTAGTTATTTTTATTTATATATAAATATAATATAAATTAAGATAAAAGGAGACACACCATCACCATAATGAAATTTTGAGACCTGAGGATGTTTTCTCTGGATTTATATCATCTTAGCACCCTAAAATATAAAATAATTTATGTTGATTACACTATGTTCATGTGTAACTTTCACAACGACATAAACTAGATAATGATGAATATGAAGGAAACAATGTGTAAAATAATAGAGGAACAATTGAGTATAATTCTTTATAATTATTTTTTGAAAATTCATCCCAACCAAAAAACTCAACGATATGGGATATATTTGAACAAAATAGAAGAATATAATTTCGTACATGATATGACTCAAGATGATATAGGAGGAAACAGTTAAAAAAACCCTTTGTATATAATGTTAGTTACCCTTTTATGTACCTCTCCGATGATCGGGTGGAAAATGCAATCTTTCTGTTGTTACTAATCAAACAACGACTAATCTTTGGTTTTCAAATTAATTCATGGGGTATCCTAATCCACCTAGACCAACTATAATATCAACATGACCCATATAGTCTATCTAACAAGCATAAATTCATGTATAATTATTCGAATTTTATTATTCCACCATCTGTAATTGCATTCTGAATACCATTTTATTTTCTGGCCCCTCATCAAAATGAAAAACTCACATTCCTATTGATTTTTAAACACCCCACAAAAAATTGTATTACAAAGGATGTTTAGAAGCAGGATTTACAAGGAAAAAAACAAAAGATCTCGAAATGAGTTTGAAATAGGGATGTGGAATTAGAAATAGATATTCTCAATAGTTATCTCTTTTGATAAAAATGTAATTTTTTTATATTATAAAATTATTTATAGTGGTATTAAAATAATGAAATTTCATAATGTCTGTGAAAATAATTTATACGAGTAAAAACATGATGTTCTTTGAAGAATGTGTTAGTCAATGTTAGTGGGATTTAATGTGGAGGATACATTTTTAAAAGTGTAGTGGTTATAATTGTGATTGGATCCATGTGGATTTTCTTTCAATGGAGATCATAAGATAGTGTAACCAGATAAAATAGTTAAGATATAATTTATATTATTGATGGATTATATTTTCCATATAAATTATGTGATAAACATTATACTTGTTTTTTTCTTAATAAAATAGTATTACTATTACCCCTATAGAGAATGGAAGGCTTTGAACTACATAAAATACATTTTTTGTTTGTTTAGATTAATTTTTCAACAATTTACTTGCAATAGTTCATTCCATAGTCAGTATCCATGTGTTTGTTGTTGTGTGTTGTGTTGGGTATATTTTTTATTTTATTTTACTATATAAAATATATGTAGGATATTTATGGATCATTGTTTAGATTTTTTATGTTAATGATGATAAATTCTAGTAATTCATTTTTTTAATCAAAACCAATAATAACTTAGGTATTTATATCAAATGATTTAGATTCTCAATTACATTTAATGTACAAAATAAATGAATTATAATTATAATTAATGATTTTATATATTATACATAAGAAATAAATTGAGTTAGGTGACAAACCATTTTATAAAATATTGAAATGATACATAGATTAGTTTAGTAAAATAGTTAATTTTATTTATTATCAAATTGATAACATATTATATTTTTAATTAGTTTGTTATTCTAATATATTTTAGGTTCATTTTATAACTATGAGGAAATTTAAGAGAACTCACATAACTCATAATATATGTTATAAGTTTAACAAAATGATATGTTTTTCATGTCACTGTAAAATATGGTTGTATTAATTAAATTTTCTTAATTGTATATGGAGAGGTAGATTTTTTATAATTTTATAGATAATATATATTATCTTTATGTATTCTGATTCATTTAAAATATAATATTATTGAATTGAGGTAACTTTAGGAGAACAATTTGAGTATTTCATTGAGTAGACACCTTGAATATAGATTTCAGAATGTGGTTTATAGATTTTTATGAATTATACATTTTTATAGAGTAGTAAAATTCTAGTATTTGAATACAACACTATAAATTTCATATAATTTGTATAATTTAAAATATTTTATATATAATGAATTTTTTCCTATTATTAATTAACAGTTGAAAATATTTTAGATATTATTGATGTATGGGATGTAATTAAATAATAATAATTTAACATAAATAGATGTGGTATATGGTGTTTTAATAAATTTTCAATACATAAAAATTATTAATTATTTTAATTACTTGAGTTAATATCATTTATTATATGTTTTCTTTGGTAATGGGTGATGATATATATTATTGTTATATCATATGTGAAATTTTATTATCTATAATGATTTTTAGGGAGATATGAGGGACTAATGGAAAACAATTAATTTTTATTATTTCCATAATTTTGATGATATATAAAATAATTCATTTGGAAAATAATTAATAAATCCTTAGTGATGAATAATATCACAGTATAATCATTGGGTTTTAGTGATTAACTTATTTTAATAATTCAATAACCTAAAATATAATTTCATTTTATCAGTCCTAAAAAATATTTATTAAATGGATTTAAAGAGTTATGTTGCTGAGATTTTGTTTATATACTGGTCCTCAATCCTCATAATCAAATTATCGAGATATGGATTTATATATAAATGTGAAATTTTATATGTACAGTTCGAAATTCAAATTATATATTAAAATCAATATGAAGTAAAATCATTGTGAAATTGATATTATTATATTATTTTTTATATTTTGGTAATAAAGTATCATACAAAATGTTACTTTTTCTCTCAAAGATGAATCTAATGGCATTATCTATTTTAATCATTGAAGCAAAATTAAAAGAATATATTAGAATCAATTAATATTCTAATAGGGTGATTCCAAATAAATTATAATTTTTTTATAAAACATAGAACCCATTAAATTTGTTTTCATAAATCAAGAAAACACAAATTTAAACTAATGAAAATGTACTATATCAATTAATATAGCATCAGAAGAATACTCCCAAAAAAAATATCAAGTTCTATTCAAGGAATATTTAATCATCATTTACATCATGAATATAATATTCAATAACCAAAAAAATAGAGTTTTAGATTATTTTTTTCTTTAGAATTTGATTCCCATCATATTAATGATCCACATTCCTAAAATAATACTAGAAATATAGTTCAATATGATTAAAAATGAATATCATGAATTAAAAAAATTAAACTCGAAGTTGTTATTCATAAAATCCATAATCATTAATAGATTATATTTTTATATTATAAGTAATGAAAAACTAATATTACATTTATTTTCAATGAAAATTTACCCTTTTGAATATTATATTTATTTGTAAATAATAAATTTTACTCAAACAATAAGTAAATATGTGGAAAATTGGATTGAAAAATAATGTTGAATATGTTGTTTCATGACGCAGATTGTTCATACATAGGTATTACATGTTTTTCAATAAATAATCATTATATTACACCATACATGCCTGATGAGTGCAATAACATAGTTAATTTTTCAATATGGACCACACTATAATTAATTCAATGTAAGATAGTTAATATATATTGTAATGACCTTCCACTATTTTACAATTCAAAAACATACCCTATAAAATACCATTATTCATATCCATTAAATAGATAGAAAAGAATGGGTGAATCATGTGTCCAATAAGGGTAATAATAAGAAATATCCATCATTGACTATATGATATAACAATATAACAATAATCGATTGTTATCCATACATAGACAATAAATACACATCCCAACCATTCATATATCATAAAAAAGGTTTACTCAAGTAAATTATATCAATTCATTTAACATGGTATAATAAAATAATAAGAATCATAAATCAATCATGAACTACAATTTTTTCATAAAACAACCGAGCCATCATATATTTAGAAAAATATTTCATTTGTCTATGTTATCTACAAGGAACATAATGATAGTAGATTAGGGGTCATCTTCTAATTCCCATAGGGGATCCAGGATGACGTATTTCCCAAAGAAGATCATGATTTCCATGTTTTCCATAGTGGACCAGGACGTAGGTGTTGATCATTGTTGATCAATTCCATCAACATGTTTCATATCATTATCTCCTGAGATATAAAACATTAGAATATGAATTGGAGGTATGTAAAGGACCCACCCATAAAATCTAAACAATTAGAAAAAAGTCCAAACAAACATAAAAAATTTATCACATTGCAACCAATAAAATTAGATGATATTGAAAAACACTTCATCATATCATAACCTATGAAAGAGATATGATTTAATAATAATTCCATCATATCATTAGTTCATGTGATTTTTATATATAATCTAGTATCATAATAATATTTCCATATTATGACCAGTGGAAGGGAAATATGTTTCATAAATAACTTACAATCATAATCATAAACCATTCTGAGAAAGAATATAAATTTTAGCATTGGTTTTTATCCCCACTAAAATATATGTTCCATATTAGACTATCATCATAGTTGCATAATTTGTTCTAATGTAAAATCTCATTGAATGTTTTTAGTAATATTACATTTCTTTCTAATAATTTTTTATAAACTCATATAATAATTTTAAAATAATTTTCATTGAATATACATTTAAAAATAATGGATGATTTAAACTCCATTTGAATTTTTTTTAGAAATATATAATATTTTTATTTAAAAAATACTCTTTCAAAAATACATATTTATGAAAAAAAAATTATTTTATAAAATTGAAAATAAATAAATAATTGTTAGAAGAATATAATTGTTTTGATTTTAGGAAATTTCATTTGTTTTGTACCCATTTAAATAATTATTATGTTTTCTTATTTGAAAATAATCCAAAAATACATTATTCGAAAAAAAGAAGATGATTACTTTCAATTTATTTTATTTAATATGAGCAATAAGTGACATATTTAATCATGGAAATAAAATTAAAAATGTATTTTTGAAAAAAATTGGAAGCACAATGTATTTTGGCCAAAGTGAGACATAAAAAAGATTTTTATTAAAAAATGTGGATTTGAACTAATGAGTAAATAACGACTTTTGATTATTGGAGAAATATATATTTACAATAATAACCAAAGGATAACGATAATATCATATTTTCATGATAATTTCATTATATTATTTCTTTTTTGAAATTATATACATGAGAGATCATGATAAATGATGATATTTTAATATTAAAACACTAAACATTTGGTAGCTTTTCATCATAATCCCCACAAAATTATAAAATTAAATAAAAAATATAATAAAATTTTAATAAATAGATTCATTACATTAGTGATCAATGGTTCTATATATACATATCAAGTCGAATATTTGGGTATAACATAACATATTCCTTAATAAATAAAAATTATGAAAAAAATACCTTACCGATTGGGTATATGCTGAATCATAATAACCAATTAAAAATAATGTGAAATGTAACATTAAATATCATTAATAGATGAAAATTCGTGATAAAACCTCTCAAAGTGTTAGTATATAAACCATGAAAAATAAAAGAGTGGTGAATTTTCATATGAATCCCAGAAAAAAATGGTAGATTAGAAAACTGATACCATAATTCCTGAATCACATAATACCAATTGAAATATATATTTAATATCTATAAGTATATTTTAAATCTATTATCAAATAAATTTATATTTATCATAACACATATTATTTTCTTATGACCTTTTATTATATATTTATTAACAATCCCATGTTAAAATTACATTTTGGGTAATAACATTATATCTATTGTATAATAATTAATTTGTTATTTTTGTTCCCCTTAGATTAATAACATTTTCTTATTATATATTAATTTATAAATTATATATATTATATATATATTATTTATTTATAGTAATCAATAAAATTTAGTGATAAAAAATGAAATTCATTATTCATTGAGATTGTAGGTCTTACGTATGCCTGAATGTTATGTCCATTTTCTTGTAGGATCAAATTAAATACTTTTAAATGATATTTTTTCATCAAGAATAATTTTAGAGTATTATACACCAAATATTATCATTAATCAAATTCATGTTACCTTCTATGTAAAGCGTGAATGAATCACCTCGCATTATGAGGAAGTAGTCCAGTATACACATGAGTGAAGTTATCATATTCCACCAATTTTGATATTATGAATGTATGTGTGAGAAAATAATTATCGAATTATAAAATATAAAAAATATCACATATAGAAAATTAATACATCATCATTTATATCCTCTCTATTTGGTAATAGAAAGCCAAACAACATCGGTTATTGAGGGGATAGTCTATTGTATAGATATAAAATGTTTTTATAACTGATTTAATGGATGTTATGATGGTTTATAGTCATCAAAATAAAAAAAATATCATTATATGGATTGTAAATTTTTTATATTTATTTATGGAATAATAATAATTTAAGAAGATTCTGGAAAAAATATAATAAAAATGATAAATGAAAAAAATTAACTCTTTAAAAGGTATCCTTCGTATGTTGGAAAAAATCGTTATTATGAGGCATGTTTATCCAATATATCACAATAAAGACGAGATTTGGGAGTATGTGATGTTATTTTGGTATTTATATTCAATAAGAAAATGGTTTTTTGTTTTTAATAAAAGAGGATATGGTGTGGCCTTTTAAAATTGTTGTCAGTGGAACCCTTGTCATTTTTTAAATAATAAATTCCACCAACATTTTATTTAGGTCACAAGAATCCCATAATATAAAATTTTAAATAATATAATATTTATTTTCTAAATATGTATAAAAAATGTACATTTTCATTATTGGGGTTATTTTTAACCCATTTCATTTTATATTAACTCTCCAATAAACCCATTTATAAATTATCCACACCCATTTATTTTTATTTTTTTCAATAACTAATTTAGAAGAAAAACTGTTGATGTTTTTGGATAATATAAATTATTTTCATTCAAAATTTTTTATCAATTGTTTCAATTTAAATTCATATTTTTGGGAAAAAATTTATAGAAATTAAATCATGTATAAAAGATGAGAAATATGGTTTTCAAAGAGAAAATGTTCAAAAGTGTGTAATGATTATATTTAAAAAATCAATATGAAAAATATTATTTTGACCAATATTGGATTAATTTATATATTATTGATAATATATTAATTTAAAATAAATTTAATATACAAATTAACATTGTAAATAATTTAAATGAAAAATAAATCTTCAATTAAATTTCAAGCTTTTATATGTACTCATCAAAAAAAATTATTCATTCTATGAATAACATAGCCTTTAACAATAATATATATTTAAAATTAAGTTTTAATTTTTTTTTATTATTTTATAAAATTAGTTTTATAAAATCATTCCAATTAATTTTGTTACTTTACGAAAAAATTAACAAAAAATTAATAGTTATTTTTTAAACAAAATATTATTAAATAATATAAATTATTTTTTAAAAATAATGCAATAATTATTAATTTATTTTTTTTATATAAATGTATTATAATTAAAATTTTAAATTTAGTAATTACTATTTTGATGGATATATTAAAATGAATATATATAAATAATAATATTAATAATATATTATGGTTTATTAAAATTTGTAGTTGTGTGTAATACTAGACGAATGTTTTGTTTCATTGAACATAAGATAAGCTCGATTTTATGTATAATGAAAAATATAATAAATAATTGATTTATTAGAAAAAAATTTACAAACTAGGATGGTGTTAAATTATACACCCTTAATATTAATATGACATTCGAAATTTTTCAATTTGGTGCCATGAACTAATGGTACTAATACTATATTAAATTGTCAGATTGCAATGTATCTTCCTCGAGGTAATGGTTTCATTCAAACATTAATCAATTGGGTCGTTTTTTTTATAACAGTCTCTAACCAAAAATGAATCTTTATTAGTTGTTCAATCTACAAAATATCCCCATGGTATAACTTCTGAGTTGAGTACATGTGAAAGATCATGCATGAACGTCCTCAAGATATATACAATAGGACACGTCTTGAATATAAGATTGATTTATTTGAATCACCAATTGATTGGATAAAATCATTGTATGACCCATTATTTTAATGGTCCAGTATATCTAAGAATTATATTTATGCTATTCCATTAATGGAGAAATTCATTGAAGGAACTTCTCACCAACTTCCAATTTCAGACCACATTAATGATTGTCATTGTAACATTTCTATTTAATTTTCATACTTATTAGATGTTTCAAAAAATTTCTAACCTTCCCTTCTATATCATTTGTTTTACCAGGTCCCAATATCCTTATTTCATCAATTTCGATCGATTACTCTTTAGTTCTACACTTCTATCCATAATGTGATCCATTATGAGCCATCTGAATGGTCTAGTGAGCTCAATTAATAAATAAACTCTACATGAGGAATTTTTTGATCCCAATAACATTTTAAATCGATAGAAACATATATTATCATATCCTCTAGGTTTTTAATTAATCTCTCAAAATGACCATATATTTATGTATGGTACACTGTGATTAAACTCTACATCATATTATCGGGTTTTTTAAGGATTTCTAAAACCATTCAGTTAAACACAGTATTCCAATAAAATATAATTTAATGTGGTAATCCATAAAAACATAACACTTATTTATTATACATTATCTTGTGAAAATATAATGATAAAAATTCTATGATATCAATAAAGTGTGATGACATAATAATGTGATAGACTATAACCTATAACTATCTCAATATCAGTGGTAATATAAACCCTATAGGTTACCATTATCATTATTCATATATCAAAAGACAATGAATTATTTCTTCCAAAAATAAATATTTCACAATATTCAAAACAAGAGTGTAACATTTCCATATAGTTCTCTTAAAATATCAATTATCATTATAATCATCCATCATATAAAACCTTAAAAGGTTTGATAATAACATTGACCATATGAATAACATTGAACTCATAAATCCCTTGCGGTATCCATAACACTTATATTAAAATTAAATGTAGACATATAAACTTAAAATTATATATATATAGTGATAATGACAAGACATTGGACTAAATTATGAAAAAATTTATTTTCACAGGCTTTATTCAAAATACATTAAATTGGAATTTTATAACTAACCAAGGAATGATATGTTTACCCAATTTATCATGATTCACTTCATCCATTATGATTTCATATGATTTATCATTAGCCTCATTCTTTATATTTTATTGTGACATATCATCTACACTGTCACTTATTTTAGGGAATCAATTAAAAAAATATTATTTCTATAAATTTTATGAAATCAATTATTGGTGGTTCAGTAGGTGTAATCATCTTTTCTTCTATTTTATTAAAATAAAAATTAAATTCATTTTGACATTCATAGATATTATGAAATTTCATTACACACTTAATGAATCTCCCAATCAAATTCAACAAATTCAATCGATACATCTCTCCACATTTTTGGTAGGCATATATATGGAATCTCGTTGCACAATGTTATTTATTTGATTCTTCAATAGAATATATTTTATGTATCTTACAAAGCCTTGGGAATGATGGGAATATACAATATCCAATTATACCTTTAGTGCACATCAAATTAGTTATTCACAAATACTAGCATATCTTATGGATGACTCCATTCATATACTTGGTTTAATGATGCTAAATAATGAATCAACCACTCTTTAAAGTTGGACGATAATACAATAAGTTTACTTTTTAGGACTTATAATATTTAATCCATATATACTAATTGAATAATTATCATTTTCATTTTCCTCATGGAAACCCATTACTCTCATCAAATGAGGAATCCAACGAAATGACATTTTAAAAAATATGTTAATAATCTAATTGAAATCAAGTGAGTCAATTTATTTATGGTCCCTAGTATTCATTATAGGAATCCACCAGTGATCCACTTATCCTTATAAATGATTGATAACCAAAATGATTTTTTTATATCCTGAACATAATATAATAGAAATATCATTTCAGTGGTATTAACCCATTTCACAACAACTAGTGAATTTATGGTACCACATATAGAAGGGGCATATTGCTTCATAAAGGAATCAACTGGATATTATTCCTTAATTTTCTTGTTTATATGTTCAACATGATTCATAGGATGATAAATTTGTTTCATAATATCAATAAAAAATTTCATTCTATCTCTATAATGATTGGTTTCATAGGATTATAATAATTTTATTTCCATCACAATCAGTATTAACATAGTTCTGTCAACTTCCAATCATTTACTAAAACCAGAAATCATATCCTGAGAAACACTAATAATTTGGGAAATGTAAATAAATAAAAACAATAATATATATTATATATAAAAACATATTTTTAGACAAAGTACCTTTAGGTATATACATGTAAATTAATTGAAATCATTTCTTTTAATACTTTATAAATGTTTTGTAATATATCTTAAATTTCTAAATCATAAATCCATGGTGATTTAAACATGGTCTATTAAAATATGTATTGTCATGAAATAGGGGACAATTGAGTAAATATCAATTATATCATTTTAGTGTTTTTATCACTACATTATTTTTATTATAGCTAAATCCCCTTGTAGTATCAAGACAATAATGTTATTACATTAAAACAACTTATTGATTCTTGACCAAAAGTAAATGATACTTTCATATACGTTTAATCATCATTCGTATTATTAGTAGATACATATATAGACATGTCATTTTAAATATCCCTAGGTATTTTACTAATTTTTTATCATCCTGGTTTGAATATTTTATAAAAAAATTAATTTTTTTACAAAATATAGAGACCCAAGAACCTGATACTTGAATATTAAATCTTTTTAGATGAATGTTAGAAGCATTACACAATCAAAAAATTGAGGACCACAATAGTATATTGTCTTTGGAATCATGGATGAAAATATTATAAATTCTATGAAATATCATAAATATAGGACATAATGATCTTCCTATTATTTACTCTTTAAAAACATAACCTACTAAAGAACTATATTTATAACATGGGTATGTTAATACTAATCAAGGATGAGTATAGATTCTTAGTAGGGTATATAATAAGAGATATCAATATTTTATTATATGAAATAAGAAAAAAATTGCATTTGGGATAAAAAAACATAAATGAAAAAGTTCCTACCCAACCATCC
Source organism: Viscum album (assembly GCA_963277665.1). Classification (NCBI taxonomy): domain Eukaryota; kingdom Viridiplantae; phylum Streptophyta; class Magnoliopsida; order Santalales; family Viscaceae; genus Viscum; species Viscum album. The sequence goes on from OY728142.1 coordinate 1,708,505,292, forward strand.
AATGATCATAAAATAGATCTGCAGATGAAAACACTATCATTTCTGAATACACCTACTAATAGAATAATAACCAAAAAAATCTACCCTGATCCATAATATATTATCCAAAAACGGTGTAAATATTCTAGATACAGAAATTCATTTTATATGTCATGGTAAACTACCAAGGCCATCATCATAATGTATTCAATATGATCACTCGTTCACATAGTAGATCATAATAAACCTGTTTCCAATAATATATTTGGATACAAATGTTTTCCATGTTGGATTAGAGTGAAACTACTTTCAGAAGTTGATAAGACTCACATGTTTCATTTAGGGGACAAAGTCATTTGAATAGATTTCCATCAATATATCATGATATATAAAGCTTAAACTACTACATTGAAGGAAAATATAGTTCCAAACCATTAAATAATTAAATTTATACCCTATGATGCCACAATATCGTAAACAATTCAACAAAGTATTATTACAATGTGAAATGGGATTTATGAAAAATAAATCATATAACATACTATAGAAAAATGAAATGTTTTGAAATTTATTTCTTCATTTCATCATTAAATTACCAATGGATAAATAAGTGGGATTCATAATGATTTTACCATCCTATACCTTGTATGAGAAGTGTTATTCATAAACATCATTCAATTATTAACATTAACCATTCATAGAAATAATAAACATTATATTATTGGTTCATATCCTCATTAAATCATAAATTATGTAAAACGTTTTCACATCATATGGTGAATTAATTATAGAAATAAATCACTAATAATAATTCTTAAGGATGTTAAAAATTCACTGAATATCAAATTTTTATATTTCATAAAATAATATTAAAATAATTTTCCTTCAGAGTAATATTGAAAACATACAATTTCTTCTTATAAATAATTAGAAACAATTCCTGGGGAAGATACCAATTCTTGTTTGAAAAAAATGTTTTTAAATGGTATGTATTTATAAAATCATATTTTTTTATAATTGAAATTAGAAATTATAAACTATTCTTGAATGAAAATAATCATGCAGTGGAAGATAATTTTTTTATTCCAAGATTATTTAAACTAATATTACATTCACATTTTTGATAAAAATTTGAATTTTTTGGAAAATGATAAGTTGTGTTCTTTTCAAAAATGTTTTATAAAGTTTAAAATGATAAAAAGATCATTTTAAAAAAAAGTTTTCATAATTTGTAAAATATATTCAATTTTTTTCATAAAACAAGGATTTGGAAATGAAGTGGTTATCAATATAATGTCTATATAATAAAATGTTTTCTTGATAAAGGGCGTTGAAATATGGAGAATATAATGAGATAAAGGGAAGGGAAACTATAAATATATTCCATAAATAACTAGTAGATAATAAATTAACATAGTTTCATTAGAGGTTGGTAATATGATTTAATTATTGGAATATTAATTATGAGAAATCCTGATAAACGATGAGATTGTAAAAAAAACATTATTAACACATCAGTAACCTTGATTCCTACGAAAAAAAAATATTAAATGAAACATATATTATACAGATGAAAAATAAAATCAAGATATTATGTGTCATTCGGTCAATATATACAACTCATAAATTATGGATACGTTCAAAACATAAAATTTGTCTAAAAAATAAATAATTGTGGCAATTACCACTTACAACATTAGTGACTTTTGAATTGTATTCCAAAAATAATGCATTACATTTAATTATATATTAAATATTTGTGAAAATAATAGTATTTATTACATAAAATTTTAAATGGGTATTATATACACCAAAAAATATGAACACATGTGGAATTTACTTATGCCTCATGGAAATAAAAGAAAGAGTAGTAATGTTTTACTTTATGTCATGACATCCATCATAAAAATTAAATATTAATATATAATTAATATAAATTTATTATAAATATATTTATGGACAGTATTTATATATATTGTGCCATATATTATATTCAAATTACTCTTTTATAAACATTTTATTAATAATTTCATGTTAAATTTATGTATACGGTAATAAACACCTTATAAATATTATATGATTTGACTTATTATTTGGGGTCCAATTGGACGGATCATGATTTAATAATCCATATATTGTAAACTATGATATTAATATCATATATATTAATTATTTATTTATTTAGGTTAATTAATACAATCTAGTGATAGAAAATTAATTATATTCTTCATGGAAATGGTAGGTCAAGTTTATGCATGAACAATGTTTCAATATTTATGTAGGATTTAATTAAATAATGTTAAATGAGATATTATCATTACATAATCATGTTTATTTTAGAAATACAACATTTTTTTATAAAAAAATATTAATTAACTTTCATGTAACACGTGATCGAATCACATTAACTCCTGAGGCAGTAGTCTGTAATATACATGAGAGAGGTTATCACATTCCCACAATATAAAACATATGATGGTATGTGTGATATATAAATTTTATTAAAATAAAAAATATCACATATATACACATATATATATATATTAAATATTTTATTATATATAGCCTTGATAGTTGGTAATGGAACAACGATTGACATCAGTTTGTGAGGTGGCAGTCTGCCATACACACAAACGATTATTTTGTAAACCATTCAATAAAAGTGGATATAGATTATGGATATTACATTAATATACCTACATCTCAAGGTAAGAATTATAATATTGTTATTATATAATACTATTTTAATAAAATATTTATGATGTGGAAGAATATATATAACAAAAATTGTTTTTTGTGATCATTAACTCTTCTTCAGGAATCATCCTCATGTTTGCAAAAAAATACATCATTGGATGGATTTGAATATAAAATAAGGATTAAATGATTATAGGATGGAAGAATAGAAGTCATTTTTTTGGTTTTAGATGATCAAAATGTGTTTGATGGTGTGAAGAATAGTGGCGAAGCGGTGGATGTTTATAAGTGTTGGTAGGGGAACAAATGTAATATTTCAAAACAAAGAATTCCATCTATATTTTTTTCAGGACACAAGGATCCATTAATAATCCATTATTGAGACTAAAAAGGTTATGTTATAATTATTTCTATAAAAATAATTTTGAATAAGTTTTGGTTTATTTTAAACCCTTTTAAATTTAGTTTAACACCCCTAATAACCCCATTTATACCTTAAAAATGAAATTGATTTTTACTATTTTCACTATCCATTTTGGTCATAAATTAAGTTTGAATTATTAAATAACATATGTTATTTTTTTCTTAATATGGAATATATTTTCCAAACTTGACTAAAAAATTGAAAATATTAAATTTATAATTATTCCCATAAACTCGATGAGAATGCATGTTCTCATAGAGTAAATGTTTAAGTGTTTTTATATGTGTTAAATATAAAAATTATTTTGAAAATTATTAAAATATCTTATGTTGGAATAATATAAAAAAATTATGAATAATTTTATTATCAAAAAAATTATAATCAATTTAAATTATAATATAGTTTTCAATAAAAATATCGTATTTTTCATTATTCTTAAAAAAATTAAACCTTCAATAAAAATAAAAACATTCTCCCTAATATAATTTTGTAAATATGATTTCAAATATGAGTATAAGTTTATCATTTAAATATTTTATAAAATTCAAATTTTTTAAATTTTATTCCCAAAATGAAAATAATTATTATAAATATATATATTATTGAAATTTTAATTGAGTTATCAAAATATTTACTGTTTTAAAAATTATTATATATATAAATATATTATTCATAATAATTAAAAATTATTTATTTCCATTTTAATGGCTATGATTTAGCATCCGCTTCTAAAAATCAATTTTAATAATATATCACATTTTTTAAACATGGTGTTTAGTGTAATGAAATATGAACATATTGTTAAATAAAATACAATATATAATCCATATTACATGTAATGTATAATATAAATATGAACAACTTTATTTAATGAAAATATTTAATAATATCTCAGGGTGTGACATTATTGATCTCGGTAATAATATTATCAATTTTTTTTGTGACTAAAATTAAATCTCAAAACTAATAATATATATTCATTGATCCATCATTAATTTTTTTTGAATATTTCAATTGGTACAACAAATGGTAAATAATGGGTTCATTACTTATTTTTCAATGTTATAGGAATTTTAAATTATTCTTCTCTAACACAACATGTTCAATATTATTCATATTTATTAATATGTATCATGAAAACAGAATAATTTTCATTATTATATAGTTTTATTGAGGAGATATATGATATGGTAGTTTATAAATTAATAAAAAAAATTAAAAAAAATATTAGAGTATATTTTAATATTATGTCTTCCATAATAATACTTTTCTTACAAATGGTTTTGGTGAATTATTATACGGGGGATACACTATGAAAACCACATGATATAGTACTTATAAAATAAAAAAGAGTGCACACGATTTCCTCTTAGGAATATTTTTAATTTTTATCATCTAATATACCTATAAAAATGTTTCTTATAAGAAAATACATCTATAATATTAAATGAAATTCTAATAGGATAATTTTGTTAATTTTTTTGATCGGTACTAATGAAATATATCATAATGAATTTTTTTTATTTACAGAATCCACATCCCCACATGAAATAATCACTATATTTCAATATAGTATATATTTTCACTAATATTGTTAAAAAAATTAAATATATAATGAATTTTATAGATCTATAATGACATGTTTTTTCCAAATTTATTATATTTTTAATATAAGTTATCTAAACTACATTATTATGTACAATTATCTGTAACTTTATGACTACCCATTACATAAATTTAATATTAGTACAACATTATTAATGTTATATTATTTTAACATAAAAATTGCATTATTTAAAAAAATTTCAAAAAAAATATTATATTCTAATTGATTAAAGGACCCGCTATATGTTGTTGGACGATATTTCATGAATTTTTCCATCATAGATTCATCATTAGGTTTAAATACTGATATTATTGTTTAATATTATTATTTAGTTCTATAAATAGAGTAATCCCAAATATAATATACATGATATACTCTTCATACCATCCTAATTTATAAGAATATTTCTGAATTTTCAATGTTAAATATTGTGATTTATATAGTTATTATTATTAATTTTATATCATTTAATTAATCGCTAAATCCCCACATCATAATCTTATTGAATAAATATACATTTATCACTTATTCAACAATGAAAAATGAGATTAACCAAAATTGGATACATCATTTTACATTATTTTACTTGTTATATCGGTACTAAAACAAACTAATTGATAATAAAAAATTTCTAATTTTTGAGAGTCATTATTTATCAATACATTTTAACATATATTTCCTTACTATTGTTATATTTTTAAATCTAAAAAAATCAATTAATTATAAATATTATGAAACTTTTGAAACAAAAAATGTGATATCTGATGTTTTAAATGTTGCAAACCACTTTTACTAAGAATTGGTTATTTATCATTTGATTTAAATCATTTGGGAAACATGACATTAGGAAAATAAAATTATTAATGAAATAGAATCAAGATATTACAAGTTATAATCATAAGGCATAATATAATAGTCTTAAAATATTAAATTAAGGGGTATAGAATATAAAATTATAAATATGAATGTATATCATATTTAAATACCTGAAAAATATATATAAATATAAATAATATATGCTTATAACATATAGAATTTTGGGACATATATATTAAAAAATCATTTAAAATGTCAACGTTCTAAACCAGGACCATTGTAGCATCAATAATCGAGATCTGGTAAGCACCATATGATATAGAGACCCACTGACAACAGGTGAACCTCCCAATATTTCATAGGGTACTGATTCGTTGTGAGGGTTTGGATTTTGAAAATAGATAGAATATACTCTATCTACATAAATGATAAAAATAAGTAGAGTAGAAATCCTAAATGTTAAACATATCAAATAATGATGAATAAACAAAAAAAAAAGAAAAAATGGTAAAAATAAAAAAAAAGACATAAAAATCCCAAAAATATAATCAAATCACCCAAATGCCTATCACACATAAACATGAAAAAATAAAAACAATACACCTGTTATACTAAGTGGAACAATCCATTCTTTTTCAAATTCATTCACCCTCATATCCATGAATCCATTCAACCACTGAATACAAGGATTTAGAAATTATTCATATCCCTATTACTAAATCATGAAAAATAATTTCCATGCATGTCTGAGAAGCCCCCTAAATGGTACGAGTATGATCATTTTCTCCCACTATCGATAGTGTCCCTAAAACATTCCTATATATATGAGTGAACAATTATTAAAATAAAAGATAAATAAATATGTAAACATAATCTATAGCGATCATCATAAAATGTTGACCACTTTTTTTACATCATATATTTATAGAGGTGAATGATGTACACTATGTATTACACAATCTTAACACCATTTTCCATCAACCCAATTGCTTTCTATATTGTGATACGTTCTTAATAATTTATACAAATATCCAAAACAAAAAACTGAATTTTCCACATATATTTTTACATATTGTTCATTAAAAAATATATCAAACTGGGTCACACTCCTATCATCATATTAATAGATAAAATAATCACAACACATTGAGAATACATTTCAATTCGACATCCTAATGCACCAAGATTTTCTAGGTATTCCAATGATGTAGTAGTCCATTAAATATATGGACAATATTTCTATCAAAATAATCTCAATTATAAAACATACCTTCCATCATCTAGTGGTCAATATCATATCATGGAATTTTTCATTGGGCATATGTCACTAATATAATTATTATAAATCTGATTAGTAGTTCAGAATGTCCTATGACCTAAATAAGTAAAACATCTATCTCTCTACCAGAAAAATTTTATATCACTGACATATTACTAGTGAATCACATCACCATATATCAAATGACAATAATCACCCTTGTGTCATAACACAATATCACACACTACCCATAAACATATTCAACTCTCTAATTATGTATCCAATCACAATTAATGTACCATCAAAACATCTTACAGAACATTCCACCATTCCTACTACCACCTTACCTCCCTCAGTCATTATACCCAAATCTATAAAACATTTACCCAACCTTGAAAACATTAAGACGACATTATACAACATAGATGTCTACAATTATACCCACATCCAATGAGACTTTTAGTAATTTTATAAAAATATAAAGTGATAAAATTCCCTTCCACTATGGTGAATTATTGATCTAATAAGAAATAATATTGAGACACATGATCCAATATTTAAATTCCTAGGGTCCTTACTCATTCTAAAATAAATTAGGATGTCAATACTAGGACTCACAAATCAAATATTCCATAGATGGATTATCTTCCTATGATATCTAATAAAATATTTTTATTATCCAAAATATGATTAGCCATTGCAGCTCATTAAATGATTTCATTAGGTAATGTAGACACTATGGATGAATCACCAATACCAGAAACTCTTCCTATGGTATATTATCACCACCCCCTTTATGTGACCCATTTTGTGAATTTTTTCAGTATCACATCATTTCTCTCTTAATTCCCTAATAGATGTCATTGATGTTGTATACAATTAAGAATCAAATATATTTCTTCGTATATATATTAGAATATAGATATTTATGTAAGTGTAGTTATTTATATTAGGAGATTTTTATAACCCATACACTTCTGTTGACATACCACTGACTCAATATTTTAGTCATAGGGATCCACCATTCTGTGTGGGGATAAAATACCATAGTCTTGATCAATGTAAAAACATTCATAAATTATAAAACAGGGAGTCAAAAAATCTTTTTTATATTAATATAATTCAACTAATATTATATCCTGGAAAGAAAATATGTCTTATTATTGACACATAAATATTCTTAATATTATTTCAACAACTATATATTCAAATTCAAATCACATTATAAATTTCATGTGATATCTACCAATAGAAATGATGGAAGATTAAAATAACATACCACTTAAATATAATATTCATAACATTAAATAGATAACATCAATATTACTTATTTATTCTAATCATGTAACATATCAATAACTATATAAACTAAAACAAATAATTATTAGTTCCAATGTGACATTGACTTCATCCTATTTTTTTATTTTTACCCATAAAATGATATCCATCATATGTTTTAAAACATTTCAAAATATATATCAATAATATCTTATGAATTAAAAAACCCCACTAAATAATTTTATGAAAAATAACACTAATACCATTCTATATAGCCATTAAACTAATTTTTGGAATGATATATATCTTAGAGAACCTCTAACCATAGGCACATCTCCATGTATTCTTGAGAATATTGATTAGGAGTAATGGACTAATGTGAGAATTTGGGGATACTATACCCTATGTATATAAATTAAAATTACCAATAATATATATAAATGATATATAACAATTATATCTTATAAAATCCATTATTTTACATTATGTACTAGATATTAATTTTTATATATTCTTCATTGATTTGGTTTTTCTACATATTTTATTTATTTAAGATGTAGTTTTTAGTGAATAGGGTTAGTGATATTAATGTGTAATCCATGTATAGAAATTGGGATGAATAGTAGATAAAGACTACCATTGGCTAGCCGGTGGACTCCTCCGACCCACTTATGGAATTTTTATAATTATATCAGATGTTTCAGACTCCAACTGCTAGCTGGTGGGTTGACACCATCAAACTAGTTTTTATGAAATAAAATAGATTTTTCAGGAATATAGAATTAATGATTTATTGACATGGGTTTATCTATGGATGACATGTCAGACTATGACATGCACATAATCACCACTTTTCCCATGCGAATTACATGAACCCCATGGTTTTTTTTAATTTCAATAATTATCCACTTATAAAATGAAATTCAAAATCTCATAGAATTATTTTATAGTTTTGACACCCCCTATTGAATATTGGATCTCCCATTCATATCACATTTCTTCTCTATGAATTTTGTGGACCACTAATCGAAGAATGGTGATATATCTTCTATTATATGAAAATTTATTTTTTAGAATTGGTAATGGAACAAATATTTATGATGGATCTACAATTTATACACTGACTCGATGAAAAATTTAACAAATCATTTTAAAATTCATAAAAATCAAGTGATTTTTTTCATTCCATGATCAAATTACGATCTACAAATGAGTAAGAGAAATCTATATTAAATTTTTAATAAATTATTTTCCAATCTATCATCTTTATAGAGTAATGAGGTAGAAAAGTACTATGTTGGTGATTTATAGGATTACAATATACAATTGAATTTTTCAATTATTTTATCATAAACAGATATTTTTGATATATTTTTTTTAATATCATATAGAATCTTTTTTACACTAAGGTATAGATGATGGATAAATGTTGATTTATGATCATCGGATCCATCCTAGGTTATCTTCTACAATTGGAGAAGATTTGAAAATTAATTTTTTGAATAAAAATATCTATTTAGAACTAGAGATCCCACATTTTATATTCATTACACTATGTTCCATTAGAATAAAACTTATGTATATTATTACTGAAAAAATTTCATGGCTTGTAATCTTAAAAATATTCATTGTATACGTATTTCATGAAATCCAAGAACATGAATTACATATCATTGACTTGTGATATAATTCCCACAGGGTGTGTAACCCGGATCATTCATTGTTCACTGAAAAACATAGAGTACTTCATAAATATCCTTGAAATCGAAAAATCATTACCACAGGATATTTATTTCCCTTGAAAACATGGCATGATTCTTGTATTATCACGCGATGATGATAATGAAAGATTATGATAACATGTGGGTGTGTATGTATCCCATGTGACATATTTATGAATATTTTTTCCCTGAGTATACTTGAATCCTTTTTCACGTTTTAATTGTTGAAAAATTTTATTGTTTGTTTTATTAAATTTATCATGGTGATATTTTATTCATTGAATTGTATAATCTACCCTAGTATGATTGTTATGAAAATGTTGGAGATTGTTCATATAATTCATGATTGGTGGACCAATTTGGTTTGATTATCCACATAGAGGTAGTGTTTATGACATGTGCTGTAGTTGATAGTGGGCCCATACATAGTGTTAAATAATCACATCCTTATATCCCATCAAAAATTAAACCAATCTATTTACTGAGTACATGGGATATTTTTTTTCATATGAATCTCATGTACGTGCCCAATAGTTGCGTTTTTGTCCACACATGAGGCTTGATTCCTTGTAGATAATTACTGGGATGTAACCATCCATGTGGATAGTTCATTATCATATTAATATCATTACCTATATTCTTGAATACGTAATAAGTGTGTCTAGTAAGTTTTTATATATAATTGGACATCACATATTTTTTCGTTATAATTTTTATGTATTCTTGAAAATTAAATATTTTCCAAGAATACACCTATTATACATTTTCAAATTATTTTATGATGCATTGTTTGTGTCATCCTATGTTTTATTTGACACAACATTCATGTGAATTTTGACGCAGCTGTAGAATTCATGCATATGGATCCTGGAAAAAGAAAGGGATATGTGGAACATGGTTTGATCAATGATCATTATGTTGAGAGTGGTATGAAATAAATATTATAGAGGATATCATAGATTTATTTATTTATTTTATATCCACTGTATAATATTTTTTAATTTCCATATTGTGAGCATATTGATTCTTTGTATGACGTCTTTTCCAGGGATATTTTTTATTTCACATATAACTCTTTGTTGTTATCCTATTTATATTATTTTCATAATAACATTAAAAAGAAAATGTTGTGTATATAATGATGGATTATATTCCTTCAATATCAATCAAAAGTTTCATTCATAAGAGGATGTGTACATGAGGTTATGTGACTCTCTATCTTGGACATAGTGGATTAGGTCAAGGCCTTGCAAAATTGAATTACAATATATTTTATTATTATTCAATGAAAACCCCATCCCAATATCGGAAGAAGATATGTTATATTAGACTCATGAAATGTAATTTCCTTGTGCATAGATATATCATGTGTAATAGAGCTTCTAGATACTATTAATGGGATTATAGTTACCATTTTTTTCAGATTTGTGGGGCATTCAGTCGTGATAATTTGAAATATTGGACCACATTCTATATAAATTTCATTTGTGTTCTACATACTATTTTTTAATTTAATTCCTTTATTTTGAAATCTATTAAAAATAAAATGTTATTCTCTACATATGTGATATATCCCATTTCTAGGTTATTTTTATGTATCTTTTCAAATACGTTTTTTTGAAACAGATTATTCTATTATGTTATATATATATGTGTGCATCTGATTTTGAGTAATATAAGGACCCATCATTAATCAACATATAATATCATTATTAAAAACTATAATTCACATTCACTTCAAAATTATCTCTTTATTTTAGTGTTTTATAAAATTAAGAAAAATTAGACATAGTGTACCCATACAATACAAGTTGATACATAAACATAGTAACAACTTTTTTCATGAAAGGAAATAGTTTTCAAACAAAAAAGTTTTTTTACTCATAAATCGTCAATATTTTCATATTGACATCATCCTTGACCCAAAAATCCATTAACCTGGTGAAAAACATTTCAAAACAAAGAATGAGTATAGTGAACTATAATGGACATAGAAATAATGATAGAAAATGTTAATATATAAATACTTATAAAATCATGAATTTTTTTTACAGTGTAATAATTTTCTCCCATAATATATACCTTATAAAATCATACATTTCTTATAAAATCTATAGCATTACTAAATATATCATAAATGTGATCTATAACATCACATTTAAATCCCACATGATAATACTATAGTTGTCACAACTATTGTATCTCTCATATATACATAGGTAATAAACATATTGGATAGCTCTAGACAAACCAACACATTATCTTCCAATTATATATAATCAAATTCCTATTTAATTAACTTCATCTTCATACCCAATGCATATGGGTGCTATATAGTTCGACCCTCACTCCATTTATATGAAAAACACCCATCCTCATATATAATTCCCAAGAACTATAACATAAGAATAATATATAATATATTCAAAATATAAAAATCCTTGAGGAAAATAAATTTTCCAATATGATATCATCTTTTATTTGAAAAAAAATCAATAGAATCAAAAAATGAAATCATTTTATTTGGAATAAATGTTGTAAACATGTAATGGAAACCTAAAAACAGAAAGGCATCAAGAAAGAAAGAAAATCCATTCATTATGTATAAGTTAAAAAAATTACAGTTGATCTTATTATAATCATTTGATAGGGAATCATTGAAAAAATGTTTTTATACAATAATTACATTATATTAAACTTGAAATAGAAAATTTCATTATTTTTAAAAAAATTACCATTTTATAAAATTAATTTCTATAAAAATGAATCCATAAAAACCATTTTTTAAATAATGGGAAATATAGATAAATATTTATTATAATTAATATCTAAAATATATTAAATTATTTTTTAGTTACTAAGTCACTTATAAATATTAAATAATTGAAATGAGTGTTATTAAAATGAATAAAATATTTTTATCCTCTATAAATCCAACTAAAAAAGGAATTAAAACATAAGAAAATTATATTTTATTTCACACTTATTTTTATCCTGAAATAATAATTATATTATATTTTTTAACCATTAAATGGATATTGAGAAAAGAAAACTCTTTCTATTTTATTAATCAGTATATTAATATTCCAAATGAAAGTGTATAATATTTGAAATATTTATGTATCATGAGTGTAAGAAAATTAAGGATATAAAACATTAAAGGGAATTTTTATAGATAATGGATAAAATGTTAGTTTCATAACTAAAAAAATATAACCCAATGAAATAAAACAATGGCAATGTCCCTTACATAGATTCCATCAAATCACATATAATATTTATATTCAACAATAATGAAAATGGATAATTATTTACTTACATTAAAACTCATTTGATATATATTATTCATTTTATATCATATTAATAATTTTATAATAATAATTTAATTTATTATTTTCTTGTCAAACTCTTTGATGGTATTCAGTACTGTAGTAAAAAATATTTTAGGAATGATCTCTCAAGTAAATTTGATCTTTATTCCATAATCTCTATTATAATAGTCTAATAATAATTATCATTTTTATAAATCATCTCTACTTTTAAATTGTCACAACCCATCCCACTTGGCCCTTGTTGTGACAAATTCAATAATACCTCTCATATGCATTGGGTTGTCAGCTAGCTCTAGAAAGGAATATCTATAAAAAACATTTAATGATTTTCCATTTAACCTACAAAAACACATACTAGGTACATAAAAAGAAGAAACCACGTAGTTTAACTACTGAAAGTAAAACTGTTAACCGTAGAAGAGTGGGACAGTATGCAAACCCAACTAAAATAATGTACATCAGAATGTGTAAAATAGCTAATTTGTCATCTCTAATGATCCTACCTGAACGACATGTATATCTCGTAACTTTGGCTCTCCACAAAAACCATCCATCTTTGTGCACTGTATAGTCCTGGATCCCAAATCTTAGTTAAAATTATCTATCGTTTGCCGAACACACAAAATGGTGAGGGAAATTTTGTGTAGGGGGGAGTATAACAATACCCAGTAGGGAACTCGAGACGCCTGATGGTCTCTAAGAATTCAACAAATGAAAAACCACAATGAATTATCTCAATATAAAATTACATAGTAAATTAGATCTCACAAAAGGATAACCTAAAGAACATGAATAAAGATGATAAGTCATGAAGCTAAATTATCATATTCCATTGAGAATTTTCACTACTGTACCATGAAGAAACTATTCCATTGTCGATCCAGAAAAGTTTTTATTTTACTGATCCACATATAGTCATATATCATCAATCCATATAGGGTCGTATGTCACTAATCCATGGATTACCACTCTATGTATGGTATTTATTAGGTCTCTCTACTTCTGATACACATAGGGTTGTTTGTTCTCGATCGACACAAGGTCGGGAGTCACTTATCTATGAAGGGTCGCTTTAAGGATGGTCCATTTCAGGTAGCCGTACTGTTGATCCACATTGGGTCCTAGGTCACTGATCTATATAGGGTTATAAGTCACTAATCTACACATGGTTGTATGTCACTGATCAAAATAGGGTAGTAATTTTTTGATTTTGATCCAAAGAGTGTTTACCTCCACTTGACAGTAAGACACATGATTCACGTACATGGTGCAGATGACATCCATAGATTCTACCTCTTAAACAAGTTTTTGAATCTAAACTACCATGAATTCCCACAGTGACATAACCCTTAGAATCTCTATGTCCAAGGGTTCAAACTCAACTGATGGTGCGTCACTCAGACAACTGGTATGTATGTTATAGTAATTTTTGTACGGAGGATTCGGTTGGATTCGAGTTCGTTCCTACCTGGTCATACTCCAACATTCATCAAAATTCATGTGCAATATCCCAAATGTACCACCTCACCCCTAAGGATTCTAGCGTCATAGACGGTTCATCAAATGGGTGTCCAGTTTAAGAGATATGGAACAATAATAGAAATTTGGTCAAAATTGGTCACGGTCTGGCCTTATCCGGTCAGATCGGCCTGACCTGGCCTGGGTCAACCTGAACCAATTCGGCCTATTAGGCTTGGTCCAAAATGGTTGGGCCTAAACTAGTCTATATGGGCCTGGGCCGGTCTGGATGTTCTCGGGCCGGTCCGGCAGGGCCCAATCTAGGCTGCATGTACATAGTCTTGGCATGCTATCCATGGGACTGGCATGGCTTACCCAGTTGGGTACGTATCTCCAGTTGGGCGGTGTGCGGATTCCCCAAAACAGACATGTTCATTTGGGCACATTATTCAGTAGTGCCAGCCAGACATCACTCATCCTGACCAGTCTACGTATACAGTTAAATGGCGGGACCCTCAGACGATGGATGATCTCACCACCTCTGTTGCGCTCCACCCACAATCTATGCATCTAGCGTCCGACGACCACCCCCTCTCCGTTAAGGTGCCTACGGGTGCAACCACCTCCTCACAGCCACCATTGGTGCCGCATATAAGACTCATTCATGGGCAATCAGTGATGCTCTAGTGGTCATATTTTCTTCTTATCTGATCCTATGGGCCTCCCATGATGCTACCTTCATATCCTAGTCTTTGGTTTTCCCTAGCAGTCGTGTTGCTCAGAGACCCACAAAGAACATAACCAAAGAAAAAAATTGATGAAGGTCTGGCCCATTTTCAATTTGTCTTGCACCCTACGCATTAGAGTTTTAACAATATATGAATTTAGACATAAACCATAAAAGATATATTTTAAAACACTTAGAATAAAACAAAATCCCTAAATGAACATGTTGGATTCACTGAAGGAAAAGGAAGAGAAATTGTTGTTAAAAATGTTTATCGGTATTCGCCATCGCCCATCATGTCTGGTTCGAATACTCAAATGGTGTCTTCAAATCATCATTATTCGTTGAATGAAGATGTTGTCATCATTTTGTCAGAGCATCCTCTCATAGACCTCCCAAAACCCATGAAAATAATTTTGATTATATAATTAAAAAGTAACCACCTACATTGCCTTCATTAAAATATTTAATTAATGAACCATAAGTAATGTTATACTAACCATACGACTGTCGTGGATACGCAACCAAAGTATCATGTCAATAAATTGATTCCAAGAAAACCCCAATGAAACTATGAGCTCATGACACCATTGATCAGTTGTTTAAAAATGAATAAAATAAATCTTTATTTATTTGTTTTTTTAACGGTCTGAAATTAAAATATTCTACCCAACCCATTCTGGTCATAGTAATCTTCCCTTATATGAATCTTGACACTGCGAGTCCAACATTTCCTTATATTATTAATCACCGAAAAAGTTAAAAAGAATTAAATTTGAACCTGTACGTTTGTTGAATGTGTCACAAAATGATCAAAATTCAATTCCAGACTATATGGGCCTCGGAAACATGTACCTCCATTTTTCAATGTCTAATAATTATTAAATTAAATGTAAACAAATATTGACATTGTGTGTCTTTGTGTTCTCCCTACCTTTGGTAATTTTGTCCCGGAATGCTTCAACAAAATATAAAGATACAATTAGGGGTACAAAGCACAAATTTGAGCCTCCTTCTCCATTGTTCTCCCTAGGAGGATCCCATACTACCACTGAACTCCCACTAGAGGAATCGACCACCCCTGTATTCCATACTCAGGTTGGTCATCAAGTTGCACACTGAAATCCAAAAATGTCACCTCATCATCAACGTCCAGTTATCCTAGTTGATGATGCAATGCATCGAACCCATTTATGGGATTTGGTGAATTATTTTAATATATTGGCATGATTACAAGGAATCATGTCCAAAATGACTAATCAGTTTAGTAGTCTTGGAAAATATATTACATACATGAACATTACATTACACATTAGAAAAAAAACACAACATAAAGGATCCTTTCAAAAGTCCATTAATCCCTTAGTTTAACCCGACATATCAATCATAAAATACATCTTCTCATCCTGGGAAAAATAAAACATACAATGGAGTGATCACAAGTTCTAAGTAAGGATAAAAATATAGATGAAACATTCATAAATAAGCATAAACATTTAAGGAAATATCCTATAATAAAACAAAATCCATTTAGACATAAACTTAATCTTAATATGGAAATGTTTAAATCAAATAATTATATTTACATAATCACATGGTTATTATACTAGTCGAATAATCACATGAAATATCAATATCCACTTTCAAAATGATGAAATTCATAACTCCATACTTCATAACCACATAGTAAAGTCCTTGTACTATGAAAAAAAATAAGATTTTTTCAAGGACTTGGGGCAAGACACTAATTTGTCTCATGAAACCTACCAATGCATCGAGGAGCAATAGCGGGCTCTAACCGTCACTTAATAATTTCAATAAATTACTCATATGAAAAGGTATAAACATAACACAATCATTCATATTAAAAATAGGTTATGAAATGTGAATAATTTATCCATAAACCATGAATTGTATAAAAATAACAGATCCACAGTCAAACATATCACAAAACCTTCAATACAATATTGATGAGTTGTATCATAATAAATCAACTTCAAAAAAGATTAAAATCCATCAATGGATGTGGATATAGATGAAAATTATTGGTAAAACTCTTCAAAATAAGTATCTCATTTTCATTTAGACAACTAAAGGCCACACAATTTAGAAAGGAAGACATTTAATGAAATTTTTGAATCATAGTGTCCCATACCAATTTGAAACATTTGAATGGAATTAATATTTTAAAAACATTCTTTTCCATATAAATAAATCCTTAAATCAATTTTGAAAACATGGACATTAAAAAGAATGATTTAGAAGAATAAATATTTAAAACATTTAAATAATGTTTTAGTAAAAAAATAGACCTTAAAAATTATCCCTTTGAAAAATATTTTATGAAACACATGCATGGAGAATAAATATGTCCTAATAGATACTTACATAAAAACAATCTCAGTTAATAAATTGATTGTAAAAATAACCCTTACCTTGCACTTTCCTTTAGTCGAGGTTACATTTTACCTATAGTATAAAAAATGTAGTATGTTATTAAATTATACCAGAACCATTTTATTATATATGATATTGCACATGATTAATTTATGATTATATACTAACCATTTAGTAATAATTTCCATGTTAAATTAACATTTTTGGTAATAATCGCTTTTATTATAGTGCATGTTTAAACATGTTACTCTTGATTGTATCACCTAGATCATGGTTTAAACACATACATAATATAAAACATGATTTATATTTCATATATATTTACAATATAAATATGTATAATAGATGTCTATATGAAAAGTAAAACACCGTTTATGGAGACGGTATGTTGTACGAACGCATAAACGATATTTCCATTTTCATATTGTATTGAACGAAACTAAGTGAATAAGATATATGTAAGTATATATATATATATATATATCTCCAGTAGAATTATTATTTCATATATTAAATACTTTTTAATGATATATATTTTATAATCATATTTTAATGGTGAACATGGAAATGAATCTCAATGCGTCGTGGAGATGGTAATCTGTACGTACGCACAAGTGGAAATATCATTATACTGATGGATAAATCATATGTAATTGGATGGTATATCATATATAAAGAATCATTATAAGGACCCAGCCTTAAACATTACTTAATCTTGATTTATTTCAATATTACACGTTGAGGATCTATTCAGGTTTAGACTTTTAGAGAATTAGATCATAAATCACGCATTATACTCCACAATTAAACAACATGGTTACATAAAAGATAGTACTCATTTTTTCCAACATCGGAAACATATTTAAAATAAAACATAGAATCTTTCTTGACACTTCCTTGACACTATCATCACATCATGTACAATTCTCTTGACCTGTGAAAAACATTTCAAAAAAAAGGGATGAGCTTAAAAAGATCAGCAAGGGATATAAAAGTGAGAAATGAAAACATTAGTCCATGTATGAAATCATACATTACTCATAAAACATAAGCAATTTAACATACCTCCTGAAATCATAAGATTTATTCATAACTCAATATAAATCATAAGACATAAAGGTAACTTGAGGCATTCATACCATTCTTATATAGGGAGTGACCCTCATGGTTACGTTTGCAATACCCATCACAGTATATTCCCTAAATATCATTGGAGAAACCTTAAAGTTTAACCCCTTCAAATTACCTAATGAATTAGAGATCTATATCGGGCTCACCCACCCTTAGTTTATCATGGAACCACCCGTCTTTATAACAATGCCCAAGAACCATAACATAATTGTGTCACATAAAACATGCATAAAGGAAACATAACATTTCCACTTTTCAATCAAAAGTTATCAATACAACACAACGATATAAAAAAATTATGAAAACCATTTTCAATACAAAAAAAAAATAAAAGTAAAACATGGTATTTATTTTTTTCATTTTAAAAAAATGATTATGGATTGTAGAGGAAGCTGAAAAACATATAATGGTTAAGGCGTCGAAGAAGTCGTTGTCACCGCATACGTATGACAAAAAAACATTCCCTTTGGTCATTTAGTAAACACTTCGTATAAAAGAGATTCCTTTGGAATAAACCTAAAATTCAAAGGGGTTTATACACCTTATAAAAGACAGTTGTGTATAAAACAAAATATGCCTCAATGAAAGGAGATTGAGACGAAGTCCCATACCTCGTATCCGACTTGACTTGATCATTCTTTAATCTCCTGAATAATAAACTGGAGTTAATTTCTACTTTCTTAAGAACATTTTTCAAGTTCATTATTCCTTTTATATCACTTATTTCTATGTCATGAACACTATGTAATTATTTAAGTTAATAACTGTCGTTTTAACGATCATTAGTACTTGAGTCAAAAATAAACTCTTTATAATTACATGTTTTTCATGTATCCATTATATCCAGAGTTATATTCATGATGTAGATATCATATATATCATATATGTCCAGTATATACATGCATTAATAATATTACATAACATTTAGAGGTATGAAATGAAATGCATCGTTCATTGAGACGGTAAGCCGTACGTACGCATGAACGCTACATTCATTTCTCTTTCATATTTTATGGAATGGGATCATAATGATATAAATGTATATTACAGTTCCGGTATAATATCATATATAATATCATTAACTCCATCCTTTATATTCCCCACATATGTCATTAACGATTCAAATCACTTTGAGGGGCAGTAGTACGCACTTCCTAAAATGAATATATCGCGTTTACCCATAATGGAAATCATAAAGGTATGCCAAAAATGAAAAATAAATAAACATAAGGAAAAAATAAACATATAATATATCATATATAAATATAGTGTCATCTTAATGGCCGAATTTGAAGGTGTTAGATGAATATTGATCAATCATCGTTTCGGGAGGCAGAAATTCACGATCGACAGAAACAATATGCTCTTTGACCATTAGATGAAGGTTTGTGTAAGTGTATCTTGAATCCCTCTTATAAAAACATCCTAGTATATTTAATATACTGGTTTTGTTACAAAATAAATTAATAAAAAGAGTTTAGATGGTTGGAGACGAAAAACAATACAAAAGAACATTAGAGAAGACTTTCCCTTTAAAACGGGTAACTCTTCTATGTTTGAACCAAAGTGGTTTCTTGAAGAGCTTTCTGCCTAAGTTAATGCTTCTAGGATGAATAGAGGGATGTGGAGAGATAAAATGAGCAGGGATTGGCCGATCCAAAAGCTTGATATGTGTGGGTAAGGAGGTAGAGATGGGGTCCTTTTATAAGAGGAGAGGAGGGGCACTCTTAGAAAGGTATAAAATGTTACTTTATTTTTCAAATGAGTTTCGGATTTTAAAGGTCCCAAATTGATGTAATTCGAGTATAAGGTGATAATGGTTCGAAATATACTCATCCAATAGGTCTTTTACATGTGTATGTTTTAGTTTTAACATTATATTTTCATTTTATTTAAATCTTTTATTAATGAGGTAATCGCTGCATCATCATGATGTCATAAATAATATAATTTATTTAATGCCTAAAAATAAAAAAAAATACTATGATGTAGAAATTATTTTATCTTTCCAATTACTATTTATAGTCCAATATATCATTAATGTATACAAAATTAAAAATGTTTTACTCAGGTGATACATTCTTGGTTGAATTTTACATTCTTTAAAAATAAAAAGATAAAAAGTCATTATCACACAAATGTGATTCCATGGGGTCCCCAATATTGGCACAATGTAACAACCCAAAGTATTTCAATAGAAAATTCTCTTCTTATATTTATGTCATAAAAACACATAATAATGAACTACTAAGTGATAAGTGAACTTTAAAAATTATTTTGTCACCCCTATGTTTGGAATTTTGAAAATCCATCATACACAGTTGTGTTCAAGAATATTTTTGGAGTCTAATGAAAAAATAATAATTTTTTGTGAATAATAACCTACCCTTATGAATAGTAACATGACCTTATGAATAGTAAATAAGAGGAACATTACATATGAATAATAAAATAAAATTTAGACATCTTAGAAAGTGACAATTTGACCTTAGTAAACATTTTTGGTATTTTATAAGTCACAAATAATTAATTATAAATAATTAATTAATTTAGAAAAATATTTATTTCCCTATAATGTATTCATAAATTATTTAATCAATGTATAATATTTTTTAGATAATTTTATAAGACCCTACCTAATTTTTGAAAGAACTATAAAATCAGTATTAATCTTAAAACTCTTTTTTAAGTAAATTGTGATTATAATTAAATATTAAATTAATAATATTTAGAAAATTATTTTTGAAAAATTGACTTAATTTTTGGATTCTACACGTCGAAAAATGGTTGGGGTAAATTTTTGAGATTTTTCTGAGATACATGAATTTTTGATGAATACTGGAATCCGATAATTCACAATAAATGCTAAATAATGTATTAATTGAGTCACTGATGATGTTATGCTGATGAAAGCATACATGGTTCGGGATTACATTATAAAATTACTATTCTTGGTTTTTCAAGACTCACTATTCCTTGTCTTAGGTTAAATTAATAAACTAATCAATTTTATATTAAGGAAACCCCTTTCCCCTCCACTATAAAAGCCACCCTTCACTTCCTCTTTTCCTCACACCGCTCAAGCTCCAATCCTTCTCTACACTCTGACAAAACACCTTTCCCAGAACCTCCCCCACATCCAAAAGCTTCTGGTATCATCAAAAGACCATACATAGGCCCTTAAGGTGGTTCTCAAGAGGAAGATTCTAGAGGTAAATTCTCTCTCTCTTCTTCTTTAATTTCCTTTCATGTTCAAGTTCCTTTCTTGATCTCTACCTACCTATACTCATCCAAATTGTTTTTTAACTCCAGTATTATACATATACTGTAATATTATGATTCTAATGGTATATTATATCACCCCATACCCTTTCCCTCTTCCTTTTATTTTATTAAAGAGAATGGTGTTCATGTGGTGATAATTTATCACCTTCAAAAACAACATGCTCTCTTCTTCCATTTATAACATAAATCTCGTCATGAAACCATTTTTATGGTTAAACCATAATATTATATATTTATTATGTTCTATTTTATGTTCTGGAAATAACCTATGGCCATATTACTAAGAGAAAAGTTAAAACGAGTTCGTTGTGATCCAAAAACTACCCAAATTAACCCAAATAATCTTCATTTAATTCTTATCTAATGATTCGTCCAATGGATCTAATATAACTCATTGTAAAATCATTCAAGATTCTGTAATATCATTAATGACATGTAATATCAGTTCTGGATGTTTACCCATGATCTACCCAAACATCATTTTAAGAATACAAGTGGACCGTTCAAGAAAACCACGAAAACGAACATCCCTGATCAATGTTTTTAAGCTCTATAAGTCATACAAAAGAACATAATATGAAATAATGAAACCATAATGAACCCTATTAATGTATAAAATTTTATGGAATTTATAATTAATTAATATAATATCATTATACAGGACATTATAGAGAATGAGGCATTCGAGTACAAGGTAAGGGGAAATCTCAAACCCAATTTTTCTTCCTTCAGGTTCTCACTCTTTCATTACATTATTGATATAGTTACTCCTAAAATATCTTTTTTTCATCATTTACTTTAATTTTATGTAATAAAAAATTTTGTCACTAGTTTTTATGTCCATCAAAATGTTTTCCATAAGAAATATTCTTTCAAGATCTCACCTTTTACCTCTCATTCAAGGTTGATGGTTTTTGTATCAAGTGTGTTGTTCCCTCTTTCTTTTGGGAACCCAAAGCTTATGAATGTGTTATTATGATATGAAACTCATTCCATTCCATGGTTTATTTATTTACATGTTTGATATGTGTTCTATGTGGCAAGCATGATAATGATAATTTTATGATGTGACAGGTGCGCCCGGAATTATATAGCGCAATATTAATGTTTAAATGTGACGGGGGCGCCCGGAATTATATAGTGCTCCAATGCATTGGGTAAAGTGATGAATCTCATGACCAAATGTGAAATGATGTGTGAACAAGATTCTAGCTGTGTTCACAAGTATGTGCGGTAGTTAACCACTAAGACATGATGTTTCATTTTTATGCATTGCCACATTTCATGTTTATTGTTTATGCTCCTCTCATGTTCATGATCTTTTTCCTACGTCATGATTGTGCTCACCACATGCTATATTGTTCTTATCTATCCTCTTAATGGGCTTCTAGATCACCCCTTTGGATGTATATCCTCAGGTGGATACAAGTACTAAGGAGAGGACAAGTGCCACTAAGAATCTATTGAAGAATAAATTAAATAAATGTTTATGGTTGATGTTGTATTTGTTATGTATGATTCTAGTTTTCCCAAGACACTAAACCTTTGGATAATCCATGTGTAATACTATTATGTTTTCTATTTTTGATATGATGTAATAGTAATGTAAGAAAAGGTCGGGTCACTGTAGTTGGTATCAGAGGAAATGTTTAGTTAATTTAAGAATTAGGATTAGTAAACCCTAGAGAAAACCTCTAGTATAAGAATTAGTACAAACACATACACAAGAATATTTACCTAGGGATCCCATATGTTTTGTTTTTGGTATAATTTTTTAAATGAATAAGTAATTCATGAATTGTTTACTTATGTTTTGTTCTAACCTTTTCTATTTTAGAAAATGGTGGGAACCATGAGAAATCAGGCCAACAACTCTTGCGAGGGCCAATGCAACGATTGCCCAAACAACATCCCCAATGATTTGGGAGGTGTAGTTCAAAACTTCATGGCGATGCTTACCCAATTATCTCAGGTTATGATTAATAACCATAATAATGGGGAACGTCCTCCTTTACCAAAGAGAGAGCAACTAGCAATTGAATGTTTTATGCAGCAACGACCACCGACGTTATAACAACCCATACATTACATACAATGTTAATACTTCAAAATTGAAGCACACTTATTACAACATATGACAAAACCACAAAGGACCGCATATGTATAGTGTCTTTAGAAACTGGGAAACATAAACAACTGGTTCATAAATCTTCTACAGTGTCTCCCATTTATTTCATCATATCTAGGGTCCCTTTTAGCATATTCTACTTAATATCCATCTTCCTGACCTGGGAAAAGAAAACATAAAAGGGTGAGCTCAAATGCTCAGAAAGGGCAAATAAAGGAAATAAAAATCATATCATATCTTTTTTAAAATCATAACCTGCAAAACAGATCATAATATCTTAACATGGAATAAATCATAGAAGTGAAAATGAGATCCCCATAATCATAACATGAAACTTGAAACTTTGTGGCATGCACACATAATCATGGAAAATCATTTCTTATTAGTCATGACTCATTGCCAAGACTATCTTAGTGGACAAAGTCCCTTTCTGAACCGAGTCACCCTCGTTCCAGTCCTGTTTCACTGAACTGGTATAACCTACCGTTGCAGCCATGTTTATCTCATGAGATATAAAATCTTTACCCAATGCATTGGAGGGAGATATAGGTCCCACCCATCTTATAATGAATCCTTTCTTATGTGTTCCACATAATCATAAACCATACATCATAGCGTAACCCATGTAATAAAAATGGAATTCTTAAACAACATGACATCATAAAACAATTCATATAAGATAAAGGAATTCATAAAAATATTTCCATCATAACATAATCAAACCAATGTAATAATAGGGATAAAAACAGAACCCTTTTATTATCTTAGATGTAAAATAATTTTGATAAAATACTTGAACTTCATTCTTGAGGAAAATATCCTTTCTACTTAAAAAACATTTTTCCTTTCATAACATGTCATACAACTTTAAAATAAAAGAAGTTGATTAAAAATAAACTTGAAAACTTGTAAAGGAAGTTTCTTGGAAATAATGTTTTAAAAATCCATTCATGCCGTACAAGTTAAAAAAACATTCTTCGTACTTTTGTCAGAAAAGTCAAAAAGTACCTCATACGGAAAACGACAAAAGATTCCTTTCATACATATTACTAAAAACTCACCGAAGGGTAAAAATGGATTTAAAAAATTGTAAGTGGATGAAAAAAATATTACATATTGAGGGAACATGGATGTGGATGATAAAATACACCCCAGTAAATACCAAAGTATAAACAATCTCGGATAAAAATGAGATTGTGATATTTCCCCTTACCTTAGGTCCGATTCTCATTGTACGTGTCCGAAGCTCCTGTATAATGGTTTAAATAATGTTATTTACTTATTCCAGAATCATACATATTGATATGATATCATATATGGTCATATTCTTATCTTCTTATTAGTAATATTTCATTGTTACTTGTTACTCGGGTCTTTATTGCCTTTTGTTCTTATGCGTGTTTTGTCGAATAAATTCTTATTCTTCTTTTAATGTTATAGATACCTTATATCCAGAATGGTATTATTGTATCATATATCATATTTATTCATTCAATTCATTTATATAATTACTATGTAATGATGATCATGTAGAACGAGTCGCATCACATCGTGGAGACGGTATTACGTACGTACGCACGAGTGATGATATCATTCCTATGATAGTGGAATTGTATTGGAGTATACATATATTATTTAAGTATCAATATTAATTAATAATAATCATAAATAGTTACTAATTACACCATTATACCCATCCTTGTAAAGTGATGGTGGAAAATAGATTACACCACGGCGTGGAGACGGTATTCCGTATGTACGCATGCGCGGTGATTTCATTTTTTACGTGGGATGGATAGAAGGTGAATTAGGGTTGTTTCATATTTATAATAACATATCATTATGTATGTAATACTGATGTTATTACTTTATCATGAAACAACTAAAGAAGAATATGTTGAAGAAGAAAGAAATTGAAAAGATCGGTAATGGATATTACCTCTTCATTGGAACGCCTCTTTGAATCCTCCACTTAGGGAACTAAGATTGGTCTTTGAATAAGACCAGGACCTCTAGTATTATTCTAGGGAAGTGTAGAGGAGAAAATGGCAGGGGTTTGCCGAGCTTGAGTGCTCAATTTGGTGTGAGGAGGAGGGGGATGAGGTGCCCTTTTATAAGGGAGGAGAGGGGCACCTTAGGAATATCTCAAAATATTATTTTATATTAAAGTCAAAATCGGTTTATAATGGTTCCAAAGTGTATTATTTCGATGCTAAAGTGGGGATGGGTCGAAATCCTATCAACCAATAGGATTTAGACAAGTTTAGGGAATTATTTTAACCTTATCAATTAGATTTAACTCTAAGTTAAATAATTTAACTTTTACCGTGTCTTTTTGTTTTCTTTCACTATATGGTTAATACACTTACTATAACATGGAAAACGAACCCAAAATTGTTTATTATTAATATATATATCCTTATCTACGTCATTTGGCCGAACCTTATATTTTTAGGAATAAAATAACAATTAATAATATAATATTTGATTTAAAAACTATTTTGTGTCAATTTTGACACTATTTGATATATGATTTTTGTGAAAGTCATAACAGAATTATATGTTCGAACCAAGTTGATTAAATAAATATTAATATATCATATTAACCTAGAAAATTATTGGAATTCATAAAAAGTCTCAAATTACATTTATTTTGGTGTTTATAACATCAATTATGTCAATATTTCATTAATAAGATAATTACTGCATCATCATTGTGTCATAAATAAATTAAATTATTTAATGTCTAAAAATTACAAATAAACTACCTTTATGTAGGAAATCTTTTTAGATTTCTAATGAATATTTATAGTCGAATTTATTTGATGTATAACCCCATATTAAAAATGATTTACTTATTAAACTTTGATTTTAACTATTTTAACCCTTCTTTAAATAAATTAATAATAAATGTCCTAATCTAATTCAAGTGGGCCTAAATGGTCATATTTTATTCATAAGGTTGTTTTTGGTCGAATTACACTTATCCAATAGAATTAGTACATGTGTTAGGGTAATAGTAATATCATATTTACCCTTAGTTGCCCTATTTACTATTAACCGCGGTAAAAAAAGTAAAAAGTTACTATTGACCAAAAAAATTATTTTTATCTCATTGAACCACATTTTACATACTGATATCAACCGTGTCTGTCAGATTTTTGAAATTCCATTCACAGAAGCGGTGAAATTAATTTTTATGCAAAATTCAGTTTTTAACCTACCACTTAGTGGTTTCACTATTCATCAAAAATTGAAAGTTTTCAGAAAAATACCAAAATTTCATCCTAGGCTAATTTCGATATTCTGAGTCCAAAAATGAAGTCCATTTTGAAAAATAAAATTTATAAAATTTCAAAAATTGGTTATTACTATTCATAACGGCTAGTTTTAATAGCATATTGTTGTTTAGTGAAACTCGGTATTGCGTACGACGCAAGCTATCGAGGAAGGTCGCGATTGCGTGTAAAGCAAGCCAAGAAAGTGTTGTGTAGAAAAATATTCCTTTGATAACATAAAAGTCTCGGGTGTTACATTCTACCCCCTTAAAAAGAATGTCTCCCTCGAAATTCGTCACTTTGTAACAAACAGATGAGGATACTTCTCCCTCATCATATCCTCAACCTCCCATGTAGCTTCTTCAAGTTGGTGGTTCCTCCATAAAAATTTCACCAATCGAGTGTTCTTGTTTCGTAGGACTTTTTCGCTACGATCCAGTATCTCTATCGGGTGTTCTCCATAAGAAAGATCTTGCTCCAGCGGTACAACTTCTAAGCTGAGTACATGTGAAGGATCTTGTATGTACTTTCTCAGGAGAGATACATGGAACACATCGTGAACTTGAGAGAGATTCGGTGGAAGCGCCAATCGGTAAGCTACCTTCCCAACACGATCCAGTATTTCGAAAGGACTGATATATCTAGGGCTCAAATTCCCCTTCTTTCCAAATCTCATAACCCTCTTCCAGGGAGATATTCGTAAGAACACTTTATCACCCACTTCAAACTCTAGGTCTTTTCTTCGGTTGTCGGCATAACTTTTTTGTCGACTCTGAGCTGCTCTTATGTGTTGTTGAATAGATCTAACCTTTTCTGCAATTTCATCAACGATATCAGGTCCTAATAGCTTTCTTTCCCCAACTTCATCCCAGCAAGTTGGAGTCTTGCATTTCTTTCCATAGAGAGCTTTATAAGGAGCCATCTGAATACTAGAGTGAAAGCTATTATTATAAGAAAATTCCACCAAAGTTTGGTGTTGATCCCAACCTCCCTTGAAATCCATAGAGCAAGCTCTCAACATATCTTCTAGGTTTTGAATTGTTCTCTCAGACTGACCGTCTGTCTGGGGATGATAAGCAGTGCTGAAACTCAACTCTGTATCCAGAGTATGCTGAAGACTTCTCCAGAACTTCGAGGTAAATCTCGGATCCCGATCAGATATAATAGCAAGTGGTACTCCATGCAATCTTACCACTTCCTTTACATATATCATGGAAAGCTGATCTAGAGAGAAATCCTCTCTAATAGTAATGAAGTGTGAAGACTTTGTAAGACGATCAACAATGACCCAAATAGCATTATTGCCTTTGGATGTTTTAGGAAGTCCTGTGACAAAGCCCATAGTGATGTTTTCCAATTTCCATTCGGGTATGGGTAATGGTTGTAACCTCCCCTTAGACTTCTGTCTCTCATCTTTAACTTGTTGACAAACCAAGCATCGAGAGACATATTCAGCAACATCTCTTTTCATGCCATCCCACCAGAAGTACTCTTTCAGGTACCTATACATCTTCGTGCTTCCAGGATGAATAGAGAATGAAGAACTATGAGCCTCATCCAGCAGCTCCTTCTGTAATTCGGGGATGGGAGGAACACAAACCTGATTCCTGAACTTTATTATCCCATCACAATCAATGTTGAATTCAGGAACATTTCTCACCTTCGTTTGTAACTCGACATCTTCTTTCTGTGCCTCCTTAATCTTCGCATGTATAGATGGTTGAACATTCATTTGAGAAAGATAAGATTTTCCCCTTCCATTATAATTCCAAGATCCATCCTTTGTAAATTCATAAATATTGGATCTTTTGTGATCCTCATCATGGATAAACTAGCATGGTCTTTTCGACATAATGCATCTGCCACCCTGTTTGCTTTCCCAGGGTGGTAATGGATTGAGCAGTCATAATCCTTAATCAGCTCCAACCATCTTCTTTGACGCATATTCTGCTCCTTTTGTGTGAAAATATACTTTAAACTTTTATGATCAGTATAAATATCACACCTTTCACCATAAAGGTAATGCCTCCAAATCTTTAATGCAAAGATTACCGCAGCCAACTCCAAATCATGTGTTGGGTAATTTTGCTCATGGATTTTCAACTGTCGTGAGGCATAAGCTATCACCATATCATTTTGCATAAGAACACACCCCAATACCTTCTTGGATGCATCACTGTAGATCACAAACCTTTCTATACTACAAGGCAGTGTGAGCACAGGTGCACTGGATAACCTTCTTTTCAACTCCTTGAAATTCTCTTCACATTCCTCTGTCCAGACAAACTTAACTCCTTTCCGAGTCAACTTGGTGAGTGGATTAGATAATCGTGAAAAATCTTTTACAAAACGTCGATAATATCCATCCAAACCAAGAAAACTTCAGATCTCAGTTACTGTTTTTGGTCTTGACCATCTTTCGATAACCTCTGTTTTTGCTGGATCCACAGATATCCCCTCTTTTGAGATTATGTGACCCAAAAATGCAACTTTTTGAAGCCAAAATTCACACTTGGTAAAATTGGCATAAAGCTTCTCCTTTCTCAGGGTCTTCAATATAATTCTCAAGTGATCTTCATGCTCTTCCTTTCTCTTTGAATAGAAAAGAATATCGTCTATAAAAACTACCACAAATTGATCAAGATAGTCTCTAAAGACTCTATTCATTAGATCCATGAAGATAGCAGGGGCATTAGTAAGACCAAATGGCATCACTATAAATTCATAGTGTCCATACCTTGTACGGAAATCCGTCTTTGGTATATCCTCCCTTTTGACCCTTAATTGATGATACCCTGAACGAAGATCAATCTTGGAAAAGTATTGAGCTCCGTGTAGTTGGTCAAATAAGTCATCAATGCGTGGGAGAGGATATTTGTTCTTGATAGTGATCTTGTTAAGTTCTCGATAATCAATGCAGAGTCTCATTGATCCATCTTTCTTCTTAACAAATAGAATAGGTGCTCCCCAAGGTGACGCACTAGGGCGTATGAATCCCTTATCAATATTCTCTTGGAGTTTCTTCTTCAATTCCTGCAACTCAATTGGGGACATTCTATAAGGTGTCTATGAAATTGGCAAAGCGCCCTGTACGAGTTCTATTGAAAACTCAACCTCACGATTTGGTGGAAGACCCGGTAATTCCTCCGGAAATACATCATCAAACTCTCGTACAATGGGTATATTCTTAATCGTGAGTTTCTCACCAACCATTTGAGATAAATAACCTTCATTTAGTGGAATCAAGACCCATAAGATGGAAGGAATTTCCACTGGATGGTTATGTTCGTCCTTGCATTGATAGACGATCGTAGATTGATCTGGAATATGAAATGTGACTTCCCTTATTTTGCAATTGATATGAGATCCATGTAGAGAAATCCAATCCATGCCAAGAATCACATCAAATTATACTAAAGGAAGGATCACAAGATTTTCAGGAAGCACTTTCCCACAAACATCGATCGGAGAAGAATTATAAACTTTTGATGCGACTGTTGTGCCATTAGGTGTTGTCATAGGTAACTCAACATCTAATTGTTGAGGTAATACGGTGATACCCTTAGATAATTCTTTAGAAATAAAAGAGTGGGTGGATCCAGAATCAAATAAAACATTTCCTACTTTAGAGTGGATGGTAAGTGTACCTTTCACCACTTCGTTATCGTACTCCACATCACTGATAGAAATTGCATGTGACTTTCCTTTGACTTTAGCCTTAAGATTTTGTTGACGTCGACCATCATCATCAACCCTTGGATTTGGGCATTGATTGGCATAATGCCCCATCTCCTTGCACTTGAAACATTGAATTTTCGTAGGTTCATTCTGTGTATCCCTTCCTTTGTTTGAATCATTAGACATCTTCTTCCCATTATAGCGGCATTCAAATGCCCGATGACCTTCCTTTCCACATTTAAAACATTTACTTGTCCCTTTAAGACAACTCCCTCTATGTTTCTTTCCAAACTTTGAGCATAATGGAATGTTCGTCTTCTTTTCAGTGTGCTCTTTAGATTTTCCTTTGAATTCCGTCTTCCTCTTCTTATCAAACCCATGTGACTGATGGGTTACTCCAATCTCCATCTCGACTTTGAGAGTACATCGAACGATTTCCTCATATCTATTGAAGTCCCTTATGGCTAACACCCTTCGAAGACTTGGTTTTAAGCCACTAAAGAATCGATCGATCTTACTCTCAGGTTGGATAATAATACCAGAAGCGTACCTTGCAAGTCTTGTAAAATTTGCTTCATAGGTACCAATAGATTCATCATCCCTTTGCTTCAGTTCAAGAAACTCTTTCTCCATCTTTTTTCGGAGAATACATGGGAAGTACTTATTGAAAAATAATTTCTTGAACTCGTCTCATTCCATAGACTCAATTTCATCCCTTTGCCTCGTATTGTTAATAAGATTCCACCATTGATCAGCATCTCCTTCCAAACGATACACTGCTAGGATGAATTTATCATGCTCAGAACATTGAAGAACTGAAAATATCTTTTCAGTAGTACTAATCCATTGTTCAGCAACTAATGGATCAGTAGACCCGCTGAAAGAAGGTGGACGTTGCCTCATGAAGGATTCAACATAATGTTTCTCCTTCCTTTGCTCGTTTGGAAGTCCAGCATTATTCATTGCTTGAGAAAGTTGTGTGAGCATGGCTACAAGATTTTGCATTCCATCTCCCATATCGTTTGGTTTCTCAGGGGGACAATCATTGCATTGCCCATCGCATTCCGCATTAACAAGGTTCCTTCGGGTTCCAGCCATTGACTAAAACCAAGAAGAATAGTGTGAGAAACACTAATTATAATAGGAAAACCACATAATCAAGGATAAAATTTCACAATTAAGGTTTTATCCTAGGGTATTCATGGCAATTTCTAAAACACTAAGATTGTGTTCTATGCTTAGACTTATCCTTAGTGTTCTTACTAAGGCTTTCACATCCTAGTTTCCAAAGGTTGACTATACCTTTCCTCTGATACCAACTATAATGACCCATACATTACATACATTGTTAATACTTCAAAATTGAAACACACTTATTACAACATATGACAAAACCCCAAAGGACCGCATAGGCATAGTGTCTTTAGAAACTGGGAAACATAAACAACTGGTTCATAAATCTTCTACAATGTCTCCCATTTATTTCATCATATCTAGGGTCCCTTTTAGCATATTCTACTTAATATCCATCTTCCTGACCTGTGGAAAAGAAAACATAAAAGGGTGAGCTCAAATGCTCAGCAAGGGCAAATAAAGGAAATAAAAATCATATCATATCTTTTTGAAAATCATAACCTGAAAAAGAGATCATAATATCTTAACATGGAATAAATCATAGAAGTGAAAATGAGATCCCCATAATCAAAACATGAAACTTGAAACTTTGTGGCATGCACACATAATCATGGAAAATCATTTCTTGTTAGTCATGACTCATTGAAAAGACTATCTTCGTGGACAAAGTCCCTTTCTGAACCGAGTCACCCTCGTTCCAGTCCTGTTTCACTGAACCGGTATAACCTACCGTGCCAGCCATGTTTATCTCATGAGATATAAAATCTTTACCCAATGCATTGGAGGGAGATATTGGTCCCACCCATCTTATAATGAATCCTTTCTTATGTGTGCCACATAATCATAAACCATACATCATAGCGTAACCCATGTAATAAAAATGGAATTCTTAAACAACATGACATCATAAAACAATTCATATAAGATAAAGGAATTCATAAAAATATTTCCATAACAACATAATCAACCCAATGTAATAATAGGGATAAAAACAGAACCCTTTTATTATCTTAGATGGAAAATAATTTTGATAAAATACTTGAACTTCATTCTTGAGGAAAATATCCTTTCTACTTCAAAAACATTTTTCCTTTCATAACATGTCATATGACTTTAAAATAAAATAAGTTGATTAAAAATAAACTTGAAAACTTGTAAAGGAAGTTTCTTGGAAATAATGTTTTAAAAATCCATTCATTCCGTACAAGTTAAAAAAACATTCTTCGTACATTTGTCGGAAAAGTCAAAAAGTACCTCGTACGAAAAACGACAAAAGATTCCTTTCATACATATTGCTAAAAACTCACCAAAGGGTAAAAATGGATTTAAAAAATTGTAAGTGGATGGAAAAAAAATATTACATATTGAGGGAACATGGATGTGGATGATAAAATACACCCCAGTAAATACCAAAGTATAAACAATCTCAGATAAAAATGAGATTGTGATATTTCCCCTTACCTTAGGTCCTATTTTCTTTGTACGTGTCCGAAGATCCTGTATAATGGTTTAAATAATGTCATTGACATATTCCAGAATCATAAATATTGATATTATATCATATATGCTCATATTCTTAGCTTCTTATTAGTAATATTTCATTGTTACTTGTTACTCGGGTCTTTATTGCCTTTTGTTCTTATACGTGTTTTTTCGAATAAATTCTTATTCTTATTTTAGGGATATAGATACCTTATATCCAGAATGGTATTAGTGTAACATATATCATATTTATTCATTCAATTCATTTATATAATTACTATGTAATGATGATCATGTAGAACGAGTTGCATCACATCGTGGAGACGGTATTCCGTACGTACGCACGAGTGATGATATCATTCCTATGATCGTGGAATTGTATTGGAGTATATATATATTATTTCAGTATCAATATTAATTAATAATAATCATAAATAGTTACTAATTACACCATTATACCCATCCTTGTAAAGTGATGGTGGAAAATAGATTACACCACGACGCGGAGACGGTATTCCGTACGTACGCATGCGCGGTGATTTCATTTTTTCCGTGGGATGGATAGAAGGTGAATTAGGGTTGTTTCATATTTATAATAACATATCAGTATGTAATTAATACTGATGTTATTACTTTATCATGAAACAACTAAATAAGAAGAAGTTGAAGAAGAATAAAATTGAAAAGATCGGTAATGGATATTACCTCTTCTTTGGAACGCCTCTTTGAATCCTCCACTTAGGGAACTAAGATTGGACTTTGAAGAAGACCAGGACCTCTAGGATTATTCTTGGGAAGTTTATAGGAGAAAATGGAAGGGGTTGGCCGAGATTGAGTGCTCAATTTGGTGTGAGGAGGAGGGGGAGGAGGTGCCCATTTATAAGGGAGGAGAGGGGCACCTTAGAAATATCTCAAAATATTATTTTTTATTAAAGTCAAAATCGGTTTATAATGGTTCCAAAGGGTCTTATTTCGAAGCTAATGTGGGGATGGGTCGCAATCCTATCAACCAATAGGATTTAGACAAGTTTAAGGAATTATTTTAACCTTATCAATTAGATTTAACTCTAAGTTAAATAATTTAACTTTTACCGTGTCTTTTTGTTTTCTTTCACTATATGGTTAATACACTTACTATAACATGCCAAAAAAACCCCAAATTGTTTATTAGTAATATATATATCCTTATCTATGTCATTTGGCCGAACCTTAGATTTTTAGGAATAAAATAACAATTAATAATATAATATTTGATTTAAAAACTATTTTGTGTCAATTTTGACACCATTTGATATATGATTTTTGTGAAAGTCATAACAGAGTTATATGTTCGAACCAAGTTGATTAAATCAATATTAATATATTATAGTAACCTAGAAAATTAGTGGAATTCATTAAAAGTCTCAAATTACATTTATTTTGGTGTTTATAACATCAATTATGTCAATATTTCATTAATAAGATAATTACTACATCATCATTGTGTCATAAATAAATTAAATTATTTAATGTCTAAAAATTACAATTAAAATAACATTATGTAGGATATCTTTTTAGCTTTCTAATTAATATTTATAGTCTAATTTATCTTATGTATAACCCCATATTAAAAATGATTTACTTATTAAACATTGATTTTAACTATTTTAACCCTTCTTTAAATAAATTAATAATAAATGTCCTAATCTAATCCAAGTGGGCCTAAATGGTCATATTTTATTCATAAGGTTGTTTTTGGTCGAATTACACTTATCCAATAGAATTAGGACATGTGTTAGGGTAATAGTAATATCATATTTACCCTTAGTTACCCTATTTACTATTAACCGCGGTAAAAAAAGTAAAAAGTTACTATTCACCAAAAAATTATTTTTATCTCATTGAACCACATTTTACTTACTGATATCAACCGTGTCTGTCGGATTTTCGAAATTCCATTCACAGAAGCGGTAAAATTAAGTTTTATGCAAAATTCAATTTTGAACCTACCACTTAGTGGTTTCACTATTCATCAAAAATTGAAAGTTTTCAGAAAAATACCAAAATTTCAACCTAGGCTAATTTCGATATTCTGAGTCCAAAAATGAAGTCCATTTTGAAAAATAAAATTTTTAAAATTTCAAAAAGTTTTTATTACTATTCATAACAGCTAGTTTTAATAGCATATTGTTGTTTAGTGAAACTCGGTATTGCGTACGACGCAAGCTATCGAGGAAGGTCGCGATTGCATGTAAAGCAAGCCAAGCAAGTGTTGTGTTGAAAAAGATTTCTTTGATAACATAAAAGTCTCGGGTGTTACAGACGTTTTTTGGATCATCTGATCCACTAGTTGCGGAACAGTGGGTCAACACCATGGAGAAGATATTTTCTGTTCTTCACTGTTCCGAGACGGAGAGGGTGACTCTAGACGTTTATCGTCTAGATGGAGAAGCTGATCAATGATGGCCTTTGATTAAGAACACCAAGCAAAGGGAGGAAATTGAAGACATGGAATGGGAAGAATTTAAGATAATTTTTCTTAATAAGTACTTCCCAAGAACTCTTTGCACGAAGATGGAGAGAGAATTCATAGAGTTCATGAAAAAAGAAGGAGAATCTGTCACAACATAGGATGAAAATTTCACAAGGCTTGAAAGGTATGCTTCGGGTTTTGTTATCAACAATGATAGAAAAATTGATAGATTCTTTAGTGGATTAAACCCACATATTCGAAAGGCTCTTGAAATTCGAGACTTTGGGAGTTATGAAGAAGTTGTTCGGTGTGCTCTCAAAGTGGAGATGGAGTTTGGAGAATGGTACCATGGCTATGATGATAAGAAAAGAATGATGGAGTTTCAAGACAGTGGATTTAATGACAATGGTGGGACGAAAGAACAACGACCCACATGCCAAAAATGTTGTATGTTACACCATGGGAACTGCCTCCACGGGACGGGGAAATGCTTCAAGTGTGGGAAAGAAGGAAACCTTGCTCACGAGTGTCGAAAATACATGAAAAGAAAGGATAATGTAGCTGATGAAAGGAGAGAACCACTTGTGGTTCAATGCTTCAACTGTAGGGAGCTATGGAACTATTCAAACCAGTGCACTAAACCTCATGATCTCGAGGGTAATCAGCGCCAACAACCACCAAAGCCAAAGGAACAAGGGAAGGCTTATTCCATCACTACTCCGGAGGAGGAACATGATAATGAAGTCGTACAAGGTACACTTCTTATTAACTCAAGAATGTCAAAAGTCTTGTTTGATTCTGGTTCTACACATTCTTTTATATCTTTCAAGTTTGCTAGAACTATAGAATCGAAGCCCCTAATCCTTGAAGTAGAGGTATATGTAAAAACACCAAGTGGTGCAATCATTGCAACCAAAGTGTTTTACTATTCTCTTGTTGACGTATGTGGGAATATTCATCCAAGAAATCTTGTAATACTTCCCTTTGTGGAATTCGACGCTATAATGTGAATGGATTGGCTCTCGTTATACAGAGCACATATCAACTGTCGAGAAAAGGAAATATATTTTCATATTTCGAACCTTCCCATGCTCCTCTACAAATTCAAGGAAGATCATGAATCTCCTTTGAGAAATCCTTAAATGGTTTGGGTGTTGATTCCCTATGAAGAAGCATACCTCGCCCAAATGGTTGAGTCTAAGGAAAGTTCCAACCTTGAGGAAATTCCCATCATAAGGGAATTCGATGATGTATTTCCCAATGAGTTACCCGGAATTCCCCCGAATCGTGAGGTTGATTTCTCAATTGAACTCATTATCGGAGCTACTCCTATCTCGAAGTGCCCCTATAGGATGGCTCCTATCGATCCGGAGGAGTTAAAGAAGCTGCTGTAAGAGCATCTAGAAAAAGGGTTCATACGCCCTAGTGCATCACCTTGGGGTGCGCCAGTGATCTTTGTGAAGAAGAAGGATGGAACCATGTGGTTGTGTATCGATTATCAGGAACTCAACAAGATCACCATAAAGAACAAGTATCCTTTTCCAAGGATTTATGACTTGTTCGATCAGTAAAGAGGACCTCAATACTTCTAAATGGTGGATCTTTGTTCTGGATATCATCAGGTAAAGGTGAAGAAGGAAGATATTCACAATACTGCCTTTCGTATAAGGTATGGGCACTATGAGTTTTTGGTGATTCCCTTAAGACTTACTAATGCCCCTGCAATCTTCATGGATTTGATGAAAATATTCTTTAGACATTACCTCGACATATTTGTGGTAGTTTTTATCGATGATATTCTCATTTACTCCAAGAGCAAGGAGGAACATGAAGAACCTCTAAGACTTGTGTTGGAGACATTGAGAAAGGAGAAGTTGTACGCCAAGTTCAGCTTGTGTGACTTATGAATGAATCTTGTCACGTTCTTGGGACATGTGATCACAAGTGAGGGAATTTCTGTGGACCCTTCAAAGACAAAGGCAATTGAGTAATGGCCCAGGCCCTCTAGTGTCACATAAATACGTAGTTTTCTTGGATTAGCTGGGTACTATCGACGTATTGTGAGAAACTTCTCACGATTGTCAAGCCTGCTAACTAAGTTAACAAGGAAAGGGGTAATGTATTTCTGGACGGATGAATGTGAGGGAAGCTTCAAGGAGATAAAGAGAAGGCTGATCACTGCACCTGTACTCACACTACCGAAAATTGTATAAATTTTTTTGATATACAACGATGCTTCAAAAAAATGATTGGGTTGTGTACTCATGAAAAATGATGATGTGATAGCCTACGCCTCACGACAGTTGAATATCCATGAGAAGAACTACCCGACGCATGATCTAGAGCTGGTAGCTGTGATTTTTGCCTTGAAAATCTGGTGGCACAACCTTTATGGCGAGAAGTGTGACATATACACCGACCACAAGAGCATAAAGTATATATTCATACAAAAGGAGCTCAAAATGCGTCAAAGGAGATGGTTAGAGCTAATCAAGGATTACGATTTCTCCATTCTCTATCATTCTGGAAAGGCGAACAAGGTAGATGATGCTCTAAGTAGGAAATAACCTTCTACTCTATCCATGTTGAGGATTGAGAAAGACCCTATCTTCTTGGATATGC
Organism: Viscum album; assembly: GCA_963277665.1. NCBI lineage: Eukaryota > Viridiplantae > Streptophyta > Magnoliopsida > Santalales > Viscaceae > Viscum > Viscum album. The sequence continues at coordinate 1,708,544,175 of OY728142.1, forward strand.
AAAGGATGGATTTGGGAATCGTAAGGCCAGGGGATACATCCTACCTTGCCCAAATAATTGTGCACCCATCCATCCAACAGAAGATTAAGGAAGCAAAAATGGATGATGTGGAGATGCAAAAGATGGTGAATGCAGTAATGGAAGGGAAGCTGCAAGAGTTCCATATCAATGATTATGGTTTGATTCGGTTTGGAACGCGGATTTGTGTGCCTTCATCGCCCGGGATAAAGAAGGAGCTATTGGATAATGCACATATCTCAACTTTCTCTATCCATCCTATGAGTACCAAGATGTATCGTGATCTCCGAGAACACTTCTGGTGGGATAACGTGAAGAAGGAGATTGCGAAATATATATCAAGGTGATTGGTATGTCAGCAAGTTAAAGCTGAGCAGAAAAAGTCCAATGGTATGATGCAGCCATTGCCTATACCCATGTGGAAATGGGAAAATGTTATTATGGACTTTGTCATGGGTCTCCCGAATACATCAAAGGGGAATAATGTGATATGGGTTGTGGATGACCAACTCACCAAGTATACCCATTTTATTGCAATTCGGGAAGACCTATCGCTTGAACAACTTGCAAGGATATATGTGAAGGAAGTAGTGAGATTGAACGATGTTCCACTCTCGATTGTCTCTGACCGTGATCCAAGGTTAATATCTATATTCTGGAGGAGCCTTCAACATGATTTGAGTACTGAATTAAATTTCAGCAAGACCTATCACCCCCAAACTGATGGCCAGTCTGAAAGGACTATTCAGACGCTTGAAGATATGGTAAGAGCCTGCTCTCTTGAATTCAAAGGTGGTTGGGATCAGCATCTCCCATTGGTTGAGTTCTCATACAACAATAGCTTCCACTCGAGTATTCAGATGGCTCCATATGAATCTCTTTATGGGAAAGGATGTAAAACTCCAACCTGTTGGGATGAAGTAGGAGAACGACAACAAATTGGTCCTGATCTTGTTCAATCGATGACAGAGAAGGTTCAAGTCATCCAGAAACACATCAAAGTTGCTCATAGTCGGCAAAAGAGCTATGCTGACAACTGTCGAAGGGACTTGGAGTTCGACGTTGGAGATAAAGTCTTCCTTTGAATATCTCCATGGAAGAGAGTCATGCGATTGGGGAAGAAAGGGAAGATAAGCCCAAGGAACATTGGCCCCTTTGAGATCCTTGACTACATAGGAGCTGTGGCCTATCATCTGGAACTTCCCCCGAATATGGCTCATGTTCATGATGTGTTTCATGTATCACTACTGAGGAAGTACATACCAGACCCCTCACATGTACTAAACTTAGAGGTGCTGCAGCTGGAAGATGATCTCTCCTGTGAGGAGCAACCGGTAAAAATTTTGGACCGATTTGATAAGGTTCTATTCAACAAGACAACCCGCCTTGTCAAAGTGTTATGGAGGAACCATAAGTTTGAGGAAGCTTCATGGGAACCTGAAGAGGAAATCGAGGAGAAGTACCCTCAGCTGTTTGTGTAAAGTGAAATTTCGGGGGCAAAATTTCTTAAGGGGGGAAGAATTTAATGACCCAATGTTTTTCAATGGAAAATTCTCTTCTTATATTTATGTCATAAAAACACAAAATAATGAACTACTAAGTTATAAGTGACCTTTAAACATAATTTTTTCACCCCGGTGTTTGGAATTTTGAAAATCCAACATACACGGTTGTGTTCAAGATGGTTTTTGGAGTCTAATGAAACAAAAATAATTTGTGGTGAATAGTAACCTAACCGTATGAATAGTGACATGACCCTTATGAATAGTAAATAAGAGGAACATTACCTATCAATAATAAAATAAAATTTAGACATCTTAGAAAGTGACAATTTGACCTTAGTAAACATTTTTGGTATTGTATAAGTCATAAATAATTTATTATAATTAATTAATTAATTTAAAAGAATATTTATTTCCCTGGAATGTATTAATAAATTATTGAATCAATGTCTAATAGTTTTTAGATAATTTTATAAGACCCTACATAATTTTTGAAAGAACTATAAAATCAGTTTTAATCTAAAAACTGTTTTTTTTAAGTAAATTAGTATTTTAATTAAATTTTATATTAATAATATTTAGAAAATTATTTTTGAAAAATGGACTCCATTTTTGGATTCTACACGTCAAAAAATGGTTGGGGTAAATTTTTGAGATTTTTCAGAGATACATGAAATTTTGATGAATAGTGGAATCTGATAATTCACAATAAATGCTAAATAATGTATTAATTGAGTCACCGATGATGTTCTGCTGATGAAAGACCACTTGTTTCGGGGTTACATTATAAAATTACTATTCTTGGTCGTTCAAGACTCACTATTTCTTGTCTTAGGTGAATTTAATAAACTATTCAATTTTATATTAAGGAAACCCCTCTCCCCTCCACTATAAAAGACACCCTTCACTCCCTCTTTTCCTCACACCTCTAAAGCTCCAATCCATCCCTAAACTCTGCCAAAACACCGTCCCTAGCACCTCCCCCACATCCAAAAGCTTATGGTCTCATCAAAAGTCCATTCATAGGCCCTTATGGAGGTTCTCAAGAGGAAGATTCTAGAGGTAATTTCTCTCTCTCTTCTCCTTTAATTTCCTTTCAAGTTCAAGTTACTTTCTTGATCTCTCCCCACCTATACTCATCCAAATTGTTTTTTAACTCTATTATTATACATATAATGTAATATTATGATTCTAATGGTATATTATATCACCACATACCCTTTCCCTCTTCCTTTTATTTTATTAAAGAGAACGTTGTTCATGTGGTGATAATTTATCACCTTCAAAAACAACATGCTCTCTTCTTCCATTTCTACCTTCAATCTGGTCATGAAACCATTTTTATGGTTGAACCAGAATATTTTATATGTATTATGTTCTATTTTATGTTCTGGAAATAACCTATGTCCAAATTACTAAGTGAAAAGTTAAAACGAATTCGTTGTGATCAAAAAACCGCTCAAATTAACCCAAATAATCTTCATTTAATTCTTATCTAATGATTCGTCCACATGGATCTAATATAACACATTATAAAATCATTAAAGATTCTGTAATATCATTAATAACATGTAATATGAGTTCTGGATGTTTACCCATGATCTACCCAAACATCAATCTAAGAATACAAGTGGACCGTTCAAGAAAACCATGAAAACGAACATCCCCGATCAATGTTTTTATACTCTATAAGTCATCCCAAGGAACATAATATGAAATAATGAACCCAGAATGAACCCTATTAATGTATAAAAGATTCTGTAATTCAAATTAATGAATATAATTTCATTATACAGGACATTAAAGAGAAGGAGGGATTCGAGTACAAGGTTAGGGGTAATCTCGAACCCAATTTTTCTTCCTTCGTGTTCTCCCTCTTTCACTACATTTTTGATATGGTTACTACTCAAAGATCATTTGTTCATCATCTACTTTACTTTTCTAGAATATACATGTTTTTCACTAGTTTTTATGTCCATCAAAATTTTTTCCAAAAGAACTCTTCTTTCAAGTTCTAACCTTTTACCTCTCATTCAAGGTTGATGGTTCTTGTATCATGTATGTTCTTCCCTCTTTCTTTTGGGAACCCAAAGCTTATGAATGTGTTATTATGAGATAAAACCCATTCCATTCCATGTATTATTTATGTACATGTTTTATATGTGTTCTATGTGGAAAGCATGATAATGATAATTTTATTATGTGACGGGTGCACCCAGAATTATATAGCGCAATATGAATGTTTAAATGTGACGCAGGCACCCAGAATTATATAGCGCACCAATGCATTGGACAAAGTGATGAATCTCATGAGTAAATTTGAAATGATGTGTGAACAATATGGTAGATTTGTTCACAAGTATGTGTGGTAGTTAACCACTAATACATGATGTTTCATTTTTTTTCATTGCCACATTTCAAGTTTATTGTTTATGCTCCTCTCATGTTCATGATCTTTTGCCTACGTCATTTTTCTCACCCCATGCTACATAGTTCTTATCTATCCTCTTACTCAGCTTCTACCTCACCCCTTTTGATATATACCCTCAGGTGGATACATGTACTAAAGAGAGGTAAAGTGCCACTAAGAATCTAGTGAATAAGAAATTAAATAAATGTTCATGGTTGATGTTGTATTTGTTATGTATGGTCCTAGTTTTCCCAAGACACTAATCCTTTGGATCCTCCATGTATAATACTATTATGTTGTTTATATTTGAAATGATGTTATAGTAATGTAAGAAAAGGCCAGGTCGCTATTCACAAGGCATCCCATGGTCGGCCATGACACAAACAGCAGTATTAAGACACATTTTGGTGTCAATTTTTTATTATGATATTATTTTATTATCCTTAACTACCCGATTACTAATTAATCAAGATAATTAATGATAATTACCATTGTTACTATTCCCAATGTCAAAAAACAAAAGAGTCTTGATTAAATAATTTGGAGATTCTGATTCCAAATATTTAATCCATTTTACAAAATTTCAAACACAGAAATTGCAATAATTAATTTAAAAATAATTCTTGTTGTCAAAAAAATAGCAGGTTTTTTAGAAACAATATCTATGAAAAGTTTGGAATTAGTTTATGACCAATTCCAAAGTGAAATTAATTATAATTAACACTATTTTATTAAATGGTAAAAATCTACTATATTTATAGTTTAAAACCAATTAAAAAGATAATGTAACCATAAAATTAAATTACATGAAAAAGTAGTTTTGATGTAAAATGCAGAATTTTTTACTATTCATTAAAAAATGAACATTGTCAGAAAAATACCAAAAAATTATCCAATGTAAATTTCAATGTCCCAATCATAAATAATAAGTTTATTTTCACTAATATAGGTTATAAAATTTTCAACAGTTTTATTTAAAAATCATTCGCCATCAAAAGGCGGTAAAACAATCTTTTAAAAATATTAGTGTATTCCATGCTTAAGATTGGATTTATTCTCATTTTAAGCCTCTAAAACACTATCTAATTAATAAATAGACATATATAAGAATTTATTATTATTAATTACTTACTTGGGATATTACATCCTTACCACTTTAGAAAATTGTGTCCCCTCAAATTATTTACATAATGAATAAGTGGGGGTATTTATCCCTCATTGTATTTTCAGATTCCCATGTTGCCTCTTCACTCATGTGGTTTTTTCACAAAACCATTACAAGATGAATCACCGTATTCCACAACACTTGCTCCCTGTGGTCAAGAATCTGGATATGTTGTTCCACATAAGATAGGTTCTCTTCCAAATGAACTTCTTCTAGACTCAAATCATGAGATGGATCTGCCATGTACTTCCTTAACATTGTAACATGAAAAAAATTGTATTCCTGAGATATACTCAGAGGTAAAGCCACTTGGTATGCAACTGATCCATCACTGTCTAGGATTTCATATGGTCCAATAAACCTTGGACTCAACTTTCCTTTCTTACTAAATCACATCACACTTTTCCTTGGTGAGACTTTGAGGAAGGCATGATCACCTACCTCAAAAGAGAGATCCTTCCTCATGTTGTCTTCATATCTCTTCTGCCTGCTCTGAGCAGTTCTCATGTGTCTCTGAGTCAGCTGAACTTTTTCTTCCAACACATCTAACAATCCTTGTCCCATCGACTTCCTTTCACCCACTTCATCCCAGAAAGCTGGAGTTCGACACCGCATCCCATATAATGCTTAAAATGGTGCCATCTGTATACTGGAATGAAAACTGTTATTATAAGAATACTCAACCAAAGAAAGATGTTGGTACCAACATCCCTGATAATCCATCGAACAAGAACGTAGCATATCCTCCAATGTCTGAATCATTCGTTCTAGGGAAAAAGTATCTCGTATAGTAAGGAAATGAGAAGATTTAGTCAAGCGATCAACAATAACCTAGATTTCATTATTACCTCGAGGTGTCTTTGGAAATCCCACAATGAAGTCCTTGGATATATTCTCCCATTTCCACTCTGGCACTGGTAAAGGCTGAAGCATCCCTTTCGTTAACTGCCACACTACTTTAACCTGTTGATAAGTAAAACACTTCACAATAAAATCAACAATATCTATTTTCAATCCATCCCACCGGTAGTACTCTCGAAGATCTCTATACATCTCAGTACTACCTGGATGAACTGAAACCGGAGAACTATGAGCTTCACATAACAACTCTCTCTTCAACTATGAATCACACGACACACACAATCTCTTCCCAAATCTAAAAACACAATCATTATCAATGATGAATTCAGGAAACATACCCTTCTGAACCAGTTCTACCTTTTTCTACAACTCGCAGTCTTGCTTTTGTACTTGCTTAATTCTGTCTGATAGAGAAGATTTCACAGATACCTGAAACAAAACAGAAGGACATCCGGAACCAACATCTTTTATGCCATAGTTCATCAAATCCTTAACCAAAGGATCATGTTCTAAATTAATCATTGTTAATGAAGAATTAATTTTTTGACTCAAAGAATTAGCCACTTTATTTTCTTTTCCTGGATGGTAATGAATTGTACAATCATAATCCTTTATTAAATCCAGCCATCTCCTCGGTCTTATGTTCAATTCTTTCTGAGTGAATATATACTTTAAACATTTTTGATCGGTATATATTTCACACATTACTCAATAAAAAATATGCCTCCAAATTATTAAAGTGAAAACAAAAGCAGATAATTCCAAATCATGTGTAGGGTAATTTACCTCATGTGATTTCAACTGTCTTGAAGCATAAGAAATTACTTGATCATTTTGCATTAGGACACAACCCATTCCATTCAATGAAGCATCATTATAGATAAAAAACTCCCCATTCCTGGAAGGTAGTTCAAAAACTGGATCATTCACCAATCTTCTTTTCAATTCCTGAAAACAATCATCACATTCTTTTGTCCAGATAAACATGACACTCTTCTGAGTTAGCTTAGTCATTGGACTAGATAACTGTCGAAAATATATAACAAACCTTCGGTAATAGCCTGCCAACCCAAGGAAGCTACAAATCTCAGTTACATTTGTGGGTCTTGGCCATTCTTCAGCAACCTTTGTTTTTTTAGGATCAACAATTATCCCATCTTTAGAAACAATGTGACCAAGGAAAGAAATTTGTTGCAACCAAAACTCAAATTTGCTGAATTTCCCATACAATTTATATTCTCTTATGGTTTTCAAAATAACCCTTCAATGTCTTTCATGCTCCTCTTTACTTTTATAAAACACAAAAAATATCATCAATGAAAACAACCACAAACTTATACAAGAACTCTTGGAAAATTCTATTCATTAGGTCCATGAATACAGCAGGTGCATTGGTTAGCCGAAAAGGCATTACTACAAATTCATAATGGCTATATCTTGTAAGAAACGCGGTCTTCGGAATATCTTTTTCCTTTACCTTCAACTGATGGTACCCTGATCATAGGTCAATCTTTGAAAAAAACTGAGCTCCCTAAAGCTAATCAAACAAATCATCGATATGAGGAAAAGGATATTTATTCTTAACAGTGATGTTATTCGAGGACCTATAATCATTGCAAAGTCTCATTGAAACATCTTTTTTTTAACAAATAAAACAGGAACACCCCATGGTGATGTCCTAGGTCGAATGAAAACTTTCTCTAATAAATCTTGCAATTGATCCTTCAACTCTACATGTTCAATTTGAGCCATTCGATAAGGGGGTTTTGAAATTGGCTTAGTATCAAGAACTAAGTCAACAATAAATTTAACTTCCCGATCAGATATTATTCCAGGAAAATCTACAGGAAAATCATTAGGATACTCATTTACCACTGGCACATCATTAATCTGAACAGTTCCCTTGTTTTCCACAATATGTGGAAGGTAACATTCATTTCCATCTTTTACAATTTTCGTGGCCTCTTGATATGTTATCAACAGTAAGGGTTCATTCTTGTACAAAAACTGAATGTCTTCCTGAAAAGAAGCTTTTTTATCTCTACAGTCAATCTTAGAAAGGTAAATAGAGAGACAATCCATACCTAGGATAACATCGAACTCTACTAGATGTAAAACAATAAGGTTTTCAGGTAGGTTCATTCCACGGATAAGGATAGAAAGATTCTTATAAATTATTTTTACCTCAAAATTTCCCCCAGGTGTTTTAACCACATGTTCAGGAGTCATTTCTTGAGATGGTATTCCCATTTTACTAGAAACGTTTTCAGAGATGAAAGAATGTGTAGACCCTGAATCAAACAACACACTGGCATAATCCGAAAAAACAAAGTGCATTATGCAACATCATTTGATGGACCGACATCTTGTAAAGTATTTTAAAAGGATTTCACCACCCCTCTATGCTTGTAGTCTAACTTCTTCCCATCGCTCGAGCTCTTTGTCGTACACTCGTTTGCATATTGACCCATCTCATTGCAATTAAAACATTTCACTAACTGTAAATCAAATTTGGTCTTACCATCACCCTTATCTTTTTCAGTGCATTCACGAGCCTTATGTCCCATCTTACTACATCAGTAGCAATTTAAAGAATTAAAAAGACATTCCCCAGTATGAATTTTACCACATTTATCACAAACTGGAAACCTAGTTTTCTTACCGTCAGACCTTTTTGAATAATTCAGTCCTTTCTCCTGCCACCTCAGTCTCTTCTTCTTCTGGTGGTTATAGAACATTTGATCATTAGAAAACTTCATTTCCACCTTCTCAGCACATTGAAAAATCTTTTCAAAACTCTTGAACTAACGAGAAGCTAAAGCCCTTCGATATTTTGGCTTTAATACAGATTAAAAATGATTGATTTTACTATCAAGGTCTTGGATAAAATTTGGAGCATACCTTTCCAATCGAGTGAACCTCTCTTCATAAGCAGCCACTGAGTCGTCCTCTTGCCCCAATTCCAAGAATTGTTTTTTCAATCCCAAGTTGAACAGCCTTAGGAAAATAATTCTCAAGAAACATACCTTTGAATTCATCCCAGTCGAGAGTATCAATCTCATCAGCATCCCTGATATTTTTAACCATCGACCACCACTGATCTTCTTCACCCTCCAAACGGTAAGTATCATGACTATCCTTTTGAATGTCTGAACACCCCATGACATCAAAAATATTTTCCAGTGCTTTAATCCACCCATCAGCTAACACAGGGTCAGAATATCCTCTGAATGATGGGGGATGTTGCCTCATTAAATGTTCAGCCACTGACATGTTACTCTGTAGTTGATCTGGCTGATCTCGTGCATGGATACCACCAACATTTATCGCTTGAGTCAACTACACCATTACTACAACAAACTGTTCAGTTCCAATCCTGACCATCTCAGGATGCTGATTCGGAAGGATATTTTCATATGTATGCCTTCCTAACACTGCTTCCCTATTTCCTCTATGGAAAACCATTCTAAACAAACATGTCTTATATTAAGCAACATGGTAATCTTAAAATGCTACATCATTCCAATTTTACCATAAAAAAATATTTTTGGAAAATAATTTAATATAATTATAACTCCTAAAGTTATCTAAACTGACCTATGATACCAACTATAAGGCCCCAACCTTAAACATTACTTAATCTTGATTTATTTCATGAATACACGTTGAGGATATTTTCTGGTTTAGAGTTTTAAAGAATTAGATCATAAATCATGCATTACACTCCATATTTAATCAAAGTGGTTACATAAAAGATAGTACTCATTTTTACCATCATCGAAAACATATTTAAAATAAAACATTGATTCTTTCTTGACACTTCCTTGACACTATCAACGCATCATTAACTTTCCCTTGACATGTGAAAAACATTTCAAAAACATGGGATGAGCCTAAAAAGCTCAGCAAGGGATATAAAAGAGAAAAATGAAAACATTAGTCCATGTATGAAATCATAATTTACTCGTAAAACATAATCAATTTTAAATACCTCATGAAATCATAAGATTTATGCATAAATCAATATAAATCATAAGAAATAAAGGTAACTTGAGGCATTAATGACATTCTTACGTAGGGAGTGACCCTCATGGTTACGTTTGGAATACCCATCATAGTATATTTCCTAAATCTATTCGGAGAAACCTTAACGTTTAACCCCTTCGTGTTACACAATGCATTGGAGAACTATATTGGGCTCACCCGCCCTTATTTTATCACGAAACCACCCATCTTCATAATACTTCCCTTGAACCATAACATAATTGTATCACATAAAACATGCATAAAGGAAACATAACATTTCAACTTTTAAATCACAAGATATCAATACAACACATTGATATAAAAACATTATGAAAACCAATTTAAATACCAAAATAAATGAAAAGTAAAACTTGGTATTTATTTTTTTTCATTTAAAAAAAGGTTAGGGCTTGTAGAGGAATCCAAATCTCAAATAATGGTCACGGCGGTGGAGAAGTCGTTGTCACCGCATACGTACGACCAAAGAAATTCCCTTTTATCATTTAGTAAACGCTTCATATAAAAGATATTCATTTGGAATAAACGTAAAATTCAAAGGGGTTTATACAGCGTATAAAAGAAAGTTGCGTGTAAAACAAAATATGCCTCAATGAAAGGATATTGAGACGAAGTCCCATACCTCATATCCAACTTGACTCGATCGTTCTTTAATCTCCTCAATAATAAACATGAGCTAATTTTTAATTGCTTAAGAACCTTTTTCAAATTCATTATTCCTTTTATATCACTTATTAGCATGTCATGAACACTATGTAATTATTTAAGTTAATAACGGTCATTCTAATGATCATTGGTACTTGAGTAAAAAATAAACACTTTATAATTACAATTTTTTCATGTATCCATTATATTCAGAGTTATATTCATGATGTAGATATCATATGTATCATATATATCCAGTATATACATGCATTTATAATATTACATAACATTTAGAGGTAAGAAATGAAATGCACTGTTCATGGGGACAGTAAGCCGTACATACGCATGAACACTACTTTCATTTTTATTTCATATTTTATGGAATGGAATCATAATGATATAAAGGTATATTATAATTCCAGTATAATATCATATATAATATCATTAACTCCATCCTTTATACATCCCACATATGGCATTAATGAATCAAATAACTTTGAGGGGGTAGTAGTCCACACTTTCTAAAATGAAGATATCACATTTAGCCATAATGGAAACCATAAATGTATGCCAAAAATAAAAAATAAAGAATATTAAGTTAAAAAATAAACAGATAATATATCATATATAAATATAGTGTCATCTTAATGGCTGCATTTGAAGGTTTTAGAATAATATTGAACAATCATCGTTTCGTGAGGCAGAAATTCGCCATCCACGGAAACAGTATGCTCTTAAACCATTAGATGAAGGTTCGTGTAAGTGTAACGTCAATTATTATTATAAAAACATCCTATTATATTGAGGATACTAGTTTTCTTAAAAAATAAATAAATAAAATGAGTTTATGGGGTTGTAGAATCAAATTAATACAAAAGAACATTAGAGAAGACTTTACCTTTAAATCGGGTAACTCTTCTTGGTTTGAACCAAAATGATTTCTTGAATAGATTTCTGCGTAAGATAAGGCTTCTAGGATGAATATAGGGACGTGGACTGATAAAATAATTAGAGTTTTTTCAAGCCAAACGCTTGAGATGTGTGTGTATGGAGGTAGAGGTGTGGGCCTTTTATAAGAGAAGAGGAGGGGCACTCTTGGAAAGGTATAAAATGTTACTTTATTTTCGAATGAGTTTCGGATTTTAAAGGTCCCAAATTAATCTATTTCGTGGATAAGGTGATAAGAGTTCGAAATATAATCATCCAATAGGTCTTTGATAATTTTATGTCTTAGTTTTAACATTATCTATTCATTTTATTTAAATCCTTTATTAATAAGGTAATCACTGCATCATCATGATTTCATAACTAATTTAATTTATTTAGCGTCTAAAAATTACAAAAAAAATTCTATGATATTGGAAATATTTTTATATATCCAATGAACTTTTATAGTCTAATAGATCATTTATGTAGACAAAATAAATTTTTTTACTCAGGTGATATATTCTTTGTTATATTTAACTTTCATTTAAAATAAAAAGATAAAAAGTCATGATCAAACAAAAGTGATTCCATGGGGTCCCCACGTTTGGCACAAGGCATCCCATGGTCGTCCATGACACAAAATGTTGTATTAGGACAGATTTTGTGGTCATTTTTTATTATTATGATATATTTTTTATTATCCTTAACTACTCAACTACTAATTAATCAAGATAATTAACGAAAATTACCGTTATTACTATTCACAAAGTCCAAAAATAAAAGATTATTGATTACGAAATTTGTACCTTCTTATTAAAAATATTTAATACCATTTATCAAATTCCAAACACAGAAATTGAAATAATTAATTTAAAAATAATTCTTGTTATCAAAACAAATAGCAGGTTTTTTTGAAACAATATCTATGAAAATATTGGCATTAGTTTATGCTCAATTCCAATGTGAAATGAATTATAATGACCACTATTGGATTAAATGGTAAAATTATATTATATTTACACTTTAAACCCAATTAAAAAGATAATCTAACCATATAATTAAATTATATGAAAAATCAGTTTTGATGTAACATGCGGTACTTTTAACTATCCATTTAAAAATTAACATTGTCAGAAAAATACCAAAAAATTATCCAAATTAAATTTCAATGTCCCAATCATAAATAATAAGTTTATTTTTACAAATAGAGCTTATAAAATTGTCGGAAGTTTTATTTAAAAATGGTTCTCCATTAAAAGGCGGTAAAACAATCTTTTAAAAATATTAGTGTATTCCATGATTAAGATTGGAATTATTCTCATTTTAAGCCTCTAAAACACTATCTAATTCATAAATAGACATAGATATGAATTTATTATTATTCATTACATACATGGGATGTTCCAATCATTAAAAATATGTATTTATTATTTACATCATTTATATTCATTATTATACTCATCCAAATAATGAAGTGGTTGAATAACATACTACACCACGTTGTGATGACGGAAATCTGTACGTACGCACTTATGGTGAATTTTTCATTAATATGATGGATAGAATAATTAATATGGATCTAAAATTTTTATTATAATGTCATATTATATAGAATATACTATATTTTGTATTTTATAATAGAAACAACAAATATAGAGGAAGTGGAAGAAGAAAAGAACTTGAAAGAGATGATGAAGTATTTACCTCCTTTTCGGGTTCTTCCTTTTGATTTGATCAAAAGGGATGATTAGGTTGGATTTATGACCTAATTAAGCCCTATAAAATGAGTTGAGGATATTTGGGAAGTGTTTTTTGATGTAAAAAAGGATTTGGAGGTTTGAACTTAAGAGAAGAAGAAGTGCCCTTTTATAAGAGAGGTGAGTGTCACTTTAGGAAAAGTTTGAAATATTATTTTATAATAAATTTATTTTAGATTTACAATGTCTTAAAAATGAATTATTTAAAGGATAAGGTGAGGATAGGTAGAGAAACATTAAACCAATAGGTTTTATAGAGGTTTAAGTCAACATATTATCCATGTCTTATACATTTAACTCTTAGTTAAATAGTTTTTCATTTACCATGTCTCTTTGTATTTTCCTATTATATGGTTAATAAAAATACTATAAACTTCTATGAGAGCCCCAATAGGTTCCGTAACGATATATATAATATTATTAATTGTTTTTTGTTGATCCTTATATTTTTATTAATATTATTTCAACCAATTATATAGTATTAGTTTTAAAAACGCGATTAGGTCAATTTTGACAGTACTTAATAAATGATTTTTGTTAAATCCCTAGTTAATTTATTACATAAAAATAAATTAATATGTTTAACCCTAAAATATAATATTAACCTAAAAATTATTTTAATTCATCCAAAATCTGAAATTGTATTTATTTGAATATTTATAATATCAATTATTTTAATATTTCATTATTATGTTAATTACTACTTCATCTTTTGGTCATAAATAAATTAAATTATTTAATTTCTAAAAATTAAAAATATAATATAATTATGTACGAAATATTTTGATATTTCTACTGAATATTTATAGTTGTATTTATATTATGCATAACCCTGTATTAATAATTGTTTAGTTATTAAACATCGAATTTAACTCTTTTAACTCATCATTAAATAAAATAATAATAAATGTCCAAATCTAATCCAAATGGAACAAAGCGGTTCATATTTTATTCCTATGGTTGTTTTTGGTTTAATTATAACAATATTATATAATTATTTCATGTGTTAGGGTAATTATGATATTATTTTTTCCCTTAATTACCCTATTTACTTTTAACGATTGTTAACAAATGTCAAAAATAACTATGCACCAAAAATTATTATTTTACCTTATTGAACCAATTATTATGTACTAATATTAACCTTTTCTCTCAGATGTTTGAAATTAAACTCACTGAAGTAGTAAAAAAATTTATACAAATTTGCAGATGATCATAGAAGGTGGGTAAAAATGGTAAAATGATTGATAACAAATTTATATATAAAACCTTATTATAAAATTATTCCAATGAATTACATTGAAAATATATAAGTAATATGTATCTATTTTTACCTAACATAAATAAAATTTAAATTACTAATTATATAAATAAAAATTTAGTTTTATATAATAACGTAGTGTTTTTCTCTATTCATAAAAAATTTAATGTTTTCATAAAAAATACCAAAAAATTACCTAATGATAATTTTGATATTCTGAATTCTAAATTGATGTATAATTTACGAAATTCAAAACATATAAGTTTAATTTATTAATTTAATATTAATTCCCATTGTCACAACTAAATAGTGGGTTTTTTAAAAGAAAAAATTATAAAATGATTTACATGGGTTTGTCTCGAATTTATATGTGAAATCGCATATAATGACCTGAATTGTATTAAATGATAAAAATATAATCTAATTATACATCAAAACCATTCTAATGAATATGTTATCACTAGAAATTATATTCATTAAAAAGATGTTTTCAATTAAAACATAGTATTTTTCAACAAACATCAAAATATGAATGTTATCATAAAAGTACCAAAAATTTATCTAAACAAAATTTTTATGTCCCGATTATAAAGTAAAATTTTTTTTCATTAAAATGAATATATAGAAGTGCCAAATATTGGATTTAAAAAAGGTTCTCTATTAAATGGTGATGAAATTTCATTTTTGAAAAAATTATTCTTTTTTTCTGAAAAAATTAATTTATTATTTTATTTGGTCTAAGAAACACATAATATGAATTTTAAGATTATATAGAGTATAAAATATTAAAATAAAATTATTACTATTCATAAACGCTTTTTAATGGTTAGTGTGGTATGTTATGGTGCGCTCAAACTCGGTGTTGTCTGTAGTGAAAACTATTGTATTACAATAATGAGATAATGTTCTATGAAATCATGGGGAGTTAAATTATCACCAATTTCAATAAATTGTGTCCTCCCAATTTGAAATTTTCCTTCGAAAATATATGGCTAAAAATAGAAAATTACGTATTTGGAAAACCCACATCAGAAATTGGTATAAAAAAATTATTCTTAATAAGATGGAAAGGGAATGAAAATTTCACTACTAAATTATGATCTCGATTAGAAGAACATTGGTGACAATTAGAGAAACAGAATTAGAGGGAAAACGTAAATATTTAAAGGGAGTGATTGAGGTCATCAATCACAAAAAACTGTAAAATTGCGGGCCTGAAAGCCATCAATAAAAGATGATGTAAAATATCAACAGTCCAACAAAACAACTGGTTTTAGGGTAACACATTTTTAGATTTAAGATCACTTTTGAAATGATTAAGAAATAATTTATTCATATAATATGAGGAAACTATTTAAATATATATATATATATATATATATTCATGACAAGTAGAGTTTCATCCTTAAACTAATTCCTAGCACAAACTCATCTTTCAATCCAAAAGATAATAGAATTCAAAAGTATTCTATTTATAATAATTGTATAGGGTTCCAACAATAATGAATTTATAATTCATTTTTAGATTATTTTGCAAAAATAAATTTTACAAACTAGGATATCATGTAGGCTAGTTGTAGGTGATGCACCATCGACACCCATCAGTTGCAGGTTCAAGTCTTGTAGCCTTGCCGGATGCGATGGGTTTTCATCCGACCTATGGGATTTTTTATATAAAAATCCATAAATAATCACAAAAAGTGATGTAACCAAAACAATAGTATCCAATGTCAAACATACTCGATTCCGACTTATAGACATATCTAAAATACTTCCTCCAAAACTCACAATCCAAAATTTATTAGGAAGGTAAACAGAATGAAGATCCTTTTTTCCACATAATAACATGTGAATACCTTTATAACTTATTATTTAGAAACACGATAACATGATGAATTATAATATTACCGTATTTGTTATATTCATGCTCCCTTATTCCTTGTAGAATAATGGATATACTCTTTATATCAAATAATGTTGTAAATTCCAACAATGAAGGAACAAACAGGCCATTAACAAGTTCCAAGGATATCAATAATATTCAATAGAATATATCCAAATCAGTCATCTCTTATTCAACAATATATACCACGGTATCAAGACCATATTAGTGTTTTGTCTTTATTTCAACCATGTATATTCCAAGAAGAGTAACTTTCTATTATGTCACTTTTATTTGTTCCACTAATCTGAATTCGTTAATAAAATATTATTTCAGTTCAATCCTTATATAATATACAATTATCATAACATGTACATCATTAATACAATAATGAAATGGCACAATACATTAATATCAACATAAGAAATATTAATCATTACTCTTCATCTTAAATTGTATCATAACTTTATTATTATACAATAACATCATTTGAGGTATACTATGATGATTTAGACATTAATTAATGTAGTGTCTCAACTCCTTCTTGATGAAGCGTTGTACATTTGTAAACTTTTTTCTCACCCTTTCAATCCAAAACATGGTGTCCTTTTTCTCAACAATTATAACAAATTACCTTTCCCTTTAAGCATTTACCAAGGAGATTCTATCCACAATTATAACATATGAAAAAATCATTCTTTCCCTTATTCCCTTTATACATCATTCTCTTTACTATCTATTTCTTCTCTAGCTCCCCTTCAAGGCCATATATCTCAAAAAAAATGTTTACTTATTTTATTAACACATGATATTATTTATTTATTTGATGATAATACATGGGATATTATTTTCTTTATAAATGTTAGCATAACACCATGTAAGATATGATCCTTCTTACTCTTTGGATCTTGCGTATTATAGTAGGTCTCTTTCTATCTACTGGGCACCGTTTCTAAACATTGGCATACACTATGTTAGTTTATGAATCGCAATGCATAATTCCAAACATGTAAAATAGTAAAAAAAAATTGAATAGTTCTGGGATATAATACATAATCCAAAAAAATTTTCTTTGACGAGTTATATACTCATAAACAATTCATAGAGGTTTGTAACAAAATTGAGAATTATCCTAAGTATATCCCTAAGGAGTGTTCTAACCAAGAATTAAGCAAAGCCCATTTTCATGCACCTTTTCCCGTTCGAGTCTATCTCAATGCGGTGTTTTCGTGTTTAACCCCAAGGTAAATCTATGCCAAAATTCCTGGATGTTATTCTATACTAATCCTCAAAGTCTATCATAGAGTAGTGTTCTCTAATCAATGTTTTTCTAAACCTAGTTTAATATGTTATTTATAAACTTTCTATGATACCAACTATAACGCTATAACCCCAGTTATGTGAGTCAGTGCATTATTTTAATACACTATCATGACTACATATACTCATGCCCGAAATACCGATCAGTTTAGTAGTCCTAGAAAATAGATTACATACATGAACATTACATTACACATTAGAAAATAAAACACAACATAATGATCATTTGAGAATGCAATTAATCTCAAAGCATAACCCAAGTTATCAATCATATAATATTTCTTCACATCCTGGGAAAAATAATTCATAGAAATGGGTGAGCTTATATTCACAGTAAGGATAACAATATAGAATAAATATTCATATATAGGCATAAACATTTAATGAAATGTATTAGAATAAAATAAAATCCTTTTAAACATAAAATTAAGCCTAATATGGAAGAGTTAAAATCAGATAATTACATTTACCAATTCACATAGATATTCTACTAGTCAAATGATCTCATGAAACATCAATAGCTACATTCATAATGATGGAATGCATAATGTCACACTTCATAACCACATAGTCAAGGCCTTGTTCCAAAACTACAAATAAGATTTGGTCAAGGCCAGGTGCCAAGACACTAGTTTTTTTTATGAGACCTACCGACACATTGAGGAGTTATATGGGGCTCCACCCATCACTAAATAAGTCTAATTCATTCCTCATATGAAATGTTATAAACATAACATAAACATTCATATTCAAACAAGCATACAAAATGTCAATACATTATCTATAAACCATGAATGGTATAAAAATAACAAATAAACAGTCTAACATATCAAAAAAAAATCAATACAATATAGATGATTTGTATCATAATAAATAAACTTCAAACAAGTTTAAAATCCATCAATGGTCGTGGACATTGAAGAAATTTATTTGTAAAACTCTTTGAGAGAAATATCTCTATTACATAAAGACATTTAAAAGTCGAGTTCTTCCTTTTGATTTGATCAAAAGGGCTCCAAATGATTGATTTCTAACTAATATAAGCCTCTATGATGATGGATGGAAATTTGGGAAGATATTTTTTTAGGGGTTGGCCGAGCTAGAAGGATTTGGAGGTGTGAACATTATAGAAGGGGATGTGTCCTTTTATAAGACAACTGAGGGTCACTTTATGAAATACTAGAAATATTTTTTTATAATAAAGCCATTTTCGGTTTATAATGGCTCCAAAATAGATTTATTTAACGGATTAAGTAGGTATCATTTGAAAAACTCTCAACAAATAGGTTTTGTACATGTTTAGGTCATCAAATTAACATTATCTTTTAGATTTAACTCTTTGTAAAATAGTTTGGCATTTACCATGTCTCTTTGTATTTTTATATTATATGATTAATAATATGACTATAAAATTCCAAGAGAACCCCAATAGGTTCAGTAATAACATATATAATATTATTAAGGCCCTTTTTCTGAACCTTACATTTTTATGAATATTATATCAATCTATAATATAGTATTTGTATGAAAAACACAATTATGTCAATTTTGACATTATTTAGTAAATGTTTTTTAATGTCCTAAAAGATTAGTTCATAAAAATAAATTCATATGTTCACTCATTACATGTCATATTAACCTATAAAATTATTGAAATTCATCAAATGTCACAAATTACTTTTATTTAGATATTTCAAATATCAATTATATTAATATTTTATTATTAAGGTAAGTACTGCATAATCATTGTGACTTAAATAAATAAACTTATATAATGTATATAAATTATAAACAAAATATAATTTTTTAGGAAATATTTTTATCTTTCTAATGAATATTTATAGCCGAATTTATATTATGTATAACTCTATATTTGAAATGGTTTAGTTATTAAACACTGAATTTATCTCTTTTAATTCTTCTTTAAATAAAACAAAAATAAATGTCCTAATCTAAACCAATTAGACCAAATAGGATCATATTATATTCCTGAGGTTGTTTTTGGTCGAATTATACTTATAAAATAGAATTAAGAAATATGTTACGGTAATTATGATATCATTTTTACACTTAATTACTCTATTTACATTTAACCATGGTAAATAAAAGTCAAAAGTTACTATTTTAATCATATTGAAACAAATTTTACATACTATTATTAAAATTTTCTCCTGTATTTTTGAAATTCAACTCATAAAAGCAGTAAAAATATGTTTTATACAAATTTTCAAATGCTCCGGGAAGGTGGGTAGAAGACAGTAAAATGTTCGATAAAATTATATATATATAAACATATTATAAAATGAATCCAATTATTTAGGTTGAACATATATAAGTATTATGTATCTATTTTTACCTAAAAAAATTAAATAAAATAACTATTTATTTACATAAAAAGTAGGTTTTATATAATAACATATTGTTTTTCACTATTTATCAAAAATTGAATGTTTTTAGAAAAATTCCAAAGATTTACTATAAACTAATTTTGATATTCCAAATTCTAAAATGTTTCCTATTTTACCAAATTAAAAACACAGAAGTATAATTTATTAATTTAAAATTAATTCCCGTTGCCAAAACAAAAAATCGGGTTTTTTAAAAAGTAAAAACCTTCAAAAGTTGTACATGTGTTTATGTAATATTTAAATTTGAAATTACTTATAATAACCTAAATTGTATTAAATGAAAAAAATATATAATTTAATTTTACTTCCAAATCATTTAAATTCATAATTTATCAGTATAAAATATTTCGATTAAAAAAGTTGTTTTCAATTAAAACATTGTATTTTTCAGAACTCATCAAAATGTTAAAGTAATCAAAAAAGCTCCAAAATTTTATCTAAACTATATTTTTATGTCCTGCTTCTAAAGAAAAATTTATTTTCCTTTAATTGAATATATATAAGTGTCAAATATTGGATTAAAAAAGGGTTCTCCATTAAAAGGCAGGGAAATTGAATTTTTTGAAAAATACTTCATTTATTTGAAAAAATAAATTTGTTATTATATTATGTCTATGAAACACATAATATGATTGTTTAAATTATATAGAGTACATAAGATTCGAAATACAGTCAGTACTATTCATAACTTTTTTTTGAATGGTTAGTGTGATATGTTGTGGTAAGCTCGAACTCAGTGTTGCGTTTATCGCAAGCTATTGAATAAATTTATTGAGATAATTTACTAATAAATAGTGGGTTGTTATAGATGACCTGAAATGGATCATGCCTATAAAATACATAGCTTATTTTAAATTTATTTTTATTTTAATTTCCATTAATGCTTTGTTTTTGGGGTTTCCAATGGTTTTATGGAGAATAGGCGAGTTTTCGTGAATTGGACCAAACCGTGAGCCCAATTCCAGATTTAAAAATAAATTTTGTTTATTTTATAATTTATTCATTTTTTAATATTTTTCACTCATTCCAACTCCTAAATTTCCTCTCCTGATATATTGACACTAAAATTAAAATTTGGAGCCTTTGAAAATCCATAACCAAGGTTTAGTTGGGTTTTTATTTAAGGGATTGGGCCTACCCAGAAGCCCAAATACAGTTTTAAAATTTAATATTATTTATTTAATAACATATTCAATTTTAAGTATTTTTCGGTTCTTCCAGGCCTCATATGCGCGACATACACCCAGCCGCTCCCCTAGACTCTTTACCCCCACCTTGGAGCTCTTAGGAATCATGATTTAGGGACGAACATCTCAGGATTTCTAAAATCGGCCAGATTTGATGAGGTATGTTCATTCAATCATAACCCTCTCAATTCATACTCTTTTCAATCCATTAAAATTCCTAAATGACCTGATAATTCTTTTGCGAACATCCAATGAGTTTTGGCCGTTTTCAATTTCGGATACTAGTGTTTTGAGGAGATTCATTCTAGATTTCTCAAGTAAGTTAGTCAATTTCATTTCCCCTTTAAAATTGATTAGGGATTCATTCTACTTTGTTTAGGGTTTCCTCCCTTTTTATTGAATTGAAAAATGACCAGAGGGTAGGGGTTAGAACATATGGTTTATCCTTAAGTTTTCTGGGTCCAATTTTCTATTTTTAGGTTTGATCTACCCTTCTTGAGGTGCGGCAGTGGTGAGTTTGTGTTTTCCCACAAAGGATTCAACGGTTTCATTTGATTTGGTAGGTGATTCCAATTTTGATGAAATCTTTGTGTATTACCATTCTGTATTTATCATATTTTAAAATTTATATAATTTTATTATTGCTGCAAAAATTGGTTCTAATGATGTTTCTATTGCAATTGAATTTAAAATGCCAATTTGGTGTGAAATTGGGGGTTTTTCCAAAGAATTGTTTTGTTTTTCTTATTTCGGGATTCCCTATAAATACTTAGTTGTTTTTATTGATCTGTAATAAGGCATAAAATACTTTTTATAATGTTTATCTCCTTTGGTTATTTCTGCAAAAATGGGTTTTAATTGTGTTTGTAAAGAAAGTGATGTTTTGGTTCAACTTTTGTGTGAAAATGAAGGTTTTACAAAGTTAACACTTCTTGTTTAACATGGGGATGCCATAAAATTGATTTGTTGTTTTAATTGAAATTTATTGGGCTTCCTTTACTATTTTGGTAACTTAAAAGTGTGAACATAGTGTACATGTGGGTTTCATAAGGGGTTTTGTGTGCAAAACAACACGGGATTTTGAGAAATTGATTTATTCAAATTCAAAGTGTTTGTTCTGTGTTTTATGTGGTATAAAATGTGATAGCTACTGTATTTGGTATATGTGACCATTAGTGGTGTTTTAGATTAAAATAGATATGTGATAAATCCTGAAATTTTTTGAGCACAATGGGGGAAGCCCGGGTACCTAGGTGGGGCGGATTTGTACTAGTACGGCTACTGGACCGGATGGGTTTTTTCCCTGTTTCACTTTGCATTTGGATAACGACAACACTAACTAAACTAAATGGATGATGATTGGGGACCACTAGGTTATGGTTATGTTCCCTACTAGTGGATCGTGCATGATAACAGATTTTACTATGGTTACATTACACCGAGTTACGAGGTACATGGGGCCTGAGACTATCTAGTGCCTAGGGGTGTTCCCGGTTTTGTTGCCCATTGGTTTTTTTGGTATTTTCCATTGTATATGGGTGTCATTAGAATTATATTTAATTATATAACATTCCTATTTAAATGTGTTAACATTCTGAAAGTTTTATCTTAAAAAATGTTTTCAATTTAAAGTTGCCTTTCATGGAATTTGTCGCCGCTTTTCATTGGATATTAAAACTGCTTGCTTTTTCACCATGTATTACATGCACCTTGGAATCATTGGGTGGTATCCTATTGGTATTAGGCTCACACCATACTTACACACCTTGGGCGTAAGTAAACATTATTATTTTTTTTTTGACTCAGGTAAAGGAAAGGCCAAGGGTGATGGCGGTTCTTGGTGTTAGTTCCCATCGTTGGGGCATAGTTGTGGAGACGACTTGTGGGTGATGACCCCCTTGTCGTGTGGAGTCCTTGGGGATGTATTTCTATTTTAATTTTTTTGTATTTGAACCTATTTTATTGTATTTATTCCAGTGTATTCAGTTCTGGTTTTTTTATTAAGACTTGTTTGGCTATAAATTTCAGAATTTATATTATCGATTGTTTTTAAGGTCTTATGTATTCATATTCGGGTAAATTATTCCCAAAACAAGATAAATGATACTCGGGAACTTGTTCCAGATCATGGGGATAGGGAACACACATTGGGCCTTGTCACGGCCTGGGTCTGGTGCCGGTTTTGGCCACGACCCAATTCGGTTCGTGACAAAATGGTATCAGAGCAGGTTCAGGTTAACTCTTGGGGTCATGTTATTTGGGGAAGATTCAAGATATTATGGAGTTAGAATTATTGGGACTTCATATTCTAGTTGTGGGTAGTGTTCCTGATCACCAAACTTAATGACAGGATTCATGTTTCCTAGGGAAGTTAGGATTTATCTAAGTCCTTTGGTTTTCTTGTTTTAATTATGGTTAGGGGAAATGAAAATAGAGTTGGGTTAATGGTCTCAGTGAGCTCTCACGGCCTGGAAATCCATGTGGAGCCGGGGATCTTCCCTAGAACACTCTTTGTGATGGTGAAGTGATTGGGGTATGGTCGCCAACCATATGTCCAATCATCCACTGAAACTAGTTTTCTCTCGCTTTGTCTTGTGTTCCATAATTTTGAAATCATGGAAATTAGGTTTTAAAGTGACTTGGTTTTAAGAAGTGTAACGTTTTTGTGAAATGATTTTAAAATAAATATGGAATGTTTTGATTTATCAAATGGTGGAACTGACTTTTTAGAATTATATTCAAATGGAAACTGGTGTTCTTACACCTCTTTTTAAAAGTAGAAACTATACTGAAGTTGGTTTTGAAAAAGTGTTTCTAATAGAGTTTTATAAAAAATAAAAGGGTGTATTAATGGGATGAGATGTTTTGAAATTGATGTGAATATCTTGAAATTGAGTTCTTGTATAAATGTTTGTGTCTTTTTGAAAATTTTAGTAATATTTGAATTTGTATTTTGATCTCCTGGTTAGCATTTTTGAAAAAAAAGGATGTGTTGGTTGATCGTTTTGGTTTTGAAAAGTGGAAATAATATTTGCTTTAACGTTTGGTATTTACATGACTGACCACATGCATGGGGTTATTTGGTATGATGGATGGTTGATGGAATTACTTTATGAGTGCTGGGACGAATATGAGGAGGGTGCCCGGTGTGGCACAAAAACATGCATGTGTGAGGCCCATGGGTTACCATTGGTGGATATGCTTACTGCTAAACAGTTTGATTTCAAAGAAATTGTTTTATAGAAAAACATTATTTCTTGATGAATTGTTTGGTATAGTTTGTATTATGGGTTTTTGATAATGTTGATGTTGTGGGATGTTTTGAGTCCAAGAACCCCTCCTGTTTGAACAGTGTTTTGGGTTTGTGTTTGGCCGGTGAGCTGTGTTGTAGGGATGATTAGTGGCCTCTTTTGAAAAATGTTTTGTGATGAATTTGCGGTGGTTCCCTTCATTTTTTTCGATCTGGATTGTGGTATATCATGACCAATAGACCATCTTTGTTTGGTCCTTTGGTTCAATCGTTGCATAAGGTACGCCCCATTAATGGTTAGTGCACAACTAAAGTGCAACCCGGATTGTTTTGCCTTTTGAAGACACTCTAGTTGATCAATATAAGGAATCTTTTTCTTGATATTTTTAGATTGAGTCTACACCCTTTACATTCATTGATTTTTAGATCCTCTTGTAACGGGACAGTGCTCATGGAAGGTTGATAGAGACATTAGTTTCTTATGTTTCCTCATACGTCGAAGGTGGATGTGTTCTAGGGTTGTAAGTGAAGATGACTGTCTCGATGGTCTCTAAGAGGACCTTTGGGTTCTTTGAAGATTCTTTGAAGCATTAATTCATGTTAAACAACTTTTGTGGGAAATATGATCTCGATAGGATATTGTGGCAACTTCTTAGAATTGTGTCTTGTTTGGGGATGTTGTATAAGGTCCCTCTCCATGAATCTTTTATATCAGTCACAATGGTCATGTTCGGAATGCCTTATGATGTCATGTGCTCGATTGACCCTAGAGGTGAATGTCGTGAAATCCTACGAGAGTCCCTATTATGTTGGGAGAATTACTCCCTTGGAAAAACATTAAAATCTTCCATTTTAGACGAAGTTGAGTGTTGGTGTTCTTTACTTCTATTGTTTCTCACCTGAAGAAACATGGTGTGATGTGTGTGCATCTTCTTAGCCGTTGTTTCAGTGAAATATTGGGGTCGGGTAAAGTGAGTTTGGAATGTGTTATGTCTGTAAAACTTTTCTAGGATTGTGTTGTAGTTTTTGGTTGCATCGAAAGAAAAATTTTCGTTCATGGGGTTTCCAATGCCAAATTGTGAGGCCGAAGATGCTTCAATCATTTGAGCTCCATCCATAGGTCTCTGAGAGAAGCTGGCTCGTAGTCAGGGGAAATCACAGGGTCATTTAAACCCTTGTACAAAGTCATTTCCTCAGTATCAAAGTTAGGAAGATTTTAAACCTATGGTGTCATAATCTTTCTTCTGTTGTCTATTTTTGGTGGAAATAGGGGGAGGGTCGTGTGCCCATGTCATCACCCAATGTTATTCCCTCCCCCTTTTGGTTTCCAATGAGTATTTGGATAAAGGTTTGATGTTTGTCTACACTGTTTGAGAACATGGTTTTCAGTTGGATAATAGTGACCATGCCCCATCAAACCATGTGGAAAGAAGTATATCAACTATTAGTGTATGACTTCCCAAACAGTTCAAACTAACCATGTGGTTGCCACAACTCTTTAAATTTTGGGGTCTTTCTTTACCGGCCAGTGATGGTTGGTTTAGATGTTTGGTTCTTATGGTGAGGAGACCAACTATGAGTCTTATATGATTTCTTTTGTAAATTTCTGATGGAAGTATATCCTTTTTACCAGTGAGTCTATTTATGCCTCCCGCTGTTAGTCTCCTGATTCTGTCTCGAAAAAAAATATTGGTTGTCTCTTATGGTGGGGAGCGTATTTGTGTCCCCCCGTACAAGTAACATAGATTTTTCCATGTTATTGGATTATTGTAGATAGTATCGTTTGGAGATATCTAGCTACCAATATCTTTCTTTAGTAAATTTTGGGACTGGAGAGAGCCCAATGTTTTAGTTAATGTAAGATAAATGTAACATTTTTTTTGAAGTTGTTGTTCGTTTGGGTGAGTTGCTTGAGTCTTGTTCGGATAGTGTTTGAGGAGTTTTATTTTGGGATAATGTATGAATGTGCTTGATTGTTTTAAGAAAGTGCTGAAAGTTAGTTTTGTGAGAGTATACCATCCTTCATTGATCACTGGAGGTGTTTTGGCCTTTGAAGAAGAAACCTGGCAAGGGATTACTTCTTGGTTTATCAATTGGGTTCGGTTGTTTCTTTGGTCTTGCTGTGACTTTCCAGGGCTGAATGTTTCCATGGTGGGGATAATTTTTACATAAAAATCTTATTTTAAATGAATTTTTATTTTAATTTCCATTAATTCTTTATTTTGGGGGTTTCCAATGGTTTTATGGAGAATAGGAGAGTTTTCGTGAATTGGGAAAAACCGTGAGCCCAATTCCAGATTTAAAAATAATTTTTTTTTCTTTTATAACATATTCATTTTTTAATATTTTACACTAATTAAAACTCCTAAATTCCCTCCCCTGATATATTAACAGTACAATTAAAATTTGGAGCCTTTCGAAATCAATAACCAAGGTGTATTTGGGTTTTTATTTAAGGGATTGGGCCTTCCCGGATGCCCATATCCAGTTTTAAAAATTAATTTTATTTATTTAATAACATATTCAATTTTAAGTATATTTCGGTGCTTCCAATACTCATATACGCCAAATACACTCATCCGCTCCCCAAGACTCTTTACCCCCTCTTTGGAGCTCTTAGGAATCGCAATTTAGGGACGAAAATCTTAGGGTTTCTTAAATCAGCCATATTTGATGAGGTATGTTCATTCAATCATAACTCTCTCAATTCATACTCTTTTCCCTCCATTCCAATTCCTAAATGACCTAATAATTCTTATGCGAACATCCCCTAATCATTGTCCGTTTTCAATTTCAGATATTGGTGTTTTGGGGAGATTCATTCTAGATTTCTCAAGTAAGTTAGTCCATTTCATTTCCCCTTTTAAATTGATTAGGGTTTCATTCTATTTTATTTAGGGTTTCCTAAATTTTTATTGAAGTTAAAAATGACCAGTGGGTAGGGGTTCGAACCTATGGTTTAACCTTAGGTTTTATTGGTCCAATTTTCTATTTTTAGGTTTGATCTACCCTTCTTGAGGTGCGGCAGTGATGCGTTTGTGTTTTTGCACAAAGGATTCAATGGTTTCATTTGATATTGTAGTTGATTCCAATTTTGATGCAATCATTGTGTATTACCATGCTGTATTTATCATATTTTCAGATTTATATAATTTTATTAATTCGGAAAAAACTGGTTCTAATGATGTTTCAATTGCAATTGAATTTAAAATGTCAATTTGGTGTGAAATTTGGGGTTTTCCAAAGAAGTGTATTGTTTGTTTATTTGAAGATTCCCTATAAATACTTAGTTGTTTTTATTGATCTATAATAAGGCATAAAATACTGTTTATAATGTTTATCCCCTTTGGTTATTGCAGTAAAAATTGGATTTAACTGTGTTTGTAATGAAAGTGAAGTTTTGGTTTTACTTTTGTGTGAAAATGAAGGTTTTACAAAGTTAACACTTCTTGTTTAACATGGGGATGCCCGAAAATTGATTTGTTGCTTTAATTGAAATTTATTGAGCTGCCTTTACTGTTTTGGTAACTTAAAAGTGTGAACATAGTGTACAAGTGGGAATCTTAAGGGGTTTTGTGTGCAAAACAACACGGGATTTTGAGAAAATGATTTATTCAAATTCAAAGAGTTTATTATGTGTTTTAAGTGGTATAAAATGCGATAGAAACTGTATTTGGTATATGTGACAATTAGTTGTGTTTTAGATAAAAATGGATATGTGATAAATCCTGAAATTGTTTTAGCACAATGGGGGAAGACCGGGTACCTCATTGGGGCGGATTTGTACTAGTACGGCTAGTGGACCAGATGGGTTTTGTCCTTGTTTCAATTAGCATTTGGATAACGACAACTCTAACTAAACTAAGTGGATGATGATTGGGGACCACTAGGTTTTGGGTTTGTTCCCTACAAGTGGATCGTGCATGAGAATGGATTTTACTATGGTTACATTACACCGAGTTATGAGGTACATGGGGCCCGAGACTATCTAGTGCCTAGGGGTGTTCCCGGTTTTTTTCTCATTGGTTTTGTGGTATTTTACCTTGTATTTGGGTGTATTTGGATTTATATTTAATTATATAACATTCCTATTTAAATGTGTTAAAATTCTGAATGGTTTATCTTGAAAAATGTTTTCAATTTAAAGTTTCCTTTCTTGAAATTTGTCGCCTCTTTTCATTGCATATTAAAACTGCTTTCTTTTTCACCTTTTATTGCATGAAGCTTGAAATCATTGGGTGGTATCATATTGGGATTAATCTAACACCCTACATACAACCCTTGGGTGTAAGTATACTTTATTATTATATTTGACTCAGGTAAAGGAAAGGCCATGGGTGATGGTGGTTCTGGGTGTTAGTTCCCATCATTGGGGCAGAGTTGTGGAGACGACTTGCAGGTGATGACCCCCTTGTCGTGTGGAGTCCTTGTGGATGTATTTCTATTTTCATTTTTTGTATTTGAACCTATTTTATTGTATTTAATCCAATGTATTCAGTTCTGTTTTTTTATTATGACTTGTTTGGCTATAAATTTCAGAATTTATATTATGGATTGTTTTTAAGGTTTTATGCATTTGTGTTCGGGTAAATCATTCCCAAAACAAGGTAAATGATACTCGGGCACTTGTGCCAGCTAGTGGGGATAGGTAACGCACTTCGGGCCTTGTCACGGGCTGGTTCTGGTGCCAGTTTTGGTCGCGACCAGATTCGGTTCGTGAAAAAATGGTATCAGAGCAGGTTCAGGTTAACTCTTTGGGACATGTTATTTGGGGAAGAGTCAGTATATTATGGAGATAGGATTGTAAGGACTTGGTATTCTAGTTATTGGTAGTGTTCCTGATCACCACACTTCATGAAAGAATTCATGTTTCCTGGGGAAGTTAGGATTTATCTATGTCCTTTGGTTTTCTTGTTTTAATTATGGTTAGGGGAATTGAAAAGAGAGTTGGGTTAATGGTCTCAGTGAGCTCGCAGGGCCTGGCAAGCCATGTGTAGCCGAGGATCTTCCCTAGAACACTATTTGTGATGGTAAGTGATTGGGGTATGGTCGCTAACCATATGTCCGAGTCACCCACTGAAACTAGTTTCCTCTCGCATTGTCTTGTGTTCCTTAATTTTGAAATCTTTTAACTTTGGTTTTAAAGTGACTTGGTTTTAAGAAGTGTAAAGTTTTTGTGAAATTATTTTAAAATAAATATGGAATGGTTTTATTTATGAAACATTGGAACTGAATTTTCAGAATTATATTCAAATGTAAACTGGTGTGCTTACAGCACTTTTTAAAAGTAGAAACTATACTGAAGTTGTTTTTGAAAAAGTGTTTCTAATAGAGTTATCTAAACATTAAAAGGGTGTTTTAATTGGATGAGATGTTTTGAAATTGATGTGAATATCTTGAAATTGAGTTATTATATAAATGATTGTGTCTTTTTGAAAATTTTAGTAATATTTGATTTGGGATTTTGGTCTCCTGGTTAGCATTTTTGAAAAAAAAGGGTGTGTTGGTTGATCATTTTGGTTTTGAAAACTGGAAATAATATTTGTTTTATCCTTTGGTATTTACATGGGTAACCACACGCATGGGGTTATATGGTATGATGGATGGTTGATGGCATGACTAGATGAGTGCCGGGACGGATATGAGGAGGGTGCCTGGTGTGGCACAAAAACATGCATGTGTGAGGCCCATGGGGCACCATTGGTGGATATGCGTACTGCTAAACAGTTTGTTTTCAAAGAAATAGTTTTATAGAAAATCATGATGTCTTGATGAATAGTTTGGTATAGTTTGTATTATAGGTTTTTGATAATGTTGATGATGTGGGATGTTTTGAGTCCACGAACCCCTCCTGTTTGAAATGTGTTTTGGGTTTTTGTTTGTTCGGTGAGCTGTGTTGTAGGGACGATTAGTGGTTTCCTTTGACAAATGTTTTGGGATGACATTGGGGTGGTTCCCTTCATGTGTTTGGATCTGGATTGTGGTATATCATGACCAATATACCATCTTGGTTGGTTCCTTTGGTTCAATAGTTGGATAAGTTATGCCCCATTAATGGTTAGTGCACAAATAATGTTCAACCTGATTTTTTTTTGCCTTTTGAAGACCCTCCAGTTGATCAATATAAGGAATCTTTTTCTTGATATTTTTAGATTGAGTCTACACCCTTTCCTTTATTTTATTTTTAGATCCTCTTGTAATGGGAGAGTGCTCATGGAAGGTTGATAGAGGCCTTAGTTTCTTATGTTTCCTGATACGTCGACGGTGGATGTGTTCTAGGGTTGTAAGTTTGGATGAGTGTCTTGATGGTGTCTAAGAAGACCTTTGGGTTCTTTGAAGTTTATTTGATGCATTAATTCATGTTAAACCACCGGTGTTGGAAATATGGTCACGATAGGATATTGTAGACACTTTCTAGAATTGTGTGTTGTTTGGGGATGTTGTATAAGGTCCCTCTCCATGAATTTTTTATATCAGTTGCAATGGTCATGTTCGGTGATTCCTTATGATGTCATGTGCTCGATTGACAATAGAGGTGAATGTTGTGAAATCCTATGAGAGTCCCTGTTATGTTGGGAGAATTTATCCCTTGGAAAAACATCAAAATATTCCATTTTAGATGAAGTTGAGTGTTGGTGTTCTTTATTTCTATTGTTTCTCAACTGAAGATACACGGTGTGATGTGTGTGCATCTTCTTAGCCCTTGTTTCAATGAAATATCGGGATCGGGTAAAGTGAGTTTGGAATGTGTTATGTCTAGAAAACATATCTTGGATTTCAATGTAGTTGTTGGTTGCATTGAAAGAAAAATTTTCGTTCATGGGGTTTCCAAAGACTTACTGCGAGGCCGAAGATGTTTCAATCATTTGAGCTCCAACCATAGGTCTCTGAGAGATGTTGGCTCGTAGTCAGGGGAAATCACAGGGTCATATAAACCCTTGTACAAAGTCATTTCCTCAGTATGAAAGTTATGAATATTTTAAACCTATGGTGTCATAATCTTTCTTCTATTGTCCATGTTTGTTGGAAATAGGTGGAGGGTCGTGTGCCCATGTCATCACCCAATGTTATTCCCTCGCCCTTTTGGTTTCCACTGAGTCTTTGGAGAAAGGTTTGAAGTTTGTCTACACTGTTTGAGAACACGGTTTTCACATGGATAATAGTGACCATGCCCTAGAAAACCATGTGGAAAGAAGGATCCCATCTATTAGTGTATGGCTTCCCAAACAGTTCAAACTAACCATGTGGTCGCCCCAACTCTTTAAATTTTGGGGTCTTTCTTTACCGGCCAGTGATGGTTGGTTAAGATGGTTGGTTATTATGGTGGGGAGACCAAGTATGAGTCTTATATGATTTATTTTGTAAATTTCTGATGTAATTACATCCTTTTTACTAGTGATTCCATTTAGGCCTCCCCCTGTTAGTCTCCTGATTCTGTCTCGAAAAAATATATTTGTTGTCTCTTATGGTGGGGAGCGTATTTGTGTCCCTCGTACCGGTAACATAGATTTTTCCATGTTCTTGGCTTAGTGTAGATAGTATCGTTCGGAGCTATCTATCCACCAACATAATTCTTGAGTAATATTTGGGACTGGAGAGCGCCCAATGGTTTAGTTAATGTAAGGTAAATGTAACATTTTTTTGAAGTTGTTATTCGTTTGGGTGAGTCGCTTGAGTCTTGTTCGGATAGTGTTTGAGGAGTTTTATTTTGTGATAAAGTATAATGTGCTTGATTGTTTCAATAAATTGGTTTAGGTTAGGTTTTTGTGAGTATAACTTCCTTCATTGATCACTGGAGGTGTTTTGGCCTTCGAGGAAGAAACCTGGCAAGGGAGTACTTCTTGGTTTCTCAGTTGGGTTTGGTTGATGCTTTGGTCTTGTTGTGACTTTCTGGGGCAGAATGTTTTCATTGTGGGGAGACTTTTTACATACATATCTTATTTTAAATTTATATTTATTTTAATTTCCATTAATTCTTTGTTTTGGGGGTTTCTAATGGTATTATGGAGAATAGGTGAGTTTTCGTGAATTGGTCCAAACCGTGAGCCCAATTCCAGATTTAAAAATAAATTTTGATTCGTTTATAACATTTTCATTTTTTAATCTTCATCACTCATTCAAACTCTTAAATGTCCTCCCCTGATATATTAACACTAAAATTAAAATTTGGAGCCTTTGGAAATCCATAACAAAGGATTAGTTGGGTTTTTATTTAAGTGATTGGGCCTGCCCGAAAGACCATATCCAGTTTTAAAAATTAATTTTATATATTTAATATCTTATTCAAGTTTATGTATTTTACGGTGATTTCAAGCCTCATATGCGCCACATACGCCCAGACACTCATCCAGACACTTTACCACCTCTTTGTAGCTCTTATGAATCGTGATTTAGTGATGAACATCTTAGGGTTTCTAAAATCGTCCAGATTTGAGGAGGTATGTTCATTCAATCATAACTCTCTCAATTCGTACTATTTTCCCTCCAATACAATTCCTAAATGACCTAATTATACTTGTGCGAAGATCACCTGAGTTTTGGTCGTTTTCAATTTCTGATACCGGTGTTTTGGGGAGATTCATTATAGATTTCTCAAGTAAGTTAGTCTATTTCATTTCCCCTTTCAAATTGATTAGTGTTTTATTCTATTTTTTTTGGGTTTCCTACATTTTTATTGATGTGAAAAATGACCAGTGGGTAGGGGTTCGTACATAAGGCTTTACCTTGGGTTTTCTTGGTCCAATTTATATTTTTAGGTTTGTTCTACCCTTCTTGAGGTGCGGCGATGATGCGTTTGTGTTTTCGCACAAAGGATTCAATGGTTTCATTTGATTTGGTAGGTGATTCCAATGTTGATGAAACCTTGGTGTATTATCATGCTGTATTTATCATATTTTCATATTTATATAATTTTATTATTGCTGCAAAAATTGGTTCTAATGATGTTTCTATTGCAATTAAATTTAAAATGCCAATTTGGTGTGAAAATTGGGGTTTTCCAAAGAAGTGTTTTGTTTGTTAATTTGGGGATGCCCTATAATTAATTAGTTGTTTTTATTGATCTTTAATAAGGCATAAAATACTGTTTATAATGTTTATCCACATTGGATACTGTTACAAAAATGGGTTTTAATTGTGTTTGTAAAGAAAGTGAAGTTTTGGTTCAACTTTTGTGTGAAAATGAAGGTTTTACAAAGATAACACTTCCTGTTTAACATGGGGATGCCCAAAAATTGATTTTTTGTTTTAATTGAAATTTATTGGGCTGCCTTTAATATTTTGGTAGCTAAAAAGTGTGAATATAGTGTACAAGTGGGTTTCTTAAGGGTTTTTGTGTGTAAAACAACACGGGATTTTGAGAAATTGATTTATTCAAATTCAACGATTTTGTTGTGTGTTTTAAGTGGTATAAAATGTGATAGCTACTGTATTTGGTACATGTGACCATTAGTGGTGTTTTAGATTAAAATGGATATTTGTTAAATCCTGAATCTATTTATGCACAAAGGGGGAAGCCCGGGTACCTGGGTGGGGCAGATTTGTACTAGTACGGCTAGTGGACCGGATGGGTTTTGTCCCTGTTTCACTTAGCATTTGGATAAAAAAAACTCTAACAAAATGTTGTGGATGATGACTGGGGACCACTAGGTTATGGGTATGTTACCTACTAGTGGCGCGTGCACGAGAACAGATTTTACTATGGTTACGTTACACCGAGGTACGAGGTACATGGGGCCCGAGACTATCTAGTGCCTAGGGGTGTTCCCGATTTTGTTGCTCATTGGTTTTGTGCTATTTTCCCTTTTATTTGGGTGTATTTGGAATTATATTTAATTATATAACATTTCTATTTAATTTTTTTAACATTCTGAATGTTTTATCTTGAAAAATGATTTCAATTCAAAGTTGCCTTTCTTGGAATTTGTCGACGCTTTTCATTGAATATTAAAACTGCTTAATTTTTGACCTTGTATTGCATGCACCTTGGAATCATTGGGTGGTATCCTATTAGGCTTAGTCTGACATCCTACTTACACCCCTTGGGTGTATGTAGACTTTATTATTATTTTTGACTCAGGTATTGGAAAGGACAAGGGTGATGGCGGTTCTGGGTGTTAGTCCCCATCGTTGGGGTAGAGTTGTGGAGACGGCTTGCAGGTGATGACCCCCTTGTTGTGTGGAGTCCTTGGGTATTTCTTTCTATTTTCATTTTTTGTATTTGAACATATTTTATTGTATTTAATCCAATGTATTCAGTTCTGGTTTTTTTATTAAAACTTGTTTGGCTATAAATTTCAGAATTTATATTATGGATTGTTTTTAAGGTTTTATGCTTTCATATTGGGGTTAATCGTTCCCAAACCAAGATAAATGACACCCGAGCACTTGTGCCAGCCCGTGCGGATAGGGAACGCCCTTCGGGCCTTGTCACGGGCTAGGTCTGGTGCCGTTTTTGGCCGCGACCAGATTTGGTTCGTGATAATGACCATATCTATTTAGCTACAACACATGGAAAACATTTTGAAACTAGTGATTATGTGGGGGCAGAGCAAGGTAGTACACCACCTCGCCAACACTACTATAAATCTGAGATAGATTTTTACCCTATTTATATCTCTTTAATACTCGTTGAGGTGAGACCCGATGAAAATCATGACCGCCCTCCAAAATCTCCACAGGTATTCTTGCAATATCAACAGAGGACTTTTGCATGCTCTGTCGAGTCTTCAACCACTCATGGATGACCAACACATTTTTAGTTGTTGTATGTACCAACTCTGTACCCATGGGTGCTAACTCCACTATGGATGTCCAGCATAGAGGTGATCAACATGGTTTCCCATATAGGTCCTCAAACTATTTTATTACAATGGTGGAGGGATAGTTTTTTTTTGTATTTGAACTCCACCAAGGGAAATTGATCCTCCCAATGGAAGCCATAATCAAGCACACATGCCCGAAGCATTTCCTCAAGCATATGTATGATGTGATTTGTGTGACCATATATCGGATGAAGAAATGTTGTCCTCAAATGTAGCCAAGTCCCAAACTCCTCATGCAATCCTTTCCACAACCAGAATCTAAGACATCAATTTCGATCTAAACGATCTTTGATGGCACCCCATGAAGTCTCACTATCTTCTATAAATATAGTTGTTCCATTCACTCCACATATCCATATTCGAGGATGTGTAGGAAGTGGGAAAATTTTTTGAGTTGGTCAACGATAACAGATATGGAATCGTGGCCCCTGAATGTATGTGGTAACCCGTTCGTGAAGTCAATTGAGATACCATAACATTTCCACTCTAGTACCTCGACTGTCTAATTTATGCCTGCTGGAACCTGGTGTTTTTCATTTACTTACGGACAAGTGAAGCATCATGAATATAACTCTACTATTTCTTTCTTCATCCTTAGCCACCAGTATTGATGCCGAATGTCCTGGTATTTCTATTCCACTCCATGATGTACCACCAAAGGGGATGTGTGGAACTCCCTCAAAAACTACTCTCGTAGCATTAGTGGTACCATGGTGCATCCTCTAAAAAGAATAATGTGATCCACATAATTTGAAAATTCTTTAGGACATTGTCATGAGGATATCTGAGCACATCATGTCACGCATTCAACATCCCCATGTTGAGCCTCCCATAGTCTCTAATGGATTTGGGTAGTGACTACCATAGACTGTAGGTAAGCTGATCCATCACTATTCATGATGGATCACTGCAATGCGACTAGTTGTTCTGTGGCCACACTCAGCAACTGCATACCAAACCTCATGATGAGTGAATCTACCAACGTTTTCCTCTTTTTGGATTGTAGACAATCTCAATGTCATAATCCTTGAGGAACTCTAGCCATCATCGTTGTCTCATGTTTAGGTTCTTCTTGGAGATTATATACATGAAACTCTTTTGATTAGAGTAGACAGTGAACCATTGTCCAATCAAGTAGTGCTACCACATTTTCTACAAAATAAACACCACTTTTAACACTAGGTCATGGGTCGTGTAGTTCTTCCCATTATTCCTCGGTTTTTTAGATCTATAGGCATTCACTGCTCGCCCCTGCATCAAGAAACATCTCATTAAAGTCCTTAATGCATCGTAGTCGACTTCAAACCAAATGCCCTATTCTAAATACCTCAATATGGGGAAATTTTTACTATCTCCCACAGATCATGGAAAATTCTCGGGCATCTCTCTGTCTATACGAAGGGTTTACCCTTCTTTTTGAAAGATGAAAAGGGATATATAACACTGGAAAAGTTGTGTGCAAACATCAGTATTACCTTTCCAATCCCAATAAACTCTACACGTCTGTCACTCTTCTGGGTGGCTCTCAAGAAATCAGTACCTTAATCTACATAAAATCAACAACAACTACAACCTCTGAGATAATGTGTCCCTGAATGTGGACCTCCCATATCCATAACTAGATCTTCGTGTTCTTATAATAATGATGGTTCTCATAGAGTGTATCCAAAAGTATATATAGATGAGTGTTGTGCTCCTCATATGATGTCAGGTAAGCCATGATTCCGTCAATGATGACCACCATGAAGTGATCGAGGTATGGTTGTAAGATCATGTTCATGAGTCCCATGAAAGCAGCTAGATTGTTTGTCACACCAAATGACATAATAAATAACTCATAGAGGCCATACCCGTGTCTTAAGGCCATCTTCAGTACATCCTCATCCCATACATTGAGCTGATTATAAACTAATCTGATGTCAATATTCAAAACCCACCATTATCCATTCATCTAGTTGAAGAGATAATTAATCCATGTAAAAGGACACATCTTCTTCACAGTGTCCAGATTCAAGAACATATAGTGGAAACAAATCATAAAGCTCTTGTCTTCCTTCTTGGGGAAAAAATCAGGGCTTCACATGGTTAAAAAATAGTCATTACATAACTCTTCATGTGAAATTCATCCGACATTACAATCAACTCAAGAAGCTTCATGAGGGTAATATGATATACATGTTAAATATCGATGTCATCCCAGTTTATATGTAGATGTAAATCTATACCTATCTAGGAGGAGGTGGTCAATGAACAACCACAGAAAAGACATTGTAGTAGAGGTCACTCGCCCTAGTCTAGACCCTGATGCATTGTTGTATACTACAAATCCAACAACCTATTCTTGTATCCTAAATATAGGGAACTTGTACATATCGACCTCATATCATAAAAAACATGATAGAGTCTCCCTATTATAAAATAACGGTTTCCCCATAATTTTTAAATCTTACAAGGGTGCTGGAGAGCTGGAAAAGATGGGTACAAATCTCTAGTAGTAACCAACGAATCCTAGTAAACACCATACCTCGGTCACACTCTGTGGTCGATCTAACGCAATAATTACCTTTATCTTCACCAGATCTACTATATGAACATCCTTAGAGATAACGTTTCCCATAATGTGTACCTCCCATATCCTGAAATAGCACTTCTAGATCTTACCACAATGATGGTGCTCTCAGAGTGTATCCAGAACTATATACAGATGATTGGTATGCTCCTCCTCTAACACGGAGAATATAGAGATGTCATCAATGAAAACCACCATGAAGGGATTGAGTTATGTGTGGAAGTTCTTGTTTCTGAGTCCCATGAACACTAATATATAATTGGTCATGCTGAAGGAAATCACCAAAAACTCCAACTGGACACATCGGCATCTGAATTCTATATTCTGTTATCCCCATCTCTTACCCTGAGCTGATAATAAATTGAACTAATGTTTATCATTGAAAACAATCATTATCCCATCACCTATTCAAAGATATCATCAATACTCGGTATAGGATATTTGTTCCTCACAATCACCAGATTTAGGCACCGATAGTTCACGCAAAGCCTCAATATCTCATGTACATTCTTATCGTCAAAATTAAGGCTACCCATGTAGAAACATTGGCCCTTATGACACCCTTCCACTGTATGTCTTCCGACTATACCCCCAACTCACAAATCCTTATGGGTTCCCTCAGATATTCTGGTTTAGGTATCAGTGTCATCATAGGGTACATATCATGGAAAAATTCTACATATCTTCAAGGAGGTAGTCCCAGAACATCCTCAAGAAATAAAAAATAATACCGGTCTATAGCTATAGAATATCTCAGACTACTCTTGCCAACTACTATGAGGGTTAGGATAGTCAAATGATGAGTGATCGACTAAATCCATCTCCTACAAAGTCCATAATATGCTCCAAAGTTTCCCTTCTCACTGTTTAAGGAAAACCTGGTTCCATCCTCATGGACACTCCACCCATTTCAACTGAAAAATTTGATCTGAGCATGGACCATCGACAACCAGTCCATAACCAATATGAAAATGTGAGGCCTCAAAACAGATACAAGGAGATCCTATCCAAAGAACATTATTCCTTGAGTAATTTCACACTACCAGAACTAGTTCATAATCATCGAATCCTCTCCGGTATGTGTCATTAAATGTATTTATCGAGCGAACGGATCCACTGAAAACTATGAGCTCCAAATGAGAGTTGTGAAATTAAAAGTTTGATTGACACCTATGTCAATTAGAATAGAAAATAAGGTATATTATTCATAAATCATTCCTCAAATCATATATGGAGTGTCATTATAATGACCCAAAACTTACTTTCTTATTACTTAAAAATTGAAGCACACTTTAAAAAAAACAAAACCCTGAAAGGACCGTATATGTATAGTTTCTTTAGAAACTGGGAAACATAAAAAACTGGTTCATAAATCATCTACATTGTCTCCCATTTATTTCATCATATATAGAGTCACTTTTGGAATATCCTACTTAATACCCTTATTCTTGACCTGGGGAAAAGAAATCATACAAAAGGGTGATCTCAAATGCTCAGTAAGGGTAAGAAAAAGAAATATCAATCATAAGAACATTACATTTTTGAAATCATAACCTGCAAAAGATATCATAATATCATATCATGGGGTAAATCATAATAGTTAATTTAAATCCCAATAATTATAACATAAAACATGAAACTTTGTGGAATACACACATAATCATTGAAAATCATTTCTTAGAAGTCAAGACTCAATTCCAAGACTATCGTAGCAAAGAAAGTCCATTTCTGAACCGACTTCACTCCTCGTTTCAGTATTGTTTCACTAAACTGGATTAAACTTCCGTTCCAGCCATGTCTATCTCATGAGATATAAATCATTCCCCAATGCATTGGAAGGAGATATATGTCCTACCCATTTCATAATGAAACCATTCTTTTGTGTGCCACAAAATCATAAATCATACATCATAGCATAACCCA
Source organism: Viscum album (assembly GCA_963277665.1). Lineage (NCBI taxonomy): Eukaryota > Viridiplantae > Streptophyta > Magnoliopsida > Santalales > Viscaceae > Viscum > Viscum album. The sequence goes on from OY728142.1 coordinate 1,708,584,127, forward strand.
TGTAATAAAAATGGGATTCTTAATCATCATGACATCATAACAAAATCCATATAAGATAAAAGGATATCATAAAAATAATTCTATCATAACATAATCTAAACAATGTAAAAATATGCATAGAAACATAACCAATATTATCATAGAAGGAAATGTATTTTGATGAAACACTTGAACTCCATTCTTGAGGAAAATATCCATTATACTTCAAAAACATTTTCCTTTATTAACATGTCATATAATTTTAAACTAAATGAAGTTGATTAAAAATAAACATGAAAACTTGTAAAGGAATCTTCATGGAAATAATGTTCTAAAAATCGAATCATTACATATATGTTAAAAGAAACATTCTTATCGTACTTTGGCCGGAAAAGTCAAAAAGTACCTCGTACGAAAAACCAAAAAATATTCCTTCCATATATTTTACTAAAAACTCAACAATGGGTAAAATTGGATTTAAAAAATTTTAGGAGGACATAAATATTATTACATATTGAGGAACATGTATGTGGATGATAAATATTCCCCAGTAAATTATGAAGTATAAACAATCTCAGATAAAAATAGAGATTGCGAGATTTTCCCTTACCATAGGTTTGATCTGCTTCGTAAGTGTCTGAAACTGTTGTATAATGATTTAAATAATGTCATTGAATTATTCTAGAATCATAATCATTGTTATGATATCATATATGGTCATATTATTATCTTTTTATTAGTAATAGGTCATTGCTACTTATTATTCGGGTGTTTATTACTTTTTGTTCTTATGCGTGTTTTGTCGATTAAATTCTTATTCTTATTTTTAGGATATAGATACCTCATTTAAAGAATGGTATTAGTGTAATATATATCATATTTATTCATTAAGTTAATTTATATAATCATTATTCAATGAAGATCATGTAGAACGAGTTGCATCACATCATGGAGACTATATTCCGTACGTATGCATGAGCGATGATATCATTACCATGATCGTGGAATTGTATTAGAGTGTTTGTATACTATTTAAGAATCAATATCACTTTAAAATAATCTTATATAGTTATTATTTACACCTTTATACCCATCCAGGTATGGTGGTGGTGGAAAATAGATTACACCACGGCGTGGAGACGGTATTTTGTACGTACGCAGGCGCGGTGATTTTGTTTTCCGTAGGATGGATAGATGGTGAAATAGGGTTGTTTCATAATTATAATAACATATCATTATAATATTGATACTTATTTTATTATTTCATAATGAAACAACTAATTAAGAAGATGTTGAAGAAGAATGAAATTGGAAAGGATCGGTAATGGATATTACCTCTTCTTTGACGTGCCTCTTCTTAAACTCATCATAGGGCACTAAAAATGGTCTTTGAAAACCCAAGACCTCTATGATGTTTCTAGGGAAGTGTAGAAGAGAAATTGGATGGGTTTTATCCGAGTATGAAGGCTGAAAGTGGTGTGAGGAAGAGAGGGAGGAGGTTAACTTTTATAAGGGAGGAGAGGGGCACCTAATGAAAAACTAAACATATTATTTTATTATAAAGTCATATTCGGTTTTTAATAGCTCCAAATTTATTTATTTCAAATATGAGATGGGGATGGGTCGAAATCGTCTCATCCAATAGAATTTGGACAAGTTTAGGTTACTATTTTAACCTTATCATTTAGATTTAACTTTAAGTAAAATAATTTTACTTTTACCATGTCTTCTTGTTTTCTTACACTATATGGTTTATAAACATACAATAACAAGCCAAACGAACCCCAAGATGTTTATTATTAATATATATAACCTTATCTAAGTCATTTGGCCGCACTATAGATTTTTAGGAATAAAATAACAATTAATAATATAATATTTTTTTAAAAAACTAGTTTATGTCAATTTTGACAGTATTTGGTAATTGAATTTTGTGAAAATCATAAAAGAATGATTAGTTCGAAAAATGTTAATTAAATCAATACTAACATGTCATATTAACCTATATTATTAGTGGAATTCATAAAAAGTCTCAAATTACATTTATTTGGGTATTTAAAACATCTATTATGTCAATATTTCATTAATAAGATAATTACTACATCATCAGTGTGTCATAAATAAATTTTATTATATAAAGTCTAAAAATTATAAATAAAATACCATTATTTAGGATATCTTTTTATATTTCTAATGAATACTTATAGTAGAATTTATCTTATTTATAACTATATATTAAAAATGTTTTAGTTATTAAACATTGATTTTAACAATTTTAACTATTCTTTAAATAAAATAATATTAAATGTCCAAATCTAATACAAGTGGGTATAGATGGTCATATTTTATTCCTAAGGTTGTTTTTTCTATAATTAAACTTATCCAATAGAATTAGGACATGTGTTAGGGTAATAATAATGTCATTTTAACCTTAATTACCCTATTTACTTTTAACCGTGGTAAAAAAAGTAAAGAGTTAATATTCACCCAAAAAAACCATCTCATTGAACCACATTTTAGTCCATGATATTAACCGTGTCTCTCGGATTTTCGAATTTCAATCACAGAAGCGGTAAAATTATGTTTTATGAAAATTTTCAAATTCTCCTAGGTGGTGGGTAAAAGACGGTGAAAAGTTCAATAAAATTTTTATATATCTAAAATTCTTATAAAATGAATCCAATGAATTACATTGAACATATATAGGTGTTATGTATCAATTTTGACCTAATATATATTTAAATAAAATAAATAATTAATTAATTAAAAAGTCAGTTTTTTAATAGTAACCGAGTGTTTTCAATATTCATCAAAAGTTGAACGTTTTCGGAAAAATACCAAAATTTCAACCTAGGCTAATTTCGATACTCCGAATCCAAAAATGAAGTCCATTTTGAAAGATAAAATTTACAAAAAATTAAAAATTGTGTATTACTATTCATAACGGCTACTTTTAATAATATTTTAATAGCATATCATTGTTTAGTGAAACTCGGTATTGCGTACAATGCAAGCTATCGAGGAAGGTCGTGGTTGCGTATAAAGAATGCCAAGATACTTTTGTGTGTAATGAAAGATTCCTTTGATGATTTATATAACATAAAACCAAAATATTTCTCATAAAAATATCGGGTGTTACAATCATGGTCAAAGGCCTTAGTTGCCTGATGTCGAGCTCATCCCTGTCTACCACCTCCATGGGGTCTAGGTGGACCACCTGGGAGTAGTTTATATAGTAAATCATATTGTTTCCCACTTCCCACTGCATGAAATCCACTCTACCATGATTTCCACCCAATGAACCTACCAATTCGAATCTCTTCTTCTGCCTCGATGGCCCATTGACCGCCAGATGATCGTCGGTGTGCCAGGTCCTGTAGTCATGGGCAAGGTGACCCTTCCCGCCACACGAGTAACACAGTTTGTTCCTATGCTGACTTCCTAGTCCTCATGAACTCTAAACCTCCAACCCTACATTGTGTGTTCATCCACTAGTTGATATATCCTACTTAGACCTCTATATCATTTTCCTACTTCATGATGCATAAGACTCAACTATGTGATGTCAGGTAGTGGATCTCGCAATCTGGATGCTTTGCTGTAAGTACAATAACTTTTGAATATGCATAGACAATTGTGTCGCTAGTACAAAATCCAACATTAAGAGGCTCTAGATGTTCAACTAGGTGAGGTTCACCTCATCATGGAAACTAGAGTTTCAGGGTACACCATCTCTTGGTTGTGCCTAGGAACATACTATAATCTAGGATAACCATTTTCTTTGATGGGTCCCAACTAGAAGAGAACCCCTAGCCATCTCCTCCAGTTAGTCCTCAGCCTCATATGGATCAATCACGCTCGAAACATCATGGGACTCTACTGTTGGAACATGTTCAGTGCCCGATGTGTCCATTCACTTTCCACTAGTGGGGCCGGTGGAAACTGCTTCCCTATGGGCATTGATGATGTAGGTACACCACCTGATAGTACCATCGTCGTAAGAGGGCCCTACACTGAATCCTGATCACTCGGTGGGCCGTCATCATGATCTCTCACTAGAATCCTGTCTGATTTTTACCCAATGAAATCTTGAAAAGAATCATGTTTTCCATGATCAATAAGTTATACTCAGTGATATGACTCAAAAGTGATAAAAATAATCAATTCAAAAAAAACAAATGCAAACAGTGTATTCATGTATCGACTAAAAAATCAGATCATAGGGTCCTAGTGTATGGATATGTCGTCTACCACACCAACATTGGACTCCCTGAACTGAAAATCATACTCAAAACACATAACACTATCACACCAATGAAATGATCAGAGTCTTAGTTCTTCAGTACAATTGACTCCCATGATACCACTTTTTCTCGACCCATCCCTCAGGGCCCATGTTGTGACTACACCATGACTTCCTCCCATAGCCCAGGGGTTGGCGACTAGAACTGAAAAGATATATCCCTAAAAATTTATTAGGGAATTTCATTTTAACATACAAAAAATATAGACCAGGTACACAAAAAAAGAAAAGCATTTAGTATTACTACTGAATGTAACAGTCTGAAATGAAGCATAATGGTCTAGCATATAAACCCAACTAAAAGAAAGTACAACCGAATGGGGGAAAAGATCATGATTTTATACAACAAGGAACATACCTGGTGGATTTTAATAGATGATCATTTCATCACTATACATTATCTTGTCTCTTCCATGCACCATCTAGTCCTACAAGGTGCAGGTGAAGCCTGTGGAAGGTTGAGATTAACAATACCCAGTTGGGACCTTTAGACCCATGGAGTTCTTCCATAATTCTATAAAAGAGAACCATAAAGCATTATCCCAATCACAAAGCACAAATTAATATAAATCTGACAACATGTGTAACATAATTAATTGGAATAATGATGATTAGTTAGGAATCTAAATAGGATTATTTTGTTTATAAGTTCCACTACTGTACCACAAAGAGTTCATTCGATTTCCGATCTACACAGGGTCATAATTCACCGATCCAAACAGATTCTTATGTATTCAATCCATATAGGTTTATAATTCATTGATTTGTGGAGAGTGAGTCTACACATAGTCCTGATCCTGTTGCGCTACATCTGATTCACACAAGGTCCTAAGTCGTCATTCAACATAAGGTTGTGAGTTGTTAATCCATGATACGCCACTCTAATTTGGTCCTCGTCGGCTTGCGCTACTACAGATGCACAAAAAGTCATAAGTCACTGATCCACGTAGGGGCATATGCCACTAATCCATGATAGGTTTTATTTCACAGATCCACAAAGGGTCATATGTTACTGATACCGATCCACAAAAGGTCGCTCTCCACATGACAGTTAGCCACAGGATTCCCATACATAATGCATGTGAGTTCATTAGATTCTGATCCTCAAACTACTGTTCAAATCATAAATTCAATAAATTCCCATAAAAAAGTAACCTAAAAACTATCATTTCATGACAGTTCCAACAAAATAGATTGCACATAAATCAGATTCTCAGTCTGTAAGTTGTATGCATTTTTGTACTGAGGGTCCGATTCAATTTGAGTTCGATCAAACTAGTAATAGTCAAAATTTATCCAAAACACATGTGGATTATACAAAAATGACCTCCTCGACCCTATGATTCCAAATCCATAGACTGTTCGTCAAATGGGAATCTATTTTTGAGATATAGCTCTTTAAGAGAAACTAGTTTGAAATGGGTCTGGCTCTGGTCTGACCAGGTCGGACCAGCCGACCCAGCCCTAGATGACCCGTTAGGCCTAGTCTGGTCCATCTGGGCCCAGTACAATTCTCTACATCATAGTCTCGGCCCGCTTGGCCGGTGGACTGGCCTTGTCCACTCACATGGCGCAACCCAATGGGATGTAGAACATGCACACACCATTGTGTGGTTGAAGCCCGCCAGTGGGGAAGGGTTCGGCTTCCCCTGAATAGACATGTTTGTTTAGGATCATCAATCAGTATCACCAGCCTATCGCCACTCCTCCTAACTATTCCGCAATGACTGATCAATTGTGGGACCCACGTCTATGGGTCGGCCCACCGTCGCGGCACGGAGCCGCGACGCCTCCTTCATGGCACCCTGAAGGCTATGTTCACCCACTCCATGCTGCGTTGCCCACCATTAGCATGGCCGGCATCGGTCTTCTGCCCCCTATCCATAGCAGTGCCAATCGGTGCTGCCACCTCCTCGCGGCCAGTGAGAGCCAGCTACCACTGCTTGTCCCCAGCTCTGCCGCACTGGTGGTGCCGCACTGAGAGAACTTTTGGTGGGATGCCACCTACACTGCGAGACCATTGGTTTTTCTTATCCATCATGTTGCTCGGTCTCCCACGAAGATTGCTAGCATAGAAAAATCGACGATGGACAGGATCCTTGTCCGGATTGTCTCATGCCCTCCAAATTTGCATTATAACATGTAATGAATTAAGACATCATCAAAAGAAGTCTAATTATAAAAATCATAGAAAAAAATATACGCTACATGAACACATTGGATTCCTTGAAGACAAAGGAGGAGAAACTATTGTTTGAAGATGTTCCTCATCACCCGTTGATGTCCGATTGGAATCCTTTATGGCGTCATCGAATCTCTGTTCTTCATTGGTGGATGATATCACCTGCATTTTTTCAGAACATGTTCTTGTTACTCTCCCAAAACCCATTACAAAGGTTTGATTAAATAAAAGAAATGGACCCACCTACGTTGTGTTCATTAATGTTGTCCATTAATGAACCATAACTGATGTTCCATTAACTCTATGAGTGTCTTGTTTATACAAACAAAAGATAATGTCAATAAATGGATCTTAATCAATGCCATATGTTATGTTGTATTAATTCCACCATTTTTCAATGGTCGAAAAAAGATTAAAATAACTTCCTTAGTAATTTTATTATTATTTTTTGAATGGTCCAAAGCTTATCTTTTTTTTTCGGACCCATGCTGGTGAATGGTAACCATTGCTTAAGAAAATCCACATTCTGTGAGTCCAATAGTTTCCTCATTTTTACAATCCAAGAACATGTTCAAAATTCTAAAATTTTCACACACACGTTTACTGAACATATAATAAAAATTCCTAAAATTAATTTCGGGGACTCTTTCCCTCAGAGTCTTGTCCTGTTAATTTTTGCAATCCCATAATTATTCAATTAATTAAAAAATATAAGAAATATAAAGGTCATTAAATTAATATTACTATTAATTATGAATTTAAAAAATTAACTATGTTATAGTTAGAGGGATAGTAGGTTGAACGTAAGTAAGAGTGACGTTTATTTTTCAATGTCCATTAAAAAAGAAACAGAACAAAATTTTTTATTGAGATAATGATCAAAATGAAATTATATTCCTATTAAAAAAATTGAGTATACTTTAATATATCATTTTTATTATGTGATGATGAATAATAAATCACATCATTACGTGGAGGTGGTAATTCACACGTATCGACGTATGCCGTTATAATTATTCTGTTCACGGAATTGTATGAATATAAATGATATATTATGTCTTATATTTTATCAATTGATTATTAATTTCATATATAAACCTTATTACCATTATTATAACATTAAATGAATGATGGGTTTGAAAGAATAATTACATCAATTGGCGATTTCATGATCCTCTGTATACAGAAATGATTAATTCTTTTCCAATTTGATAGGGGATGAGATATATAAATATAATTTTTTTGACAGAATAAATGTCATAATTTGGGGGATCTCATAATTGTAATTTAGTTGACAAATATTTAATGGAGGTTGATAAATAAACTAATTATAAACCCTTGCTAAAAATGACACATCTTATTTATAAATCGACTATTTTATAGCAGCTTGAGACCAATAAGGGTTGTTTTATTCCTTAAATATAATCTATAGAAAGTTGTAATGTATTATCGGAAGAGATTTTGGAGGATCATGGATGAACCATAATGGGTTTTAATAATTGTGAAATAAGAATAATAAGTGCCATTTTAATAGAGAGAGATGGGGAACTCTTGGAATTTCAAGGAAATATCAAATTAATATAGTTTAATATTCTATTCCAAATGTTTAAAACTGAATTATTTCCATGCGAACAAAATTGTACATCACAATACTCACATTCAATGAATATTAGTAATGTCTTAACTATTTTAGTCAGTATATTTTGTTTTTAACCCATATGGAACTATTTTCACTCATTTTTTTAAAGGTTAGGGTTGAAGCCTCATTTTATTATTAAAGCGATGCAAAGACTTAATATAACTTCGTAGGTAGAGACCCATTACATAGCCAGAAGGCCTAGTGGGAATGTAGCCCATTAGACCGTAGGCCCAAATTTTTGGCCTAAGGCCCATTCTGTTAATAGTAACACGACTGCTACAATACCCATCGTTGCTACAATTTCCTACCATCGCTATAGTATCCTGCTATAGCTACAGTACCTGCTGATAAACAGGACCACCGCTACTATAGTACCGCTACAGTACTACTATAGTAACATGTGCCCCATGGGTTTTGATTCCCCATTTTTCACCTAGGATTACGGGGTTATTACCACTTATCCAAACCCCAACTACATGGAACTATTTTCACTCATACCGTGACAATATAGAAATTTACTCTTTAAAAGAAAATATAGTTACAATAAATTTAAAAAAGACATATAAATGAATATCATAAAAAAATTAAATCATTATCTCAATTATTTTATTCAATCTATTATATCTATAAATTTTATAAAAAGTAATGATATATTATTTAATTTAAAATATAATTAATTTCGATTTTGACACTATTCATTACATTGACTTATAAAGAATCATTACAAAATGGAAAATATAAGACAAATATTCTATCAAATATATATCATGTCAATTTCATCTATAAAATTATTGTATGAAAATAATTTTCTCAAATTATTTGTATGTTAATAATTATAATATAATATATTTAATATATCCCTTAATTAGTCAATTACCACATCAGATTTGTGAAATATATTAATGTATTTATTAATTAAATAAAACTAAAAAAATATAATGATAAATATTTTATATTTATAGGTAATATTTATGGTGGATTATATCATTTGGATGATCATATATTAAAAATGTTGTACTTAATAAAAAAATTACCCTCATATGTTTGACTTTTCCTTAAATAAATTACTATAAGGGGATTAAAGTCAACCATATCAATCACATAAGTCATATATTCAAAATAATATATATTTTTGTGAAATATACTCCTAAAATAAAATTATAAAAAGTTTTAGGGTAATTTTATTATATTTATATTATTATTTTCACCCATATCTTCCTGATTTACCCTTAACCATGGTAATATAATAACTAAGTTTCCTATTTATATTGTCAAATAAATAAAAGGGTAATATTTATTAAATTTTAACATTTTAATTCCAAATAACTTATCCCATTCTTGAAATTCATGATATATAATTAGTTAAAATGAAAATAAAAGTAATATCATGTATGGGTTAAGAAAGCAAGGTTTTAATGTGAAAATGATCAAATGATAGAAATATATTTACATCAACAATCAATATGAAAATGATTCCAAGAACGTAATTTGGATTAAGAAATTTATAATATATAAAAATTTACATAAAACTATTTTAAATATAATTTAAAATTATAATGTATTTGATGAAAATATTGTTTTCAATAATAATGCATTAATATTCAGCATTAATTTAAATGTGCAACTCATGAAAAAAATTATCAAAAATTGACCCTAATACACTATTTACATCATTATTTAAAAAATTCTGTTTATTTAATATTATAATGTTTAAAATATTCTAAAATATTAGTTTCATAGCACGTAGACCACTATAATGTTGTAAAATAACATTTTTATAAAAACATTACATAATTAATATTGAATGTAGTCTTATATTATAACTGAAAAAATAATTAGATGAATATAATAACATATGATAGAATATATATCATATAAATTTAGTAATTATATTTATTTAATGGTGATTAAATTAATTTATTAATATCTGACTCCTTTGTGAGGAAAAATGTGTTTTTTCAGAAAAACATATCCTTTATATTAAATTGGTTTTTTTTTCTGATTTATAATTTATTGGAAACTAATGAATTAATTCTATATAAAATCTTAAAAAATATTTTTATAATTTATATAATCATATTCAGTCATTCGGTTCCAATTTATAAGTAATAACTATCATAAATACAAAAATATTGTTGTTCATTTACGCAAGAGGTGGCGTATTTTATATTAGATATAACATATTTTGTCCTTTTAAAGTCTCAAGATGAAACACATAATGTTAATGGATAGATATCTTGGTTAGTTCTATGTTTGAAATATCATGGATTATTTGTAAACACATAGGAAACACAGCTATTGCAATGTCGAATTTTTAATAAGTTTCCTAATGACTGTGGGTTTTTCTAAATGTTGCAATGGATTATTAAAAGATAAATCCTCAATAGAGATCTATGTGACAAACTACTGATGTGGTATGGGTTCTCCCTATAGTTAGGATTCCACTATTATATTTAATGTCATGTAGGATGGTGAAATGTTCATTTTGTCACACTAATATAATCTTGTGTCTAGTAATCCCATATAATTTTCGAGTCGTTACGCTTCAACCTTCCTTGTGATGAGGGTTACTAGGGTCCTTGTTTGGTTATGACGGAGAAATTCATCTCTATAATCCCTAAGATGATTTGGGAAAAGGGGGTCAAAATTATATTGTGTCTATGATATAAATAATTGAGGGGTTAACTGACACATTTTTGGGACATAATGATTTGAGTGTTAATTTATAAAAACTAATAATACTTGGACCATTCATGAGGTCGTGGGTATGTTTCTAGGAAATAAGAGAAACATGAGGGTCTATCCTGAGGGAAAATTAGGGAAATTTTGTCTTGTAATTTTTTCCTAATACACTGAAGCTAGATCAAGTGTATGATTTTATTGATCTATAAAAGGTGTCCATAATATTATCTATATACTCAACTCCTTTCACTAAGTTACTATATATTCATGAAATAATGGATAGAAATGATACATTGATTTATAGTGAGAACGAGATTAATCATCATCATTAAATACGGTCAATTTTCATGACTATTGATTCAACAACATACCTATAGGTTATAGAAAATTCCATAAATATCAAAATTGATATAGATGAGGATAGAGTTGTTAATTACCTTAAAATTTTCAATGCATCAGATAGTGAACATCTTAATCATTTGGTGAGTTCCTCTTCTCATATAGGGAAGTAGATGTCCATGGACTAGTATTATGGTAGTTCTATGTTGTTCTAGAATATTTACGATTCATTACCCCGCTTATGTGAAGTTTTACATTGCTGTAACTGTAGGAGGGTCATGAATTATCGTAGATTCTATAGATCATGTATAGATTGTGGAATGATGTAAAAAAATACATCATTTTTATCAGGATCATTGAGGTCAATAATAAATAGGGATAGAATATAGAAGATGTAAATTACCTAGGTATCTCTTCTTGGAAAAAAATAGTTAGAACATACAACATTGACTTAGACTAGTCATGCATCTTAGGGATAGGGTCACACAACGATGGGAGGGTGAGTTTATGTAGCGGATTATGCATCAAATTTTGGGCAAGATAATTTTTACTATTTTTAGTGTCATATTGATAACTTATATTTTTTATAATTCTTTTTTTAAACCTATTCATCTTATTAATTTATCTCTACATATTAATTTATGTCGACGACTTACCATAATTTATTTATATTATGATACTTTTCCATGATACAATATTGGGAAATAAATCAGATCATCTTTAGTGATTCAATAACTGTCCTATTATAGTTATTTATGGAAATATATGAGAATTAATTATTTTAGTGATAATGATCATTGATTTGATTCCTTGAACAAGGTGATTTAATAACTTCTAATAACACATTATTACATCAGATATGGGTAAATCTCAGAATGTTGATAAGAATGTAATGATCAGAGAGTGGGTACTTAGAGAAGGAATAATTCTTCTATAGTAGTGTTATATTGGGATGATCATGATGTTTATTTTTATATTGGAAATTTTAGTTAGATTGGTGGATAACAAATTTTCAATTATTATAGTATTGAATTTCAATCAATATATATTTTAAGATGAACTTTGTAGAATTCCTCCAAAATAATGATGTTGGCATCAAGATAGTGCTATTTATAAGTATGCAAATAATTTTAAATTTCCCCTTATAATTTAGTAAAAAAATGTTTTGATAGATCAATGTAAATCCCATGTAAACTAATTAGATAGTATTTATCAAGTAGATTTCTTCACCTTAGGGAGAAAAATTCCATTCATGATAAAACAAGATGGTATAATTTGACTTTTAATATATATTTAGATTCTCAATTGGAAGATGGAGGTTATGATATATGGTGTACCGAAGATCAATAATATATTTGTTCATTAATAGGGATACCAATGTTACTCCATGATTTTTCATAAACCAGACTATCATTAATAGGAAGTCATAGAGGGGAAAATACCAAAGATAATGCTATTTATAATGAAATATATATATGAGTAGTTAGTGAATTATTTTAAATTGGTTAATAGGATGTAATTAATAATTTATAATATATATGATCTTATATAGACATATATAATATTACACCATGGTGTTCTCTAATAAAATCATACAGATTTACTAACCCTAGAACAAAAATATAAACATCTTGAAAAGTTTGAGCATATCAAAAAATATGAAAAGAAGAAAATAATTAATTTTCTGAGTCATGTTGTAAAATACATTATTCATGTGGTGTTTGGGACTATTATATCCATTTACCCATATAATGTTCTGTAACATATGTATGGGATGTTTACCTAGAACATGTTTATGATTATGATATTTCTAGGACTAGCGTAGTAGTGTTGATATTTTATCTCATAATTCTATCATTTATTAGAACCCATGATAACATAGATTAATAAAGGGGTTATTTTTATATGTTTGGACTCGAGTGATGATGCATTTCCCATATTGAATTGGTATTTGACATCATCTCCAGTGTTGACATTTCAGGAGTGAAGGATTTTTTTATTTTATTTACAATAATTTACCAGAAGTTTTTTTGGTGTATTACCAATAAAAAATGAGTTGGTTTTAGATTATATCTCACATCATATATGCCACCAAGAGTGGAACTATATTACCCATGATGTGGAGATAGAATTAGTTGTTAGAATTTTGAAGTGTTGGAAAATTTATTTCTTTCTAGAGGGATTTTGTATACATTGATAAGGATGGAAATCACAGTATCTTCATTTAGTTGGATATAAAATTACGTTAAATGGAACTTGCATGATATTTTAATGCTTTATTACCTTTAGATGTATTTTGAAATTTGAAAGGGTAATATAACATCAGGGGAAATTATCCATGGTATAATGATATATCAAAATCATTATGAATGTCCCTTAAAAGAATTGTGGTTCCTGATGATATTGTTATCTTATTGTAGGATGGATTTTTCTGAGGGTGAGGGATCCATTAAATGTGATATATTTTTTTCACATATTTCTTAGTAGACTGATTAATGGGTCGATATGAGTCCATCTCATATTGTTCTATGATTCCTGTAAAACTAGTTGATTTCGATTAGATAACAAGGTAGTTGTGGGATGGAAATTATCTGATCCTTGAAAAATAAATACATGTTCCCCCTTATTCCTTTAGGTAACATATGATAAGATACATCTATATGTGTAATCACCCAAATTTCTGCCAATTAAATTTACCTTCGTATAATTATTTCATAAAATTCATAAATCACATAGATATCCGAATAAAAACTATTTATTATAAATGAAGATTGTAATATGTGATATGTACAAAAATTAAGGAACATGTTCCAATAGAATTATAACATGACCATTGGAATAGTAACTTGATCGCAATGAAATTTAACTTGACCAATAGTGTAGTAACATCACTGATAAATGTATAAATAAAAATTATGCATCTTATAACATAAAATATGATATATTTATACTATATTATATGTATATAAATGTTTCTATAAATATAAAACATGTGTCGGTATATTTGTTAAATATGGATGTTTATTTTTATTTTTATTAATTAATATAATGATTAAAAAATTCATAAAAACAAATCATAAATTAATATATTGTTTCATTTTAATTATAGGATAACATTATGATAAATTATTTAAATTTTGAAAGTATCCAAAAATTTATTAGAATATTAAAATTGTATATTTAAAATAAATGATTATTTTATTATAAGATTAAATTTATTATATTTCTATATTTATAACTATTAAAAGGATTCTATTTTTTTTATTTTTAAACATTAAAAAATTATTATGAATTTTTTTTAAAACTTTTTAAAAATTGTTACATTTTTTGGTGCATAGTAAAATTTGATAATTTATTCGATAATAAAAATACACGATTTTTTGATTAATTATTGAGGTACGGATGAATGAAGAACCATTATCTAAATATATTCTTCAATATTTAAATTATTATTCATGGTAATAAACACTATTGATATAAATGATCCAAAATAATCAACTGCTTAATAAAATAATAATAAAAACACCCCTCTCATCCACAATAAATACCACCCCACCACCATTACTTAATTCATATATATCATATATATTATCCAAAATATACCCAATTAACTCCCTAAGAGACTTCCCAAATTCAATTATCTTCATTACTCAAAATATTTCCAAATCCATGTTCCTTAAGGAGGTTCTGAAGGAGACAACATTCATGAGGTAAAATCCTTAAACCCTCTCTTTTAATTTCAACCCCTTTCTTATACTCTCATAACTTACCCTTATCCAATTATTCCGGATAGTATTATTTTCATAAATATAATACAATATTAGATTTTTAGTGTAATATCCATCATCAAATATATTCTATCCTTTTCATCGAAAATGGTGACATCATCAGTGATGTTTTCATTAACTGCTTTCATGGAATATGTGTTTTGGTTTTCCCCTACCACCTTCCTGGATACTCCTAAAACGATAATTATGGTAAAATAATACTATAATATACATATTATAAAGTTTATCATGTAACCAAACAGATATCCAATAATTATATTAAAAATGATGATAGTAGTTCATGATGGTCGTAAAAAGCACCAAAATAAATTAAAATATTTTCATCACATTTTATCAAATGAATCAACATCACCCAATATAACCATATTTTATATGAGAATATTCAAAATTATATATTTTCATTAATAAAATATAATTTATATTATATATAATTATTATATTTTTTATGAACATTAATTATTATATACAAGTAAACTGTCCATGAAAAGAAGAAAATGAATACAGCATAAATGAAAAAATTGAACACTATAACTCATAAAAATATCCACAAAATATAATAATATAATTAAATTAAATTAAATAAATTTATAATACGTTATAAATTATGTAACTAATAAATATATTTTTATTATTCATGATATTACGTGCATGTTCTGAAAGCATCTAGATATAAAGTAAGGGGACCATTTAACTCAACTAACTTTCTTTGGGTTAATATTATTTCATGAAACATTTAATTATTGATAATCCATTATTATCAATATAATGAAATTTAATTATTATTTAATATTATTTAATATTACATACATGTTTCCAATATGTTTTTATGAAAAATAAATATATTTTGAAAAATATTTTTTCCTTCCAATTCCCATCATGACCCCTATTCTGATTATTGCATCGTCACTCAAGTGTGATGGTTTCTACAACGTGTATGTATATCATCTATTAAATTTTGTAAACCTAGGAAAACTTTTTTACTATTAGATTTAATATTTAATTATGAAATAAATTCTATTTCATGGTTTATTTCATCATTATAATTGTTATACGTCCTCTTCATCATGCATGATTATATAAGTGTTAGGATTTTAGGGGTGGGCCTTCAATATTATAACCCTATAATGAATTACGTAATGTGATGTATGTTATGAGATAATGTTCAATATGCATGAAAATAAAGAAATATTTTTCACGTTCATGATGATATGATTATGAAAACTTGTTATGCATGGACATGTCATTAGCATTTTTCACAACTATTTTTGGTATTTTATCACTATGAAATGATGTTTAATTATAATGGATTACCAAATTACATTCCATTATTTAATAATTCATCTATTGATTTTTATGAAGATCATATTTTTATGTTATGTTGTTGATAATTTTTCTCACCCATGTTATACTGATTTATTTCTCTATTTATCCACTTATTAGGCTTTTAGCTAACCCAAATATTTTAGGTTTATTCTAGGGTGAATACTTTCACTAATGAGATTCAAAGGAACTCATGGAAGATAGATAATAATGAATTAAATAATGTTTATTTTTTATTTTA
This sequence comes from Viscum album, assembly GCA_963277665.1. Classification (NCBI taxonomy): domain Eukaryota; kingdom Viridiplantae; phylum Streptophyta; class Magnoliopsida; order Santalales; family Viscaceae; genus Viscum; species Viscum album. The sequence continues at coordinate 1,708,600,600 of OY728142.1, forward strand.
AAAAATTCATGTCTGATCCTAATTTTGAAATGATACTACACATTTAGATATTAGTATTATTCTGATATTATGTTTTTATCTTTAAAATGATTTAATATATATGTATGAAAATTAGGGTCTTTAATTTTTGTAACAAAAATGGTATAATAAATTTTTTCATTGGCATTAGACATAATTATAGAAAACCCTTAGTATTTGAATACGAATATTTAATAATTGGGTTTTTTTCTAAAAAATAAATTCCAAAATAACTTCCAGTTGATTTAATTAAAAAAACTTATTTAATTATTTAATTTTTATTTTTTAATTATGTTTTCTTCAAACATATTATATTTTTGAAAATGGATAAAACCATGAGAAATATGGCCAACAACTAATGTGAGGGAAAATGAAACATTTTCCCAAATGTCATTCCAAATGACATGAGATGTGGTGTTATAATTTTAATTGGGATTCTTACCTAGATTTCATAGGATATGAGAAATAACATTCATAGTGTGTAACACATTCCTTCACCAAGAGTGATCACCATGATAATGAATTTTTTATGTCACACTGACCATATAAATATAATGCATAATATGATAGAATTTTTATGGAAATGTGGGTTAAGTAAAAAAAGAAGATATTTTCTATTATACACTGTAGTGAGAAATGGAAGGTAACTTTAGCTTTTTTTCATTTCGATGGAGAGGCATATCAATAGTGTGAATTTATTAAGGACACGTAGCTGAATGATGAAATAGTAGAGACGATTTGGGAAGAAATCAAGACTGTTTTTTTAATATGAATTTCCACTATTAGTCTCAGTAAAAATATGAGGAGAGATTTCATATAGATAAATAAAATTGATGGTGAATCTATCATGGATTGTGATGAAAAATTCAAAAGGATTATTTGGTACACCTGATGTTTTGGTATCAAAAGTGATTGAATAAATAGATATATTCATAAGGTGTTTAAAACCACATCTTCGAAAGGATATATCTATCCATGAATGTTTTTAGTTATGATAATGTCGTTTTATTTCCTCTCAACATAGATATGGAGTTTTGTAACGCCCTGACCCTAGTTACCCAAATTCGGTGCATTATTTTAGTATATTGTCATGATTATAAGGAACTAAGTCCCGAAGGACCAATCTGTTTAGCAGTCTTGGAAAATAGACTACATACATGAATGTAACATTACACTTTATAACATACAAAACAACATCTATAATCCTTTATGACCACTATTATTACTTTGCTTAACCCTGCATATCAATCACAATACACTTATCAGAATCATGGAAAAAATAATACATTGAAATGGGTGAGCTCATATGCTCAGTAAGGATTAAAATGCAGTGGAAAATTTTATAAATAAGTATAAACATTTAAGGAAATGTATAACTAAAACAAAAGCCTTTGAACTTAAACTTCATCATAATATGGAAAAAATAAACTGAAGTTTGTCCATTTACATATTCACATGGATATTCTACTAGTCAAATAATAACATGAAATATCACTAACCACTTTCATAATGATGGAATTCATAATGCCAGACTATCATAACAATGTAGACAAGGCCTCGTGCCAATAATACAAATAAGATTTTGTCAACGCCTTGTTCGAAGATACCAGTTTGTCTCATGAGACCTACAGATGCATCATGGAGCTATAGCGGGCACCACCCATCACTTACGAAGTCCAATGCATTCCTCAAATGGAAAGGTTAAAACATAAAATAAACATTCGTATTAAAACTAGCATATGAAATGACAATACTAAATCCCTAAACCATGAATTGTATATAAATAACACATCCAGAGTCAAACATATCACAAATATTTCAATACAATCTGGAATATTATTATCATAATAAATCATCTTCAAACATGTTTAAAATCAATCAAAGGATGTTGACATAGATTAAAATTATTTTTAAAAATCTTTGAAGGAAATATCCCTTTTTCAAGAAATCATTTAAAAGTCACACAATTGAAAAAGGAAGACATTTAAAGAAATTTTTGAATAAAAGTGTCCCATACCACTTTTAAACATTTGAAAGGAATTAACATTTTAAAAACATTCATGCCCATATAAATAAATCCCTAAAACCATTTTGAAGACATAGACATTAATGAGAATGATTTAAAATAATAAATATTTAAAAAATTTGAAATGATGTTTTTGTAAAAAAAGTGCGTTGAAATAATCCCTTGGAAAACACTTTCATGAAACATGGATATGGATAATAAATATGTCACAATAGATACTTACGTAAAAACAACCTCGGATAATAAAGTGATTGTGAAATTATCCCTTAAAAATTTGGTAACTTATGAAACATACACCCCATGAAAGAGGTATCATACAATGAATATTTAAATACACATAAATTAAAGTGTATTACACAATGAATACAATTATGTGGAGTACATACACCACACAAAAGGTAATAGTGGTAATATAGCACGAATCTCACAGGAATAAGGAGTGAGATGAAAACCCATTACCTTGTACTTTTCCTTGGTTGAGGGTAGGTTATCCTCTTATATAATGGTGATATAATTGTTATTAAATTATAAATGAATCATATACATTAATATGATATCATATATGACCTTTTAATATTCCTTTGTTAATAATATCTTAGTTATATTGTCATTTCGGGTGTTAACATACTCGTTTTCTTTTGAATGTTTTGTTACAAAAGTTGTGTTTGTAATGGGTAGGTTGTATTTTATTCATATCCAGAATGATATCAAGTCCTTAAAAATTATTTTTAATCATAAAATTAGAATTAGACTTGAATGGATAAGATGAGGAATTAATCTAATCGTGTTCGTGGAGACAGTAGTCTGTACGTACGCATGAGCGACAATATCACTCTTTTGATATTAAAATAATATATAATTGGATATCATATCATATATAAAGAATCATTGTCATGTTATATTTATTATTAACATTAATTAAAAATCATTATTATACCCATCCAAATAATAATGTTTTGAATAACAATTACACCACAACGTGGAGACGGTAAGCCGTACGTACACACGTATGGTGACATGTCATTCAAAGGATGGATAGAATACTGAATACGGTTGTACCATATTTATAATAACATCACGGTATATAGAAGACACTGGAGTTATTATTTTAGAGTGGTAATAACAAAGAAATAATAAGATGAAGAAGAAAGAAACATGAAATAGGGTGGTGAAAACATTACCTCTTAATCGGTTTATTCCATTTGATTTGATCAAAAGGGCTCCATAGGTTGTCTTTATGGTCAATCTAAGGACTCTAGGTCGAAGTGAGGGAAGTTCCGAGAATATTTGGGCTGGGTTTGGCCTATCCAAAAGGATTTTAATGTGTAAATTAGAGAGACGGAGGAGTTCCCTTTTATAAGAGGGATGAGGGGCACCTTTTGAAAAGCTAGAAATATTATTTTATAATATATTCATATTTGGTTTCTAATGGCTCCAAAGTAAATTATTTAAATTTTAAGGTAGTTATGGGTCTAAAAATTTTCATCCAATATATTTTAGATAGGTTTGGTTCACTATATTAACCTTATCATTCATATTTAACTCTAAGTTAAATAGTTAGACATTTACCATGTCTCTTTGTATTTTTATATTATATATTTAATAAACATACTATATACAACAAAGCAACCTCCAAGTGGTCCATTAATAATACAACTATCATTACATAAGTCCTTTGTCCAAACATTATATTTTTCGGAATATAATACCAATTAATAATATAATATTTTCTTTAAAAACACTTTTATGTCAATTTTGACAATATTGGGTTTTTTGATTTTCATAATTTCATAACATCATTATTACATTGAAAAAACATTATATAACGAATCCTAATATGTCATACTAACCAAGAAAATTAGTGTAATGAAAAAAATGTTAAATTATATTTATTTTGATATTTATAATATCAATTATTTTAATATTTCATTAATTAGGTAATTACTGCATCACCATTGTGTCATAAATAAATTATATTATTTAATTTCTAAAATTTATAAATTAAAAACCATTATGTAGTAAATATTTTTATACATATAATTAATATTTATAATCAAATTTATATTTTTTATAACCCTATATGAAAAATGTTTTAGTAATTACACTTTTATTTTAACTCTTTTAACTCTTCTTTGGATTAAATAATAATAAATGTCATAATCTAATCCATGTGGACCTAAATGAAAATATTTTATTCCTGAGGTTTTTTTGGTTGAGGAACAATTTTCCAATAGAAATTGGACTTGTGTTAGGGTAATATTAATATCATTTTTACCCTTAATTACCCTATTTACTTTTAACCGTGGTAAATAAAAGTACAAAGTTACTATTCACCCAAAATTATTTTTATCTTACTGAACCACATTTTACTCCTTGATATTAACCATGTCATTCGAATTTTGGAAATTCCACTCACAGAAGTGTTAAAATTAAGTTTTATGTGAATTTTCAAATGCTCCTAGGAGGTGGGTAAAAGACGGTATAAAGTTCAATAAAATTTTTACATATCTAAAATTATTTTAAACTAAGTTCAATTAATTACATATAACATATATAGGTATTATGTTTATTTTTTTACATAAAATAAATTTAAATAAAATAAATAATTATTTAAAGAAAAATTCGGTTTTAACCAATAACTCAGTGTTTTCACTATTTAACAAAAATTGAAATTTCTCATAAAAATACCAAAACATCATCATATGCTATATTTGATAGTCCAAATTCAAAAAATGATGTCTATATTACAAAATTAATAAAATATAAGTTTCATTAATTAATTTAAAATTAATTCCCGTTGTTAAAACCAAAAATCTTTTTTTTAGAAATAATATATATCAAAAGATTGACACTTGTTTATGTTCCATATCAAAGTGAAATTAAATAAAATGACCATAATTGGATTAAATGGTAAAAATATAATCTCTTTATACTTCCAAACCATTAAAATTTTTAATTTAACAGTATAAATTATTTTGATTAAAAAAGTTTTTTTCAGTTAAAATATAGTATTTTTCACTATTCACCCAATTATAAAAGTTATTAGAAAAACAAAAAAACATTATTGAAACTAAATTCTTATATCCCAATTCTAAAGAAGATGTTTAATTTGTAAAATTAAATATATAAAAGTTTCAAATTTTTTATTTTAAAATTGTTCACGATTAAAAGGCGGTAAAAGTGCATTATTTGAAAAATACATCTTTTATCTGAAAAAAAATCAATTAGTTCTTATATTTTGTCTAAGAAACTGATTATATTGATTCTAAAATTATAAGTATTATATATAGTTCAAAATTTAGTAAATACTATTCATAACCCCTTTTGAACGGCTAGTTTGGTATGTTGTGGTGCGCTTGAACTCGGTGTTGCGTGTAGTGCATGTTATTGAATTACATTGAAGAAATAACGTACTATGATATATTGTGGTGTTACATTCATCCCTCCTTCAACAAATTTCATCCTCTAAATTGTAAATTTTTCTTCGAAAATAAAAGGTTGAAAATAAAATTTCACTGTGGGAAAAACCACATCAGAAATTGGGTTAATAAAATTTTCTCTTAATTAGAGGAAAAGGGGAATGAAAAAGTATGCACCAAATTATGATCTTGATTAGGAGAACATTGGTGGAAATTAGAGACACATAATTGGAGGTAAAACATAAATATTTACAGGTAGTGATTGAGGACATCAATCACAAATAGTTATAGAGTTGTGGGCCTCAAAGTCACCAATCTATGATGAATTAATATACCATCAATTCAATTAAACATAAGCTATTAGGATATCACATTTATTATTTCATGATTCCCTACCTAATGTTTTAGAATTTATTTCTTCATAGAATAACAGAAGAAGAACAAATGTTTACTTTGTCATGTAGAGTTCCATCCTTTAACTAATTTCTATTACAAACATATCTTTCCCTCTAAAACATAATAGAACGAAAAATATATTCATTTTAGCCTATTCCTATTTGGTTTAAAAAAATGAATTTATAATTCAACTACCAGACCCTTTTAAAAAACTACATTATTCAATCCAGTACATCATGTGGGTCAGTGATAGGTGATACACCATTTTCTCCTTTTGATTTTGGGTTCATGTCTTGCGGCCTTGCCGGACGTGACGGGTTTCCACCTGACCTCCGGGATGTCCTTTTTATGGAAATCCAAAAATAACCTTCACAATAGTGTCC